>OX030948.1:86504139-87780790 GCA_943735915.1 Pherbina coryleti
AAAAGGTGATAGATAGTTAGATGTTTGAATAATAGGACATAAGAGCAGGCTTAAACTTATTCGAATTAATGATTGATTTTATTTCATATGGTAGTGAATTCCATAGTTTAATGGCGTTGACGAAAAATAACCGTTTTGAGTGCAAAGTGTTAAATTTAGGTATTATAAGGTTGCCAGTTCTATTTGAAACACAAAAACGTAATTTATTATAGAGGTAAGATGGAGTCTGGTTATGTATTAATTTATGTAAAAATAAACAATTTCTTGCGTTTAAATAGTTGATAATGCGACATCCGAGAATTTTTTTACTTTTTATTGACACGTGCTCAAAGCGTCTCAATCCAAATACATATCTTGCCACATCATTGAAAACAACCTGAATTTTATGCGTAGACTGATAGTCAAGATTACTATAGACAAGCTCAGAGTAAGTTATTAGTGGCACTATTAATTGAACTGCAAGCCTTTTTTTAGTCTCAATGGGAACAAATTGTGAGGACAACCGCAGGCATCGTAGTGTATAATAAACGCGTTTTATAACATTATTTATATGGTCAGAACTGGAGAGTTTACAATTGACATAAAAACCCAAGTTTTTAACCTCAACAACTATTTGTAGACTATTGTCGTTTAAAAATATTGGCGGGATTTCTAGGTGGTCAATTTTATCCTTATAAATTGGGAGAACATAAGATTTGTTAGCATTCAGACAAAGATCATTATCAAATGCCCACTTGGATATAGCTCTAAGGTCATCATTTAGTCTGTAACATAAATCATCAACTAGTCCAATTCGGTTAGAGGAATATAATTGGATGTCATCTGCATAAGCATGCATAGTTACGTCATTGCAAACTGAAAAAATGTCATTAATAAAAATACTAAATAACAGAGGACCAAGAATCGATCCTTGTGGAACACCCATTTTAGTTTCCTTGTAGGTAGAAAACAAGTCCCCGATCTTAACCCTCTGCATCCTACCATTAAGATAATTTTCTATTAAGGATACTGCATTATCATTAAAACCAAACAATAGTTTAAGTTTTTGGACTAAGATCGAATGATTAACACGATCGAAGGCTTTGGAAAAGTCTAATAGACAAAGAAGTGTATGGTGTCCTTCATCGAATGATGTTCGAATGTCATCAATAACTTTCAGCATTGCAGTCGCGCAGCTATGTCCGATTCGAAATCCGGATTAGTGCGGTGACAAGAGCTTATGCGTTAAAAGATATTGATTAATTTGATTGGCCATAAGTGACTCACAAATCTTGGAAAAAGAGGAAAGAATACTAATTGGTCTATAATCACTCATCGTAGTTGCACGAGTAACCTAAGCAATAGGAATAACAGAAGCTAGTTTCCACGATTTAGGAAAACAAGAGGTAGTAAAGCAATGATTTACAATATGTCAATGGTGCTATTATATATGGTAAGATGATTTTAATAAATTTTAAAGAGATTCCGTCTTCGCCGATAGCATTTGACTTAATTTTCATGATGGCTTTTATTACATCATTTTCACCTACGTTAGAAAAAGAGAATTTATTAAAATCACAAAACTGACGACCACTACATTGAAAGTTATGATTACATACAGAATTACTAGAAAGAAAAAAGTCATTCAAAAGGTTAGGGTCAATATCACAGTTTTGCTCATTCTTACAACAAACACCAAGACTTCGAATATTTTCCACAGTTGCTTGGCAGGAAGAGAGCAATTTAATTTTCGGTGGAAAAATCTTTTTTTTGACTGCCTAACTACTGATACAACGTGATTACGTGCAATCTTAAATTGCTTCCAATTTGCATCAATACGGTGCTTCTTCCATTTATTGTATATTTTGTTTCTTTTTTTGATGGCTAATATGACATCTGCTGTATACCAAGGACAAGACTGATTACTAATAACAAGTGTACGAAGAGATACAAAATTTTCAAAAGCACTGTTTACCTGAGTGACAAGAACATTTAGTTTTTCATCAACAGACTGAGTAAACCAGCAGTCATTCCAACAGACATGAGACAAATGCTCATACAACAGAGAATAATCAATGGACTTATAATCTAGATAGAAATAATCAATGGAACATGGTTACTAGATGGATTAAAACTGATTGTACAAAGTAGTACAATAAATGAAATTTGGTCAAAGAGTAAAACCAATGAAACATTAGACAGTATGAAGACATCGAGTAGACTAGGGCAAACACCTGATGCAAAACGAGTCGGAGTCGTAGAATTAAGAAAAGACATACCAGCAGCATTAACTTTGTCTTTAAAACTGTCCGATACATTGTCATTTGACAGCAAGTTCACATTAAAGCCTCCACATATAGCATAAAAGTCAAAGTCAGTTAAACGATTATGTAGATCAGAAAAATAAGGATCAAGACTGCAATACCTATTAGGGTTGTAGACACAAGAAACAAGTAGTTTCACATTACTATAATTACATATCTCAACATTTAAAAATTCAATATCAGACCCACAAGATTTGTTTACAAGCTTTGAACTGAGAAAGGACTTACAATACACAGCAACTCCACCTCCTCTATTTCCAATCCTGTCATTCCTAAAAAGTGTGTAAGTAGGAATGTTTAAAAAGCAGTCGGGAATGTTAGGATTGAACCAGGTTTCTGAGACACATATAACATCCACAGTTGAGCCTTCAAAAACATTTTTAACATAGTCGAGCTTAAAAGAGTTCAAGCTTCTAGCATTAAAATGAACAACAGAAAGGCCAACATTTTGTTTACATAAGATGTTAATTAACAGTTTATGATTAGCAACAACACCACTACCCAGCAAAAACTTCGCTTACATGTAATGCCTAAAATAATCTAGAAAACGTCAATAATCACTTACCTTTTGGCTTACAGAATGCATTACTTTAACATAGGCATGTCATTGGCGGTAGGCGATTGCAATTTCTTATACCAGAGAAGCACTTATATAAATGCATACCAGACGCGGTTAAATAATATATTATGCTCAAGTCATTTTATAATTGATACAAGAAACTTATTTAAAAGCAACTACTGCGAGGTTCTTATATAAGTAATTATTAATTTTTCTTGTCTTCCCAAAAATCAACATCTTTTTAAGCATGTTTCTACTTGGCGCGCTCGGTATTCGAGTGAAAATTAAAAATTTTTTTTTGCAGGAAAACGGTAAGAGATAATGGAAAATTTTTTGGGGTGAATTAATACACATTTTGTAAAATTTATTTTTTTGTTAATTTTTAACATTTTTTATGTATAAAACTTTAATGTGAAGTTACACAAAACTATCTTGTCCGATTATCTCCAAATTTTAACCGCATACTCTCCACATGAGCAGTTTCCGTGTGAACTAAAATATTGCAAAAATTTTTATTTTTTCTATATAGTTTTGTTCAAAATCCAGATAAAAACTTGCGTTTTTTACGATTTTTTTTTCAAATCTTCAAAAGTTTTTATTTTTTTACCAAACTTAAAAATTTTAGTTCACACGATAACCATACTCATATTATTTATGAATTCTTTTTTTTTTTCTTTTTCTAGGTGTTGTCAAATTTAGTTATTATGGTCACCATCAGCTCTTTCCGATATCGGCACGTCAACTTCAAATTAAAATTTCATAAATAACAAATCTTAAATATTAATAAAAAAATTTTTTGAAAATAGTTCTTTAGTGTTTTTATTCACCCCAAAAACTTTTTTCATTATCTTTCACCGTTTCCTTTAAAAAAATTTTAAGTTTTTACTACCGAGCGCGCCAAGTAGCAACATGCCTTAAATTTCTCTTTACTGTTGGCTTTACTTGATTCTTACAAAGAACAAAGATAAACAAATTTTATGAGGCATTACAGTCTGCATTACGTTAAACGAAAAGTAATAGCATTTTGGGCCTTAGGAAATATGATAGATAGATAGATATTTTATTTAAAGTAGTAAAATCATTTAAAATATTTGTCATTGCACAATTTACAGTGATATGGATTTTTTTTTTATCCTTACATCTAAAACATTATCAATTTATCAGGCTATACAAGTATTCTATAGAAATAAGTTTAAACTAGGCAAAGGAAAAACTACTAACAAAAAACCTTCATAATAAAAAGGTAAGAGAAAAAAAGCGAAATTAAAGAATATTTTTTTAATAATAAGGAAATAATGTAAAATAATTTTAATTATTTTATAACAAACTTTATTATATAATGATGAAAATTAATAAATTATTAATATGAATAGTGAAATAAATGTGTTAATAAGTACGTTATATAAGTTAATTAATTTATTTAAGTAAATTAAAATAATTTTACATAATTTTAAATTCAATTATTAAGTTATATTGCAAATTGCAATTGTTAATTATTGGTTTAAATATTTGAAATAATATAGCTGTCAGAAGTATTACATGAAACTATAAATCGATTGTTTTGCTTATGAATGCAATCATAAATCATTTTTACATTACTGATTCGGTGAAGTTTTTTTGTAGAAAAGTGCCACGGAAGATTTAATATAATTTTTAATAGCTTGTTTTGTGAGATCTGCAGTTTCTTAAGATTTTTAGCACAAAACCCCCAAATTGGACATCCATAAAACATGATTGATTGAAAGATAACTTTAACAATAATAATTTTGTTGTCGTCGCAAAGCTTCGATTTCCTATTTATTAAGGGATATAATAATTTGATTGCTATGTTATATTTGTCAGTAATGTTTTGTATGTGTTTGTTAAACAATAGTTTTGTATCGAGGTAAATACCTAAATACTTAACGTTATCTGACCAAGGTATCTCTGCGTTGTAAATGGTTAGTTTTGAAGACGGAAAAAAACAAGGTTGTCTTTTTCTTGTGAAAAAGATTGCTTGAGATTTTGAGGCATTTAATTTTATTTTCCATTTTTCATAATAAGACACTATATTATTTAATGTGCACTTTAATTCAGTAACAGCAGTGCTACCAAATTCGTGCGAGGAAAAGACGCCGACGTCATCAGCATATGCTGCATATTTACATGAGCTCGATATAGGAAAATCAGATGTGAAAATACGGTAAAGAATAGGTCCAATTACTGATCCTTGTGGGACACCAGCAGGTATTTCAATCAGGTCAGAGAAGCAATTATTGAGACTAACGCAAAAATAACGATCTGTGATGAAACTTTTGATGATTTTAATAAGATATAAGGGAAAGTCGAAATTTATAAGTTTAAAAATTAGTCCATTATGCCATATGCTATCGAATGCTTTCTCAACATCTAGTAGAATGAGCGCTGTAGACTTTTTAGCTGTGAAGTTGCATTGAACATGATTACTTATTCGCTTTATTTGATGAATATAAAATTTCAGGTATAATGTTGTGGCAGTTGATAAATGTCCATAATTTCTCTTTAAGCACCTGCTCCAGAACTTTACTTAAGCTACTAAGAAGACTTATGGGGCGATAGTGTTCAGCCTTTTGAGGTGATTTGCTTGGTTTTAGTATTGGAACAACCTTTGCTGTCTTCCATGCGGCAGGAAAATATTGCAATTTCAGGCAGGAATTTAAAATGAATGTAAAATATTTAATTCCGCACTGTGGAAGTTGTTTTAACACAAAATTTTTTATGTCATCCATACCAGATGCTTTCCTAGGCCGCATATCTTTAATTATTAATCTAATGGTTTCAGCTGTTACAAACTGTGTTTGTTGAGTTTCTGGTAATAAGCTATCGAAATTTGAAATAATTTCATTAATTGAATTTTCATGAACAGAAGACCCAAGGTTTTGAGAAACTTTGTGATTTTTTAGAAAAGTATAAGCGAGACCGGTTGCTTTTTCTTCATTTAGAAATAATGTTTTGTTTCCGTCAATAAGTGCTGGCATGTAAGTGTGTTTTTTTCTAAGTATTTTATAGATGTTCCAAAAAGGTTTCGAACTTTTTTCAAGATTTTTTAATTTGTTATTCCATGCTTCATTTCTAAACTTAAAAATTTCTTTTTGAATAATAGCATTATATTTTTTAACAATAGAAAAGTCATTACTTTGTCTATATCTACTAAATTGTCTCCTGTAAAAATTTCTAGTTTTGATTAAATTGATTATATAAGTAGGAAGTTTAATACATTTGGATATTGGGGAAATTTTTGGTACAGATGAGTTTAACGCTTCCATTATTTTCGTTGTAAAAAAATTTACTTGGTAATCTATCTGAGACGTTGTATTTATACTACTCAGATTGGTATCTTCATTTTCTAAGACTTGTTTAAGGTTTGTCTTAAAGGTTTTCCAGTTGGCTTCCTTGTAATTCATAACAAGCCGATTTTGAATAGGGATTTCTAATGAAAGATGACACTTAACTGGCAGATGATCTGAATTTAATGCATTCAAAACTATAGGACTTGATATGTACTCTGGAATATTAGATATAATCAAATCTAATATTGAAGAGCTAGCTTTGGCATTATATGGTACATATGTTGGATTATTTGGATAAATTACTGAAATAGGATAAAAAGTCGATAATTCTGATAAAATATTACCCCAGCAATTTGCACGCGCGCAACCTTAATCCCTATGTCTGCTGTTTAAGTCACCACATATTGCAAAAAAACCATTTAAATTAAAGAGTTTTCTAATATCGCTCTTGAATTTACAACGCAAGTCAGGCGTACTTCGACCACCCGGGAAATACACAGAATATACTTTAAGCTTTGAGCAGTCTTCTAGCAATATTTCAATTCCAATATTTTCTATTATTTCAGTGTTTAAGTTATCAATTTGTCTAAAATTTATCGATTTTTTTATTACTATAGCTACTCCACCTCCTCTGCTGTTAACTCGAACGTGTCGAACACAGCAATAAAGAGGGTGAGAAAATTTATCAAATGGTTGTAACCAAGTCTCAGTGAGAAAACATAGATCAATATTTTTCCTATTAAGAAAATCAAAGAATTCAGCAATTTTGTTGCGGACACTTTTGCAGTTCCATAATATTACATTTAAAGAAGAAATTGACATTATTTAGAGCCACTATATAAATATTTTATTGCTAATTGTGCAATGACATGAAACTGTTGTTCTTTAGTATTACATAATCTTAACTTAGACATAATTTCAAGTGTAAGTTGAGAAATTTCGTCAACTGAGAAAAGATCTTTTTTGGAGGTTATTTCTGGTGTTGATTCTTTCGGGAGGGGCCATGAGGGTGGAGAAGTTTCCTGTATTCTTTGTTCATCACATAGAGGGGGGAAACTTGATGCACTATAATCAAATCTTTGAGTTTGTGTTTTAGGCTTAGAGAGACCACGTTGTACACTCGAGTATTTTGTCGCAATTTTCTCCTTTATTTGAAGAAAAGCAGCACGATTTGGGCACGAAACATCTGTAGACTTGTGTTTGTTATTGCAATTAGCGCAGCGAGAGATTTCGACACTATTGCAATCAACTGTTTTGTGATTTCCAGCGCAATTTGCACATTTTGTTTTGCACAAGCTTATTTCTAATTTTCCTTTGTTAGTCCCATCTCACTATTGTGCGAAAGAGGGCTTTGCCTTTTTGACGAAGTTCGTGTAAATTTACTGTAAAAAAATAAAAAAAAAAAAAAAATAACTGGCCATTTCAGCCCTTGAAAGGACTTTGACCTAGCTTCTTATGATCAATTGTGTTGTGCGTGTTGTTAAGTTTGTACACAATTGACCGAGAACCGGACCTACATGCTTAACGCCGACTCCGAACGGCGATGAACGGAATGTTCTCGTTCTCAAGAAGCTTTACATGGCAATTTGATTACTCTCTGAGGTTTGCCATTGTCTGCAGAGAGGTGGTGGCCGTACAGAAAAATTATTTTAAATTAAATAATTTACTGTAAATTTACTGTACCAGGTTCAAAAGAGACAATATAAAGAGTGTCAGTGTAACGATCAAATTTTTTGACAACAACTTTAACTTCTCTGCAGTTTATACCCAAAGAGATTAGTTCACTTTTAACTTCATCAACAGTTTTATTTTCAAGGCCATATAGAACGAACTTAAAAAGACGATCGCTCTTTTGATCATGCGAGAAATACTGGAATTTATTTTCTTGTAGTAATGTTTTTATTACGTTAAATAATTCTATGCTTGCGCACGCGATTTTAACACCGATTGATATTTTTTTAATATTATAATCCACACCATGTTTTCCCAAAAGATTATGCACTGATTCTGTGTTTTGAGTCAATACTTTTATTGGAGAGATCGATTGTTTTTTAACATTTGCTGTGCTAGAAGCCATTAGTGATTCATCTTCGTCTATCAACGTTTGAAGAGGAGTCCAAAAGTTTTTACTAGTTCCAGCACTTTTATCATTTTTAATAGTCTTTTTAAACTTTGATGAAGGCATTTCGTCTTCATCTATGACAGCTGCTAAGCGTTTTCGAATTTTACTAATTGTTATGCTCACTATGTAGAGGGTTTTAACCACCGATTTGCTGATATCATGCACACACGACGATCGAAACACGACGATTAGGAAATATGTAATGCATTAAATAAGCGAATATAAGGTAAAGGCATTACAAAATTTTAAAAATGTTTTGCTGGGTAGAGACATTAGAAGACGACATATAAGACACAGAAGAAACCATCAGACGAATAACCAAAAGCTTTTATTATAATAAACATAAAGCAGGAGATAATGTAACTATCAAACATCATAACTATATATAAACAGAGAAAATAGGCAAATGACAGAGTAAACAGAAATAGTAAAAGAAGCAGTAAAAATATATAAAAGAAAGGAGAAAAGAAAAAGAAGGCAACTGCAAACAGATGAGATAATCTACTCGCTATCAGCACCAGCAACTGCATCACAGGTAATATTTTGGAATTCATCTTCGTTGTTGATTTAAATAGTTTCGCTGCCTTTGCGCAGTCGGACGAACACTGCACCTCGGATAGTAAACGCATTATAAATTTGTTTATTACGCTTACATGAAATGGCTGCTTGTAGCAATTTTCTGCACTCGACAGTAAGGCTTTCATGCATATACACTAGCGTGGCCGTTAGTTGTATGGAGAATATGTTTTTTTGATTTCTTATATTCTCTCCCCCCAAATCGGTTCAGTTTTATGTAAAAAAAAATACAAAAAAGTTTCAAAGCGATAATTTGTGTTTAAGGGGTGTCGCCCGCCCATCAAAGTTGGCCTTCAAGCCCATTTGTTCAAATGTAGTTTGTTTGTATATGAGTATTTTTTAAAAAAACATTTTACAAGAATATGACGTATGCCAATATTTTAGCTCTTTTAATCAACAACATTAGCCTCAAAGAAAGTTTTTTGATAAAATCAATATTTGAGATAATAATGAAGAAAATAACCAACAAAATACCAAAAATTATATGTACCAAAATTATATTTATATGGAAATTATTTGTTCTAAGCATGTGCGGTAAAAGCTTATGTCTATTAAATTATTTCATACATAGCTATACTACGCATAGTCAAAAGAAAACCATACAAAAACAAAATTATTGAGTTATATTAAAATATTTATAACTCTTAACTTACAGTAGATTTCTTAGAGTTCGAAAATTTCTTGTTTGAGAAGAAAAAACTGCTCAAGCCCACCACTAATGAATTTTGAAACTGTTTGTTTTCCCATTGTGGCGCGGTTAAAGTTAATTTGTTTTTCTTTTTCAATATTCAAAGCAGCGACCATATTTTCTTTTATGAAGTTTTATGAAGCGACCACATTTATGAAGTTGTACTGAGAAGTGTGTTTGAGGAAAAATTTATAAATCATTCAAGCCCTAACGTAACAATATTTGAAAAATTTAAAAATGAACTTACCTTGCTATTCCTGGGTGAGAACCTAAAATACCGCCAAACAGTGTAATAATTCGTTCACCGGGTGCTTATCATCATTTGCGTTGGATGGGAAAAGCTATTTACAGCTTGAAAATATATTTGTTCCGTGAAGAGTTTAACTTGATAGAATCTGAAAGCATTGGACTACGTCAAATTTGCATTTTTATTGTCGCCATATATGTTGAAGCCTGGTTTTCTGCTCCCTTAGCAATACAAGCACCACACCGACTTAAATGTTTTGTCAAAATTAAAAGATTTTGAAAATATTGATTTAGGAATCTCGCAGGTTGCCGTCAAAAAATTCAAAAACCAGTTATGGTATTTAAATGGGGAGGCTATTGCATCCGCGCCACAATGGGAAAACAAACAGTTTCAAAATTCATTAGTGGTGGGCTTGAGCAGTTTGTTTCTTCTCAAACAAGAAATTTTTTTGAGAGATTCAAATTGATACGTCTTTCATGACATTAACTCCGTCCGAATGGCCTGCGCAGGATTGCTATATGACAGCGGTAAAAACATTAAAAAAATTAAGAGTCATCAATGATACCGCCGAAAGAGGAGTGAAGTTGATGGATGAGTATAATAAGCTCTTTACAAGAAATGAAGAGCAAAAACAATTTGTACTGCAGGTTATTAGCGACTATCGTCGCCGGTTTTCGAACTCTAAGAAATCTACTGTAAGTCATAAATAAAAAAATAAATAGCTGGCCATTTCAGCCCTTTAAAGGACTTTGACCTAGCTTCTTATGATCAATTGTGTTGTGCGTGTTATTAAGTTTGTACACAATTGACCGAGAAATGGACCTACAGGCTTAACGCCGACTCCGAACGGCGATGAACGAAATGTTCTTATTCTCAAGAAGCTTTACATGGCATTTTGATTACTCTCTGAGGTTTGCCATTGTCTGCAGAGAGGTGGCGGCCGTACAGAAAATTATTTTAATTCAAATAATTTTCTGTCGCTACTGGGGTTCGAACCTGGGTCTCCAGGTTCGTTGACATAGCGGCCACGCACGTTAACCAACTACGCCACGGACGCCACTACTGTAAGTCAAGAGTTATACCTTTTTTAATATAACTCAATAATTTTGTTTTTGTTTAGTTTTCTTTTGACTATACGTAGTATAGCTATGTATGAAATAATTTAATAGACATAAGCTTTTACCGCACATGCTTAGAACAAATAATTTCCATATAAATATAATTTTGGTACATATAATTTTTGGTATTTTGTTGGTTATTTTCTAAAATATTAATTTTTGCAAAAAACTTTCTTTGAGGCTAATGTTGTTGACTAAAAGAGCTAAAATATTGCCATACATCATATTCTTGTAAAATGTTTTTTTAAAAAGATACTCATATACAAACAAACTACATTTGAATAAATGGGCTTGAAGGCCAACTTCGATGGGCGGGCGACACCCCTTAAACACAACTTATCGCTTTGAAACTTTTTTGTATTTTTTTTTACATACAACTGAACCGATTTGGAACCGATTTGGGGGGAGAGAGTACAAGAAATAAAAAAAAAAAATAACGACCACGCTAATACATATACACATTAGCATCAGAGTCAAGTCCTGCATCCCTAAGGTTGATAGCCTTCTTTAGTCGTCTTCGATAGTCGCCGAAAGCCTTCAGTACACGGTTTCGGTCGAAAGGTATATAAAATTTAACAATAACCAACGAGCTCTGATTGTTTGCTTTAGGCTTAATGCGGAAAATGTCTCTTATCGGTGGCGACTGGAAATCGATGCACCGGCAGATAGAGTTAAAAATACCTTTGAGGTTTTCGTCAACCGCATATGGCAATCCAAATAAAACAGCATCTGAAGAAAAGTTAAAGCTGTTATTATTGTTGTTGTTGGTGTTGACGTTTAATTTGTTGTTGCTGTCGTTGATTTTTTTCCCAAGTTCGTCGCACAATGATGTTAAAGAGTTGACTTTATTTTCCAAAAAGAGTATTTTCTGGTCATACTCTGAGAATTGATCAGCAAGTTGTTGCTTGATAGATGCTACCTCGCTATCCAAATTGCTGAATTTATTGGCAATTTCAGTTGAGAGACGCGTGAAAAGATTTTCAGCGTGCTTTCGAAGTCTGTTCTCTGAGTTGATTATGTCTTCCTTAAAATTCGCCCTAAGCCGATCTTCTAAAGCTGTTAGTTGAGACCTTAGAGATGTTGGACTGCTGCTGCTACCCAGCTTTGGCGTACCTTCGCATTTATTGTTAGCGCGAGGTGCGAGGTGGTCACGTTGTTGACGCGTGAGCATAGGAGAGGGAGCCATTAATTCTGCAGAGACTCAAAAGCAAAACAAAAAAAAAAAGCACAAAAGACGGAGTGCAGGAAAACACACGAAAAGGAGAACACAGCACAGAACAATGAGACCCTAATAACAGCGAAATCGACGAAGCAGTATTATTAAAGAGGCGCGATCGGGTGTTAGTGCATTTTTACTTTTGTTGTGAGATTTTCTGTTTTTTGTGGTTGAAGTTTTTTGTTTTTGTTTTAGTTGCGTGTCGCTTACCGATCACTAATATTTTTATCCATTAATTTAACTTTTATATTGTTTATTATTTATAATATAATCCTTCACTTAAAATTTTGCAATATTTTTCTATGTGCACAATTTAGTTTGTTTTTTTATTTTTTTTATACAAGTTTAACCAAAATTATTTTTTTCTGTAGATTTATTGCATTTTTTGCAGATTTTTTGTTAGTGTGTTGTTTCAAAAAGTTATTTAAACGCGCAAGACGAGCACCGACGTGCGTTGCCGATAAGTTCAACATTCACGACAGGTTTTCATAAAAATATGTTTAAGATGGTGCGAATTTACTAATTATGGCATGGTTCGAACGCGCAGTGTCTTATCTGTTCCATTACTTGGACTTTCATTACTTTCCACTGGATTTGCATCACTTGGATACACTTCTTTGACATGTGAACTTTTAAAGCTCAAAGCACTTATTTTTTTCCTTAAAGTGACCTCACCGACTACACTCGGGCCAGATGTAAAGTTCGGTCGTTTATGTCGTCTCGATGGTCCGAACAAAATGGCACGTCTATTTTGATGCTGTTAGAGCAGACCGTCCGGTATGAAACCACTCGGGTCGACAGAAAAAACAGTTTTCGTTATGGCACTAGGATGTTTAATTGCCGGCCGTCCGATATGAAACCACTCGGGTCGACCAGAAAACACTGTTCACTGACGTACTGGGTCATTTTTTCACTGTGCACTGTCCTGGTTCACTTCTTGTTACTTGGTCACTCGACTCACCAATGTGCGTTGTTTGCGTGTTGACTTCAAAAGAGTGCTAAATTTAGCACTTACCACGTTTTTTTTGACGACTCGGTGAAAATTAACAAGACAACCTATAATAATGAACGACGTCTAAGCTACACGAGCCACGAAACCCCTGCAGTTCAAACCATCCAATTCAAAGACCACCAAACTAAGCTATCGCTTCCCTACTTGCATGAAATCAATTTGAAAAACTTAAATCATATCGCGACCTTGCGACAAGAAGTAGAAGCTAGAAACCTACAGTGGGGTATAATATTTTCATAATATTAGCAGCTGTATCCATAATTTTGGCCCTAGTCACGGTAGGCATGAAGAGGAATGTTACTAATCCAGAAACTATCGTTGCAAACATCTTACAGCTGAGGGCAGCCGAGGACGGCTCATCTTAAGAGGGGTAGTAGTTAACACGCGCATCCGCTCTAGATGTTGTTTACAGTCTAGACATTGTAATACAAGGATGGTACGGGACAATTTGTCGCGCATTCTATTCCCATATAAGCCAAACGCTGAGCCAACAAAATAAAACACCAGCAAGCCAAAATAACGACAGCGCTGCAGCAGCAGTTTCAACAACAACAACAACAACAACAACAACTACACCAACAACAAGAACACCAACAACAAGAACACCAACAACAAGAACACCAACAACAAGAACACCAACAACAAGAACACCAACAACAACAACAACAACAACACCAACAACAACAACAACAGTGCAGTATAGTATACCTCATACAATAAAATCTATGTGCATAAATATTTCTTTGCATTTTTCCTCCATCTGGAATAGTACAGTATTTTTATGTATGCAGTTTGTTTTTGTAATTCGTTGATATTGTTTACCAAATTTTAGCATGCAGTTCGTTTTCCATTTAATGTACCGTTACATGAAAAATGTGTCGGTGCATTGAATGATCAGTAGTAAAGAATTATATGGGCATAACGCATTTAATTGGTGTTTGGTTGTTTAATTGATAGCTTCAAGTGCTCGCATTGGAAATAATTGTTGCGAAATACAAGGTAAAGTATTTTCCTTTTAAAATCAATAAAGTTAATATAATTATTACGTATAAGATATTGAAAATGCCTCCCGGAACGAGCCTTTCTGAACATGAGCAAGGAATAATACTGGGAATGAGTGAAAATGGAGCTGAAATAAAAGAAATAGCCAAAAAGCTTAATAACAACAGGAACACAATAACAAATTTTTTAAAATGTCCTAGTAGTTATGGCACATCTAGACGGAGTGGTAGAAAAACCAACATCGACACTCGGTGTAAACGAATAATTCAACATTTTGCAGTAGTGGAAGCAATGAGTAGCGGACAAATATAAAGTCAGATGGTGCTTAACGAAACAAGAAGTAGAATAGTTCAAATATTACATGAAAATCCTAAAGTAACACCTACTTCCATGACGCGACAACCTAACTTTTTGCCTAGACATATTAACGCACGTTTGCCTTCGCTACCAAGCACCAATTTTCGGATAAGGAATGGCGTAACGTTATCTTCAGTGACGAAAAAAAATTCAATTTTGATGGGCCTGATTGTTACAAGAAGTATTGGCAGCATAAGGATCAGTTGCGGCGCACCTGCCACCTGTGTGTTCATGGGGGAGGATCGGTGATGATCTGGGCTGCGTTTTGTTATGAAGGAAAGACTCCAGTGTGTTTCATATCAACACAAATGAATGCTGAAATGTACGTTAGTTTATTGGACAATGAACTAATACAATTTGCCGGCCAACTTTATGGTGATAATTGGACTTATCAGCAGGATAATGCGTCAATACACTGTGCAAAGCATACAAAAGAGTTTTTACAGCCAGAAATATACCATTTCTACAATGGCCAGCAATAAGTCGAGACTTAAACCCCATCGAGGATCTCTGGGGAATCCTCTCTGGATAAGTATATAAGAATGGAAGGGAATTTGAGACAGATAGAGTTAAAAATAGCAATAGAGCAAGAATGGCAGAATATCAGTCCACCCCCCCTAAAATCCTTGGTTAATTCTATGCCATTCCGGCCGAGCCAAGTTATTTTAAAAAACGAAAGCATACAAATTACTAACATGAAATTTTATTTAATTTTTTTATTATTAAGCTTGAAAATAAAGCAAAAAAACACATATACTTGAGTTGTGTACATATAATTACTTACTATGAAAAAATTCTTTATGTTAAATTTTTATTTAATTTAAAGGACGATTAAATAAAGTCGTTGTTATGTTATGTTATTGTTGTCATAAATAATATAACTGCAAAAGCAGAATTTTGAAACATTTTTATTTTAGCGCAAAAACAATTTGACCAATGGTGCACATCAGAGATCTGCAACAAGTCAATTGAAAATCAAGTAACTTGAAAATAATCAAGCTTTGACTTGACTTGTAGAAACTTGATATGTTTCTACCCTACAAGCCTCGACTTGCTTCTGAAAAACGAATCATAAGTCAGACTAGATTCTATTTGTTTTCTACCCTACATTAATTGGTAGAAAAAACCAAGCTTTCTACTTTTCAAGTCTGTTTTCAAGTCTATGCGACTGCGCTGCCGCAGAAAGCCACTGACGAGCGTCTACTTATACTTTTCTATACAAAGCGACAAAATGAAAAATAAACAACAACAACACCAACAACAACAACAACAACAACAACAACAACAACAACAACGACAAAAACAATAACAAAAAAACAAACAAACATACTTCAATTCAATGCTTTAAAGCAGTGTCGACCGCGTAGTACACACGAGTGTGGAGCAACACTTTGTCTTTTTGCTTATTCACGAAAGAGTAAATGAGACAAAAGTTATTGTTGTGGTCGACACTTCTTTAGGCTGTGTGCGAATTAGACTAAAATTTAGGAAATGACTTTTCTATTCAATGGAAATTTTCAGCCCTGCAAACATTTATCAAAACAGCTGACCTAACTGTGCGAAATAACATTTGACAACTAAATTTAAGAACCTATTGTAGCACCTATTGCTATCTCTTTTCTTCACATTGACGAGCATGCAATAATACATAAAAGCTCAACGCTGCCAGATGATCGACTGCATAACGTAGTTTTTTTTGTGGCAATTAAGAGCTTATTTTTTCTAAATTCGGATTAAATCTACAAAGAAAATATTCTTAAACAAGCAATATATAAAACTTGAATTAAAAAAAATTAACCTGTAAGAATTAATTCGTCAATTTGGATGTTTTTTCCCTTTTGTTCAATTCAAAATTCCCAATTAGTTTCCCAAGAAGATCAGACACAAAAATATGGTAACTTTCAATGTAATCATAGTCAGTCTACTCGAAAATTTACTAAATTTTAGACAAGCACTGCATTACCGGCAAACTTCCAATAATTTAGAAAATTCAGTCAATTTAGATCAATTCGCACACGGCCTTAAAGTTAAACTGTTTTCTCAACTCGAGATACGAAGTTTGCATTGACGACACGAAGTTAATTCCACGAACTTCGTAAACAGACTTGAAAATAAAGGATTTGTAGGCAAAATAATTTCTTTTTCCCTACATTTCAAGTTTCTACATTTCAAGTTTTCTACATATCAAGTTTCTACATTTCAAGTTTTCTACATTTGGCGACTGGATTTTTGCTGCCTATGATTCGCGCAAACTTGTTGTTTGCCTGCCTCGACTTGCAGGGAGTTGAAAAATTAAACGAACTTGAAACAGCAAATGAATCTATTCATGCAGATCTCTGGTGCACATATAATTATTTGTATGAGGTAGTAAGATATAAGTTTATTTGGGGTTTTTCAAGTTAGTCTAAGAAGTACTACCAATAAAGTTAAGGCATGTTGTTTTTTTTTTTACAGGATTTTTTTTACAGGAAAATGGTAAGATATAATGAAAAAAATTTGTTGGGGTGAATTTTTTCAAGAATTGTCTTTTATTAATTTTTTATGTATGAAACCTAAGTTTGAAGTTTTTTACATTTTTATACCTGGTTGCCATCGTTACACAAAATTACCTTGTCCGATTATCTCTAAATTTAAACCGCATACTTTTCAAATGCGGTGTAGTTTCCGTGTGAACTAAAATATTGCAAAAATTTTTATTTTTTATATATTTTTTGCACAAAATCCAGAAAAAAGCTTGCGCTTTTTACAATTTTTTTTTTCAAGTCTTCATAATTTTTTTATTTTTTTTTTTACCAAACTTGAAAATTTTAGCTCACACGATAACCCCATACTCATAATTTATGAATTGATTTTTTTTCTAGGTGCTGCCAAATTTAAGTTATTGTGGTAACCATCAGCTCTTTCGACACGTCAACTTCAAATTAAAGTTTCATGCATAACAAATGTTAAATATTCGTATTTATTCACCCTGAAAATTTTCCATTATCTCTTAACGTTTTCCTGTAAAAAAATTTTAAATTTTCGCTCGAATACCGAGCGCGCCAGTAGCAAAATGCCTTAAAACACTGGCACATAGTGCCAATTAAATAAAGTTTTTTATTTCGAAGAAGTTAATTTATCCTTCTCGTGCTTTTGTAGGCGCTTCTTGCGCTTTGAGTTTGTTTGTTTGTTTTTGGTTAAATACTTCTAGTTTAATATCACGCTATGAAATTTGGATAATAAGGAGCATATGGTGTGTGATAATAATGTTTAAAATGTGCTCGATTCGTCAATTTGACGAAGATGAGGACTGTATTGGGAACTCCAAAATTGCAAAAAATAAGGAAACCATTTTAAAATTATTGCATTCATAAAATTTATTTATGAAAAATACTAAAAAAAACAAATTTTTGAGCTTTCGGCCAAGCATGTTGACAACAAGACAACATGAAGAACAAATAAGGCAACAACCAACAACAACGGCTCTGTATAGAGCAAATCACACAGCTTGACTATACAGACTGTTTCGTTAGCCGCTACACCAACTCATCAGTAGCCTTTGTATGAATTTACACTGTGATCGACTCAAGCTACTTTGGTTTTACTTATACTGCTAATATGCCGAGAAAAATACCCGGAATTTATTTTTGGCAGAGAACGCTGGAATTTTGTAACAGAGTTCTTATCTACTCTGATGTACGCTGTATCAAGGTTAACCTAGATCGTATCATACTTTTAGGCATAGCCTTAATTCATGTGCATCTTCGAAATTCGATCACAGCGGTTTACCGCTATCAGAGCATATTGAAGTTGTTGTTATTTTTGCTGTTTAGCTCCTCCCTTTTTCCATACTTCCATTTTTAGGGTTCAGTTAGTTTAATTGATGTCCACACACCTAACATGGTGTGGAGACAGAGCCGTTGTTGTTGTTGTTAGTTGTTGCCTTCTTTGTTCTTCATGTTGTCTTGTTGTCACATGCTTGGCCTAAAGCTCAAAAATTTGTTTTCAATATAAATAATGAAAGGCCGTATTCAAAATATTAAGATTAATTATTTATGAAAAATTTTAGAATTGTCAGATCAAAGCTCACTTTAAAGCGTGGTAGAAAATATTTCACACCTATTACGTCGGTTTTGACACGCTTCTTAATTGGCTTTTTTATATCAACCGTGCACTGAAATTTGTTTGTCAATTTTTTACTAATCACATATTTTTCATATTGTTTCTACTAAGGCCGTGTGCTGTTCGGTAACTCTTCACTCGTGGTAGGAAATAATTTACTGAGTTGAATATAATTTCTTTCTTGAAATAAAATTGTAATTTTTGCTGTGCCAAAAGGACGATGTAATTTTGAAGTTTTAGATTTCGGTAATGTATTAGCCCAAGAATTTAATTTTATTTGCAAAATTGTTAATATAACAGTGTTTTTAGCAAATTGTTTCAACTTCTAGTTGCTATGCTGTGTCAACTGCTCACAAGTTTTTTTTTCTATTTTTGCTGGTGTCAAAAATTCTCTTGCCGATTGTCAAAATTTATACTAGCCCGGGGCTACATGATTTTTTGTAAATCATATTCACCTCACAAGTGCCAAATATTCTTATTCAAACTGTCAAAATTTCATCATCCGACTGAAAAGTTTCCGAATAGCACACGACCTAATTATTCAATAATAATTAAACAAAAATACAACGGAATTTTACATGAGAATATAATTATCAAGTAAATCTATCTGCATATAACGTTATCATTTTATATTTTCAGATTATTCGATATCGCCTCTGGAAACGCATTTTGAAAATCAATCACCGTTTTTAACTGTAACTAATTTAGAGCGAACCATTGAAGTTTCCCACTGGGGCAATATAGCCGTTGAAGAAAATATTCATCTCACCCATTCCGGTGCTGTGTTGAAAGGTCCATTTTCCCGTTATGAACTGCAAAAGGATATACGTTCTGGGCAATCTGCAATTAAAACGTACAAAACTATATTACCGGCTGCGGCAACATCAATTTATTATCGCGATGGTAATGGAAATATATCAACATCAAATTTGAACATTATACCAGACGCAGTGGAATTGGAACTAAGGCCTAGATTTTCTCTTTTTGGCGGATGGAAAACTAATTACATGCTGGGATATAGTGTTCCATCTTTTGAATATCTTTTTAATAGAGGTCAAAATTTCCTTCTAAAAATGAGAGTAATTGATCATATATATGACGATATGATAATAGAAGAAGCTACAGTAAAAATAATTTTACCAGAGGGCTCTGCACATATTGAACTTACGACACCATATTCCGTCTCCAGGGATATTAATGGTATATACTACACATATTTAGATACAATAGGTCGGCCGGTTGTAACATTTTCTAAGCGAAATTTGGTTGAAAGCCATATTCTTGATTTCAATTTGAAATACACTTTTTGGAAAATATCTATGTTGCAGGAGCCACTTTTGGTAGTTGGATCCATTTTTTTGTTGTTTGTTATAGTTATTATATATAATCGCTTGGATTTCTCTATTTCTAAAAGAGAAAATCATTTTCATAAAGACTAAGTTTGTTTTTATCAATTTATTGTAATTTAATAATTTTATTTTATTTTAATAAAATTAAAGCAAATGAGTCAATACTTATGCAAATTTTCTTCATAGGAGTTCATAGGAATTGTGTAAGGATATACAGTGGCATCACCAAATAATCGGACAGTTACCTTCATCTGAAACTTTTTGAAATAAATGCAATAAAAACTATTTTGTTTTATAAATATTGTAAGCATTTCTATTTATTGGTATATTTAGAATATATTTACATGAAAAACTGTAAAAAAAAAAATATAATCATATTCCCTAGGCAAATTCAAAAATGAATTCATTTTTTTTGCCACAACAAATAATCGGACAGCGCAAAGAAGATCGTAAAAAAGTTCCGTTATATGCAATTGAGTGGCTTTTTATTGTTCTGCATTATTAGTTTATTATTTGCTCTCAATATCATTAGTAAGTTTTTTGCCTTAGAAGCGTCATGGCACCACAAGGAAAGCAAACCTCCTTTGAAGTCAAGCATTTGATTATTAAATCGAATGGTGATGGAAAATCAACCAGAGAAATTGCTGAACTTGTTGGAAAACCGAAATCCACCGTTCACGATATAATAAAAAGATATCGGGATGAATTTCGGTTAACTTATAAAAGCAGAAAAGGACAAGGAAAGATTTTGAATGAAAGAGAAGAGCGTGGGATACTAAAAGAAATAAAAATAAATCCTTTCAAAACGGCAAAAGAGCTGCAAGTTTCATTGCATAACAAAACTGGGAAGGAAGTTAGCCTTACCACCATTCGCAACACCTTGCATAGCAACGATTTTCATGGCAGAATTGCAAGGAAAAAGCCCTTTATAAGCCCAAAGAACAAAAACCTTAGGATAAAATTTGCCAAGGAATATTTATTAAAATCGGGTGAATTTTGGAATACGGTAAAAACTGCGTATGGAGGCAAACTTCAGATTTTTATAAGTTTATTTTATTTCTAAAGGTTCTAAAGAGTGATTTTTTAAGTGCCTGATAACTTTTTTTTTAAAAAAAACGCATAAAATTTGCAAAATCTCATCGGTTCTTTATTTGAAACGTTAGATTGGTCCATGACATTTACTTTTTGAAGATAATTTCATTTAAATGTTGACCGCGGCTGCGTCTTAGGTGGTCCATTCGGAAAGTCCAATTTTGGGCAACTTTTTCGAGCATTTCGGCCGGAATAGCCCGAATTTCTTCGGAAATGTTGTCTTCCAAAGCTGGAATAGTTGCTGGCTTATTTCTGTAGACTTTAGACTTGACGTAGCCCCACAAAAAATAGTCTAAAGGCGTCAAATCGCATGATCTTGGTGGCCAACTTACCGGTCCATTTCTTGAGATTAATTGTTCTCCGAAGTTTTCCCTCAAAATGGCCATAGAATCGCGAGATGTGTGGCATGTAGCGCCATCTTGTTGAAACCACATGTCAACCAAGTTCAGTTCTTCCATTTTTGGCAACAAAAAGTTTGTTAGCATCGAACGATAGCGATCACCATTCACCGTAACGTTGCGTCCAACAGCATCTTTGAAAAAATACGGTCCAATGATTCCACCAGCGTACAAACCACACCAAACAGTGCATTTTTCGGGATGCATGGCCAGTTCTTGAACGGCTTCTGGTTGCTCTTCACTCCAAATGCGGCAATTTTGCTTATTTACGTAGCCATTCAACCAGAAATGAGCCTCATCGCTGAACAAAATTTGTCGATAAAAAAGCGGATTTTCTGCCAACTTTTCTAGGGCCCATTCACTGAAAATTCGACGTTGTGGCAGATCGTTCGGCTTCAGTTCTTGCACGAGCTGTATTTTATACGGTTTTACACCAAGATCTTTGCGTAAAACCTTCCATGTGGTCGAATAACACAAACCCAATTGCTGCGAACGGCGACGAATCGATATTTCACGGTCTTCAGCAACACTCTCAGAAACAGACGCAATATTCTCTTCTGTACGCACTGTACGCATTCGTGTGGTTGGTTTAATGTCCAATAAAGTAAACTGAGTGCGAAACTTGGTCACAATCGCATTAATTGTTTGCTCACTTGGTCGATTATGTAGACCATAAATCGGACGTAAAGCGCGAAACACATTTCGAACCGAACACTGATTTTGGTAATAAAATTCAATGATTTGCAAGCGTTGCTCGTAAGTAAGTCTATTCATGATGAAATGTCAAAGCATACTGAGCATCTTTCTCTTTGACACCATGTCTGAAATCCCACGTGATCTGTCAAATACTAATGCATGAAAATCATAACCTCAAAAAAATCACCCTTTATATACAGACGAGAGCTAATTTAATCTTCATGATTCGGATGGTAGGGCATACGTGTGGCGTAAGCCGAACGCAGAGTTTGAGCCAAAAAATACTCGCGCAACAGTCAAACACGGAGGAGGTTCTGTGATGGTTTGGGGTTGTATGTCTACTGCTGGCGTAGGCAATCTCCATTTTATTGAAGGTAAAATGGACAGATTTGTCTACCTTAACATTCTGAAAGAAAACGTCAAACAGAGCTCAGAAAAATTGGGAATCAAAGAAAACTTTGCTTTCTATCAGGACAATGATCCCAAGCATACTTCAGAAGTAGCGAAGCTTTGGTTAATACACAACTGCCCCAAACTATTGCAGACACCTCCTCAGTCTCCGGACTTGAATGTTATAGAGCATTTGTGGGAAGAACTGTCAAAGAGAGTGTACACGAGGAAGTTTAACACTCTTGTACAGCTCAAAGAAGCGCTTAAGCAAGAATGATACTCAATACCGTCGGAGTCGGCGTTAAGCCTGTAGGTCCATTTCTCGGTCAATTGTGTACAAACTTAATAACACGCACAACACAATTGATCATAAGAAGCTAGGTCAAAGTTCTTTCAAGGGCTGAAATGGCCAGTTATTTATTTTTATTACAATGCCAAATCGCTTACAAGCAGTAGTGGAAGCCAACGGATACGCAACAAAATATTAAAATTTTTGTTTAATATCATTTTTCTTTGTCGTCGCTAGCGTGCAATGTTTTTGTTGCGATAGTTGGTGTTTTCGACACCTTTCCCTCAGAATAACGTGATGAGGTCGGAATTGTAGTTCCATTGAGATATCGTTGTTCATATCGTCTAACCAGCATTTTTAATTCGTCAACTGAACGAGCATGTAGCAGTAAATTGATATTGGCTACACTTCCGCTAATACCATCGATTATGTAGTCAATCAACTCGTATTCTTGTACATCCGATCGACGTGCAATGGCTTGCATATTCAGAATGTAGCAGTGCAACGATTCTTCATGTTTCTTCCCCTTACGATTTCCAAGGATGGTGTAAATGTTTTGACGTGTAGCGGCAACACCAAATTCTTTTATCAGCTCGCTCTTCAAATCACCATAATTTAGGGCCGATGACGTTCTTAAAAAAACACGGGCCGTGCCAGTCAATGAACGTCGCAAACTCAAACACCTGAAGCGTTCGTCGGCATTATCTAATAGCATGATTTCTTCAAAATCCCGGAAAAAAACGCTTTACGTCATTAGCTTCGTCATCACCTGAAAATTTGGGGACAGCGTGCTCGACATCTCCAAAATCCAGTCCTCTCTCATTGCGAACAGCCAAAGTTCCTTCTAATTGTTGAATTTGCTGTCGAAGCTCCAAAACTTCAAGGCGCTTTTTTAATGCTTGCAGTTCTAAATCTGGAGCATAGCTTTCAGCACGTTTGGCATAGGGTTTGTTCGGCGTAGCGCAATATTGCGCATGACATGCATTGCTACTACTTGTCTGCACTGCACATGCACTGCAACACTGTTGCGATGCTTTGACAATGAGCAGTAAAAATTTTTTTAGAACGACGAACAATTATGGAGTGTTTAATTAATTTTTAATTGACGAAGCATACAAGAAAAATTATGAAATACGTTTATATAAAAAGAAAGAAAGACAGTATCGTTTAAAAAGAAGAAATTTTTTATTAACCACGATTTGGAAGATTGCAAAATTTTCTTTGCAGCTGGTCTCTGTGACTGCTAAAGTTGGAATTCACGTTTTTAATTTCGTCCAGTACTTTGCCCCATAGCACAGATTTTTTTTTCCTGCCAGCTTGAAAATCGCCTTTCAAGTCCAGAGGGAACCTTATTAATAATTTCCACTAAAATATTAAAAAAGACAAATAATTATTAAATATAATAAATATTAAACTAAATACCACAAAAAAGCAAAAATAAAATCAACTTACTCTGTATCATCCATTTTGCGCAGCTAAAAAATTCTCACTGCGCTATTTGCTAGTATTTGCGCATGTGTTGCAACTATTATGTTCAGTGGAACGCTTGACGCTGCAGTGTTGCAATAAATTTCTTTATAGAACGTTATGCTTTAGTACTGCTGCAATATTGCAGACATATGCGCACGCCGAACAAACCCATACTCTACCCTTGGTTGTCGATGCAAATCGATTGCTCCAGCAGTAGCATTGTTAGCTAAGTTATTGGCTGCGTTATCGGCAAATATAATAGTGTCTAAGGTTGAGCTCTGGGGAAATCACTCAGCAGAAGCAACAGGAACGGCAGCAGCAGCTTCACTTTCAGCATTTGATTTATTGATGAAGAATTATCGGCACGGGAAAACATATCTTCATTACATATATCGGCACTAACAGTTCCCTCATCGGGATTAGTTTGGTCTTGACCAGAAAATTCGGCATATAATCGCTTAAGCTGCACGACGGAGGCAGTAGGTGGAAAGTCGATTCCAGCCTCCGACAATGCGTTGATATAAAATTGCTTACTTTTGCGTGGCATTTCTATCCTGGCAACTTATTGATAAAAAAATTATATATTTTATTAATTTTATATCATTTTTCATTTATAAAGCACGGCGTGTGGATTTATTCACCCCACATCTGAGTTAAAATAACACAACTGTTTGTATGGATGATAATTTTATAATAAAAATTTATTTGGAAAATATTTTTCAACGACAAATAAATTTTGAAAATTTATAACAATAAAATCTAAACAATAGAAATTAAAATATTTGCAAGTAGAAAAATATACAGTTAACAAATTTATAGTTTCTTAATTTTATTGTAGCGTTATTGAATATACCTATATACCTACCGTCTTGCTCTTAAGTCTACATATTTAAAAATTATAATAACTTATGTAATATTCACTATGAGTTGATGTACTAAATAAGACTTTCAGTCTAATTGTACTACAATTAAATCAAATAAATACTAAAAAACAAAAATTCAAATTGTCAAAATGATTTTCAAACCATTCGTCATATACGAACACTGAGTTCTCAGAGAAATCGTTGCAATTCAATGATACCGATTCCACAAAGGCACTAGGGCAGGCCTAATCAGCGAAATGAATAAAAGGGCCAAAGCCTAATTAAGAAAGATAATCACCTGATTAAAATAAACAACAAAATACATTAACAACAACAAAAGCGAACATTTGAGCGTCACCACCATCGACGGCAACCTACTTTGTTGCTTTTTGCAAGTGCAAGAAATGTGTTGATAAAAGAATCCCAAAAACAAAATACATACGCGACAAGCATGCGTAGCAGAACACGAGATCGTCTGCATTTCTATTCCACTAACAAAACACACGCACAACAACAATTCTGTATGTTTGGTGGTCGCACCGCACGCTTATGCGTTTCAATGCGTATGTTGTTGTTGTTTGTTATAGTTAATTTTCGCAAATGCATTTCGTCGTAAATTTGGCGCAAGCAAAATTTGAGTTTTATAAATGGGCCAATTATTACAACAAGGGCCACAAGGGCCACCTTTGTGATTAGGCCTGCACTAGGGATACATTGGGTTCCGAAGACACATTTAAGTTTCATTTGTAAGAAAATGTCCACGATTTGCGAGCCATAAAAAGAAACATACTGTCAGTTTCAGCTCGGCTTCTCGATCCTCTCGGACTTTTATGTCCAATCGTCACCATAGCAAAAATCTTACTGCAAGAGCTTTGGCTTCAAAAACTGAATTGGGATGAATCAATCCCTATGCGCCTCGATGCCAGTTGGCAAAATTTCAAAACAAATTTGACTCAATTGAATTCCATAGCTATTCCACGCTATGTGAACACACATCCAGCCACAAGTTGTCAAATTCATGGCTTTGCCGATGCCTCCATCAGAGCGTATGCATCTGTTGCATCTATATTCGAAGCCATGATTCCACTGGTATTAACTCAAAACTTTTAACTGCCAAATCCAAAGTCGCTCCGCTCAAAACAAAGTCATTGCCAAGACTTGAGCTATGTGCAGCGCATCTGCTGGCAAAACTTTGGACTCGAGTTCAGCCCTTACTAAACTGTGGAATCGAGAGTGTATATTTCTGGACGGATTCAGAAATAACATAACATTGGATCAATCCATCCACCTTAACGACATTCGTAGCAAATAGAGTGTCAGAAATACAGGAGTGGTCAAACGAAGTTTCTTGGCGACATGTACCGTCAAAGCGAAATCCTGCAGACATAGTCTCCAGAGGATGTAACGTGGACGAATTAAATAATTCTATCTGGCTTAAAGGTCCATTATATCTGATTCAAGACGCTTGTTCGTGGCCAACGAATCGTTATTTTAAATTGTCATCAGGCCAAGAAACACTCGAAAAAATATTAAATCGGTACTACTTGCAGTTGAAGAAAATGAAGACATAATCGTGCACTTAATTGCTACTCAGTCTTCTTACACAAGGTAAATGAGGATTTTTGCTTATATTCTCCGTTTTTGTAATGAAAACCGAAGAAAATCTCTCACTTATTCGAACTGCAAAAGAGTTAGATTTGGCTTTCCTGAAAATTATCGAATTTATTCAGAGGCACGAATTTTCAGACGTATTTGATAAATTGAAGAAGTCGCAAGTGTTCCCGCCCAGTTTTCAAAAGCTAACTCCATTTATTCATGAATTGATATGCGAAAATCAATCTGTGCATCTTCTTCGTGTTGGCGGTCGTCTTCTTAATGCACCAATTTCTTACGACTCCAAGTTTCCACTTCTAATGCTTAAAAAATCGCACTTTGTTGAAGTATATCTACGGTATCTACATGTAACTAACTGTCATGCTGGTCCAAAGGCATTAGTATCATTATTACGACAGAAAATCTGGTTAAGAAATGCCCAAGAAGCATGCAGTAGAACCGTAAGAACTTGCATACATTGTTTTCGATATAAGCCAAAGCTGCTAACTCAGATAATGGGAAATCTACCGTCCGATCGAGTTACAGCACTACATCCATTCTTAGTAAGCGGTGTAGACTTCTGTGGTTCCGTATACACCACACTTAAAATTCGCGGACGACCACCAGTAAAGATGTATATCGCAGTGTTTGTGTGTTTCACGTCAAAAGCCATCCATTTAGAATTAGTTACTGATTTGACTTCTAACTGGTTTTTACTCTTTCTTAAAAGGTTCATCGGACGCCGTGGGCTCCCTCAGAGGATTTACTGCGACAACGTGACGAACTTCGTGGGAGCAGATCGGACGCTTCGACAACTGCAGGAGGCGTTCGAAGAGCAGAAGGACGCGCTAGTGTCGTACGCCGCAGAAGGGGGGGGGACAGAATTTGTCTTCATACCGCCTCGAGTACCGCACTTCGGAGGTCTATGGGAAGCTGTTGTAAGTCTGCGAAGCACCTGTTGTTGCGAACAATAGGCAGCGCGTTGTTAAAGAGCGAAGAACTACAAACAGTGCTCGTCGAGGTCGAGGCGGTACTGAACTCTCGACCAATCGCACCGCTGCGCCAAGATCCCAACGACGTCGAAGCCCTGACTCCAGCGCATCTGCTAATCGGGAGTTCTCTGCGTTCGCTGCCGCCCGGATCCGTGCTCGCCGTGCCTGACAGCAAGATGGCATATTTGCAGAGATGGCGACTCTTATGCGAGCTCAAATAAAACAATCACAAGTTAATAAACACAGTTTAACAAACATTTAAAAAAAGACATTGAATAAAATAATTGAACATTTACTCTAATTTAAACGAATTAGAATTTCTTAAAAACGATTAAGAAATTTCAAGCGTCATGTTGCGAGAGAGCCGATCACCTGAAAGAGGATAATTGAGTTGAAGAGTTACAATACAGCCTGTAACCCTACCCAAACCTAATAAATTATCCCCCGCTAGAGTGTACTTTTCATATATTCAAAGTACACTCTACCGAATATTTCTTTTAATTTCTTTAAAACCCATGTTTGAATTTTTATGACCCACTTGTTGTGTCGCAAACATGTCATATTCTTTTTGGTCACAACTTCAACATTTTTAAAGATTGCGTAAAACAAATTCTTCGAACCCACTTGAACAACCTAAAACTAATTTCAGCCGTGTATTCGAAAAGAACATATGAACTTCCACAGAAAAATAAGTGAGCGCAAACGAAATTGTGTAAACAATCCCACGCTCACTTACTGGCCTAAAAGAAAGCAACACAAGCGGAATTGTGCAAGCAAGTCAGTCCTTCACTTATTAACCTAGATCGATTCTTAAGAACGAAGCACAGGCAAATTTGTGCAAGTGAACGCACGCTGAAAGTAAAAGTTAAAAGAAAAACTAAAGAAGTAATTTTAAACCAATAACAATGGAAATAAAGTGTTATACGAATTTTTGTCACTTTCTTTTCCACCCTAAAGACTCTTTTGAAAGAGCACAGAAAGTTAGTTTGAGGAATCCGTGTATTATTTATAACACTTCTTTTACTTTATATACCACTGTTAATGATAAGTTAAAAATAGTATATTACTAAGATCAATAGAATAAAGAATTGAAAAATAAAACTTAGTTTCATTTTTCAATCTTAAAAGTGGCGCAGTCGGCAGGATTACCGCAACATCCTATAAAAGAAAAAGAAGAAGTTTTTCCTATAGTATTATTTTTGTGCGGGAACCCGAAACATTTTTTCTAAAACTTGTGCAACGCGAAAGATCGTGTCACGGAACTACAGAATCTTGCTGCAACTACAGAATCTTGCTGCAACAACAGAATCTTGTTGCAACTACAGAATCTTGCTGCAACTACAGAATCTTGCTGCAACTACAAAATCCTG
Source organism: Pherbina coryleti (assembly GCA_943735915.1). Taxonomy (NCBI): domain Eukaryota; kingdom Metazoa; phylum Arthropoda; class Insecta; order Diptera; family Sciomyzidae; genus Pherbina; species Pherbina coryleti. The sequence continues at coordinate 86,533,251 of OX030948.1, forward strand.
CTTCTTTTTTTTTTGGATTCGCCCGGAAGCAGGAAATCTTCATAGATACGCATGACCCGCGCCATACGCATGCACGATTTACATTCTAAGAAGTTCCCGGATCAGCCGGACTGAATAGAATGCACCTACGTGCTAAAACCTACCACCTGTTGGCAAATAAAAGTTTTTTCTAAAAGTAATGCTAAGTGTCCGATTATTTGTTGTGCCAAAAAAATTGAGTTAATTTTTGTTATTTGCAGAAAAAATATGTTTTTGTTATGTTTTTTTGTTATTTCTTATGTATATATGTTTAAAAAGTATCAATAAAATGAAATATTAACAATAATTAAAAAAAAAAAAAAAATGTAGTTGCTTATGTTTCGAAAAGTTTCAGATGAAGGTAACTGTCCGATTATTTGGTGATGCCACTGTACATAATGTGACCAACCGTACTCCTTTTGGGAGTTTTTTAATTCTTTTTTGCTAGCTGTACTTCTTTTAGCGAAGTCGCATAATGTACTTCTTTTTACTTGTTTTACTTCTTTGTAAAGGGTGATTTTTTTGAGGTTATGATTTTCATGCATTAGTATTGGACAGATCACGTGGGATTTCAGACATGGTGTCAAAGAGAAAGATGCTCAGTATGCTTTGACATTTCATCATGAATAGACTTACTAACGAGCAACTCTTGCAAATCATTGAATTTTATTACCAAAATCAGTGTTCGGTTCGAAATGTGTTTCGCGCTTTACGTCCGATTTATGGTCTACATAATCGACCAAGTGAGCAAACAATTAATGCGATTGTGACCAAGTTTCGCACTCAGTTTACTTTATTGGACATTAAACCAACCACACGAATGCGTACAGTGCGTACAGAAGAGAATATTGCGTCTGTTTCTGAGAGTGTTGCTGAAGACCGTGAAATGTCGATTCGTCGCCGTTCGCAGCAATTGGGTTTGTGTTATTCGACCACATGGAAGGTTTTACGCAAAGATCTTGGTGTAAAACCGTATAAAATACAGCTCGTGCAAGAACTGAAGCCGAACGATCTGCCACAACGTCGAATTTTCAGTGAATGGGCCCTAGAAAAGTTGGCAGAAAATCCGCTTTTTTATCGACAAATTTTGTTCAGCGATGAGGCTCATTTCTGGTTGAATGGCTACGTAAATAAGCAAAATTGCCGCATTTGGAGTGAAGAGCAACCAGAAGCCGTTCAAGAACTGGCCATGCATCCCGAAAAATGCACTGTTTGGTGTAGTTTGTACGCTGGTGGAATCATTGGACCGTATTTTTTCAAAGATGCTGTTGGACGCAACGTTACGGTGAATGGTGATCGCTATCGTTCGATGCTAACAAACTTCTTGTTGCCAAAAATGGAAGAACTGAACTTGGTTGACATGTGGTTTCAACAAGATGGCGCTACATGCCACACATCTCGCGATTCTATGGCCATTTTGAGGGAAAACTTCGGAGAACAATTAATCTCAAGAAATGGACCGGTAAGTTGGCCACCAAGATCATGCGATTTGACGCCTTTAGACTATTTTTTGTGGGGCTACGTCAAGTCTAAAGTCTACAGAAATAAGCCAGCAACTATTCCAGCTTTGGAAGACAACATTTCCGAAGAAATTCGGGCTATTCCGGCCGAAATGCTCGAAAAAGTTGCCCAAAATTGGACTTTCCGAATGGACCACCTAAGACGCAGCCGCGGTCAACATTTAAATGAAATTATCTTCAAAAAGTAAATGTCATGGACCAATCTAACGTTTCAAATAAAGAACCGATGAGATTTTGCAAATTTTATGCGTTTTTTTTAAAAAAAAAGTTATCAGGCACTTAAAAAATCACTCTTTACTTATTTTTGACATAAACAGATTAATTTAACAACAAAAATATTAAATCTTCAAGAAGTATCAAAAATTAGAAAAAAGTATCAAAAATAATACACTTTATCGAAACCCAAAAACCAAGGTACCCGACTGCTTCACATTACTTACTCAATATGCAACATCACTCATCGCTAGTCAGCGCGTAATTTAGTTTTAACAAAAATTGAAATGGCATAAAAACAAAGGAGCAATATTTTTAATGAGAGCTTGAAAAAGCAACATCCGTTTAAAAAAAAACCAATTCAATATAGCCTTTTGAGGAAAAGCTGCGATTGAGAGGCACTTATCCAATCGCAAACACAAGGCAGCTCTTATTGCATCATCTTCTTCGGAAAGTGTGTATATTTTTTGATATCGTGGCGAGAAAAGACACTTTATACGAAACTAAAAGATCGGAGGAGGATCCTCACAAGACAACGCGTGAGGGTCAGGAGAGTGATCTTCACATGGCAATGTGTCTCACTGCTTCAACCTGGTGAGGACATTTTATTTTTATCTATTAGAAAGATACAAAACTGATCTTTGGGACAGGGCTGCCCACGGCAAGCATCCTGTGATATCTACTACAGCGGCCATGCGGAGAAGTACGATATATGCGTGCAGTGGAATCACATTTCCCACTCTATGCGTAAGGCTGCCGAAGAGGTGATTGGCTATCATCGCCCTCGCCGAAACCAGTGGCACGACCAGGAGTGTCGCAACGCCACTGCAAACGACGCTGCCTACAAAGCGACCCTGCAGTCGGTTGTAACGCGTGCTGCTAAAGAGCGATACAAAGAGAAGAGGAGGGAAGAGAGACTCATTTTCAGGCGAAACAAAAGAGAAGCGGAAATGCGTGAGTGCGAGAAAATTAAGATACATGGTGACAGGAACGAGGTCCGAAAAGTTTCTGAAAAATAAAACGCCTGGCCGATGGTTTTAAGACCGGGGCCTCTTCTTGCAAGGATGAAAATGGGAATCTACTGACAGATATCCAGAGTACACGGATGATGTGGAGGAAACACTTCTCTAGGCTTCTGAATGGTGACGAAAACAACAATCCCGCCATTAGAGATGATATCCCGGAAACCCCAATTGTGGACGACAGCGTTGAAGTTCCGCTGCCCGACCATAGTGAAGTCTTGAAAACTATAGCTCGGCTTAAAAACAACAAAGCTGCAGGAGCCGATGGCTTACCTGCTGAGCTCTTTAAGAATGGAGGTGAAGCTCTATTTAAATGCATTCATGAGCTTCTATGCACAATAAATTCCAAATGATTGGAACCTCAGTGTGCTCTGTCAAATCCACAAGAAAAGCGATCCCACCATTTGCACCAATTACCGTGGGATAAGCCTTCTTAATATCGCATATAAGATCCTATCGAGCGTACTATGTGAAAGACTGAAGACCATCGTAAACCATCTGAATGGACCTTATCAGTGTCGCTTCAGACCTGGCAAATCCATCATAGACCAGATATTTACGCTACGACAAATCTTGGAGAAGACCCTAGAGAAACAAGTCGACACACACCATCTTTTTGTCGATTATAAAGCCGCCTTCGACAGTCCAATAATGAGTCATCTTTACTCCACCATGTCTGAATTTGGTATTCCTGAAAGCTCATCCGTCTGTGCAGAATGACACTGAGCAACACCAGCAGCACAGTTAAAATTGGGAAGGATCTCACTCCTCCATTCGATACCTAACGAGGTTTCAGACAAATTGATTCCTTATCGTGCGACTTCTTCAACCTAATGATGGAGAAGATCATCCAAGCTGCTGAGTTGAGACGCAGTGGCACAATGTTCTACAAAAGTATTATGCTGCTGGCGAATGCCGGTGTTATCGATATCTGGCGCCAGCAAGTGCAAAAAAGAAATGGCTAGCGCAGTTTCTTAAACGAGGCCAAAACCGACCAACGGTTGTAAGCTCCAAATAAGTAAGTAAGTAAAATAAAAACGCGGCGTTTTAAACTGAAATTGAGGTAGTTTTATTAGTTTTAGTTGAACAAAGTTTTTCAAAGCAAAATATTACAAGTTGACGAAAAACACTGCTGTGCCGATACAGCACAGGGTGTTCTCGGTGGAGTCAACATGCCGCCCGCCTTGCAGGAATGCAAGACGTTACCAGGCATCCTGTCCGGATAAGGTCCAGCCAAAAATGGAATTCTGGGCCAATGGCATGCTAAAGGCAACCGGGAGACAGCCTGCTACATGACACTTGCGTAGACATCCGCTCTCAGCAGGAATCGCACTGGTTCCTTGAAGAAGCTCGGTTCATCAATAGTTTTCGATTTCGTGATGACCTCCAATCGCCGCTCGACCCTTGCTGTCTTCTCGAGGTGGACATTGGATCCGTACCGACCCCACAGCATCAGAGTGCACACCTCCCGTTAATACACCACCCAAGTTGGAAGTCTCCATTTCTTCACCAACTCTCGGGAGATTCTGGGGGGCATGCGTCGAGGATCGCACGTTCCTGAACCTGGTCACCATTCGACCATGTGCACAACAGTACCGTGTGTAAAAGTGAAATGACGCGAATTGGTTCCTAGACGACGACGCAAAAGTACGTTCGACTGCGGTTCCTGCCAAGATGAACGCTTTGTTTCAGGACCCCCTAACCCTCTCAGTTCATCAGCTGCAGATGCAGATTGGAACTTCGCTTTTGTGGGTTTTTTCGCCTACGGTCGTCTTCCTCGTGGCCTTTTAGAGTGGCCTCGACCTACTCGGACACGGGAGCGAGAATGCAGCAGGCTGTGGTGATCGTCACCACAGTGACGGCATCTTCCATTGCATCGACAGTCCCTTCGCATATGAACATTTGAAAGGCAGTTTGAACAGTAACAATGGAGTTATACTGTTCTCAACAGCTTCTCCAGGTTCATAGCTAAGAACCGTCGCACAGAGGTTTAAAATTAATATTTAGCTGGACAAAAGTCGAAAAAACTCGTTGATCCAAAATCGAAAAATCTTAACATGATATATTGTAAATTCATTGAAGTTTATTTTATGAAATTATTTTTCCAATCAAAATAAAAACAAAATATACAAGGTGGCGCAAAAGTAATCCTCCTATCAGAAAATGCTATAAATTTTGCGATTGGCCCCTAATGTCAGTTCTGTTTTGACATTTGTGTAGTAAACACATGCGAAATACGCGTTAATAAACAATGTTACGCTACACTGCTCCAGAACGAGGAATTAATCACCACCAAGAGGAAGATTATTTTTTACAAAAATAATCATGAGTGATGAGGCCCATTTCCATCTTAGCGGGTACGTAAATAAGCAAAATTTACGCTTCTGGGGCACTGAAAATCCGCGTGTAACCCACGAAGAGCCATTACACCCGCTCAAAGTTACTGTATGGTGTGCTGTTTTCGCTGGAGGAGTCATCAGACCTTTTTTCTTCGAAGACGGTTACTGTGAATGGTGAGCGCTACAGAGCAATGATCAACGAGTTCTTTTTGCCACAACTTGATGAATTGGGATTGGAAAACATGTGGTTCCAACAGGACGGTGCAACGGCACACACTGCACGTGCCACAACCGATATGCTGAAGGATGCATTTCCCGGGCGCCTAATCTCCCAATTTGGCGATTTGCACTGGCCAGCAAGATCGCCTGATTTGACCGCTCCGGACTTCTTTTTGTGGGGCTTTTTGAAGTCGCGGGCTTATGTCAACAAGCCTCAGACTCTTGCAGCTCTTAAAGACAACATCAGTCAAGAATGTGAGGACCTATCGCCGGAAGTTTTGGCCGAAGTGATGGAAAATGCCATAAAAAGGGCTCAAATGACAATCAACTGTGGCGGCGGCCATTTACATGACATCATATTCTCGACTTGATGTCAAAAAAATTAAAAGACCAAATAAAAATTATCCACAAGAAGAATCAAAGTTTTTCATTTTTTTTTAAATTACAGCCAAAAAACATCGGAAGGTTATTTTTGCGCCACCTTGTATATCAGCCGCGACAGTGGAGGTTATGAAGTGAAAAATTTGAATGCGTGTAAGCGAATTTATGGTGTTATTGTTTTTTTTGCAAAAATATGTACATACTTAATATAGAGTTTAAGAAAATGTAAAATACACATTTTAAAAAATTGAGTAAAAAATGAACAAAAAATAATTATTAAAAAAAAATATATATACAGTTTGGTGAAGTTTAAAGCTTAGCAGCACCCGGCAACAGCACAAAACATTCGTTTTCATTTCAATTTACTTCCTAACTAATCGTTTTTTAAGTTTCGTCTGCCTTTTTTTGCCTTTTTGAAGGATATCATCTATTTTTCGAGTGCACTTTTTTTAAGCTTTCGTTTTAAACTAAAAAAATATGAAAACTGTGTGAACAAGCGAGAAAGAAATGAAACCAATCAAGGGGGTTACTCTGTAGTTCTACTCGAACGCAGATTTGTTCGAGCTCGAACGTTTGACACTCTATAGTTCGAGTCTCGAATGTTACATACTTGACACTCGGATTTTTTTTCCCTCTTCTGACATTCGGAAATGTTTGTACTCTGTTGTTCGATGACAACTGTCAAATTAACTAAAATAAAAGAAAATCTATTCGAAAGCAAGAACGCATTCGGAAGGTCCGTATTAATGTAAGTTTTCAGGAAACAAAAAGCAATTGAAACATCTTTTTAATTATTTAAAAATTTATTTTTGCTTGTATTGTAAAATTTCTTTTAGGGCGCTGAAAGTAAAGCAACCAAATACAAAGCCGCGTCAATTCGAAGTGATGGTTGACTTCATGGAGCAGCATACGGATTTGTCTAAAGATCCAGTAAGAGGTGTAGCTGCAAAACAAACCTCTAACCACCTTTGGAAAATATTAGCAGAGGAGCTTAATCTTAACGTACCTCCTACTCACACTTTTGTCAAGTGGAAAAAAGGAGTATATCTTATCTTGTTTTGCTACATTTTTATATGAATGGCGTTTAACATTAACAGATTTGGGTTGATTACAAAAACCATATCAAATCCAAGTTGCAAAAAAATAGACTGAACATGTCAGGCACTGGTGGTGGGCCCTCAAAGATATGTTCTCTAACGAACACGGAAGAGAAAGTGGTTGCACTGATGAGCATGGAAGATGTTATAAATGGGACACTTGGAACAACGTGTTTTGGAGCCAATGCTTTTGATGACTCCATCTCTGTACTGACTTCGTCTATTAACTTTCTCGCCAAGAATAGCGGAAATGCAACAGAAGGAGTAAATGCGTAAAACTATGTCATTAACAGCACCTCAAGTTCCTGTTCCTGCAAGAACCACTATGCGTCCATCGGCATTGCCTAATGGACAAGAAAATCTTTTAAAATTACAAGTGTAAAATCAATTAATATACCAAAAAGATTCCGTAGAAAAACTTAATGAAGTTTGCGAAAATTTGAAAAGTTTGAGTAGGTATGCTCGGAAAAACTATGAGTTAAAAGAAAAAAATTTGCCTTATCAAAAGAAAAGTTTGAATTTAAAAAGAAAAAATAAATTGAGAAGAAAAAATTAAGTATGGAAAAACTTGAACTAAAAAAGAGAATTTCAGAATGCAAATTACAAACCCTGCGATGATCTGTGATTTTCAAATTGTTTGAAAAATCAAAGTGAACAGAGATAACATCAAATGAGACTAGTTTAATGAATATTAATTTTTATTTACTTACCACATAAAGTGCCTTATTTTGTTTTTGTATTAATTGTTTGTTTTTACATTTATATTAAATGTGTATTAAATGCAAATTAAAAAAAGTTATAATGAAATAGATTCATCTGTTAGTTATTAAACTATTTCTTATTTCGTCGCGTAATTTTTTGGCAGTGTTTGTGATATTGTTGCTTATTTCGCTTGTGGGAAAATGTGAACCATCATCACTTGTTTCAGTGGCTTCTAAGGGAGATACCTCCACATTATAGAGCAAGCATATGTTGTGCAAGGTGCAGCAAACGTTTGTTATGCAAGCAACTTTCTCCGTCGAATAGTGAAGTTCTCTGATTGCCAACAGACACCAAAACCGTCCTTTTAAAACTCCAAAAACTCGTTCAATTACCGCCCTTCCTTTCGCATGTCTATCGTTAAAAAACGATTCTGCAGAATTTTCAGCAGCGTTCCGGCAAGGAGTCAGTATCCAAGGCTCTAAAGGGTATCGGAGTCGCCTTAAAGAAATAAAATAAAATCCATTTAAATATATATATATATATCAGGCCAGTAGCCAGGATTTGCCTAAGGGGAGGGTTTGGATTAATAAAAAATATCGATAGTTTTTGATATCGATAAAGAAAAGGTATTTTATTATAATTATCAGAAAGATGGGAAAAATCAGTGGCTAGAAATGGAAAATACTTTGAAAAATGAATTTGTAACAAATTTTTCACAATAAAGCGACAAACTTGAAAAAAAACCACTTTAAAACTTTTTTGTACACCAAATATATAAAACAAAAATTAATTTACTTTATTTTTGTTTATTTTATATATTTTTATTAAGTCTTCTTATTTTTTTTTTTTTTTTTGTTAATTTTAATAACACAGCGTCGCCTGTGGCACTGCAATCCCTATGTATGCTTAAGGAAGCACACCCATTTAATATAAAAAACGTGTTCTATAATTTCAAAACTGTAGTTTGTTGAGCTCAATGTGTTGCGGCTATATGTCTTGCTTATTGTTGCACGGTCATTTTGGAATAAAGAAAGACGCTAAAAAAAATAAAATTTTCAAGACAAACTTCTAAAATGACGATAATGAAGCATCTTATATTATTATTTTAATAATTTACTTGCAAACTTATATCGGTTTAAAATTCTATATAAAAATAATCACGATTAGAATAACGACATTTTCTTGTATTTCCTGATTTTTGTAAAGGCCACAATGAAAAGGTTAGAAAATTTTATTTAAAAAGTTGTTATTATCATTCGGTAAAATTACCAAGAGGTTGTGATCCTGCTCCTCCAAAACAGTGCTAAAAAATATGCAAAACTTGCAATAAGCTGCATTTTACAATTTGGAGTAAACCAACCAATGCCAACGGTTCAACCAAGAATGCTTAAATCGGAGTTTGCGAGAACCGCTGGCAGGAAAATTTAAATTTGGTGGAGGCACATAAATGCTTTGGAAACTTTTAAGGCGGTTCGAATCAAAAATATTTCTCATCAACTTGGAAACATCGTTATTTGGACATTGATATACTCTCGAAGTCGAAGGCAGTTCTGATGAATCAAATGATATTTCTGGAACAATTTCTACAATCATACACACAAACTTAGAGTTATAAACATTAAAAGTAAAATATTAATACCGCAACTTGTACTACCGTTTCCACATAGCTGTCAACATTAAAGCTTTCTACAACTGCAGGTTACAAAGGAAGTTCTGAAGACTCTTCAGATTCCAAAGTTTCTTGAACGTTTTCTGCAATACAGATGAAATATAATATTATTCATATTTTGTCGGTTCTCCATCAAGCAAAAAGTAAATCTATTAATATTCAATCAATGCAAACACGCTAAAAAAAAAAAAAAAACAGCTTTAAAACATTCAGAAATATTCGGAAACTTTTTAACACATTTACGTTTAACACATTTAACACATTGATAAAGGAAACCGTTCTAGCCTTTTTTACTTCTGGTTTCTGCTCATACTAGACTCATTTTTGTAGTTTTGGCACAGTAAAATTAACAATAGAAACTCTTAAACTTATCTAACGAAACTCAATCAAAATTTCACCACTTTCACGTAACACCTGTTAACGCAATAAATTCCTAAGTTACTGGTGGTAGACAAAGTTCAATTAAATGCATCGAACTTTTTCGATACTTAAGCATTTTGATGTTTTCGCTGTTGCTGTTTACACTTGCAGTTTGCACTGTAAGAGAAAAAAGACGCACATGCAGCAAGTATTCGCAAATTGGCAAAGTTATATTAATGCTAATATATTATTTTTTTATACTTTTTGGACCATAAGGGGGGGGGGTTTAACCCTAAAAACCCCCCTTGTCTACGGGCCTGATATATATATATAATCAAGGCTCAAAACGGATGCCTACCAAGAATCCATGTGCCTCGCTCTCCATTTTCGAAACGAGTTTTTAAGTATGTCCTCTCATTGGATAAATTCCAGATGTGTGAGTCGTGGCATGCCCCACCGTATCGGCAGTCGACCGCTCTTATCACCATGTTCTGATCGCACATCTTAAAAAAAAAAGGTAATGAGTGATTAACACAATTTTTGTCAAATAAGTACTTACAACAAAAGCATTCATGCTGTGCTTGAGCTTCCTATTGAAATAAAGGTGTTCGTTTGTGGCTGGTCTAATAATCTGGATGTGAGTTCCATCTACTGCATAAATCACGCCTGGAATTCCACATTTTTGAAGGAAGTGCCTTTTCGCTTGCTTCTCTTGCGTTGTTGACATTCAAAATTTAATGTGCTTCAGACATAATGTTTTTTCTACAGCTTTACACACTTCTAACAAACAGCGTGACATGGACTGTTGAGGCATCCCTATGTGGTGATCTTGACCGATTTGATGTTGATATCCTCCTTGACTAAGCAGCTTAAGAGTTGCGGACAACTTTATTATGGGTTGAATTGTTGTCGACTTTTTTGGCGTGGATAGTTCAGGTGCTATGCTATTTAGCACATATAAAAACGCATCCTTACTAAGCCGGAAATTTTGCAAAAAGCTATTAAAGATAATCGCAAAATATTGATGGAAAAAAAACTTGCGTTAAGCACTCTCTTACCTTTTATCGTTTAGAGAAAGAACATCGGTCTTATCCCTAATAGTTCTTAATTGAACTCTTTCCACTTCTTCATTTTCAACATGCCACAATGCGACGGGATCCATTTTTGCTTTTGCTCTTTTTATAAGTTCAAATAAATTGAAATTGTCTTTTTCTTTATTTATGTGTATACTTTTTTGACAGTTTTCTCACATATGGCAGCAGTGCTGCCTACTTTTTAAAATATGTTCGAACGCTGATTCGAGTGAAGTAGTGAGTACCGATTCTCTTTCTACTCGAATTTAGCGTTCGAGTAGAATCGTCTTCCGAGTCGAACTACAGCGTAACCTCACTGATTCTCAAATCTTTTAAAAGATACATTCTCTGGACCTGCTGGTAACCAACTAAAATAAAGAAAATTATCGATTCGGGCCCCATGAACCTAAGGTGTCTCGATGGCAAATTAACAAAAAATTGTTACCAATTGATAAGAAAACAGGCTAATAGTTGGTAACTTGAACACCCTGTTGGTATTCTGCAACCAAGCGTTACCGGTTAATATTGTTACCATCTCTTTAGGTGGCAACAAGCAAAATAGCTAACATTTTTATAGCTTGTATTAAAAAAAAGTGAAACGATGTCAAATTCACTGTTGCTGCTTCTACTTCTCGATAATGATGTAGAAGAAAAATCTTTGAGAAGAAATCAGCTGAAAACTTTGCGGGACAGCAGCGATCCGTTTAACTTGACAAATAACATATTCAAGTTCCATTTTCGTCTTCCAAAGGAAGTTTACTTCATGCTTCACGCATAAGCAGGCCACTTCTCTGCCGTTTGGAGTACGATTTTTTGCTGCCTTCTGTTTTTCGCACACGGTTCGTACCAAAAGTGTGTTGCAAACAGTTTTTATGCCCCACTGAGCCAATCTTCTGCGTCGCGTTTAATAAAATATATTTCTGGCCTTATAGTAAAATACCGAGCTTCTGAAATAAATTTCCCAACCACAGACGCGCTACAGTTGGCTATTAAAGCCAGGTTAGTTAAAAATCAAACAAAATAGTTTGTTGCTTGTGTTTTGTGTTATTTTTTTATATTTTTACCTAGATTCTATTCTAAGTTTGGCTTGTAGGGAGTCGTTGGTGCAATTGATTGCACTCACGTAGCTTTGATTTGTCCACCTAAGAACGACCCAACGACACCGTGCAACATGTACCGAAAGGGATATTACAGCATAAATGTAGAATTCGGGAATCCGAATTTCCCGGGCTCCCGTCATGATTCTGGCATTTGGTCAACATCACCAGTGCGCTCGTTCATGACTACTGAAACAGGAAGTTGGTTGTTATGTGACCAGGGATATCTGCTGAAACCGTGACTGCTTACTCCTTTAGCTCAGCCAGTGTCGAAACGAAGAAAAATACAATAAAATGCATTGAAAAGCGCGAAATGTAATTGAATGATGCGTTGGCATAGCTAAATAACGCTTTCGTTGTATCTCTAAATTCAGAACTTTATACTATAGCCCCAAGACTGCATCAAAAATTGTAAACGTTTGCTTAATTTTACACAATCAGTTTAATTAGTACAAAAAAGTTTAATGATCGGATAATAAAATCGAAAATTTCCATGTTGATTTTCCAACTAATAAAAAAGTAAAATAAACAGTTAAAATTAAATCCTAACGGTGCCATAACAAGTCATATATCGTAGGATAAATGCGTCAATTACCTGTCTAGTGGTATCTAATACATTCAACATTTGAATTTCGGATTTTTTTCACTCAAATTAACTACCATAATCAACTCGGATCGACAATGTTTTTGCGCGAATAGACGGGTTTTCCGGTTCGCTCGTTGTTAGCAAGTCTAAACTAAACAAAACTTACCTAAAATAACCATTAATGCTATTGAAGTTACTATAAAGCATTAGTTTACAATTCGTAATATATTTTAACTATAAAGTAATAATAGTTGTCTTAAAGTAATTCAATTTATAATTTTAACTTCTTCATAAAAATTTTACAAAAATTTTAACTTTTCGAGTGTTAACAACAGTCAAACAAATTTAACACTATGACAACAAGAGCTAAAACTCTGCTTTCAAAAATATTCCCTCGACACTTCAGTTCCTAGCCTTATATCAGAACGTTCGTGGTTTAAATACTAAACTTACAGACTTACACATTTTAAGCCATAATCTTCATTTTGACATTATTGCTTTCAGTGAGACTTGGCTTAAACCTAGTACTTTAAATACTGAAATTCTGTCTAACAATTTTCATATATACCGCAAAGATAGAAACTCTATTGCTGGTAATTTTTGCAATGGTGGTGGCGTGTTAATTGCCGTTAAATCTTCTCACTTTTCACAAGAAATATTAATATCTGAGTCTTTAGATATTGAATTTTGCTGTGTTCTTGTAAAGTTTGGTACTTTGAGAATTTATGTCACATGTTCATATATACCTCCACTTTCTAGTGTTGAAGTGTATGGGAAACATTTGGCGTCGATTTATAAAATTTGCTCACAACTTCAGCCTTACGATCATATTTTAATAACGGGTGACTTCAACCTTCCGAATGTTTCCTGGAACTGCTGCACTGAAAATTCTGCAGTGCTCTTGCCATCTTCAGAGTGTTCATCCGATAACTCATTTTTAAATGAGCTTTCGAGCCAGGGGCTTTTTCAAATTAACTGCCACTATAATAGAAACAACCGCTTGTTAGACCTTATTTATTTTGATGATAGTAATATTATTTCAGTTAATAGGTCTGATCCACTTGTGTATCCTGAAGACGCACACCATCCAACTATCGAAATCACACTGAATTTTCCTAAACAATCTATATCAAACCGTATTCAAAATCCTGCCTTAGAGTTTAACTTTAAAAGAACGAATTATGTAATTTTGGGAAATAATTTGTCAATTATCAACTGGTCATCTGTACTTAATATTAATAACACAAGAATATTACCACAAACGCTTGACTCTGCTGTATTTGCCTTTAACAGTACTCTTAATAATTGTTTTTTAACTTCAGTGCCACAGAGAAAATCCTCTTTAATATCTGGTCCTGTTTGGTATACCAAAGAACTGAGAAAGCTGAGAAACTTAAAATCGAAATATTATAAAAAGTATCAAAAAACTCATAACATTTGTGATTTTGCTTCTTATACCTCAACTAAATATAACTACCGGCAATTATGCAGGCAATCCTATAATATATATTTAACAAAAGTTAAATTAAACATAAAATCTGATGCAAAATCTTTTTGGAACTTTGTAAAACTAAACGTAAGATAAATTCATATCCATCTTTTATGAAATATAAAACATTTGAATCAGATGTTGATTCTACTATCTGTAGTCTTTTTGCAGATTTCTTTAAGACCAATTCATCTGCTTCTTACGATACTTTTAGTTACCCTTATAATGTGCAGCCTGTTGACATTTACTCCCCAATAATTAATGTTGATACAGTTTTAACCTACTTAAAAAACCTCAAAACATCTTATAAAAGCGGTCCTGATAACATACCTTTATGTGTTTTGAAATATTGCAGTGAAGAACTTGTAATTCCCATTACTTTGCTTTTTAGAGCGTCTTTGCAATCTTGCTATTTTCCACTGGCTTGGAAATCATCTTTTATTATTCCGCTGCATAAATCCGGCAATAGGTCTTTAATAGATAACTATCGCGGAATTGCAAAGCTTAGCGCCCTACCTAAACTTTTTGAGGCTATTGTAACCTCACAACTATCACATAGCGTAAAATCTTTAATGTCCCCATTCCAACATGGATTCTTATCTAGAAAATCTACTGTTACTAACCTTCTAGAATTCACATCAAAGACTATTGAGAATTTTGGAAAAGGTCTACAAACAGATGTTATCTATACTGACTTCAGTAAAGCTTTTGATGTTGTAAATCATAAGCTCTTAATTTTAAAACTAACCCTTCTCGGTTTTCCAACACCATTAGTGCTTTGGATTGAATCTTATTTATTAAATAGAACACAAAGTGTTATCTTTAACCTTGTTAAGTCAGAGGAGTTCCCTGTTACTTCCGGTGTTCCTCAAGGAAGCCACCTTGGGCCTCTGTTGTTTCTACTTTTTATTAATGATTTACCATCTGTTGTAATTCATAGTAATATTTTACTATACGCTGATGATGTTAAACTTTTCCTGTCATATAAAAATGAGCAAGACTCTTTTTTCTTACAAACCGATCTTGACCATCTTTGTGACTGGTGTGAAATCAATTGCATGAAGCTTAACTTGAAAAAGTGCAAACACATGACTTTTTCTCGTAGACAACCTTCTCGAAGTTATTACAAAATAAGTGACTATACACTTGAGTTCTTAGAAGTTTTCGACGATCTTGGAGTAACTATGGACCCAAAACTTCGCTTTCACATTCATATTAATAAAGCTATAAGCAGAGCAAACAGTACTTTAGGGTTTATTAAACGATGGTCAAAAGAGTTTAATGATCCTTTCATTACTAAAACATTATTCACTTCGCTTGTAAGGCCCATACTTGAGTATGCGTCAATTGTCTGGTGTCCTAGATATGGGTGTTATATTGACGATATAGAATCAGTTCAGAAACAATTTCTTTTGTTTTGTTTACACAATATATATTGTCATACTAACATTCACTTACCACCCTATGAATATAGATTAAAGCTTGTTAACCTACCTTCTCTAAGAAATCGTAGAATCATGCTTAATGTTTGCTGGATTTATCAACTTATACATGGATTTGTTGACAGTCCATACTTACTGAGTAAAATTTACTTTAATCTTCCTCTTCGACCAAGAAGATCTTTTGAGCTACTTTTTATGAACTTTTGTAGAACTAATTACTTGCAAAATGAACCACTAAGAAGCGCTTGCGGAGACTTCAATTCCGTTTCAGATGTTATATCTTTTAATGAAACCCTATACTCACTCAATTAAACTTAAAATAATAGATTATCTGCAGCACCGCCACTGATTCTCAACATACTCTTCCAAGGATACGGCACTTTTACTGTTGGATGCACCGCCACTGATTCTCAACATACTCTTCCAAGGATACGGCATTTTTACTGTTGGATGAATGAGAGAACGATCTGTATAGTATATATATTAATATAAGTGGCTTATTAGACCAAGTTTGTCTATGTGCCTGCGTTCGTTACCTTTGTCTTAGCTTACTAGGAACTCGGTGTGATAAATAAAAGATGAATCAAGGCTTCATCGGCTTTAGAATCACAGAATGAATAATATTGTATATATACTATCAGTATGGCGTACCGGGCCTTGTTTGCCTTGATACCTACCACTTTTCTAGATCTCACACTCTGATACTTTGTGCCATATTTATAGAGGTGTTATATGTATATTAATATGAGTGGCCAATGAGACCTAGTTTGTCTTAGTGCCTGCGTTCGCAACCATTTTCTTTTCCATAAGGAAATTGGTGTGGTAAATACGACTCAATTCGTCGGATTACCAACTTGCTAAGCCAAGACTTTATTGGCTTCAAGAACAGAACGATATATTTATTTTATACATATTTTCATTCTCGATACCACCGCCTTGGACCCTCTTGAAGATTTATTATTAATGTATTTTTTGCTTTATAATACCTTTACTCATGTTATCTATAAGTCTGTATACTTTGAAACGTTCATGTTTTAATTTACATTATATTACAACTGAACTTATTTTACTTTGGTTTTGTATCTTCATTTAAAACGTACTTGAACTCTATATATTAGTATTAGTTTAATAAGATTATGAATTGTAATTTTAAAATGCTATAAAGCCTAAAAGGCTTAGCAAACAAATAAATAAAAAATAAAAAAAAAAAAAATAAACGACACCTACACATGATGGGTCTGTTATACACAACAACAATTCTGCTTCTAAATAAGCTGCGAAATGAGTTCAATCTGAAAATTAAAGAGATAGAGAAAAGCTGTGTGAACAAGCTAGACGGCGTTAACTCGGTTTTAGCTGAAGAAGTGATGCGTGTGGAAAAACTTGAGTGTGATGCTGTTGCTGAAGTGGTGCGTATAGACAAAACTGAGGGTGATGCTGTTTTTGAAGTAGCTGTGCTAAGAGAGGAGCTAAGTGGTGCTAAAAAAATGATTGATGCTCTTGCGCAAGGAAGTTGCTGCGGACGCTGTGCTGTTTGGAGTTCATGAGTCCAACGAATAAAACTTGATAGCAATATTTAACAAATTGTGTTTTACTATCGGCTGCAGACCTCCACCACTCAAGAGTGCATTTCGTATAAAGAACGCGGGGAATGCAACTAAAAGCACTCCAATAATTTTCAAGTTCTCCAGCTCATACGAGAGGGATGCCGTTCTAAGATCGGCAGCAGCGTATCGAAGAAACAACCAAAACGAACTCAAATTAACTGATATTGGACTCAACTCCAATGCCAGCATTTTTTTAAATGAGAGCTTATTAAAGTGTTCTCGCCAGCTTTTACAAAAAGCAATAAAACTGAAACGAGCTAAACAACTGTTCTCGGCGCATGCTAGGAGAGGTAAAATTTTTGTAAAAAAAACTGAAGATGGAGAGTGGTTTATGGTTGACAACCCAAACCAACTAGCTGTATTATCTTAAGTATTTTATAAGCACTTTGTATTTCTTTAACATTGTTTACAGATCTCTTACTCACTTTTTTTCTCTTAATCTTTTTTCTTCTGTAGTTCTGAAGATTCGTGGTTCCTTTCTTATAATTTTTACATTAACTATCATAAGTATAATATTCTGCTTACGTTGCCTTTTCCTGTTTTTTTTCTAATGGTGGGTCTTAACAATAATTCTAGTGGTATTGATGAAAATGATCATACTAAACCTTTGATAAATATTATTTCTGGGCGATTCTCTGGTCTCAAGGTAGAGCACTTTAATTCTCGAAGTCTAAACACTGATAAGCTTGATTATATAAAATTTGTTTTTAATGCTCGAAGTCTGAACACTGATAAGCTTGATTATATAAAATTTGTTTTTGAGGAATCCACTATCGATATAATTTTTGTATCGGAAACGTGTTTCTCTCCGGAAGTAAATGATTCAGCTTATGCTATTAATAACTACAATATATTTAGAAATGATAAACATGGTAAAAGAGGGGGTGTAGCCATTTACTGTCTTAGTGTTTTTAAAGCTAAAATTGTTAGTAAGTCTACTGATAGTGTCGTGGAATATATAAATCTTAATGTTTCTGATAGTCACACTAATATTCTATTGTCCTGTGTTTATAACCCCAACAAAATAAATAGTTTAGAATCCTACTTCTGCGAGTTGTCAGACCTATCTACTGATTTTAATCACTAGGGTAATTCACGATCTTGTTGCATCGTTGCAGATGCGTTTTTGCAAGAGAAGATTTTTGTGAACACACTTTCTATATTATGATGTTGCAAATGCCTTTTTCATCATTCGTTTGTGAAAGTTGAGTTTTAATGAAATGCTGAAAAAATCGCAAAAATAAAGGAGGATAGACGTTGTGCTTAATAATGTTGTTGAAGATTTAATGGGTATAAGAGTTCAACAAGGTCCATTCGTCAAAGCAAATTCCTATTTAACTGCAAGTCGCCATAGTCATGTTTAGATGAAGGAAACAGCTGCTCAATCAGCGGTTGTCAAAACAAAAAAGTGCTTGTGTTCAATGCAATATTATTAAATTCATTCACAATAGAGTCTTGCAATCTTATTGGATTTGCACACGCAACAGGCTCTTATTATTACAAATCCATATCAATGCTTTTTGTTTTTGTAAAAGCAGCTAATTTTGCATTTGCCACGATGCAATAAGATCGTGAATTACCCTAATATGTTGTCTGTGGAGATTTCAATGTAAACCTCTTATGTCATGATAGCAATACTAAATATATGTATGATAATGTCTCGTCCGTCGGTCTGTCAATTGTTAATGAAACTATCCCCACGAGGTTCGCTAATAATGATGTGCCAAGTCTTCTCGATTATTTTATTGTTTCTAATGTTTCTTTAGTCCTACTTTTTGACCAGATACACTTCCTTTCTGATCATGATTTAATCTTTTGCACTCTAAACATTAAACTTTCGCAACCAATCGTTTCGAAAACTATATCTTATGCTGACTTTAAATCTATCGATTTCCTGCACCTGAATTATGATGCTTGTCACACTTTTTGGAGTGATATCTGGTTTTATGTTAGTGTAGATGAAAAGTTAACCTCTTTTTCTTACATGCTCAACCAACTTTATTCAAAACATGTTTCAACACGAACAATCGCTATAAAAAATGTTTCATGTCGATGGTACAATATGAGTGTCCAAAATGCAATAAAGAAACGCAATAAGTTACATAGGCTGTGGAAAATGAATCCTTCTTCGGAAAGGTGGGAACAGTACAGAGTCGCCCGTAATGCTCCAGTTGTCTTAATTAGGCAATCCAAAAAAAGATATTACTCGCAAAAATTGAATACAACTCTTCCTGCCAAAGTGCTCTGGAAAAATTTTAAAAAATCTTGAAATTGGCTCCAAACCAAAATCTGATTGTTATATTGACCCTGATACTCTAAATAATTTTTTCCTTTGTAATAGTTCTAGTGGTAGTAATGTTGATCTTGAAGTATTATCGAACGTTCTAGTTGAACCCAGGTTTCAATTTTCTAATGTAACTGAATATGACGCTTACAAACACCTTAATAAGGTAAAATCAAATGCGATTGGCGAAGATGGGATATCGATTAAATTTATTAAACTAGTTTTACCACATGTTATTGGCCTGCTAACACACATAATTAATCATTGTTTCACAACGTCATCTTTTCCGAAGCTCTGGAAAACTGCAAAAGTCCTGCCTGTTGCGAAAAAACCCTCTGCGTGTGAACCAAATGATTATAGGCCGATCAGCATATTATCCCCAGCTAGAACAGTAACTGTTAGATAACGCGTTATTTAACACGAGCCCTAACGAAATTCGTGTTATTTTCATATAAAACTCTCCATACAAAAGTTGTTATATTTGTTCTAGCGTCGTGAAAAATATAACAAAATTTTGCCTATCTGTGTGATCTGGCATCTCTCTCTGTCACCCATGTTGAACTGAACCAAAAAAGTATAGTTAAACTGCTCACTCTAATAACAAACACAGCTAGTTATTTATGAAAAAAGTTAACGCACCGGGCTGCTCCCCTACCGTAGCGTAGTGGTTAAAGCAAATACCTGTAAACCATACTTACTCTGAAAAGTGGGTTCAATTCCGGGCGCAAGCAAAAACATGATTTTTTTATTGTTTTTTTTCTTATTTTTGTTTTATATTTTTTCTTATTTTTTTATTTTTTTTTTATTTTCTATTAGTATTAAGTGTTTAAAAATATATATATAATAAGATATTTAAAAATGTTTTACATGAAATTAAAAATAGTATATAAATTTTTAAAACAAAAAATTTAAATTTATTTGACATATATTAGTAAGTGTTAAAAGAAAAAAGGAAAATCAAGCGAGCAACAATAACAATTTACAGGAACAAAATAAATTATGAAATGTATGTAAAATAGCAAAAACGAAATATTAACATAGAAAAGAGAATTATAGAATTATAAAGAATTAAGGGTTCAATTTAAAATTAAAGAAAGTAGAGCACAAAACGGTTATTGTAGGGGTAATTGTATAAAACTAAATTTTAAATTAGATCTACGTAAAACTTATTAGAAAATATTTAAAATTAATAAAAATGAAAATGTTAGAAACAATAAAAATTAAATTCTAGAAAAAAGCTGCCACACCACCACCTATGCGTGCAAATTCACTTATTTAATTTAATTAAAATTAGGGGTGCAATAAATTAGTAAATTAGGAAAATATTATTTTAGGAAAATATGTATCAAATTACTGCTTTGATTTTTTTGCACTATTTTGCTGCCTCTGCCTATGTCGGTTGTGACTCAGCTCTAGGTACTTCCGAACTCCTTTGTAGTACTCATGTTGCCCTTCTTTTTGGAAAATATCTGCAAAAAATAATTTAATGAAATAAATCTATTCATTCAAGAGATAAAAATTTCACCAAACAGAGTTTTGCTTATTAAACTCATATCCATCAATGACTTCTTCCCGGACTTTCCATCGATGTTAAACTGATACGCAAATTCATCAGAAAACAAATTTCGAAGGACGTCATCAAGACTTCCCGAGGAACCCTTATATTATATATTAATTAGAAGTACGAATTGCTCCATTTTCTTACCATCGACATCTCATATTCAACGTTTTTGAGTTTTTCGTCTACATCTATATACGCATCGATAGTTGAGATCGGTAAAGTGGACGCAATCTCAATGGCAGTGCCATCATCCGTCTCTCCAGTTATGCGGCTCAATGACCGATGCACTCGCTTGATGAGGACTTTGCATTCCCGCACCATTTTGTTTTGCGCCAGTATCTCACTTCTTTGAACGGTCTGAAAATATAAAATATTTTTCAACAAGACTGTTTCTATGTTTAAAAAATTCATAACTTACAATGTCATTGTTATTTTTCTCAAGAATCGTCATTCGGGAATCTAAATTTTTTAAAGATTCCATGATATGCTGCTGATTGCTGAGAATCGTCGTGAGCAGGCTTATCACATCTGAAAAATTTTATACATATAATTACCTTTATTGTTCGAACTTGGTATTGGGTCTTGCCGGTTTTCTTCATTAAAATTTCTTGAAGTTTGAAAAACTCTTCGCTTTCGTTTGGGGCTTATAATTTCTATCAAAAATAAAATTAATTCGTATTATAGTAGTAGTAGATAAACTAAGTAAAAAGTATTTCTTACCTTCAACTAATGTGCTTGGGTCATCGAAATCTATGGAGTCCACTATAATTAAAACAAAAAAAAACATTTAAAAAAGTAAATGAACAAATGGAATGAAATGCAAATTAAATAAAAAAAATTAAAAAGATTAAAAATTAATTTGAAATAAAATTACAATAAAGTGACTTTGAAAATTAAGACAGCTACAAAATTTAAAATTTTAAAACAGTTCAAAAAATGAATACAATTTTAATCAATAGTTTTTACACAATATATACATTTATATACAATTTTACAATGAATTTTATGAATCTAAATTTAAATTGTATGAAATCGAAAGAAATCAAAATAAATTATAAAAAAATATAAAAAATCAAGTTAAAAAAAATAATATGCAAATAAAATAAAATAATAAAATAATTAATGAAATGAAATAAAAACAAAATATGAAATTAAAATATATTAAACATTAGAGCGAAAGAAAATAGGATGTGAGTGTAAAAAAATTCATTGGAAAAGTCATGGAAAACGTGATGCAAAACAGGAATTAAGAGACATTTTTGCGAAATTGGAATAGAAAAATATTTGTATATAAGTTCATTCCTAGGTACTTTTATGAAATCAGTATTAAGGTTACTGCCTAATAATATTCCTAACGCTGGGTAGGATGGAAGTGGTTCTTGAAAATAATTTTCAATCGTTTGAAAATTATGTCCCAAAACTACATCTTCGCCATCTTCTTTTTTAATTTCTACTGCTTTAAAAGGCCCGGTTTTTTTACTATAACAATAACAATAACAATCGCTTTCTTTTTTAGGATTTATTATAAAAGCTTCCATTTTAGATATTTTATGAAATCCTAGTCCTTGAATATTTCTTTCTTCTAACCTGTTGCAAAATTTTGTTAGGGTTTTTTATAATTTTTTTTTAATACTGCATATAATTTTCAAATTTATAAGCTGAGAAATTATCTAAAGGCCGGTACTGCCTGCAACAATCTACCAAATGCAGCAAACCATGCATATTAAAACTAATTAAATGCTCCCCAAAAATTTCTCCAAATTGTCCTACAAATTCTTTTAAAATTTCTTGAGCTAGATCACATTCTGTCCTACACGTATTTTCGCAAGAAAGAAGTCTAATACCTTCATGCAATAATAAGAAATTATAATAACTAACACTACTAATATTATCTTTTATAACATATATTCCTAGGTACAACAATTACTGCCTAAACTCCGTTGACTTCCAATTGCAGACTTCATCAAAATTCCTGCAGACACGACCAAACTCGGAAGGAACGAAATTTGATATAAAATTAATTCGTTCGTTCATTTGCGTCTTGTTGCCTATTTTTATTAATAGCCGAACTAACTTTTTTACAACACCTAAATCTACTAAGTGCATAGGGTCTAATGGAAACTGTGAAACCATACCTATCTGGACATTTTCTAATACGTTTTCATTTTGTCTAAAAAATCTATTATGGTGTATAAGATCTAATCTATTTTTAAAGGTAATGTCTGTTCTTAGAGAACAAACACTTTTTGAAAAGGAAACTCTATGTTCACTATAGTTCCCTACCTGACAACATTTTGGGCAACTATTTTTACCATTGTGTGACTGCACACCTGTAACAAAAGCTCGAGCTGGAGAGTCACAACAAAAAAGCCTTACATCAAATTTTTTTAAAACTCCATCTACCTTGAGCCCATTAGTTTTCAAATGTCCGAATTCGTTGGAAAAGTCTTTTAAGAAGTCATTGGCATGACTAGGTTTCTCCATACCTGAAAAGCAGGCAATAGCAAATGGGCATTCTTGCGGAAATCCAACGATTGCTCCAAGAATGGGCCATAAAACTCTACTAGAACTTTTAAAAGGTTTAAGTCCATCAATTCCAACGTCTATTAAAACCTCACCGCTATCTTTAAGAAAGGGAAAAGAATTTAACTGGAAAAATTCCTGAATTCCTATGTATAAAAATTCCCCTTCTGACATTCTTTGTACCTCAACTGTTTTTCTATTGGTCCTAAAAAGACTTTTGGCTGACAGCGGCAAATCAGAACATCCTATTTTATTTAAAGTTTGAAGAAGATCAGAAACAACGTTGTGTGAAACATTGTTTCGGATTGCCCAGGACCTTATTTCTTCTAATTTAGCGACCTCAGCTGGTTCATCGAAAAACACATCCCTATCGTCGCTTAAGTCATCCCTATCGCTTACGCTATTATTGAAGTCTATGTCCATGTCGTCATCGGAACATTCTTCTACAACTATAATACCTACGTTCGATGGACCCTGTATTGCCAGATCTAATTCTAACGCTTCAGAGTCTGTCTGTCCAAAGTCTGTCCGTCTGGATTCACCACAACCTGCATCCACTTGCACACTCACATCACTATTTTCACTCACTGCAGAACAATTAAGAATCTCTTTGTATTTTTCCACATTAGAAAGAAACTCTGCGTTTTCTTTAGAAACGAGATTTTTAATTGTTCTTTCACTCATTTTTCACTTCACTTTCTTATTTATTATTTAATTTATATTTTATTTTATTTGATATAATTTGATTTTATTTCTTCAAAACTTCCTTATTTTTGCACCGCAGACTTTGTTTTGATTGATTTTTTGTTCGTTTCGTTTATTTTTGGAGAGCAAAAGAGCAAGATACAGAAATACATACAATTTTCCTTGTTTAACATAACATGATACTGTATGAATGTATTAGTGACCAAAAAATATTGTTTCATTGTGTTTAGCTGGGTCATGTCTTTCAACAATATGTGAAGCTGTAATGGCTGAACAGATTTTAAATTTTCTAAGCTTGCATAACCTTTTATCTCCATTGCAATCTGGCTTTCGATGTGGACACAGTTGCTCAACAGCTACACTAAAAGTCCTAGATGACATTCGGAAACCATATGATGAAGGTCACACAACTCTCCTCTGCACGCTAGATTTCTCGAAAGCGTTTGACTCCGTAAATCACTCATTACTCTGTCAAAAACTTAAGTGCTGGTATGGCATTTGCAAGGACGCTGAAGAACTTATACAATGATGTCTGTCCAACAGAATGTAAAGAGTATGTGTTGGTGTTAAATGCTCTCTATTTAAGCCTGTCTGCAGTGGAGTACCCCAAGGGTCGGTTCTTGGCCCTCTACTGTTTTTCAATTTTCATCAATGATATCTTCTTATCTTGCAAAAATTCGTCTATGCATGCCTATGCAGATGATGTCCAGCTTTATCTTTCGCTCAGAACTGGTCTCTTGGAAGATTTGTGTTGCAGAATAAATGAGGATCTTCATGAAATTAGCCGCTGGGCTACAAAAAACGGCCTTAGACTTAATTCTCTAAAATCTTATCTTATTAGTAGGTGTAAAATAATTGTTGATGAACTGCCGGACTTAACATGTAAGTAACATTAAAAGTCTTGGTTATTATATAAACTCATCCCTAACATGTTGTGAGGGACGGCTTGTGTCCAAATTTCTGAACACCTCCCAAGCCACTTTCCAATTCTTTGACAGCTCGATTTGCGAAGTTTGACAGCTTTTAAGTCTTCAGAACACCTCCCTTGACATGACACGAAAATTTTTTCTGCCTTGTGACAGTTCAAAATGGCGATCGATGGTGATCTCCATGTTCAACGGCGAGTTTGAATTCAAATTCAAAAGCCGAGTATGGCGGCCAACGTTTGTTTCTTGTCCGACCGGATATGTTGTTGTTGTCTTCGTGACAGATCATCGGAAGTGAAGTTTTGGTTCCGTGCTCAAATGTGAATTCGAATTTGAATTCAAACTTGGACAGGGAACCGACACGAAACAACGGCCACTTTCACGATGTAACTTCATATTTTTTTTTCTTTTCTTATACCTTTTTGTATTTTTGTTTGACTAGCGCCATCTACCGGTGGATACACGCGGCTGTACGCAGCTGAAAAATTTCAATTTCCTCCCTGGACAGGTTCGACAGGTACAGAAAATTTCAACATGGCCAGCACGTGCTTGAGCCGGCATTAGCCAATCAAAATGGACGTTCTAAATTTGTGCAGTTGTGCACCAAACACCATCTTGACGACGACTTAACGAACGATTAAACTCCTAACACAGGTATAACGAGAAAATAACTACGCGTAACTACGTGTATTCACGTGTGAACGCCATATTATGCAGTGTGATCACACCTTTATGCATGCCTGTGCCAGTAGACCGTACCTCAAAAAAAAAGTTCGCCGTATACCAGCGAATATGACGTATTTTTGGAAGACAATTACGAAAAAAATTTTTTTTGACAGAACGTAGGGGTCGCGCATTGACATAAAACTTCATATCTCTGGTGTTTACAGTCGGATTTTAAAGTTTGGTATATCAATGTTTTTGTCTTAAAGAGACCAACATGACATCTATAAAGGTCATTGACCTCAGGTGTACCGTTCAAGTACTTACCCTCCAGATCTCAGTTTCTACCATCCTAATGTACCATCCTAATATTAAAAAAATAAAGCTCTTAAAATATCATTAATCTTTTGCTCAGGAAGAATCTCGATATTTCCAGCAGAAGTATTTTTAAAAAATTTTTGAAAATTTTTTGCCGAACGTAGGGCTCCCTTTTTTCATTTTCATCATATCATCGGTATTAAAAGTCTGATCATATTGAATGACATATCGATGTTTTTGTCTAAAAGAGGCCAATTATTTTTCTCCAAAATAAAAACAAAAAAAAAATATTCCTACAAGTCCTTGGAAGGCCTTAAATTGATTTTGAGGAATTTTAAAGCTCGTAAAAGAAAAAAATCTGTAACGCTAATGCTTAAAGAGGTATCAACACTATTTTTGTTGTGATTTATTAAATATACAATGTACAGTAGACTCTCACAAATTAGAACCACTTTGTTCCATGGGTGGTTCTAATTTCTGAAATGTTCTAATTTCTGGAAGGCTTTTTTTCACCGAAATTTAAAGGAAAAGAATGAAACTGGTTAAAAAATTTCTATTTATTAATATTTAATGTTTTTTTGACATAAAATTCATAGACAAAAAATTATAAAAGCCTGATCAAAATAAACGAGACGATTGCAACTTCCCGAACATTTGCAATTGTTACGGCCGTTTTGACATTTAACCCAAAACGAAACGAGTTCCTCCAATCGTCTGAAAAAAAAGACTACTCTGCACAGTTTTTGACGAGTTGAGACGCTAAAAGTTCGGTTGTTACGGAACAGAACGTCTCGTCAAACTGTTTCGTTTAGTTTCGAAAATTTTTTTTTCGTAATTGTCTTCCAAAAATACGTCATATTCGCTGGAGCACTTTTTTTTTTGCATATGAGGTGGTACGGTCTACTGTGCCAGCCCTGTTCGCCTGTCAGTTGAAAAGATAGGAAAAAATGAACGAAGTGAACGAAAAACGATGCTGCAGCAGAGCAGCCGAAAAAAGAAAAGAAGTGAAAAGTCTGTTGGTTTTCGGAGGTGATCACGGAAGAATCGTCGCCATCGTCATGTATAACTCATGTGCGGTTCTGCAACAAAAAACTTAAAATTGTTTTTCGGAACGAGTAGCAAGCGAGTGTTATGCTGTGTCGTGCTTTCTATCAAAAGCTTAAAGCAAACAAACTCCTATAGAAAAATAAAATAAACATTTTTACTTAATTGGTGCTCGAATAAATCCAAAAATAATAAAAATATAATTTGACATTCGCATATTGGTAACTCGGTGACTCGGATAATTTGCAGTAACAGCAGCAGAAGTACGGTTCAGCTGGAGATACAGTGTCCAGAATAAAATTGGCAATCCTCAGTTTCGACCCAGTATCAAAACCTGCTACCCGCTAATCCATGAACTGGAATCCGTCTTAAAAACCACTCTACGCCAAATCAAGCCGCAGCCAGCTTCAAGCCACAAAACCAGCAACAATAACAGCAACAACAACAACAGCAATTAATGCAGCTGCATTGAAAGTGCACGAAATTAAAAGCAGCAACAGCCGTAGCTCGGGCACCAGCGTCCAGCAACATCAGCAGCAGTAACAACATCCGCTGCAACAATAACGCAGTCCAGTAGCTCGGGCACAAGTGCCCAGCATCAACAGCAACTACATTCGCTACAACAGCATCCACCACCACATCCTCAGCAGCATCAGCAGCAATAACAACATCAGCCGCAGGAACTGGAGAAGCAGAATCATCCTCAACGGTAACAACAGCAACAACAAAAAGCCCAACATTTAATCATGTAAGGTAATGAAGTAGATTGATGTTGATTTAAATTCAAAATTGTTAGTTTTAATTATGGCTTGCAAAAACAAATTAAGTGTCTTATTAGTGAGCAATTATTTTTCCCTAACATTAAGCTTTGATTGCGACAAATTTAAACTTAAAGTAAATTTTGACAAAAAAAAAATAATAAGCTCATTGTATTAAGAGAAACAATTATCAAATTATTAGAGCAACAAAAACACATGGTAGGAGTTCTTGGGCACTAGAATAAAACCGTTTTCATAAAATAATGAATATTAAATATTGTGAATATGAAATAAAAATTGCTCTTGTATGTTAGTTATAAATTATTTTAAGTCTTGAAAAACGTACAAATACTTCTTCAAAACAAACTGAATTAATACAGATTAGTAACACATGCATTAAACATACAGACATATGCTATATTCTTTGAAAATATATTTTGAAATTTAAAAGCAAACTCACATTATTGTATATAATATATATATATGGTTAAATATTCGTTATTTTGTTATGAAAAAAAAAAAAAAATAAGAAATTTTTATAAACATGAAATGGAAACCAAAACACAAACATGTTGCTTACAGAAAAGAAAAAAAAAATATAAAACTTTTAATATATTATATGCAAAATATATATAAATAAAATAAAAATAAGGGTAAATGAAGAGAATGAAAATTAAAAATCTCATTATATTAAACAAATAATAAACATTAAAACGTACTTAAGTATGGAAAAGTTAAATAATAATTGTTGAACAAAAAAAACAAGAAAAACTCAAATATGTTTCTATATTAAATAGTTGATATTCTTGTAAAATTCCAATAAAAACAATTATTATTTCACGAGATTTCAAAGAAAAAAAAAAGCAAGAAAAATTTTCTAATTAAGCTTAAAGAAAACTAACTTAACATGATATGAAATGAACCTTAAAATCGTGGAAGTGAATTTAAACGAAATCAAATTAACGTAAACAAAAACTGATTTTAAAGATTAATTAAATAAACGGAAATTAAACCTAAATTACCACTAACCTAAATGCGGCTTAAAGTTATCGAAATAATCGTAAATAAAAACGAAGTTAAATAACATAAAAACAAAAAATCCGACCACTTAAATTAATACAACTGAAGCGAATGTAATTAAAACAAATAAGACAAAAGAAAAACAAAAATAAAATTTTAAGATCAAGTAAACCAATTTAAATCTATCTTATATAGAAATGCAAACAAAATTTTCAGATTTTAGTTTATTGGATATTTTTTTTTTTAACAAAACTTTACTTGTTTAATTTGTATGAGTTTAATGAGATAAAAGTAATTCTAAGTCTAGTTATATACTTGTATCTTAGATAAAGTTAAAATAATATAAATAATGAACGAAATAATGAACTAATTTAATATATTGTCGTAACTATTTTTGTAAAAAAAAAAAAAACCCCTTTCATTTCTTCATCATCAAAGGTAATGCGGCGGGGCAAATAAGTTAGGCATTGGTTTGAAGAGGGCTCCAAAAAGTATCTAAATTGGAGAAGGTTGGGTGGGTGAAGACCGGGCGGGGAAAACAACACCTCCTCCCCTCCCACCATTCGAATCACCATCACCAGTCCGCGTCACAACGAGTTCTTTTTTTTTGAGTTTGTTTGGGTAGAATAGACCCTTAACCCTCTGCACCTGATTTTTTTTATTATCTGTAACCCCCACACCATCCCACTGTCCAACGCAACCCCACTCCCATGTTCCCTGAGCTACGACCGAAGCATAGCTAGGTGTGCAGAAATCGCGATGAGACCGAAATTTTTTTTTTGTTCTTCTCAATTTAGTCTCAGTAATTGCTAGACTGGAGATGGGTGATTCAATTGTTAGCCTTAAAAAAAAAAATATTTATATTTTGTTTTGCTTGCCTTTGCCGCATGCCTACGATGATGAAGAAATATGGGAATATCTTACCGTTTACCTTATCGTGAATATCTTACCTTACAGTTTATCTTACTTTACCTTATCGATTACCTTATATATACTTTATCGATTACCATACATATATTTTAGCGAGTTTACCTTATAGATTATCGAATTGTTTATATTACCATTTACCTTAACGACTACCTTACCGACTACCTTACTGATTACCTTACCGATTACCTCATCAAATACCTCACAGATTACCTTACCGTTTAACATATCGTTTAGCTTATCGATTACCTTACCGATTAACATATCTTATCGCTCATATTACCGTTTACCTTACCGACAACTTTACCGCTTACCTTACTGCTTACCGTACTGGTTACTTTACTGGTTACCTCATTGATTACCTGGTCAAACACTTACAGATTACCTTACCGATTACCTTAACGGTTACCTTATCTAATACCTTATAGGTTATCTTACCGTACACATTACCATTTCATATCTTGAAGAAAATTCCTTGCCGATCGATAATACTATACTGATCCAAACGTAAATCAATTAATTTTAACTATATACTATATCTTTGTATCTTCCGGTAGAATCTAACCGAATTATACGTGGTAATAATTTTATATCTTCAACTTCATAAACATTTATTATATTTCTTTATTCAAAAATAAAAAATAAATAAATAACTGGCCATTTCAGCCCTTAAAAGGACTTTGACCTAGGTTCTTATGATCAATTGTGTTGTGCGTGTTATTAAGTTTGTACACAATTGACCGAGAACCGGACCTACATGCTTAACGCCGACTCCGAACGGCGATGAACGGAATGTTCTCGCTCTCAAGAAGCTTTAACATGGCATTTTGATTACTCTCTGAGGTTTGCCATTGTCTGCAGAGAGGTGGCGGCCGTACAGAAAAATTATTTTAATTCAAATAATTTTCTGTCGCTGCTGGGGTTCGAACCTGGGTCTCCAAGGTTCTTTGACATAGCGGCCACGCACTTTAACCAACTACGCCACGGACGCCACAAATTTCTTTATTCAGATACTTTTTTTTTTTGCGCGACTACCTATATAAAACGACCTGTAATATCGTCTCATCTATAAATAGCCTTAGAGCCATTTATATATATCTACTGAAAAATTGAAAATTTTTGTGTTTTTTTCTTCACCATGATGGTACCACGTAGCCCTTTCGGTTCTCCTAATCCTACTGGGGCGGAAGCCTTAGACAACACCTTTTGTGCAGTCTGTAGCGAGGTGCTGAAAAGTGTAGAAGATAAAGTAACTACGAAATGCAACCACCGGTTCCATCGTCATTGCATTTGTACTTGGTTGGAAAATAATCCAACATGCCCGGTCTGCAGGCAACCGTGTGGGTTCTCGGTACTGACGTCGCTTTTGGAAAACTCCACGTCTTCCACAAGCATGGCCACAACTCGCTCACAGGGAGCCACGAATAAGGCTAGAGGTAGCGCTTCAGGGGGCGTTCGCAACCTAGAGGTGGAGCGCGCGCTCAACCAGGTTCAAACATAGGGACGCCTCAACCAACTGCGGTTCGATCTGATAATAGTCCTAGTCCAAGACGGCCAAAGCCGACGGAAGGCCAGCTTTTCGAGACTAGGATGCGAGAAATTGTGACTGATTCCATGAACACCTTTCGTCAAGAGGTTGCTGCCACCATTTCAGGTGAACTTCAAAATCTCTTTCAGAATCTAAACCTGAACCTCGGTGGGCATCGACCCCAAAATACGCGATCGAGAGAAAATCTCCTTGACATTCCAGCTAGGGAAGAGCCAATTCCTTCTACAACTCGGCCAAGTCAATATTTTCCAAGCCACGATGCATTTTCTGCCAACGCTGAACGCGTCTCCAACACAATCTATCATTGGCACATAAAATTTACTGGGTCTTTCGACAGCCTTACTGTCGATGAGTTCATTTATCGAATAAATATTCTTACCACCAACCATCTAAATGGAAATTTTGAGCTTTTGTGTCGACATGTACATTCTTTGTTTGAGGGAAAAGCCCAAACGTGGTTTTGGTGGCATCACCGCCTTGAAAACACCATAGAATGGTCCGAGTTGTGTCGAGCGCTACGTAGACAGTTCAAAGACGACAGTACCGATTTTGAGATTAAGGACGATATTCGCCGGAGAAAACAAAAATCTTCTGAACCATTTGATGACTTCTTTGAAGCTATCATGGGGCTGGCGGATAGACTTAGAGAACCATTGTTGGACTCCGAGCTAGTGGAAATGGTAGTGAGGAACCTGAAACCGGACTTAAGACTTGAGCTGTTGCACTTAAATTTTAGAAACATTGCTGAGGTGCGTCAAGAAGTTCGAAGGCATGAAAAATTTTTAAAGACATGGTTAACCATTCCTTTTCGAAACCCATTCCTACACGGAGACAAATTGCGGAAGTTTCGCTTGAACCTCAAACTCTTGGCGAGGAAATCGTAGAAAATTCCATCGAACCGGAACTCAACGTTGAGATCAACGCAGTCAGTAATGCGCTGAAGTGTTGGAATTGTGACGAACTGGGACATGGTTACCAACTTTGCCTTAAACCACGAAGAGTCTTCTGCTACGGATGTGGAACAGTGGACGTTTATAAACCAACTTGTCCAAAGTGCAATCTCCGAGCGGAAAACTTGATGCTGGATGTTCGTCAGCAGAACGGCGGGCGTCCGCAATTTCGACCTCGGAATTAAAACCTATTCGTATTCTGAAAAATAGCTCTCCGGCAACTTCAAATCTCACACAGCCAACTCGTTTTCGTCCTTATCATGTGCGTCTCCAAGAGTACCTCGAGGCTCGAAATAGAATTTTTAGCGAAACAACTCCACCGAAAACTTGTTCGTCCTTACGGATGTCCCATTATTGGAAACGAATAAAGTCTCTGCGCCAGATTATTATTTCGTCAATATCATTCAAACCTTCAGATATTCGTCCTTATACCAACCTTAAAATTTTGAATACCCATTATTTAGCTCTGCTCGATAGTGGGGCAAATAAAAGTTGCATCGGCAGTGACCTAGCAAAAATGTTGATTTCAACACATAAGTTTATTAAGCTGGTCAGCAACGTCAAAACGGCTGACGGTCAAAATCAACAGGTCGTGGGCTCGATTGTTTTTTGAATTTTTACTGGTTCCATCTTTGCAGCAAAATATTATCTGCGGTTTCGATTTTTGGAATTGTTTCGGCATTAAATTGTCATTCGATAACAAAATTGAGGAAGTTCAATTTTCCGATGATTCGAACCTGGTCAGTCTCACCCCGATACAGAAACAACGGTTAGAGAAG
Organism: Pherbina coryleti; assembly: GCA_943735915.1. NCBI lineage: Eukaryota > Metazoa > Arthropoda > Insecta > Diptera > Sciomyzidae > Pherbina > Pherbina coryleti. The sequence continues at coordinate 86,566,092 of OX030948.1, forward strand.
GCCATCTCGACTTTTCCATCCTTCGAAAAAGAAGGACTTGGTATGACTACCTGGATCGAGCATTCGATCGACACGGGAGCTGTGGTTCCAATCAAACAGCGATATTACCCAATATCACCGGCCAGAGAAAAAATATTGTGCCAAGAGATTGATCGCATGTTACAGTTAGGTGTCATCGAAGAGGCGGAGAACTCTTCTTGGTCTTCTCCAGCTGTTGTAATTGTTAAACCCGGGAAGGTTCGTTTCTGCTTGTACTCCCGAAAATTAAACGATGTTACCATCAAAGACGCGTACCCTATTCCGAATATCGATGGTATCATTTCTCGATTGCCGCCTGTACACATTATTTCGAAAATTGATCTGAAAGATGCCTTTTGGCAGATACAATTGGACCAAGCTTCACGCCAGAAAACTGCTTTCAGGGTTCCGAACCGGCCCTTATACCAATTTACTCGCATGCCATTTGGCTTATGTAACGCTCCACAGTCGATGTGCCGACTCATGGACAAAGTGATCCCGTATCAGCTTAAAAGCCATGTATTCGTCTACTTAGACGGTCGTGTCTCAAACATTGGACGAACATATTATCCACTTGATGGAGGTGGCCACCAGGTTACGTCAAACAGGATTAACCATTAATATCAAGAAAAGTCAATTCGGTATAAGGGAGGTGAAATACTTGGGATTTGTGGTGGGAAATGGAAGTCTAAAGGTTGACACCGATAAGATCGCGGCAATTGCAGAATACCCGGTTCCAAAATCGATCCGTCAGCGATTGACGATTCGTTGATGATTACTCATCCACTACTTTTGCTCTAACTGAATTATTGTCGAAAAAGAAAAGCTTTGCGTGGAATGATGCCGCTCAAAACGCTTTCGAGTTGCTCAAATCAAAATTGTCTTCGGCCCCTTTTCTGGTTCATCCTAATTATGACAAGGAGTTCATTGTCCAATGTGATGCCAGTCGGTTCGGAGTTTGTGGCCTTCTTGCGCAAGTCGATGAAAATGGAGACGAGAGGCCGATTGCTTTCATGTCTCAAAAATTAAGTAAGGCGCAAAGAAACTACTCCGTTACCGACCTGGAGTGCCTAGCGAAGGTACTGGCTATCAAAAAGTTTCGGCCATATATCGAAGTACATGAATTTCGTGTCATAACGGATCATGCTACTTTAAGGTGGTTGATGAGGCAAAAGGACTTGAGTGGCAAGCTTGCAAGGTGGGCGTTAAAGCTGGAAGGGTTTAATTTCAAGATTGAACATCGAAAAAGTAGTGAAAACGTGGTTGCTGATGCTCTGTCGCGAGCATTCGAAGATAGTGACATTGTAGAAAGCGTGGAGATCGAAATGCTTCAGGTGATAGATTTGAATTCACCTGCATTTGATTCGGCAGAGTACACCCAACTTAAAGAGAGGTTTGCGAGCTCTGAAATGCCCGATTATAAAATAATCGATAAATATCTTTATTATCGCACCCACTTCGAACCAGGGGAAGACACTGAAGGTTGGAAGTTGTTCGTTCCAAGCGAGTTGCGAGCGAAAGTCTTACACGCTGCTCATGATGTGCCTTCTGCTGCAGGTACGCAGCTATATAAGTGCTTGTAGCCTGTGCAAAACTTCCAAAGCACCCACTCACACTCTTCGTCCTCCCATGGGACAAATAGCCGAGAGCGAGCGACCATTCCAAAGGTTGTACGTCGACTTGATTGGACCGTTTCCGCGTAGCAAGAAAAGCAACATTGGATTGTTGATTGTACTAGACCATTTTTCTAAATTTTCGTTTTTAAAACCTCTTAGAAAATTCTCGTCGAAGAATATCATAAAGTACCTGAAAGAACAGATATTTGATTGTTTCGGAGTTCCCGAAATCATGGTATCAGACAATGGCAGCCAGTTCAAATGTAAAGAATTCGAATCGTTTCTAAAAAAATATGGGATACGGCACACGTGCACGGCCGTGTACTCGCCTCAATCAAACGCGTCCGAAAGAGTTAATCGAAGCATTAATGAAGCGCTACGCTCGTATCTTCGCACGGACCAATATTTAAGCAGCATAAATTGCGCCCTTAGACTGAGTATCCATCAATCGATTGGTAACTCTCCCTATCACGTTGTGTTCGGCCAGAATATGGTAACTCACGGTGACGAGTAAAAATTGCTCCGGAACTTAGATCTTCTTACTGGCGCATATTTCACTCTTCCGCGTCAAGACCAATTCCAGTTGCTGAGAGAGAATATTCTGTCTAGAAGGCTAGAGGCTTATAAAAAGAATAAAAAGAGTCACGATCTGCGTACTCGGCCACGAACGTTTAAAGTAGGTGACGAAGTGATACGGCGAAATTTTGCACTAAGCGATGCCGCGAAAAACTTCAACGCTAAACTCGCGCCTGTAGGTTTACCCGCAATAATTAAGAAAAAGATTGGCTACTGTAGGGAAAATACAGTCAATAACCTAAACAAGTCAATAACCTAAACATGCATCACTTGACATTTTGATATTACCAAATTGTTAAGCTGATTAAGCATACTTACAACATTCCAAGGCACTTGAGTTACCAGCGTTTAGTCACCTATCTCAAGTTGCGCTTGAAGTGAACTAGTGATTCATGATTATGTATTTTCCTTACCTTTCGTATAACAGAAATCATAATTAAATAAACAGCCTTAAATTAACCACTGAACTGAACTAGTGTATTATTTAAAGGGTTCAACATGGCGACCGTGACAGGACTGAAGTCCAAAAAACTTATAAACTGAAGTGGAAACAAATAAAGTTTTTTTTTAAGTGAATATATAAAGTGAAAAACTTACAAACTGAAGTGAAAAAAAAAAATTTTTTTAATGAATATTTAAAGCGAACAACTTATAAGCTGAAAAATTTTGACAAGGACTTAAAGAGAATAACTTTAAAGTTAAAAACTTGTAAAGCAAAAAAAAAAAAAAAAAAAAAAAAAAAAAAATGTCGTGGAAAAAAAAATCTATCTACTATACCCTTAATCTTCGCCGGGTATGAAGTGGGAAAAACGGTAGAAGAAAAAGACCAAAACGAAATAATTAAAGCACTGTCATAATTTATATTATTAAAGTAATAAAATCAGCAATAAAAAAGGGCCTCAATGGCATTGCTTGCGATCAACCGAGAATTTAAAAATCACAAGTACGCTACTAATTAACATTATAAAGAGTGACGAGTGCCTCAAGCCGGAGGCCCAACACACCCCAACGATTGGGAATGGGGGAATAGAAGTGTCTTCATCTTATCATCATTATCATCAAGAACAAATATAACAAACATCTTCAGCCCCACCTTTATCAACAAGCGTAATGTAGCAGCTAGTGAGCAGAAAAAAAATGGGTGACAACATTTGTAAATTCCAAAATTTATAAAAACAAAAAAAAAAATTATTTTTATTTATAATCATGTTATCAGGAAATTATAAACATGCAATGGGAAACCATATTAGATAGTTTAGAACCATTCAAACTTAAATTTAAGCAATCTTATAAATGTCTAAATCAAAATAGGACAATAAAAACAGAATTTTTAAGTAAGCACATAACAATTTTAATTGAATCGTTTAATAATATTAGAGCGACCCTACACAGACAATACGATAGGTACTCAACTGTTCACAGAGAACAGGCGGACGAAATTTTTTTCACATTTAGAGACAAATTAATTAAAGTTTTCCACAAGCATAATATTGCCATTAAAGTGCCTCTTACCCTAAGCTGTGAGGTAAATAAGCTAATTGTAGAAACGGATGATAGCGATCAAGCTGATTTAGAAACAGATGAAGAAATTGAAATTATCAAAATGCCGCGAACAGAGGACGATATTTTAGATAAAGCAACAAAAATTGTACCAGTGTTTGATGGTAATGTAAACGAGTTGCAGAGTTTTCTTGATGCTTTAACGCTGATTGAAAGAATTAAACACACACATGAGTTGATTGCTATTGAGGTTATAAAAACTAAACTGAGGGGACAGGCAAGGAATTTAATAACAAACGAAAACACCATACAGGCAATTACAAATAAATTGAAATCCTCCATAAAAGGTGAGTCATCTGAATTGTTATGTTCAAAACTAATGAACATTAAACAGCAATCCAAATCAGCCACCGCATATGCCGAGGAAATACAAGACATAACGAAAAAACTAGACGGAGCCTACTTACGAGAGGGCTATCCACAGAATATTGCTCAAAAATTAATAGTACAAAATACAACGAAAGCAATTGCCAGAAATGCTAAAAGTGATGAAGTAAAACTTATTATTAAAACTGGAAACTTCACTTCTTTTAATGAGGTTGTTTCTAAATTCGTAGAAGCTAGCACAGAAGCTTCAACTTCAAACTCCTCCATATTTTACCTTAAACGCCAAAGCCAAAGCTATAGGAATAGCGGATTCCGTAACAATCGCGGACGCGGCCAAGGCTGGCGTCAGAGTAGTAATTTTAGTAACAATAACAACAATAATAATTGGCGACGCAGTAGCCAGAATAACAACAATAGAAATCAATCAAACCATTTTGAAAATAGGGGGCGAGTAAGAATGATGCAGGAAGTGTCGGGAAACGAGAGTTCCCCCCAAAATATGGGGGGTCAGCATTAAAATTAAAAGAACACGGAAAGGATACTAAATCAATATTCCATTTGAATCTGAATTTAAGTAGTTTTATCGAAATCCATATATCAACTAATAAAAATCTTAATACTTTTCTAGTGGACACTGGAGCGGATGTCTCACTAGTTAAAATCAGCTCGCTCAATGCGTTTAAATTTGACACACAAAACACTATTCAAATAACTGGAATAGGACAAGGAACTATCAATTCTTTAGGGACAATCCAAATTGATTTAAAAGTTAGAAATTTTTTAATTCCTCATAAATTTCACATAATTTCAGATACATTTCCCATACCTTTTCAAGGTATTTTGGGCTTAGATTTTCTTAAAACATACAATGTCACTATTCAATATGGCCAAAATACAAATTCAAATTTACTTTCATTAAGACCATTTAATTTAAATTATCCAATAGATATTCCTCTACTAGAAAGATTCAAGGATGACGCTTTCATACTACCCGCACGCGCTGAGGTTTTCAGAGCTATAAAAATTAACAGCGAAGGTTCTGATTTGATTATTCCAAGTCAAATAATACAAGATGGGGTGTATGTTACCGGCTGCATAATTTCAAAAAATTTTCCTTATGTCAGAATGATCAACACAAACTCTGAAAATAAGTTTTTGAATAATGTACACTTAAAGCATGAAAACTTATCTGATTATGAAATGTTTAACACATCCAATAGTGACCATCACAGAAAACAAACAATTTTAGAGAAACTAACGAAAAATTTCCCTGAAATAGCTAAAACAGAATTATTACAATTATGTTCCAAATATACCGATATTTTCGCATTAGAAACCGATAAAATAAGCACAAACAGTTTTTACAAACAAAAATTGAGATTGTCTGACAATAATCCTGTTTACATCAAAAATTATCGGACGCCACACTCACAAAAAGACGAAATAATAAGACAAGTTGAAAAACTTCAACAAGACGGGATCGTCGAACCGGCAACGTCCAATTACAATAGTCCAATTTTACTAGTACCAAAGAAACCATTACCAAATAATCCCGAAAAACGATGGCGTTTAGTAGTCGATTACCGACAAATAAATAAAAAGCTGATAGCGGACAATATTCCTCTACCAAGAATTGAGGATATTTTAGACAAACTTGGCAGAGCAAAATTTTTCTGTTGTTTAGATTTAACATCTGGTTTCCATCAAATTGGATTGGACGAAAAATCTCGAGACATCACTTCTTTCTCTACGGAAAACGGTTCATTTCGTTTCACGCGTTTACCATATGGTTTAAAAGTAGCCCCAAATTCTTTTCAGAGAATGATGAATCTAGCATTCACAGGGTTATCACTTTCAAAAACATTTTTATACATGGATGATGTCATTGTCACAGGATGCTCGATTAAACACATGATAAAAAATTTAGAAACGGTATTTCAAAGATGCAGAGAACATAATTTAAAATTACACCCGGATAAATGCTCATTTTTTAGATCTGAAGTAACATATTTGGGCCACAAATGTACCGACAAAGGTATTTTACCAGACAGTAGCAAATACGACACAATTAAAAACTTCCCCAGACCTAAGAATAGCGATGAGGTTCGCCGATTCGTAGCTTTTTGTAATTATTACAGACGTTTCATACAAAATTTTTCATTTTATTCTGTCCATTTATCAAAACTAACTAGAAAGAATGAACCCTTCGTATGGTCTGAAGACTGTGAGAAAGCTTTTCAACATTTAAAGTCAGCACTTTTGTCTCCACAAATCCTCCAATATCCAGATTTTGAAAAAACTTTTTATATCACTACCGACGCTAGCAAAATCGCTTGTGGAGCAATACTATCACAAGAGAAAGACGGTATACAGCTTCCAGTTGCATATGCGTCACGTGCATTTTCGAAAGGAGAATCAAACAAAGCCCCTATAGAACAAGAATTAATAGCTGTACAATGGGCAATTAATCACTTTCGACCATATGTCTATGGCAAAAAATTTATAGTACGCAGCGATCATAAACCATTAACCTTTTTATACTCCTTAAAAAATCCATCCAGCAGATTAACGCGAATTCGCCTGGAATTAGAAGAGTATGATTTTACAATAGAGCACATTAAAGGAAAGGACAATTCAGGAGCGGACGCGCTGTCTCGAATTGACTTTAATGACATTAAATTAATCCCATCAACAAACAATGTTCTCCTGGTAACTACACGTGCACAATCAAAAACCAAGGCTAAAGAAAAAATAACAAACACAGAAAATAAAGTAGTCGAACAAAAGCCTAAGGTCTTCGAAACTATTGGCTTCGATTGCGTTAAAACGTGAGTTAAACTCAGAGTGGATACTGAGAAAAGTATCCCTACATTTTACTTAAAACATGGTAAACAAGTGCTAGCACAACGAATTAATATACAGAATACAATTGCTAATGGAACTATCGATCTAGATCAATTTCTTCCAATTCTTGAAAAAGAAGCAATTAGTAGAAATATAAACAAAATTCAAATGAATTTAAATAAAAATTTTTTTAACCTCGTATCCATTGAAAACTTTAAACAAAAAGCTACTCAACTTATTACAAAGTTACAAATAGCACTTACCCCTAAAGTGCGCATAATAACAGACAAAAATGAACAAAAATCTTTATTAAAAAAGTTTCACGATGAAGCTCTTTTCGGAGGACATCCTGGAACAACCAGACTACTTAAAAAGATTCGTCAATTTTATTATTGGAAAAACATCACTAGAGATGTGAATCAATATGTAAAACAATGCCTTCAATGTCAAATCAATAAAACCACAAAGCATATTAAAACAGATATGATTATTACCCCAACACCTCAGAAACCTTTTCAAACGGTAATAATAGATACTGTAGGACCTCTTCCAATATCAGAAAAAGGAAATCAATATATCATCACTTAAATATGCGATCTGACCAAATATCTCGTAGCAATACCAGTAGCTAACAAATCCGCCAATACAGTGGCAAAAGCCATAATAGAACATTTTATTTTAATTTATGGACCAATGAATAAAATACTAAGTGATATGGGTACTGAATATAATAATCAAATCCTTTCAGAACTCCTAACACTTTTAAACATACAAAAAGCAACATCTGCGCCTTACCACCATCAAACACTAGGAACAGTTGAAAGATCACACCGCACATTTAATGAATACATTCGTTCATACATTCACGCATCCAGAAACGATTGGGATGAATGGGTTAAGTATTTCACATATACTTTTAACACAACACCCTCCACAGTACATGGATATTGTCCATTCGAATTAATTTTCCCAAACGTTCCAAACCACGACCCACTAATACCTTTTGAAACAGTAGATACTATATATAATTTTGAAAATTATTCAAAAGAAGTTAAATTCCGACTACAAACCGCTTTAAAAAGAGCACAAAACTTAATTAATAAAGCAAAACATAATCAAAAACAATTACATGACCAAAACACCAACAATACAAACATTACCATAGGTCAAGAAATATTTATCAAAAATCACACAGCACACAAATTAGAACCCGTTTACAAGGGACATTTAAAGTAATAGATATTGACAATAAAAATAATGTTATTATTGAATTAAGAGGAAAGAAACAAAAAATTAACAAACAAAACATAAAATTGTCTTACAATACATCTCAATAACTCCATATATATATAAATATATATACATATTTTTATATTTAATACATAGACTAGTTTTGAATACTTTAAAATTAAATTTATCAGTCAGTACAACAATATATTGAATGTACTACATTTATTTTGGTAACAACTTTTTATAAATGTCTTCCAATATAATTTAGATTATAAGTTATTATTAAATTATATTATTACTCCAATTATAATAATTTGTAAAATCATTAATTTTCGTAAATTATTTTCATAAATTTTTATACATAAATATATTAAACTTAATATATTATAATTATATTATTGTGAAAGTAAAAGAAAGCTTTTATCGACATCGTCTGATCAGCGATCTCTATAAGAGCTTTCTCTTTAAAAAAGGGAGGTGTAGGGAAAATACAGTCAATAACCTAAACAAGTCAATAACCTAAACATGCATCACTTGACATTTTGATATTACCAAATTGTTAAGCTGATTAAGCATACTTACAACATTCCAAGGCACTTGAGTTACCAGCGTTTAGTCACCTATCTCAAGTTGCGCTTGAAGTGAACTAGTGATTCATGATTATGTATTTTCCTTATCTTTCGTATAACAGAAATCATAATTAAATAAACAGTCTTAAATTAACCACTGAACTGAACTAGTGTATTATTTAATAATAAATAGTTGTATTATTTACTAGTGTATTATTTAAAGAACGTAAACTCGTATTACGTTCTTGAGGATTGTGCAGGCACGGAGTTGGGTACGTACCATGTCAAGGACCTCTGGCAGTACGCATTGCACATCGCCCTGTTCTGACACTTCTAGGCAGCAGGCTTGGACAAGTATCAGTTTTGTGAGGGACGGCTTGTGTCCAAGTTTCTGAACACCTCCCAAGCCACTTTCCAATTCTTTGACAGCTCGATTTGCGAAGTTTGACAGCTTTTGAGTCTTCAGAACACCTCCCTTGACATGACACGAAAATTTTTTCTGCCTTGTGACAGTTCAAAATGGCGATCAATGGTGATCTCCATGTTCAACGGTGAGTTTGAATTCAAATTCAAAAGCCGAGTATGGCGGCCAACGTTTATTTCTTGTCCGACCGGATATGTTGTTGTTGTCTTCGTGACAGATCATCGGAAGTGAAGTTTTGGTTCCGTGCTCAAATGTGAATTCAAATTTGAATTCAAACTTGGACAGGGAACCGACACGAAACAACGGCCACTTTCACGATGTAACTTCATATTTTTTTTTTCTTTTCTTATACCTTTTTGTATTTTTGTTTGACTAGCGCCATCTACCGGTGGGTACACGCGGCTGTACGCAGCTGAAAAATTTCAATTTCCTCCCTGGACAGGTTCGACAGGTACAGAAAATTTCAACATGGCCAGCACGTGCTTGAGCCGGCACTAGCCAATCAAAATGGACGTTCTAAATTTATGCCTATCGGATCTTGTCCGAAGTTGTGCACCAAACACCATCTTGACGACGACTTAACGAACGATTAAACTCCTAACACAGGTATAACGAGAAAATAACTACGCGTAACTACGTGTATTCACGTGTGAACGCCATATTATGCAGTGTGATCACACCTTTATGCATGCCTGTGCCAGTAGACCGTACCTCAAAAAAAAAGTTCGCCGTATACCAGCGAATATGACGTATTTTTGGAAGACAATTACGAAAAAAAATTTTTTTTTTTGACAGAACGTAGGGGTCACGCATTGACATAAAACTTCATATCTCTGGTGTTTACAGTCGGATTTTAAAGTTTGGTATATCAATGTTTTTATCTTAAGGAGACCAACATGACCTCTATAGAGATCATTGACCTCAGGTGTACCGTTCAAGTACTTACCTTCCAGATCTCAGTTTCTACCATCCTAATGTACCATCCTAATATTAAAAAAATAAAGCTCTTAAAATATCATTAATCTTTTGCTCAGGAAGAATCTCGATATTTCCAGCAGAAGTATTTTTAAAAAATTTTTGAAAATTTTTTGCCGAACGTAGGGCTCCCTTTTTTCATTTTCATCATATCATCGGTATTAAAAGTCTGATCATATAGAATGACATATCGATGTTTTTGTCTAAAAGAGGCCAATTATTTTTCTCCAAAATAAAAACAAAAAAAAAATATTCCTACAAGTCCTTGGAAGGCCTTAAATTGATTTTGAGGAATTTTAAAGCTCGTAAAAGAAAAAAATCTGTAACGCTAATGCTTAAAGAGGTATCAACACTATTTTTGTTGTGATTTATTAAATATACAATGTACAGTAGACTCTCACAAATTAGAACCACTTTGTTCCATGGGTGGTTCTAATTTCTGAAATGTTCTAATTTCTGGAAGGCTTTTTTTCACCGAAATTTAAAGGAAAAGAATGAAACTGGTTAAAAAATTTCTATTTATTAATATTTAATGTTTTTTTGACATAAAATTCATAGACAAAAAATTATAAAAGCCTGATCAAAATAAACGAGACGATTGCAACTTCCCGAACATTTGCAATTGTTACGGCCGTTTTGACATTTAACCCAAAACGAAACGAGTTCCTCCAATCGTCTGAAAAAAAAGACTACTCTGCACAGTTTTTGACGAGTTGAGACGCTAAAAGTTCGGTTGTTACGGAACAGAACGTCTCGTCAAACTGTTTCGTTTAGTTTCGAAAATTTTTTTTTCGTAATTGTCTTCCAAAAATACGTCATATTCGCTGGAGCACTTTTTTTTTTTGCATATGAGGTGGTACGGTCTACTGTGCCAGCCCTGTTCGCCTGTCAGTTGAAAAGATAGGAAAAAATGAACGAAGTGAACGAAAAACGATGCTGCAGCAGAGCAGCCGAAAAAAAGAAAAGAAGTGAAAAGTCTGTTGGTTTTCGGAGGTGATCACGGAAGAATCGTCGCCATCGTCATGTATAACTCATGTGCGGTTCTGCAACAAAAAACTTAAAATTGTTTTTCGGAACGAGTAGCAAGCGAGTGTTATGCTGTGTCGTGCTTTCTATCAAAAGCTTAAAGCAAACAAACTCCTATAGAAAAATAAAATAAACATTTTTACTTAATTGGTGCTCGAATAAATCCAAAAATAATAAAAATATAATTTGACATTCGCATATTGGTAACTCGGTGACTCGGATAATTTGCAGTAACAGCAGCAGAAGTACGGTTCAGCTGGAGATACAGTGTCCAGAATAAAATTGGCAATCCTCAGTTTCGACCCAGTATCAAAACCTGCTACCCGCTAATCCATGAACTGGAATCCGTATTAAAAACCACTCTACGCCAAATCAAGCCGCAGCCAGCTTCAAGCCACAAAACCAGCAACAATAACAGCAACAACAACAACAGCAATTAATGCAGCTGCATTGAAAGTGCACGAAATTAAAAGCAGCAACAGCCGTAGCTCGGGCACCAGCGTCCAGCAACATCAGCAGCAGTAACAACATCCGCTGCAACAATAACGCAGTCCAGTAGCTCGGGCACAAGTGCCCAGCATCAACAGCAACTACATTCGCTACAACAGCATCCACCACCACATCCTCAGCAGCATCAGCAGCAGTAACAACATCAGCCGCAGGAACTGGAGAAGCAGAATCATCCTCAACGGTAACAACAGCAACAACAAAAAGCCCAACATTTATTCATGTAAGGTAATGAAGTAGATTGATGTTGATTTAAATTCAAAATTGTTAGTTTAAATTATGGCTTGCAAAAACAAATTAAGTGTCTTATCAGTGAGCAATTATTTTTCCCTAACATTAAGCTTTGATTGCAACAAATTTAAACTTAAAGTAAATTTTGACAAAAAAAAAATAAGTATAAGCTCATTGTATTAAGAGCAACAATTATCAAATTATTAGAGCAACAAAAACACATGGTAGGAGTTCTTGGGCACTAGAATAAAACCGTTTTCATAAAATTATGAATATTAAATATTGTGAATATGAAATAAAAAATGCTCTTGTATGTTAGTTATAAATTATTTTAAGTCTTGAAAAACGTACAAATACTTCTTCAAAACAAACTGAATTAATACAGATTAGTAACACATGCATTAAACATACAGACATATGCTATATTCTTTGAAAATATATTTTGAAATTTAAAAGCAAACTCACATTATTGTATATAATATATATATATGTTTATGAAATGGAAACCAAAACACAAACATGTTGCTTACAGAAAAGAAAAAAAAATATAAAACTATTAATATATTATATGCAAAATATATATAAATAAAATAAAAATAAGGGTAAATGAAGAGAATGAAAATTAAAAATCTCATTATATTAAACAAATAATAAACATTAAAACGAACTTAAGTATGGAAAAGTTAAATAATAATTGTTGAACAAAAAAAAAAAAAAAAGAAAAAAAAAAAAAAACTCCAAATATGTTTCTATATTAAATAGTTGATATTCTTGTAAAATTCCAATAAAAACAATTATTATTTCACGAGATTTCAAACAAAAAAAAACCAAGAAAAATTTTCTAATTAAGCTTAAAGATTAAAGAATTAGATTAAAGATCTAATTAAGCTAAATTAAACTTAACATGATATGAAATGAGCCTTAAAATCGTGGAAATGAATTTAAACGAAATCAAATTAACGTAAACAAAAACTGATTTTAAAGATTAATTAAATAAACGGAAATTAAACCTAAATTACCACTAACCTAAATGCGGCGTCCGTGGCGTAGTTGGTTAAAGTGCGTGGCCGCTATGTCAAATAACTTTGGAAACCCAGGTTCGAACCCCAGCAGCGACAGAAAATTATTTGAATTAAAATAATTTTTCTGTACGGCCGCCACCTCTCTGCAGACAATGGCAAACCTCAGAGAGTAATCAAAATGCCATGTAAAGCTTCTTGAGAACGAGAACTTTCTGTTCATCGCCGTTCGGAGTCGGCGTTAAGCATGTAGGTCCGGTTCTCGGTCAATTGTGTACAAACTTAATAACACGCACAACACAATTGATCATAAAAAGCTAGGTCAAAGTCCTTTCAAGGGCTGAAATGGCCAGGTATTTATTTATTTTATTTTTTTAAATGCGGCTTAAAATTATCGAAATAATCGTAAATAAAAACGAAGTTAAATAACATATAAGCAAAAAATCCGACCACTTAAATTAATACAACTGAAGCAATGTAATTAAAACAAATAAGACAAAAGAAAAACAAAACTAAAATTTTAAGATCAAGTAAACCAATTTAAATCTATCTAATATAGATATGCAAACAAAATTTTCAGATTTTAGTTTATTGGATATTTTTTTTTTTAACGAAACTTTACTTGTTTAATTTGTATGAGTTTAATGAGATAAAAGTAATTCTAAGTCTAGTTATATACTTGTATCTTAGATAAAGTAAAAATAATATAAATAATGAACGAAATAATGAACTAATTTAATAAATTATCGTAACATGTTTTTGTAAAGAAAACACAAAAAAAAACCCCTTGAATTTCTTCATCATCAAAGGTAATGCGGCGGGGCAAATAAGTTAGGCCATGGTTTGAAGAGGGCTCCAAAAAGTATCTAAATTGGAGAAGGTAGGGTGGGTGAAGACCGGGCGGGGAAAACAACACCTCCTCCCCTCCCACCATTCGAATCACCATCACCAGTCCGCGTCACAACGAGTTCTTTTTTTTTTGAGTTTGTTTGGGTAGAATAGACCCTTTATCCTCTGCACCTGATTTTTTTTATTATCTCTAACCCCCACACTGTCCAACGCAACCCCACTCCCATTTTCCCTGAGCTACGACCGAAGCATAGCTAGGTGTGCAGAAATCGCGATGAGACCGTGGGACTTGGTTCATTTCCATCGTAGCCAAGTTAGTGGGTAATTTTGTTTGTTACAATGTACGGATCACATTAACAATGTAGTGCGCAACATTTACTTTATCCTACGTAATCTCAAAATGTCAGCTCAATTCACTCCTGTAGACATCAGACTCAAACTTGTGTTGCATAACATATTTTGAAGTTGTATACAGTAAACTTGACTCGCGTTCAGGACACAAGTTGCAAGTTGCGTTCAATCATGTCACGCGATATGTGTATAACATTCATAAATTTGATCATATAACCTTGTTTAAAAAGAGTATCCTTGGTTGTGATATTAGAAGCTATCTCGATGCTCGAAATTGTACGTTCCTGCATAAACTTATTTACTCTAAAACTCCTGGGTATCTCTTTGAAAAACTCAATTTTAGTCACTCGGTAAGAAGGAATATATTTTTATAATGGAAGGAATATATAATAATACCAACATGGTATTATTTAAACTCTACTAGGTTATTTTTCATTAATGCCATTAGATTATGGAATAGTTTACCTAACAGTACAACATCTTTGGCGTCCGTGGCGTAGTTGGTTAAAGTGCGTGGCCGCTATGTCAAAGAACCTGGAGACCCAGGTTCGAACCCCAGCAGCGACAGAAAATTATTTGAATTAAAATAATTTTTCAGTACGGCCGTACGGTGACTTTAAGCAGGCCGTATTTAACCACCTTACCTAAAAACTGTGCGTTGAAATTGATAGAAACCATTAATCTTTTATGTTGCTATGTTCTATGCCCCTCTGATCTTTTTTGCTCTTTAACGCTCTTTTCCGTCTGTTTATCTTTCTAATTTATTTAATATTGTTACTAACACTTTTTTATTTTTCTTTTAATTATTATTTTTTGTTTTTAATTTATATAAAAATTTAAAATTACTATTAAAATTACAATGTCATTATTATCAATAATTGTTAAATCCACTTATGAATATACTTAAGCAACTACCTTAAAAGAATATGTTCTTATAATACTAATATAAAACATCAATAAAACATAAATAATAAAAAAAAAAAAAAAAAACAATAAAATAATCTGCTCCACAAGATGAATTGCAAATGGATGATAATGAAATCGAAATCCAAGGCGTTGACATAACAGCAAGTGCAATACGCAGAGATCTACACCGTGCAGGCGAAAAAATTCGTCAATTTTTAATCAACAATATCTAAATTTAATTCAATCATCTGATTATATTTTTAATAAATTCTCACTAGAATCTAATTTTTATAGTTTTTTTTTAATAATGCAAAAAATACAAAACAATTCATTTTAATATAAACTTAAAAATATAATTAAAAATATCACTTAAATAAATTTAAGGAAAAATATCACTTTAAAAAAATACAATGATACGATAAAAAATAATATATTTATGGAGAGGGATGCTGGCGCTGGATGTCTTGCTGCACAAGTTCCATTACCATCTCCCTAAATGTTTTTGTGCTGCGCTGAGTTTCAGGCACTTCAGGGTTGGGGTTCTCCGTGGCTGGAATATCGTTATTCGGGACCTAATAGGGGTTGGGTGAAATCCTGGCAGAAGTGCAGCAAACAGGAGCGGGAGGAAGCAAGGACTCAGCTGATGGCTGCGGAGTATTTTGAATGTTCGTCAAAATCTGAAAGTAAGACGATGCATATAAAAAAGGAATTTTTTATATATTGTGCATCATATTTTACCAGTGTTCCCAGATTAGGGGATTTTCCCCTAGATTTTGGTGTTTTAGAGGTTTAGTAGAAAATTTAGGGGTCAACAATCTTTAGGGGAAAACTTTAGGGGATTTTAATTTTGTGTTAGAGTTTTTTGAGAGTTTTTAGGGGTTTCTAAAAGAAGTGACAACATCAAACATCAACTATGATCTTTATTTTTTTGGATTTGATGCACCCTTTTGTGTTATATTTTTCATTTTGTTTTAGCTCTTACACGGTTTATTTTGTCAAAGTTAGTCAAAACAATTGCGCAGCTGATTGTTTGTCGAATGAGCGGAATAGCACCAGAGTATGTGTGAAACGTGAGACTTTTTTAAATTCTGACGACGAGAAAGCATATATTGATTGATAAATACCATTGATTTTGTAACAAACGAAAAAAAAAATGTTAAAAAACAAGAATTAGAAAAAACGTGGAAGTATGTCTCTAAATTTATTAAGCAGTTTTTATTTTACCAAAAATTAGTACAAAAAAAATCTAAATAGTTCAACCTAATTACAATCGAAGAATTATAGCATCATTTTATAAATCCCTGCACATCACTTGACGCTGCGTTGTTGAAATTCGCAATTTATAAAACGCAACACTGCACGCCGTGATCTTCAGCGTTGAGTAACGCGATAACGTAGTGAAAACAGTGCAAAGTTCGCATTTTATAAAACGCTGCACTTGAAATTCGTTCACTTGAACTGTCACTTTCATCACTTGCTCTTGAGCTGCCGTTAGAACGAATAAGTTGGCATTGAAAGGGTAATAACTGTTTGTTTCACTCATATATTCTTAAATGTTTACATGTATCGTTTGAATATAGGTTAAAGACAGCAACAACGAACCAACAGTTCGAAATGTTGCTAAAAGAAATAAAAAAACTACCGCAGGTAGCAAATGTGTACGCCAGTGTTTGGCGTTTATATTGCAATTTCAATTTAATGATGGCTGAAGAAAACAGCTGATATGGTTGCCAACAAGTCAGAATTTGGTGAATCTTAAATATTTCAAATATTTGCAATAATGATGCTAGTTTTATTTCACATGTGACAACCCTAAACTGTTGTTGACTGACAGTTCACCGTGGTAACGTAACATAGCTAACGCAATAACGTAGTGATTAATAAAATGCAAATTTTTAATCCAAGTGATGCGCCGCGTTAGCGTTGCGTTTCATCACGGTGATTTATAAAATGATGCCATTATACTTTCATAAAATATAGTATATCTGCCTTATGTTTCTTAGAAAATTGGCTGCGCAAAGTTGCGCATAGGATAAAACATCTGTTATAGAACTAAAAGATGTTTGTGAAAGATGTGTTGTGTTAATTAACAAAGGTACTTAAAATTAGTAAGATATATTTTTGTTTTCTCCCGCCTTTTGCCATGTTTCCGTCTGTCCGATTGTCTGTATGTCTGTCTGTTATGGCGATTATAACTCTTATATTGAAGCAATCTTAATGAAATTCAAAATATGTAATTTCTTTATTACTTGAGTTTGTGTTTTTAAGTTCCTCAATGAATTACTATGTACAAAAAAACTAATGTGATTGTTTTTTAGTCCAAAAATTTATTTTGGTATAGCATTTATTTACATCAATTAAACAAATTATTCAAAGTATTTAGGAGTTTGTTTTAATTTTTAGGGGAAAATTCAGCAAATTTTTTCAGATTTAGGGGAAAGAAGCTCATCCTATCTCGCAACACTGTATTTTACCCTGAAACCAAGAGTGACACCAGAATGTCATTCCACTGAAGTGAGGCCAAACACTTCCAAAGCCTGCTGTTCAAACAAGCTGAGCTCCAGCACCAAATTCTGCCCACCACCTGTGCGATTGCGCTCAACGATCACCTTGCGCACACGAGCTTGCAGCTGTTTGCGTCAGTTTCTTAAAGTCTGAAAAAGTCACATGTTTAAATGCATATTCTATTTGTAGGAATGTTGCTACCACAATGTAGTCACTTGCAACCCTTACACAGCGACCACAACGTAGTAACTTGCAACCCTTACGCAGCTCAACCTTAATTTTGATATTCTTTCATTCTCTTGTATTCTTTGCGCACAACTCAACGTGCTTAATTTTTGCAATCATCTATTTTATAATTTCACTAATTCAAGTTTCTAATATGAATTTAATAAATAATAAATAGTTGAACTTAATTTCGATGTTTACTTAAATTACCGCGGACTAGCCATCTCAACATTTGGCGACGAGGATTGGTGAGATAAAAGTAACCAAACATAACCTCAATTGTTCAGCATGGATGCTGATACTCTGTCTAAGATGATGCAACAATTGCAAGCATCTAATCAATTATTTATGGCAAACATGGCTAAAGAAAATAGGGAGTTTTTAGAAAAAGACATCAGAGACGGTGGCGGCGAGAGGCAAGTGGCTGCGGTAATAAATTTTCGAAGTTTCAACAAAACTAACGACAAGTGGAGCACCTACCTATTGCAATTAGATCAACACTTCGTTGCAAATGGCGTGACCGACGAACAAACAAAACGTGCAAGTTTACTAAGTTGGATCGGAGCAGATATTTTACAGCTTCTGCAAAAACTTTTTAATGGAAAAGTTAAAGAAAAGGCATTTAAAGAAATAATTTCGACATTGAGTGAACATTTTACATTCAAATTCTATCGCACCATGATGAAGTCGGATCCGTCATACAGCGACTGGGTGGCTGAATTGCGGGGCGCTGCAAATGACTGCTTGTTCAAGTGCTTTAAGCTAGGTTGTGATGAATCGTATGTTGACGAAAAAATTCGAGACATGGTCGTGATTCATACTCCACATGAAAAAGTACGAACGGCTGCTCTGCAAAAAACAAACCCGACGTTAGAAGAGGTGTTGCAGATTGCTTCAATTTATGAAACTACAGTAAAAACATGTTCGGTAATGAAGGATAACGACGAAAATGTTGTAAACGCAGTAGCTAAGTCTGCACCACACACACATAGGTCTTCAAGTTGCTCCGCTACTAAATGGCGAAGACAAAGCCAAAGTCGTAATCTTCAAGACAAGTCGTTGAAGTCATGCCCAGGGTGCGAAATATCACATAAAAGGATTGTTTGTATTCATTACAAGAAGAGAACACAGTGCCAGGTTTGCTCAAAGCCTGGTCATATAGCAGCAGTGTGCAAATTTTAAAACTATCGCAAAACAATTTCAAAACATGACCACGTCAATTTTGCACACATTTGTAGCAACGCATCGTTTGAGAACATCAGTATAGTGGATGTTGTCCACACAGCTGGCATCGAGGACCCGAAAATTGAGATCAGACTTACGGTTAACAATAAAATTCTAAATTTCCAGGTTGACACCGGAACTTCTTGCTCGCTAGTTGGAATCAGTGGATATAAGCAACTTGGGGAACCGCGATGTGAGCCTACCGATAAAATATTAAGGGCCTATGGAGGTCAACACCTACCATTGAAAGGAACCGTTATGGTGAAAGTCTGCTGTAGCAGATTGATAGAGTGCTGCCACTTATTGTAGTTGAAAGCGAAACTGCATCGCACATTCTGGGACTCGACTGGTTTAGAATGCTTAAATTTAATATAGAGATTCCGCAGAACTTCAAATCTAATCATTGCTTTTTCTCTTCGACAGGTCAGGCATCAAAAACCAATTTGATTACTACGCTTTCCAACCTCGCAAGTGAATTCCCTACTGTTTTCGACAACACTCTTGGGCTATGCACTTCATTCAAAGCCGATATAATTCTTAAACCAGATGCCAAGCCAAAGTTCTGTAAGCCATACAATATACCGTTTGCGCAGTATGATGACGTGCGCGCTGAAATAAATCGTCTTGTCTTAAAACCAGTAAATGCAAGTGAGTGGGCGGCACCAATTGTTGTCATTAAGAAATCGAATGGCACGCTGAGAGTGTGTGCGGATTTCAAAGTGGGTTTAAATTCGCAAATAGAAATTGATAGATATCCTATTCCCCGAATCGAGGAATTATTTCAAAAACTAAAAGGTGGCCAACATTTTACAAAAATAGACCTCAGCGAAGCCTACCTTCAAGTAGAATTAACTGATAATTCTAAAAAATTTATGGTTATTAATACGCCATTTGGGCTATTTCAATTTCAAAGACTGCCATTCGGAGTTGCCAGTGCTCCAGGAATTTTTCAGAGATTCATGGAGAAGCTGGTGACAGGTGTGTCAGGGTGTGCTGCATATTTGGATGATGTTATCATTACAGGAGAGAATGAGGGAAAACACCAATCAAATGTTCGTGAAATTCTAGAACGCTTAAAGAATTACGGACTTAAATGTCGAAAAGAAAAATGTGTTTTTGCCAATGAGCAAATAGAATATGTTGGTCATATAATAGACGCAAAAGGAATAAAACCCTCTGCAAAACGGTTGGAAGCGATAAAATTGATGCCTAGACCTAAAAACGTTCGTGAAGTCGAAGCATTTATTGGGAAAATTAACTACTATAATAAATTTATAAATAATTTTTCTTCCAAGGCATCAGCATTGAACCTTTTAAGACGTCAAGAAGTGAAATTTGAGTGGGGTCCTAACCAGGATGCAGCTTTCAATTCGTTAAAGAACGACATTGTTGAGGCAGTTCAGTTGGTTCATTATGACGTTAAAACTCCAATCATTCTTGCCACAGATGCATCGAAATACGGGATCGGTGCAGTTATCTCTCATAGATACCCGGATGGAAAAGAAAAGCCCATTGCGTTTGCATCAAAGACTTTGAATAAAAGTCAATTGAACTATTCTCAAGTAGAAAAGGAGGGATTGTCAATAATATTTGGAGTCACTCGTTTTCACCAATACCTCTACGGTAGACGTTTTGAGCTGACAACAGATCATCAGGCTCTGACTACAATATTTCATCCTGAAAATAAGTTACCTGTAATGACGTTACACAGGCTGCAAAGATGGGCTATCCTGTTACAAGCCTATGATTATTGCATACGTTACAAGAACACTACACAACATGCAAACGCGGACGCCCTCTCTCAGCTTCCGATCGGCGACGATCTAGAATTTGATCGTGAGGAAAACGAGATTTCCGATGTCAACGAAGCTTATTAGGACTTTTCCTATAAGTTCAGCGGATATAGCAAAAGAAACAGAAAAAATAGTGATCTACAGATTGTAAAAGAAATGATTCTTACTGGTTGGCCTCAGAGTTTATCAAAGTCAAACGATAATTTGAAACCATTTTTTGATCGGCGATTCTCTTTGTCTTTACAGAGCGGAGCTATACTTCTCCACACTGATCACACTCGAGTTGTTGTTCCAAAAACGCTTCAGCAAACAGTCCTTAGTATGTTGCACGAGGGGCACTGGGGTAAAAGTCGAATGTTACAGATGGCACGGCGGTATGTATGGTTCCCAAAAATTGATGAAGCTAATGAGACAACGTGTAAGAGCTGTTCGATTTGTAAATCAGTGGCCAGTGGTCCGTATCGCCAATTCTCATCGTGGCCTGAGGCGAAAAAGCCTTGGGAACGGATACATATTGATTTCGCGGGGCCTTTCTTCGGGAGCATGTGGCTTCTAGTTGTTGACTCATACTCTAGGTTCCCTTACACCATGGAGATGTCCACGACAACATCAAATGCCACTATTTTATCACTGCAAAAAATTTTTGAAGGGTTGCCAAAAACTATTGTAAGCGATAATGGCACCCAGTTTACATCAGGAGAATTCCACGAATTTAACGTTACTAAATTATACTAAATAAAATAGCGAACTAAACGTTATCGAGCATCTCATGAGCGCGCCATTCAACGGGTTGGCTGAACGATTTGTCAGGACATTTAAAGAGACATTCGCTAAAGCAATGATGGAAAATCCCAGTAAGGACCTTGCAGTATGTAAATTTCTAGCGACTTATCGCTCAACTCCAAGTCCGCTTTCGGGTAAGTCACCCGCGGAAATGCTGCATGGCCGTCAGCCTCGTACTCTATTGTCTGCACTACGACCAGAGACACATTCTAAAACATCAATCAACACAAAGTTCGTCGTAGGTCAACAAATTCAGGCTCGAAACTACTCTGGGAAAGATCGATGGATTCCTGGGACTATTATACAAGTGAGGGGTAGAATGATGTACACCATTAAAACTTCTCGAGGCTCAATAAGGCGACATCAAAACCAGATTCGAAGTATTGTTACGCAACCGCATACAGCGACGGACAGAAGCAATGACGATTGGGACTTGGTACCAGAAATGTTAAAATTTACACGAGAGGATTCTGACTTAGACTCTACAAATTTCAAAAATTTGTCTCCAGAAAAATCTGATAAAGCTACTGAGTCGCTGAGTAGTACTCCATTAGTTCTTCGATCAGAGCGACCACGGAAACAGACAGTCCGTTTCAGGTGCCACCGAAGTAAATGAAGTGTGGGAGAATGTAGGAATGTTGCTACCACAACGTAGTCACCTGCAACCCTTACACAGCGACCACAACGTTGTAACCTGCAACCTTAATTTTGATATTCTTTCATTCTCTTGTATTCTTTGCGCACAACTCAACGTGCTTAACTTTTGCAATCATCTATTTTATAATTTCACTAATTTAAGTTTCTAATATGAATTTAATTAATAATAAATAGTTGAACTTAATTTCGATGTTTACTTAAATTACCGCGGACAAGCCATCTCAACACTATTAAAGATAATGGACAAATAAATCATCCTAACCCTTTCCAAGAATCTGGGGTTCTTGTTGGCCCCAACATCGCATTCAAATTTAATGCAATTTCTTGCCACACATTTTTCATAAGATTTGGCGAAGTGGGGTAATTTTTTCCCTGCAACAACTCTGGGTGGCTTCGTATGAAATTTATATACCAACGTAATTGCGCCGGTGTAATGCGTGATTATTTCCTGCTAAGAAAAACAAATATATTAAAATTTAACAAGATGTAATTTATTTTATTTTATTAGTGGCGTCCGTGGCGTAGTTGGTTAAAGTGCGTGGCCGCTATGTCAAAGAACTTTGGAAACCGAGGTTCGAACCCCAGCAGCGACAGAAAATTATCTGAATTAAAATAATTTTTCTGTACGGCCGCCACCTCTCTGCAGACAATGGCAAACCTCAGAGAGTAATCAAAATGCCATGTAAGGATTCTTGAGAACAAGAACATTCTGTTCATCGCCGTTCGGAGTCGGCGTTAAACATGTAGGTCCGGTTCTCGGTCAATTGTGTACAAACTTAATAACACGCACAACACAATTTATCATAAGAAGCTAGGTCAAAGTCCTTTCAAGGGCTGAAATGGCCAGTTATTTATTTTTTATTTTTTTTAATTTATTTTATGTACTTACTTCTTATTTTCCATTGTTTATATTAAGCATGAAATTTCCACTACACTATCACACAGAATTGCCAGATGCAAGAAAAGAGCTTTATTTCAATAAGGTGAGCTTACGATATTTGACAGCGTTACCGAGTGCACAGAATACCGATTTATAAGACCGGTAACGAGTTTTGGTAACAATATTGCTGTTACCGGTAACGCACAGAATCGATCTGTTAGACTCCAAAAAAGAATGTTATCCCAACGATATAACGTGAGCGAAAGTTTTGCAGAAGTTTCATTACAGTCTCTATTTGATCACACAGTAAAACGGATTTTAAGTTCAAAACCAATGGAAGTTGTCTCATTAAATATTGACAACGATCTAGAAATTAGTTTTAAATGGGTTTTGATAATAGTTCCGATAAGATATGAACTTATTTTCTGTTGTGCGATTGCGACTTTTTTTCAACCTTCATGTGCTCGGCAATGTAAACTTACGTTGCCGGTCGGATGTCTGCAGTTGTAGCAAGCATGTATTTGTATGGCAAACCTTGTCAACCTATGAAAATAAAAACACTTTTATGTACATTTTAGCATATTTATTTAAAAGAGTTATTTTTAAATACAAAATTGAGGTGAACAGTTTAATTTTCATTATTGGAACAGCATTTTCCGAAAGTAAAATGGTGGCATGGGCGTCGCATACTGGTTTTTAACACCAACTGCAAATCTTACGTGTAGTCTTACGCTTTCCAATTTCACAATATTAACAACGGACGGGGTGCACGGGCTGTTTGTCATTAGAAATATCAGGTAAATTATTATTATTATTATTATTATTATTATTATTATTATTACTTTCAAATTCGTATAATAAGAACAAGTTCTTTTTCTATACAAAGTGATGACTTGAGAAATACAATATTACAAATTAAATTTAACACAAGTTAAGATTGCTTAAATACTTAAAGAAATATAATGACTAAGTAAGAATAAAATTAAATGACTCTTGAAGTTATATAAGAATTTAATTGAGGAAATTTAAGGAAGAAAACAAAAGAACAGAAAAATTTAAGAAAGAAAGAGAGAGCTGGTTACCATTTGTAAAGTAGTTAGTTAAAAAATTTAAATATAGCTTGCCTAAAGCTTCCAATACCATCAATGTTTTTTAAGTGATTGGGTAAAGAGTTCCATAGTCTGATGGCGTTAATGAAAAAAAGTCTAGTAGAGTTAAGGTATTTAAAATTAGGTACAATTAGCATGTTACTTCGACTAGACTGGCAGAATTATAGTTTGTCAAAAAGATATAGTGGAGTTTTATAGTGAAGCTTATGAAGAAAAATTCAGTTTCTGGCGTTGATGTAGTTAGTAAGGCTACAACCAAGGATAGAATTCCTATACTGTGATAGATGGTCAAATCTTCGAATGCCGTAGACATACCTTGTTGTATGATTAAACGCTATTTGCAGTTTATGTTCAGAACACGAATCTAATTTACTGTATACAATTTCCGAATAGGTAATAATGGGTAAAATTAGTTGTATCACGAGCTTACGTCTTGTTTCAACGGGTGTAAATTCGGCAGACATTCTAAGATTTCGCAAGATGTAGTATATTTTGCGAATGATACTATTTACATGATCACTACATGTTAGTGTTGAGTTGATGTGAAAGCCAAGACTCACAACATTAGTCACAAATTCAAGTTTTTTGTCGCCAATAAACAAGTGTGGAATATTTTCAAAATACATTTTCGACGCTGAAATCGGTAGCACAAAAGACTTAAGCGCATTTAGCTGTAGACCATTACTAATGGCCCACTGGTTAATATTGCAGAGATCTTCATTCAGTCTATAGCTTAAGTCTTCTAAGAGACCCGTTCTACGCGAGAGATATAATTGAACATCATCCGCATAGGCATGCAGGGAAGAATACCTACATGTTGAGAAGATGTCATTTATAAACACGGAGAACAGCAAAGGACCAAGAATGGAGCCTTGGGGCACTCCACTTCGTACCAATTTAAATTGAGAAAACTTATTTCCGACTCTAACTCTTTGCAATCTATTCGACAAGTAGCTTTCTAAGAGACTTACAGCACTGTCACAAAAACCATACCAACATTTAAATTTCTGGCATAACAACAAGTGATTAACAGTATCGAATGCTTTTGAAAAGTCAAGCATGCAAAGAAGAGTAACCAGACCATCATCGTATGATTTTCTGATATCATCTAATACTTTCATTGTAGCGGTTGTGCAGCTATGACCAGCACGAAAGCCGGATTGTAAAGGAGAAAGCATGTTATTTCTGTTCAAAAAAGATGAAATCTGATCTGCCATAATAGATTCGCATATCTTAGACAAAGAGGACAGAATACTTATAGGTCTGAAGTCACTGGCTTCAGACGCTAAAGCTTTTTTGGCAACAGGTATTACTTTTGCAATTTTCCAGGAGCGAGGGAAAGAAGACGTAGTAAAACAATAATTAATTATATGTGCTAGTGAACTAAGTACGTGGGGTAAAATAAGTTTTATAAATTTAACTGAAATACCATCCTCACCAGTAGCATTTGATTTTATTTTCATTATGCACTTGCCAACATCACTCTCGCTAACAGCAGAAAACTGAAAATTAGGTTCAACTAGTACATCTACAATTGTTCTGCTTCCCAGAGTACCATTGTTAGAAAGAAAGAAATTGTTCAGAACGTCGGGATCTACGTTACAATCACCAGCAGATTTTTTCCCAATACCAAGGTTTTTTAAGTTCCTCCACAGCACTTTAGCAGGAAGTGAGGTATTCAGCTTAGCAGAGCAATAGATGATTTTAGATTGTTTCGTTTTTAGTACTGAAGCATTTCTGGCAACTCTGTAGTTTTCCCAGTTCTCCGGTGAAGGGTCCTTTTTCCACCGACTATGCATTTTATTACGTTTTTTTATTGCATTTTTCACGTTACTGTTAAACCATGGACAGGAAGCATTTTTGATAACAGTGGTACGAGTGGGAACATGTCTTACGAAAAGATTGTTGAGCATACTAGAAAAAAATTCTACTTTTTCGTCAATACCAGGGATAAACCATATATTATTCCAGGGAACTAAATACACATCATTATACAGTGCAGGAAAATTAATAGATTTAAAATCTGGATATGATATTGTTTCTGAAAAACATGTACGAGACAACATTATGTCTAATGTGCAAAAAATCAAGTCATGATCAGAAATGAAATAAATCTGATCAAACAGAAGGACAGTTGATAAATCAGAGACAACAAAATAGTCTAGAAGACTAGGGACGTTATTATGCGAAAATCGCGTGGGCATAGATTCATTCACAATTGACAGACCGACGGACGAAACATTTTCATACATAGACTTAGTGACGTTATCATGACATAACAGATTAACATTAAAATCCCCACACACAACAAAATAATTAAAGTCAATTGCCAGATCAGAGAGTCCAGAAAAGAAAGTATTCAGACTATGACATTTATTAGGGTTATAAACGCAAGACAGAAGTACTTTTGTAACATTATCACATATACTAAGATTCAGAAATTCAACGCTATCACCAGCAGATTTATTAATGATTGTAGCATTTAAGTTTTTTCGGCAATAAATAGCTACCCCACCCCCTCTCTTATCCATTCTGTCATTTCTAAATAAGTTAAAATTTTTTATATCAAAAACACTGTCGTTAACATCAGGACAAAACCAAGTCTCTGAAACACATATAACATCTAAAGAAGATTCCTCAGCCACAAACTTCAAATAGTCTAACTTATAAGTATTAAGGCTTCTGGCATTGAAATGTACAATTTTAAGACCAGGATAACGACTACACAACACATTTAACAAGACTTTACAATTTTCATTAGCGCCATTGCAGTAATTGTTAGAACCAATCATAGAATTGAAGATAAACAGAAACATTAGGCAAACTAAATAGAGTACAAACTGATATTAGGTACGAAGAAAAAAGATTTAAAAAAATAGTAGCAACTAGTAACCAGGTAACTCTTATAGTGATGTTACTAAAAAAATTAAAAAGACGAAAAGAAAAAGATAGGCATAAATAAGAAAGCTTAATTAACTTAGCATAAGTAACATACATAAATATACATTTAATATTAATTCTCATTTCCAAATTTATCATCATCCAGCTCACCCGCAGCTACAGCAGAAAGTTGGTTGTAGCTTTCTATTAGCAAGCTCTCACCATTCTCAACCCGCTTGATAAAAATAAGCCCCTTCTTCGCATATGCAGAAAACAGCTGTTTGCGATGCTTTAGTTTTATTGCACCCTGTAGAAGTTGACGGCTACGCTTAGTCAAGCTTTCATTTAAGTATATGCTTGAGTTAGAGTTGAGTCCCAAGTCATTCAGCGAGAGGTTTTTTCTATTGTTTCTTCGATAAGTGGCTGCAGATCGAAGAACAGAATCTCTCTCATATGAGCTGGCAAACTTAACAACAATTGGAGTGCTTCTTGCGTTGCGCGCATTACTTCTCACTCGAAACACACTCTTTAGAGGTGGAGGTCTGCAGCCAATTGTGAAGCACAGCTTGTTGAACATATGCGTTAAATTCTCCTCGTTGTTCTCAGGAACCCCAAACAGGACAGCATCAGCAGCAACTTCTCTACGTTCAAGATCGCCAATGAGTTTTTGCATCACATACACCTCCTCTTTGATCTCAGCCATTTGAGTGTCTTCAGTATATGACTCAAGTTTATCAACACGCACAACGACGTCAGCGAGAGAAACATTAACTTTGTTTACTTTTTCAAGCCATATTCTTTCCATGCTTTCAATTTTTGAGTTGAACTCATCGCGGAGTTGGCTCAATTCTGTTCGAAAGCTGACGATAAGCATCTCGCTTTGTTTCTTGAGGCGGTCATCTAGCTGATCAA
The DNA here is from genome assembly GCA_943735915.1 of Pherbina coryleti. Classification (NCBI taxonomy): domain Eukaryota; kingdom Metazoa; phylum Arthropoda; class Insecta; order Diptera; family Sciomyzidae; genus Pherbina; species Pherbina coryleti. The sequence goes on from OX030948.1 coordinate 86,594,088, forward strand.
GTGTAAGAGCAGAGTTATTTGATGTGTTGGCACTTGGAGAGGCACCTTGCGTGGGAGTTGAGAGAAGATGTTTTGCACTCATAGTTTTAGCTCTAGTTGACATTGTGTGTTCGTTAGGATATGAAAAAAGCGGGAACAAAAAGAAACTAATGATTCAGCGCAGCAATTAAAATTGCACAAAAGTTTCAAATTATAATTATTCGGAGAATATCACTTAGTCGAATGAATTAAAAGGCAGATAATTTAATGCAGTTCACCGCGTTAGACCAATATAGGTTTAGTTAAACACTTCAAAATTGAGCTATTGACGAGCGGAATGAAAAACACAACTACTCGTTGTAACACATTGTAACGATGGTAAGCTCTGGAAAATAGTGTCAGAAGAAGAGGCAGAAAGACAGCGACTGTGTGCCATTTCAATAGCTAGGCGTGTTTGAGCACAGGCTAATACCTTTGGAATATTAAAGCGCTGTTCAATTGATGCCATTAAAAGTTGTTTTGCCAGGCCTCGCAGTAACTTCCGTCGTTTGTCTGCTTGATGGATGTAGGAATTGTTTTCCGAGTAAATAATGAATGCGGCTAGAGCGCTTATATTTAGCATGTTATAAAACATTGCCAAAGGCCAGCGCAAGGTTTTTCGTTTAGTTGAGTATGCAGAAAGCATTTTGTCCATTGCGTCCACTCCTCCTTTGGTTGCGTTGTAGTCAAGGATATATTGAGGCTTTTTTTTCTTCTCAGGTACAACAGCATTTGTCAAAGGTGTACTGGCAAGAAGAATAACTGCTTTTGCCTTCTTTGGCACATAGGACACCAACGCAAACTTTGAATCAAGAAAACCAAAGACTGTAGACTGCTCTGCGCGTTTGCAGTCTGCTTTCAGTTCATTTGGCACAAATGTCTTGTTTTGACGAACAGTACCAAGAAGAGCAAGACCTTTGGACATTAAATTGCTCACTCACATAAGTTCATAAGAAAGCACAGAATAACAAAAATGACAATAGGACATGTTTCGACAAGATGAAATGCAACATTTTTTTATTTGGTAAAATAGTGATGTCACTTTACATACATTTTATATGCTGACTACATTTGTAGATACCCAGCCAGGAGATGATAATTTTTTTTTTTTTTTTTACATGCAATAACAATAGAGTTTAGCTACTACAGCTTTTTCGCACATTCTCAGCATTAACTCATTTAAAGCCGCACCCCAAAAATCTTTGAAATTTTCAACGATATTGATACTAGTGGCCCAAAATAAGTTAATGCGAGAAAAATATACCCACCAAAATATGGTTGGGCTCAAGGACAACACAAGACGTCACGACTAACCATGCAAAGACATAACCATGCAATTACACAATAGTTTTTAATCTTCTTTTGAGTTGACCTTTAGACAAGTTAACATAAAAAAAGCTACCATTGCTAACTGATTTACTCATACGATTTAATGGAGCAGTTAACATGTAATTTGTTCTACTAAGTGGTAAGTAAATTAAATTGCTAGCATTTCTACTGCTTCTACGATTAGAGTTAAAATTTATAAGAGAAAGAAGTTCTGGAGAATCGAATACACCGGTGATGAGTTGGTGCACATAGACGATATCTGCAGACTTCGTTCGCTCACTCAATGATTGCATTTTTAAAAGTTTTAAGCGATCCTCATAAGGAGGAAGGTTTAAAATGTCAAATCCACTTAAGCCTCTTAGGGCAAACCGAACAAAGGATTTTTGGATTCTCTCTATTCGATCAACATGCACATTGTAACTTGGAGACCAAACTTGACTTGCGTACTCCAAGTGAGGACGCACAATTGCATAATACAACGTTGTAGTCGTAATCATGCTATTGAATTCTTTGGCCCAGCGTTTAATAAATCCAAGCATAGAAGATGATTTTTTTCAGATGTTATCAATATGCATGTTAAACGAAAGCTTAGAATCCATGCATATTCCCAGATCTTTAACGACATCCACACGACATAAAGCAGTATCTTTTATTTTATAATCAAAAACTAAATTATTCCTTTTTCGCGAAAAGGTCATAGTTTGGCATTTATCTGGATTAAGAAACATATTATTTTTAGAACACCAAACTTCAAAAGATTTCGGATCGGACTGGAGTAGGTCTGAATTGTCTTAAGAATTTATTTTTCTGTATATTTTCATATCATCCGCATAAATAAGCAGATGAGAGTTTTTAATGATATGGGTTACATTATTAATAGCTAAAATAAACAGAAGTGGACCAAGCTGACATCCTTGAGGAACACCTGATAACGCAATAAACTCAGCAGACAAAACCCCTCGGAATCGTATTTGATAAGATCGTTCTGTCAAATACGATTTTGTCCAGTTTACAAAATATTGTGGAAATCCAATGGACTTCAGTTTAAATAGAATTAAATTGTGTGGTAACTTATCAAATGCCTTGCTAAAATCAGTGTAGATGCAGTCGACCTGGCAACCAGATTCAATGGTGTTTAAGCAATATGTTGTAAAATCGAGTAGATTAGATACCGTAGATCTGCCATTAACAAAACCATGCTGACGAGTTGTTATGACTTCACGGCAGTGAATTTTTCGCACGATTCGCTAAAAGAGTTTTGGAATCGATGACAGTTTAGCAATGGGCCTGTAATTAATAACATCATTCCTGCAACCTTTTTTATAAATGGGACTAATAAATGATTTTTTCCAAAACAGGGAAAATAACTTTCGTTTATAGATTTATTAAATAACAAAGAGAGTGGTTGACACAAAATTGAACCGCATTGTGTTAACACTGCGGCAGGAATTCCATCAGGTCCAGCGCTAAAATCTTCATCGATCGAACCAATATATTTTAAAATATCCTCTGGGGTAAAGGATAAAGAGTCCAAAGAAACTCTGGGTGTAGAATTCATATATTCAAAATACTCCATATCTGGATGAAAAGAATCTAAACAAAATTATTCTTTAAAAAGATTGGCAAATAGGCCACTTATTATGACAGGATCGTCTGTAAATCCATTTTGGGTCTTGAAAGATGAAGGAAACCCCTCATATTTCTTCTTAGTATTAATGAATCCCCAGAATCTCTTTGGATCAGACAATATTCTCAGCTTAATATTATCTATTTAGATACTGGTGATATAATATTGATGATTGATTTTCAAATTCCAGAAACAAACGTTTGTAGGTTTCCAGGTCATTTGAGTCCAAGCTACAGACATATTTCTTCCAGGCCCTGTTCCTATAGTTGCGAAGCGTTTTTAATTCCCTTGTGTACCAGGGGTATGCTGAGTTTTTCGCAAATTTGAGGCTAAATGGCACAGACTGAGAAATTATAGCAAAGAGTTCACAATAAAAAAAACTCAAGTCTGTGTTAGATAACACGGGCGCATAAGTCAGACGTAGAATACGTTAGTCATTAACAGCCTTATTCAATAGATTTCCTTAAACAACCTTTAAACGCTTGTTTAGTTACCCACTGTTTAAGGCTTTACGCAGCTTCTATGCAACCTTGCTAACATTGTTATTCATAAACATTTTTTCGTTTTCTGCTTAAGCCCAGTATGCTGTAGAAGCGGAAAGAAACTTTCCATATGGAATGCATTGATTTTTGACAGCGAAAAGGCAGCGGAATTTTTTTTCGCTACTTAGTACGCTGTAGAGGTAAAAAATTTGTTCAATGCTAGCAAGTACAACAACCATGTGGAGAGTTGAAATGTCAAAATTTCGCTGTCGATTATATGTCCGGGCATTTAATTAGCACCAGAATTTTGACATTTCAATAAGAAAACAGTTCGACCTCGCTTTACGCAGCACTCGATAATCGCAATACTCAAAAATTTACATTGTTGACTCAGTAAACGCAACTTAAAAAAATAATGCACAATTATCGCAACTTCCATTTGCGTACACTTCCATAAACTTTTATATTATTTACTTTGAGTTCTTCTTTTCTTGTAAAATACATTTTTGATGTACGAAAAATCTCTTAAAACAGTATTTAAGGAAACAAAGTGCATATCTTAATACATAAAACCACAATATCTAAGATTCAGAGCCATAAAGCTTTATGTTTAGAAGTTTATTTGCGTTTCTTCAACATTAACGACGTCAACTGGCCGAATTTCTATTAGTTGCATTGAGCTAGGTCGTACTGTAATTGCTTTATTCTCCACACAAACATTTTTGACTCTACACTAATATTTCGGGTGTAGAACTATATGCCAAGAAATTTTCGTTTCTACAGCATACTAGGCTTTATGATTGTAAGGTTTGTGTCTGAACTATAGAAAATCTCTACAAAAATTAAGAATTCCTATGGATTTACAATGGCCGCCGCATAAAAAAATGCTGCAAAAAGCGCATATGGAGCATGTCTTTGATATTAAAAGAAAAGACAAACAAAAATCATGGTTGTATTTATCATGGTTGTCGTTCGCTACTTGGTCATTATACTTCTTCTCTTTCTCACACTGGTTCTGTGATGAACACACAGATAATCGTACTGCTCTTACACATGATGTTATAATACAAAAAATACAAAGCATATGAAAATGAATACAAAATTTGAAGGAGTTAAATTTTGATTTACTTATAGAATCAAAAAAATTATATGTAGCAATATGATTATTTAAATACAAATCAAAAGAAGACATATTAAATAGGTTACGACCATACTTGAATTTTCTTCAATGTACGCATAAAGTATTAAAAACTTATAATTAAAGTGACAAAAATTTTCTCAAAATTTTGTGCTCCAGATTAACACCCCCGTATAACGTATTCTACGTTAAAAATTAATGGATTCATCAAGGTTATGTCCATTAATGTAAATATAATTCAGATTACAATCGAGTAAATGATTCAGCTTCAAAAAGTCAGCTTTTTTAAAATTGAATTCATAAACCTTGTCCATTGAACTCGAATTTACTATGCTCTCTCTGTCCGATTTATACCAAATGCTCAATGGTGGATGGTATTCATCAATAGGAGTCAGAGCATGGAAAGCCCTCTTAACAATGACATTGTTACTGTCTGTAGTTAAGACCAGGTCTAGAAGTCTTCCAAGACTATTATAAATACAATTAACTTGTTGTAAGTCAGAACATATATTGTCAACAAATATATGTTCTTGGCGGATCTTCGAATTTGATGCACAATAATATGTATCATCGTCAGAAGAATGCCATTTTAAGATAGGCAGATTAAAATCGCCCAGTAATAAAATGTCGTCATTAACGTCAAGTTTGTTTATAACGTAGTCTAAGCAATTTGCAAGGCTTGCATAGACCTCTGCACTACTCGTTGGAAGAACATACGCATTTATAACATATACATTGGAGTTACAATGTATAACTTTAACGCATATTAGTTCTATGTTAGATGAGTAGGGAATATCAACAATGGAACTCACAAAGCAGTTCCTAACAGCTAAGAGGACACCACCACCGACAGAAGAACTATTGTCAGTGAACCTGTCTCTTCTAAATACTTGAAAACTATTGTCAAACAATTCCAAGTCAGTAATGCTCCTATTCAGCCACGTTTCAGTTAATGCAATAATATCCTCAGAGCAATTCTGAGACGACATAAAAATGTTTTGCGTCTTAGAGCGCAGTCCCCTTACATTTTGATAGTAAAGGGAGAGCCTATTTAGTTTTTTTGAGTCTGACGGTTGGCTGGAGTCGTTCTCCGAGACTTATTTTTAGGTTTAAACTCAGTAACGAGAATATTATCAGCCCACATTTTTGACTTAAGAACAGATGCAAAGTCTTCAGCTGCAACTGCAAGTATAAAAGAGGCGTGGGAAGGCTTATTACCTATTTTCTTGCAAGAACAGAACGCATTTGAAGCAACCAAGTTGTTTTGTCTAACAAACGTCACTATATTTTCAGAAGTTGTGTCGGGCTGTAGACGCGAAACAAAAATGTTTTGGGTCCTCGACACAGCTTTTAAAGTCAAATGACTATTGGGCGCAGTTGAAATCGCATTTGAGCTACTACACAATGGAGGAATAGAAGAAGGTGTAGAAGAAATTACTAAATTGTTCTTTTCGGGTTGCTGGGGAGTAAGAGGCGTTGCTGAGGGCTGCTTTACCTCGGATTGTCTAGAGGACGCCTTTCGGCGCCTATTATTTTTCTTTTTGATTTTCCTTTGTGCCTTAGTGTTTGTTGGGCCTTTTTCTAATGAAACAGTCAGAGTACCGGAAAAAGCATTCTCAGAAGAGAGAGTTTCAATATTTTCCGGTATAGAACTTTCATTAGTAAAACTGTTTGTTGATGCGGGACTAACTTCGCTAAAAAATGACAGAATTCTTCTAAAATCATTATTTAGCAAGTTAAGACTTTCTCCAAAAGTCTTAATTATGTGAGCAAGAAAAAGCTTTCAAAAAGTGCTTCTAGGGTTGGTTCATCACAATGCAGTGAGCGAAACAGTTTGTTAACAACAACAATAGAGACGTTCACTAAGCTTTAAATAAAACAAACACCGCACAAAGAGGAATACAAAAAAAGAACACAACAACAATTATGCAGCCAAGCAAGCACAAGTTGACTATTTTAAACAAGTAATTATAATTATTTTTCAAATTAAACACAAAATATTTATATGAAAAACATGCAAAAATTAAAATGATAAACAGTAATATACTAACGTTCACAGTAATACAAATTTTTTGAAAAATATAATCACTAATTTAGCACAAAGTTAACACTTAACACTGCAACACAAATAACTATACTGACAACGGCAAAGGGACGAGATCAACTGATAATGTTTTAAAGTAGGGTCTAAATTCTCGTGAAAGGTTTTTATGCCGTTAGTAACCAAAACTGCTTAGAAATAATTTTTGGGAAGCTACTGAAAACTTCTTAGCCTCTTGTTGTGAACAATTTTTTTTTATTCAGTTTTTCCGGAAAAAATGCTACAAATGTAGACAGCCGAGCACATAAAGGTTAAATGTAATGGTGCCCTGGCTTGGACTTAACCAAGTCCTGCATCTAAAATTATGCTCCAAAAAAAAAAAAACAAACCAAATATCTCAGGTACTTCGAGATAATAAAATGGCCAAAATTAGCTCCCTTGACCCTTATATTGTAAAAAAATGAGAAAAAAAGGCTTACAAATTAATTCCTAAAAATTTTGTAATTATTACAAAAAAACTGCAGAGTTATATGTAAACTTATACCCATCGTTTTATATGCCTGTGAGTGTTCACAAGATCCTTATTCATGGAGCAGATGTTATTGTACACGCATAGTTGTCAATTGGTCTTCTGAACTCATTAGCTACAGATGTTATCGCATTACTCAAAATCCCAAAAATGTTAATGACACGGTAAACAAATTATTATAATTATTATAAAAATAATATTCACATACTCCACTATTAAACAATATTAATGCAAAAATTCAACTTACGCATAAAACCGCATTTTTGGTAAGTAAATATTGCAAATTTTTTTAAAATATATATATTATATTTATACATAAAAAAAAATGTATAAATTAAAATTAATTAAAAAGAAACAAAAGAAAAGAAAATAAAATATGTGAGAGAATGGTGACTGCTAGTTCGACAAGCTTAACTATAGGTCGTGTAACGCAACCTCGTTCGGTGCGCGTTTTCCACTTCACACGCCGATGTATCTCTTTCAGGTTTTCATTTTTCCATTGGTGGCAAAAGTGCTGATGCATCGCCTTGACTTTTTGCCAACGGTTAACAATAGCCATAGGCTGATCAGTTATTTCTGGCTGTACTAGAGATCGTAGTGGGCCACCTACCAAAAAATAACCTGGCGTCAGAGATTGAAAATCAGATGGATTTTCAGACATGGCGGAATGTGGCCTGGAATTAAGACATGATTCGATTCAACCAAGCAAAGTAGAGAATTCTTAGAAAGTGTACTTCATACTTCCAGCCATCATTTTGAAATGCGTTTTAAAGCTTTTAACTCCAGCTTCCCATAATCCTCCCATATGAGGAGCACCAGATGGAATGAAATGCCACGCAATTTCTTGATGAGCAAAATGTGCAAGTATTGCATCATGTGACGCACTTAAGAAGGCTTTAATAACCCTTAATTATTCGACAAGATCGTCCTATGTAGCTTTTTATGTCGAAGGGGCCCGCGAGGTCAATACCAGTGGACGCAAATGGCCGTGAGATGACAGTTCGCTCAGCTGGCAGCGCAGCCATTATTTATGTTCTTTGGCGTTTCATGTGTACTACACAAGTTTTACAGCTGTGTAGTGTTGATTTTATCAGCGTTTGAAGGGAAATCTCATGGACAAAACATACTAAAACGTTGAAAACGACGTGAAAATTGGTAAATATATGGCTACATGATGGGATGTCTTTCATCATTGCTCTCCCAAAGAAAAATCGCCCAAAAAAAATAATGACCCAATTTTTTTCCATACGAATTTGGGCGAACCCAAAAAAATTGGGCGATTTTGCATTTTTGTTGGGTAAAATTTCGTTTTTTGCTTTTGGGCGAAATTTCACCCAAATATGTTGGGCGAAATTTCACTTTTCGTTTTTGGGTGATTTTTCGTTTTTTTTTGGGTGATCTTTCGTTTTCAATATTAAATAAGAAACCTCAATCAGTTCTTAAAGATAACGGTATTTAAAGTAAAAGCAACGGTTCTTCTTTTGTTTTTCTTTTGTATTTGCATCATTTGCTTGAGTTTGCTTGGTCAAGTCAAAGGAAATATTAAGTACCGCGCCCGCGCATCACGACGCGGCGGATCGTGGCGCGGTGGATTACGCGTAGTGCGACGGATCGCACGCGCCACCCGTCGCCCCGCCCTGCTCCCCCCCCACCACCTCCGCCGTCATTTTTTCTTTTTGAAATTTTTTGATAACCAAAGAAACTTGTTGTTTTGAAAAAGAATCAGTATTTTTCCCTTGTACGAAATGTTTTTATAGATTTTTAAGTATGAGATTATATAAAATTAAAATGAATTAAATTTTTAAATTTAACGCACTTCCTACACAACTAAGATTGATTAGTAACGTATAGTAGCTTACCCAGTACCTTTTATCGTTGCAATAATAGTTCTAATAATAGTTTTCGTTTTATTATTTCATGTTTTAATAACAGTGGTTAATAAATTACTATATTAATAAAAAATAAATAAATAGTATTTATCTCATCAAATGATTGAATTAAAATAGACTTTTTAAAAAAAAAAATACTGGCCTTGAAAATGCTCATTTCGTACAAGGGAATTTCGTATCTCGTGTGGGAACACAATGTAAAATAATGGGCGATTTTTCATTTTTTTGGGTGAATTTTCGCTTTTGTTTTTGGGTAATTTTTCTAAAAATTTTTGGGCTTTTTTTCGTTTTCTTGGGTAAAATTTCGTTTTTTCGTTTTGGGCGATTTTTCATAAATTTTTGGGTCATTTTTCATTTGGGTGTTTTTTCTTTTTTTTTTGGGCGATTTTGCGGAGAGCCTTTCATCATATGATAGAAATGGGTAGGAGGCGAGTCGTCCACCAAGACGTAATAGCTTATCACTGTGCAAAAATGAATTAAGAGCTTTTGTAGCATTGTTCCCGTACTTTTGTAGCAAAAACTTGCAAGTTGCAAAATTGAAGAGAGTGAGCAAAAAATTGTCTCTGAGCAATAAGAATGCTAAAAAGTACGGGAATGCTTTTTAGAAAAAACTTGCAACTTTTGATCAAACGTCAAAAACATATGTTGGACAAACATTTGGCTAATTAAAGGAAAAAATATTTTTGAAGATTTTGACAATGTCTGATAAATTAGCTGCACTAATTGATTTAATACATATATATGCTATATGTGACAAATATTCATATTCACATGAATATTTGTCTTTTTATTTTCCATTTTTAGTGCAAATTTTTACTTGATGCACTTCTCGGCCTGTTTTTTTTTAATTCTAGCGTAAATTTTGACATTTCTGTCAACACATGACAACTACACAAATTTCGTGTAGCGAAAACTTGCAACGGAGGACGATCCTCACAAGGCAACGCGTGTGGGTCAAGGGGGCGATCTTCACATGGCAACGTGTCTGACTGCCTCAACCTGGTGAGGGCAGCATTATCCATGTCGAACTCGTCTCAAGTCGACTCAAACCTCTGCGTGGTGTCCTCTAGAAACGGTAAAATGGCAACCGTTAGTTAAACGGCTAATCTGAGTGGCGGGGTACCTGCCTTTAAAGGGTTGTGCGTTGGGTTTGAAGCCCACCACGTAAAAAAACAATTTCAATGAAACGTAAAAGAATAAAGATAAAAATGATCCCCAAATCTGATGACGACTACCGCAAATGAAAAAATGACAATGATTTACGGATATGCACTTGGAACGTCCGAACCCTTAATTGGGATGGTGCCTCTATCCAACTGATAGATATTTTAGAAAGATACAAAGCTGATATCACTGCAATCCAAGAAATGCGATGGAAGGTACAGGGTTGCTCCTGGCAAGCATCCTGTGATATCTACTACAGCGGCCATGCAGAGAAGCATGAATTTGGATGCGGATTTGTGGTTGGCAAGAGACTACGGCATCATGTCCTGCGATTCACACCTGTGAACGAACGACTTGCCATAATCCGTGTGAAGAGATCCTTCAGTGGTTTACGTAGACACCTGCCGTAAGGGCTTAATTCCACGGTGCCCCTTGACACGAGGAGTCGTGGTTCATGGAAATGATACCCAGAAAATTAATTTCCTGTGTTTTACCTCCATGACTCCAGACGCGACCAACGCCCCATTATAGTAGTTTCAATACCGGATACACGCCACACTTAAGTTGTATATTTAAATTAATAAATATACTGTATGGATAGTTACCAGCATTGGAACGCAACAGTACCAATCATGGACGGCTAGTGTTATCACCATCCACAATTATCGGTTAAAAACGAGACCCATCTAAAATCTCTGACAATTTGAGGAATTGCCACCCGGTTGTAAACAAACGCAACTCCACGCCAGACCACCATAGGTCTTGTTCGCGACATTGAACTACCACAGCCAGCACGAAACTCCCCGAAGGGCCAGCCCACAATAGTCACCCTGGCAAAAGGTTCCACGATGAATAACCATATCAATATCACCAACTTATCAGCTGGTAAATGAAGTATTCCTCTAATACTTATATTTGACTGTGACGTCCTGTCACTAAATTGTACTTGGCTAGGCAAAATAAATTTACCTCTTTAGTATAACCAGTACAACGTACTGTTATTATACTACTCCTCCTCCGTAACGCATTTCATTAACAAGTAACTAATTTGCGTAATTTCGAACGTACCGTCGTTAGCACAATTTAATGTGAAAACTAGGGTAACGTCTCAACAATTCACCTATTTCCGAAGATACAGGCATTTTCTAGTGTTAAACACTAACTTTACGCTCCAACTGAGGTCGATGATATATCAACGGCTACTCTATGTGGATGACTATTCCCGTGCTAACAAATTATTTGTTGCTTTTGCTACTGCATTCATAGGTATTAACGCCACTATTGCTATGTGCATATAGTCCAACCTACTCCAAGATTAAGCCGTGACACACAGCAGGCTCAAGGTGGGCCTTTTTCTTTTTTACACAGATATAAAGGTCAAAAGGATTAGAAAACCCCCTTATATCTGCAACCATCCTCCTTTATCCTGGCTTTGGACAGGCTGCTCGTGAAAACAGGCGGAGTTAATCCGTGTGAAGGTAAGATTTTCCAATATAAGCCTGATTTGTGCGCACGCTCCGACAGAAGATAAGGACGATGAGACCAAAGACAGCTTCTACGAGCGCAGCCCCCGCCACGACATAAAAATCGTGCATGGTGACTTCAAGTATGATTCAAGTACTAATGCAATGCAACTATTACACTGCTGTGATGCTGAAGTATATCCTCTTATTCATACTCTTTTTAAAATTTTGCCTTCAAGTGGAGCAACTAGTGAAAGATCATTTTCTACATTGAATAGAATTATAACCTATGTGAGATCTACGACAACAGAAGAAAGATTAAACGGACTTGCTTTATTGAATATTCATTATGACATTAATGTGATTGTGGATCAAGTCATCGATAGATTTGCCAAAACACGGAAGCATAGATAAGATTTCGTGTTGGGATTAGATTTTTCAAACCCGAAGATTATGTGCTAAGTCATTTAATCCAAAAATGTAAGCCAAAATTTTATATTTCCCTTTTAATTTTTACATAAGTTACGTAAAATGTTTTTTTAATTCATGTACTCATACACTGAGGCAAAATTACATTAAAATTTAAAGAAAAAACTGTAAAACTTAAAGTAAATGTGCACAATAATCAGCCGGCGAAAAATTCTTTACAATTAAACGCAAATGTTTTAAGTCAAATTTGTACAGAAAGTAACATTTATTGTAATGAAATGTCTTTTAATTACATCATAAAAAAAATTCTTTTAAATCTAAAGGAAATTCTTTAAATCCCAGTTTTAAAGTAAGGTTTATTAATTTTAATGTCATGCCGTTCAATTTAACCGAGAAAGAAAATTATTTTAAATGAAAAGTAATTGCTTTCAATTTTATGTTAAAAGTAAGTACTGTTTATTTTAAAATCATGTCTTTTAACTTATTTCTGAAAGAATAAAAATTGAAAGCAAATATTAAATAAAAACGCCATTTATTTTGTGATATAAGGATAAATATATTTTTTAAATGTTCTTAAATCTAACAAAAGTTTTACCATTGTTCAGAGTATGAATTTGCATTGGACGTGTGTCAAAACACTTAATCGGTAATAATTCATAAAAGTTTTTGGTAGCACCAATCATATATGAGCAAAAGTGATCACTGAATTCCACTATCTCTACACTTTTTGATAAAATCATTACTTCGTTTTTGTCAAGTATAGCTAAACATATTTTGTATAATTTTGTTAGTGGCTTTGAAATTCCAAGATAATATCCTTCTTTGTAAATAGTTCCTTTATAATTCAACTCTTTACCAGCAAACACATTTTCTAAATTTAAACTTACGTCATTTACTAATAGGATGTTACAGTATTCTGTTTCATTTAAGTTACATTGATAAAATTTGCTTACATCCATTTCTTCATTTAATCCTTTTGAATATTTACTTAAGAAATATGAAAATCTATAACCACTTTTTACAGCAATAGTCTTAGACGGGTTAACTCGTGATGTTATTGAATTGCAGTATACTTTTGATTCTTTGTGTTTTGCTTCATACCGCATACACCACATTTGTTTCAATGGGCCACATATTCTTATAACTCTCGGATAATGCACCATAAAATGGTGTTTAGGTTTCAGATTTCCGTAAAGCTGAACATATAAGGTATGGTGTTTTTGGATTAAGCTTTCTAATGCAAGTATTTCATTTTCAGAGATTTCATTTTTGAGTAATATATCTATTATCTGTATTAAATAGATCAAGAGCTTCCAACTTGCGTTGCCACTTGGAATCAAATCCCCGATAATTAAAGGCAAGAAATGTATAAAGCAAAGCATTTCACTTGCTGTCATTTTCAAAGTACATTTTTGCAAGTTTTTTTTTGTTATATTTTGCGAAACATTGCCTATTTCAAACTCACCATATGGGAAAAGTCTTTTTCTGTTATTAATATATTTTAAAGTAATACATTTGTTCGTAAGAAGAGATAAAAATACTTGAGAAATATCGTAATTACAGACACCTTCGAAGATATCGTGCATTATATCGAAGCTAACATTGTTGACACAATGAAAGAATTTTAAGGTATTGAAAATACAGACAGTTTTAATTCCACTACTGAAATTGTTACAATCTAAGTCCGATTCATAATTTGAAACCGTTCTGATATTACTTTCAACTATGTTTACTTGTGTAGCTTCCTTCGTTTCCTTACATCCCCGGCAAAAAGAAGTGGAATGAAATGATTGAGTAAATCCCAATATACTGTTTAATCCGAGATTATCACCCAGTATCAAGCAAAGAACAAATTTTATTTTTTTAGACTTTATAACTATACCTTCTTCTAAAGCTTGCATTTCTTGAATTAGTGGATTAAAACAAATATCATTTCCACATTCTTTTATGTGTTCGCTGTCAATAAATGCTGCGTTAAATATAAAGTCTAATTTTGCCTGCAAATGTAAAGGTAAAGTAGGAAAACTATAATAGCATCCACAAATTGAGTGCTTGTGAGTGCCTAGTGGATTGTTAATCTGAAAGTCATCAAAAAACATATTGTATGGAATAATTATATCTGTTTTATTTGATTGAAAATATTCTTTAAACAATTTTGCGTTAACAAAACTACTTATTTCTTTGCTTTCAACAAGTTTTCTTGTATTTGAAATTAATGAGTCTAGAACTGAAGGTAATTCACAAAATGACTTGAATTGAAATGCTATCGGCATTAATTCTAATTTTCGTATAAGTGGTGATAATGTAGGAATTCCCTTATGAAATTTTTCCACTAGTTGATTTTGAATAACAACAGACTTATGAGGCAAATGCATTTCGTTTTCTTTTAATGATTTTAATATCAAGTGCTCAGTTTTAAAGCTTTTAACCATATTTTTGCAAAATTCAGATAACAGTGCCATACTATGCAGTACTGTTGAAAAATTATTGCAAACAATATTGTCGATAAAATCAGAAATTTTGACTAGTACTTCTGACAAAATATTCTGGACTAAAAGTGCGTCTTTCCTTGCTATGGAACTTTTTGAGTATAAAGTTAATGTCGAGTTTAATATAATATTTTTTAATTCAGATAGCATATGCTCTATTGATTGCCTATTTTCTCTAGTTGCATCCAAAAAAATACCGCTTACTTCTTCACGAGATTCAACATTAAGATTAAGTGCCGGTGTCATATCATTTAAATGGTCATTTATTTTTTTCTTTTCCTGAGTAAAAAGGTTCTGATTTACATCAGCGGAATGTTTTTTGAGATGTCGGTGAAATGAAGTAAAGTCTGTAAATAATTGATTGCAATTATGATAGCTACATTTCTTTGTGTCAGTATTAGAAATCATGTGATCATTTTTCAAGTGTTTTAAATAATTGGAAATATTTACAAAAGTTTTATCGCATACAAAACAGTTAGCCATTTTTTTGGGTAACTTTAGACCACATGTAAATACGAAGAACTCTGATGATTTAACAACGAAAAAAGTTTGATTTAGTAATTTGCTAACAATTATTATGTAGCTGTAAGGCGTTCTTATATTTTCATGTGATCCAAAAGTGCCGAGAGCTCCGATGATTTAATATCGAATTTTGAAGTTATATCAAAAAAATACTTTTGTATAAATAACCATGGTAGTTGACACAGCCGTGGATATTGCAAATTCAAAACATTATAAATTTTAAAAGTGCAGTCTAAAGCTGCCCTAAATGTATCAAATTTATACGTTATTTCGTCGAAGTAAATATAAAACGATTTTAAAACATAAATATCTATGCCTTCCACAATTAAAAGCGGTTGAAAGCCGATATTTGATATTAATTTGTCACTTTTTAAGCTTTCAATCTTATTGTGAAGCTCATTAGTATTACATATATGCAGCACAAAAAGCCTCTCAGCATCCTTTATTGTCCCCCAACGGTTTTTGTCCAATCGCTTAGATGGTTTCAAAATTGAAGTTAAAAGATTCACTAATATGTAGCTCTGAACATCTGAAATAGAAACAAAATCTGGTTAAATATCTCCTTGCTTTGGTCTTTGCAGTATTTACGTTTCTTTCACTAAGTTCTTTGTCCAAATTGTGCAGAAGCTACACTGAAAAATGCTACAAGGTTGAACTCTGTAGTTTTTGCACAATTTGGGTATATATATAACATATAATATATGTATACTTTATATATATATTAGAGTGGAACGATTTTTTTTTTATCCATACATTTCGTTCCACTCTAATATATATATATATATATATCAGTGATTAAATTGCTCCAGTCGAAGCAGCAACAGTCGTGAAACTGTTGCTTTTTAAGTACTCACTGTTTTGATAACTTCAAAACTGACTACTGCTGAAGCTTGTGCTTACGAAAAATCAAACAGTCGCAGTCAAAGCAAAAGCAAAACCCGATAGCTGATAGACTGCGAAGCACTTCGGCAGTCGACAGCTTCGGCAGTTGTCGTTTTGATTGACTGAAACTGTGGACAAATAAGTTGAAGCAGCATCAGTTTTTCAACAGTTGAAGCAGAATGTTTTTTATGCTTTGTGCGTTTTCTTTTTTTTAATTCATCGCATTTCTTTCAGCATATGTATAAGACTAAAAACAAGAATAATCTTTGTCGCTTTGAAGCAAAAAGATTATTCTTATTTTTAGTGTTATACATATGCTGTAAGAAATGCAATGAATCAAAAAGAAAGAAAAAGCATAAAAAGCATACTGTTAAAAAACTGATGCTGTTTCGACTTATGAAAGTTGAACACTTGCTGCTGCTTCGACTTTCGAATTTGTCCACAGTTTCAGTCAATCAAAACGACAACTGCCGAAGCTGTCGACTGCCGAAGTGCTTCGCAGTCTATCAGCTATCGGTTTTTGCTTTTGCTTTGACTGCAACTGCTACATTTTTAGAAGCAGAAGTTTAAGCAGCAGCAAAGACAGTGACACATTTTAGAAGTTTTTAAACGCTGATATATATAAAATGTGCGTATATAACTTGATGTAAAAAAGGACAAATGCTCGTTTGTTATACCTTCACTGGGACATTGATATGCTTTATGAAATTCAGCTATGCTTGCCTTATTTCTCAAGTGGACAGCATAAAACGGCTTAATTTTTTCTTTAAAAATAGTCCACTTCTTTTCTAAAAGGTCACACTTATGAGGGAATTTTATATTGAAGTCGATATTTATCTAAGAAGCAAAACAATTAAAATTCAAGGCCGAACAACAAAATTTATAGTATATGCTTACCAACTGCGGTGCTCGCGAATCTTTTAATAGACGCCACTGATTGTATATAGACTGGGGATCTAAGAGCTTAATATCATCCTGACGCAACAAGTAGGTTCGCTCCCATCGATCTTTCACCACTTCCCAATCGCTTATATCCTTCAGCAATTCCTCTTTCAAGTTGATTTGAATGGTTTTATCGTATTCTGGTGTTGAGATTACTAAGGCATCCGGGGTGTTTGGTCTTTTTCTCTTGTGCTGTAGATTGGTGTACTTATTGAACAATTTTCCTGCAGCTCTTTGATTTGCGGTTCTCGCAATGTAGTAATAGTCCTATGAATAAAATTAAATAATAATTAAGATAAATATAGATTTCTTAAATTGGTAAATATTCACCAAAACAAGTTTTTCGTTGGGAAATATATCGCTAATTTTGTGAGTTATTTTTTTGAAGTCACTTGTAGACAACTTGATTTCATTTTCGAAGACATATTCAAGAATAACATCCACAATATGCTTACGCTTTTCCTCGTTAAGCTTGTGGTATGTGTTATAGTACTCAACAACACATCTCCCCTTTTTATTTTTTTGAAGAATCTCTTCAATGCAGTTAGCATTAAAATTTTCTTTCAACGGAAGTTCTGTGCGGACTGTTTTCTAAAATTTGCATTAAAATAATAAATATTTTTATTCAATAGTTACATTAAAAACTTCAACGAAAAGCTATTGAGTTACAAAGCGGTTAAGTGACTTTTCGTTACGGTTACGATTTCTGGAGCGCCGCGATTTGAATGTGTTTTTTTGTTCAGAACAAAAAAATATATTTTGTCGAACAAAAAGTCGATACCTCAACTTGTTATCGAGTTATCGAATTTTGAAAATTTGTTTATTGCTACAATGAATTTTATTGCTAATTTGATAGCTTGAAAACAAATCGATAAATCGATTTTTCCTTTGGCAAATAACGGCGCCCCAGAAATCGTAATCTCGTCGACTTTTTATATTTGTAAAATTTTAAATTTATTACCTGTTCTTTTTGCCACAAAAAAAGCTTCTCCCGAAACTCCGCCCTTTTCCCAATGTTTGCAAATGTATCGGCAATATCTCTTTCATTTAAATAAATCAGGTTGTTGTATGTGATGCCATTTGCTGAAATTTTAAAAACCATCAAAAAAGTTAAAATTTTTAGTTTAAGTTAGTTTAAAGTTTAAAGTTAGTTTTTCACATTTTGCTTTGCTTGCTTTCGTAGTTTTGTAATGACCCGTTAAAAGAATTAAATAAACAGTTAATGATTAAATAAACGTCCAAAATTTTAGCTTCAACACAGCGCGATACAGAAATACGTATACAGAAAAACGTATACAAACTACTACTTTTACGCACACACATTTTTCTTAATGTAATTTTTTTTTAAACTTTTTCACTTTTGTCAATATTCTTACTGTTTTTCTTTTGTTTATATTTTTTATTGCACTTACTTTTTAAATCTTCCAATATTCCTGGCATTCCGAACTGCAAAAGCAGATTTTTTAACCGGCTTTCATCATCCATTTCGATAAAATTTTTTTTTGCACTCACTCTACCACAGAATAACAAAGACTAATTAATCTCAATTGACACCAAGGCTCTTGACAGCTAAAAAAAAAAAAATGGGAGAAATCTAATCGCAACGAGTGTTATTACATACATTCGTATATCATCGGCAAGCAACGAACTCGGTTTGTAGCTTCAAAAAGGAAATTAAAAGAACATTACTTTTAGTTTTCTTTTACAGAAGAGAAGATTCCTTTCAAATTGCTGTAAAAGGTAAAATACATTAAATGTAAAAGTAAATGCAGTAATTTTTTTTCTCGGTGTAAAGTCACTGAAAACTGGTTAAATCATTTTTATTTAACCCTGCATAAATAACCTTAGGGTGGAATCCACCCAGTCACTGTTGCTTTGCAAGCAACAGTTGCAAGTGTTGCACACTTTTCTTAGGTTTAAGCAATTAAGTATATCCTTATAGCTGAGAGTTTATCATGTGGGTGGAAAACACCCAGAGTTAGTTGTGCCGCAACTCAGCAATAGGTTAGTGATCCAGGGTTAATATATTCGAAAAACTAGTTTTTAAAATATCGCCATTTTCGGGTTATTCCACAAAACGATTTTTACATTTTATAGAATATTTTGTTGCTTTTGGTTTGATTTGACGAACTACGATCGCCCCTCCCCCAAATGAAGCTTCTGGATCCGCCACTGGACCCTCACCATATAGGATTGACGAATGTGAGTGTGAAACAGGCATTCATTTTTTGTTTTTATAACATGTGATATCCCTTGTGATTTCATGTAATACTAGGAGATAGAAAAAGTTCAGCTTTTTGAACTTTTGCTATAAAAGTGTATCACTTGCTATAAATTTGACTAACATTTTTATAGTTGTTGTTTGTGAGCTGCCAAGTTTTGACAACGCTTGGGAAAAAATAAAGATATTTTTTTTGAATTTTGAAATCACGCACAAAGTTTTTAAACACATTATATTTTGTGTTATTTATTCTGGAAATTCTTGTGACAATTTTATAAAACCAATTTTCTATCTAAAGAAAACCAATTTTCTATCGGAAGAGAACATCGCCGTTCGGAGTCGGAGTTAAACATGTAGGTCCAGTTCTCGGTCAATTGTGTACAAACTTAATAACACGCACAACACAATTGATCATAAGAAGCTAGAGCAAAGTCCTTTCAAGGGCTGAAATGGCCAGTTATTTATTTATTTTTTAGATGCATAATTTACACAATATGAATATAAAACATTTTTATATCTAAACAAGTAAATATAAAGCTAAATTAAAAACATTTATTTTATAGATAGGTAATAATTTCTCAAAATACAAATTGTTAAATTTATTTTTCCACTAAATCTCACAATATTTTTTAAAAATTTATCTTCTCATGCATGAACACTAGAGCACCCATATGTGGAAAGGTGTTTTTTTTACGCTCCACCAGCATTTTCTAATAAAATGAGGATAAAAAAAAAGATCTGCATCAAAAGACGGGTATCGTTAGTGGAAAATAGCCAGCCGGTTTTCATTTAAAGCACCAAAAACGGGCTTAAAATTGCTTGAAAAAAGCTCAAACAACTTTTGCTCTGTAACTTTCTTAAAAAAAGTTAACGGTTTTAGTTTTTTTTTCTTTTCGACATACAATTAAACAGGTAAGACTGTCCGTGCAACTTTTTTTATGTAGATGCGATATTTGATGGTGTTTTTGAAGATTAAATTCAATTTTTTACTTAATTTTTATGTTCTATTTTTCTTAAAAAAATTCCCAAAAATCATAAAAAAATCTGCGAACTGATAGAACTATATCATCATGAAGGGAATTTATTGAGGTTTAAGAAATTGAATAGTTTTCATTATTTTTTTGCGTTTCACCCATGAACTGACGTCTTAAAGACAAACAAATGATTTTTATTTTTGCTTCATTCAATGGAAATCTTTCAAATGTAAAGTATATATAATACGTGTAAATTTTTTCGAAAATAAAAATTTTTTTTTAATGCATTCTTTATAGTTTTAAGAATATACATACACATTTTTAAATCGGTATTTAAAAAGAACAGAAGTTATAACGGTTTTCGTTAACCTATGTCTAAGCTCCATACAACAAATAAAAAACTTTAAACGCGATTTCCTTGAAACTAGTTTTTTTAAAACGGTTCGATAGATAACTCGAAATCTATTGGTTCAATTTCATTGATTATTTTTTTTGCATTTGTTCGTTATTTTTTTCCTTTAAGCATCCCCCCTAAATTCAAGTATCTATTTTATTTTGTTTTTTTATACAAACAAAAAAGCGCGCAAAAATGTATCGTTTTTTCGAACTTTTTACTTCAACTTCCGCCATAATTAAAAAAAAACCCCGGGGGTCTTGTGTAGGGGGGATGCTTAATATAAGGTGTATGCCTTAACCCTATTCATGTCACGCTATTTGAATAACGTTAACTGTCACGGTGTGACTTAGAGACACTAATACAAAAAACATAATTATTTTATTGGAAAAAGAAAGTTTAATACAAAATATCGTTCATGGAGGATTAATTTCTTTTATTAGAAAGAAAAATAAAATTATTTATAAGTAATGTGGAAATTGTTATTAAACTATTAATTTGTACATTTAAGGCAAACTACACTTTTCTGTGAATGCTCGTTACTCATGGGTTTCTGACTATTACCACGGAATTGCTTAGAAAATCATCCTTTTTTATAAGAGGAACAGTTAAGTTGACGCCTCTTCTTTGGATATATTGTTTTCCATTATCACGTCTTTTGCAAATACCAGTGTCTTAGAGTCACTACGTGACAGTTCATGTTATTTTTTTAATATTTTGTGTAATAGGTAAATATTATAAAAACATAAAAAAAAATTAATTGTGTATTACAGAAGCAGAATGACCAATAATAAAATATATTTAACTTATTTTGCTTTAAAACAAGTTTTAAATCATTTATATTGGTTTGAAATTGAATAGTGACGCAAAGCCACAGCCTGACATGAATAGGGTTAAAGTTTTTTATTTGTTGTATGGAGCTTAGACATAGGTTAACGAAAACCGTTATAACTTCTGTTTTTTTTTAAATATCGATTTAAAAATGTGTATGTATATTCTTAAAACTATAAAGAACACATTAAAAAATTTTTTTTTTTTTTCGAAAAATTTACACGTATAATATATACCTTACATTTGAAAGATTTCCATTGAATGAAGCAAAAATAAAAATAATTTGTTTGTCTTTAAGACGTCAGTTCATGGGTGAAACGCAAAAAAATAATGAAAACTATTCAATTTCTTAAACCTCAATAAATTCCCTTCATGATGATATAGTTCTATCAGTTCGCAGATTTTTTTATGATTTTTGGGAATTTTTTTAAGAAAAATAGAACATAAAAATTAAGTAAAAAAATTGAGTTTGATCTTCAAAAACACCATTAAATATCGCATCTACATAAAAAAAGTTGCACGGACAGTCTGACCTGTTTAATTGTATGTCGAAAAGAAAAAAAAATTAAAGCCGTTAACTTTTTTTAAGAAAGTTACAGAGCAAAAGTTGTTTGAGCTTTTTTCAAGCAATTTTAAGCCCGTTTTTGGTGCTTTAAATGAAAACCGGCTGGCTATTTTCCACTAACGATACTCGTCTTTTGATGCAGATCTTTTTTTTTATCCTCATTCTATTAGAAAATGCTGGTGGAGCGAAAAAAAAAACACCTTTGCATTTTTCATATAAATTGTGGGTGCTGTAATGAACACATACTCGAAAATAAATATTTTTCTTAAGGGTAAGGGTGTAGTGTACTTACCATACCTACTTGAAACTTACCCACTGACCTACTGCAGCATTGTTAGTCATAATAAACATTGTGAAACAAACGAGCATTTACTCAAGCATTTGGTGAATATGCTGCGTTTGCACATTCCTTAAACGTAACTCAGAATTTCCAATTAGAAATAAGTTTCATGTATTTGTGGGATTTTAGAGCTTAAGAATTATTGTAATGTTAATTATAGTATGTAAGAATTTTTGACAAGTAAAATGTAAGAGAGAGAATCTGACTGGAATGGGATCGAATTGGCTATATAAACCAAATTCGATCACGAAATAAATAAATTCTAAACCTCAATTTGAAACCAAATTAAAGTCAATTAGTATTATTTTAACAAGCTTTATCAGCTTAGATACAACCAACATCACAACAAAGCTTTGTCAGCTTTATAAAAAAATACTATCTTTCTTTTTCTTCTGAAACACACACACTTTATGGCGATCCTGTCTGCTACATTTTATCGCCACACTTTGTGGTGATCCTGACCTCCCACACCTCAATTCATTTATTCATTTATTTATTCATATTCATAAATATAATTTTCATATACTTTCATATAATTTCATATAATGATTTTTTCGAGATCGAAATCGCCTGCGATATTGCATCCTCAGTACCCCCACCCCCTACCTAATCCAAAGAATTTTTTACACGATTCGTGCTTGAAATCCGAACCTTGTACCACTTGTCTGCAAACCTTCGTCGGAAAGCTATCCTCTGCCTAGGCGGTTTGGTTTGTAGAGCTTCTAGGAGTATACTCGTTAGTTTCTTTAGAATAGTCATACCGGTTTTGTTCTCCTTTGAGTACTTGAATTGTTCACAATAGACTAAAAATGCCCACATTGTAATTGCTCCCTTTTCCCCATATATTATTATTTTAGAAATTTTCATGTCATATATTTGGGTTTTCTGTTATTCCGAGTGTGAATTTCCTCCTCAATACCCGGTTTTTACTTTATTTATCATTAGAACAATAACTTTAGACTTCGTTTACTTGAGCTGTGCGGATCCGATCACTTCCTGATCTCCGTAGCTGCATGATAACGGGCGATATGAATCCATTTATAATAATTGGTCCATCGTACTTGGGAGCTAGTTTGGCAGCAAAATTGTCGATGGCCTTTCAAAGGGGGTGTTCCTTTACAAGGACTTGTTCTCCAATTTGTGGATTCCATTTTCTACGACGTAGATTATAGTGTATGGTCTGGTCTTGGGTGGCACGCTCCATGCGTGTATGTTTTTCAATGGATGTGTGAGTTTCCTGTACGGTTCCTGGAGTGTGTTGATCAAATAGGGTATTTGGCAGCCGTGGCTCTCGACCTTGCAATAGGTACGCGGGACTGAAACCTGTAGATTCTTATACGCTAGTATTTATGGCTAAAGATATTTCTGGGATTAAATCATCCCATAGTTGATCATCGCCTATCAGTTGTGAGATTATCCTCTTTACTGTTCGATTGGTACGCTCTGAGGGTTTTCCTGCGGGATATATGGTGCTGTGAACTGTTTAATTCCTAGGTCGTCCAAAAAGCTGCAGAATGCCGTGCTGGTAAATTGAGTTCCATTATCAGTTATTAATATTTTTGGTACGCCAAATCGTGCCAATATCGTTTCTCTGAAGGATTTCTTGAGTGACTAAGTAGTGGCTTTCCAAAGCGGCACAATTTCCGTTAACTTGGAAAAATGATAAAAAAACACTAAAAGCATGTTATTACCATGTTTTGATCTTGAAAGTGGGCCCACGAAGTCGGCGCATAGCATTGGCCATGGTTCCTCGGCGATTTGTGTTAGCATCTTATCGGCTGCTATTTGTTGGCATGACTTAAGCTTTTGGCAAGATTCACAGTTTCGGATGTATTTACTAACGTCGTGGGACATCCCTGACCGACAGTATCGTTTGGCGATCCTAGCGATGGTCTTCTCAATACCCATGTGGCCCGCACTAGGATCGTCGTGATTGTTTCTCAAGACCCTCTATCGTTGCGGAGTCGGAACGCACAGTTTCCATGGGTCTTCATCATTGGAATGTTGGGGAATATGGCGATACAGTTGACCGTTTTCTTCTATGAAGTCTGAGAATTTTTCTGGGTTTTTTGAATCTCAGCTTTCTTCTTAGTTAGCCAGTTACAACTGGGTTCTATGTTTTCTTCGAGCGTTGTTTTACGAAGAGTTTCCACTGATTGTCTTGACAACGCGTCTGCTACAACGTTGAGTTTTCCTTTCCTATACTGTATGTCAAACGTATGTTGTTTCAAATCGAATGCCCACCTCGCTATATGTCCGAAAGGACTCTCTTTTGCATTGAGCCATTTAAGTGACAAATGGTATGTGATCACTGTAAAGTGGTATGGCCGTATTATATTATTTCTCCGTTGGTGAATAGTTCTTCTCTGCTCGGTTTAAGCGTCTGCTGGCATACGCTATCACTCGTTCTATTCCATCGTGTTCCTCGGTAAGTACGTTCCCTAGACCGTAGTCACTAGCATCGGTCTGTAGTATGAATTTTCGTGTAAAATCCGGGCATGCCAACACGGGTGCCTCGCTTAACCATGTTTTCAGGGTTTCGAATGCTTCTTGCTGTTCCTCCGTCTACTTCCAGTGCTTGCCCTTCCGTTGTAAAGCGGTGAGTGGTTGTACTATGCTTGAAAATTCGAAAGTAAATCTTCGGCACCATGACGCTATTCCTAAGTAGCGATGGAGCTCTTTCCCGTTCTCTGGTGGTCTCAATTCTTTTATGGCTGCTACTTTCTCGGGATCGTTGTGAATACCTTCACTACTGAATACGTGCCCTAAATACTTAATTTCTGTCTTAAAAAACTCCTATTTTCCAATATTGATATTTAAATATCAACCCTGGCCTAATTCGTCAAAGTCGTTACTATTTTTGCTTTTATTTAAGAGGGTGTTAGAGGTCGTACCCTTCCTTGCCAGTTCGATAGCCAGTTCATTGCCCTCGATATCCCTGTGTCCGGGTACCCATACGAGGTGGATCCTGAATAAACTGGCCATCTCGTTGAGAGATCTGCGACATTCAGTGAGAATTTTGGAGTTGTCAATATGTGAGTTTAGCGCCTTGAGCGCAGCTTGACTGTCTGAAAAGATGTGGATACTTTTTCCACTAAAGTCTTTTTGACCTAGAATCTTAGCGGTTTCGTGAATGGCCATCATCTCCGCCTGGTAGACACTGCAGTAATTTGGGAGTCTAAAGGAAGTTTCAATTCCAAGATCCTGGGAGTAGATACCTCCCCCTACTTGTTCTTGAAGCTTAGATCCGTCAGTAAAGATTTTAATGCCGGTGGTTTTAAGGGGGGTTTTGTTAACCTAGTCTAGCCGTGAAGGGATGAGAACCTCATAGTTCTTTTCAAGGTTTAAGCAGGGCACACAGTAATCTGTTCTGTCAGGGACAGATGAGTCTAGAATTAATGTGTGACCGCAATTATTACCTATCCAACTTCCAGATTCTCTTAGTCTGAGAGCTGCTATGTTAGCACATTCTCTGGCAAAGATATCTAGAGGAGGAAGGTGAAGCATGACATTTAGAGCACTAGTTGGGGTTAAGCATAATGCCCCGGTAATACATAGACTTGCACTTCTTTGAACCTTAGCAAATTTCTGAAGTATAGTTTTCTTATTCAGGGCACTCCACCATAGCAGTGAGCCATATATAAGTATGGGGCGGACAATTGCCGTATAGATCCAGCGTACTATTTTAGGGGAAAAACCCCATTTTTTTCCAATCGATTTTTTACAGGCAAACAGATCTATGTTTGCTTTTCTAACACGTTCATTTATGTTGTCATTCCAGATAAGTTTCTTATCCAGAATAACTCCTAGGTATTTCGTGCTGTCACTAAAGAGCAACCTCGTGCCGTTCAGACGCGGAGGTTCTAAGTTAGGGATTTTATATTTCCTGGTGAAAAGGATGAGATCTGTTTTCTCCGGGTTTACACTCAAACCACAAGAGGACGCCCATCTTGAGAGGGTTGCGAGTGCTCTCTCCATGAGTTGACAGGGAGTTTGAGGAAATTTTCCGTTAAAGACAAGAGCAATGTCATCAGCATATGCAATAACTTTGTAGCCTTCCTCCTCCATGATACGCAACAGTTGGTCAACCGTCACGGACCACAGAAGCGGAGACAAAACACCCCCCTGTGGAGTCCCCCCGCTTACAAATCTACGGATAGAGGATTCCCCCAGTTCTGAGTCTACCACCCTGCCCAAGAGCATCTGGTGGATGAGACTCACGAGAAAATCCTCCACCCCCAGTTCTTACAAGGCAGAGGAGACCGCACAGGGGAGGACGTTATTGAATGCACCTGCTATGTCTAGAAAGGCAGCAAGCGTGTATTCTTTGTTCTCAAGTGATTTTTCAATTGTAGACACAAGAGAGTGGAGAGCTGTTTCTGTCGATCTACCTTTTATATAAGCATGCTGAGATTTAAGGAGCCGGTCGAGTTTCGGCTTAAAAAGAAGCCCAATAAGCCTCTCCAGTGTTTTAAGCAGAAAGGAGGAGAGGCTTATGGGTCTAAAGTCGTTCGGTTTAGTGTGAGAGGATTTACCTGCTTTCGGTATGAAGATGACTTTCGTCTCTCTCCAAGCTAATGGAATGTAGTTAAGGAGTAGGCAACCATGGTAGATCGCCTGAAGCCAGGGTACTATTGCGTTGAAGCTATAGTGGAGTTGAGCTGGTATAATGCTATCGGGACCCGGAGATTTATAAGGTTGGAACGAGTAAACGGCCCATCTTAAATTCTCCTTGCTGGTTAGCTGCCCAATCTGCTGAGGTGTAAGTTCGGAGGAGGATGTTTGAAAGGTGGAGTTGTTAGTGTGACCACTTCCAGGAAAATGTACGTCCATGAGTGTATCTAAGGTTTCGATACATGAGTCTGTCCAGGTACCATCTTCTTTTTGAAGAAAGCTTGGTGCTGTTGGGAATTTTGCAAGTATTTTCCTAAGCCTTGAGGCCTCAGAAGTACTTTCTATATCTGTGCAGAAGGAAAGCCAAGATGTTCTTTTTGCTTTCCTAATTGCTGTTTTGTAACTACCTAGTTTGGACTTATATGTATGTTTTTCCATGCGTTCTCGCTATTGCTACGCCTTGCGTAGTTAAAGTCTCTGCGACAGTCCTTTCTGAGGATTTCAATTTCCCGAGACCACCATACTGGTTTACGGGATTTCTTTTGTAGTTTTTCCGGACATGCTCTGTTAAGGGCATCCGAACACTTTTTGGTAAAGTTTTGTACAAGGGCGTCTAAACCTTTCTTGTTTGTCACGTGGAGAGAACTATCTGAGGTCAAGGACCTCTTGATTATTTTATTATACCATCTCCAATTTGTCTTACGGAGATTTCTTATTTTTTGAGCCAGGGATTGATTAGTTTCCTTCCAGCCATATTCTATGTACCTATGGTCTGAGAACGAATGTTCTTTTAAGACCTTCCATGAATAAATTTCGCCCGAGAAGTTTCCAGATGCTAGGGTGACATCCAGGACTTCCTCTTTGATTTAAATTATAAATGTTGGTTCATTGCCCTTATTTAATATATTTAGGTTTGTATTAAGTAGGTAGTTAAAGAGTGACTCACCTCGATCGTTGTTGTTTGTGCTGCCCCATTGCGAGTGGTGTGCGTTGGCATCTCCACCCAGTATTATGTGCGCGGCAGGGGTGGTTTCCTTTACCAGTTTCCGAAATGACTGTGTGGGTATATCCTCGTCATACGGGAAGTAATAGGAGGCCACCCTGAGTTTTTGTGGCCCAACTCCAGGCTGACCACCGTTAGGTCTCCATGACTAAGCTGAGGGAGAATAAAACAGTTTAAGTTATGTTTAGCTAATATACAGGTTCGAGTTTTACCTTTATTAGAGACGTGATAGTTTTTATAGTTTGGTGTATTCAGGCCCAGGATTTTGTTGTTGTTTATCCAGGGCTCCTGAACCCGTTGCCAGGTGACACTGGAGAGCAGCAGATGCTGCTTTGGAGTTGTGTAGATTAATTTGGAGTACTCGGAACATCCTCTGGTACTCCAACCACCGTAGTGGCAGCTTCCTCGTCGCTGAGGGGTTCTCCCAAAAGATCCTGCTCACTGTAGAGGCTGGTCATCGCAGCAGCAAGCTCGGAAGCGGACGACAGCTCATCCTCACTTCCCGACGCCATTTCGATATCACTGGTAGTCTCAGTCGTGGCGTTGGAAGCCGCACGACCAACCAGTGACACCGTGTCAGTCTTATAGATTCTCGGGTGAACCTTGCCGAATCCATAGTTGAGAGTGCTGTCCTTGTTGAGCCTGTCAAGACATTCATTATTGAGGATCAGCAAGATCTCCATCTTGGACCTCTTGGTGCCAACCGTTTGATCCTCGGCATTGGGCTCCAGCATGACCACCTTCCAATTGTGTGTGGAGATGTCTGGATTGAAGACCTTAAACATCTCTAGGATCTCCTCGGGTTCAGATGGAGTGACTGGAACCCGGACCCTAGCTCTTGGTCTGGACGGAATCTCTTCCGAGTTAACAGCCTTTAGCCGAGCGCCTGGATAGACCTCCCGGACCTTCTCAACCGCCGCTTTAAATAGCTCAGCGGATCTGCTGTTGTCGCAGGCCATCAGCTTGGCGTTACCCTGAAACCATCCTGCGTCCGTGCATGACGGGGGTGGCCCAGGGTTGTCCTTGAGGACCTGCAAGGCGACCTTGGCGAGCGAAGCTTCTATCCAGCTCCATTGGTGTTTGGGTATTTTACCGTCCTCGCTGTTCTGGTCTATGACCCCTATGACTATTTTGTCCTTGGCAACCTCTGCGAAGGATCGTAACCCCACGCCATGGGTTTTGGCCCTCTTGGCGGTCTGGTTCGTATTTGCAGGTTCCTCCACAGAGCGGTTTCTTTTCGTGGCCGGAAGCTTTGCGCGGGGAGGCTCGAGCGTGAAGTCCGGTAGAACCTTCTTTGCCCATTCTATATCCTCTTTGACTTTCCTTAGGTCATCCTTTGAGACCTGACCCTCCTTGAGAGGATCGGTAGCCAGGCGTCGAAGAATACGGGATGCCTTCCTGCGGTCTAAGTAACCTGCCTTTAAAGGATCCCTTCTTGCAAAATCGGTCGCCCTGGCGCTGACCATTGGGTTTTCCTTGGTCCCAGATGCATTGGTTGAACCCGCGTCTCCGCGTCGATTGCTACCTTTGCTTAAGGAACCGGAGGGTCCAATGTCAGCTACACAGGCTTTCGATGTGCTTGCTGTTGTTGATAAGGGGCGATGATCTGATGGTATCACTATCATCGTCTGACCCTGTGTGGTAGGTTTCGAGCTTGGTGGTACCACAGCTTTGAGATCGGAACCGGAGGTTCCTACCGGTTTTTTTGTTTGTGGGTCCGGACCCCCGTTTGGGTGTTGAGGTTTTTTGTGTGTTGTTTTTGTTGTTGTCGTTCATGTTTGGTTCCCACGAGTGGCGGAGAAGGGACAGTCGACCCAGGCAGAGATCCGCAGTACCTGGGCAAGGCTGAATAGACCCGGAGGTCGCCAGGTATCCGGAGCACACCGTTCCTCAGCCAGGCTGATCCTCGGCACGGTACGCATGACACCTTGATCCGACCCAGGGGGAAAGAGAAGAAGAGAAGGGATGTTTCAGGATAGGGCAGGGGAGGAGTGGCAGGCTTAGTTGTTCTCACCGAGTTTGTTTGGTAACACAGCCCTGTGAGAAACTTAAGCCCCCACACCCAGCAGTCGGAGGGACTACTTTCGTCAAGGTGCTGCCAGTCGTGGGGGTCCTTAGTCCTCAATCTATAGTCCTCAATATCGTACAAAAAACAATTAAAAGATCACAAGTCTAAACTAGAGCTTGTGTATCAAAACGTAAGAGGTCTAAATTGCAAACTTTTTGATATTTTCATGAACAGTTTTGATTTCGAATATAACATTATAATTTTTCGCTTTAACTTCTTAAATTCTGAAATAATGTGCAATAAGTACCAAAATTTTCCGTAAAGATCGCTATAATAAGATCGGTGTTGGTGTTCTGATAGCTGTCCATAACTCACTTGCATTTGATGAAGTAACAATTCCTGGCACTAATGACCTGGAGTTTATTTGTGTTACAGTTGAACTTAATAATAATATTATTTATCTTACTTGCTCTTACATTCCACCTAAAAGTGATTTAACAATTTGCTTCAATCATATTAATGTCATCGAAAATGTCCATAATATGCTAAAAAATATGGATGTTCTCATTGTATTCATTGATTTTAACTTACCTTGCGTGTCCTGGAGTTTGTCCGATGATTTCTCATATCTTACTCCTATTTCTGCCTCTGATTGGATAAATAAGTTCTTAGATATGTTGTCTGATATGTGCCTTCAACAGGTCAATAATATTCTTAATAAAAAGCATAGATCACCAGACCTTGTATTGGTAGACAGATGAACTTCTGTAAATCTCTGTCGTTCGAAACCAGTATCTCTTCTGGAAGGCGATTATCATCCAACTCTTGAAATAACGGTATTACTTTCCAACGAAAATGAAAATAAATTAGCTCCAAATACGCGAAACAAAAAAAATATTTAACTTTTACAAAACAGACTATGTTAAACTTAATGCCCTTCTTTCGCAGATTGACTGGTCATCAATTTTAACTAATAGATCATTGTACTCTTTTAATGATGTCGATTCTTCAGTACAGCTTTTCAATGATACCTTGCAAAGATGCTTTTATTATCTGTTCCAAAAAAAATAATAATTTAAAAAAATCGTTTATTTAAGAAACAAAAAAATCTAGCTCTAATTTAAGCTTCGCTTGCTATTCCTCTTGTCGTTACAGATATCAACTTTTAAGTAAATAATGTTACTCTGCTTATATAGCCAAAATAAAAACTCAATTTAAAGACTATCCGAAACTTTTCTATATTTTAGCCAACTCAAAACGCAAAACCTCCAACTTCCCACCTCTCATGAAATTCAATCAGGAAGAATCATCTTGTGACAGTGAAGTTTCCAACATATTTGCAAACTTCTTTAAAACAACTTACTCAATTGAGCATGAGTCTTGAGTATCCTTATCTACCACTATCTTTTGAAACCCCCGTAATTGATTCGAATATAATTATGCATTACCTTCGACAAGTTAAATCATCTCTTACGACAGGTCCTGACGAAATCCCGAGCTCCATTTTAAAACATTGTTCTATTAGCTTGTGTGCTTCTCTATCAAAAATTTTTAACACATCCTTGCACAGTGGTCATTTTCCCTATATATGGAGAAAATTTTATATAATACCTCTTTATAAATTTGGTTTAAAAATTGATGTTTCCATTTATCGAGGTATCGCAAAACTAAGCGCAATCCCTAAGTTGTTTGAGAAAATTGTAACTGACCAAATAACCGATGTCGTATCTTCCACCATTTCTACCTCTCAACATGGTTTCTTAAAGAGAAAATCTACGACAACTAACCTCTTGGAGTTTACTACGCGTGTCATTGAAGGTTTTTGTCTGGGACGACAGACCGACGTTATTTATACGGACTTAAGCAAAGCTTTTGATAGTGTTAATCATTATCTTCTTCTGAAAAAGCTTAATTTAATTGGGTTTCCCGTCAAAATATTAAACTGGGTTAAATCGTATTTATCGTATCGTTCTCAAAGGGTTGTATATAAGAATTCTATTTCAAAAAATATTTTGATCACATCTGGTGTTCCGGAAGTCATCTTGGACTGGTTTTATTTTTAATATTTATAAATGACCTTCCGTCAGTAATAAAACACTGTGACTTCTTAATGTACGCCGATGATGTGAAACTTTTTGTTACTTACAAATCACCCGAATTACACAACAACTCTTACAATCTGATTTAAATAGACTATTGGAATGGTGTAATTTAAACATTTTAAATTTAAATTTAAAAAAATGTAAGCAAATGACATTCTTACTTAGAATTCCTAATAGTATAAATTACACTATAAATAACACTAATTTAGAAATTGTACACAATTTTCTTGATCTTGGTGTGATTATGGATTCAAAACTTTGTTTCAATCTTGAAGTTAACATGGTGGTAAATAAGGCTAGACGGTTCTTGGTTTCATTAGAAGATGGGCTAAGGAATTCAGTGACCCCTTTACAACTAAATTACTATATACCTTGTTAGATCATTTCTTGAATATACATCCGTAATATGAAACCCACAATATAATGTCCACGTCGACGCATTAGAATCGGTTCAAAAACAGTTCTTACTTTTTGCCTTAGGACATCAACGTTGGAACCCCAATATTATTTTTCCCACATATGAAACCCGCCTTAGGCTTATTAAGTCCTGCCTTCCTTACGAAGCAGAAGAATTAGGCTTAATGTCACCTTTTTATTTAAATTACTTTGTGGCGATATTCACTCACAATACCTCCTCTCATCTCTAAACTTTAGCATCTCTAGGAGCGGAGCCAGACATTTCCAGCTTTTTAAGTTGGGTCAGTGCACTTCCAATTATACCCTTCACGACCCTTTCCGATGTATGTGTAGTGATTTCAATTGTAACTTAAACTTGATTAACTTCTGTGGCTCGGTGGATGTCTTAAAATGGAAAGTGATATTTAATTTTAATAATTAATGCATTCTATTTGCTATCATATATAAATCGCATATAAACATATATAAATATATCTATATCTATATCTATACTATTATATAAAAGGGTTCTCTCGAATTTTTATCGTTCAATCAAGGGGGTAAATGCTGAACCGATTTTAATAATTCTTTCACTATTCAATTGCTATAATAAGCAACCCTGCTACTGGGTACTACGTTTTTGGTATATCTTTTTATTTAATTATTAAAGAATTCATGCATTTTAATCCATGCTGCCATTGTATAAGCAGCACGAAATAACAGCAAACAATAGCTTAAGCTCTTTGTTGAGAGAGAGAGTGAGATTCTACAACTCACCGCGCTGGTCTCTTGAGTGGATAGTTGCACTCAGTTAATTCCTGATAGCAGTGTAGCCATAAGCCCAATATATCGTATTTATTTGCGTCACACTCTTTTTATTTCAATATCTACTGAGTTAAGTAATCCAATAAATAGATTGAGATAAATTTTACAGAATTTTAGAATAAAACTAAACACAAAAAAATTAGATCGCCAATAAAAACCATTAATAAAAATTAATTCATTTTATTATGCACTGTTAAAACATTTTCTACAGATTTTTTTACAGCGCATGTTTGCCAGCTGATAATAAATAACAAGAGCGTCTAAAAGTAAATGCGAAGAGAAATATTTCTTTTAACGCACGTTTGCCACCTGCGAATTTAAGAAAGCTTTCTATATCAGAGAAATTGTTCTCAAAAATTTATGCTCAAAAGCTTTTTCCTTTATCACTTTTACATCGGTCAAAAATTTAAAGCAATTTCTACAGTTCTTGACCAAAGAGCGACGAAGAGAATTTCGTCGATTTGGCTACATTTTGGTAATATAGTTTGTATGCTCACTGTTGGCAACTGTACTAAAACTTGGCAATGTCCATCAACTAGAAAACTGGGATGGGTATTATATAAGGGGGTGTGGCTCGACCCATACAATTAAAATTTGTATTATCGAATAGCTTTGAAAGTAATAGTAGCAGCACTTACATACAAACTCAAAATGGATTTTTTATTTGGTGATCTCCTGCTACTGGGAAACGGTAACGGGCAGTGGAAAATGACACTGATGTTAAACTATGAGTCTAGAAAATTTTTGAATATACCTATTATGTTCCCATATAGTTGCAGGGTGCAGCAACGCGCGCCGGGAAAAGGCTAGTGTTTTAATAAATAAGCATCATCGAATAGGATAGATATTCCAAGTTCTGCTTTTATTTGGTCTCATTGTTTTATTTTTCATGAAATTAATTTTGATTTGTAGTTGTATTACTTCCCATTTAATTAGACCAAATATACCGTATCTCTTGGTTTGTTGAGTCAGAGTTTATCTCTTTTCCACACAAGTTTTTACCCGCGTTGGCCCAAATGCATATCCATAAAATAAATTTAGCTCGGTGTTCCTGAATTTAAGTGACCCGAACATATGTATGTGCTTGTACAATATGTTTGATCACTTTAATTTTATATTAAAACAATATAACTAACAAAAAAAAATATAATTGAATTTGTAAACCTAAAAACAAAAACATGAATTATCCGAAATTTTTATAATCACTAACCAACACTTAATTCTATTCTCACAATTCATTATGTACTAAACTAAGTCTCTCTCTAATGAACTACATTTTCTACTCTTTATTACTAAACTTAAGTTAGGAGAGCTTGATGAGTTAAACTCTAATAAAAATGAATTCATTGTAATTTTTACCACCGAACTCGACTGACGTTTTATTCTTTCTTTTTCTTAAGTTTGCAAAAACTATTGCGAAAACATTTTGGCGCCCGAACAGGGACTTATTGAAAGTCTATTATTAAAAAGTAAAGTAATTAGTTATCAAAGTCGTGTTTGGTGGAATTTTTTTTTAGTTTTTGATTGCTGATCAGCATCAATAAATTTGTTCAAAATCTGTTGGCGTGCTGCTTAGAGCGTTTGGATATTCTTTGGAGCGGGACAATTTCCAGTAGTAGGCGAATATTTTTAAGAACAGGGTCTTTTTTGGATAAGTGATTACCAACGGACGGACATTTTTCATACATAGCGCACTTATTTTGCGGCTGGAGCCTAAAATCGTTTTTTTTTTTTTTTTTTTTGGATTCGCCCGGAGGTAAGAAATCTTCGTAGATACGTATGACCCGTGCCATACGCATGCACGATTTACATTCTAAGAAGTTCCCGGATCAGCCGAACTGAATAGAATGCACCTACGTGCTAAAACTTACCACCTATTGGCAAATAAAAGCCTCCACTAAGCACAATTGGTTGGCCTTTCAGCGGAAATCAAAATTAAGTAAAGAAACATTTTAAATGTGAGTATTTATTGCGCTTATGTAAACATCATAAACATCATCGAATAAAAGCACAATCTTCATAATACGAAGATATACAAGACAACATCCAAAGTAATTCACCAGACCATACATAACCGCGTTCATAACTGCTGTCATTCGGCTTGGGGATACTGTCCAACCCAAGATCCTACGTGGAAAAGAGATGCAACTCTCAAACACCAAACCAATACCAAACATAGCACAGATATACAAGTATATATTGTGCAGGCACAATTAGAAGTGTGAAGGGCATAATTAGAAGTGCACTGACTCAACTTAAAAAACTGGAAATGTCTGGCTCCGCTCCTAGGGATGTTGAAGTTTAATAAAGAAAGAAGGTATTGTGAGTCTATATCGCCACTGAGTAGTTTGTGTAAAAAGGAGACATTGAGCATAATTCTTCTGCTTCTTAAGGAAGGCAGGGAAATAATTTTAAGGCGGGTTTCATAAGGGGGTAGGAGAATGTTGGGGTTCCAACGATAATGTAAAGCAAAAAGTAAGAATTGTTTCTGGACCGATTATAATGCATCGATGTGGACATTGTATTGAGGGTTCCATATAACGGATGCATATTCAAGAATTGGTCTAACAAGAGAGGTATAAAGTATCTTAGTAGTGAAAGGATCGTTGAATTCTTTAGCCCATCTTTTAATGAAACCAAGGTCACCTCTAGCCTTATTTACAACCAAATTAGTTTGAAGATTGAAACGAAGTTTAGGATCCATAATTACACCTAAATCAAGAAAACTGTGTACAATTTCTAAGTTAGTATTATTTATAGTGTAATTTATACTATTAGCAATTCGACGTGAGAATGTCATTTGCTTACATTTTTTTAAGTTTAATTTTAAAAGGTTTAAATTACACCACTCCACTAGACTATTTAAATCGGATTGTAAGAGTTGTTGTTCTTCAGGCGATTTGCAAGTTAGAAAAAGTTTTACGTCATCGGCGTACATTAAGACGTTACAGTGTTTTATTACAGAAGGAAGGTCATTTATAAACAGTAAAAATAAAACCGGACCAAGATGACTTCCCTTAGGAACACCTGATGTGACCAAAATATTTTTTGACATAGAATTCTTATATAAAACTTTTTGCGAACGATTCGACAAGTACGATTTAATCCAGTGTAATAGTTTGACGGGAAACCCAATTAGATGAAGCTTTTTCAGAAGAAGATAATGATTAACACTATCGAAAGCTTTGCTAAAGTCTGTATAAATAACGTCAGTCTGTCGTCCTAAAGTAAAACCTTTAATGACACGCGTAGTAAACTCCAAGAGGTTAGTTATCGTAGATTTTCCCTTTAAGAAACCATGTTGAGAGGTGGAAATGGAGGAAGATACGACGTGGGTTATTTGATCAGTTGTAATTTTCTCAAATAACTTAGGGATTGCGCTTAGTTTTGCGATACCTCGGTAATCGGAAACATCAATTTTTGAGCCGGATTTATGAAGAGGTATTATATAAGATTTTCTCCATATATAGGGAAAATGACCACTGTGCAAGGATTTGTTAAAAATGATTGATAGGGGAGAACACAAACTAATAGAACAATGTTTTAAAATGCAGCTCGGGATTTCGTTAGGACCAGTCGCAAAAGAAGATTTAACTTGTCGAAGGTAATGCATAACTATATTAGAATCTATTACGGGGATTTCAAAAGAGTTAACTGGTGGTAGGTAAGGATATTCAAGACTCATGCTGAATGGAATATTGGAGTAGGTTGTTTTAAAGAAGTTTGCAAACATGTTGGAAACTTCGATGTCGCAAGATGCTTCTTCATGATTGAATTTCATAAGAGGTGGGAAGGTGGAGGTTTTTCGTTTTGAATTGACAAAAGTGTAGAAAAGTTTCGGATTATCTTTGAATTGAGTTTTTATTTTGGCTATATAGGCTGAGTAGCATTGTTTATTTAATAGTTGATATCTGTAACGACAAAAGGAATAGCAAGCGAAATCTAAATTAGAGCCTTACTTTTTATATTTTTGAAATAAGCGATTTTTGGAATTTTTAAAGACTCACTAGTTAACCAAGGAGGGCTTAAAGGCTTGAAATTACTATTTTGTTTTGGCACAGATAATGAAAAGCAATTTTGCAAGGTATCATTGAAAAACTGCAATGAAGATTCGACATCATAAAAAGAGTACGAAGACCTATTATTTAAAATTGCGGACCAGTCAATCCGCGCGAGAAGAGCATTAAGTTTAACATAATCTGTTTTTTTAAAGTTAAAAATTTTATTATTTCGCGTATTTGGAGCTAATTTATTTTCACTTTCGTTGGCAAGTAATATTGTTATTTCAAGAGTTGGATGATAATCATCTTCCGGAACAGAAACTGGGTTCGAACGACAGAGATTTACAGAAGTGCATCTGTCTACAAATACAAGGTCAAGATATCTACAATTTTTATTAGGAATATTATTAACCTGTTGAAAACACAGATCAGACAACTTATCTAAGAAATCATTTATCTAATCAGAGGCAGAAATAGGAGTAAGAAATTCGGAATCATCGGACAAACTCCAGGACACGGAAGGTAAGTTGAAATCACCTAAAACAATGATATTATCCATATTTTTAAGCATATTATGGACAATTTCGATGGCATTAATATGGTTTAGGTAAATTTTTAAATCACTTTTAGGTGGAATGTAAGAGCAAGTAAGAAAAATAGTATTATTATTAAGTTTAACTGTAACACAAATAAACTCCAGATCGTTGGTGCCAGGAATTGTTAATTCCTCAGAAGCAAAGGAGTCATGGACAGCTATCAGAACGCCACCACCGATCTTATCATAGCGATCTTTACGAAAAATTTGGTACTTATTGCACATTATTTCAGAATTTAATACGTTAGAGCGAAGCCAAGTTTCAGTAAAAATTATAAAGTTATATTCAAAATCAAAACTGTTAATGAAAATATCGGAAAGTTTAGAATTGAGACCTCTAACATTTTGATAGACAAGCTCTAATTTAGACTTGTGATTTTTTAATCGTTTTTTGTATGGTACTGAGGATTATTAGAAGGACGAGGCAAGTGTATAACATTTGCAATACGTGGTTTGTTTTGAATTCAAATTCATGAACAATTGTATTACGAGGCCAAAAGTTTACATCCACAAGAGTATTAAATAAATTTTCCGGAACAGTCAATCTAAACGAAGTAGTCAGTCTCGGATTTAAATATTTGAATTTTTGGATCGAAAGAGACAAAGAGCACTTCAACTTTGCTTTAATAAAAAAGTCTATATCATTTTCTGTTGTATCTGCAGCTAAGCGCGAAACAAAGATTGATTTATTTGGAGGAACCGCAATCAATGGTTTAGGTGAGATTGGAACAGAAGCCTCCGAAGTAAGTGCAACCTGATGAGCATCGACAACAGTAGAAGGAAGAGAAACAGTTTGGGCATACGACATATCTGGCAATGTAAGTGATGGAGCCGACGACGGCAAAGGAGCAGAAACAGTTAAATGAGTTAAATTTGAAGAAGAAGCAACAGTAGGAAGAGGGGTACTAATAGTACAAGTGTCCATGTCTTCAACAATGTCCTGTTCGGAAGAAGGTGGTGGTGGTGTCAAGTCAGTTTTCTGCTTGCTTCGAAGGGTCATGTGTTTCTTTTTTCGCTTGGTTTTCGTGATTTCAACAAGCGTAAACAATAATGTTCTAATTTAAAAAATGCTTTAGAAAAACCAAAAACAAAAAAAATAATAAGAATAATATTAATGTATAATTAATTAATAATAAGTAAATAAAAAGTAAATATAGCTACTTAAAATGTACTATGCAGTATGCCAACACTGTTTAATTCAAAAGTGACTAAAAGTATGCAAAGTTTTTTTTATTTAATATATGGCAATAATTATTTCCACAGTTTAAAAAAGACTGTAACTAGGCAGATGTCTTAAACTTCAGATAAACAAAGCAAACAAAAGAAACACTTAAAATGCAAATGAATATGTAAGCAACAAAGTTTGTTAAACAAAATAAATGTGAAAAGTTACTTATCTTTAATAAAAACTTGAGTACTGAACACTTAAAAAAAACCAAAACCGATTTATTTCAAGACGATTTTAATTGAAAAAATAATGAATTTAGAAAATTTTTTTCAGAGATAAAAAAGCGCACAACTTTGACAAATGAGGCCAGGGTTGCCAATTGCAAGTAAAAATAATGTATAAAACAAAATTGAGAAAATCATTCGACAAGGTACTGTGAAATAAAAATTATATATATACTACAGTGAAGAACGGTAACATATATGTATACATATTGGTACTGTTAAATCTAACATATGATGAATTTCATTTAAAAATCTAGATAAAACTGAAATTTTGAACCCGACCACCTCAGATATCGATGAAATTTTGTTCATAGCTAAATTTGATCAATACAAAAAAACCCTCATTTTTAGAAATGACTGTTTTGCGATTTTTTGGGCGTGGCACAGTGGGAAAGTTTTCGAAAAAACGCGAAAATGGTCGAAAAGAGCTCCATTTAAACTGCAATAACTCAGAATCGGCTGAACCGATTTTCATGATCTTGGTATCATTAAAAAGATATTTTAACAGGCTTTATGACACGTTTAAAAAATAAGTATTCCGGCAAGTTTCGTAAATACGGCTACAATGAATGTTGGCGACAGCTGGAAAATATTCAATTATATTTGCAGCCTCGTTTTCACTTATTTTACGAAGCGAAGCGCAACACTTATTAGATATTTTTATGCATCTGTACTTATTGTTTGAATTCATATTCACTCAAAATTTTTAAATATACACGTAAAAATTGTAATGGGATATCTTGGCTTCTCGAAACGGCTTATAATTATGAATTTGGGTATGTTCATCAGGTGCATTTATATAGCAATATTGAAGGCAATTTTAAAATCAATTCTTTAATTAGGGGTACCTGCAGTGTGTTTATTTTGCTAATCCTAGAAACACAGTTACAGTAAGCATTTTATGCGCTTACCTGTATACTTATTGGTTTGGGCTGGTACGGCCGCAAGAACTTTTTGGGGTTAAAACATATTCATAATTTTTCTGGGACAATGTTTGTTTTTTTTACCTGTATACATACATAATTTTCTTTTATGCATATTATATCAATAATCTTTGCACATTATAAGTATATTTTGAATATAACTGAAATTTCAAC
Source organism: Pherbina coryleti (assembly GCA_943735915.1). NCBI lineage: Eukaryota > Metazoa > Arthropoda > Insecta > Diptera > Sciomyzidae > Pherbina > Pherbina coryleti. The sequence goes on from OX030948.1 coordinate 86,634,450, forward strand.
ACTTCTCAGTAATATAACAGATGTTTGGCTATTTTTCGTGGCTTCAATATAAAAATATATGGGCAATTACTAAAAGTGCCACTACTTAAAAAATTATATAAAAAAAACTAAAAAAGAACCCATTTTTATTTTTTGATATGTTATAGGTGAAAGATAAACCTTTCTAAAAAAGTAATACACTGTAAAAAAACTCTTGATCTTTTTGGTTTTTTCGTTTTCTTTTTGTTATAGAATTTTTTACAGTGTATTTTATTTTTATTTTTTAAACGTGTCATAAAGCCTGTTAAAATATCTTTTAAGTGATACCAAGATCATGGAAATCGGTTCAGCCGATTCTGAGTTATTGCAGTTTAAATGGAGCTCTTTTCGACAATTTTCGCGTTTTTTCGAAAACTTTCCCACTGTGCCACGCCCAAAAAATCGCAAAACAGTCATTTCTAAAAATGAGGGTTTGTTTGTATTAATCAAATTTAGCTATGAACAAAATTTCATCGATATCTGAGGTGGTCGGGTTCAATGCATCTCGATTTTTACATGAAATTCATCATATATATCATCTATAAAAATATACAGACCGACATATATACTGATATACATATATACTTATATACTGATATAGAGATTTTTCGAACCGTTAATATATAAAGTGGGACCGAAGGCTTGGTTATGTATAAGAGAATTCTCACAAGCTTCTTTTACCACACTTTAAACAATCGCAGTATATAACGGTATGCAAACTTGTATATACAAATGGCAAACTGTCCAGATTTCTACGTCTAGCTATTTATGTGGATATAAATTATAGACCAACATATGTATATCAAATTTTTATAGAAAGTGTAAATCTTGCTGGCAGTTACAATTTTATACAAAATTACTCGATTTCGATAGCACCTGATTATAAACATATGTTTCTTGAGTGTTGACGGGGACACACGTAGAGAGACTGCTCCGTAGAAAAAATTAAATTTAAAAAACAAAAAGACCTTAATAATAACTTAAATTGCGCTAATCTTTAATTTAAGTACATTTCAAGTAAAACTAAATATAATGAAGTGCGGTTTGTGTGGTTTAAAAGTTGGAAGAAATTATTTAAAAATTCAATGCAATTATTGCAAAGATTACTGCCATGCAAAATGCGCCAAATTAGATAAAAGAGAAATTGACTTTTTTGAAAAAAATGATCAGAACTTCAAGTGCAGCAAATGTGAAACTCAGAGACGCAAATCTATTCTGACTGATGCTCCTATTAGCTCTTCATCTAACATCGGCCTTTTGTCGAAGAGTTCTACTTCAACGACTTATTCTTCACCCATGGTATAATTATACCAGTAGCTCGTTCTTGTAACTCTTATCGATCGTAGTTACCGATCGAAGTTACCGATTTGACGTCACTGTGACGTAATTATCACCTACACTGTTTGTGTAATAATCTGAATCGATTCCCGTTCAATTCATTCGTTCCAAATCGATAAGTTGTCACATGTTCCGATTCCACTTCAATGAAATCTTTAAAAAAAGTGTTTGTGTAAGAAAAGTGAATCGATAAAAATGTGTCACTTTTCTCACTGCCTTTGCGGCAAGTGAGAACTCTACCGATTTGAATAAATAACAGTAATGTTGTGCACATATGAAATAAAAAGTACTCGCAATTACTATTTTGAAACGGGTACTTTCGCTTAAGTTACATTTTTAACTGATTTTAATATTTTTATTTGTTTTAAAAGTTATAGTTTTCAATGTAATGTGATTTAAAATGAATGCTCATTTATATAAAAAATATAAATTTAAGCAGAAAAAAGTATTTGTTGGATCAATGCAAAAATACCCGGATGAAAATATTTGTTTACTTTTCATTGCACATCACTAACTGTGAAAATATTAAATTTCATAAATATCAAAAATCGGCAAATATCAAACATCATAAAAAAATCGTTCATAATGGAAAGAAATAATGAGAAGGTAAGCTTTAATGATTGGTTATAAATATATATGATATATAACTAACGATATTTATTTTAATAGAAAGTAAAATCCGGACGAGTTACAAGATCTCAGCGACGTCGACTCTTAGAGCTAATGAAGCAGCATCGGCACGTTGGCAAAGGCCAATTTTTAACGAAGGACGCCAAGAAGGAGCACAGCGCTGTGTGGGAAGCTGTGTCGACAGAGCTTAATGCTATGGGTGGGTCTTTAAAACAAGCTGACCAATGGAAGAAGGTAAGTGAGAAATTTAATATAAATCAACAAATATTTATATCTGTATATTTGTAGAGTTGGATTGACTGGAAAGCTTCCGTGAAGCAGCAGTACGGTCGTCATCGGGCTTTTCAAAACCGAACAGGTAATTTGCCAGCGTCGGAAGGGCCCAAGCCGATAGAAGGCATGGACCAGGAAGTTCTCGACTTCTTCGCCAAAGACGTCGTCGATGGAGATGGACATACGGTCGAAGCTGGACTTGAGGTAATATTTAATTAAAGCTGATTTTTAGTTTTGTCTGCTCTATTTACACAATTTTTTATAACACAAACATTAGCCTGTGTGTGTCTCTGCTGAATATGATGACAACATCATATACGTAGATGATAGCCAAGTGGAAGTGCTGGAGGATGATTGGGTCCCAGCAAATATTGATTTGCCCAATGTTGTGGCACCAGAGAGGCAACCTAGAGTTCGCGCACCTTCCTCACATAGTTGTTTGGAGGAAGTGAAAAGAGTCTGCGCTAATAATCAGGCACAAATCATGGGTGCTCTAAGCAGAGTCATCCAACTACTTGAGGCTCATAATGATACAATGGCTCAGGTGCTGATTTGCCTCCAAAACAAAAGTTAAAGGTAAATTCGAATACATTAAACTTCCACTCTTTGTTCATTTTGTGATTTTTTTTGTCCTAGGTTTTACTACATTGCCGCTGCTGTTGTTATTTTTTTTTTTAACAATTTTTCAATGATCAACATAGTACCTTGCGTATGAGTTCCTGGACCTAGTCCTCAATAATATTAATGAAATTAATGAATAAATTAATATTAATTTTATTTAAAATTAATTAAAAAAATTAACTATGCCAATGAATTTAACTTTTATAAACAATACGTTTTTTAATGACATTAAATGTTTTTTATTATTAATATAAAATCTTTAATTAAATAAAAACAAAATTTCTGTTTGTTAGATACCTTTGCTTATTTTATTGAGGATGACTTTTTTTTTTTGTTGTGAACTTTGTTAAAATTAGATAAAAGAAGTAATAAAAATATATTATAGTAGTCACATACAGTAAGAAACCATACATAATATATATCAACATTTTCTCTGCAAATAGACTTTTTTAAGTGAAACCTTGAGATAGAGATGGAAATAGAGACAAAGATAGCAATAGATATAGAGATAAAGTAAGAGATAGAGAAAGGGAGATAGAGTTAGAGTTAGAGATAGAGGTATACATAGTATAGTAGAGAGTATAGTATATTATTGTTGTATGTTATTATCTTGATTTGTATGATTATTAGTTCGTTGCATTTTGAAAATGGTTGCGGGTAATTGATTCTCTAAGAGATCTGCCTTCAATCAAAATAGCGTTTGAGGTAATTGCGTCCTCTACATTTACAGAGGGAAAATTTTGTGTAATGCTTATTTCTGGTATTGGCAAATTGTACTTTCTACGAATATTGTGCAAAGTACAACATGTATTAATAATGGAACCAGCAAAAACTGGTGAAACCATTAGACCGCGATCTCCCGACAGACATCCAAAAACTTTTTTTAGAACGCCATTAAGTCTCTCAACACAGTTCCTGGCTTGAATATGTGTTTTATTGAAGTTTTCTTGGCTTGCACTCTCAGTATTCCTTTACGGTGTCATGAGCCATGGTTGTAAAGGGTATCCTGAGTCCCCAATCAGCCATCCTTCAGACATACCATTCTCGACGTACTTGCTGTGCAGAAAGCTTTTCAATCTGCTGCTTTCCCAAATAAAAGCGTCATGAGTACTTCCTCCAAACCGTGCATAAATGCCCAAAATTTTTAAATCAAAATCGCAAACCAGTTGCACATTCTTAGAAAAATACCCTTTCCGATTGATGTAACAATATTCTATGTCTGTTGGGGGTTTTTTAATTTTGACATGTGTACAATCAATAGCACCTAAGACCCCGGGAAAGCCAGTAGCTTCAAAAAATCTAAAATATATAAAAAATATATTCAAAAACGCTTTGGTTCCTTTTTAATAAAGTACCTTTGTTTCACCAAACGCTGATCTTCAGATGTAGTTGGAAATACAATATATTTCTGCATCAAATGATTTTCAATAATCTTTGTGATTTGATGAACTATGGTACTGACCATAGTCTTGCTGATTGGACACACAAAGTCTTGCCCTTTATCACGCAAGAAGGATCCGGTGGCGTAAAAGTGCAAAGCTACACAGAGCCGAAGTGAATTTGGAATAAATGTTCTTCTCTGTCCCGTTTCCATATAAGGACGAATCTCACCTAGTAGCTCAATTGCTGCGTCTTTGGAGAACCTAAACAATTCCACAAATCGTGCCTCAGGAATATGAAACGGATCCGAGGTGTCTCTCAAGTGTCGTCTTTGAATCCGCAACATATTCCTGCGGTCATGCCTTATTGCGTACATCACCATAAAAATGTCACTCATATTGTCTGAAACAATAATTCATGTTAGAATTTATTTATTTAAACAACAAACAATCACTTTTTATTACCTTTTTAAGATAAAATATTTGCGCACATAAAATGAAACAAATGTAAATAAACAGCTGTTTGTCATTTGATTCAATTTCACAAAGTTTCTTATCGATTTGTGTTCATTTCCATCATGGACCAAATTATTACCGATTTGAACGTACACAAACACTAGTTATCACAAAATCGGTAACTTAGGATCGATACAGTGTGACGTCACACAAATCGGTAACTTACCGATTTTTTTACACGAACGAGCCACAGGTAGCATTGACAACTGCTTATTTTCTCTTCAACAGGAAAACATAAATTGTCAAAAACAGCTGTTTGCGAAACGAAGCGAAAATTAAAGCAAGTGACAAAAACAAACAAAAAACTAATAAGAATATTGTGCGTTTAAATAAACAAATCATAAAGAAATAAACATTTAAAATCATGAAAGTGATAAAAAGATCTTGTGTAATTTGTGCGAAAAGTTTTTCAGTCCGTGATGTTAAATTTTATTCAGTGCCTAATAACGAAACTCGTCGCCAGCGGTGGATTGATGCCTGTGGCTTGATGCTGGCAGAAAATTCGTTTGTTTGTGAAAACCATTTTACGGACGAAGACTTTTTTCAAAATCTTCATAGAAGAAGATTGATGCCTGGTGCAGTGCCATCATTGCATGTGGAGACGCCGGAAATATCCTACGACGATATGGTGACGGCGGAAATCCCCTATGACGATATGGTGACGCCATCTGTGGCAAACATGATTGACTGTGGAGTCCAAACAGAGTAAGTGCATGAACTATTTCTAATAAGACTTTTTTATTACACTAAGTTTATTCTTTTAATATGTTTTGGCTTTGTTAAGGGACGACATAGATTCTAGTTATAGACATGAAATATTCTGTGCAACTGTCCAAATTAAGTACATGGACGAAAATAAAAAAATGAATGACGCTTTAACTTCAATTTTTACGGAAGGACAAATAAAAAAATTGATGAATCCTTCAAAGAAAATTAATTGGACTTGGAAGGAAGTTTCCAATGCTATTTGTTTTCATGCGGTTGGGCCCAGAGCTTACCGCCACTTATATGCAAAGGGATTTCCTTTGCCGCATTCTTCAACGTTGCAAACATGGGCTCGGAAAATAAACATTGAGGAAGGAATTCTTAACTTTTCAATTGAGTGCCTGAAGTCACAGAGCGATTGTCCAATCGAAGATAAAATCTGTGTCATTTCCTTTGACGAAATGAAGGTGCAGGAGGCGTACGAGCATGACCCGTCAACAGATTCAGTCAAACAACCGAGCAAGTATGTGCAGATGGCAATTGTAAGGGGACTTAAAGCATCATGGAAGCAACCCATCTATTTTGGTTTTGATACCAAAATGACAAAAGCTATTGTTACGGAAATGATATCAGCGCTCCACGAAGCAACGTTTCCAGTCGTTGCTATTGTTTCAGACATGGGTCCGACGAATCAGGCACTTTGGAAAGAGCTTCAAGTATCTAGAGGTAAGAAATCAAAAATATATATTAATATTTTTTATTTTATAACTAAAAAATTGTGTTTAACTATATAAAATTCAAAATAGAGAAGCCATGGTTTCATCATCCTGAGGATATCTTACAAAAAGTCTTCGTATTTGCTGATGTTCCTCATCTGTTGAAGCTAGTACGAAATCACTTTTTGGATTCTGGACTGTTGTTTGATGGCAAAATTATTTCTCCGCAAACTGTGAAACAGGTCACTCAATATGCCAAAAGTTCCGATGTTTCAATCGTGCACAAACTTACTGATGAACATATCGCAGTACGACAAGCAGGTAATGTATACTTTTCATTACTGACTGATGTATTTATTAGATAACATCTTATTTAACAGGCAAGCAAAAGGTAAAATTAGCTGCACAGTTGTTTTCAAATACAACAGCAGTTGCAATACGTAGGTGCTATGAGCTGGGAATGGATATTTATTTTACCACTGGAAACAAGCGAATTCATAAAACTGGTCAACGACTGGTTTGACATCCACAACTCAAAAATGACTACATATAATTATCCAGGTAAAAATTGTAATCTTTGTTAATAAGTGCATCCTAGATAAAAAAAATTACTTTTTCCACATATTTAGGTAAAAGACCATTCGGCTTAGATCTCCCAAGTCAAATTGAAACTTTGAATCGTATTGATTCCATCATGGAGAGACCTCTACTGCCCAACAAATCTTGCTCCTTTTCAAAAGGGCATTCTGTTGTCTAACAATGCTCTTCGCATGCTGCACAGATACGTTTGTGAACGATATGGAATGTCTTACGTTCTGTCCTACAGATGTAATCAAGACATAACTGAAAACTTTTTCAGTGCTATGCGCAGCAAAGGAGGCCTTCATGATCATCCAACATCAATGCAATTTAAATATAGATTGCGAAAATATATGTTAGGTAAGTGTTATGGAAATAAACAATATTTTATTACTAGATTTTTTTTAATATTTTTTTTAATATAACTATTTTTCATTTCTTCCTCCCAATGCACTAATTCCCGTGCGTGCGTGTATGCTGTGGTTGCAAGCACCTACATTAAGGATAATTGTGTTGAAATCAATTTTATACTCTTTATATTTTTGTATAAAGAGTATAAAATATTTTAATAATATTTATAATAATATCTTCATATTTTTTTTTTATTTAAATAAAATTTTTTTAAGAATAATGTAACCTGAATTATAATTTAGATTTTAATGACATTAAGAATAATGTAACCTGAATTATAATTTAGATTTTAATGACATTTTAAAGATTGAATAAGTAATTTAATATAATCGAACATGAATAAGAATTTAAATTTTAAAAAAACTTGTTATTGCAAGGATAATAAATTATGAGATTAAAAGAATTAAAAAAGTTTCAGCAGTTTTTTTTTTTTGACGATTTTATAGCATTTTGGATCTTTTTTTAATGATACAAATTCTATTTAAAATCTTTTGGTAATTATGCAGCAAAGAATACCGAAACTTTGAGCAACACGGGAAACACCGAAGTTGATGACACGAATTGGTTTAATTCGTCGGTCGAGGTAAGTGTGAATGCACCCAACAGGAGTTCCAACACCGCAACACAAGATTTTGACCAAGCATTAAGTGTCCTTGTTCCCGATGGAAACGCAGTTGAACACATCGACAATTTCGAAGAAAATGTTGAAAATATCGGTTTTGAAGAGCTCCACGAAGACGGCTTGGAAAATTTAGCTGGATTCATCATAAACACGATGGATCTTGATGAATACAATGATGCATTCAGTTCTACGTGGACATACGTTGATGAGTTATCCAGGGGTAACTTAAAAAAACCAACTCCTCAATTCCTACAGCAAATTGAAGCCTTGGAACAAGTTTTCTACCGTGTCAACCATGACAAAATTGCTGCTATAAAAAAATTTTAGGGCAACTTTGGTAGAATTGAGCTCCAACGTCGAACTGCCTGAAGTTGTAAAATCATACTTCTTCAAGTGTCGTATGTTCTTCCGCATAAAGCATTTGAATGGCCGTCTTCGCGAACAAAAAGAAAAACAAATGCTTATAGGCAATAGTAAATTGTTGAAAATTCGTTTATAATTTCTTCAAGTCTGGAAGCCGACTCAACGAAGAAAGAAGCAAAACGTATTTCAGTTCTGTAAGAAATTTTAATTTAATTCAATTTAATTTTTTTAATTTAATTCAATTTTAATTTTGTCTAGGCCATATATGGTTGCCCCTTGCTTTGTTTGCCACGACTTTGTTTGTCCAAGAACGAAAGCAACCCACGGCTTCATAACACATCGATGTTCTTCCCGGGAATGCAGTTGAAAAACTTTACATGACAGACCTTAACTGACATCGAGTTTAGTGCTCACGACGGTTTTCCAGACATATAACTATATCGGTGTTCCAATAGGGCAAGCCAATCGACAGCGTGCAGGTTTAGTGGGTTAAAGTCCCACACTACCAAAGGCTTTCGATGCTTCCTGTACGAAAAATACAAAAAAAAAAAAATTTAAATAATGGAATTAACAAATAATTTCATATATTCATGAGTCACTAACTAATATTTAGATTTCATCATTTCTTGCAACCACTTTGAAAAACAAATGCCTGATAGCACGTTGACCTCTGAAGAAACAGTGCATGGTGTAATATACGTTAAATTTTGCATGTAATATAGGTATGCAGTCTTGGCAATATTGCAAAACTAAAAAAAAATAGGAACATTTCTATAAATAATGTTTATTTTCTTTAAATTTAACTCTATTATAAGCAACAACTATTATATTTTAGAATGTACTATTATATTCTGCAAGTTATGCAAGTTATGAATATAGATACTTAAATAAAGTAAATCAAACCAAATTTGTTTTTTAATTTTTGGTTGTCATTCTATGGATCTAAATTATAATTATGCGATGTGATACGATATGTTAAGAAGATCTGTATTAATATTTACTTCTTTTGTTGAACCATGTTTTTAAATTTTGCATTTGTCACTCACGCTTCTTTCTCTGCTTGCTCCACTGTACCGGCGAAGGTGATCGTCTACTAGGACACTGTGACTGCAGTTCTGGTATGGTTAAACTTTAAATTGCATTATATAAAAACTTTCCAGCTTCTCAGCTGTTGGTTCATATTCTTCACCATCCAGCACACATGAAATTGAGAATGTGCCCACGTTAGACAAGACGTCGTTAGCCACATTAACATATTGCGTTTAATTATGGAAAAATATTGATGTTTACTTTGGTTGCATCCAAAAATAATGAGTCACAAACATAGAAGAAATCTGTTGGAAGAAAGGCTATTAATTACAGTATCAGCTTGTGAGTTTTGATTACAATTCAGTCGATACCATCTGAAATCATTCATTCCATAAAACCACCTTTATTTCCATCGAACGTCTGTTTTGTTTTAGTTTACATCCCTTATATAGAGGTATCATTATATAACTGAGGCACTAGTTAGTCGTAGTCTTCCAGCGAAGTCACGAATAGCTGCAGATACTTTGACAAATAATCCACCGCTTTTTCCACAATAGCCACATTAGCTGCACAGCTGCCCGCTTATGCTAAGCCACTCAACTCAACGGGAACGCTAAAGCTCAACAGCAGAGATGCGTGATAGCAGCCGCGATAGAATCTCGCCATACAACTAACGCGCGATGTGCGTGTGGCGAATGTAAAGTTTAGTTTCTCCAACAGGTTGTCTTCTTTTGTTTCTTTTTAATGCCCAGTTCAGGAGTATAACCATGTACAATCACCAGCTTCTTCCTTGGACCAAAGATGAAATGATGAAAACAAAACCAAAGAAAAGGCACAAATCCATGCTATAATCTTTGAAGATTAGTTTATCATGACACAAAATATATTACTCACTTTCCGAAGACACCAATTTAAATTAAAATTTATTTCATTTCGGTCATTTGCATCTGCAGCTGCTGATGTTATTCTTTTCTTCACTTCAACGTTTTCAACATTGTTTGTGTTTTCATTTATTAACAATGGCCGACCAGCGAACGCTCTCTTTTTGAGTATATTTTTTGACAGTATATGATTTCCCAAGCAACTGTCAATGCTACCATGTATTATTATACCATGTTCTTCACCATGTAGTGCTGTGAACAAAAACAATGCGGCTACTCCGGTTAACATAAACAATGCGGCTTCTCTTTCAAACAATATAAATAATGCAAGTGATGGCATAACTCTTCAAATGCTTTACAATGAAATTATTGAACTCAAGCATTTTAACATTGATTTAAAGCGCGTAAATACCGAAGCACTAGCGAAAATTCAATTGTTAGAAGTTGATAATGCATCTCTTCACAAGAAAGTTGAAATTTTGGAAGTGAGACTTAATACATTCGAACAAAGAGAAAAGCAGTATGAAGTTGACATTGTTGGTATTGCCGATGTCAATAGCTCCAATGTTAAAGAGAAAGTTAATGCGCTATTAACAACTATAACTGGTGATGTGTTAGACTCCAAAGATATTGTCTCTTGCTTTGTTAAGAACGTAAGAGCCGCCAACAGAAAAACTAATATTGTGTGCCTTAAATTTGCATCTCTTTCACTGAAAAGAAATATAATGATGAAAATGCGCGAAAACAAAGGAAAAATTGTAAATGACATTTTTGGCGCACAGAATAATAACAACATTGGTGCAGGTAGCAGCATTAACAGCAGCAGCTACAAAAAAATTTTTATAAACGATTCTCTTACTGGCTACACTCGGAAGCTATTAAATAGGGCAAATGAACTAAAACGTAGTAACAAATGTAAATTTGTTTGGATCAGAGATTCTTCTGTGCTTATACGAAAAAGAGAAGGTGAAAAAGCAATAAAAATATGTTCTTTTGAGGATTTTCTTAAGCTTGATGATGTTATTATTTAATTAATTTATATATTTTTCATAATGATAACCAATAATTTAACTTCTAATAATTATGTAAATCCTCAAGATAATTTTAATTTTACCAACAATTATTCTTCCGTATTTTCCGGTAATTCAAACTGCTTACCGAGCGTTTCCACCGCCCGAACGAACGAAGAAATCATCGCGAACAAATCGTCGCGATGAATTCTTCGTTCGGCCCAACTGTTTCCACCGCACGAACACAAGTTGCGAACATTGGTAAGTCGCCATCTTGTTCGTTCGTGCAGTGGAAACACTTAAATTCAATGCTTGCGAGCATCAGCGTTGATCAATATTTGTTTATGCAAACGTACTAAATTTGATTAATTTTTACTACTTTTATGCCTTTTAATTTAGGTTTTATGTAAGTATTTATGTAAAGAATTTATTATATAAAGAATATTATACAAATAATTTGCTTATATAAAGTGCTAATAAAATAACAAAGCAAAAGAAAATTCTTTTGCGTTAAATTTTCAATATATTTTCTTTCTTTTTTGTTTTTCCTACGTTATTAACTACAATTTCAACGAATCTACTACCTATGCGCAAATAAGCACTGGATTCGCCCAAAAAGATTGAGCGTCGGCCGATCAGAGCGAACGAAGAAATCTTCGTTCGTTCGTGCTGGAAAAGTGTTTACACTGCGCGAATAGCGCTCGCGAGCATTTTGTAAAAACCAATGTTCCGAACCTTGGTTCGGACCAAACTGTTTACACCGCCTGAACGAACGAAGAAATCTTCGTTCGTTCGGGCGGTGGAAACGCTCGGTTATGTTTAGATCATTGGACTGATGAACAATATTCAGGTTTTTCTGCTATTCACCAAAATATTCGCAGTATGCGATCGAACTTCGATAATTTTTCCGCTCATCTAGCATCCCTGGATCATTTGCCAGACTTAATTTTTGTTTCGGAAATTTGGATTTACGAGGATGAAATATCTTCATTTAAAATTCTAAATTTTACATTTGAAGCTACCTGTAATAACTCATATTCAGCTGGTGGTGTCGGAGTGTTTTTTAAAAATGGTTTAGAGGCAGATGAAATAAAAAAAGTCAACATGAATAGTGCTGATATAATTATAATAAGCTGCAAAATTTGTGGTGTTCAATACAGTTTCATTTGCGTTTACAGATTACATAAATGCATTGTTAATGCCTTTATATATGAATTTTCAACATATTTAGAATATCATAAAAGTAAAAACACAATACTTTTGGGTGATTTTAATATAAATATTTTATCGGAGTCCCAAGATGTAGATAATTTTTTGTCGACTTTAGCATCTTTTGGATTTGATACTGCGCTTGCACAACCTACCAGACTTAACGCTTGCTTAGACCCTATATTTATTAGGCTTAATAGAAATAACCCCATAGGTTTTAAAACAGCGGCACTTGATTTAAAATTAAGTGATCACAGTTTAACTAGTATCCAACTAAAAAATTCAGTAACTAGAGCGAAAGATTTTACAAATATTGTTTATAACAAAATTGATTTTGACACTTTGAAGACTAATCTCCATTTTGAAATGTGGGAAGATGTTTATTCTGCCCATGATCCTTCCGTCGCTTTTGACTTGTTTTTTAACAAGTTACAAGTACATATAACTAATTGTAATAGGACTTTCAATAAGCATTATAAGTGTCTTAAGAAATGGATGACTGTACCTCTTTTAAGAAAAATAAAAAAGAAAAAACAACTATATGTCCGTGTCAAAAGACATCCTAATAATAATAGGCTTAAAGAATACTATAATAAGGTATGTCTGGAACTAAAAACAGAAATTCCACTATGTAGAGACAACTACTTTCATAATAGATTGGCTGAAAATGCTGGCAACTCGAAAAAAGAATGGCGTATTGTTAATGAAATTTTAAACAGAAATAATTCTGATGTGGATATCGTTTTGAATAATGACAACTTAACTGTATCAGATCCTTTGATAGTTGCTAACTTATTTAATGACTTCTTTTCAAATGCAAGTTTATATCACGATTCACCAATCAACCACCTTGTCAATGATAACACATTAGTTCAAAGTAATAACCTATCAGAGACTTTTTTCTTTAAACCTTTTTCAGCCCTGGAAATTCATAAAATTATAATGTCAATCAAAATGTCTAATTCTAGTTCTTTTGATAACGTGCCTAGCTCTATATTAAAAAATATATCATTTCACGTTTCGGATGTATTGTGTTTTATCTTCAACTTAAGTGTGCAGTTCGGAGTTTTCCCAGAATCTATGAAAACAGCCCCATTTCTCTGCTATCGACCTTTTCTAAAATTTTTGAGAAAGGTATAAAATCGAGAATGCTTTCCTTTTTAGATAAAAATAGTTTCTTTTGTGATTGCCAATTTGGTTTCAGAAGTGGTAAATCTACCGAAGATTCACTTTTAAAATGAATGGGCGAAATATACAATAGCTTAAATGTATCAGAATTTCCAGCATGTTTATTCATTGACATAACTAAAGCTTTTGATATGGTAGATCATACTTTACTACTAAACAAACTCTTCAAAGCTGGCTTTAGAGGTTTTATACATGACTGGTTTGTTTCTTATTTAAAAAATAGAAAACAAATAGTTAGAATCAAGGATTGTTCTAGCTCTGCGAACTATGTTAACATAGGTGTTCCCCAAGGCTCCGTTTTAGGCCCCATTTTGTTTTTGATATATACCAATGAACTATTTATTCAATCTTTTAAAGGTAAAATCACTGCCTTTGCAGATGATACTGCCTTTGCCTATTCTAATAAAAGCTTTATTGACCTATTTTCAGAAGTTAACTACGACCTCGACATTTTAAGGAGATGGTTCAGCGATCATAAACTTTTAATTAGTAACAAAACGAAGTTTATGGTTTTTAATATTATGGGTCCAGTATGTGATAGCTTGCCTCTGTTTTATCATTCGCCGAGCTGTCTAAGATATAGTTTAACTGATACTGATGTTTCTTTTAATGATAAAGTTAATTGTTGCGAGAATTGCTTTAAGATTGAGAACGTTGACAATTTTAAATACTTGGGCATTATTTTAGATCATAAGCTAAGTTGGAACAACCATACACTTTACCTAAAGCAATATTCGAATAGAGTAGTGAGACAAATCTATCATCTAAGTCTCTACTGCAATCAGACTATCTTAAAAGTAGTTTATGATAGCTTGCTTAAGTCTAAATTACAGTACGGTTTATCTTGCTGGCGTGGAGCATATTCAAATAAAATAGAACCTTTAATTACACAGTGTGACGAAATCGACAAAAAAAAAAGCACAACCAAACTTTATAGAAATTCTTAAAGAGGGACATGTTGCGAGTCCATCGCACTTGGTCTGACCTCTCAATGTCGTCACAATTTTTTTTAATTCGTTTTTAAAGTTGAAAGGTTCGATTTTTGTTGCGTCGACGTTCATTGAATTTTTACAGCTATTTGCCTTGTTCGAAATGAAAAACAAATTCCACTTCTTTTCAGTAGAATTTCACGTAGAACAAGGCTGTATAAAAATAAATACGATAAAATACAAAATGAAGCGTGTAGCGAAGCAAATTCTCTAATTTTTCTTTAATTTCATTAAAAAAATTAGTGTTTCTATAAATTTAAATGATATAATGCTGCATGAATGACATCTTTTTTTCACAAAAATTCATTGCACGTAAAAATACCTTTTCATTGAATCCAAAACCATTAATATCGGTTGAAAATTGAAAAAATGGCGGCAGTTTTAACGTTTTTTTTTTTGTTATAAAACACTGACTCCCATGTATATATTGCTATCATACAAAGTGCTGTCATTTTGTCAAATCTTAACCGATTTTGGATGTCTTTAGCTCATTGGAAAGAAAATATGATGAGTAACATACATCTAGAACATTGGAATAAAGATTTTTGAAAAATGTGAAAGCTACTATGGAACGAATAAACACATTTTTATTTTCAATAGAATTTTTATATGAATGAATGTGTCCGAGTGTATAAAAGTACGCTGCACACCATATAATCTGAAAAATTTTTGTAAGAAAACTTTGAAAAAAATTGTCGAGCATTTAAGTTTATCTTCGGCATTTACAGTCCTATCTTATGGCGTTTACTTTTCTCAAAAAAATTCTGCATTTTTTCTGTCCTCTTTGAGAATTCTGCCCTTAATGTGCTTTTTTCTCAAAAAAATTCTGACCTGTAAATTAAATCGAGTTCTTTTCTGGACAATGTTGACCTCGAAAGTAGAAAAAATGCAAACTTTTTTACTCTCAAGATCGACGATTTTAAATTCTGACCTCAAATGCTACCAACTGAATGAACAAAAAAAGTGACATGTTAGGAAAATATTAAATGTTATCATTGAAATTTCATTACAATTTAAGCTTTTTCACGGACTACAAAATAAATATTACAAAAATTGTTCTCAAAAGTAAGTAACAGTACAGCCAACACAACATCATTGAAAAAATGTTGCATTTTTTCTGATCTTTTCTCGACTAAGAACAATTCAACATTTTTTGAGTGCAGGTCAAAATGTAAAATATTCTGCACTCTCAGAGGGCAGAATTTTTTGCCAAGAAAAGAAAACGCGATTAAAGAAAGACATATAAATGTTTTTATTTCGAGGAGTCCAACTTTTTTGCCCTAAAGGTCATTGGGATCAATCACCCCGTTCTAGCACTTACCCACGAGAAAGTATATGGTAGGTAAACTTACCCTACTTTTTTATATGTGAAAAGGAGCTTATTAAAATAATCAAAGTGACTTTTTAGCAAAAGCTCATCCACTATAAGTTCTGTGTTTTATTTAATAGATTAAAAAATGCAAATAAAATTGAATTGAGGGCCTTCAAGGTTCTGGGCAACGGCTCAAAAAGACTTTTTTGATTTGACATTTATTTTTTTAATTCATGTTGTAAAAGTTGAAATCTTGTAAGTACTAGAAAGTTGTCCTCGACCCCAATGTCTTTTAGAGCAAAAAATTTGGACGCCTCGAAATAGAAACATTGATATATCATTCTTGGACAAGAAAGGTCTGTAAATGCCGAAGATATGAAGAAAGACTTAAACGTTCGGGAAAAAACAATTGTTTTTTTCGAAATTTTCTTACAAAAATGCTTCAGATTAGACGGTGTGCAGCTTACTTTTTTCCATTACGGTCTAATGCACTAGTACACATTCATTCATATAAAAATTCTATTGAAAATAAAAATATGTTTATTCGTTCCATAGTAGCTTTTACATTTTTCAAAGATCTATATTGCAATGTTCTAGATGTATGTTACTCATCATATTTTCTTTTTAATGAGCTAAAGACATCCAAAATCGGTTAAGATTTGACAAAATGACAGCACTTTGTATGATAGCAATATATACATGGGAGTCAGTGTTTTATAACAAAAAAAAAAACGTTAAAACTGCCGCCATTTTGCCAATTTTCAATCGATATTAATGGTTTTGGATTCAATGAAAAGGTATTTTTACGTGCAATGAATTTTTGTGAAAAAAAGATGTCATTCATGCAGCATTATATCATTTAAATTTATAGAAACACTAATTTTTTTAATGAAATTAAAGAAAAATTAGAGAATTTGCTTCGCTACACGCTTCATTTTGTATTTTATCGTATTTATTTTTATACAGCCTTGTTCTACGTGAAATTCTACTGAAAAGAAGTGGAATTTGTTTTTCATTTCGAACAAGGCAAATAGCTGTAAAAATTCAATGAACGTCGGCGCAACAAAAATCGAACCCTTCAACTTTAAAAACGAATTAAAAAAAAATTGTGACGACATTGAGAGGTCAGACCAAGTGCGATGGACTCGCAACATGTCCCTCTTTAAGAATTTCTATAAAGTTTGGTTGTGCTTTTTTAGTCGTCACACTGTGTTATTAAGCAAAAGCATGCGATTAGAATTATATGCAAAGTAAATCGCAGAACCTCAAGTTTTGATCTATTCAAATCTCTGAAGATTCTACCATTGAGGCATCTGTACTGCTACAAAGTACTAAAAATTTTCTTTGAAAAATCTGGATTCTATTCTGTTAGATATAATGAAAACTATAACTTAAGAGTGAACACTGCAACTATTGCAACTATTCCTACTATGTATAAAACACACTTTTCACGCTTCTACCATGTCACAGCACCTCGATTATATAACATGTTACCAGATAGTTTTAGATGCGAAAGAGCGAAAAAAGTATTCCTTAATAATGTGAAGCATTGGCTTTTTTCTTTTGATTACTCTTCTATAGATAATGTATTTTATCCCTTGGTCTAACTTGAATATTGTTCAACATTGCATTAAATTTCTTTTTTCTTAATTTGTTTTTATTTTAAATATTGTTAAATATGCTATTTTCAAAATTTTTTATTTTTTATTACTACCTCATACTTGATTTTAATTTAATTAAGTTAACTTCATTAAATTTATCTTATTATTACTTGAATTGAATTTAATTTAATTTCCCCGTCGATATTTTATATTTAAATATGAATTCAATGATAATTACACTTGCCTCTTGTCAGCTAGACAACAGAGTGTTCTAAACTGTTTCATAAATGTATTAGTACTTTATTTAATTATTGTATTAGAATTAAGTTTTTATGAAATAAAGAAATAATTTAAATAAAATAAAAAAAATAAACTTTACCATCATCAGCCATTATGCATCGTTGATTTGTTCTTTTATGGAGATATGAGTTTTTTTTTGTTTCGTTGAAATTGCCTTAAAGTGAACAAAGTTTTGGTAGTGAATATTGTTGTTGTAAAAGCAAAGGTTAAATAGTTGATGTTGATAAAATATAAATTGATTATAGTTTAAACCTTCGCGATTTCATTTCACTTTTAAAGGCATTATTCATATTTTGAAAGATGATGGATTCTAATTCGATTGAATCAAATTCTGATTCGTTGGTCATTTTAAAGCAGCAAAGGTCTGCATCTAGAGGTAACATAACACGTATAAAGAATATGCTTGATAATACTTCTATGGTGTGGAACCCAATTGACTTAGAATGCAGATTAGATATTTTGTCCTCATATATTAAACAAATCATGGCATATCAGACAGAAATAGAAAAGATAGATCCAAAAGATGACAAAAGGGGTGATATAGAAGAGTTGTGTATAAGCGCAAAGTCAAAATTAATATCGTTGTTAGGAAAAAATAGACGTTGGGATAGTACTATGATGGAAAACACACTTAGTGTCAGTATTCCTCCATCTAATCGTTTGCTTAATCTAAGATTACCTAAATTTGATGGCAAATATGCAGAATATAAAAATTTTATTAGCTCTTTCAATAATCTGGTTAATGATGATCCAACTTAATCAACAATTGAAAAGTTTAACCATCTGTTAACCTGTCTTTCCGGTGATGCGCTTAGAATTGTTAAAGCATTTAAAATTACTGATGAAAATTACGTCAAAGCTCTTGAGCGACTATCTGAGAGATATGATAAGAAATGTTTAATATTTTTTGATTGCATTGAGCAAGTTTTTGATATTCCTAAAATGGCAAAGCCAGATGCATCTGCGTTACGAAACGCTGTAGATACCGTGTCCGCAATTTATGATTCCTTGCTGTCGATAGGAGATGACAAAAACATTACCAACGCATTACTTATTCACTTAGTCTTGTCAAAGGTTGATTTTACCACAAAAGCAAAATGGAATGATCAATTAGATTATGCAAAGCTTCTAACTTGGAGTCAATGCTCCCATGTTTTAATTCGTCGCTGTCAATTCCTTGAAGTTACCGAAGATAAATCGCATAAACATGAAAATCCTACAAGATTAAATAAATATAAGCAAAACTTTTTTGAAAAACGAAATGAAACCAAATCTTCCCTCGCATGCTCTAACGTTTCTAATGAAAACAAATGTGTTCATTGCAAGTCAAGTGGCCATACCATTCATTCATGCAGTTCTTTTGCAGATCTACCTGTGTCATCTAGGTTTGAATTTGTTAAGAAAAATGCGCTTTGTATCAATTGCTTGAAAAAGGGTCACTCAGTTGTTGCGTGTCGTTGTTCTCGTTGCAGTTTGCCAACGACCCCACCATACTTTACTACATAAATATGAAGTTCCACAAAATACGGCAAATTTGCAATCAAACAATCAATCTGCCATTACAAGCTCTTCTTGTTTTGAATCTACCCAACATGCTGTAATGCATATATCCTCAAAAAATGTAGTAATTCTTGCCACTGCAGTTGTTAAATTAAGAGATAAATTCGGTAATGATCAACTCGCTAGGGCCATCTTGGATTCAGGGTCACAAGTAAGCTTTATAAGCGAAGATGTCGCACATAGATTACATTTAAACCGGGAAAGTAAAGTCTTAAGCCTAGTTGGCATTAGTGAATTAAACACTGATGTCAAACAAAAGGTTACTACAATTGTAAAATCAAGAACGAGCGGATATGAGTTCAATGTGGACCTGTGGGTAATAAAGTCTATATCTGGATACCAGCCAGAAGCAAATATTCCTGTCGACACATGGAATTTACCGAAAAATATAGTTTTAGCCGACCCCTATTTCTTCAAACGGCAAAAGGTTGACTTGCTACTAGGAGCAGTCGTATTCTTTGATCTTTTGTCCGTGGGCCAAATAAAGTTAAATGATTCATTGCCAACTTTGCAGAAAACACTTCTTGGCTGGATAGTATCGGGCAGGTACACACTAAACGAAAGTCCTAGAGTGCAAGTTTGTAATTTGATTAACGAAAGCAATGAAATGAACATGTTGGCACTAGATTCAATAGTTAGGAAATTTTGGGAAATTGAGGAATTACCGAATAACATATGCAAAATGACAGAAGAGCATAAACTTTGTGAAAGAAAGTTTGTTGAAAATATTAAATTACTACCAACTGGTCGCTTCGAGGTCCGACTTCCGTTTAAATCAGAGGTATCTTCGTTGGGAGCCTCTTTTGAAACAGCCAAGCGAAGGTTTTTGTCATTGGAGCGCAAACTTTCAAAAATGCCCGAAGTAAAAGCCATGTACATGGAATTTATGAAGGAATATTTGTCGTTAGGCCATATGTCACTTATAAATAATACTGTGCTAAATGAACCACACTATGTTATACCCCATCAGAGTGTTATAAGACCTCAGAGCAGCACTACCAAACTTAGAGTTGTTTTTGATGCTTCTAGCCGAACGTCTTCTCAAATATCGTTAAACGAGATTTTAATGGTTGGTCCCACAATCCAGCCTGAATTGTACACAACTTCATTACGTTTTCGTTGTCGTAAATTTGCAATTACTGCAGATATTACAAAGATGTATCGACAAGTACAAGTACATGAGGCAGATAGAAACTTTCAGTTAGTTCTGTGGCGTGAAAGTTCAGACAAGCCAATTCAAATGTATCGCCTTAACACTGTGACATATGGAACGTCACCAGCGCCATTTTTAGCCGTAAGGTGCCTGAAAGAACTAAGCGAAATATATAAAGACAAGTATCCTGTTGGTTCAAAAGTTATTAGCGACGATTTTTACGTAGATGATTTATTGACGGGAGCAGAAAGTTTTGAAGAGTTAAACCAAATTCGAAGAGAGGTTGTTACAATTCTCGAGTCTGCTGGTTTCTACTTGTCGAAATGGTATTCGAATCACGATCAGTTTTATACAAGTGATAATTCAGAAAAGTCCTTACAAGTTAATGACACAGAGTCAACAAAAGCGTTAGGAATATTGTGGATTCCCAAAGAGGACGTGCTTCAATTCAAATTTGACGCGAATTTTGATGACTTAAAGGCTACAAAGCGGAATATTTTGTCTGTGTCAGCACGCTTATTTGATCCGTTAGGGCTTTTATGTCCCGTTGTCACGAAAGCCAAAATTCTTCTACAAGACTTATGGCTGCAAAAGCTAGATTGGGATGAATCAATTCCAATGTACCTGAATTCAAGCTGGAAATACTTTAAAGAAAATTTGAAGCAAATCGATAAAATCACAGTACATCGTTATGTTAACATTAATTCGTACTCGAAAATTCAAATACATGGATTTGCAGATGCGTCCATGCGTGCATATGGTTGTTGCTTTTATGTGAGAAGCAAAGAAAATAATACTGTTGTTAGAAGACTGTTAACTGCTAAATCAAAAGTTGCACCACTCAAAACCAAAACCCTGCCACGACTAGAGCTGTGCGCAGCCCATTTGTTGACTAAGTTATGGAAAACTGTTGAACCATTAATTCAACAGTATACGGAAAGCGTTGTATTCTGGACTGACTCTGAAATTGTGTTGCATTGGATTAAAATGCATCCATCATCGTTAAACATATTTGTTGCAAACAGAGTAGCAGAAATTCAAGAATGCTCTAGCATCGCTACATGGAGACATGTACCAACTAAACAAAATCCCGCAGATATTGTTTCACGTGGTTCTAATGTTGATGAATTAATTGAGTCCATTTGGCTCGAAGGACCTAAGTTTCTATCAAAAGAACCAGAAGTGGCCTGTCAATTCGCATTTTAATTCATCTCATGAGGCAATATCGCTAGAAAAGCGAAAATCAAAAACTGCTTTAATCGTTGTTGAACCCGAACCTTAAAAAAATTCTGGAGGTCATTGAAAAATTCTCTTCATACAATAAAATAATACGAATAATTTCTTACATGTATAGATTTATAAAACCCAACAATGACTTGGAGAAATCGCAAGATATAACAGCAAAAGAGTTTGAATGGACATTTTTAAAAATAGTTCAAACTATACAACAAAAAGAGTTCACCTCAGAAATAAAGCTAATACAAAATTCACAGATATTAAAATCGAACCTACAAAAACTAAATCCTTTCTTACAAAATTATGATGATGGGTTTAGAAAGTTCTCACTTTTACGTGTTGGTGGGAGACTTTTAAATGCTCCATTTACGTATGATACAAAGTTTCCCTTGTTGCTACCGAAAACAGAAAAGTTTGTTTATTTATATGTCGAGAATTTGCATCTTACAAACTGCCATGCTGGGCCAAAAATTCTTATAGGATTATTGAGACAGAAAATTTGGTTAATAAATGCAAGGGAAATAGCTCGAAAAGTTGTTAGAAATTGTATCCATTGTTTTAGATATAAACCAAATTTAGTCGCACAAATCATGGGTAAATTGCCATATGATCGTTTGCGTTCTCTGCGTCCATTTTTAATATGCGGAGTTGATTTTTGCGGTCCAATATATACATCATATCGAATTCGTGGTAGACCCCCGTATAAAACATATGTTGCCGTTTTTGTATGCTTTACTTCCAAAGCAGTACATATAGAAGCAGTATCTGATTTATCTACTAATACGTTTATTTCTGTTTTAAAAAGGTTTATAGGGAGACGAGGCCTGCCGGAAAAAAATATATTGCGACAACGCAACAAATTTTGTCAGTGCAAGCGCGAGGATGAAGGAATTCAGAGATCAGTTTTTCAGCGAAAAGAGTCAACAGCAGTTGCAGAATTTCGTTGCAGAGAAAGGAGTAGAATTCGTCTTCATTTCACCCCGTGCCCCCACCTTCGGAGGTTTGTGGGAGGCCGCTGTAAAATCCACAAAAAATTTGTTGTGCCGCACTATTGCAAATTCCAATTTAACTTACGAGGAGTTATCAACCATTCTGGTAGAAATCGAGGCTATTCTAAATTCCAGGCCAATAGCTCCAATTTCCGAAGACCCAAACGATGGAGAAGCATTGACTCCTGCCCACCTGTTGGTAGGATCATCTTTAAAGGCGATGCCCGACGTACATTTAGAAGGGGAGAAGATCGCATATTTGAAGCGTTGGCAGCTAATTTCGTCCCTAAAAACACAGTTCTGGTCTGCGTTCCAAAGAGATTTCATCCTAGAGCAACAAAATCGAACAAAATGGAAAAAGCCCCACCAAAATTTAAAAATTGGTACAATGGTTATAATGGTTATGGTTGTGGCGTCCGTGGCGTAGTTGGTTAAAGTGCGTGGCCGCTATGTCAAAGAACTTTGGAAACCCAGGTTCGAATCCCAGCAGCGACAGAAAATTATTTGAATTAAAATAATTTTTCTGTACGGCCGCCACCTCTCTGCAGACAATGGCAAACCTCAGAGAGTAATCAAAATGCCATGTAAAGCTTCTTGAGAACGAGAACTTTCCGTTCATCGCCGTTCGGAGTCGGCGTTAAGCATGTAGGTCCGGTTCTCGGTCAATTGTGTACAAACTTAATAACACGCACAACACAATTGATCATAAGAAGCTAGGTCAAAGTCCTTTCAAGGGCTGAAATGGCCAGTAATTTATTTAATTTTTTTTTTATTTACAATGTTTATAATACACGAGGACAACCTTCCTCCTCAAAAATGGTTGCTAGGAAGAATAGTTACTGTTGTCGCAGGTTCCGATGGAATGGTTTGCGTAGCCGACGTTAAGACTCACTCCGGAATTCTTCGTCGTCCTGTGCATAAGTTAGCACTTCTTCCAGTGAAAAATACTTGAAGCCTGTTACAGCCATTCAACGCGGCCGATATGTTTGATCACTTTAATTTTATATAAAAACAATATAACTAACAAAAAAAAAAAAATATAATTGAATTTGTAAACCTAAAAACAAAAACATGAATTATCCTAAATTTTTATAATCACTAACCAACACTTAATTCTATTCTCACAATTCATTATGTACTAAACTAAGTCTCTCTCTAATGAACTACATTTTCTACTCTTTATTACTAAACTTAAGTTAGGAGAGCTTGATGAGTTAAACTCTAATAAAAATGAATTCATTGTAATTTTTACCACCGAACTCGACTGACGTTTTATTCTTTCTTTTTTTAAGTTTGCAAAAACTATTGCGAAAACACAATATACATTTATATATCTGCGTTAAGTTTGATATTGATTTGGTGTTTAAGAGTTTTATCTCTTTTCCACTTTGGAAAAGTTCTTGGGTTGGACCTTGGCCGCAAACCGAATGACAACAATAATTAATAGTTATATTGGACTAATAAAGAACTTTGGCTGTTATCTTGTACTGTTCCGTTTTATTACAGTATTGTACATGAGCACAAAAATAATTATATTAAAATTTTTTTTTTAATTTCTTTACTATTTAATTTTTATTTATATTTTATTTAATTCTTTAAAAAAAAATTCGCTGCCCGGAGTCTTCGAAAAACTTCTTTAAGTTGTTGTATGTGATCATCTAGAGATGATCCGATAACGTTGATGTCGTCGAGGTATGCAGACGCATGGGGTTCCATTTCGGGCCCCATGACCTTATCTAAAGCACGCTGAAATGTGGCTGGTATGTATGATGGATGTAGACCGAAAGGTAAAACCCACCACTAGTACAAGCCGTGCCAATAGCCATCTTTGAGATTGCCGGACTCCGTATGAAGTAACGGTGTTTAATTGGACGATCATCTTTCATTATAATTTTATGCGCATTGATATTAGAAACTCCTTCAAGTTCATTAAATTTTCTCAGTTCTTCTGCTTAGAACCATTCGATGATTTCTGTTGCAGACAAGTCGTGCAGATTTTGTTGGAGTCATGATAGTTTCTTTCGCGAATAACGGTACAGTGGGGTGTGTTTCCCCTTTCTGATGAGATATTTTGCCAACGCAGCGTGGTTGAATACCCGCCACACTGAATAGATGCTTGAATGCCTATCAAGAAGTCCATACCGAGAGTGAGGTCATCTATGACTTCTGGAAGAAGAAGCAATGAAGTTTCTTGGAGCCAAGCGTTATATCGACTATTATAATTTTACTAACTTCCCTAGTGGAACTATCGGCCAAAGGCACTGTTATTTGTGTTTCCTTTATATTTTGTTGTGCTGTTGTTATTTTGCTTGTTAAGGTTTCACTTTTAAAATCGTGACTTAGTTGCAAGGGTGTTGATTTTGGGGTTCCGTCTGACCTCGCTTCTGACGACAACCCTGCACGTTTTCCTGTGAGTACTGGCAGCAATTAATGGTAAGGATCCCACGTCGGCCACACTCCCACAGCAAAACATAACTTGTGCATGTCGACACTCGCGAAGATTGCAACCATCTTGGCCGCAGCGGCGGCAAGCAGTGCGGGGATTGATTGATTGAGGGCAATCTTGCATGATCATTCGATGTATCTCCTCCCTAGGTCTCAGTGGTCGTGTTTGGCGTGATTCCGCCTGAATAGATTCAAAATCTTCAGCGAGCCTTATCAATTCATTCAGGTTTCCAAAATTCCTGCTTTTAACATACAACCTATAATCTTGGTGACAATTTCGATATAGTCTTTCTAGTTGTTGTTCCTCAGTGTACTGTGCATGTCGCATCAAGTTCTGGAGGGAGATTAAGCAATCCTTGAATGGCTCTCTAGGATGTTGGTGCTGTTGCCGGATTTTATCTTCCGGCTATTCGAAGTACCTTATGGGCAAGAAGAACTGTAAGAAATCCTACTTAAATTTACTCCAGTTTAGCCACTGTCGATTATTATTGCGGAACCATATCAAAGCCTTCCCTTTAAGGAGTTCCGGAATCGTCCTTGGTAGTAGATTTTTACTCAGTCTGTACACTTCGGCGAGTTTCTCGACCCGTGGGCTTTTACTTTACCGCCATTTCTAACAGACATTGTCCCACATCGGTTTTTCCTCAGTTTCGGAAATGAATTGTGCAAGGTGCTTCCTTAGTTCGTCGATAATCATGCATTACTCAATCTTTTGAAGACAACTGCCGTCTTAAACTGAAGAAGTTCAAGAGACAAGCACCCTGGTGGAACAACCACCTCAACGACCTCAGAAAAGGAGTAAAGAAGCTGTTCAATAGAGCTAAGCGCAATAATGATTGGCTATCTTACTCCCGATCTCTTACTTATTACAATAAGGAGATCAAGAAAGCTAAAAAGGACTCGTTCAGGAACTTCTGTGGCTCCATCAAAGATGTGCCAGCGAGTTGTCACCTTCAGAAGATCTTATCAACTAGGGCTGTTCATATTCGGTTTTTTCGAAGCTTCGAAGTATTCGAATATTCGAAGCTTCGAAGCAAACTTCGGAACTTCGAAGTTTTTGAGGCGAAGCTTCAAATGTTACTATTCGAATAGGAAAAACTTCGAAGAATTCAATTCTTCGAGTATTCGAATGATACCCAGTTTGAAATACATATTGTGTTACTACATATTTAATTATTTTAATTTTTGAAAATTTATTGATTGCTTTCTGAATGGGTAATTCATAGATGCAGAAAAAATGCTGCTACTTGTTTCAGTCAGTTTTCAATGCGACATTGAACGCGTTTTATAAACGTAAGCTCTCTGAAGTGTACTTAACCAATTTTGGCCCAGAAGGGTATTTTTCTACCCCTGTACTAAAATACGGTTTAAAAAAAATTTAGATTGTGGCTAAATTTGTGTAGTCTTAAGAGGCCCGACCCAGTTTTCTAGTAGAAGAACATCACTTAATAGTAATTCCATCTTAGTTTCGTTGTTATGCGACATTTGTAATATTGTAATAATGCCGAATTTGGCTTTCACTTGAAAAATTAAAAAAATAATCAGAGCTACGGTTATAAAGCCAAAAGTTACTTCCTGCAAATAAAACATTGTTTTTGATTTTTTATCACTACAATAATGTTATAAAGGCAATATGGTCTTGAACCTTTGGCCTTATAGCATCCCACTGTGAACTTACCTTCCTTCATGCTGGCGTTTTTTTTTTTTTTTTTTTAGTTCTTCTGGAAAAATTGAATGCATCTTTAGATGCGCACGAAGTGAACTCGTGGATCCATGCGACTGCAATACTCGCTCGCATACATTGCATATCACTGATTGAGCATCAGAAATTTTAGTATAATAGCTCCACACCCCGAAACTCATGTTTTTTTCTTATATCAAAGTGTATCACACAGGCACAAAAATGTATGAAATATTTTTGAGTAAAAACTTCGAAGCTTCTAATTTTTTTAATGCCTATTATGTTGAACGAATAGTCAAGCTACGAAGCTCCGTAAATCCGAAGTTTTTTTACTCTTCGAAGTTTTGAAATGAAGCTTCGAACTTCGAAGCTTCGAATACTTCGAAGTTCAAAAACTTCGAATAAGAGTCATAGCCCTATTATCAACTGTCAGACCACAATCCCTAGGTAGTCTATTACATGGGAACGGTGTTCAGACAAAAACAAAGAAAGAGACCCTAGAACTCCTTCTCAACACTCACTTCCCGGGCTCCGTCATTCAAAACGGTCCCCACTTAAACCAATCTTACAACTACGAACAGACAAATCTGCCAAGTAGAGAAGATTGGAGAATCAGCAAACAGATTTGCAATATTTCAGCAGTAAATTGGGCCATAAACTCCTTCAAACCCTTCAAATCTGCTGGTGGAGATGGTATTTTTCCAGCTCTTCTACAACAAGGTTCAGAACATCTGATACCACTACTATCAAAACAATTCAGCTGCAGCCTAGCCTATGGCCATATACCTGGAGCATGGAGAAAAGTGATAGTAAAATATCTTCCTAAGGCTGGCAAAGGCTCAGAGAGTAATCAAAAATCTTTCAGACCCATCAGCCTTATGTCCTTCATACTGAAAAGCATAGAGAAAATAATCGACAAATACATCAGGGAGAATGCCTTGTCAATATACCCCCTAAGTAAGGCACAACATGCCAAACGGGTAAATCAAACGGGTAAATCAACAGAGTCAGCACTTAATGACCTTATAACCACAATTGAATAATCTATCGACTGCAAGGAAATATGTATTGTCGCTTCCCTTGATGTCGAAGGAGCCTTCAATAATACGTCATACGAGTCCACTAGAAGGGCACTCAATAACCTTGACATGCCAACAATCATAGGCAGGTGGATTATGACGACACTCAATAGCAGAGTTATCCAGACCTGCCTGGATTGCACTTCCCTCAAAGCAACTTCAACCAGGGGATGCCCGCAAGGAGGCGTCCTATCACCTCTGCTTTGGTCACTAGTTGTAGATAGCCTCCTAGTTGAACTCAAAGAAACTGGGATAGAGGCGGTTGGGTATGCTGATGACGTAGCAGTCATCATACGGGGGAGCTTTGAAAATACAGTGTCTAATGTTCTACAAGCAGCACTGAACACAGTACAGAGATGGTGCAATAACGAAGGCCTCTCCGTATACCCAAAAAAGACAGTCATTGTTCCTTTTACAAAACGACGCAAGCTCAATCTTACTTGCCCGGTACTTTTTGGGGAAAAAGTAGATTTTTCCAACTCAGCAAAATACCTGGGAGTGATCCTGGACAGCAAACTGTCCTGGAACCTCCACATAGACCGCATCATCACCAGATCAACAGCCTCATTGTGGACCTGCAGAAGAATTTGCGGCAAAAACTGGGGGTTAAGCCCTAAGATGATATACAATCTCTACACTTTGATCGCCAGACCAGCACTTACATACGCGTCGGTAGTGTGGTGGTCGAAAACGCTAGATGGATCAACCATCAAGCGGTTAGGACGAGTTCAAAGATGTGCAGGGATATGTATGACAGGCTGCATAAGATCTACGCCAACAGCAGCCCTCAATGTCATCTTAGGGCTCACCCCAATCCACATACATATCCAGATGGAGACGAAGCTCAGCCTTCTTAGACTTTTCCATCTGGGTTACACTGTCCCAAACCATCCCTTAAAGGGACACCTAACCTTAATCACAACCGTAAAGCGAGAAAAGGAATTCTACATGCTTCACAAAAGCCGCTTTAACAAAAACTTCATCGTAATTATCCCCCCCAGATCCAATTGGGAACACGAGAAACTAAGCCCGTCCGAAAACGACCTTGTGTGGTACACAGATGGCTCCAAAATGGAGAAAGGCACGGGAGCAGGGGTCTTTGGAGAACACTCCAATGAGAGCCACTTCTTCAGTGCAGGTCTATTTACCACAATCTTTCAAGCGGAAATCCTTGCCATTAACAGATGCGTCAGACTGAACTGTATGAACAATGTTAGGGGCAAATCAATTTTCGTCTTCTCTGATAGTCAAGCTGCCCTTAAAGCTCTGATATCACCCATTATAAAATCCACGCTAGTGCTGGAGACTGTCGACGTCCTCAACGACCTGGCTGCGCAAAACAACAAAGATACTCTACAGTGGATTCCTGCCCACTGTGGTTTTGACGGGAATGAAAGAGCAGACTCCCTAGCCAAGCAGGGAGCATCATCACCACTCATAGGACCGGAACCGTTCTGTGGGGTTGGCAAGAATCTGTTCAAGCAACACGTCAAAAAACCTCATTCCGCGAATCTCAAGACATCTGGAAGAACTGCTTAGGACAGATATGCACTAAGCAAATATTTCCAGAACTTTCTCCCAAGAAATCAAAATTTCAAAAGAGAATTCCTCGGCGAATGCTTGAAGTTCTTCCTTACGAAGGGAGTATGATGTTTTCACAGGTATTTTGGGATTTGTAGAGATTCTTCACTCAGCGTTCCGTATATTATTATTATTTGTTTTGATATTATAAGTTTACTTTTCTTTACCAGAACTCCTGCTCGGGCGCCATTTGTAACGAACCCTCTGTTCGATTACCTAAGTTCTGAAGTATACCAAGCGGTTGGTCCAAAGGTCGAAAAAAAAAGATTTGGGTTTGAATTTTGATTAAATTATTTCATTTATTATTCCAGAATTATTTCTTAAAGATATTCTTAAAATAAACTCCCAAAAGTGTATTACTCTTAGGGTAATGATTTATTTTTACTTTTCTAACGAATTGAAGTGTACAACGCTTCTCGGGTATACTAAAAATAAACTAGATAAGGTATTTTCTAACGCCTTGAAGTGTACAACGCTTCTCGGGTATACTAAAGATAAACTAGATACGGTATTTTCAAACGCCTCAAAATGTTCAACGCTTCTCGGGTGTACTTAAGATAAACTAGATACGGTATTTTATAACGCCTCGAAGTGTACAACGCTTTTCGGGTATGATAAGCTACTAGTCAGAAGAGACCTTGCGTACAACACCCGACTCCGCAGACTGACTTCATTGCGCATGTGTAGCGACTTTTATACTGTTTTCCTTGTGCTGATTGTTCTTCTTCTTCGCGATGGCTGTTTCCAGCGCATGTTCAGAGTGCGTGTTGACGAAATAATTAAGCGACCATCGATATTATGTATTGAATTCATTTAATACACAATAATTCCATTATAAATACATTTTTTTTTATTTATACAATATTTATATATATATTACTAATTCAATTTATAGATATTCGTATTCATTTATTCATATTCATAAATATTATTTTCATATTTCATATAATAATTTTTGTGAGATCGAAATCACCTGCGGTATTGCATCCTGACAAACTCTTTAATAAACCGAAATTTGAATATTTATGAAGTCTTGGCTATTTATCAAGAATTGATATTCTGTCACGGAAAAAGCTTTTTAATTGATAAATTTGTCAATATCTTATTTGCTATTGATAAAATTATCAAGACAGTTGCGGTCGCTCAAAGCAGGCAATATTAAGGTTAATATTAACGTTATAATATTAATAATAATTGTTTTCTACAAATTTATAAATTTTGGCGGAAATTAAGGGAAATGAAGGAAGACATCGTTTAACTATTGCTGCTGTTGTTGCTTGCGTATCGAGTTTTTCTGGTTTTTAAGCTCCGCGTTTTGCTTTTCATGCACCTCCAGCTACTTCTCACGCTCTTCTCTCTGTTTCATGCTATTCATACGAACAATTAGCTGGCAATAGAAATTCACCTTTTTTGATGAATTTTGAAACCTTTCATTTATCAAGGTTGCTTCAGAATACTAATCAAGCTCTCGCTTAATAAAATAAATACTTACCAAGAAAATGCAGAATAGTACTGTAAATATGCATAAAATTTTTAGTTTTGGCCAAGTAGATTTTACTTACCCAACACTAGAAGAATAAAATAATCGGTACATTGTTGGTCCCTGAAAGTTAATGATGTTGATGTTTATTTTCTTTGTAAAATTTATTTGTTCTAATAGTCCTTCCAAAAGTTGACTTAATGTTATTTCATTTGCACAAATTATCCTCATTAGTCCTAAATATATAACGCATTGGAATGAAAAGGTGCAGTTGTATTAGGAAGATATCTTTTTTTTTGCACAATAAAAACGCAATGGAACTTTCTTTACATTTAATCTTAAAACACTTAATATTAATATAGTTATGATTTCCAGGTGGAATAATGTGGAATATACAGGGTGGGCCAAATACAAGTTTTTTTTAAATGCAATAAAATGAGCAAAATGAAATTTTTTCCATGTATTATGGCTTTGTTAGCAAGAGAATATTCCCATTAACTATGAAACACAAAACGTTCAAGTGGTTACTTCGGCTGGCTTCGCAGAAGCGCATTCTGTCAGTCCAATTTTCCAAGACCTTGTTGATGTTTTCGGGCTGTAGCTCACGGAGTGTTTGAATCGTTTCCGGATTGTTAGTATAACATCGGTCCTACACGGTTCCCCACAAAAAAAACGGGGTCCAAAGGGGTCAAATCGTAGCTCCGAAGGGGCCAATTGACATCGCCAAGACAGCTGATAACAAGATTTGGGAATTTGTTGCTCAAAAGATCGATTGTGGCATGGCGCGCCATCCTTCATGAACCAGAGGTCGTCCGAATTCATGTTTCCAATGTCAGTAAAAAAAAAGTCCGTTAACATGGCTCTGTTACGCCAACTGCAGCCCAAACTGTTTGGGCTACACAGCACTCACTTTGGAATTAAGTTTCCAATATGTCCCAACGTTGTTCAAGATTTCGAGCGAGAGACAGTTGTCAATGTCAAAATAACCTATTATTTAAAAAGAAAACACTAGATGGCTCACCCTGTATTAAATATTTCTTACTGAAAATTACCTTAGATATAACTTTATAAAAAACATTTTTTCTATGGGTCAATAGCATACAAAACGCTCTTTTTTGTCCCCGCTCTTTAAACTCTGTTTTTAGGTAAAAACAAAAAGAAAAAAACACAAAAAATGAGAAAGTAATTACTGAAGAATATTTATTGACAAAGTATATATTTCAGGATCCTAAAATTGTTTGCATATTTGATTTTAAGAATATTATATTGCTATCTCGTACTCGCTTAATACAAAAACATATGCCCCCAGTTACATTTTTTGATGAAAAACCTGAAAAAAAAGTTGAAAACAATGCAAAAATATAACAAATAATAACTGTTTTGTCTTTATATATAATAATTTATTTCTTATCTTTTATTTTGTTGTTATTCTCAAAACATTGTCTCGCGAATTTGGCTTTCGATTTACATTTAGTCCCAAGCATTGTATTGAACGTTACACTTTTTTTTTACACTTCGTTAGTTTTAATTTAGGTGTGGTATAGATGACAAGTTATATTAAGGAAGTGCAGGGATTAGTTCTCATGAAATTCTAAAAATTAAGACGATTAAATAATATTAATGTAAATTTTTGTATGTTCTCTCAGTTCATTATGATAAGTACGTGTAAAAATGTATTGAACGTCACGCGGAGTTTTATTAAAGCAAAAATAGTAAGTAAAAAAATACAAGTTTAAAATCATTGTTTCATAGGTTTTGATTAATTTCCTTGTTTTAGTATATTTACAAAATAAAATTCCTAAGAAAAAAAAACTAAAAAGTGGTAAATGTATTGAACATCACTTTTAAGATATGTCACACCACCGGCTGAAGTATTAATTTTGTACTAGTATCGCCTGTGGCCGAAATTCGGCCATCTGTTTCTATAAGGTAACGAAACTCAAGATGTTTTTCACATAATGAATTGTTATTAATTTGCATGTAAATTCTTAATGCTTACCTTGACGCTATAAGGAACATAGTTGTAAAGGACAAAAGGAAGCATATGCGTCAATAACAAAAATTTATTCAACATATAATATTCATTTAAAGTTAATAAATAAATTTAAAGTAAAGTAAGAAAATAAACGGTAGAAAAGTATAAAAAATAAATCAAGATAAATGATAACTCTCAAGATAATAGAAGCAATCAGCAGTTTAACTGTTTTTTAACGCTGAGAGAAATTAAGAGACAGCAACAACCACAACAACAACAAAACAACAATAATGCTACTCAGCTCTTTTTAAATGTTTGCGTCACTCCCGCATTCTACTCTTGCTTATGTAAGCTACAGCAGCGATGTTCAACAGAGCTTTGTCGCTTTGCAGTTTCTTATTGTCCCATTGGTAAAAAAAGCATTTTACATTTGCTCAGTTTTACCTATATTATTGACAACATATTCGAATAAAAATTAGATTGTGCAAATCTGCTCAAAAATACCTATCCATCTATATAAGTATTATGTGAATATGTTGAAGGTAGCACAAAAAAAAAGGGAACACAAACTTTTTTGTTTGCGTATTAATATATAGATTTCGTTTTTGTATATTTAAGAGTAAAATAGCAAAATTAACGCCTGCTGAAAGAGCACGAAGATATCGGGAAAAAATAAAGCTAGATAAGGAACGAAATGAAGAATATAAACGAAAGCAAAAATAATGGTACCTATGTTTGACTTTGGCCTAATTTTTATTTTTACTAACTGGTATCGCCCATTTCACATTGAAGTGGTCAGTTGCGCTGATCATCTCCGATTTCGCTCAAATATTTTTCTTGGGAACAATTGAAGATGAGTGAAAATAGATTTTCTTCACTTTTTTTTTTTTGAAAATGTGTATTTGGAGCTAAAAAAGCTAATGGTGAAAAAATTTCTCGCCGCTCTCAAGTGGTTCAGAAGTTACAGGGCTCGGAAGTTGAGAAAATGGACCTCAAAAACTTTTGAGATTTTTTTCATTTACCTACAAAACCTAGCATTATGGGTATCAAAAGAAAGGTTATGCTGTTACCTATTCAACGAGCTATGAATGATTAATACACGCATTACTTTTGAAGATATAGCTTTTTACATATTATGCACACTTGACTGTTCACACTTTTACAAAATAACCAAAACGTAAGTGTAAAGATCAAATTGGAAAAGTAATATAAGCGAAATGCGAATAAAGTAGGCAATGAAAGTATTTAAATCCTACCTGTTAATGTTGATCTTAAGACATTTTAGAAAAAGTTTTCATATATTGCGAATAAAAAAAAGAAGCGCAGTCGCATGTTCTGATATACACGTTGTATATAAAAAGAAGCGCCGCATATTTTTTATACACAGATTTGATTTCCTGCATTGTCTACTTTATTCGCATTTTTCTTAAATAAATTTTTTAATTTGATGTTTATACTTACGTTTAGGTTATTTCGTAAAAGGGTGAACCGCCAAGTGTGCATATGGAAAATGCTGTATCTTCAAAAGTAATACGTGGATTTTAATGATTGATAGCTCGTTGAATAGGTAACAGCATAACCTTTCTTTTAATACCAATAATGCTAGGTTTTGTAGGAAAATTTTAGAAAAATCACAAGTTTTTGAGGTCCATTTCCACAACTTTCAAGCCCTATAACTTCTAAACCAATTGAGAGCGGCGTGAAATTTTTCCGGATTTGAGATAAGAAGGTCTTAATACATATATTCCACAAAAAAAATGTATAAATTTTGAGTTTTCGTTCATCTTCAATTATGCCTTTTCTTGTATTGGTCTATTGATTTGAAAACCAAATTCGAAGTTATAAGTTTTTAGAATAATTTTTCGCGGCCAAAATATGGTCTATTTTAAGACAACTTAGCTCAATCAACTTAAAAGGGCTTACACATCGGCGAATCTGTTCATGACACGGCGGCCATGTTCACACAAGTTCGCTAGTTAAGAAGCGATGTTCGACAGTTTATCACACGGTTGGCGGTGTTTACAAAAATTTTTGATATTCTCTGTCGAACAAGGGATGCTGCATAGGTCTATAACAAAATGATGACAAAAAACAACAAAAATCAACGGCTTGTGTGACGAACAGGTTCGTTTAATTTGAACGCTAGCTATTTCACACACGTTCGCGCCGCCATATTGTTCGACGAACAGATTCGCCGATGTGTAAGCCCTTTAAGACCGATTACCTTTAAGACCGATTACCGGTAATATAGTGTCATTGGAAAAGTTATTGCATCTTTTTTGAGGAAAAGTACAAAATTTTTGAAAATATTGCAATAAGTTGACTCATTATTAATTTGTTTAAGTTTAATACCATGCCAACAACACGTGCTATAATTTTTTCTTTTTTATAATTTTCATTTTCTTACGTTAGGTTATACCTTTCCAATGATATACATAAAATGAAGATGTGGTTTTAAAGGGTTCAGAAGTTATATTGTAAAACGTGAAGTCTTAATAAACTTTCAACACAAATTCAACTAGCTATTGAATTTTTAATTTTTTTTTTAAAAAATAAAGAAAAGAAAAATTGGATGAAAATTTTATGTATAGATTGAACATACTGAACATACTTTGTATATACTTTTTATTTTTTTTTTATTCAAAAGAATAAACCTGTTTCTTGTTAAACACACAATTTGATTTACATTATTTGGTTAAGCGCAACAAAATGTATTGAACGTCACAAAATGTATTGAACGTCACCCTGTTGTTTTTTCTAAAATTTCTTATTATTTAACACTTTTCTATTATTCATTGCTGCAAGTCTACTACTTTGAAAATAACCTCTACGTTG
The DNA here is from genome assembly GCA_943735915.1 of Pherbina coryleti. Classification (NCBI taxonomy): domain Eukaryota; kingdom Metazoa; phylum Arthropoda; class Insecta; order Diptera; family Sciomyzidae; genus Pherbina; species Pherbina coryleti. The sequence continues at coordinate 86,670,154 of OX030948.1, forward strand.
ATGTCTTTTTGGTGAAAAATTTCAAGTTTTCCCGCTTAAAATTGTAAAATAAGTAGGTATTTTTGGTAAAAATATATTATTTCTGTAATTGAAATAGCGATTTTTTTCAAAAGCTGATTTAACTGATGAAAAAAGGTTACAATCATCACAGTAAGCTTTAATTTGCAATATTTTTAAATTTTTAGTGATTATTCGTCACATATCTGCTATGTGACGTTCAATACAAAAATCGTATGAAAACCAAAGAAAAAATTATTTTTTGCAGGGCCTAAAAACAACTTAAAATTCTCCATTAATTTTCCCTTAATTTGACCACTCTAACGGAAAAATTTAAAAAACTTTAAAAACAACACATGAAAACCTCTTTGTGTACGTTTTTTTCGCAATTGACCCCTATAATTTTTTTTTTGTTGTTTGTTTTTGTCACATTGTTTTTATAAATTTAGATCTCGATTTACCAAATATTATAATAAAATTAATATTTAAAGTTCTATATTTGATGAATTTCCAAAAAAAAGGCTTGTTATTTTGACTTTTAGATATTGTTTTTTAGTCACAAAAATATATTTCTTCTGAGAAAATTCATCTTCTTGTTAAAATTCATCTTTTCATTTTAGGGGACTTTTGGCATCATAAAATTGAAAAAGACACTCTGTGCGCTACACATGAATTCCCCCACTCATTCTAACAATAAGAGATGGATTGTAATTGAAATGAGAAATAAAATCAATCCTACTACTTGAACATGGAAAGACATCGTATTAGCGACGAATAAGAAACAAGAAAACGAAATGCCGTTACAACTGTGTTGTCGTTGTGTCATAGCAACGAATTTCAGTTTTTTTTTTTATTTGTTTGTTTGCGTTTGTAGAGTACAGCAAGAAAAAATGTACTTTTATTAATTAATTTTCAATTAATTTTTAATTTATTTTGGACAATACATATATTGCATTGTCTATTTATTTGATATTTATATGTATGCCTATTTTAATTTAATAATTATCTACAACGAAGACAGCAGAGTCGTCCAAAACAAAAGTATAATATTCGCAACATAGGCTAATATTCGCAACATAGAATTGTTGGACTCGCATTTTGTGGAGTCCAACAATTTATATTGGACGAGCAGGTTCAGACATCGATATTTCTAAAGGCAGTAGGTTTGGAAGCTTTTGGGCTACTGCGGCAACTGTGTTATCCGGTTTTTCTGTCTACGGTGAAGTATAAAAATCTGTGCAATTATTTGGAACATTATTCACCACCCTTAATAATTTTTCGGGAAAGGCAGACGTTTTTCTAAGCTAAAAACTCAGAGAGTGAAACCGTGTCCAGTTGGTTCGCATGTGTAAGGAAGTTGGAGATGGTATGCAAGTTCGAAGGGTAGTTGAAGCAATATGTGCTGAATAAATTTAACACCGGGAGTGACGGGTGCATCTTTGAACATTTGTGTGAGGAAAATAAGGATTTGACGCTCGGCTACGGAGGCTCAATGTATACGAAACAACAAGAACACGAAAGTGAGGTCAATTTCGTCAAGCGCAGTCAACTTGATTTTAAGAAACGTTTTAACAACAACAACCATCATTTAACAAAAAGCAACGGCAAAGAAAGACAAGACGAAGAAAAAGTGAAGTCATTGCAGGCGAGTGAACAGTATAGATATCTTTAGTGACTAGATAAACATTTTTATAAAAAATCTTTAAAACCATGTTGATATGATTTCTATGCATATAACGGTTACCATAGTGAAATTGCTGGTGAGTTTTGAACAACCATTATCAAAAGTAGCAAAAGCATATTATGCGCCTTCTCATAAACAATACTTGTAGCCTCCCGGTTTTGGGCAGCAATTTATGTTTTTATTTAAAATTGGTGTCTCACAAATCAACTCAATTTCGATTCACGATGATGTGGTAGCAAGAATTAAAAAACAGTTTAGTGAAGGTTTAGGTATCTACCACGTAAATGAGATAAACTTAAAGTTAATAGAAGGTGTAATACCAATTTTTTGTTAGCCAAGGCCAATACCGTGGCGTGAAGAACTAGAAAAACAGTTGAACGATTTGGTAAAATAAGGTGTTCTAGTGCAGGTGGAAAACTCCGAGTGGGATACACCGCTAGCCCCCGTAGTGAAACTGAATAGTAAACTTCGCATTGCTTATTCTTATTTAGGGTTTAAAATCGATAGAAATGGTTTGAGCAAAAACAAAGATAGAGTTTCTGCAGTTTTGAACTCACCTATACCCGAAATTAGAAATTAGGGCTCTTGTAGGTATGTTGAATTACTATTCATAGTTTATTCTGAATTTCGCTCATAAAATGGTTCCGCTGTATGAATTATTGAAAAATAATATGAATTTTAAGAGGAGAAAATAATGCCAAAAGGCATACAAAGTGCTAAGCAAGACGTAACATCAGATCAGGTTCTGATGCATTTCAATCCCAGGATTCCTATCGTTTTGTCTACGGATGTTTTAAATGCGACAGTATTGGGGGTTCTATCCCAAATTTTTGCAAATGGATTAAAAAAAAAACAATCGCCTTCGTTTCACGGGCGCTAACACAAACAGAAAGAAATAACAGCAATATTCAGAAGGAAGCGCTTGCGATAATTTTTAGCTTAACAACAATATTTGTTGAGAAACCATTTTAGCCTGCAAACGGATCACAAGCCGCTAATCACTATTTTTGAAGATAATATTAGATTGCCAACAATGGAAGCAGCTACATTCTGTTTAGTGTTAGTTCTGAAATCAGTTTCATTAAAGGATCCAATTTGGCGGATCATGTGTCACGGTTGCCCCCCCCCCCCCCCCCCCTCCCCCCAAAAAACAGTTATTAGTGCTATAGATATAGATTCATAAATTGATTTATTGATTGAATCAGACAATCAGCTTAACCCTTCGTTGCATGGGATTGCACATATGCAATGTTGACTCTAAAGGGATATAACATACACACAAAAATAAATTTAGACATTTTTTTATTAGTTGTTGTCTTCTTTTGTCAAATTGGGAATTTAATTTGTCCAAAATATTGATTTGAACAAGGTTTGTCTTATACGTAGAAAAAATAAGTGAATATTTTTAATAATGAGTTACAAAATTGTGGCATTTTTATATGTTTACTTAATTTTTATAATCCTTAAAAAACATATTTTTTAAGAATTATATTAAGAGCCTTATGCCAAACAATTCATGAAGCAACAGGTTGCTACAGCAACAATGTTCTTTGCAGAACAAACCAAGCTGACTAGACCATGGTTTCGTCGGACACTACTCCGACTCATCAGTAGTCTCAGTGGTTTTAGCAGTCCACTAACTTTGACAAGCTAATAAGCGCAAGAGCAATAAAACCAAAGCGGAATTATTGAAGCGCTATACTTTATCAAAGCAATGTTTTTCTACTCTTTTGCTAGTCGCAAAATTTCAAAAAGTTGACTGCATTGATTCTGCAAAGATTTTGTTGTTGCGCTTTTTTGTTTACTTCTTTATCACGTATCAATCTAGGTTCCAACATTTTGTTGGTATTAAACCATAGAAGGCGTGAAGAAGGTTTTTTTTGAAAACAGATGTTTATCATATGCGCAGACATATAATATTTCATCATGTTTTCGTAGGTCGTGCTCGCACCAGTTTACATGAGTTACAAAATTGTGGCATTTTTATATGTTTACTTAATTTTTATAATTCATGAAGCAACAGGCTAAAACCACTGAGACTACTGATGAGTCGGAGTAGCGTCCGACGAAACCATGGTCTAGTCAGCTTGGTTTGTTCTGTAAAGAACATTGTTGTTGTAGCAACCTGTTGCTTATTGAATTATTTGGCATAAAACTCTTAATATAATTCTTAAAAAATATTTTTAATAATTAAATAAGATAATCAAAAAAACGTTCAAATGTAAGTTATGTTCCAGAATATAAGTTAATTTTCTTTAAGCTTACTAATTTTTCTGTGCATTATAACTTTCATTTCATAAAATAAATGGCTTAATTCCAAATATGCAATATCATGCATTTGAGACATTTTGAAGTTACATTGCAGAAATGAGATTATTTTGCAGATGTGCAATTCCATGCACTTAACTACATTTAAAGCTTAAATTAAAAATATTGAAAACAAATTTTTTTTGAGCTCTAGGCCAATCATGTTGACAACAAGACAACATTAAGAACAAAGAAGGCAACAACCAACAACAACAACAACGGCTCTGTATAGAGCAAATCACACAGCTTGACTATACAGACTGTTTCATTGGGCGCTACACCAACAACTCATCAGAACTCTTGTATGACTTTTCACTGTGATCCACTCGCTTAAGTTCTTATCTACTTCGATGCACCCTGTATCCGTAAATGTCAAAAAGGGACTCTTTTCACTAAATGTGGTTAATTTCCACGTAAGAGGTTGTCACCAATAAAAACCAATTTGATTTTTTTGTTTCAGATTAACCGTTCCTGACATTAAGTTGCAGCAGCGGGACAAGTCATTTTTTTTAATGCTTGATTTCATCGCCTTCTACCGGCTGAAGAAGTTATAAAAAAAATTTTTTTTTTTGCTTTCTTAAAACATTTATAAATATTTCACAAAAAGTTTCAAATTGATATGTAATAAATATGATTGAAAAAAAAATATTAAAAATATATGTTTTTTTCTTCCAAAAGATAGGTACTACTCCCTTAAAAAAAAAATACCTACTGAAGAGTCGGTGTTCGTAACTTTTAGAGCGTTAACTGCAATTTTCGTTCGTAATTCTCGCCCTAGTAGACAAACAATAACAAGTTTAGTGCAAAAATTTGAGTCTACATAACACATGGTCCAATAAGTCCCGAGACTAACTACTAGGTGGCACCTCTAACGAAATATCGATATAATCTTTCGATAGTTCCAACCTTCAAACAATACGTGTACAAATTTCATGTCAATCTAACGTTTAGTTCAGAAGTTGCAGTGATTTAAGTGACGCTACTGTTGATATTTTCAAAATAATGGATTCAAAGTAATTCCGTGTGTTGATTTATCACTGTTTTTTGATGGGAAAAAATACCATCCAAGCTGAGCAATGGCACCGAAAGTGTTATTCGAACTCTGCTTCGTCAAAAGCAACCATTTGCCGATGGTATGCTGAGTTTAAACTTGGTCATACATAGACAAATGATGCTGAACGTTCAGGACGCCCAAATAAGGCAGTTTGGGCAGTCCACAAAACATAAAAAAGTATACAATATGGTATTGGCCGACCGTAAAGTGAAGTTGTGCGAGCTAGCTGAGGCTCTGAAGATATCGAAAGGCAGTGTGGCAACAATATTACAGGAACATTTGTCGATGAGAAAGCTGCTTTCCAAATGGGTGCCGCGTTATCTCACACCGGACCAAAAAGAACAAAGTGTCGATGATTCGGGGAGCTGTTTGGCACTGTTTACAAAGGATAAACATAAATTTTTGCGTTGGTATGTGACAATGGATAAAACATGGATCCACCATTACACACCGGAATCAAAACGGTAGTCAGTTGAGTAGAGAGCAACCGATGAAAGCAGGCCAAAGCGACCAAAAACACAACACACACAACCGTGTAAAAACACAACAGTGTATTTTGGGATGCGCATGGAATTTTGTTCATCGACTATCTCGAAAAGGGAAAAACAATTAACAGCGATTATTGTATAGCGTTGTTGGAGCGTGGAGGACGATCCTCACAAGGCAACGCGTTAGGGTCAAGGGGGCGATCTTCACATGGCAACGTGTCTGACTGCCTCAACCTGGTGAGGCCAGCATTATCCATGTCGAACTCGTCTCAAGTCGACTCAAACCTCTGCGTGGTGTCCTCTAGAAACGGCAAACTGGCAACCGTTAGTTTGACGGCTAATCTGAGCGGCGGGCTCCCCCTGCCTTTAAAGGGTTGTGCGTTGGGTTTGATGCCCACCACGTAAAAACAAAATTCAATGAAACGAAAAAGAAATAAGATAAAAATGATCCCCAAATATGATGACGACTACCGTAAGGCGCCTCGGTAGTCGAGTTGTTAGCGTGCTCGACTGCCACCCCAGAGGTCCCGGGTTCGATTCCCGGCCAGGCCATGGTCCTTCGCTTTAAAAAAACCTTTCTAAATTTTCTCTCCTCATTTCTAATCAACTGAAATTTAAAATTCATCAGTATTTACGACTTGAAGTTGTAGTTGATGGTAGAGAGTTTGTGGATGAGATTGCCTTATAACTTGAATTGACTGAGGTAAAGGCATAACACTTACCTCTGATTCAAATTCACATGTTTCTTTGGCTTTCCACCACGCTTAGAACATTCTACACATGTTTCACTTGATTGCCCTTTCCTTCCCACTAAACTATCACCCTATTTCGAACCAAGGCAGACTTGACTGAATAGGTATTCCACCTGAAATCCTTGGTTCAAAGCTAAAAAAAAAAAAAAAATGCCCACCACGTAAAAACAAAATTCAATGAAACGAAAAAGAAATAAGATAAAAATGATCCCCAAATCTGATGACGACTACCGCAAACGAAAAACTGACAATGATTTACGGATATGCACTTGGAACGTCCGAACCCTCAATTGGGATGGTGCCTCTATCCAACTAATAGATATCTTAGAAAAATACAAGGCTGATATCACTGCAATCCAAGAAATGCGATGGAAGGGACAGGGTTGCTCACGGCAAGCATCCTGTGATATCTACTACAGCGGCCATGCGGAGAAGCACAAATTTGGATGCGGATTCGTGGTTGGCAAGAGACTACGACATCATGTTCTGCGATTCACACTTGTGAACGAACGACTTGCCATAATCCGTGTCAAGGCAAGATTTTTCAACATAAGCCTGATTTGTGCGCACGCTCCGACAGAAGACAAAGACGATGAGACCAAAGACAGCTTCTACGAGCGCCTTGAAGATGCTTATGAGCGCAGCCCCCGCCACGACATAAAAATCGTGCTTGGTGACTTCAACACCAAGGTGGGAAAAGAAAATATCTTTGGTCCTACAGTCAGAAAGTTCAGCCTCCACGACAATACCGCCGATAACGGAATGAGGCTGATTGACTTTGCCGCAGCGCGAAACATGGTCGTTAGTAGCACTAAATTCAAGCATCTCAATATTCATAAAGCAACTTGGCTGTCTCCTGATCAAAAGACGCGCAACCAAATTGATCACGTTTTGATTGACGGAAGGCACTCTTCCAGTGTTTTAGATGTACGCACGATTCGTGGTGCCAATATAGACTCGGATCATTATCTTGTCGCAGCAAAGATCCGTACACGCCTGTGCGCAACCAAGAATGCGCGCAATCCAGCACAGAGAAAGCTAGACGTCGAAAGCTGCAATCAAAGCAAACAGCCGAAGACTTCGCTACTCGACTCTCACTCCTGCTTCAAGAAAGCACTCCTCCGATCGACGATATATGCGCGCAGTGGAATCATATTTCCCACTCTATGCGTACGGCTGCCGAAGAGGTGATTGGCTATCACCGCCCTCGCCGAAACCAGTGGCACGACCAAGAGTGTCGCGACGCCACTGCAGAAAAAGACGCCGCCTACAAAGCCACCCTGCAGTCGGTTGTAACGCGTGCTGCTAAGGAGCGATACAAAGAGAAGAGGAGGGAAGAGAGACTCATTTTCAGGCGAAAGAAAAGGGAAGCGGAAATGCGTGAGTGCGGGAAAATTGAGATGCATGGGGACAGGAATGAGGTCCGAAAATTTTTCGAAAAAATAAGACGCCTGGCCGATGGTTTCAAGACCGGGGCCTCTTCCTGCAAGAATGAAAATGGGAATCTAGGGACAGATATCCAGAGTACACTGATGATGTGGAGGGAACACTTGTCTAGGCTTCTGAATGGCGACGACGACAACAATCCCGCCAATAGAGATGATATTCCGGAATCCCCAATTTTGGACGACAGCGTTGAAGTTCCGCTGCCCGACCATAGTGAAGTCTTGAAAGCTATAGCTCGGCTTAAAAACAACAAAGCCGCAGGAGCCGATGGCTTACCTGCTGAGCTCTTCAAGAATGGAGGCGAAGCTCTATTTAAATGCATTCATGAGTTTCTATGCAGAATATGGTCGGAAGAATGCATTCCAAACGATTGGAACCTCAGTGTGCTCTGCCCAATCCACAAGAAAGGCGATCCCACAATTTGCGCCAACTACCGTGGGATAAGCCTTCTGAATATCGCATATAAGGTTCTGTCGAGCGTACTATGTAAAAGACTGAAGCCCATCGTAAACCAGCTGATTGGACCTTATCAGTGTGGCTTCAGACCTGGCAAATCCACCATAGACCAGATATTTACGCTACGACAAATCTTGGAGAAGACCCTAGAAAAACAAATCGACACACACCATCTTTTTGTCGAATACAAAGCCGCCTTCGACAGTCCAATAAGGAATCATCTATATTCCACCATGTCTGATTTTGGTATTCCTGCAAAGCTCATCCGCCTTTGCAGAATGATACTGAGCAACACCAGCAGCACAGTTAAAATCGGGAAGGACCTCACTCCTCCATTCGATACCAAACGAGGTTTCAGACAAGGTGATTCCTTATCGTGCGACTTTTTCAACCTAATGATGGAGAAGATCATCCGAGCTGCTGATTTGAGACGCAGTGGCACGATATTCTACAAAAGTATTATGCTGCTGGCGTATGCTGATGATATCGATATCATTGGCCATAATACGCGCGAAGTCAGTGCAGCATTCTCCAGGTTAGCGAAAGAGTCGAGTCGAATGGGTCTTGTAGTGAACGCAGATAAGACGAAATACCTAGTGTCAACAAATAAACAGTCCCAGCGTCTTGGAAACCACGTCACTGTTGACAACATCTCCTTCGAGGTTGTTAAGGACTTCGTCTACCTGGGATCCAGCGTAAACTCTTTCAACGATGTCAGTATTGAGATAAAGCGAAGGATAACTCTTGCCAACAGGTGTTACTTTGGGCTGAGTAGGCAATTGAGAAGCAGAGCCCTCTCTCGACGAACAAAACTCACGCTCTATAAGTCACTAATCATGCCCGTCCTATTATATGCAGCACAAACTTGGACGTTGAGCAGTTCTGATGAAAAGACTTTGGGAGCCTTCGAGAGAAAGATCCTTCGTAAGATCTTCGGTCCAATCTGCGTCAATGGCGAGTACCGAATTCGATGGAACCACGAGCTGTATGAGCTGTACGCTGACATAGACATAGTTAAGCGTATTAATATCGAGCGGCTCCGCTGGCTAGGTCATGTTGAGCGAATGGAAAACGACGCTCCAGCGAAAAAAATATTCGATTCGGTGCTCGGTGGTGGTCAACGCAGAAGAGGACGCCCACATCTTCGTTGGAAGGATCAGGTGTTGGATAACCTGACTACACTTGGTGTTTCCAACTGGCGCCAGCAAGCGCAAAATAGAAGTGGCTGGCGCAATTTCTTATACGAGGCCAAAACCGACCTTCGGTTGTTAGCGCCAGATAAGTAAGTAAGTAAGTAAGTTGTTGGAGCGTTTGAAAGATGCTGGCGGCGTCGTTGTATCATATTTTTTTGTCGACGATAAAAATCGTAACGTTACTGTGAATGGCCATCGTTATCATGCCATGATGTCTATGCCAACAAGCCGATGACTTTGGAAGAGCTCAAAGCCAACATTGAATGCGAAATAGCGGAAGTATCGGCCGAAATGAGTAGCCGAGTCATCGAAAATTTGGTCCAACGAATCGACCACTGCATATGTCCGGTAGCCAAATGACCGAAGTGGAGTTCAATTCATAAATGTTTTGATTGTACTTCAAGCTGATAATATAGTTTTTGAAATATCTCAAATAGTGTGCGTTTTATTTAAAAAAAGTTGTCAAAACGGTTCAAAACGGGTTCTTAAACAATTCTTTCACCAATAAGGTTGATATAAAGTTGATAAGCTTCTTTTGACTTAATGGAGAACATTTTGGTCAACTCCTCATATCTTATCTTCACTTCTTCACTTACATTTGATGCAGTTTTCATAATTTTGTATAAGTTTTTTCTTTGATTTCTTAGGTGTCTGAGATTCTGATCTAGCCATAGTTTAGTTTTTTTTTCATTATTTTTGGGACATGTCTATCAATAATTGTAAGCACAAGCTGATAGAAAAGTGAAACGATTCTTATGCTATCGTAATCAGCATTGAGAAAGTCATATACAATTGAGTTATTAAATGAGTGAGTAAATGTTATATTTTCGGTGAACAGTTCTGTAGTTAAGGCTGTGTGGTGCATACTGTTAGAAAATAGGTGTTCAGCTCCGCTAGTTGGAACAACGTTTATTTCATAATAGGCATTAGTGAAGATTAAGTCTAGCCATCTGCCATTCTGGTTTGGAGTCCTATTTACTTGCTGTAAGTCGTTTCCATATAGGATACTATATTGATAAAGTACAATCAATCGAGTTAGAGAGGTTTACCGGGAGAGGATAGTTGTCATTTTCATCAATGACAAAGGAAATATTTGGGCGGTTAAAATCGTCAAAGATAACAAGTGTGGATTCATGGACGCGGTTATTGGTGAAATGGTCTCACATAACTCACTGTATGCAGATTCGATAGAATTGGGAGGAATATAGATAACACCCATATAAATATATTGATTATTAAGTGAACAGACTCTGATTATTTGATGTTCATAAAGTTTGTGGAAGGTGGTTTCGACAATTTGACTTGAAAGGTTGTTGTGTGTTGAGATTAAACCACCCCCTCTACGGGAATGACCAGTGTGGGAGTAATCTCGATCATTTCGGTAGACTGTCCAATTGTGGTCAAGAATTTCTTCATTTTTGAATGAATCATTTTGAATGCCTCGTATACCACCATAGTTGTGGTAACATATTTTTATGGAATTCATTGCGGGGGCAGATTGGCACTGATCTTTGGGTACTACTTGTGGAATTTTGTTAGGAGCAAAAGTAGTTTTTGAAATTTGATCGAGTTTTATTCAGATGCCAAAGACGCTTTGATGTGGTATGAGAGGCAAATGCTGACAAATCATTCTAAACTTCCTTTGGAGAGATATTGAAGCTCTCAGGAAAACTAATGAAGATTTTCTTAAGTTCCATTGGATTAGTCGGAAGGCCTTCTTGCTGTATAGCAACTATACAACTTGTTTTTGTAGATCCATCGATGCATATCGAATCAGATTTATCGTGCAGATATGCAAGGTATAGGTGTATATTTTTGGTCTCTAAGACGAGACATAACAAACGGCCTTCAGTACTTGTTTCCGCGAGAGTTTTTGTTAATTGAGCCGTAGGAGGAAGAAGAGGATCGAGAAAGGCTGAGGAGATATTAGCAGAAGTTGGTGTTGTTATAGGCGTAACTAGAGAAGGTCTAGTTGCGGGAGTGTAAGAGAGATTTGATTCTTTGTTTGGGGCGAAAGATGCTACTTTTATGTTGAGAGTACTTTTTTGTATCCGGTTGACTGAGGTTTTGAAGGATTAAGAATTTAGGAATGTCAGATGGATGTAAAGATTGGTGCTTGTAGGAAGAGAAAGCAGGGAAGATATTAGTTTTAAAGGACCAATTAGAATCATGGGAGTGTTTATTAGGGATTCCGGAAGGCGGTTTAACAATATTTTTATCAAGAGGCTTATTGTTAAGTTTTTTCTGCTTCATTTCATTTTTCATTTCATTTGTATTTTTTATTTTAATCTTTGGATAACAATTCCTTATAGATCAAAAGATTATAAAAATAATATAAATATAAATTATCATAAATTGAACGTATATTAAAAATAATTAACTTAAAGAATACTATTTAACAAAAACTTCATTGCATCTTTAGAGATAGAAAAATCTAAGCTATTAAAGGCATTGATATTATTAAAATGAAGTAAGGCTCTCTATAAACAGGAGCATTAGCAGCATAATTTGGACGGCAAATTGGAATATAAAGCAGATCATTACTTCTTAAATGCCTAGCAGGGACATCAAAATTGATTTTTTCAAGAAGTTCAGGACAATCGAACGATCCAGAAACAATATCAAACACAAAAAGTAACGAGAGTAAATTTCTTCTACTTTCTAAGGATTTCAAATTAAATAAAATGCATCGCTCACTATAAGCAGGAAGAAGGACTTGAGGATTAAGAGTGCGTAGAGCAAATCTAGTGAACGCTTTCTGAATACGCTCAATGCGCCGTTTATGTGAGGAGTAGTAGGGATACCAAATGATAGATGCATATTCTAACCGAGAGCGAACTATATTGATATACAGAGTTTTAAATGTATATGAGTCGGAGAATGATGTTGATTGACGACGGATAAATGCTAACAAAGCGTAAGCTTTAGGAATAATAAAATCTAAAAGTGGAATAAAAGTAAATTTATTATCAAAGACAACACCAAGATCTTTATAATTGTTAAGATGGGACAAAGAAGTATTATTTATGTAGTAATATGCGGACAGAATTTTAATGTTATTCTTATAGAAGGACATAAAAGCACATTTCTTTACATTTAAAAATAAACTATTTTTTTGAGACCATGTGTACAGTTTATCAATATCACTTTGAAGACGGGATATATCAGACTGATTTCTAATTTTAAGGAAAATTTTAAGGTCATCTGCGTAAAGCAGACATTCAGAATACAAAAATATGGTTGAAATATCATTAATAAACAAAATAAACAACAAGTGTCCTAAAATACTTCCTTGCGGTACACCAGAAGTTGCAACAAAGGAAAATGACTTGAAATTATCAAAAGCAACTATACACTGTCTATTAGAGAGATACGATTTAATCCATCTCAGAAAAGTTGAATGAAAACCAATATTTTCTAATTTTGTAATTAGTAAAATATGTGAAATTTTATCAAAAGCTTTTGAAAAATCTGAATAGATAACATCAACTTGAAACCCATTTAAAAATGCTGATATACAATATTCAGAAAAAAGTACTAAATTCGATATAGTCGAGCGGCCCGGTACAAAGCCATGTTGGGAGAGAGAAATAAAGTTCTTAGTGGCAAATATTAGCTTTTCCTTGACAATCATTTCAAAAAGCTTAGAAATTGTTGAGAGTTTAGAGATCGGTCTATAGTTAGAGACATCATTTTTAGAACCGGATTTATATACAGGGGTTATAAACGATACCTTCCAGCAGTCCAAAAATAGCCCAGAACTTAGTGATTTATTGAAAATAATTTTTAGTGGAATAATCAAATTTTTGGCACATCTTTTTTAGCAGATTTTAAAAAATAGCAGAAAAACCATCACTATCAACATGATAAGAAACCTTAAGTGAGTTTATACCTTTTAAAACATCATTTTCAGAAATTGCGAGAGAACCAAAGTTAATTCCCGAGTCTGATTTAGAACAATCAAACGAAGAATTATGATGTGGTTCGAAATTTGACTGAAAGAATTCAGCAAAAAGATTTACAGTGCATGTCCCATCATTTGAATACTTGTCATTAAAAAACATTGCAGAAGGAATATCTGAACAACCCTTTTTAGACTTTACGTAACTCCAAAAAGCTTTTGGGTTAGTTTTAACATTCAATTCATAATTAAATATATATTTTCTATAGAGATATTTATTTAAAAAGTTAAATTCTCTCAAATAGTGACGATATTTATAAAAATCAGAATTAAGATTAGTGATTAAGAATTTTTTATAAAATTTACTACGCAAATTTTTGAGCGTTTTAAGGCCTTTGGTATACCAAGGTAACTTAAAGTCTTTTGTCCTGTACTTAGGAATAAAATCATTACATGTTAAAAATAAACGGTTAACAAACTTTTCAAAACTTGAAGCAGTATCAAAATTATTAAGCCCAATCAATACAACAAACAGCATTATTCAATGAAACAAAATCACATGCCTTATAATTAAATTTAAAAACAGGTCGACTAGTAAGAATATTAAGATAGTTATAAAAATAAATTTCTAGCTCTAAAGGTAGATGATGCGCATTTAACGGAGAAATAGGTGATAGAGAAACAATAAGATTGTATTTGATATTACCATTAATGAAAATTAGATCAAGCAGTCTATTAAGTGAATTGAAGTAGTTATTAATTTGTTGAAAACCAAGAGCTAACATATTATCTATTACATACATTTCAATATCACTAGAAACATTGCTAGGTGTGAGATAAGAATAATCATACAATTTTGTCCAAGAAATATTACAAAGATTGAAATCACCTAGTACAATCAACTGGTTTCCATCTTTAAAGCAATTAGCAGCCAATGATGAAATGTTATCCACATGCGCTTTATATAGATTGAGAGAACTGCTAGGAGGCACATAAGAGGCACAAAGAAATAAAGATTCAGGTAGTCCTTTAATAACCACACATAGTTGATCAAGCAGCGAATCAGTATCGGGAAGCACAACAGATGATGAAGAAAAAATTTTTTTCACAGCAATTAAAACTCCTCCTCCACGACGACAGCCAGACGCATCGAAATCACGATCCTTTTGATAGACGTTGTACAAATACGGTTCAAAAAACTCATGGTCAAAAAAATTATGGTTTAACCATGTCTCAGTAAAAACGTAGATATCAAAATCATTTTGCGAAGTTGCATCATATACAGCATTTGTCTTTGTCCTCATACCAGATACATTCTGATAGTAAATTTTTATTATACTATCATTTTTATTAGACTTTAGCATCGACTTTGTTATTGACTCAACAGAGGGTTTAGCTCTTTTTGAAAAAAATTAAAATCACGAACAATTACGTCTACTGGCCATATATCAGGTTGAATTATTTTGAATAATGAGATGATGAAATACCGAGTTTAAAAGTTACACTTCTTAGAGTTTCCAAGTCAACATCTTTTTTAACTAATTTTTTGCATACAAGAAACTGTTTATCCACTTTGGCATACTTGGCTACGTAAGCAATTATGTTTTCTTCAGAAACAGAAGGTTTAAATGATGACACATGTACCCATATTTTGCGATCCAATACCTCCAGGTCTACATTGTCATTTTGTCCAACAACAAGCGCAAATTTGTTTACATTTTTCCTTTGAGCAACAACCACATTCGAACATAATAATTCAGCGGAGTCAGAAAGTAATAGCATCTTTGTGTAAAACGAAGCCTTCGTCTTAAGCCTCGTTCGTTTTCGGACGATATCGGACAAAATTGGCTTGATGTATTTTTCCCTTGCGCCGTCGTTTACTATTACGTTGCTTACGTTCCTCAAATTCTCTTAACGTGAGTTCTTGTCAAAAACATTATTGCCAGATTGTAAAAGTTCAGCATTTTGCGTAAAACTGACAAAAACTATAAACATTTCATACTTATTACAAGCAATTTTTAATAGGTGGCAACATTAATTGCATCAGCTGTTTCATTGTTTTGCTAATTGGATAATTGTTTGTTTACTTTTGTAAATTCTGTTTTAATATTTGTTGTGATTCTTAAATAATATTACAAATGTTTTCGGCAATCGCGTTTTATAATTTCAATGATGAAAGTGGTAGTGATCAGGATGCGGTAACAAGCGACGATGAGACAATGCGAGTGAAACGAAGAAAAATACGCGACGCGACAAATGTTTTGGATATTCCTAATGTTGAGTGAGTTGTTTACAATTGGAAAATATTGTTTTTTCATAAATTTTTTTAGATTCAAAAGCAATTTTCGGATGAACAAGGAAGTCTTCCTATATTTACTTGATGAGGTAGCTCCAAGGATGAAAAGTACCTATAGAAGTACTCATTTGCCAGCACAACTCAAGCTAACTACATTTTTGCGTTTTCTCGCAGCTGGCACCTTCCAAAAGAGCGTTGGGAATGAGTACTTCTCATCAATGTCCGAGTCCACTGTTTCATTGGTACTTGCAGAGTGTTTGGACATTTTCGAAAGATATGTTTGCCAGAAATGGGTTCGGTTAAATAGAACTGCGGAGGAGGAGAATGCAGTTAAAGAATACTTTTTCAACGCATTTGGTGTTCCTGGTATTGTCGGTTGCGTTGACGGTACTCATGTGCGGATAAAGTCCCCTGGAGAGCAATTGCAACATTTGTACTACAATCGGAAAGGGTATTACAGCTTGAATGCGATGGTAGTAAGTACTCACCCTAATAAAAAGCAATGTAATATTAAATTGTTTGTTTCAAAATTTAAATAACTTTTTAAAAGGTATGTGATCACAATATGGTAATAACCTACGTTGATGCGAGACATCCAGGTTCTAACCATGATGCATTTGTTTGGCAGCATAGTGGAGCTGAACAACATTTAAGATTGGCTTTCAGCAATGGTAAAAGAAACACCTGGATACTAAGTAAATCAAGAAATGGTGTCATCCAAACTATATATCACTAATTAATGTCTCTATTTTACATTAGGAGATTCTGGTTACCCTCTTCTGCCATATTTGATGACTCCAATACGAAATCCCTCTGACGCTATCGAAGATATCTACAACGAAAAACACTGCAAAGCACGGAATGTGGTTGAACGTTGCTTCGGAGTTTTAAAAAATAGATTTTGTTCCGTAATTGGAACAAGAGGGCTCCACTATTCACCGGAAAAGGCAACAAAAATTTTCAATGCCTGTTGTGCAATTCACAATGTATGCATTTATCATAAAAATTATTGGCCACCATTAGATATACGCAACACGCATCAATCCAGCGAAAATTTCGATAATGTTTCAACAGATGATGTTTCAACAAATGAAGCTACTAGAATTAGAAGGCAATTAGCCACAAGCTTGCATTAACATTTAAGCAACAAGTTTTTTTAAGACTTTGAGCATGTTTTTTTTTAGTTATTAATATTTTAACACTAACATATTTTAGCAATAACGAAGTGACTTTTTCGGTTTTGACGAATATATAACATAGTGGACTTTTTAATATGAAAAAATTTTGAAAAAAAATATTTTCCTAGTATGCTGTTATATGTATACAAATTTTTTAATTTAATTCATGTTTTTTAAAGTTTTATATGAAAAAAAGAATTGGAAAAAAATGAAACCACATTTATTATTATAATTAGAATTATATTAAAAAACAATTCATAACAAGAAGAAAATAAATTTAAAAAGGAACATGTTTCATTACAGACAATTCAAAAATAACAAAAATAAAAATGACTAAAAACTAACTGTAAATAAATTAAGTGCCTAAACAAAAAAAAAAAAACAGGTGATAATTCAAAAATAAAAAACCGTATACAAAACTTAAATATCTAAAATTCATACTCTATAAAAGTTTTGGTAAGAAAAGCTATTGGTAGTAACTGAGATCTTCGTGTTGAGGCCTATAGATGAGCAGCTAATAGGCAAACTGGTCTAAGCTACAAACGCTAAGCCAGATGACCAGTTTGTCGATTAGTTGGTCGTCTATAGGCCCCTTTGGAATGTATGTATTTATTTATTTTTAAGGAGCCCAAGGACTTCTTCCACTGCAGCAGCAATTTTTTTTGCAGCTTCTGCATGAGCGGTTGATGCTTCAGCTATTGTTTTTGTTGCTTCAGCTTGTATTTTTGCTGATTCTGCAAGTATCTTCATAGCGTCGGCCTGAGCTTGAGCAATTAAATTTTGATTTTTCACCTCCTTGATGGTGGCTTTTTGATTTTTTATTTCAAGCCGAATTAAGTTCGCTTGTTCTTCTAATAAATTTCGTTTGCGCTTCAATGGTCTTGAATTACCAGCTGCATTTTCGCTCCTGTCCATCGGTTGCGGTTGCAAAAAATTTGATGGCGTTGCTCTCGTCGGTGTTGATGGAGTCGAAGTTACTCGCGTGGGCGTTACTATTCCAATTTCGCGGGCTCCTCTTGGTGGTGTAACCATTGCAGCATCGATCGTAATTTGGCTAAATTGGACCTGCGACTGTACAGCAGTAACAACACCTAGTTCAACGCCGCGAGGTTGTGCTGCAGTCGAAATGAGCAGAATCCTGTCAATGGTTTGCACCATTTCCGTTAGTGGATTGAACCTGAACGGCCCACCACCTGTTTCCCGCATGCTTTTAGAGTTTTCTGATATTTTTTTTTTTCGTGCGGCTCTTAAGATCTGCCCAAATCTGTAAATTTAAAATTAAAATAATGAAAGCAAACAATTTATTAGAACATGTTAAATACCTTTCTCCACTCTAAACAACTTCTTTGTGGCGGCCCGTGAGCATTAATTTTGGTAGAAATGGAGCTCCACTTTTCTTCGACTCTTGCCCTACTAGCACCAAAGACTGGAGTGCCTCTTGCCAGATCTGGATTCTTCTCCATTTCTAGGACAAGCAATCCAAATTGTTCAGCTGTTGTTTTTTTTTGTACTAAAAATATCAAAACAATTTGTATAATCTTATATGGAAATTAATTTAATTACATTTACCTTTTCTTCACAGCAACTTCCATTTTAAAAATGTTCACAACGATAACAATTTACTAATCGTCAAATTTTGACACTTCGTTCGTAATGTTTTTCTTACACAAAGTCAACTTCATACTACAGTTACGTTATCGTTCTTTACTGAAACAGCTGTTCTCGTTTGTGCACGACATTATTTTTACATCAAGCAAAAACAGCTGACTCTTGGCTTTTAAACGAATAATAAATAAAAATAAATAAAATAAATAACTGGCCATTTCAGCCCTTGAAAGGACTTTGACCTAGCTTCTTATGATCAATAGTGTTGTGCGTGTTATTAAGTTTGTACACAATTGACCGAGAAACGGACCTACAGGTTTAACGCCGACTCCGAACGGCGATGAACGAAATGTTCTTATTCTCAAGAAGCTTTACATGGCATTTTGATTACTCTCTGATGTTTGCCATTGTCTGCAGAGAGGTGGCGGCCGTACAGAAAAATTATTTTAATTCATATAATTTTCTGTCGCTGCTGGGGTTCGAACCTGGGCTTCCAGGTTCTTTGACATAGCGGCCACACACTTTAACCAACTACGCCACGGACGCCACGCGGCTTTTAAACGAAGGCTTCGTTAAATAGACGTGTCGTTCGTTTTACACAAAGATGCTATAAGTGACTAGCATTAGGCAAAACATTAGGCAGAGCATCCACATTCCGAACAATCGAAGAGTAAGTAGGCTTACTCGAAGAGCAAGCAACATTAACATCAGCCAGCACAGCATCAGACGACGAGAAAGAGTGTGAAGAAGAATTCGCAACTGCAGCAGTAGGCGCAACAACAACAGCATCAGCATTAGGCAGAGGAGCAACAAAATCAACATCAGCATTAGGCGGCGTAACAACAACATTCGGCAAAAAAGCAGCATAATTAGCGGTCAATGAACTTGCGATATTTGAAGGTCGACAATTAGCAGGAACATCATAACGAGAATGAAGAGAATTTATAATAGATTTTAGCTCTCTTACTTCAAGCACTAATTGTGAGACAGTTGCACTCAAGTTAATTTGTGAATTTAAACAGTCATTGCAATTAAACACAATATTATTATTATTTTTAAGCAAACATGAAATGTTATCTTCCAAGTTCACACACGATTTATGAAAGCAACCATTGCATAAGGCACAAGTTATCGAACTTTCTTTAGCAGTCGACTTACTGCAAAAAGAACAGCGAGATCTAAGCGACATGACCGACACAGACAATAGCTCACATGAGAATGAAAATAGCTCACATGAGACGTTTCCTTTACGTCTTTAAGGTCCCTCAGTTATGCGTATGTTTTCTTTTCGTAGTATCCCACCAGGACGATTCAAAAACATCCATGTATACTTAGTGGGTATACTTAATTTGAAACTGCTATATTTGGCGTATTTGGAAGACGTCTTCTGGCAATCATGAATGTTAATAGTATATTTTTTAAAATAGTTTTGCAACCATGACTTATTTGCATTAAAAGGGAAACCTTCGATGAAAAGTACTGTTTTGCCCTTTAGGTTTCCACTACTTAGCCTATGGATCCTATTTTCCCATTCTGAATTGGTTCATGATGTTCCAAAACGCTTAATTAACTGACGAGGAGTTACACTGGAACTATGGTGGCATCAGGGAGGCAGTCAGATGGAGGGTTTACAGTAACTGTGGGTGTTGTTAATAGAGGAGGTTCAATTGAAGGTGGAAATGAACCACATCTAGGGAAACAAAATCACAAAAAAAAAATATCCAAATTTTTAAAAAAATTTTGAAAAAAGGGCAAAATTTTTTTGAAAATTTTAGGTACGCCCCTTTACATAGGGGACTTTTTTCACTAAATGTGGTTAATTTCCACGTAAGAGGTTGTCACCAAATTTGATTTTTTTGTTTCAGATTAACCGTTTCTGACATTAAGTTGCAGCAGCGGGACAACTGATTTTTTTTAGTGCTTGATTTCATCGCCCTCTACCGGCTAAAGAAGTTATAAAAAAAATTTTTTTTGTTATCTTAAAACGTTTATAAATATGTCACAAAAAGTTTAAAATTGATACATAATAAATATGATTGAAATACAAATATTAAAAATATATGTTTTTTTCTTCCAAATGATTGGTACTACTTCCTTAAAAAAAATAGCTACTGAAATTCGGAGTCGGTGTTCGTAACTTTTAGAGCGTTAACTGCAATTTTCGTTCGTAATTCTCGCCCTAGTAGACAAACAATAACAAGTTTAGTGCAAAAATTTGAGTCTACATAACACATGGTCCAATAAGTCCCGAGACTAACTACTAGGTGGCACCTCTAACGAAATATCGATATAATCTTTCGATAGTTCCAACCTTCAAACAATACGTGTACAAATTTCATGTCAATCTAACGTTTAGTTCAGAAGTTGCAGTGATTTAAGTGACGCTACTGTTGATATTTTCAAAATAATGGATTCAAAGTAATTCCGTGTGTTGATTTATCACTGTTTTTTGATGGGAAAAAATACCATCCAAGCTGAGCAATGGCACCGAAAGTGTTATTCGGACTCTGCTTCGTCAAAAGCAACCATTTGCCGATGGTATGCTGAGTTTAAACTTGGTCGTACATACACAAATGATGCTGAACGTTCAGGACGCCCAAATAAGGCAGTTTGGGCAGTCCACAAAACATAAAGAAAGTATACAAAATGGTATTGGCCGACCGTAAAGTGAAGTTGCGCGAGCTAGCTGAGGCTCTGAAGATATCGAAAGGCAGTGTGGGAAGAATATTACAAGAACATTTGTCGATGAGAAAGCTGCTTTCCAAATGGGTGCCGCGTTATCTCACACCGGACCAAAAACAACAAAGTGTCGATGATTCGGGGAGCTGTTTGGCACTGTTTACAAAGGATAAACATAGATTTTTGCGTTAGTATGTGACAATGGATAAAACATGGATCCACCATTACACACCGGAATCAAAACGGTAGTCAGTTGAGTAGAGAGCAACCGATGAAAGCAGGCCAAAGCGACCAAAAACACAACAGTGTATTTTGTTCATCGACTATCTCGAAAAGGGGAAAACAATTAAATCGATGAAAACGATGAAAACCCAAATCGATGAAAACGATGGCGAAAATCAACGAATTGGGCTTCGAATCGCTTCATCATCCACCGTATTCGTCAGATTTGACCCCCAGTGACTACTGGCTCTTTGCTTACCTCAAAAAATTCTTGTCGGCAAGAGATTTGGCTCCAATGAAGAGGTGATGGCTGAAACTGAACCGTATTTTGCGGCGAAGCACAAATCGTTCTACAAAACCGTTATTGAAAAGTTAGAGAAGTGGTGGAATGAATGTATTGCTCTTGAAGGAACCTACGTTGATGAAGCCGATGGACCATTGAAAGCGAAGTACGTTCTCCGATTGGGATCTGGAAAAGATGCGCTAAGATGATGAATTTCACCGCAAAGTCATCTTCAGTGACAAAGCTGATTTTTAGCTCAATGTGTTCGTCAATAAGCAAAATATGCGTTATTGGTCGGGTTAAAATCCACATGTGCTTCATGAATCACCACTTCATTCACAAAAAATAACTGTTTGTTGCGGTTTGCATGCCGGCGGCGTCATTGTATCATATTTTTTTGTCGACGATAACAATCGTAACGTTACTGTGAATGGCCATCGTTATCACGCCATGAGGTCTATGCCAACAAACCGATGACTTTGGAAGAGCTCAAAGCCAACATTGAACGCGAAATAGTGGCCATATCGGCCGAAATGAGTAGCCGAGTCATCGAAAATTTGGTCCAACGAATCGACAACTGCATATGTCCGGTAGCCAAATGACCGAAGTGGAGTTCAATTCATAAATGTTTTGATTGTATTTCAAGCTGATAATATAGTTTTTGAAATATCTCAAATAGTGTGCGTTTTATTTAAAAAAAGTTGTCAAAACGGTTCAAAACGGGTTCTTAAACAATTCTTTCACCAATAAGGTTGATATAAAGTTGATAAGCTTCTTTTGACTTAATGGAGAACATTTTGGTCAACTCCTCATATCTTATCTTCACTTCTTCACTTACATTTGATGCAGTTTTCATAATTTTGCATAAGTTTTTTCTTTGATTTCTTAGGTGTCTGAGATTCTGATCTAGCCATAGTTTAGTTTTTTTTTCATTATTTTTGGGACATGTCTATCAATAATTGTAAGCACAAGCTGATAGAAAAGTGAAACGATTCTTATGCTATCGTAATCAGCATTAAGAAAGTCATATACAATTGAGTTATTAAATGAGTGAGTAAATGTTATATTTTCGGTGAACAGTTCTGTAGTTAAGGCTGTGTGGTGCATACTGTTAGAAAATAGGTGTTCAGATCCGCTAGTTGGAACAACGTTTATTTCATAATAGGCATTAGTGAAGATTAAGTCTAGCCATCTGCCATTCTGGTTTGGAGTCCTATTTACTTGCTGTAAGTCGTTTAAATATAGTATACTAAGTAAAGTACAATCAATCGAGTTAGAGAGGTTTACCGGGAGAGGATAGTTGTCATTTTCATCAATGAAAAAGGAAATATTTGGGCGGTTAAAATCGTCAAAGATAACAAGTGTGGATTCATGGACGCGGTTATTGGTGAAATGGTCTCACATAACTCACTGTATGCAGATTCGATAGAATTGGGAGGAATATAGATAACACCCATATAAATATATTGATTGTTAAGTGAACAGACTCTGATTATTTGGTGTTCATAAAGTTTGTGGAAGGTGGTTTCGACAATTTGACTTGAAAGGTTGTTGTGAGTTGAGATTAAACCACCCCCTCTACGGGAATTACCAGTGTGGGAGTAATCTCAATAATTTCGGTAGACTGTCCAATTGTGGTCAAGAATTTCTTCATTTTTGAATGAATCATTTTGAATGCCTCGTATACCACCATAATTGTGGTAACATATTTTTATGGAATTCATTGCGGGGGTAGATTGGCACTGATATTTGGGTACTACTTGTGGAATTTTGTTAGGAGCAAAAGTAGTTTTTGAAATTTGATCGAGTTTTATTCAGATGCCAAAGACGCTTTGATGTGGTATGAGAGGCAAATGCTGACAAATCATTCTAAACTTCCTTTGGAGAGATATTGAAGCTCTCAGGAAAACTAATGAAGATTTTCTTAAGTTCCATTGGATTAGTCGGAAGGCTTTCTTGCTGTATAGCAACTATAAAACTTGTTTTTGTAGAACCATCGATGCATATCGAATCAGATTTATCGTGCAGATATGCAAGGTATAGGTGTATATTTTTGGTCTCTAAGACGAGACATAACAAAGCGGCCTTCAGTACTTGTTTCCGCGAGAGTTTTTGTTAATTGAGCCGTAGGAGGAAGAAGAGGATCGAGAAAGGCTGAGGAGATATAAGCAGAAGTTGGTGTTGTTATAGGCGTAACTAGAGAGGGTCTAGGTGCGGGAGTATAAGAGAGATTTGATTCTTTGTTTGGAGCGAAGGATGCTACTTTTATGTTGAGAGTACTTTTTTGTATCCGGTTGACTGAGGTTTTGAAGGATTAAGAATATGGGATCGGATAAAGTTCGGATAATGGAATTTGGGGGAGGGTATTGATGATTTGGGATAAAACTGGTTGAAAGTGAGAGATTAAATGAGACGCACTTATGTTTATGATATGTTGAGTTAGAGGAGTTTCTTGGAATCGGTTTAGGAATGTCAGATGGATGTAAAGATTGGTGTTTGTGGGAAGAGAAAGCAGGGAAGATATTAGTTTTAAAGGACCAATTAGAATCATGGGAGTGTTTATTAGGGATTCCGGAAGGCGGTTTAACAATATTTTTATCAAGAGGCTTATTGTTAAGTTTTTTCTGTTTCCTTTACGTCTTTAAGGTCCCTCAGTTATGCGTATGTTTTCATTTCGTAGTATCCCACCAGGACGATTCAAAAACATCCATGTATGCTTAGCGGGTATACTTAATTTGAAACTGCTATATTTGGCGTATTTGGAAGACGTCTTCTGGCAATCATGAATGTTAATAGTATATTTTTTAAAATAGTTTTGCAACCATGACTTATTTGCATTAAAGGAGAAACCTTCGATGAAAAGTACAGTTTTGCCTTTTAGGTTTTCACTACTTAGCCTATGGATCCTATTTTCCCATTCTGATTTGGTTCATGATGTTCCAAAACGATCAATTAACTGACGAGGAGTTACACTGAAACTATGGTGGCATCAGGGAGGCAGTCATATGGAGGGTCTACAGTAACTGTGGGTGTTGTTAATAGAGGAGGTTCAATTGAAGGTGGAAATGAACCACATTTAGGGAAAAAAAGTCACCAAAAAAAAAATATACAAATTTTTAAAAAAATTTTTAAAAAAGGGAAAATTTTAGGTACGCCCCTTTACATAGGGGACTTTTTTTACTAAATGTGGTTAATTTCCACGTAAGAGGTTGTCACCAATAATAACCACTTTGATTTTTTTGTTTCAGATTAACCGTTCCTGACATTAAGTTGCAGCAGCGGGACAAGTGATTTTTTTTAGTGCTTGATTTCATCGCCCTCTACCGGCTGAAGAAGTTATAAAAAAAAATTTTTTTTTGTTATCTTAAAACGTTTATATGTCACAAAAAGTTTCGGAGTCGGTGTTCGTAACTTTTAGAGCGTTAACTGCAATTTTCGTTCGTAATTCTCGCCCTAGTAGAGAAACAATAACAAGTTTAGTGCAAAAATTTGAGTCTACATAACACATGGTCCAATAAGTCCCAAGACTAACTACTAGGTGGCACCTCTAACGAAATATCGATATAATCTTTCGATAGTTCCAACCTTCAAACAATACGTGTACAAATTTCATGTCAATCTAACGTTTAGTTCAGAAGTTGCAGTGATTTAAGTGACGCTACTGTTGATATTTTCAAAATAATGGATTCAAAGTAATTCCGTGTGTTGATTTATCACTGTTTTTTGATGGGAAAAAATACCATCCAAGCTGAGCAATGGCACCGAAAGTGTTATTCAGACTCTGCTTCGTCAAAAGCAACCATTTGCCGATGGTATGCTGAGTTTAAACTTGGTCGTACATACACAAATGATGCTGAACGTTCAGGACGCCCAAATAAGGCAGTTTGGGCAGTCCACAAAACATAAAGAAAGTATACAAAATGGTATTGGCCGACCGTAAAGTGAAGTTGCGCGAGCTAGCTGAGGCTCTGAAGATATCGAAAGGCAGTGTGGGAAGAATATTACAAGAACATTTGTCGATGAGAAAGCTGCTTTCCAAATGGGTGCCGCGTTATCTCACACCGGACCAAAAACAACAAAGTGTCGATGATTCGGGGAGCTGTTTGGCACTGTTTACAAAGGATAAACATAGATTTTTGCGTTAGTATGTGACAATGGATAAAACATGGATCCACCATTACACACCGGAATCAAAACGGTAGTCAGTTGAGTAGAGAGCAACCGATGAAAGCAGGCCAAAGCGACCAAAAACACAACAGTGTATTTTGTTCATCGACTATCTCGAAAAGGGGAAAACAATTAAATCGATGAAAACGATGAAAACCCAAATCGATGAAAACGATGGCGAAAATCAACGAATTGGGCTTCGAATCGCTTCATCATCCACCGTATTCGTCAGATTTGACCCCCAGTGACTACTGGCTCTTTGCTTACCTCAAAAAATTCTTGTCGGCAAGAGATTTGGCTCCAATGAAGAGGTGATGGCTGAAACTGAACCGTATTTTGCGGCGAAGCACAAATCGTTCTACAAAACCGTTATTGAAAAGTTAGAGAAGTGGTGGAATGAATGTATTGCTCTTGAAGGAACCTACGTTGATGAAGCCGATGGACCATTGAAAGCGAAGTACGTTCTCCGATTGGGATCTGGAAAAGATGCGCTAAGATGATGAATTTCACCGCAAAGTCATCTTCAGTGACAAAGCTCATTTTTAGCTCAATGTGTTCGTCAATAAGCAAAATATGCGTTATTGGTCGGGTTAAAATCCACATGTGCTTCATGAATCACCACTTCATTCACAAAAAATAACTGTTTGTTGCGGTTTGCATGCCGGCGGCGTCATTGTATCATATTTTTTTGTCGACGATAACAATCGTAACGTTATTGTGAATGCCCATCGTTATCACGCCTTGAGGTCTATGCCAACAAGCCGATGACTTTGGAAGAGCTCAAAGCCAACATTGAACGCGAAATAGCGGCCATATCGGCCGAAATAAGTAGCCGAGTCATTGAAAATTTGGTCCAACGCATCGACCACTGCATATGTCCGGTAGCCAAATGAACAAAGTATGTTCAATTCATAAATGTTTTGATTGTACTTCAAGCTGATAATATAGTTTTTGAAATATCGCAAATAGTGTGCGTTTTATTTAAAAAAAAAGTTGTCAAAACGGTTCAAAACGGGTTCTTAAACAATTTCTTGATTTTTGAATGAATCATTTTGAATGCCTCGTATACCACCATAATTGTGGTAACATATTTTTATGGAATTCATTGCGGGGGCAGATTGGCACTGATCTTTGGGTACTACTTGTAGAATTTTATTAGGAGCAAAAGTAGTTTTTGAAATTTGATCGAGTTTTGTTCAGATGCCAAAGACGCTTTGATGTGGTATGAGAGGCAAATGCTGAAATCATTCTAAACTTCCTTTGGAGAGATATTGAAGCTCTCAGGAAAACTAATGAAGATTTCCTTAAGTTCCATTGGATTAGTCGGAAGGCCTTCTTGCTGTATAGCAACTATAAAACTTGTTTTTGTAGATCCATCGATGCATATCGAATCAGATTTATCGTGCAGATATGCAAGGTATAGGCGTATATTTTTGGTCTCTAAGACGAGACATAACAAAGCGGCCTTCAGTACTTGTTTCCGCGAGAATTTTTGTTAATTGAGCCGTAGGAGAAAGAAGAGGATCGAGAAAGGTTGAGGAGATATAAGCAGAAGTTGGTGTTGTTTTAGGCGTAACTAGAGAAGGTCTAGGTGCGGGAGTATAAGAGAGATTTGATTCTTTGTTTGGGGCGAGGTGCGGGAGTATAAGAGAGATTTGATTCTATGTTTGGGGCGAAGGATGCTACTTTTATGTTGAGAGTACTTTTTTGTATCCGGTTGACTGAGGTTTTGAAGGATTAAGAATTTAGGAATGTCAGATGGATGTAAAGATTGGTGTTTGTAGGAAGAGAAAGCAGGGAAGATATTAGTTTGAAAGGAACAATTAGAATCATGGGAGTGTTTATTAGGGATTCCGGAAGGCGGTTTAACAATATTTTTATCAAGAGGCTTATTGTTAAGTTTTTTCTGTTTCCTTTACGTCATTAAGGTCCCTCAGTTATGCGTATGTTTCATTTCGTAGTATCCCACCAGGACGATTCAAAAACATCCATGTATACTTAGTGGGTATACTTAATTTGAAACTGCTATATTTGGCGTATTTGGAAGACGTCTTCTGGCAATCATGAATGTTAATAGTATATTTTTTAAAATAGTTTTGCAACCATGACTTATTTGCATTAAAGGAGAAACCTTCGAAGAAAAGTACAGTTTTGCCCTTTAGATTTCCACTACTTAGCCTATGGATCCTATTTTCCCATTCTGATTTGGTTCATGATGTTCCAAAACGCTCAATTAACTGACGAGGAGTTACACTGGAACTATGGTGGCAGTAACTGTAACAGTAACTGTGGGTGTTGTTAATAGAGGAGGTTCAATTGAAGGTGGAAATGAACCACATTTAGGGAAAAAAGTCACAAATAAAAAAAAATATACAAATTTTTAAAAAAATTTTGAAAAAAGGGCAACATTTTTTTGAAAATTTTAGGTACGCCCCTTTACATAGGGGACTTTTTTCACTAAATGTGGTTAATTTCCACGTAAGAGGTTGTCACCAATAATAACCAATTTGATTTTTTTGTTTCAGATTAACCGTTCCTGACATTAAGTTGCAGCAGCGGGACAAGTGATTTTTTTTTAGTGCTTGATTTCATCGCCCTCTACCGGCTGAAGAAGTTATAAAAAAAATTTTTTTTGTTATCTTAAAACGTTTATAAATATGTCACAAAAAGTTTAAAATTGATACATAATAAATATGATTGAAAAACAAATATTAAAAATATATGTTTTTTTCTTCCAAATGATTGGTACTACTTCCTTAAAAAAAATAGCTACTAAAATTCGGAGTCGGTGTTCGTAACTTTTAGAGCGTTAACTGCAATTTTCGTTCGTAATTCTCGCCCTAGTAGACAAACAATAACAAGTTTAGTGCAAAAATTTGAGTCTACATAACACATGGTCCAATAAGTCCCGAGACTAACTACTAGGTGGCACCTCTAACGAAATATCGATATAATCTTTCGATAGTTCCAACCTTCAAACAATACGTGTACAAATTTCATGTCAATCTAACGTTTAGTTCAGAAGTTGCAGTGATTTAAGTGACGCTACTGTTGATATTTTCAAAATAATGGATTCAAAGCAATTCCGTGTGTTGATTTATCGCTGTTTTTTTATGGGAAAAAATACCATCCAAGCTGCGCAATGGCACCGAAGTGTTATTCGTCAAAAAGTGCTTCGTCAAAAGCAACCTTTTGCCGATGGTATGCTGAGTTTAAACTTGGTCGTACATACACAAATGATGCTGAACGTTCAGGGCGCCCAAATAAGGCAGTTTGGGCAGTCCACAAAACATAAAAAAAGTATACAAAATGGTATTGGCCGACCGTAAAGTGAAGGTGCGCGAGCTAGCTGAGGCTCTGAAGATATCGAAAGGCAGTGTGGGAACAATATTACAGGAACATTTGTCGATGAGAAAGCTGCTTTCCAAATGGGTGCAGCGTTATCTCACACCGGACCAAAAACAACAAAGTGTCGATGATTCGGGGAGCTGTTTGGCACTGTTTATAAAGGATAAACATAAATTTTTGCGTTGGTATGTGACAATGGATAAAACATGGATCCACCATTACACACCGGAATCAAAACGGTAGTCAGTTGAGTAGAGAGCAACCGATGAAAGCAGGCCAAAGCGACCAAAAACACAACAGTGTATTTTGGGATGCGCATGGAATTTTGTTCATCGACTATCTCGAAAAGGGAAAAACAATTAACAGCGATTATTGTATAGCGTTGTTGGAGCGTTTGAAGGATGAAATCGCGAAAAATCGGCCCCATTTGAAGAAGAAAAAAAAATCTTTTTCACCAAGACAATGCACCGTGTCCCAAATCGATGAAAACGATGGCGAAAATCAACGAATTGGGCTTAGAATCGCTTCATCATCCACCGTATTCGTCAGATTTGGCCCCCAGTGACTACTGGCTCTTTCTGACCTCAAAAAAATGCTTGCCGGTAAGAGATTTGGCTCCAATGAAGAGGTGATGGCTGAAACTGAACCGTATTTTGCGGCGAAGCACAAATTGAAAAGTTAGAGAAGTGGTGGAATGAATGTATTGCTCTTGAAGGAACCTACGTTGATGAAGCCGATGGACCATTGAAAGCGAAGAACGTTATCCGATTTTGATCTGGAAAAGATGTGCTAAGATGATGAATTTCATCGCAAAATCATCTTCAGTGACAAAGCTCATTTTTAGCTCAATGTGTTCGTCAATAAGCAAAATATGCGCTATTGGTCGGGTTAAAATCCACATGTGCTTCATGAATCACCACTTCATTCACAAAAAATAACTGTTTGTTGCGGTTTGCATGCCGGCGGTGTCATTGTATCATATTTTTTTGTCGACGATAACAATCGTAACGTTATTGTGAATGGCCATCGTTATCACGCCATGATTACCGATTATTTTTGGCCCGAATTGGAAGATATGGACTTGGACGACATGAGGTTCCAACAGGACGATGCCACACAGCACACGTTATACTCGATTTATTAAAGATTAATTTTGATGAGCGTGTTATCTCAAGAAATGGGCCAGTGAATTGGTCGCCTCGTTCGTGCGATTTAACGTCTCTAGACTATTTTCTTTGGGGCTACGTCAAGTCATTGGGCTATGCCAACAAGGCGATGAACATTGAACGCGAAATAGCGGCCGTATCGGCCGAAATGTGTAGCCGAGTCATCGAAAATTTGGTCCAACGAATCGACCACTGCATATGTTCCCGGGGTAGCCAAATGAACGAAGTGGAGTTCCATTCATAAATGTTTTGATTGTACTTCAAACTGATAATATAAGGGGTATTCACGATCTGGAGCTCTTTGTAGACCTCTTGTGCAAAAGATCAAAAAAGAGCAACAAACTGTGAACACATCCCATACACAGGCCATGATACAATTATACATTTAGGTTTGACAACAGGCTATTTTCTCACGAGATCGTTCATGGATTGTCAAACTCGTCTTTTTTTTTTTTTGTTTGCTTTGTTTTGTATGATTTGTGACCATTCATGTTCGATTGAAAACTGTCACACCTACCTGATTAATTATACCATGGGCCTAGCAATTGAATTTAAGTTTAGTCCGCTTTGAAAGTTAGTGATGTGAAATTATGATATGAAAGAAGTTAGTACCTAGAAGTGTACACAATATACCATCACTATTTGTTTGCTGTCAAAAATTCACAAAATGAACTCAAGAGCACGGTTGCCACTTTGGGCCAATTGGCTCAAAAATGGTCCATTTTTTAACGTTTGGTCCACTGGTCCTTTTTTTTTTTATTTGGTCCCTTTTATGATAATGTTTACGTATATAACTAAAAAAGTGTTTCATTAAGACAGAAAAAATATAATTACAAAAATCAACACTGTCCTCAACAAGCGAAACATTTGGTCCGTTGACAACACTTGATAAAAACCGATTGCCACCAGCCCATAGCAGTAAAGATGGTAATGCTTCTTTTTGTCTGGTAGATTATTACTTTTTGGCAGTCGATTGTTACTTTTTCACATCTTCAATTGCAAGTCAAAAGTGGAAAATGGTGGAAAATTCAGAGTGCCTCTGCAAAACAAATGCAAAATAATATTTGAAGTTAATTTACCATGGACAAGTAAGTTAATAAATCAATCGGATGCATATGCAATTGTAATGTTTGCTTAATATGATATGTTGTTTAAGGTTTTTAATAAAAAAAGCGAAGGTTGCTGAACAAGAGGCACACATGGAGTCAGACGAAAGCAATAGCAGTGGAAGGTAATAAACACGTATTTCATGCTATTAGCATAATATTCATTACTTTATGTGATTTTAGTGACATAGTTAGCGAAAAAAAGGATACAATAAAACGCAAGTTTCGAAAGGAATGGCTAAGCCAATTTCCTTGGCTCAAAGAGCAAAATGGAAATGCATACTGCATCGCTTGTGAAAAGTGCATGGCAAACCACATTACAAAATTACATTACAAGCGACACACACAGCAATCAATTCATGTTCAAAATGTAGCCAAGAAAAAGTGTCAACCGAAGTTAGATTATTTTCTTAAAGAAGAAAATAATACTTTGGAAAAGCAGATCCGAAATGCAGAATTCAATTTAGTGATGTTCATAATGGCGCATAATCTTCCATTTATTCTTATGGATTATTTGCCACATTTGCTGGCCGTGTGTTGTACGGACTCCAAAATAGCGCAGGCTTTACGATGCGGCAGAACAAAATCAACCCAGCTAGCAGAGACTTTAGGGAACGAAGCAATGAAAAGAATAATATCGGATCTAAGAATGTGTAAATTCTCTTTAATTGTGGACGAAACCACGGACTGTTCAGCAAAAACATGCCTGGTTTTGGTAGTAAGATATTTTGAGAAGTTATCAAACAGTATTTGCGACAGATTTTTATCACTAATTGAACTTAGCAAAACCGATTCAGAAACAATATACCAAACAATTAAGACATTTTTTCAAAAGCATAATGTGCCTCTAAGCAACTTGATAGGGCTTGCAACTGACGGAGCCAATACAATGGCAGGTGAATTTAACGGACTAAAAACAAAATTAAAAAATGATACTAATATATTTTACATCAAATGCACTTGCCACTCGCTACATTTGTGTTCAAGCTACGCCTGCAAACAGCTACCGGCAGAAATTGAGAAGCTATGTAGGAATATATATAAATATTTTTCTCATAGCCCAAAGCGAATTAACGAATTCAAGGAATTCCAGGATTATTGCGGCGTAAAGCCACATAAGATTCTTGGAATTTCTTTAACTCGTTGGCTCGCTCTGGAAAGTGTAATTGCAAGGATCAATGAACAGTGGGAGGCGCTTCGGCTTTATTTTTTATCCTCGTGTCTTGAAGTAAGTGGCGTTAGTGCATTTGAATTAGCACATTCAATGGCTGATCCGGAGTTAAAAGTTTACATGTTGACATGCTGTCTGGAAAATTTTAATATCCACGATAAAACAAAGTATGTTGAAACAGAAAATATTTTTATAGGAATTAAAGCAGAAAATCATATCAAAACCGATAACTTTATGGATGGGCAACGAATCAGAATTAAAACAAATATTTTAAAATTTTATATTGAATTTTTGAAACAAATTCAAAAACGCTTCGACTTTGGACGAGTTGATATCAAAAATTTATGCATAATAACACCCACTAATGTATTATCTGAAACGGAAATATCAATAGTTCCTTTAACTATAGATTTTTCTCATTTAATTAAATGTGATATAGATATTATAATTACACAATGGAAACTCTTAAGACTTTTATAGAATAGTAAGTTAAAACCTGATATGGATGTTTGTGTATTTTGGGAAAAAGTAAGTTTATATAAAAATGGTATGGATGAAAAATGTTTTCAGGAATTGACTGATTTTATTTATTACTTACTGAGCCTTCCACATAGTTCGGCGGCAGCAGAACGAAAATTTTTCGAACTATCTCTGATTAAAACCAAACTAAGAAACAAATTAGAGTTTAATACAATTAACAATATAATGTTATCCAAAGAACTATGTGCACAAAATTCAGAGCCTCATTACGTTTGGTCAGTAAAATACATAGGCTGGGCTTAAAAAAAATTAATGATTTTTTAAAGAGGCTTTAATGATATTAATTTTAAAATATTTTGAATAAGTTTGATTTATTTTTTATAATCGTTGTTCGTTTTAAAAACTTAATAATATCCAGTCTGTATCTTTACCAATGTTTACGTTCTTATTTTAGTATCCAGCAATGAAATAATATACCCGTATGTGATAAATTATATTTTAATTTTGTTTTATGTGCAATTTGAACTCAAGCACTTTTTGTTATGGATTAGAAACCAATGTTTACGTTCAATTTTTTAGTATGTGTTTTGTTATATATAATATTGTAACCAGTACTTGTATATAAATAAAAAGCAAAACAAAATGGTCCCTTTTTTTTCATTTTGGTCCTTTTTTTTATAATTTTTGGTTCCATAAAAAAATTTGGAGTGGCAACCGTGCTCAAGAGCTCAAGCGCACTACAAAAGAACTACAGGGTGTCGCCAGTGCGTTTGAGCAAAACAGAACAATTTTGACAGCACGTGTATTTTGTTATTGTAGAGCTCTTTTTTGTTGCACTTTTGCTCTTTTACACAAGAGCTCTACAAAGAACTCCGGATCGTAAATACCCCTATAGTTTTTGAAATATCTCAAATAGTGTGCGTTTTATTTAAAAAAAAGTTGTCAAAACGGTTCAAAACGGGTTCTTCAACAATTCTTTCACCAATAAGGTTGATATAAAGTTGATAAGCTTCCTTTGACTTAATGGAGAACATTTTGGCCAACTCCCCATATCTCATCTTCACTTCTTCACTTACATTTGATGCAGTTTTCATAATTTTGTATAATTTATTTCTTTGATTTCTAAGGTGTCTGAGATTCTGATCTAGCCATGGTTCCGATAGTTTAGTTTTTTCATTATTTTTGGGACATGTCTATCAATAATTGTAAGCACAAGCTGATAGAAAAGTAAAACGATTTTTATGCTATCGTAATCAGCATTGAGAAAATGTTATATTTTCGGTGAACAGTTCTGTAGTTAAGGCTGTGTGGTGCATACTGTTAGAAAATAGGTGTTCAGCTCCGCTAGTTGGAACAACGTTTATTTCATAATAGGCATTAGTGAAGATTAAGTCTAGCCATCTGCCATTCTGGTTTGGAGTCCTATTTACTTGCTGTAAGTCCTTTAAATATAGGATACTAAGTAAAGTACAATCAATCGAGTTAGAGAGGTTTACCGGGAGAGGATGGATAGTTGTCATTTTCATCAATGACAAAGGAAATATTTGGGCGGTTAAGATCGTCAAAGATAACAAGTGTGGATTCATGGACGCGGTTATTGGTGAAATGGTCTCACATAACTCACTGTATGTAGATTCAATAGAATTGGGAGGAATATAGATAACACCCATATAAATATCTATATATTAATACGCAAAGAAAAAAGTTTGTGTTTCCTTTTTTTCTGTGTTACCTTCAACATATTCACATAATACTTATATAGATGGATAGGTATTTTCGAGTAGATTTGCACAATATAATTTTTATTCGAATATGTTGTCATTAAGATAGGTAAAACTGAGCAAATGTAAAATGCTTTTTTTACCAATGGGACAATGAGAAACTACAAAGCGACAAAGCTCTGTTGAACTTCGCTGCTGTAGCTTACAAAAGCAAGAGTAGAATGCGGGTGTGACGCAAGCATTTAAAAAGAGCTGAGTAACATTATTGTTGTTGTTGTTGTGGTTGTTGCTTTCTCTTAATTTCTTTCAGCGTTAAAAAACAGTTAAACTGCTGCTTGCTTCTATTATCTTGAGAATTATCATTTATCTTGATTTATTTGTTATACTTTTCTACGGTTTTTTACTTTTACTTTACTTTTAATTTATTTATTTACTTTAAATGAATATTATATATTGAATAAATTTTTGTTATTGCGCATATGCTTCCTTTTTTGTCCTTTACCACTATTTTCCTCATAGCGTCAAGGTAAGCATTGAGAATTTACATGCAAATTAATAACAATTCATTATGTGAAAAACAACTTGAGTTTCGTTACCTTATAGAAACGGATGGCCGAATTTCGGCCACAGGCGATACTAGTATTGATTATTAAGTGAACAGACTCTGATTATTTGGTGTTCATAAAGTTTGTAGAAGGTGGTTTCGACAATTTGACTTGAAAGTTTGTTGTGTGTTGCGATTAAACCACCCCCTCTACGGGAATTACCAGTGTGGAAGTAATCTCGATCATTTCGGTAGACTGTCCAATTGTGGTCAAGAATTTCTTCATTTTTGAATGAATCATTTTGAATGCCTCGTATACCACCATAATTGTGGTAACATATTTTTATGGAATTCATTGCGGGGGTAGATTGGCACTGATATTTGGGTACTACTTGTGGAATTTTGTTAGGAGCAAAAGTAGTTTTTGAAATTTGATCGAGTTTTATTCAGATGCCAAAGACGCTTTGATGTGGTATGAGAGGCAAATGCTGACAAATCATTCTAAACTTCCTTTGGAGAGATATTGAAGCTCTCAGGAAAACTAATGAAGATTTTCTTAAGTTCCATTGGATTAGTCGGAAGGCTTTCTTGCTGTATAGCAACTATAAAACTTGTTTTTGTAGAACCATCGATGCATATCGAATCAGATTTATCGTACAGATATGCAAGGTATAGGTGTATATTTTTGGTCTCTAAGACGAGACATAACAAAGCGGCCTTCAGTACTTGTTTCCGCGAGAGTTTTTGTTAATTGAGCCGTAGGAGGAAGAAGAGGATCGAGAAAGGCTGAGGAGATATAAGCAGAAGTTGGTGTTGTTATAGGCGTAACTAGAGAGGGTCTAGGTGCGGGAGTATAAGAGAGATTTGATTCTTTGTTTGGAGCGAAGGATGCTACTTTTATGTTGAGAGTACTTTTTTGTATCCGGTTGACTGAGGTTTTGAAGGATTAAGAATATGGGATCGGATAAAGTTCGGATAATGGAATTTGGGGGAGGGTATTGATGATTTGGGATAAAACTGGTTGAAAGTGAGAGATTAAATGAGACGCACTTATGTTTATGATATGTTGAGTTAGAGGAGTTTCTTGGAATCGGTTTAGGAATGTCAGATGGATGTAAAGATTGGTGTTTGTGGGAAGAGAAAGCAGGGAAGATATTAGTTTTAAAGGACCAATTAGAATCATGGGAGTGTTTATTAGGGATTCCGGAAGGCGGTTTAACAATATTTTTATCAAGAGGCTTATTGTTAAGTTTTTTCTGTTTCCTTTACGTCATTAAGGTCCCTCAGTTATGCGTATGTTTCATTTCGTAGTATCCCACCAGGACGATTCAAAAACATCCATGTATACTTAGTGGGTATACTTAATTTGAAACTGCTATATTTGGCGTATTTGGAAGACGTCTTCTGGCAATCATGAATGTTAATAGTATATTTTTTAAAATAGTTTTGCAACCATGACTTATTTGCATTAAAGGAGAAACCTTCGAAGAAAAGTACAGTTTTGCCCTTTAGATTTCCACTACTTAGCCTATGGATCCTATTTTCCCATTCTGATTTGGTTCATGATGTTCCAAAACGCTCAATTAACTGACGAGGAGTTACACTGGAACTATGGTGGCAGTAACTGTAACAGTAACTGTGGGTGTTGTTAATAGAGGAGGTTCAATTGAAGGTGGAAATGAACCACATTTAGGGAAAAAAGTCACAAATAAAAAAAAATATACAAATTTTTAAAAAAATTTTGAAAAAAGGGCAACATTTTTTTGAAAATTTTAGGTACGCCCCTTTACATAGGGGACTTTTTTCACTAAATGTGGTTAATTTCCACGTAAGAGGTTGTCACCAATAATAACCAATTTGATTTTTTTGTTTCAGATTAACCGTTCCTGACATTAAGTTGCAGCAGCGGGACAAGTGATTTTTTTTTAGTGCTTGATTTCATCGCCCTCTACCGGCTGAAGAAGTTATAAAAAAAATTTTTTTTGTTATCTTAAAACGTTTATAAATATGTCACAAAAAGTTTAAAATTGATACATAATAAATATGATTGAAAAACAAATATTAAAAATATATGTTTTTTTCTTCCAAATGATTGGTACTACTTCCTTAAAAAAAATAGCTACTAAAATTCGGAGTCGGTGTTCGTAACTTTTAGAGCGTTAACTGCAATTTTCGTTCGTAATTCTCGCCCTAGTAGACAAACAATAACAAGTTTAGTGCAAAAATTTGAGTCTACATAACACATGGTCCAATAAGTCCCGAGACTAACTACTAGGTGGCACCTCTAACGAAATATCGATATAATCTTTCGATAGTTCCAACCTTCAAACAATACGTGTACAAATTTCATGTCAATCTAACGTTTAGTTCAGAAGTTGCAGTGATTTAAGTGACGCTACTGTTGATATTTTCAAAATAATGGATTCGAAGCAATTCCGTGTGTTGATTTATCGCTGTTTTTTTATGGGAAAAAATACCATCCAAGCTGCGCAATGGCACCGAAGTGTTATTCGTCAAAAAGTGCTTCGTCAAAAGCAACCTTTTGCCGATGGTATGCTGAGTTTAAACTTGGTCGTACATACACAAATGATGCTGAACGTTCAGGGCGCCCAAATAAGGCAGTTTGGGCAGTCCACAAAACATAAAAAAAGTATACAAAATGGTATTGGCCGACCGTAAAGTGAAGGTGCGCGAGCTAGCTGAGGCTCTGAAGATATCGAAAGGCAGTGTGGGAACAATATTACAGGAACATTTGTCGATGAGAAAGCTGCTTTCCAAATGGGTGCAGCGTTATCTCACACCGGACCAAAAACAACAAAGTGTCGATGATTCGGGGAGCTGTTTGGCACTGTTTATAAAGGATAAACATAAATTTTTGCGTTGGTATGTGACAATGGATAAAACATGGATCCACCATTACACACCGGAATCAAAACGGTAGTCAGTTGAGTAGAGAGCAACCGATGAAAGCAGGCCAAAGCGACCAAAAACACAACAGTGTATTTTGGGATGCGCATGGAATTTTGTTCATCGACTATCTCGAAAAGGGAAAAACAATTAACAGCGATTATTGTATAGCGTTGTTGGAGCGTTTGAAGGATGAAATCGCGAAAAATCGGCCCCATTGGAAGAAGAAAAAAAAAAATCTTTTTCACCAAGACAATGCACCGTGTCCCAAATCGATGAAAACGATGGCGAAAATCAACGAATTGGGCTTCGAATCGCTTCATCATCCACCGTATTCGTCAGATTTGGCCCCCAGTGACTACTGGCTCTTTGCTGACCTCAAAAAAATGCTTGCCGGTAAGAGATTTGGCTCCAATGAAGAGGTGATGGCTGAAACTGAACCGTATTTTGCGGCGAAGCACAAATTGAAAAGTTAGAGAAGTGGTGGAATGAATGTATTGCTCTTGAAGGAACCTACGTTGATGAAGCCGATGGACCATTGAAAGCGAAGAACGTTATCCGATTTTGATCTGGAAAAGATGTGCTAAGATGATGAATTTCATCGCAAAATCATCTTCAGTGACAAAGCTCATTTTTAGCTCAATGTGTTCGTCAATAAGCAAAATATGCGCTATTGGTCGGGTTAAAATCCACATGTGCTTCATGAATCACCACTTCATTCACAAAAAATAACTGTTTGTTGCGGTTTGCATGCCGGCGGCGTCATTGTATCATATTTTTTTGTCGACGATAACAATCGTAACGTTATTGTGAATGGCCATCGTTATCACGCCATGATTACCGATTATTTTTGGCCCGAATTGGAAGATATGGACTTGGACGACATGAGGTTTCAACAGGACGATGCCACACAGCACACGTTATATTCGATTTATTGAAGATTAATTTTGATGAGCGTGTTATCTCAAGAAATGGGCCAGTGAATTGGTCGCCTCGTTCGTGCGATTTAACGTCTCTAGACTATTTTCTTTGGGGCTACGTCAAGTCATTGGGCTATGCCAACAAGGCGATGAACATTGAACGCGAAATAGCGGCCGTATCGGCCGAAATGTGTAGCCGAGTCATCGAAAATTTGGTCCAACGAATCGACCACTGCATATGTTCCCGGGGTAGCCAAATGAACGAAGTGGAGTTCCATTCATAAATGTTTTGATTGTACTTCAAACTGATAATATAAGGGGTATTCACGATCTGGAGCTCTTTGTAGACCTCTTGTGCAAAAGATCAAAAAAGAGCAACAAACTGTGAACACATCCCATACACAGGCCATGATACAATTATACATTTAGGTTTGACAACAGGCTATTTTCTCACGAGATCGTTCATGGATTGTCAAACTCGTCTTTTTTTTTTTTTTTTTTTTTGTTTGCTTTGTTTTGTATGATTTGTGACCATTCATGTTCGATTGAAAACTGTCACACCTACCTGATTAATTATACCATGGGCCTAGCAATTGAATTTAAGTTTAGTCCGCTTTGAAAGTTAGTGATGTGAAATTATGATATGAAAGAAGTTAGTACCTAGAAGTGTACACAATATACCATCACTATTTGTTTGCTGTCAAAAATTCACAAAATGAACTCAAGAGCTCAAGCGCACTACAAAAGAACTACAGGGTGTCGCCAGTGCGTTTGAGCAAAAAAGAACAATTTTGACAGCACGTGTATTTTGTTATTGTAGAGCTCTTTTTTGTTGCACTTTTGCTCTTTTACACAAGAGCTCTACAAAGAACTCCGGATCGTGAATACCCCTATAGTTTTTGAAATATCTCAAATAGTGTGCGTTTTATTTAAAAAACCACCAATAAGGTTGATATAAAGTTGATAAGCTTCCTTTGACTTAATGGAGAACATTTTGGCCAACTCCCCATATCTCATCTTCACTTCTTCACTTACATTTGATGCAGTTTTCATAATTTTGTATAATTTATTTCTTTGATTTCTAAGGTGTCTGAGATTCTGATCTAGCCATGGTTCCGATAGTTTAGTTTTTTCATTATTTTTGGGACATGTCTATCAATAATTGTAAGCACAAGCTGATAGAAAAGTAAAACGATTTTTATGCTATCGTAATCAGCATTGAGAAAATGTTATATTTTCGGTGAACAGTTCTGTAGTTAAGGCTGTGTGGTGCATACTGTTAGAAAATAGGTGTTCAGCTCCGCTAGTTGGAACAACGTTTATTTCATAATAGGCATTAGTGAAGATTAAGTCTAGCCATCTGCCATTCTGGTTTGGAGTCCCATTTACTTGCTGTAAGTCCTTTATATATAGGATACTAAGTAAAGTACAATCAATCGAGTTAGAGAGGTTTACCGGGAGAGGATAGTTGTCATTTTCATCAATGACAAAGGAAATATTTGGGCGGTTAAAATCGTCAAAGATAACAAGTGTGGATTCATGGACGCGGTTATTGGTGAAATGGTCTCACATAACTCACTGTATGTAGATTTAATAGAATTGGGAGGAATATAGATAACACCCATATAAATATCTATATATTAATACGCAAAGAAAAAAGTTTGTGTTTCCTTTTTTTCTGTGTTACCTTCAACATATTCACATAATACTTATATAGATGGATAGGTATTTTCGAGTAGATTTGCACAATATAATTTTTATTCGA
This sequence comes from Pherbina coryleti, assembly GCA_943735915.1. NCBI lineage: Eukaryota > Metazoa > Arthropoda > Insecta > Diptera > Sciomyzidae > Pherbina > Pherbina coryleti. The sequence continues at coordinate 86,710,990 of OX030948.1, forward strand.
ATATGTTGTCATTAAGATAGGTAAAACTGAGCAAATGTAAAATGCTTTTTTTTACCAATGGGACAATGAGAAACTACAAAGCGACAAAGCTCTGTTGAACTTCGCTGCTGTAGCTTACAAAAGCAAGAGTAGAATGCGGGTGTGACGCAAGCATTTAAAAAGAGCTGAGTAACATTATTGTGTTTGTTGTTGTGGTTGTTGCTTTCTCTTAATTTCTTTCAGCGTTAAAAAACAGTTAAACTGCTGCTTGCTTCTATTATCTTGAGAATTATCATTTATCTTGATTTATTTGTTATACTTTTCTACGGTTTTTTACTTTTACTTTACTTTTAATTTATTTATTTACTTTAAATGAATATTATATATTGAATAAATTTTTGTTATTGCGCATATGCTTTTTTTTGTCCTTTACCACTATTTTCCTCATAGCGTCAAGGTAAGCATTGAGAATTTACATGCAAATTAATAACAATTCATTATGTGAAAAACAACTTGAGTTTCGTTACCTTATAGAAACGGATGGCCGAATTTCGGCCACAGGCGATACTAGTATTGATTATTAAGTGAACAGACTCTGATTATTTGGTGTTCATAAAGTTTGTAGAAGGTGGTTTCGACAATTTGACTTGAAAGTTTGTTGTGTGTTGCGATTAAACCACCCCCTCTACGGGAATTACCAGTGTGGGAGTAATCTCGATCATTTCGGTAGACTGTCCAATTGTGGTCAAGAATTTCTTCATTTTTGAATGAATCATTTTGAATGCCTCGTATACCACCATAATTGTGGTAACATATTTTTATGGAATTCATTGCGGGGGTAGATTGGCACTGATATTTGGGTACTACTTGTGGAATTTTGTTAGGAGCAAAAGTAGTTTTTGAAATTTGATCGAGTTTTATTCAGATGCCAAAGACGCTTTGATGTGGTATGAGAGGCAAATGCTGACAAATCATTCTAAACTTCCTTTGGAGAGATATTGAAGCTCTCAGGAAAACTAATGAAGATTTTCTTAAGTTCCATTGGATTAGTCGGAAGGCCTTCTTGCTGTATAGCAACTATAAAACTTGTTTTTGTAGAACCATCGATGCATATCGAATCAGATTTATCGTGCAGATATGCAAGGTATAGGTGTATATTTTTGGTCTCTAAGACGAGACATAACAAAGCGGCCTTCAGTACTTGTTTCCGCGAGAGTTTTTGTTAATTGAGCCGTAGGAGGAAGAAGAGGATCGAGAAAGGCTGAGGAGATATCAGCAGAAGTTGGTGTTGTTATAGGCGTAACTAGAGAGGGTCTAGGTGCGGGAGTATAAGAGAGATTTGATTCTTTTTTTGGAGCGAAGGATGCTACTTTTATGTTGAGAGTACTTTTTTGTATCCGGTTGACTGAGGTTTTGAAGGATTAAGAATATGGGATCGGATAAAGTTCGGATAATGGAATTTGGGGGAGGGTATTGATGATTTGGGATAAAACTGGTTGAAAGTGAGAGATTAAATGAGACGCACTTATGTTTATGATATGTTGAGTTAGAGGAGTTTCTTGGAATCGGTTTAGGAATGTCAGATGGATGTAAAGATTGGTGTTTGTGGGAAGAGAAAGCAGGGAAGATATCAGTTTTAAAGGACCAATTAGAATCATGGGAGTGTTTATTAGGGATTCCGGAAGGCGGTTTAACAATATTTTTATCAAGAGGCTTATTGTTAAGTTTTTTCTGTTTCCTTTACGTTTTTAAGGTCTCTCAGTTATGCGTATGTTTTCATTTCGTAGTATCCCACCAGGACGATTCAAAAACATCCATGTATACTTAGTGGGTATACTTAATTTGAAACTGCTATATTTGGCGTATTTGGAAGACGTCTTCTGGCAATCATGAATGTTAATAGTAAATTTTTTAAAATAGTTTTGCAACCATGACTTATTTGAATTAAAGGAGAAACCTTCGATGAAAAGTACAGTTTTGCCTTTTAGGTTTTCACTACTTAGCCTATGGATCCTATTTTCCCATTCTGATTTGGTTCATGATGTTCCAAAACGCTCAATTAACTGACGAGGAGTTACACTGGAACTATGGTGGCATCAGGGAGGCAGTCATATGGAGGGTCTACAGTAACTGTGGGTGTTGTTAATAGAGGAGGTTCAATTGAAGGTGGAAATGAACCACATTTAGGGAAAAAAAGTCACAAATAAAAAAAAATATACAAATTTTTAAAAAAATTTTTAAAAAAGTGAAAATTTTAGGTACGCCCCTTTACATAGGGGACTTTTTTCACTAAATGTGGTTAATTTCCACGTAAGAGGTTGTCACCAATAATAACCAATTTGATTTTTTTGTTTCAGATTAACCGTTTCTGACATTAAGTTGTAGCAGCGGGACAACTGATTTTTTTTAGTGCTTGATTTCATCGCCCTCTATCGGCTGAAGAAGTTATAAAAGAATTTTTTTTGTTATCTTAAAACATTTATAAATATGTCACAAAAAGTTTAAAATTGATACATAATAAATATGATTGAAATACAAATATTAAAAATATATGTTTTTTTCTTCCAAATGATTGGTACTACTTCCTTAAAAAAAAAATAGCTACTGAAATTCGGAGTCGGTGTTCGTAACTTTTAGAGCGTTAACTGCAATTTTCGTTCGTAGTTCTCGCCCTAGTAGACAAACAATAACAAGTTTACTGCAAAAATTTGAGTCTACATAACACATGGTCCAATAAGTCCCGAGATTAACTACTAGGTGGCTTCTCTAACGAAATATCGATATAATCTTTCGATAGTTCCAACCTTCAAACAATACGTGTACAAATTTCATGTCAATCTAACGTTTAGTTCAGAAGTTGCAGTGATTTAAGTGACGCTACTGTTGATATTTTCAAAATAATGGATTCAAAGTAATTCCGTGTGTTGATTTATCACTGTTTTTTTATGGGAAAAAATATCATCCAAGCTGAGCAATGGCACCGAATTGTTATTCGGAGTCTACTTCGTCAAAAGCAACCTTTTGCCGATGGTATGCTGAGTTTAAACTTGGTCGTACATACACAAATGATGCTGAACGTTCAGGACGCCCAAATAAGGCAGTTTGGGTAGTCCACAAAACATAAAAAAAGTATACAAAATGGTATTGGCCGACCGTAAAGTGAAGTTGCGAGAGCTAGCTGAGGCTCTGAAGATATCGAAAGGCAGTGTGGGAACAATATTACAGGAACATTTGTCGATGAGAAAGCTGCTTTCCAAATGGGTGCCGCGTTATCTCACACCGGACCAAAAACAACAAAATGTCGATGATTCGGGGAGCTGTTTGGCACTGTTTACAAAGGATAAACATAAATTTTTGCGTTGGTATGTGACAATGGATAAAACATGGATCCACCATTACACACCGGAATCAAAACGGTAGTCAGTTGAGTAGAGAGCAACCGATGAAAGCAGGCCAAAGCGACCAAAAACACAACTGTGTATTTTGGGATGCGCATGGAATTTTGTTCATCGACCATCTCGAAAAGGGAAAAACAATTAACAGCGATTATTGTATAGCGTTGTTGGAGCGTTTGAAGGATGAAATCGCGAAAAATCGGCCCCATTTGAAGAAGAAAAAAATTCTTTTTCGCCAAGAATCTTCAGTGCAGTTTTTCAATGATACCTTGCAAAATTGCTTTTCATTATCTGTGCCAAAACAAAATAGTAATTTCAAACCTTTAAACGCTCCTTGGTTAACTAGTGAGCTTAAGTCTTTAAAAATTCCAAAAATCGCTTATTTAAGAAATATAAGAAGTCAGGCTCTAATTTAGACTTCGCTTGCTATTCCTCTTGTCGTTACAGATATCAACTATTAAATGAACAGTGCTACTCTGCCTATATTGCCAAAATAAAAATTCAATTCAAAGATAATCCGAAACTTTTCTTCGTTTTTGTCAACTCAAAACGAAAGACCTCCAGCTTCCCACCTCTTATGAAATTCAATCATGAAGAAGCATCTTGCAACATCGAAGTTTCCAACATGTTTGCAAACTTCTTTAAAACAACCTACTTTGATATACCATTGAGCATGAGTCTTGAATATCCTTACCTACCACCAGTTAACTCTTTTGAAACCCCCGTAATAGATTCTAATATAGTTATGCATTACCTTCGACAAGTTAAATCTTCTTTTACGACTGGTCCTGACGAAATCCCGAGCTGCATTTTAAAACATTGTTCTATTAGTTTGTGTTCTCCCCTATCAATCATTTTTAACAAATCCTTGCACAGTTGTCATTTTCCCTATATATGGACAACATCTTATATAATACCTCTTTATAAATTTGGTTTAAAAATTGATGTTTCCAATTATTGAGGTATCGCAAAACTAAGCGCAATCCCTAAGTTATTTGAGAAAATTATAAGTGATCAAATGACTCACGTTGTATCTTCCTCCATTTCCACCTCTCAACATGGTTTCTAAAAGGGAAAATCTACGTCAACTAACCTCTTGGAGTTTACTTCGCGTGTCATCAAAGGTTGTACTTTAGGAAGACAGACTGACGTTATTTATACAGACTTTAGCAAAGCTTTCGATTGTGTCAATCATTATCTTCTTCTGAAAAAGCTTCATCTAATTGGGTTTCCCGTCAAACTATTACACTGGATTAACTCGTACTTGTCGAATCGTTCTCAAAAAGTTTTATATAAGAAGTCTATGTCAAAAAATATTTTGGTCACATCTGGTGTTCCGCAGGGAAGTCATCTTGGTCCGGTTTTATTTTTACTGTTTATAAATGACCTTCCTTCTGTAATAAAACACTCTAACGTCTTAATGTACGCCGATGACGTGAAACTTTTCCTAACTTACAAATCGCCTGAAGATCAACAACTCTTACAATCGGATTTAAACAGTCTAGTTGAGTGGTGTAATTTTAACCTTTTAAAATAAAACTTAAAAAAATGTAAGCAAATGACATTCTCACGTCGAATTGCTAATAGTATAAATTACACTATAAATAACACTAACTTAGAAATTGTACACAGTTTTCTTGATTTAGGTGTAATTATGGATCCTAAACTTCGTTTCAATCTTCAAACTAATTTGGTTGTAAATAAGGCTAGAGGTGACCTTGGTTTCATTAAAAGATGGGCTAAAGAATTCAACGATCCTTTCACTACTAAGATACTTTATACCTCTCTTGTTAGACCAATTCTTGAATATGCATCCGTTATATGGAACCCTCAATACAATGTCCACATCGATGCATTAGAATCGGTCCTGAAACAATTCTTACTTTTTGCTTTACATTATCGTTGGAACCCCAACATTATCCTACCCCCTTATGAAACCCGCCTTAAAATTATTTCCCTGCCTTCCTTAAGAAGCAGAAGAGTTATGCTCAATGTCTCCTTTTTATACAAACTACTCAGTGGCGATATAGACTCACAATACCTTCTTTCTTTATTAAACTTCAACATCCCTAGGAGCGGAGCCAGACATTTCCAGTTTTTTAAGTTGAGTCAGTGCACTTCTAATTATGCCCTGCACGACCCTTTCCGATGTATGTGTAGTGATTTCAATGGTAACTTGAACTTGATAAATTTTTCTGACTCGGTGGATGTCTTAAAACGTAAAATGATATTACACTTGAATAGTTAACACATTCATTGTGATAACAAATACAACTCGCGATAATTGTGTAGATTTTACGATTTAACAAATTTAACTCGCGATAATTGTGTAAATTTTACGATTTAACAAATAAGCATCATCGAATATGTTAGATACTTTAAGTTTTCGTTTTGTTCAGTTTCGTTGCTTTATTTTTTACATGAAATTATTTTAGATCTTTAGTTCTATAGCTTCCCAAGTTTGAAATGAGACCATGAAAACCGTGTCTCACGGCTTGGTGCGTCAGAGTTTATCTCTTTTCCATACAAGTTTTTACCTTCGTTGGCCCAAATGCATATCCAAATAATAACTTTAGCTCGGTGTTCCCTTATTTTAGTGACCCGAATATATAAATATATTGTGCCTGCACAATATATACTTGTATATCTGTGCTATGTTTGGTATTGGTTTGGTGTTTGAGAGTTGCATCTCTTTTCCACGTAGGATCTTGGGTTGGACAGTAGCCCCAAGCCGAATGACAGCAGTTATGAACGCGGTTATGTATGGTCTGGTGAATTACTTTGGATGTTGTCTTGTATATCTTCGTATTATGAAGATTGTGCTTTTATTCGATGATGTTTATGATGTTTACATAAGCGCAAAAAATACTCAAATTTAAAATGTTTCTTTACTTAATTTGATTTCCGCTGAAAGGCCAAGCAATTGTGCTTAGTGGAGGCTTTTATTTGCCAATAAGTGGTAAGTTTTAGCACGTAGGTGCATTCTATTCAGTCCGGCTGATCCGGGAACTTCTTAGAATGAAAATCATGCATGCGTATGGCACGGGTCATACGTATCTATGCAGATTTCTTACCTCCGGGCGAATCCAAAAAAAAAAGACAATGCACCGTGTCCCAAATCAATGAAAACGATGGCAAAAATCAACGAATTGGGCTTCGAATCGCTTCATAATCCACCGTATTCGTCAGATTTGGCCCCCAGACTACTGGCTCTTTGCTGACCTCAAAAAACTGCTTGCCGGCAAGAGATTTGGCTCCAATGAAGAGGTGATGGCTGAAACTGAACCGTATTTTGCGGCGAAGCACAAATTGAAAAGTTAGAGAAGTGGTGGAATGAATGTATTGCTCTTGAAGGAACCTACGTTGATGAAGCCGATGGACCATTGAAAGCGAAGAACGTTATCCGATTGTGATCTGGAAAAGATGCGCTAAGATGATGAATTTCATCGCAAAATCATCTTCAGTGGCAAAGCTCATTTTTAGCTCAATGTGTTCGTCAATAAGCAAAATATGCGTTATTGGTCGGGTTAAAATCCACATGTGCTTCATGAATCACCACTTCATTCACAAAAAATAACTGTTTGTTGCGGTTTGCATGCCGGCGGCGTCATTGTATCATATTTTTTTGTCGACGATAACAATCGTAACGTTATTGTGAATGGCCATCGTTATCACGCCATGATTACCGATTATTTTTGGCCCGAATTGGAAGATATGGACTTGGACGACATGAGGTTCCAACAGGACGATGCCACACAGCACACGTTATACTCGATTTATTGAAGATCAATTTTGATGAGCGTGTTATCTCAAGAAATGGCGTGTTATCTCAATAACGATGCCACACAGCACACGTTATACTCGATTTATTGAAGATCAATTTTGATGAGCGTGTTATCTCAAGAAATGGACCAGTGAATTGGTCGCCTCGTTCGTGCGATTTAACGTCTCTAGACTATTTTCTTTGGGGCTACGTCAAGTCATTGGGCTATGCCAACAAGGCGATGAACATTGAACGCGAAATAGCGGCCGTATCGGCCGAAATGTGTAGCCGAGTCATCGAAAATTTGGTCCAACGAATCGACCACTGCATATGTTCCCGCGGTAGCCAAATGAACGAAGTGGAGTTCCATTCATAAATGTTTTGATTGTACTTCAAACTGATAATATAAGGGGTATTCACGATCTGGAGCTCTTTGTAGACCTCTTGTGCAAAAGATCAAAAAAGAGCAACAAACTGTGAACACATCCCATACACAGGCCATGATACAATTATACATTTAGGTTTGACAACAGGCTATTTTCTCACGAGATCGTTCATGGATTGTCAAACTCGTCTTTTTTTTTTTTTTTTTTTTGTTTGCTTTGTTTTGTATGATTTGTGACTATTCATGTTCGATTGAAAACTGTCACACCTACCTGATTAATTATACCATGGGCCTAGCAATTGAATTTAAGTTTAGTCCGCTTTGAAAGTTAGTGATGTGAAATTATGATATGAAAGAAGTTAGTACCTAGAAGTGTACACAATATACCATCACTATTTGTTTGCTGTCAAAAATTCACAAAATGAACTCAAGAGCTCAAGCGCACAACAAAAGAACTACAGGGTGTCGCCAGTGCGTTTGAGCAAAAAAGAACAATTTTGACAGCACATGTATTTTGTTATTGTAGAGCTCTTTTTTGTTGCACTTTTGCTCTTTTACACAAGAGCTCTACAAAGAACTCCGGATCGTGAATACCCCTATAGTTTTTGAAATATCTCAAATAGTGTGCGTTTTATTTAAAAAAAAGTTGTCAAAACGGTTCAAAACGGGTTCTTCAACAATTCTTTCACCAATAAGGTTGATATAAAGTTGATAAGCTTCCTTTGACTTAATGGAGAACATTTTGGCCAACTCCCCATATCTCATCTTCACTTACATTTGATGCAGTTTTCATAATTTTGTATAATTTATTTCTTTGATTTCTAAGGTGTCTGAGATTCTGATCTAGCCATGGTTCCGATAGTTTAGTTTTTTTATTATTTTTGGGACATGTCTATCAATAATTGTAAGCACAAGCTGATAGAAAAGTAAAACGATTTTTATGCTATCGTAATCAGCATTGAGAAAATCATATACAATTGAGTTATTAAATGAGTGACTAAATGTTATATTTTCGGTGAACAGTTCTGTAGTTAAGGCTGTGTGGTGCATACTGTTAGAAAATAGGTGTTCAGCTCCGCTAGTTGGAACAACGTTTATTTCATAATAGGCATTAGTGAAGATTAAGTCTAGCCATCTGCCATTCTGGTTTGGAGTCCTATTTACTTGCTGTAAGTCCTTTATATATAGGATACTAAGTAAAGTACAATCAATCGAGTTAGAGAGGTTTACCGGGAGAGGATAGTTGTCATTTTCATCAATGACAAAGGAAATATTTGGGCGGTTAAGATCGTCAAAGATAACAAGTGTGGATTCATGGACGCGGTTATTGGTGAAATGGTCTCACATAACTCACTGTATGTAGATTCAATAGAATTGGGAGGAATATAGATAACACCCATATAAATATCTATATATTAATACGCAAAGAAAAAATGTTTGTGTTTCCTTTTTTTCTGTGTTACCTTCAACATATTCACATAATACTTATATAGATGGATAGGTATTTTCGAGTAGATTTGCACAATATAATTTTTATTCGAATATGTTGTCATTAAGATAGGTAAAACTGAGCAAATGTAAAATGCTTTTTTTACCAATGGGACAATGAGAAACCACAAAGCGACAAAGCTCTGTTGAACATCGCTGCTGTAGCTTACAAAAGCAAGAGTAGAATAAGGGAGTGACGCAAGCATTTAAAAAGAGCTGAGTAGCATTATTGTTGTTGGTGTTGTGGTTGTTGCTTTCTCTTAATTTCTTTCAGCGTTAAAAAACAGTTAAACTGCTGCTTGCTTCTATTATCTTGAGAATTATCATTTATCTTGATTTATTTGTTATACTTTTCTACGGTTTTTTACTTTTAATTTATTTATTTACTTTAAATGAATATTATATATTGAATGAATTTTTGCTATTGCGCATATGCTTCCTTTTTTGTCCTTTACCACTATTTTCCTCATAGCGTCAAGGTAAGCATTGAGAATTTACATGCAAATTAATAACAATTCAATATGTGAAAAAAAACTTGAGCTTCGTTACCTTATAGAAACGGATGGCCGAATTTCGGCCACAGGCGATACTAGTATTGATTATTAAGTGAACAGACTCTGATTATTTGGTGTTCATAAAGTTTGTAGAAGGTGGTTTCGACAATTTGACTTGAAAGTTTGTTGTGTGTTGCGATTAAACCACCCCCTCTACGGGAATTACAAGTGTGGGAGTAATCTCGATCATTTCGGTAGACTGTCCAATTGTGGTCAAGAATTTCTTCATTTTTGAATGAATCATTTTGAATGCCTCGTATACCACCATAATTGTGGTAACATATTTTTATGGAATTCATTGCGGGGGTAGATTGGCACTGATATTTGGGTACTACTTGTGGAATTTTGTTAGGAGCAAAAGTAGTTTTTGAAATTTGATCGAGTTTTATTCAGATGCCAAAGACGCTTTGATGTGGTATGAGAGGCAAATGCTGACAAAACATTCTAAACTTCCTTTGGAGAGATATTGAAGCTCTCAGGAAAACTAATGAAGATTTTCTTAAGTTCCATTGGATTAGTCGGAAGGCCTTCTTGCTGTATAGCAACTATAAAACTTGTTTTTGTAGAACCATCGATGCATATCGAATTAGATTTATCGTGCAGATATGCAAGGTATAGGCGTATATTTTTGGTCTCTAAGACGAGACATAACAAAGCGGCCTTCAGTACTTGTTTCCGCGAGAGTGTTTGTTAATTGAGCCGTAGGAGGAAGAAGAGGATCGAGAAAGGCTGAGGAGATATAAGCAGAAGTTGGTGTTGTTATAGGCGTAACTAGAGAGGGTCTAGGTGCGGGAGTATAAGAGAGATTTGATTCTTTGTTTGGAGCGAAGGATGCTACTTTTATGTTGAGAGTACTTTTTTGTATCCGGTTGACTGATGTTTTGAAGGATTAAGAATATGGGATCGGATAAAGCTCGGATAATGGAATTTGGGGGAGGGTATTGATGATTTGGGATAAAACTGGTTGAAAGTGAGAGATTAAATGAGACGCACTTATGTTTATGATATGTTGAGTTAGAGGAGTTTCTTGGAATCGGTTTAGGAATGTCAGATGGATGTAAAGATTGGTGTTTGTGGGAAGAGAAAGCAGGGAAGATATCAGTTTTAAAGGACCAATTAGAATCATGGGAGTGTTTATTAGGGATTCCGGAAGGCGGTTTAACAATATTTTTATCAAGAGGCTTATTGTTAAGTTTTTTCTGTTTCCTTTACGTTTTTAAGGTCTCTCAGTTATGCGTATGTTTTCATTTCGTAATATCCCACCAGGACGATTCAAAAACATCCATGTATACTTAGTGGGTATACTTAATTTGAAACTGCTATATTTGGCGTATTTGGAAGACGTCTTCTGGCAATCATGAATGTTAATAGTAAATTTTTTAAAATAGTTTTGCAACCATGACTTATTTGAATTAAAGGAGAAACCTTCGATGAAAAGTACAGTTTTGCCCTTTAGGTTTTCACTACTTAGCCTATGGATCCTATTTTCCCATTCTGATTTGGTTCATGATGTTCCAAAACGTTCAATTAACTGACGAGGAGTTACACTGGAACTATGGTGGCATCAGGGAGGCAGTCATATGGAGGGTCTACAGTAACTGTGGGTGTTGTTAATAGAGGAGGTTCAATTGAAGGTGGAAATGAACCACATTTAGGGAAAAAAAGTCACAAATAAAAAAAATATACAAATTATTAAAAAAATTTTTAAAAAAGGGAAAATTTTAGGTACGCCCCTTTACATAGGGGATGTTAATTTCCACGTAAGAGGTTGTCACCAATAATAACCAATTTGATTTTTTTGTTTCAGATTAACCGTTCCTGACATTAAGTTGTAGCAGCGGGACAACTGATTTTTTTTAGTGCTTGATTTCATCGCCCTCTATCGGCTGAAGAAGTTATAAAAGAATTTTTTTTGTTATCTTAAAACATTTATTTAACAGAGACCCAATTAAAACTGGACTAACTCGCGGTGGTGGGGTACTCATTGCTGTCAGAAGGATACATTGCTCTTCTCTTCAGCCGCTGATTGATTCAAATTCTCTGCTTGACCAAATTTGTGTACGTTTGATGACGGAATCTGGTGCATTATATATCTGTTGTAGGGTTGGCAAGATCGCCATGTAGGGTTGGTAGGATCGCCTTGTAGGGTTGGTTGTATATTCTATTATTTTACAAGTTATTTTTAACACTGTTCAAAAATAACTTGTGGTGTTTTTAGAGCGCACCAACGCTCAGGATATGATGGCTTAAGAGCCGCGCTTATTGAGAAAATAAAAAGATAGTTTTAAGCTAGTAGAGCTCAGAATTACCATCAGATAGATTCTGTCTTTATTTTATAAAATTAAAGATATTTATACAATTTTTAACACTATTATTTTAACATTATTTTTACCACTATTTCCAAGACTCCTCCTTGAATTCCAATATTTCATAATTTTAATTTAAAAATAGACAATTGACCAATCACTCTTGGTTTGGTAAAATTCTTCATATTTCCCCTCAAATTGATATTCTCTACCAATAATTGGTTCACTAAACTTACGGCCTTGATTCTAAAGTGTCATAGGCACTTGTTCAGTTCATTAGCTTGTTGTTGTTGCGTAGAGTTTCTCATGCACATGCATTTGAAACACAACACCCGCTGTCGCGCTTATGCTTGTGCGGTATCTAGCGGCAGAAGTGTAAAAGGTGCTAAGTGCATCGAAAAGAATTTGAGTGCAATGTTTTGTTTACGTTAACATTTTTGGGGATTTAATGTTAAGAATTTGTCACAATATTTTTGTTGATATCTTTGGGTTTTATTATTGTCATGTGTTGGAAAATTGTAGCTACGCATGAAAGTCTTTTGGGTGGTCAGTTTGGTAACTATGTATGTACATATGTAAGTACACTACACCCTCACCCTTAAGCGAAAATTTACTTGCAAAGATAAATTATTATGAGGTCGAAGTTTTGGAAAAGTATAAACTTAAATGAAGTATTGTATTTATTTTAATTACATTTTTAGTATGTTATAAACTTTAAAAAAAAATATATATATATATGATTCTAAATGAAATTTGAATAAGATTTGTATAAAAAGAAGTTTTTATAGTACAATTTTTAATACTTATAATTATTTATTATTTACTTATTTGCGCATTCTAATGTTAAATTTCTAGTTTTGAAAAGTTATATGTAATAAAATGGTTTTATTAGAACTTTTGATTAATCGTGATTGATTAATATTTATATTTAATTGATATAATCTTATTTTAATTGTGCTTATATAACTTTTTTTAACATATTATTATGAAATTTTTTATAGATATTATTTATTTCTATAATTGAGTTTACACCTTCTCTACGGACTATTTTATAAGGTCCGTGATATGGACTTTGAGATTTTTTTTTGGTTTCTAATTTTACTAATACATGATCTCCTTCTTGAAAATCGGAGATATTAACATTTTTGTCGTAAGCAATTTTACGTTTTTCTTTTACAGTTTTTATTATTTCTCTTGCTTTATTAATGGAATTTCTTAGTCTTGCTTTCAATTCGTTTGAATAATTTTCAAAATTGTAAACTGGTTCTTTATCTTTTGTTAAATCATTTAGAGTGTTCGGTAATTTGCCAAAAATAAGTTCAAATGGTGAATACGATGTATCTACATGTGGTGTTGTATTATATGCGAATGTGTAATATGGAACCCATTTATCCCATTCATAATCATCAGCAAAAGATAGAAGATACTCGTTAAGTACCCTGTGGTTTCTTTCGAGTGCTCCTATAGTTTCATGATGATAAGGTGCTGAGAAAATGTGTTCTATTTTTAATAAGTCGCAAACGTTTTTTAAAAGTTCGTTTGTAAATTCCGTTCCTTTGTCAGATTTTAAATTCTTGAAAAGTCCGTACTTTAAAATCAACTGTTCTACAAGTGTTTGGGCTATTGTTTTTGCGTCTTTTGTCTCAATTGGGTGTGCTACAATAAATTTTCTCAGTTCACATTGCATAGTCAGTATGTACCTAAATCCGTTTGAAATTTTTAATGGTCCGACAGTGTCAATTGATATTGTTTCAAAACTCGTATTAGGAGTATCAGTTATTGTCATTTTTTCTTTGATGTGTCTAGTCTGTTTATTACGTGTGCAATATATACATTTGTTTATATAATTTTTCACCATCTGTCGCATATGTTTCCATACAAAGCGTTGTTTTAGTTTAAGGATAGTCTTTCTGATACCGAAGTGTCCTCCTTGGGGTGTGTCATGGTATTCTTGAATTATCTTGTGTTGCATGGTTTTATTTGTTATTCTTTTAGGTGGTTGAAATATCAAAATTTTTAGCGATTCTTTATTATTTTTCATTTTCTGCTGCAGCATGTTATATATTCTCTTTAATTCTTCTTTTTGTACAATTTCAAATATAATATCATTTTCATCTAGCGCTAGTTCTTTTATATTCAATTTATTCATTTTAGATACTAATTTCTTCAGAATCGGCTCTAGAGTCGCTGAATTATCATTAGATCTTGCATGCATATTTTTAATATTATTATTTATTTTTGATGATAGCTTCATCGAAGTCGAATCTGGATTCGTCGATTTATCGCTACATCGCACGTGCACAGTATCATTTATTAACTCGATACTAGTATCATTCATATTCATATTTATATTCTTATCGCTTATTTCAAATTTTATTTTGCGTACGTTTTTTATGTCGCTAATTGATGTGCAATCCCATATAAAGAGTTGATCAGACTCCAGCGGTGATGTGCATTCATCCTTTGCAAGTTCTTCTCGCTTATTTTTACTACCCCTAGTTATTACCATGGCTTTTTTTACATTGCTGTTTTCTTCTGTTGGTATCAGTTTTTTTAATATTTCTGAATCTATTTTTACTCGCGATAGTGCGTCGGCATTTGTATTTATTTTGCCTTGTTTAAATATTATTGTAAAATCATAATCAGATAAATGCAGTCTGATTCTCGTCATTTTTGATGATGGGTTTTTGTGACTAAATAATGAAACTAAAGGTCTGTGATCTGTAACAACTATAAATTTCTGTCCGTATAGATATGGTTTGAAAAAGTTTATTCCCCAGTGGATGGCTAAAAGTTTTTTCTCTATTATAGGTTTATTTATGTCATGTTTCTGTAGAGTTCTGCTGGCATAAGATATTGGTAAGTCTTGCCCAATGTCACCTTGTGATAATACTGCTCCTAAGGCGTAGTTTGATGCGTCGGTCGTTAAAATTAATGTTTTGGAGAAGTCTGGATACTGTAGTATGGGTGGTTCTATTAATTTTTGTTTAAGTGTCTCGAACGCTGTTTGACATTGTGTTGTCCAATTGAAAATTTGGTTCTTTTTAAGTAAGGCATTTAAGCATTGTGCGATTGTTGCAAAGTCTTTTATGAATCGTCTATAATAATTGCAAAAGGCGACGAATCTGCGCACTTCGTCAGCATTTGAAGGAATTGGATAGTTTTTTATTGTTTCATATTTTGCTGGATCAGTCTTAATACCGTTTCGTGTTATTAAATGTCCTAAATAGACTACTTCAGGTCGTAAAAATTTACATTTACTTGCATTTAATTTAAGGTTGTATTTTGATAATCTTTCGAAAGTTTTAACTAAATTATTGTTATGGTGTTGGAGGCTACATCCAAAAACTATTATGTCATCTACATATAAAAATGCTTCTGAGCTTAATCCTGTGAGTGCTAATGTCAACATACGTTGAAAACTGTTTGAGGATATTTTTAATCCGAATGGTAATCTTTTGAATTGGTAATGACCGTCATTGGTCGAAAAAGCTGTTAGAGGTCTCGAAGTTTTATCTAAAGGAATTTGATGGAAAGAACTCGTCATGTCGAGTGTGGAAAAATATTTTGCTCTACCTAATTTGTCTAATACATCTTCTATTCTTGTCAACGGAAATTTATCACTTACTATTTTATCATTTAATTTTCTGAAATCAACTACCAAGCGCCATTTCTTAGTGTCATCACTGCTTTTCTTTGGTACAAGTAGGAGTGGTGAATTGTACGGGCTTACTGATGGTTCAATTATATCATTCTTCATTAATTCTTCAACCTGTTCATGGATTTCTTTATTTTGACTGTATGGTAACCTATAATTTTTAATGTATGTGGGTGTATCATCAATTGTGGAAAGTCTTTGCGTATAAAAATTATTTATGGTTAACTGTTCATTTTTTAAATGGAATATATGTTGATAATCTCTGAATATATTTATAAGTGGATGTTTTGTTTCTATGTCTAACTCTTTCAAAACTTTTTGAAATCTAATTTCATCTTTACGTGTGTCTTGCTTGAAATATAAGAATTTTGATAGGGGTATTAATTTTGGTGTTAGTTTACTTATTTTGACTTCTGTTTCAGTTGTGTTTAATATCTTTACGTGGCATATTCCTGTTGATGGAACTATAGAGTTCGCTATGAATACTCCTGATTGTATTTCCTCGTTTAATATTACACTATCTTGCTCTAAATTTAAGTTTATAGGGGCTATAATTTCTGTTCTGGGTGGTATTTGAATTATATCAAAGGCATGTTTATTTATGTAAAGAGGTGTTACTATGTCAGTGTTGCTTAGTATTATTGTTAGTGTTTGTGTTTCATAATCAATTTTGCACATATATTTAGTTAAGAAATCTCTTCCTATAATTCCATCAGTGCTTATTGGGAAATCTGGTTCTACTGCATGAAAAAAATGTTCTACTATGTCACATTGAAAATCTATTTTTAGTTGTACAGATCCCAAAGTTAAAGTTTCCTCATTTGTTATTCCTGTTAATTTACATTTATTGTCTGTTTTTATTATTGTATCTGGTGCTATATTTTCAAGTTTGCATATTGAAATATCTGCACCCGTGTCAATTAAGAACTTTAAGTTTTGTTTCGAATTTTTACATTTTACTATAATATAATTCGTATTGTTATCCGATATATTATAAATCTTTAATTTTGCTGTCCCGGAAGATCTTCTATATGGATCTCCGAGCATTCTCCGTTTCCCTGTATATCTAATATTCTGTTACTATGATTTTGACTGTCATTTATGACATACATTCTGTTTTGGTTTCTATAGTTTGGATTTTGTCTATAGTTACTGTTGAAACTTCGTCTATAGTTATTGCTGTTTTGTAAATTATTCCTGTGATTGTTGTTATTATGATTATTTTGGTTATTTGTGCGCTGCATGAAATTTGTATTGTTGTTTCTGTAATTTTGTTGTCGAGTATTATTATTGTTGTAATAGCTGCTATATTGTGTCTTCTTGTTGTAGTTATTAGCTCCGTTATTTTGTCGTCCCCGGTATGAATTGTAAAAATTAAAGTTATGTTTCCTGTTGTTTGCTTTAAAGTACATTAACTGATTATTTGTTTGTATATTTTTCTCTAGTTCTAAAGCTAGATTTGTTGCGTCAATTAATGTTTTTGGTTGAGCTGCAAAAATTGTGTTCTTTAAGTCTTCATTAAGTCCATTTTTAAAAATAGTCAAAGCGTAAGATTCATTTATTTTCATAATTAAATCTCTTTGCTGAGTATTGCTATCGGTAGGTAGTTCATTCATTTGTAAATTATTTAGTTCAGATGTTAAGTTTAGTAGTTTGTCTTTAAAATTTGATACTGTACCGTTTCGTTGTGTCAGCGTAGATAGTTGTGTATATATTTGTGTAATTGTTAGATTGCTTTTAAATGAATTTGTGAGAGCGAGTTTAAGTTTATCGAATGTGTCTATACTTGCTGTATGTCCTATTGTTGTTTTAACATTATTGCTTAATTTTACATTGATTACAATGTTTATTAATTTTCTTTTGTTTTCTGGTGTAATACAAGTGCTGTCTATTAGTTCTACTAAAGTTAAAAAGGCGTTTAATTCCTTGTAGTTACCATTGAAAATAGGAATGGTTTTCAAAATTAGCTCTATATTTAGTTCAGACATTGTTAATTTGTTCTTGTTATCTACTTTGTGATTTAACAAAAGATTTTTTGTTTCGTTTAGTAATTTTTGGAATTGATCATTCAATTCATATGCCTCTATTTTATTTAAGGATTCGCCAGTTTTATTGAAATGTAAATTATAGCGATTTAAATAATTTAGCTTTAAATCAATTGTTTCTGTTTTGTATTTTCTATTTGATGATTTCTTGATATTTTGCTTAATTTTTAATACCTCATTAAAAATTTCTTTAAGTTCTTCCATTAATTTCATATGTTTTTGTTTTTATTTATGACAATACCTACAAAATAGTTGCGAGTTATGTTCAAAGAAATCAAATCTGCTTAGTCTAATGTTACATTTACTACATTGAAAACAATTTTGATGCCAGCTTTTTCCTTCATACTCTATATATATTACTTTACCTATATCTATTATTTTTTTATAACAAGCTATGCAATGTTTTTTAAACAGGATACCATAACATCCTTGGTATTTACAAAGTGTTGCAGAATGCATTATTCAAAATGTTATTTAAAAGTTAATGTTTTGTTTAAACATTTGCTCTGGTTACGTGTTTTCTTACGTACTTTTTGTAATATAAGTTAATTCTATACAAAATGTAAGCTATTAAAGAAATAATTACTAATGTAATAACTATTGTCCTTGTAATATTAGTTATCTGAGATGTTGTTATTATCGACCCAATATTATTGTCAATGTTTTCATTTATAATGATTTTTTCTTTATTCTCGTTATTTAACATTGTAAGATATACATGTGTTACGTTAGGTATCATAAGTTTATTTATTTTAGTATAATGTAAAAAAAATTGTATATTATAGTTGATTTTTATTTTTTTTTTACCATTATGTAGGATGGGTAGTATTTTTTATTTTTTTACATAACTTTGTTTTTCAATAATTATTTTTTTCAAAATTTCATTTCTTAATTCTTTATCTGTTGTTATCCTGGCTATCCGGTTTAGTTCTGCCACACGTTGTCTGGCTTTGGCAATTCTTCCAATTTGAAAAGATATTGTTTATTTCTTCTAATGTTGACATTTGGATTTTTAAATAGTTTTGTTTTTGATGCAAGGAAACAGAAAAACTTCAGTTATTTAGGATTAGTTGAGATCGCAGGATCGATGGTAGCAGGATCGCCATGTAGGGTTGGCAAGATCGCCATGTAGGGTTGGTAGGATCGCCATGTAGGGTTGGTTGTATATTCTATTATTTTACAAGTTATTTTTAACACTGTTCAAAAATAACTTGTGGTGTTTTTAGAGCGCACCAACGCTCAGGATATGATGGCTTAAGAGCCGCGCTTATTGAGAAAATAAAAAGATAGTTTTAAGCTAGTAGAGCTCAGAATTACCATCAGATATATTCTGTCTTTATTTTATAAAATTAAAGATATTTATACAATTTTTAACACTATTATTTTAACATTATTTTTACCACTATTTCCAAGACTCCTCCTTGAATTCCAATATTTCATAATTTTAATTTAAAAATAGACAATTGACCAATCACTCTTGGTTTGGTAAAATTCTTCATATTTCCCCTCAAATTGATATTCTCTACCAATAATTGGTTCACTAAACTTACGGCCTTGATTCTAAAGTGTCATAGGCACTTGTTCAGTTCATTAGCTTGTTGTTGTTGCGTAGAGTTTCTCATGCACATGCATTTGAAACACAACACCCGCTGTCGCGCTTATGCTTGTGCGGTATCTAGCGGCAGAAGTGTAAAAGGTGCTAAGTGCATCGAAAAGAATTTGAGTGCAATGTTTTGTTTACGTTAACATTTTTGGGGATTTAATGTTAAGAATTTGTCACAATATTTTTGTTGATATCTTTGGGTTTTATTATTGTCATGTGTTGGAAAATTGTAGCTACGCATGAAAGTCTTTTGGGTGGTCAGTTTGGTAACTATGTATGTACATATGTAAGTACACTACACTGTGCATCATACATTCCACCAAATAGCAATGACATTACATATGCGGCACACATCGATAACGTTATTGGTATCAACTCATCACTAGATGACAACTCTCACCTTTGTTTCATGGGTGATTTCAATTTATCTAAGGTTATCTGGACTTATATTGCCGAGGTACTAACACCAACAAATATTAACCAGACAAATGAAATACACTTCATCGATAGTATGTATAGTATCGATTTGATTCAAATAAATCATATTTTTAATAATCTTAATATATTGCTAGATCTTATTTACATATCCTCTAATATTAAATATGCTATTTCTGAATTCATTCATTCATTCATTGGGTCTTTATTTTATAAGTACAATAAGAACTAGGTTCTTTTACAGTACAAAGTGTAAACACAAGATACAATTTGATTTTTTTGAAATTAAATTAATACATTGCTTAAATTAATACATTAATACATTGAATTTATATAATACAAATAGTTTAAACTAAATTAACAAATTAAAATTGACAAAAAATTTTATCAATTTGTAAAAAACAAAACAGAAAAATAATAAAAAAAAAAAAAAATAATTTGCTTAAGTATAAAAGAAAATAGAAAATATAAAAGAAGTTTATGAAAAGAAAAGAGAAAAAAGGGGAAAAAAAGAAAAAGAACTGTTTACTTAGTAAATGCCTAGTGAAGAAAAATGTTCCAAAATGGCATGTTTGAAATTTGCTATTCTGACAATAGATTTTATGCGACTCGGTAATGCGTTCCATAATCTGATGGCGTTAATAAAAAATAATCTTGTCGAATTTAAAAAATTAAAACATGGAATGATAAGCGTTTGGTTCCTCAACGACTGGGAAAATTGTAATTTTTCAAATAAATAGCTGGGCGTTCTGTTTTGAATTAGTTTGTGTAAAAAGATACAATTCCTGGCATTGAGATAACTTATAATGTCACAACCAAGTATCAAATTCCTAAAGTGAGCTAAGTGTTCATGTGTACGCAGCCCATACACATATCGCGTAGCATGATTGTACGCAACTTGTAATTTATGTTGTGAACGTGAATCTAATTTACTGTAGACGAGTTCAGCATATGTTATCACAGGAAGGACTAATTGGACAACAAGCTTGCGTCTTGTATCAACTGGTGTATAATTAGCTGAGAATCTAAGGTTCCGCAGGATGAAATATATTTTACGGACAACATCGTTGATGTGATCTGTGCACGTGAGAGAACAGTTAATTTTAAAGCCAAGACTTCGAACACAACAGACAAGTTTAAGGTTTTTGTCACCAATTGAAAGATCAGGAATATCCCCGTGATGAATTTTTTCTTTGGATATGGGCAACACATATGATTTTAAGGCATTTAACTGAAGATAATTTTGTTTAGCCCACTGGTAAATACTGTTCAGATCTTCATTTAGCTTATATACCAAATCTTCCATAAGGTTTGTTTTACCAGATAGGTATATCTGAACGTCATCAGCGTAAGCATGCAGTGACGCGTATGTGCAGGTATAGAAAATGTCATTGATAAACAATGAAAACAGAAGTGGACCAAGAACGGATCCCTGTGGCACACCACTGCAAACCAATTTCTGCTGCGAGAACCTATTACCAACTTTTACTCTTTGTACCCTGCCTGTTAAGTAGCTATTTAATAATTTTACAGCATTGCCACTAAATCTATAAAAGTGTTTTAGCTTGTGACAAAGAAGTGCATGATTAACAGTGTCGAATGCTTTAGAGAAATCAAGCAGACAAAGGAGAGTTACTCTACCATCATCATAAAAGGATCTAATGTCATCCAAGACTTTAAGGGTAGCCGTCGAGCAGCTATGACCTGCACGAAACCCAGATTGTAGAGGAGATAAAAGATTATTTATTGCTAAGAATGACGATATTTGGTCAGCCATAATAGCTTCACAAACCTTCGATAGGGACGACAGGATGCTTATAGGTCTGAAATCTTTGGGATCAGAAGCTGTTGTTTTTTTTGCTACAGGTGTAATTAAAGCAGTTTTCCAAGAACTAGGAAAGGAAGATGTAGCAAAGCAATAATTTATTATATGGGTAAGAGGGCTCAAAATATGAGCTAAAATAATTTTAATAAATTTTATATTAATACCATCTTCTCCAACGGCGTTCGATTTTACGTTCATTACAAACTTTGCTACATCATTTTCCGAAACCGGGGAAAATTGAAAGCATTGTTGCGAAGGAGACTCAGCAGATTCAAAAGTAATATTTTGCAGAGAGTTGGTGTTGAGGAGAAAAAAATCATTAAGAATATCTGGATCAATCGAGCAGTCGGAGGTTTGCTTATTGCCAATGCTTAGTTTTTTTAAGTTACTCCACAGAGCCTTAGGAGGAAGAGATGCGTTCAGTTTAGCATTACAATAGTTTATTTTCGACTGCCTGATAATCAACACTGAGGCATTTCTGGCACACCTATAGTCTTCCCATTTCTCAGCTGAAGGGTTTCTTTTCCATACACTTCGTAACTTGTTTCGATTTTTTAAAGCATTCCGGACATTACTTGTAAACCAAGGACAGGAAGCATTTTTAATAGTGACAGTCTTTAACGGTACATGTTTAGCAAAAATATCATTAATTTCATTAGTAAACGTACACAGTTTATCTTCTACAGACAGACAAAAACAAACCTCGTTCCACGGAATTAAAAGAACATCACGATACAAAGACGGATAATCAATTGACTTAAAATCATAGTAAGAGAACGTGTTTGACACTGGAGAACGCGACAAGTTTATATTAATTGTACAGAAAATAAGGTCATGATCAGATATGAAATATATCTGGTCGAACAATAATACAGTTGAGACATCTGACACAATGAAATAATCAAGAAGACTAGGATTATCATTAGACGAATAACGTGTGGGCATGGTATCATTAACGACTGACAGACCGACGGATGAGAGATTGTCAAGCATTGAACTACTGAAACAATCATTACATAAAAGATTAACATTAAATCATTGTTATTAATTTAGTTAAATTTCTGTTTTAACTTTAAAATATAATGTTGCGGGAAAATTACGAACTTATACTTCTTTTAAGCACGTTTAAATGTTTTTTGTCACCGCACTTGTGTATTTAAATAAGCAGAAAAACTATTTAAATTTTAAATTTTGTTTGAGTATATAAAAAATACGTCCGCACTCGACTCTGACTCGCAAACTTTTGTTTGCGAATGTTTGTATCCTTTATCTAATCCTAGTGTGCATCATAAGGCACTCTCAATTGACATTGAATTTTATGAATTTTTTGATAATAATCCAGAAAAAAATATGTATAATTTTAATAATTGTAATTTTGATATTTTAAATAATTTATTGCTTAGTACAAATTGGAATGAATTATTTGGCGATAATAATGCAGAGATATGTTATAGTCTATTTAAAACTAATATTTTAACTAGTTGCTACTCCTGTACACCGCGTTTAGTTAAAAGTAATCATAAGCTTCCCTGGTACACTAAGGGTCTTAAAAAGCTTAAAAATCAGCGAAATAAGTTTTTAAAGTTATTTAAGGCATCATATGAGCCTACGTACAAAGTAAAATATTTGCAATATATGCGCGAATTTAATTTTTTAAATAAATTCTTGTATAAACAATACATTTTGCGATATGAATCTAATATAAAATCTAACCCTAAATCATTTTGGAATTTTATACAGTCGAAAAGAGGTGGCTCCCAAATCCCTACAGCAATGTTTTTTAATGGAAAGTGCTCAGTGAAAATTGCAGACACAGTTAATATTTTTGCTGACTTCTTTAAGTCCAACTTTGTTGTGGATGATGATGTTTTTGTTAATCCACGGAATCCTATTGATGTATTTACTGATATTGGTTCTTTAACCTTATCAGCTGATGACGTTATCGAATCCATAAGGAATATGAAAACTTCTTGTAAAGAGGATATTGATGGGTTTCCTTCAATCATTTTTGTTAAATGCATGCATACGTTAGCAATTCCTCTGTGTGCTATTTTTAATAAGTCTCTATCTGAAGGTAGATTTTTAAAGTATTGGAAAAATGCTTCAATTACCCCTATTTTTAAATCGGGTTCTAAAAGTAACGTTGCTAATTATCGACCAATCTCAAAGCTATCCAATGTTTCTAAACTTTTCGAAAATATAGTTAAATTGAATTTAAGTTTTTTGATAAAAAGATATATTTGTCCGGAACAACATGGTTTTGTTGCTGGTCGGTCTATTCTATCAAATTTAGCTCTCTTTTCTGAGTATTGTGTATCTTCTTTTGTGCAAGGATATCAAGTTGATGTAATTTACACAGATTTTTCAAAGGCATTTGATAGAGTTTCTCATAAGTTACTTCTCTGGAAACTAGCACAAATGGGTTTTCATTCTAAGTTTTTGAGTTGGATCCAGTCTTATTTGTCTGATAGGACTTGTTTTGTTTGTATTAACAATATTAAATCGTATGAATTCGTTGCTTCCTCGGGTGTACCTCAAGGAAGTATCCTTGGACCGCTTCTCTTTATTTTTTTTATAAATGATGTCTCTAAATATATTTGCAACTCGCGCTTTCTACTTTATGCGGATGACCTTAAAGTGTTTAAAAAAATATCATGTTCTTCGGATATTGCTGATTTGCAAGACGACGTTAATAGACTTTTGGCTTGGAGTATTTGGAATGGCCTTCCTTTAAATTTTTCAAAATGTTTTCATCTTACTCTCTCTAAACTTTCTCTTAATACCTTTTGTAACTCATACTATCTTTCTGATGAAAAAATACAAACTATATCTACATATCGAGATTTGGGTGTAATTTTTGATTCAAAATTCTCGTTTCTTGACCATGTTAACTTCCTTATTCCTAAGGCCTATTCTTTATTAGCGTTTATTCGAAGGAACAGCAAAGATTTTTCCGATCCGCATACACTAATAATGTTATTTAATGCGTTTGTGAGATCGAGATTGGAGTATGCCTCCATTATTTGGAGCCCTTTTTACATGTCAACCTCGTTTCGACTGGAAAAAATTCAAAAAAATTTTACAAGGTTTGCCTTGCGGTCAATTAAATTTCAAGACCCGCTACCACCTTATAATTCTCGTTTAATGCTCTTAGGACTGAAATCACTTGATTCCAGATGTAAGATGGCATCATTGATGTTCATATTTGACATTATCTCTGGATTAATAGACTGTCAATCTCTTTTGGAACTTATACCTTTCAATATTCCAATAAGAAATTTAAGAAATCGAAATTATTTTTTGTTAAATATTGTAGAACAAACTATGCCTTAAATGAGCCTATAACTAGAGCCTTGTTACTATTTAATGAATTGCATATTTCAAATGAATTTGATCTCTTTGTTCCGAAAAACATTTTTAAGAATTTTGTGAATAGCATTTACTTAACGTAATTTTATGATTATCATAATATTAATATGTATTAAACTTAGTATATCTTTAATCTAACATAGTCTGTAAGGATATTTGTATTCAAAGACTTCAAATAAACTAAACTAAACTAAATTTATAAATATGTCACAAAAAGTTTAAAATTGATACATAATAAATATGATTGAAATACAAATATTAAAAATATATGTTTTTTTCTTCCAAATGATTGGTACTACTTCCTTAAAAAAAAATAGCTACTGAAATTCGGAGTCGGTGTTCGTAACTTTTAGAGCGTTAACTGCAATTTTCGTTCGTAATTCTCGCCCTAGTAGACAAAGAATAACAAGTTTAGTGCAAAAATTTGAGTCTACATAACACATGGTCCAATAAGTCCCGAGACTAACTACTAGGTGGCTTCTCTAACGAAATATCGATATAATCTTTCGATAGTTCCAACCTTCAAACAATACGTGTACAAATTTCATGTCAATCTAACGTTTAGTTCAGAAGTTGCAGTGATTTAAGTGACGCTACTGTTGATATTTTCAAAATAATGGATTCAAAGCAATTCCGTGTGTTGATTTATCACTGTTTTTTTATGGGAAAAAATATCATCCAAGCTGAGCAATGGCACCGAAGTGTTGTTCGGAGTCTGCTTCGTCAAAAGCAACCATTTGCCGATGGTATGCTGAGTTTAAACTTGGTCGTACATACACAAATGATGCTGAACGTTCAGGACGCCCAAATAAGGCAGTTTGGGCAGTCCACAAAACATAAAAAAAGTATACAAAATGGTATTGGCCGACCGTAAAGTGAAGGTGCGCGAGCTAGCTGAGGCTCTGAAGATATCGAAAGGCAGTGTGGGAACAATATTACAAGAACATTTGTCGATGAGAAAGCTGCTTTCCAAATGGGTGCCGCGTTATCTCACACCGGACCAAAAACAACAAAATGTCGATGATTCGGGGAGCTGTTTGGCACTGTTTACAAAGGATAAACATAGATTTTTGCGTTGGTATGTGACAATGGATAAAACATGGATCCACCATTACACACCGGAATCAAAACGGTAGTCAGTTGAGTAGAGAGCAACCGATGAAAGCAGGCCAAAGCGACCAAAAACACAACAGTGTATTTTGGGATGCGCATGGAATTTTGTTCATCGACTATCTCGAAAAGGGAAAAACAATTAACAGCGATTATTGTATAGCGTTGTTGGAGCGTTTGAAGGATGAAATCGCGAAAAATCGGCCCCATTGGAAGAAGAAAAAAAAAATCTTTTTCACCAAGACAATGCACCGTGTCCCAAATCGATGAAAACGATGGCGAAAATCAACGAATTGTTCTTCGAATCGCTTCATCATCCACCGTATTCGTCAGATTTGGCCCCCAGACTACTGGCTCTTTGCTGACCTCAAAAAAATGCTTGCCGGCAAGAGATTTGGCTCCAATGAAGAGGTGATGGCTGAAACTGAACCGTATTTTGCGGCGAAGCACAAATTGAAAAGTTAGAGAATTGGTGGAATGAATGTATTGCTCTTGAAGGAACCTACGTTGATGAAGCCGATGGACCATTGAAAGCGAAGAACGTTATCCGATTGTGATCTTTAAAAGATGCGCTAAGATGATGAATTTCATCGCAAAATCATCTTCAGTGACAAAGCTCATTTTTAGCTCAATGTGTTCGTCAATAAGCAAAATATGCGTTATTGGTCGGGTTAAAATCCACATGTGCTTCATGAATCACCACTTCATTCACAAAAAATAACTGTTTGTTGCGGTTTGCATGCCGGCGGCGTCATTGTATCATATTTTTTTGTCGACGATAACAATCGTAACGTTATTGTGAATGGCCATCGTTATCACGCCATGATTACCGATTATTTTTGGCCCGAATTGGAAGATATGGACTTGGACGACATGAGGTTTCAACAGGACGATGCCACACAGCACACGTTATACTCGATTTATTGAAGATTAATTTTGATGAGCGTGTTATCTCAAGAAATGGACCAGTGAATTGGTCGCCTCGTTCGTGCGATTTAACGCCTCTAGACTATTTTCTTTGGGGCTACGTCAAGTCATTGGGCTATGCCAACAAGGCGATGAACATTGAACGCGAAATAGCGGCCGTATCGGCCGAAATGTGTAGCCGAGTCATCGAAAATTTGGTCCAACGAATCGACCACTGCATATGTTCCCGCGGTAGCCAAATGAACGAAGTGGAGTTCCATTCATAAATGTTTTGATTGTACTTCAAACTGATAATATAAGGGGTATTCACGATCTGGAGCTCTTTGTAGACCTCTTGTGCAAAAGATCAAAAAAGAGCAACAAACTGTGAACACATCCCATACACAGGCCATGATACAATTATACATTTAGGTTTGACAACAGGCTATTTTCTCACGAGATCGTTCATGGATTGTCAAACTCGTCTTTTTTTGTTTTTTTTTTTTTTGTTTGCTTTGTTTTGTATGATTTGTGACTATTCATGTTCGATTGAAAACTGTCACACCTACCTGATTAATTATACCATGGGCCTAGCAATTGAATTTAAGTTTAGTCCGCTTTGAAAGTTAGTGATGTGAAATTATGATATGAAAGAAGTTAGTACCTAGAAGTGCACACAATATACCATCACTATTTGTTTGCTGTCAAAAATTCACAAAATGAACTCAAGAGCTCAAGCGCACTACAAAAGAACTACAGGGTGTCGCCAGTGCGTTTGAGCAAAAAAGAACAATTTTGACAGCACGTGTATTTTGTTATTGTAGAGCTCTTTTTTGTTGCACTTTTGCTCTTTTACACAAGAGCTCTACAAAGAACTCCGGATCGTGAATACCCCTATAGTTTTTGAAATATCTCAAATAGTGTGCGTTTTATTTAAAAAAAAGTTGTCAAAACGGTTCAAAACGGGTTCTTCAACAATTCTTTCACCAATAAGGTTGATATAAAGTTGATAAGCTTCCTTTGACTTAATGGAGAACATTTTGGCCAACTCCCCATATCTCATCTTCACTTCTTCACTTACATTTAATGCAGTTTTCATAATTTTGTATAATTTATTTCTTTGATTTCTTAGGTGTCTGAGATTCTGATCTAGCCATGGTTCCGATAGTTTAGTTTTTTCATTATTTTTGGGACATGTCCATCAATAATTGTAAGCACAAGCTTACAAGAAAATCATATACAATTGAGTTATTAAATGAGTGAGTAAATGTTATATTTTCGGTGAACAGTTCTGTAGTTAAGGCTGTGTGGTGCATACTGTTAGAAAATAGGTGTTCAGCTCCGCTAGTTGGAACAACGTTTATTTCATAATAGGCATTAGTGAAGATTAAGTCTAGCCATCTGCCATTCTGGTTTGGAGTCCTATTTACTTGTTGTAAGTCGTTAAAATATAGGATACTAAGAAAAGTACAATCAATCGAGTTAGAGAGGTTTACCGAGAGAGGATAGTTGTCATTTTCATCAATGACAAAGGAAATATTTGGGCGGTTAAAATCGTCAAAGATAACAAGTGTGGATTCATGGACGCGGTTATTGGTGAAATGGTCTCACATAACTCACTGTATGTAGATTCAATAGAATTGGGAGGAATATAGATAACACCCATATGAATATCTATATATTAATACGCAAAGAAAAAAGTTTGTGTTTCCTTTTTTTCTGTGTTACCTTCAACATATTCACATTTTTATTCGAATATGTTGTCATTAAGATAGGTAAAACTGAGCAAATGTAAAATGCTTTTTTTACCAATGGGACAATGAGAAACCACAAAGCGACAAAGCTCTGTTGAACATCGCTGCTGTAGCTTACAAAAGCAAGAGTAGAATGCGGGAGTGACGCAAGCATTTAAAAAGAGCTGAGTAGCATTATTGTTGTTGGTGTTGTGGTTGTTGCTTTCTCTTAATTTCTTTCAGCGTTAAAAAACATTTAAACTGCTGCTTGTTTCTATTATCTTGAGAATTATCATTTATCTTGATTTATTTGTTATACTTTTCTACGGTTTTTTACTTTTACTTTACTTTTAATTTATTTATTTACTTTAAATGAATATTATATATTGAATAAATTTTTGTTATTGCGCATATGCTTCCTTTTTTGTCCTTTACCACTATTTTCCTCATAGCGTCAAGGTAAGCATTGAGAATTTACATGCAAATTAATAACAATTCATTATGTGAAAAACAACTTGAGTTTCGTTACCTTATAGAAACGGATGGCCGAATTTCGGCCACAGGCGATACTAGTATTGATTATTAAGTGAACAGACTCTGATTATTTGGTGTTCATAAAGTTTGTAGAAGGTGGTTTCGACAATTTGACTTGAAAGTTTGTTGTGTGTTGCGATTAAACCACCCCCTCTACGGGAATTACCAGTGTGGGAGTAATCTCGATCATTTCGGTAGACTGTCCAATTGTGGTCAAGAATTTCTTCATTTTTGAATGAATCATTTTGAATGCCTCGTATACCACCATAATTGTGGTAACATATTTTTATGGAATTCATTGCGGGGGTAGATTGGCACTGATATTTGGGTACTACTTGTGGAATTTTGTTAGGAGCAAAAGTAGTTTTTGAAATTTGATTGAGTTTTATTCAGATGCCAAAAACGCTTTGATGTGGTATGAGAGGCAAATGCTGACAAATCATTCTTAACTTCCTTTGGAGAGATATTGAAGCTCTCAGGAAAACTAATGAAGATTTTCTTAAGTTCCATTGGATTAGTCGGAAGGCCTTCTTGCTGTATAGCAACTATAAAACTTGTTTTTGTAGAACCATCGATGCATATCGAATCAGATTTATCGTGCAGATATGCAAGGTATCCCACCAGGACGATTCAAAAACATCCATGTATACTTAGTGGGTATACTTAATTTGAAACTGCTATATTTGGCGTATTTGGAAGACATCTTCTGGCAATCATGAATGTTAATAGTATATTTTTTAAAATAGTTTTGCAACCATGACTAATTTGCATTAAAGGAGAAACCTTCGATGAAAAGTACAGTTTTGCCCTTTAGGTTTCCACTACTTAGCCTATGGATCCTATTTTCCCATTCTGATTTGGTTCATGATGTTCCAAAACGCTCAATTAACTGACGAGGAGTTACACTGGAACTATGGTGGCATCAGGGAGGCAGTCAGATGGAGAGTCTACAGTAACTGTGGGTGTTGTTAATAGAGGAGGTTCAATTGAAGGTGATTTAAGGGATGCATCTTTATTTCTTCAAAACTGGAAGAGGAGTTTTCGTATTGAGAAGAATTCAGCAATGTCATCGATTCTATTTGATGGCTGTCTTACAACATCTACGATTGTTGCACGAAAAACACCAAGTTCATCAGTGATGTCATTCATTTTGTGAATCAACATTTCGACGATATAATCAGGCTTCTGGGGAGACTCTGGCGATTTGTTGGACGCTGACTGGAGCATAATATCCAAATCGTTACGAATAGTATTAAGATTGTCGTTTAGTTGTTGGTTTGGTTCAATATTGTTTAGTTTCTCAAAGTTTTTGTTGATATCGCAGTTAATTTTTTTTATCGCGGATTCAATTGTCGAACTATTACAATGCCCACTTATTCTTTCGATTAATGATTTAATGCAATTCGTAATTGTTTTTAATTTTGAGTCTGCGTTTTTATTTACGCATTCAATAACGATGGTAATGTCATCGCATATTTGTGAGCTTGCATCTGGCTTAGAGAATTGTTCCGATGTTTTATTGTGAAATGTTTTATTTTCGCATAACATCACATTTAAGGTGTCACTTAAACTCTTGATCGCGAGCATTACATGTGAGAGCGATATTTCCCGACACTCATCACAGAAAAAAAACATAAAGTTATTGTAATATTCCTGCAGATAGGTACCACAAATTCCTCTGCAAGTAATCTTGGGTGTATTTCTGTCAATATTTCAAGTTCAGCGAACTTTTGACATAGATTCAGTGTACACATTTTCCCACACAAATTTATTTTTTTTTAATATTGCACTCGCAATATTAACTATTTATTTGTTATTTTTCATTTTCTTCTTTTTATTTGTGCTGTTTGTTTTTTTTTTATTTTTATTTTTGCTAAATTGCAATGTTCGCACTTTTCGCGGCACACTTATACTGGTTTTAAGTATTGTTAACTGAGACTGAGGTGATGAGGGAGCGAGCGAACGGCCAGGTGTAATAACACAGTCTGACGACTAAAAAAGCACAACCAAACTTTATATTCTTATTCTTAAAGAGGGACATGTTGTGAGTCCATCGCACTTGGTCTGGCCTCTCAATGTCGTCACAATTTTTTTCTAATTCGTTTTTAAAGTTGAAGGGTCCGATTTTTGTTGCGCCGACGTTCATTGAATTTTTACAGCTATTTGCCTTGTTGGAAATGAAAAACAAATTCCACTTATTTTCAGTAGTGTTTCTATAAATTTAAATGATATAATGCTGCATGAATGACATCTTTTTTTCACAAAAATTCATTGCACGTAAAAATACCTTTTCATTGAATCCAAAACAATCAATATCGGTTGAGAATTGGCAAAATGGCGGCAGTTTTAATGTTTTTTTTTTTTATCAGAAAACACTGACTCCCATGTAAATATATGTTGCTATCGCACAAAGTGCTGTCATTTTGTCAAATCTTAACCGATTTTGGACATCTTTAGCTCATTGGAAAAAAAATATGATGAGTAACATATATCTAGAGCATTGCAAAATAGATCTTTAAAAAATATATAAGCTACTATGAAACGAATAAACATATTTTTTTATTTTCAATAGAATTTTTATATGAATGAATGTGTACGAAATGTGTAAAAAAGTACATGTCACACCATATAATCTGAAACATTTTTGTGAGAAAATTTATCTTAAGTTTATCTTCGGCATTTACAGTTCTATCTTATGGCGTTTACTTTTCTCAAAAAAAATCTGCATTTTTTCTGCCCTCTTTGAGAATTCTGCCCTTTTTTCTCAAAAAAATTCTGACCTGTAAATTAAATCGAGTTCTTTTCTCTACAATGTTGACATTGAAAGTAGAAAAAATGCAGAATTTTTCTCTCTCAAGATCGACGATTTTAAATTCTGCCCTCAAATGCTACCAACTGAATGAACAAAGAAAGTGACATGTTAGGAAAATATTAAATATTATCATTGACATTTCATTAAAATTTGAGCTTTTTCACGGATGACAAAATAAATATTATAAAAATTGTTCTCAAAAGTAAGCAACAGTACAGCCAACACAACATCATTGAAAAAATCTTGCATTTTTCTGATCTTTTTTCGACTAAGAACAGTTCAACATTTTTTGAGTGCATGTCAAAATGTAAAATATTCTGCACTCTCAGAGGGCAGAATTTTTTGCCAAGAAAAGAAAACGCGATTAAAGAAAGATATATAAATGTTTTTATTTCGAGGAGTCCAACTTTTTTGCCCTAAAGGTCATTGGGATCAATCACCCCGTTCTAGCACTTACCCACGAGAAAGTATATGGTAGGTAAACTTACCCTACTTTTTTATATGTGAAAAGGAGCTTATTAAAATAATCAAAGTGACTTTTTAGCAAAAGCTCATCCACTATAAGTTCTGTGTTTTATTTAATAGATTAAAAAATGCAAATAAAATTGAATTGAGGGCCTTCAAGGTTCTGGGCAACGGCTCAAAAAGACTTTTTTGATTTGACATTTATTTTTTTAATTCATGTTGTAAAAGTTGAAATCTTGTAAGTACTAGAAAGTTGTCCTCGACCCCAATGTCTTTTAAAGGGCTTACACATCGGCGAATCTGTTCGTCGAACAACATGGCGGCGCGAACGTGTGTGAAAAAGCTAGCGTTCAAATTGAACGAACCTGTTCGTCACACAAGCCATTGATTTTTGTTGTTGTTTTTCATCATTTTCGGCAGCATCCCTTGTTCGACAGAGAAAATCAAAAATTTTTGTAAACACGGCCAACCGTGTGACAAACTGTCGAACATCGCTTCTTAACTAGCGAACTTGTGTGAACATGGCCGCCGTGTGACGAACAGATTCGCCGATGTGTAAGCCCTTTTAGAGCAAAAAATTTGGACGCCTCGAAATAGAAACATTGACATATCATTCTTGGACAAGAAAGGTCTGTAAATGCCGAAGATATGAAGAAAGACTTAAACGTTCGGGAAAAAACAATTGTTTTTTTTTCGAAATTTTCTTACAAAAATGCTTCAGATTAGACGGTGTGCAGCTTACTTTTTTCCATTACGGTCTAATGCACTAGTACACATTCATTCATATAAAAATTCTATTGAAAATAAAAATATGTTTATTCGTTCCATAGTAGCTTTTACATTTTTCAAAGATCTATATTGCAATGTTCTAGATGTATGTTACTCATCATATTTTCTTTTTAATGAGCTAAAGACATCCAAAATCGGTTAAGATTTGACAAAATGACAGCACTTTGTATGATAGCAATATATACATGGGAGTCAGTGTTTTATAACAAAAAAAAAACGTTAAAACTGCCGCCATTTTGCCAATTTTCAATCGATATTAATGGTTTTGGATTCAATGAAAAGGTATTTTTACGTGCAATGAATTTTTGTGAAAAAAAGATGTCATTCATGCAGCATTATATCATTTAAATTTATAGAAACACTAATTTTTTTAATGAAATTAAAGAAAAATTAGAGAATTTGCTTCGCTACACGCTTCATTTTGTATTTTATCGTATTTATTTTTATACAGCCTTGTTCTACGTGAAATTCTACTGAAAAGAAGTGGAATTTGTTTTTCATTTCGAACAAGGCAAATAGCTGTAAAAATTCAATGAACGTCGACGCAACAAAAATCGAACCCTTCAACTTTAAAAATGAATTAAAAAAAATTGTGACGACATTGAGAGGCCAGACCAAGTGCGATGGACTCACAACATGTTGCTTTTTAAGAATTTCTATAAAGTTTGGTTGTGCTTTTTTTTTGTCGATTTCGTCACACTGTAATTTAAAGAAAAAAGCTAATTAAAATACGTCCGTTTGACTGTTGATATTGATTATTATATGTTGATATTTATTATTGATTATTATTATATATTTCTATTCCTTAAATATAGTTAATTACAACTTATTTATTTAAATATATATATTTTAGTAGGATTAAAAAAAAAATCACCAAGCGGTTGTCAAAATCGTAATCTACGACGAATTCTGAGAAGGTTTGTCCAAGAAATCATGGGTGTAAAACAGTGTCGGGCAATTTCGAATTTCCTATTCACGCGTTTAACATAAAACTATGACGAAATTTTTTTACAAACTTTTTATTGATTGCTTAAGACTGCTATAATTTGGCGGTAGTGGGGGTATTTTACTTCGGCCCATTCGGAGAGCATTTCTTGCTAGCTTTTTTTTAAGTTCCCACCCTGAGATATTATAAAACACGCATAAAAATTACTATTTAATGAATTCTTTTTATAAGTGTTTTATGAGTCCTTTTTGTGAAGTATCATAAGACATGCTTAAAAATGACTCATATTTTATGAGGGTTCACAAAATGTTTATTGGGAAGCATGAGAATCTGCAGTTCAGTTATTGTACTGTTATCAACGATTTTTTTTCTTCACAGTGTAAATTGAAGCAGAGCTGCCACGCTCTCTCGGGCACACACACAAGTATGCATGTTTATGTGTTAGTTTGCCCATCACTGGTCTAAAATCAAAATCGAGCTTCCCGCTTTTACCGAGAAACTTTTCGTATTTAATATTTTTTGTGTATAAAAACGTATAAATGAGCAAATATATTCAAAATGTTACCTGTCCGCTCATAAAAATTAAAATAAACAATATCAAATTTATATTATTTTCACCATCAGCCAAAACATATTGTAGTAAACAAAATTATTATATAGCTTAATGCAAAACAAAAACTTGACTGTTAAGGGCGAAAAGGGAATAAATAAATATACTTTTTATTGCAGAATTACTTAGTTTTAAAATCTTGTTTGCTGTCCATCCTAGGTATTGCGTTTCGACTTTCAACCGTTCAGCCAACTTTCAATAATTCGACATGAAACGCTAGTCAGTAGTTTGTCATGATTATAAGCAAATAAAGTTTGTTAGGAAGGAATAAGGAAATCAAACTTAGATTTTTTGTATGTAATTTGAAAAAAGTGAAAAAAATTTCAGCGCGATTGAGCAAGTGGGCGTGACAGCTGCCATACAACTTAATCACATTTTTCGCTTTTGTTTAGAACTGAGTTAAGCTACGATAACAAAATTAAACGGTAACGTTTTGTATATAATTTGCAAAAATCCATAAAAATTTCGGTGCGATTAAAGAAGTGGGCGTGTCAGCTGCCACACAACTTAATTACATTTTTCGCTATATCTTAGAAATGAGATAAGCTACGATAACAAAATTAAACGTAGATGTTTTGTATATAATTTGCAAAAAGTAAAAAAAAATCGGTACGATTGAACAAGTGGGCGTGGCAGCTTCCATACAACTTAATCGCATTTTTAGCTATATCTTAGAAATCAGACAAGCTACAGTAACAAAATTAAATGTAGATGTCGTATATGTAATTTCGAAAAAGTGGAAAAAATTTCGGTGCGATTGAACAAGTGAGCGTGGTAGCTGCCATGCATGTGGACTATATTTTGGTCCCTAACTAAGAAATGAGAAAAGCTATGAAATATTTCGATATATAAGATTTTCTCTGAAAAATAAAGGTCAAGTTGGTAAATGAATCAAATCGGATGAAAACCACGCCTACCCCCCCATTCAAAGTGACTTTATTAAAAAGGTAAAATGTCTTAGAATTCCACAAAAATTAATAGATGGACTTGAAATTTTGCGTATGAGCTTGGATATTTAATATGCACTCTGAGTATGAAATTCACCGAAATCGGGTGAAAACGACGCCTACCTCCCATACAAAGTGGCTTTATTAAAAAGGTAAAATGTCTTAGAATTAGACAAAAATTTATAGATGGACTTGAAATTTTGCGTATGAGCTTCGATATTTAATATGCACTCCTTGGCCCTTTTTTTAATTTTACAAAATATTTTACCAATTTTTGCGTTTTTTTTTTTAACCTCAGTTAAAATATTTTTTTTTTAATTTAATATATATTACAATTTTTTTTTTTTATTTAAAAATATTTTGTAATGTGTTGAGAATATTTAAACACAACATATAGTCTAGTCGACCTCAAATTCAATACATTTCATACAAAACGGTCAGGACCTAGTTTGTACATGCATTTTTAGGACCATCAAACAGGTTAAAAAACAAGGCAACTAGCCATTTGCGCACCTTGACACTTTAAGAACTTAGAGTAGACATAATAATGGTTAAATAAAAATACATTTTTGTAAATAAAAAATGGCACTTTCTAATTTTCCAAAATATTTTACCAAATGTTCATTTTTTACGCAGTTATATCGGGAAATACCGTTTTATAGCGCAAACATTTTAAAAGATAGGTAATTGAAGATATTTTATTTCTAATCTTATCTTATCTTTTTCATAAAGTATGCCAATTTTCAACTCTTTTGGATATTGGGTGGCGTCCGTGGCGTAGTTGGTTAAAGTGCGTGGCCGCTATGTCAAAGAACTTTGGAAACCCAGGTTCGAAACCCAGCAGCGACAGAAAATTATTTGAATTAAAATAATTTTTCTGTACGGCCGCCACCTCTCTGCAGACAATGGCAAACCTCAGAGAGTAATCAAAATGCCATGTAAAGCTTCTTGAGAACGAGAACTTTCCGTTCATCGCCGTTCGGAGTCGGCGTTAAGCATGTAGGTCCGGTTCTCGGTCAATTGTGTACAAACTTAATAACACGCACAACACAATTGATCATAAGAAGCTAGGTCAAAGTCCTTTCAAGGGCTGAAATGGCCAGTTATTTATTTATTTATTTTTTTTATAACTAGAAAACTCATAAGCAAACATTTCAAAAAATCACCTTTTGGGTCGGACGATCTAATTAAAAAAAAATCAGACGAAATAATTTTGATGTGTTATTAAGTTATTCGTCACCTTATTATTTTTTTTTTTTTGGAGAATATAAATATTTGTAAAATATTTTTAATCTATCCATATGAACTTTTAAGTATTTATTTTTTCGTCTTTTAATAAATAATTATTCCTACCATCTTTTCCTATAACTATGTATGGACCCATGTACTTATTGTCTAGCTTATGACCTGATTCATTTCTAATTACGACTTTATCTCCTATATTTATACCTACGTTAGTTGCCTGCCTATCGTAAAGGTCTTTTTGTTTTTTTTTTTCTTTTCTCAATCATTTCTTTTGCCCTTGCATTTGCAACTTGTAACCTGTATTTGACTTCTTTTGCGTAGTTTACGGTGTTATAAATTGGATCAATTATGTCCACTCTTTCAAATTGATTCGCAATTTTTCCGAAAACTAGTTCAAAAGGACAGTAGTCGTGAACTGCTGTAGGAGTTGTGTTATAGCAGTAAGTGAAGTACCATTCATCCCAATCATCTTTATCGATTGAAATGTATGATCCTAAATATTCATTAAAGGTTCGATGGTTACGTTCTATCGTACCCAGCGTTTGATGGTGATACGCTGTAGATGTTAATATTTGGATTTTTAACAATTCGCATATTTCATTCAAAACTTGATTCTTATATTCTGTTCCCATGTCCGTAATGAACGACTTCATGGGATCGTAGATCGAAATAAAAGAATCAACAATTGCTTTTGCGACTGTTTGAATTCTTATTGGGGATCGGTACAGTCACTAAGTATTTTGTCAAATCGCAAATGATAGTAACGGAGTACTCGTTACCATTTTCTGTTTTAGGTAAAGGGCCTATTGTGTCTACTAAGAATGTGTCAAAGGCAGAAACGGGTGTTGGTGTAATAATGGTAGGAGGTTTATTGTTTTATAATTTTTGCATTTTATGATGTTTTTCGAAGAATAATATCTTTTAATTCAAGATATCGTCCTAGATGTCCCACTGTGGCCACCAGTGATTGGATCATCATACTTTTTTCAATTTTTTTCTAATTCAACCGAGGCAGTAGCGCTACTTCCAAATTTTTCAAATAGTTACTGTCCGAATTTTTAAAATAATTTAGAGACATTTGTAAAATTTTAATTTTTTTGTTTACTAGCTTCATTTTCAAGACAAGCTTGATCAAAATTTCCATTAGTATTGAAATCATTAATGTTAATAAGGGTTGGAATTTTCTTCCCGTGCTTAAGACTACACCTATCCAATGAGATCTTAAGCTTAACACATTTCTTGACATCATTGAAGTTTATGACGTCATATACTTTGGGCTTAGTTTGAATGGTAGGACTCGTTTTTGGTTTATGTGTTTTTATGTCGGTTAGTTTGGCTTGTGCTCTAGTAGTGACTTTTAGCATCTTAGAATTGTCCATGGTTAAATTCTTAAGCTCATTCATTGTAATCTGGGACAATGTGTCTGCGATTATGTTTTCTTTACCCCTAAGATATTCGACTGTAAATTCGTATTCTTCCAAGTCAAGTCGCATTCTTGTTAGCTTGGAAGAAGGATGGTCTTGAAGTCCAATATATTGCCACTAGTTCTTGTTCTATCGTCAGGGTTGCCAACTTTTGAAAATCCCAGGCCCGGAGTTTTTTTTTA
This sequence comes from Pherbina coryleti, assembly GCA_943735915.1. Taxonomy (NCBI): domain Eukaryota; kingdom Metazoa; phylum Arthropoda; class Insecta; order Diptera; family Sciomyzidae; genus Pherbina; species Pherbina coryleti. The sequence goes on from OX030948.1 coordinate 86,749,498, forward strand.
ATAATTTTTTTATGGTCTGTTTTTAATTAAGAAATTAATTATTTCTTTGGTTTTTAAACTTTTTATTTTAACACGTTGACTGCCGCGGCAATTTTCAGAAAACTGGGAAAAATGACAATTTGATTTTTTTACATTATATTACTAAAAACTCTATTTCTAGATCACAGGTGTCATCAAAAAGCAAAAATGATGTTTTTTTTAGGAGAAAAAGGACCTACGAATTATCTCGTAATTTATAACTTTAAATTATATTTTTTTTTGTTTTTAATAAATGTTCAGTTCACGCAAGCCAACATTGACTTTTTGTTCTTTTCCCAGAAGCCGTTTATCGATACTAGCACTGATATAATACGGTTTTATTCGTAGCTACACAAAAATGACAAGTTTAGTGAGTACGAGATAACTCGTCGTTGGCACCCTAGAAGGAAACGCAATCTACGAGTTATCTCGTAGTCGGCAGACAACGTGTTAAGGATATTATGTTCCTTTAGTGCTTTTATTTATTAACACATTACAAAATTATAATGTTAACAAAATATAAAATAAGGACCCAAATATTGGAATCATTTAAGAACAATGTTAGGCATACAAAAAATTCATTTTGTATTTTTTTTTTGTTTACTATAAATAAACTGTTTATTAGTAATACTTACAAACAAAAAGTAAATAAATAAATAAAGACCTATATTTAATATCACAAAAAATAATAACATAAAAAATTCATTTTGTACTAAATGCTATTAAAGTTAATTAACTTATTAATTGCTTGTACCCCATTTATTTTTAAATTTATATTTGGCTTCCATCTTTGAAGTTCTTACAAGCTCTTGTTGATCCGGGTGTTGAAGATACGAAAGAAACTGCTGGCAATCCATATTAAACTTTATCCGTATGGATATCTCTGCTTAAACCAAACTTGTGCTCAGTTTGTTGCTGTCGTTTCTCCATATAAATAAAAAAAAATAAATAACTGGCCATTTCAGCCCTTGAAAGGACTTTGACCTAGCTTCTTATGATCAATTGTGTTGTGCGTGTTATTAAGTTTGTACACAATTGACCGAGAAATGGACCTACAGGTTTAACGCCGACTCCGAACGGCGATGAACGTAATGTTCTTATTCTCAAGAAGCTTTACATGGCATTTTGATTACTCTCTGAGGTTTGCCATTGTCTGCAGAGAGGTGGCGGCCGTACAGAAAAATTATTTTAATTCAAATACTTTTCTGTCGCTGCTGGGGTTCGAACCCGGGTCTCCAGGTTCGTTGACATAGCGGCCACGCACTTTAACCAACTACGGCACGGACGTCGTTTCTCCATATCGACTCCATTATAGAGAACACCCGTTCAACAAAAGCGTTGCTTACAGGTACGCTAAACACTTTTACAACAAGTTGTGTTATTTCAAAATAATTATTTGTTTTGAAAGTATGAACCTAAAAATCGCTAAAGGATAAGTCAGTATCCCTTAATTTTTGGAAAACATTATTGATGACATTAACTTCATCAAAAAGTTTGTCAACATTTAACTCAACATTCATTAGTTTAGAAACTTCTAATACACGTTCGAGTGTAAGCTCGTGTTTCCATATATTTAAATACCCTAGAACTTTCATGGGGCTTTCTTCAAAATCATAAAATTTGTTTAAATAGACCAAGCTTCTTTGGTAAACTTCAATCACTTCACTGAGAAAATATTTTTGCTGACATGGCTTAAAATCTTTTAAGTGCATACGAACTTTAGATCCAAAAAACTTTTCCTTCAGTCTATACTCTAATTTATTCTTTAAATCTAACATGACATCGTGTAGTTCTGAAGACGTAAGATCAGTTTTTCGCAAAAGTAAAATTGTTTCGCTCATCACATTTAAAAAATGTGAAATAAAATAAAGATGCAACTCATTAATTGTAGGTGCACTTCAATGCCATACTGCTGGCATTTTACAATTTTAAATATTAAGGGGTCACATTCTTCTTCACGTTGATTTAAAAAATAAGCTTTAATTGCAGGCCAAGAAGATATTATTTTATCCACAGCGTTATTTAAGCTTAGCCAACGTGTTGGAGCATTTTTTACCATTTGTGAAAACTCCAAGTCGAAGAAGTCGAAACAAGCTCTAATATCTCTACATCAAAATGTAATTTTTTGTAAGCATATTTTGCTGTATTATGTATTATATGGGCATTACAATTTGCTTTTAAAATAAATGGATTTTTTTCTTTAAGCTTTTGGTAAACCGAATTATATTTGCCGTAATTGACGTTCGCGTTGTCCGCAGAAAATGAAGTCATATTAGAAATAGATAAACTAAGATCTGTAAGACACTGCGTAATTTTAACGAATAAAGCTTGCGTCGACTCGTAGTCATCCGAATAAAAATCAATAATTTTATTTTATAACCCGTGACTTGGAAGAAAATACGTTAAAATAACATGAAAGAGTTTTGTATTTCCTCTATTTGAGTCATCGCTTGATAGAGAAAACAACACAGGTGCCTCGCCAGTAGGATTCAAGTCATTCAGAACTAGTTTAATTGATTTCAGCCCGAAAAAGTTTTCAGCAATGCTAGAGGCAGTGTATTAAATTAGATGCCACAGTCCGTACTAGCGTAGCTATGTTGGTGTTTGATGGAATGGTAAACCATTGCTAGCTCTGCAATCGCAGATTTATTTTCTTCGCAAGAAAACTCTTTTGGTGTAAACTTTGTAATCAATGAACTTTGTTTGGACGCACTTATCTTGGAATTGTGACCTGTAGATCTAAAGTGCTTGTCTACTGCTTTTTTGCCGTCATGTTTAACAACAAATGTGACACAACAGAACTTGCATTTTCCCGTGAACTCGTTTTCTTTCAGCAACCAATCTTTGTAGCTTGGTATCGAAAGCCAATCGTTGTTGAATGATGATAAATAATGTTTCTTTTTGCGACTAGATTCCATATGTTGTTCTCTAAAATAGTTTTGTATCAGTTAATACACAAAACACAAATTATTTACCGAACTTACATAAATTGAACAGCAAACATTAATCAAAAATTCAGCCGCAGAACTCAAAACAAAAGGAAAAACAGAAACGAGCTCGTCAAGTTACCAAAAGAAAAGGTACGACTGGTTACGACCTTCCTTCAAAAACGAAAATCAAGAAATATAAAGAACGTCAAAGCTAAGTTAGCGTTCATTGAGACAAATGGTTCAGACATTCACTAAAAAAGGGTGAATCAAAACTAATAAATAAGTTAAAAATTTTTTTGTAAAAAAAAAACTTGATCTAAATACAGATTAGCGCGAAAGCTGGAGAAAATGTGCCAGGCCCGGAGCCCAGAGATCGGCCCTCAGGTCTGGAGTCTCCGGGCGAAAAGATATGTGTTGGCAACCCTGTCTATCGTTGACTTGTTACTTTCGCCTTTTGTAAACGTTATTGAAGCGTAAGAAACAGGCATTTGTTTACCATCGTACTCCTGACTGAGTACTGCTCCGCACGCATATTTGCTTGCATCAGTGGTAATACAAAATTCCTTCTCGAAGTCAGGGTACTGTAATATTTGGGGAGAAGTAAGCTTTTTTTCAAATAGTTAAATGGTTTTTCACATTGTTCACTCCATTCGAATCGTATGTTCTTTTTACAGAGCCTTGTCAAATGACGGGAGTACTCTGCGAAGTTTTTTATAAACTTTCTGTAGTAATTACAGAACGCCACGAATCTGCGTACTCCATCGGCGTCTGTGGATATTGGATAATTTTAAACTACGTCAAACTTGCTGTCATCCGGAAGAATGCCTTTATCTGTGCATTTGTGACCTAGGTAAGTCACCTTATGCATAAAGAACTTAAATTTTTCGGGATTTAACTTCAAGTTGGTTTTACGGCATAGAGAGAAAATGTCATGCAAATTTTTAGGCATGTATTTTTCAAAGCACCGCACATTGGATTATTTCATTCCAATTTGTGTGATTAATTAAAAAAATCAAATCGAAGATGTCCAACCATGATTGAATAATTGAAAAAAAGTCAACGGTGTCCGTGCACTGCGATTGCAAATTTGACGTTTTCTTTACTTTTGGTGTGCGCATAGTAAGAAACACAAAAGTTTTCTTATTTCCAAGGGATTTTCCTTGAAAAATTAATTAAGTATAATATTTTGAGCAATGGGACCTTCTACCTCAGGTATTTTTGGGACGTCAAATGAAATATTTTAGTACAAAAAGTGTCTGTTCGTATTTTTAATGTTTTTTTCCGTGCAGGCTTATAAAATGTGTGTTTTTAGTTATATATGTAAGCATATAGTTGTGAATACCACTCAATTCAGTAGAAGTATATTTTTTTCTTGAAACAACAAATATAAGTGATATGTTAACAAAAAAAAAGTTTGCAGATTTTCTGCGGTTCTTAAGAAAAATATTTTTTGTTTGCCCATTCAATTGAAATACATACATATCGGTGATTCCATGTAAAAACGCCCACGCTTCTGACATCACTATTTTTGAAAATTTGTACACTCTCGGGGTTGATAGTTCTCCTGAAACGTATTATATCTGCATACTTTGTTTTTTAATTTTTATTTCTTTTTAAAAGATATACACTGTAAAAAATTTCAAAATATCTTAAAAAATACAATTAGTGCATGTATTTATTTAAACAGCTGTAACTTCGAAACCGTAAGTCGTACAGAAAAAAATCTGGAATATGTCTTATAGATCTTGAATATGAGTCCTTTTTGTCGTATACTTTTTTTGACTCTTTTTATGAAATTTTTTTTATTTTAATTTATTTAGTCTGAAGTTTTGTGTCATATTTTTCATGGTGATCGCAGTAAATTTTTCACCTTTTAAACATAGTATGGTTATAATACATCAATTCTTAAGATTTATAAAAATTTTAGCTTGGGGTTCCAACAATTGCTATTTTTGACGAATTAAAAAAAAAATGACTGCAAAAGATTTCTTACTTTTTACCGAAAATTTCATATATTTACATATAAAACTCTTCTGTACATGGCTTTGTCACTGAACTCCTTCTAAACGGCTGAACCGATTTTGATGAAATTTGGTGTGTGTGTGCGGCTGTGTCTGTAGATGGTTTAGGTTTAAAGTTTAACCCGGTAGGTGGAGCTGTTGTTGCTGTGGTAGTGTTTAAAGAGGTATTCGAGAGTAAAACTCAGAAACGAATTTAGAAATTGACATGATTCTTCGAAATAAAGTTGTGCTGGAGCTATACTTAGCAATAGTTGACCGTTATAACTAGATGATATACTTGGTTTTACTCGGGTGAAAAAATTTAAAATTTTGATAAATATTTGATAAGATTTTTATTTATTTTGTTTATTTTTATTTATTGTGTATTTTTGTAATTTTTTTTTTCCATAATTATTAATGGTATAGTGAATTTGAATTTCAAAATTTTGCTCAAAAATAGTCGAATTAACATGAAATCATCTATATATGCAAGTAAAAGAACGGAAACTTAAAATGTGTACATCAAGTTAGTGTTACTATTGTTGTTGTTGTTGATGTTGTTGTTGTTGTTGTTGTTGTTGTTTTTGTTGTTGTTGTTGCTGTTTTTTTATTTGTTTTGTTTTCTTTTATTTGTATAAATTAATGAAGGTTAGCAACTAGCGGCGAAGCTACTATTTGTTTATTGGAGGGGTAAAGGTACTCTACGTTGCTGTGTTCTTGTTGCTTTTGTTGGTGCTTTTTTTTCTTTTGTTTTTATTTTAAAAACAAAAAAAAAACGTCAGCAGTTAGTGATATTTTATACATGTACCGGAAATAGTCTCTTATGCATTGTTGTCAATAGGTCAATTGACCGAAGAGGCTCAGGAGGCTCGAAACAAAGACTTCAAACGCTTCAGGGACGATTTCGCTCGAAAATGTAGTAGGCAGAAGGCTAATGAAGACATTTTTAATAGGTTTTTGATCACTTCAGATCCTTTAATATGTTCAAAAATAAAGCTGCAAAAAAAAAATTAAAACTTTGCCTAAAGCAGCTTTGGAGCTCCTCAAATCCGCAAAAGAAGATAGTAACGAATAAAATAATATCAAAGATAATGATGATTCCGAAAAGAAAGAAGAAGATGATGATAATGATATTTTTGTTAATGACTCAATGTCAGATCACTAATAATATAAAAAACTTAAAAAAATTTAACAACCGCTCTATATTTTTATATTGCATATGTATGTCATTAATACTGAGAACAAAAATAAAGTTCCATTAAAGTATATGGTTTTATGACGATTTTTATAGTTTCTAATTGTTTGTTAACTAAAAAAATATAAATTCCGTTACAGAGACGCTTAGTTGATTTGATCACACTTTTTGCTATCAATTACCCCACAGTGTACCGTAGGACAACCAAGTCATCCATATATAAAAATGTCTATGCAGGCATTAAACCTGCGAACGCAATAGACATCATGCGTTGAAATGAGTTAGGTGCTATTTTTAAACCGAACGGCAGTCGCTTGAAACGAAAAGTTCCATTACTAGTCGAAAATGACGTAATATCTCTGGAATTTTCTTCTAATTCTATTTGATGGAACCCGGACATTAGATCCAAGCATGAAAATTACCTTGCTCTACTAAGTTGATCTAGGATGTCATCTATTCTTGGCAAAGGATATTTATCTGCTATCAATTTTTTATTAACTTGTCTAAAGTCAACCACAAGTCGCCAGCGTTTTTCATTTGAATTTGGTAACGGCTTTTTGGCTACAAGTAGGATTGGGCTGTTATACTCGGACATAGATGGTTCTAAAATCTTGTCTTCTATTAGTCAGTTAACCTGTCTTTCTACTTCCTCTTTTTGAGAGTGTGGTATACGATAATTTTTTATGTATACTGGGTCTTTATCTTTCATTCTCAATTTATGTCTGTAGAAATTATTTGTTGTTCTTGTTTCATTTTCGAGTCCGAAAATGTCACTGAAATCTGAGCATAATTTTGTTAGTGGTTCCTTGAATCTGTTTGGGAAATTTTGTTTTAGCTTATTAAGAATTTCATAAGTTCTATTAGTTTTTGTATTTGAAATGTTAACTACCTGATAGTAAGCCATGCTTTCTGTGATTATGTTTTTAGTATCTACTATAACATACTATACGTGTTATTTGTGTTTAATATACGTATGATTTGTGTAAACTATTGTATTGGCTATAAATATAACCGATTTTGGTACCAATAACTCCTTCTCAGAGCTATTTATTTCAATTCGTCTTATGACTTCTGATCTCGCTGGTATTACTATTGTATGTTTTGTGCTTGTGTAGGTGATGGGAATAGCTATTTATTCTGGAAAATTATGTGGCCTTAGTATAAACCAGTCTTTATTTTGCTTAAAGTCGAGAATACAATTAAACTTTTTGATAAAATCCATACCAAGAATTCCATTACAAGGTATTGGAGAATCTTCCCGCACGGTATGAAATTTATGTGGTATTAGTATTAGTATTAGGAACAAACTGTTCCTAGGGAATTGATGGTACCTTGTCCTCTTAGTGTTGTTATCTAGTCTAGGTTTATGGTACTGTTGTTCGATAAACTGTTATATTTTAAAAGTGATGTGTCTGCTCCAGTGTCTATCAGTAGTGTTAGTAAATTATTCGTTTCATTTTCATGAATATTAATTGTGGTGTAGTAAAAGGAAAAGTTTATTATTTCAGGTGGAAATAATAAACGCGTGACTTCAATTTAAGATATATTCACAAAGTGTTTTATTCATGTTCAGTGTCTTACAATTTATCATAGTTACTAAATTAAGGTGCGTGAGCACTAGTTGTCAAACTAACATACTACTATAATTCTATTCCAGTACATTACACTTACCCTCTAAATTGGAAAATATAGAAAATATCTTCCAATTTAAATCACAACATGTCACGATTATTAACTCTTTAACACCGGTGTGCTTCGGTCTGACATTGCCTGTGTCAACAAGAGAATATTCGATGGAAGCCTTTGCTGGGGATACAATCGGGGAATGTACAATGTCCAGATCGGTGTTCGTGTCATTGCCACGATCTACACAGTTTTTGCTAACATTTAAATCTACATTATTCTCGTTATCTGAATTTGGATTCAAGCTTTTGTTTGAAAATGATATATTATTTTCGACAATGGTGTTCTTATGTCACGATTATTAACTCTTTTAACACCGGTGTGCTTCGGTCTGACATTGCCTGTGTCAACAAGAGAATGTTCGATGGAAGCCTTTGCTGGGGATACAATCGGGGAATGTACAATGTCCAGATCGGTGTTCGTGTCATTGCCACGATCTACACAATTTTTGCTAACATTTAAATCTACATTATTCTCGTTATCTGAATTTGGATTCAAGCTTTTGTTTGAAAATGATATATTATTTTCGACAATGGTGTTCTTATCGTTAGTGGAAAACTCTGTCTTGCATTGTGGATATGATAAAATTTGATCCAGACGACGCTTAATGATTCTCTTCGATTCGATTTCACAAAAATAGTTGCTACTTCCCAATATCTCAATAATTGTTGCTTTAATCCACCCTGCTTTGTTTGGATAAGTATATTCGCGTATCATGACAGCATCACCTTCATCAATCCGAGTTGACAACTTGACAATACCTAAATACGACACACGAAGTTTTTCCAAAGCTCTGACTCGCAATTTAGACGGTATGACCACTCTATTGATCCATTCTTGATAGAATCTAACACTTTCGACAGAACGATATCTTTCGCTGTTTCCAAACGAAATTTAGCATGATCAATCTTAACACCTTTACTGGACAAAAAATCTACGAATGTTATGTCATGACTTAATTTATTATTTATACCAATTGGTAATCGTGAAAGAGCGTCCGTTGCACCATTTTGCAGACCTGGCTTGTGAACGATATGGTATTTGAAACCCATTAGGAATTGCGCCTACCGTTGCATGCGAGCTTCTGCAATTTGAGGAATAGGTCGGTTTTCTCCAAAAATACCTTACAAGGGTTTATGATCCGTTCTAAGCGTAAAGTCTCGACCAATTAAATATTCAAAAAACTTTTGACATGAATCAACAATTGCTAAAGCTTCTTTCTTTGGATGATAGGATATTTCTCCTTCGCTCTAGACAGCGCCCGAGAAAAAAAAAACTATTGGCCTCTCTGTCTGATCTGGCAAACGATGCGATAAAATCCCACTTATTGCTCTGTCTGACGCATCTGTCTCCAAAACTAAAGGCAATTTTGGATTAAAATGGGCTTCGTTGACCATCTCTCGTTTAATCACTTAAAATGACTTTTGACACTCACTGCTCTACACAAATCTAGTGTCCTTTCGTAGTAGCCGATAAATTGGTGCCATCGTGTGTGCCAAATTTTGGAAAAATCTTCCATAGTAGTTCACCAAACCAGCCAATGCCCGAACTTCAGAGATATTGGTTAGCGTAGGCGTATTGAGGATAGCTTCGACACGCTCATTCGATTTCTGCAAATCATCCTTGCTTATTGCATGCCCTAAAAACTTAATTTCAGGTTGAACAATTTGCACTTACTCTTCTTTAATCGCAGACCCGCCTTGGAAAAACGTTCAAACACCGCACATAAGTTCTTCAAATGCAATACATCAGTAGAACCTGTGACGATAACATCGTCAACAAAAACAAAAACGCCCTTCAAACCTTGAAGCAATTTTTCCATTTCGTTTTGAAAAATGCCTGTGGCTGTTTTAACCCTGATAGCCAGTCGGTTTACTAAAAACACGCCGCGGTGTGTGCTACAAGCTACCAATTTTTTTGATTCATCATCTAGTTCTAGTTGATTATAAGCCATTTCTAAATCGAGTTTCGAAAACTTTTGGCCGCCTTCTAGAGCATGAAAAATGTCTTCTACTCGCGGAAGCGGATGTTTGTCATCATCGAGTACCCGGTTTGTTGTTATCTTGTAATCCGCACACATACAAATGGTACCGCCTTCCTTTAAAACTAGCACCAATGGAGTTCCCCATTCGTTTGTTGATACACGAGTGATAACTTCGAGCTTCTCTAGTTTGTCAATTTCCAGGTCAATCTGATCTTTGAATGCGAACGGTAACCTTCTTGGTTTGAAAAATAAGGGAGAAACAATTGGTTTAATATTTAAATGAATTTTATGATACCTGAATTTTCCCAAACCACCATCAAAAAAGGCTGAAAATTTGCTTAACACATCGTCCAAAGCCCGTTCTTCTGTGCTTATCTCATTAACTTGAGCAAAAATTAAATTAAATTTGTCTAAGAAGTCTCAGCCAACAATCGGCGGTCCCTCACTGTTGACTATTAATATTTTCATTGAATTCACTGAGTTGTTAAATTTAATTTGAGGTGTAAAACTACCAAACACTTTTATCTGATGGCAACTGTACGCAAATAACACTATGCGCCAAAATCAGAAAAAAGTTCTGTACACGGCATCCCACTATACTTTTCTTATAGATTTGGAATCTCTTAAGACGATGCGTTTTTTTTTTAAATTTTTTAAACTTTGTTTCGTTTTTTTCAAACATAGTCGCATATATTTAAACATATCTTAGATACCACTTGTCCAATTTGAATAATTCAACCTATTAATTTAAGCCAAATAAAATTTTTGGCTACAAGTTTGCTCTGCAATTTTCTTCATTTAGATAAGTAGTTTTTGCGCTATAAAAAGAAATATTTTGAAAAAAATAATTTTTTCACGTAAAAATGCAAGTCTAAAACGCTTTCAAAAATTCATAAAAAATCGAAAACTGCAAAAAGTGGTAAATTTTCTTTTTTGATCTTAAAAATACATTTTTAATTTTAAACATTTAAAGCTATCGTTGAAAAAAATTCGTTCAAAACAAAAGGAAGGAGATGCATTTCAGTGAAGGAACTAAAATTTGACATTTTACGTTTCACATTATTTGACATTTTACTGTTTTGTTTGATTAAATTTTACTTTGATTGAGTGTTTTCTTAAAAAGTAAAAGTTTTAAAAATAGTCCTTGGTTCTCTTTTGCCTTCTATAGTTTTCCGGATTTGTTTCTCTTATGAGAAACCAAATATAGTCCCCCATCATGCTCTCATTCCAGGGTCCTTGATAGCGTTGTTCCATGTTCTTCATTTGCTGATGAAAACGTTCACCGTGTTCATCACTTACTTCGCCAAGATTTGGGGGAAAGAAATCCAAATGTGAATGCAGAAAGTGAAGTTTTAATGACATGTTTGCATCTGATGTTAAAAAACAAAAAATACAATTAATGGAGTGCTAAAATGTAATGGAATAAGAGTCTTTTATACCAATTTTTGCATAGTTTATGAGCATGTCATGAATAATTTCTGCATATTCCGGACACCTATTGTTTTCCAAAAAGCTAGAAACTACCAATTGAAACGAATTCCAGGCAGATTTTTCTTCAGAAGATAAGAACCCCTGGACTTCTTCACTAGAGAGCAATTTTTTAATTTGATTATTCTCTCAAATTTTCTACATGCAAGTTCTTTCTCCAATAGAACTGGAAAAGACTAGTTGTTGAACCTTGAGGTAGAAGTCCATTCAGCTAAAATTGTTCTACACGTTTGGCAAATCAAACTTGGTGCCCAATGTCGATTAATATTTCTAGGTGGTATTTCAAAGTACTGCTGATATTGCTTTTGCAGCAAATCTGTAAAAAGATGCCTCTTTTTGTAGATCATATATTGACCACACACATAGCAAATATCATCAGAATCGTTTTTGCATGAAAATTCGCGCAACCTTTTGGACATTTTAACACTTTTTGATGAATTAAACAAATTTTTAAAATGAAAGGATTGCAATAAATGATTTCAATGCACACGATAAAATCACAATTACAAAGACCGATCAACTCAACCGAAGTTGAAAACAGGTGGCGATGCTTATCTAACTTGATATTACCTGTCAAACAAACACAAACTAAAATACAGGCCGCCTTTTTTCAGAGATGCCACCTGTCATAAACCACAGATATTTTTGAATCGACTTTTCTAAGTATGATATGACATAAAATGTAAAAAACAGTAAAATGTCGAATTTTAGTTCCTTCACTCAAATGCATCTCCTGCCTTTATTTTTGCACGAATTTCTTTCAACGATAGCTTATTATCTCAACTAAAAATGTATTTTTAAGATCAAAAGAAAAAAATGTACCACTTTTTGCAGTTTTCGATTTTTTATGAATTTTTGAAAACATTTTTGACTTGCATTTTTACGTGAAAAAATGATTTTTTTCAAAATATTTCTTTTGATAGCGCAAAAACTACTTATCCAAATGAAAAAAATTACAAAGCAAACTTGTAGCCAAAAATTTTATTTGGCTTAAATTAATAGCTTTCATTATTAAAATTGGATAAATGGTATCTAAGATATGTTTAAATATATGCGTTAAAGTTTTAAAAATTTAAAAAAAAAAAGTATCCATAAAAACATTTTTGTTTGCGATTTTCGTCTTAAGAGATTCCAAATCTATCTATAATCTATAAGTATATTGTGATGCCATGTAAAAAAACAGTGGCGCATAGTGTAATCTAACTTCAGAAGAATTTAATTTAAATCTCGATAAATTATCTGCAAAAACTTATGCCCTACTAATGAGACTAAGCTGCCACTATCAATTTATCATTTAAAACTAGAGTCTCCAATCGATATGTCAGCATGAATTGCAGTTGATTTCATGTTTGAGGTTATGTTGAACAAATAATCCGACACGTTGACAATTTCTCTCCGCTCTTCTTCTTTCTTAACATAGTTTACGTTCCGTCTCTTTTTTTCTTCGCATACAGGTGAAATGTGGCCGACCACTTTGCATATGTTGCAAGTTGCGTTCTTGAATTTGCAGTTGTCTTTCTCATTATTTTTGTATCCACAGTGTTTGAACTATTTCCGTAGCTTTTGCTTGGCTGATCTCCCGGCACTGGTGCGCTTTCCAAAGCTTTTCTTCGATCTGTGTCCAGTGATAAAATCGACGGTTTCTTTAACTTTAGATTCATAGCAATTCATTAGTAATTTGTACAGCTTTTTCGAGTTCCAATGTTCCAACATCTTCTTCACACATTCGCTCAAAAGCTTTTCCAGAGAGACTTGTTACAAATTTGTCCAAAATGACCTTATCGTACCTTTTACCAAATTCGCAGTTGCCAGCCAGACAATTGAGCCGCGCTAGCGCTGTCTCTGTACCGCTGTCTCCTCTGAATTCCTACATGAGTTATAGAATTTTTGGCGTTCTTGATAAGGAAAGATGTTTGAAATATATTTTCTCAGCATGGTACAAAGCTCATTGTATGATTTTGATTTCGGCAAAACTGGTATGCACATGTCACGAACAATTTTATACTTACTTGGTCCCATTGAGGTTAGAAGGCATGACCTTTTCTGTGAATCAGATGTTATGTGATAGGCGTCGAAATAATTTTCCAATCGCTCTTTATACAGTAACCATTCATCATTGTGTGGATCGAATTTGTCCATAGGTACTGGTGGTTGTGTCACAGCTTCGCGTAACCCCTCCAAATACTTGCTTTCAGCTTGACTTTGATTATCCAACGCGTTATCTTTTCCCATTTTGATTACTTAAATTAAAATTTACTTAAACTTTGTTTGCTCAACGAATTTCCTGATTTTGACTCCTCGTCGCCACTGTGGTGTAGTAAAAGGATTTTATTTCAGGTGGAAATAATAAACGCGTGTCTTCAATTTAAGATATATTCACAAAGTGTTTTATTCATGTTCAGTGTCTTACAATTTATCTTAGTTACTAAATTAACGTACTACTATAATTCTCTTCTAGTACATTTCATGAATATATATACTCAGACTAAGATTTATTTTATGAATTCGTGGGAACTTCTTAGGATATTCTGGTTTTCCGAATTGGTTTCTTGTGCATTCGTGTATCGCACTTGGTTGCCGTAGTTGTTGTTATTTCTGTATGGAGGTCTTCGAATTTGACCCAGAGTTCGATTGTTATTAAAATTTTGACTACGGTTGTTTTAATTGCTATAACTACCTCGGCCGCGATATTTACCACGATAACCTCTAAAGCCTCTTCGATAGTTACCCTGATAGTTGTTCCGTCCGTTTTGTCTCACTTGTAAGACTGTATTGTTTTGTCCAGCTGATTCTATGGAGCTGTTGACAAATTTAGCTGTTGCATCGTTCATTGTATTGAATTTACCTGCCTCTATGATGACTTTTACCCTTTCATTGCAGCAGTTCTTTGCCAATGATTTCACTGCTGCTTGTGTGGCATATTTTGAAGCTACTTCGACTGTCAATCCATCATTTATGTACGCATTTTCTAGTAGATTTGTCAAATTTTCTATTTCTTGTGTGTAGTTGTTGGTTAATTTACTATTTCGCTTAACACTCATTATTTTTGCAGTCAAAACTTCTACCGATTCACCTTTCACTGTTGTTTTTAGTTTTTCGACAATTTCGGACAGTGTCGATTGGTGACTAATTAGATTTCTGACGGTTCCTTTCAATTTTGTTTTAACTAGATTAACAGCAACCGTCTCATGTTCTTCTTTTATTGAGTTAACTAGTTCAAGAGCATTTATGAAACTGCGCAGATTTTCCGATTTTCCATTGAATTCTGGCAGAATTTGCGAGGCTATACGTAAAAATTCAACTACAGTTTGGGGGCATTTTGATTGTGGTTACTTTTGTGGTTTGTTTGAATAGGGCTGAAGAATTTTTGGTATCTAATTCTATATGTACAGTTATCTCTTCATCCGTGTCCGAGCTATTTATAAAAGTATAGTCTAACTTGACTTCTTTATCCAATGTGGTTGATATGCTAAATTCTATTCGTCATTTTGCACTTATTTTAACAAGGCTATCTCTATATTTAAAAAAATTCTATTAGATATTAATTTATGCTCTGGTGTTAATTTATTGTAATTGGCGTTTAGATTACTTCTTATTGCATTGAAGTTATTTATAATGATTTGGATGTGTTTCTCCAAAGTTTCTCGAAGGAATTGTCTGTTATTATTGATGCACTTGATTGATTTGTCGAATTCTCTATTCTTATTAATTTTCTCTATTATTTGGTCCCACTTGAAGCCTCATGTTTAAGATCGAACATTTATTGAATTTATTTTAATTAACATTTGAATTTTGAGCTACTAGCAACGCGCATTGCTTCCAAACTTTATATGCATCTATATCTCTTCTTTTTTTCTTTTTTTTATATTCTGTCAACACTATTCGCTTGCGAATATGCTCTGATTACTTTTTTTTTAAGACATTTCTTTTGCAGTATATAGAGTTTTACTAACAACAAAGCTGCCAATACTATTGCTTATATCCATACTGCTCAGTGGCGAATGGATCGATCCGTCTTTGAAGTCGTCTTCAAGACACTAACTCCGTCATAGACGACGGATCGCTCCACTTTCATTGCTGTCGTCGAAGACATTTTCGAACAAATTAGCAAAATGACTAGCAAGACTTTACTTCGCCACGTCTTCAACGACAGAAGGGATCCACGTACTGCAGAAAGTACGTGTTCGCTCAAAAATAATTCTGCTTGCGTGTGTTTGCTCTAAATTTGTTTCTGATCACACTCACCTTGTTTTATGCTCACGTCGCTCTTCTACTCTCTGTGCTTTATGCCTCTTTCCCCTCTCTTGATCTTTCATTTTTCTTTTTTCTAGGCTTGAATCGAAATAAAAAGTGAACAGGGTATTTTCGCTTATAGCAACAATTTATTTGAAAACATTTATAAAAATAAAAAAAAAGGAACAATTCATTGGAGATATTTATTTAAGTTAATTAAAAAAAAAAAAAAGAAATAAAAGCTATGCTCCGTTCTTGGCTCTGTACTCCTGCTTATGGAGTTTATTTTTAGTCATTTTTAATGCTGTTCGCAAGTTTTTTATAAACTCTATATAGTTGCGGTTTTCGCCAGAAACAGCCTCTGCAAATAAAATAAAATAAAAAAAACAGCGCTTTGATTTATATATTGAAAATTTCTACGAATTACTACGAATTTCTGCTAGTTTATGATGCTAAGCAAAAAATGTAATCATTTAATTACAAGAATGTATTTTTACATACCAAACAATCCATCTATTATCGCATGATAGGTTTTCAAAGCCTTCTTTCCCTTAATGCCGTCATAGTTGTATTCAAAAATAATTTTTTTTGAAAAAAGTGCTTCAATATTAAACAGCTGGCCACCCATAATTTTCCTCATACTAGTTATTTAAAAAATAAGAGAGGGCATTGCACATAGCGATCACCAAAATTTAAATTAAGGCCATACACTACTTTTGAATATTGAAAAATATGATGTGGTTGATCATTTTATAACTTTTAACAATAAAAGTTATTAGTTTAAAGTGTCTTGTCGCATAATTAAATACATATAAAAAAATGCTATCCTATTTTATTAAAAGGTGCGTTTTTTTGGCATCGCTATATGTGTTTAACAATATTTTTCATACAAAGAATTGCTTGGCTATGACAGGATAATTAGATAATTATGGTCGCTTAGCTCATACTTGCCGTAATTTAATGTTAACAATTTTTGGAAAACAACCACGTTTATGTCAGATCGGTGATAGATAACAGTATACTTATATATAAACAAAAACAATTGAAATTACCAATGCCAAAAAAAAACACCTAATATTAAATGGAAAATAAAAACCATTAAAATTTTTAAAGTGATGTACGGCCTTATTTATTTATAGGTCATACTATTTCGGTACGCTTTTCCCCAAGTAAAGTTTCGTTAATTTCTGTCATTTCATCATCGCTTTTAATGGGGAACTTCTGCTGCCACTCGATACCACAGAGTCCTAGGTTTCGTCGCAATAGCACAATTTCATCAAACCTGTCCATAAATGTTAAATTCATCTCCTCCATTTTTTTAAGCAGATCATCTGAAATGGTTTTAAAATACAAATATTGGGCCCTATTATTCAACATGCGGTAAAGCAAATTATTGCCCTCTATCCCTGCATAACCAATGCTAGTGAAAGGCAATCACTATTTTGTTTGCAGGTCTCATTAGATAAAAGCAGCTAGATAAAAGATGTAAGCCAAAGCTCGGATAAAAGATCTAAGCCATTACATCACATCATCATATTTTTCGCTGATTATTATTTAAAGTGGCGATATAATTTAGAATATTTTTTTAAAATTTTGAATTTTTGGGTTTTTGCACAATATTAACAGAAATAAGATATTTAACGATTACTAACAGTACAACATAGTGGCGTCCGTGGCGTAGTTGGTTAAAGTGCGTGGCCACTATGTCAAAGAACCTTGAGACCCAGGTTCGAACCCCAGGTTCGAGCCGCCACCTCTCTGCAGACAATGGCAAACCTCAGAGAGTAATCAAAATGCCATGTAAAGCTTCTTGAGTATAAGAACATTCCGTTCATCGCCGTTCGGAGTCGGCGTTAAGCATGTAGGTCCATTTCTCGGTCAATTTGTGTACAAACTTAATAACACGCACAACACAATTGATCATAAGAAGCTCGGTCAAAGTCCTTTCAAGGGCTGAAATGGCCAGTTATTTATGTTTTTATTTTTAACAGTATAACACATCATATCGACTTAAATTTATTTAATCGTATAAAAAATAGGTTTCGTTATGCAGGGTAAAAGTTGCAGCTAAGTGAACACTAATAAAAGGTAGATTGAAAGTAGGAAAATGCGGAATTTCTAAGAGAGCATCCATACATACATACCTTGG
Organism: Pherbina coryleti; assembly: GCA_943735915.1. Taxonomy (NCBI): domain Eukaryota; kingdom Metazoa; phylum Arthropoda; class Insecta; order Diptera; family Sciomyzidae; genus Pherbina; species Pherbina coryleti. Next base: position 86,767,178 of record OX030948.1, read on the forward strand.
CTTGAAGAAAGAAATATTTTTTGTGGAACACCTTGTTACGAATTTTTGACTGTATAATAATTGACTGCGGTAATGGACACTACTGGCTCCTCAGAAATGGCTCAAGCACTTGACACAGATGGCCACCCCTGAATATTAATTAGGTTGCTAGTTGTTCATTGCACAATAACAAGTAAAGTTTTTTTTTAATTTTTATATACTGTTACCTCTTGGCATATACTCATGTACAAACGAGCTAAGTAAAAAAAAAAAAATCTTAGAGCTGTTGCCATGCCTTAAATATATTTGGTTTTAAGTGATCAGAAAACAAAAATTCTCTCACACTAAAAGGAAAAAATTAAACAACTTGCTTTGTAAAAACAAAAAATTTTCATATTTTGTGCCATTCATTAACTTCATTATAGTCGATATTATTGTGTTTTTTTTCTATCTTACTTAAACTTTAAAGAAGAAAGGAAGAAAACCATAATAGCTAAACTTTAAATTTTAACACAATGCTTGTATCTCCTATATACCAATTCAGCATTATGTTTTAATATAATTCTGTGAAGAACTTTTTTTGCTGAAGTAAGATGTTTAAGAAAAAACAAAAAAAAAAATTTTTAGAGAACACAGATATTTTGATAAATTTTTTTCGTCGGGTGTAGCTATTTTGATTTCGTGGCAAAAGTATTATACAGCTACATACGCGCAAGAAAAAAAAAAGCGTACGAGAGTTTTTTTTCTCTAAATATAACTTGTTTTAGCGAGGTTGCTTTCATCAGAACTTAGCAAAGCTAGGTCTCTTTAATTTCAAACGCCAACAAGAAAGGTTGACCTAGCTAAATTGCCACACTGATCAAGGTGATTAAGGTCAAGAACTAATAAAAATAAAACTAATAAAAATAAAAGGGATTTATTTTTAAAAAAACTAATTTAAATAAACGTGATTTTTCTTAACCTATGGTTTAAACAAAATAAAAATTAAATAAAATTTAAAATAAAAAAAAAACTATTAATCAGCTAAAGAATACCCGCCAAAAGTTAAAGTGATCTTGTGCGTAATATTTTACTTTTCGGAGCACGTGGGAAAGAGGAAAAGCAAGTCATTTACTGCACAGTTCCTAATCCGTCAAAGTTTGTCGAAAGGCCTCGAAAGGTAAGAAAAAAAAAAAAATTTCCCTTAGAATATAAAAAAAGAGAAAAAGAAATTCAATTAATTCGGAAATTTTCATAGAGGTTTTTATTTTTGTCATCAAGTGACCAAATGAAGTCTCGGTTCGCAGCATTTCGAGCCTCGCAACATTTTATCTCAACATCAACTTTAATTTGTTACTGGCAGAGTCAAAGAGAATTGGAACCATTTAATCAGTATTTTTTCTTGATTCTTTATCTTGGCAACAAACCTATTTTATTTAAACATTTGAGCATTCATAAGCAACATCTTCACCATCGCAACAGGCCTGCTGCTCCGGAGAAAAGAAGAGAAACGAAATTAAAACAAGTAAGTTGTTAATGTTATAGAAACAGAAAAAAAAATAAGTTTGTTGCTTAGGTTTAACTTCAACATGATAAATTTATGGCCTAATTCTGTATCCCTAACGAGCGACTCAACTAACGTGCTTGGCGAACGATGTTGTGTTCTAATTGAAATCTGTATCTCTAACGAACTTGCTCGCCAACCCTTACGGCAAGCTGAAGTTCCTTACGTCATTGAAACTGTTATACACAATAAGTTGTCAAATTTAGCACTGCCATATCAACCAATATATAAGTTTTCTGTTATTTTTTCAATTTTCTGTAAACATTTCTAAAGTTTTTGGGCTTTTTTTCGTTTGTTGGCAATGCTTTTTTTTTGAGTTGTTTATATAAATTGACATGTTTTTTTTATTGAATCAATGTGAATTCAAAAATATATTTATTGTTGTTATTGCAAGCAAATATGTTTTTAGATGTTAAAGAAGTTTTATGTGATTGTTTGATTGAAGTGATAAGGGCTTTAAATAAAATGCATGCAGAAATTGTTTTTTTTTTTTTTTTATTTTGAGCAAGTTGATGTGAGTTGATATGGAAGTGAGTTGTGAATGCACATGTGGTGAATGCGAGGCTTAAGAAATTTTCTAGAGCTAGCAGACACTGAGAAAGTTCTCAACTTCCCCAACAAGCTCCTAACTTTGGGGCGTATATTTCTAAATCCAATTTACCCTCTAGCTGCTTCATAAGAACTCCAACATATCACAACGATAGCATAAAAGTATTCGTGTGATTTTGACGTTTCAATTCGTGATTTGGTTGATCGTTAGAGATACAAATTTGAAAAATGTTACTGTTTTACGGCATCGTTCGCCAGTTCGTCAGCTGTTATCTGTTCGAATTAGAAATTTCAAAATCACGAACGAGCAGAGTTTTGCACGAGACGAGTGTTCGGATAGGGATACAGAATTAGGCCATTAGATTCATTTATATGTATTTCTTTTCACATCGTTCCGCTCTCGCCACAACTAGTTTTGCACTCTATTAAGACAACTTAGTCAGTTTCAGCTTGAAGAATTTTTATTGTATTTATTTTTTTTGTATTTATTTATTGGACTTAAGAATTAGTACAGTAAGATCAATAAGTTCTTTTAGCGTACAACAATTTAAAAACATAATTTAAAGACATAATAGTCAACAAGAAACAATTAAATAAAGCTTAAAGCTAACAATTAAAGTTTATCAAACAGACATAATTAAAAAAAAATTAGAGAAAAAAAAAATCACATTTAAATTAAAAACTTAACTTAACTTAACTTATCTAAGCAAAAGAAGGAAAAGAGGAAGTGATTGAAGCAGTATGGAAGAAAAAGAGGAAGAAAAAAATTAAAGGCTAGAGAAATAGGTTAAGATTGATGACTTAAATTTGCTCGTGCTGACAATATTTTTGATGTTAAGGGGAAGCGAGTTCCAGAGCTTGATAGCGTTGATGAAAAACAGCCGCTTGGATTGTAAACAAGTGTACCTAGGCATTATAAGGTTTGAGGTTCTAATGGATGCACAGAAACGAAGTTTTTCGTAAAGGTATGATGGAGTCTTATTGATTATCAACTTGTGCAGAAATATACAGTTTCTTGCATTTAAATATCCTATTAGGCTACATCCTAAAATTTCTTTACTCCTAACAGACACATGGTCAAAACGCCTTAAGTCAAATATATATCTAAATAAAAAAAAAAAAATAAATAACTGGCCATTTCAGCCCTTGAAACGACTTTGACCTAGCTTCTTATGATCAATTGTGTTGTGCGTGTTATTAAGTTTGTACACAATTGACCGAGAAATGGACCTACATGCTTAACGCCGACTCCGAACGGCGATGAACGGAATGTTCTTATTCTCAAGAAGCTTTACATGGCATTTTGATTACTCTCTGAGGTTTGCCATTGTCTGCAGAGAGGTGGCGGCCGTACAGAAAAATTACTTTAATTCAAATAATTTTCTGTCGCTGGCTGGGGTTCGAACCTGGGTCTCCAAGGTTCTTTGACATAGCGGCCACGCACTTTAACCAACTACGCCACGGACGCCAAATATATATCTAGTCAAGTCATTAAACGCAACAAGAATTTTATTCTCAGAATGAGAGTCCAATTTACTGTAAACTAACTCAGAGTATGCAATTATAGGCAAGATGAGTTCAACAACAAGTCTTTTTTTGATCAGGGTGGGGGTAAATTTGGACGTTAACCGCAGGCACCTAAGCGTATAATAAATTTTTTTTACAATGTTATTCACATGGTCAGTACAGGTTAGTTAAGAATTTATATAAAATCCTAAATTTTTCACTTTGTGAACTATTTGTAAATTATTGCCATTAAGACTAATTGTCGGAATTTCGTTAAGGTCAAGTTTATCCTTAGATATAGGAAGAATAAACGATTTTTTGGCATTAAGGCAGAGATCATTTTCAGAAGCCCACCTAGAAATAGAACTCAAGTCATCATTAAGCCTACAGCATAAATCCTCAAGTAGTCCATGTATTAAAAATGTCATTAATAAATAAACTAAATAGCAAAGGTCCAAGAATTGATCCTTGAGGAACACCAGCTTTAATTTCTGCATAGTCAGATAGTGCATCGCCAACTTTTACTCTTTGCATCCTGTCTTTGAGATAGCTTGCAATTAAAGAAGCAGCTCTATTACTGAACCCAAACAAAATTTTCAGTTTCCGGACTTAAATATAATGATTTACACTGTCAAAAGCTTTTGAAAAGTCGAGAAGACAAAGCAGATTGATATTACCAGCGTCATAATTTATGCGAATATCGTCTTGAATCTTAAGCATAGCCGTTGCGCAACTATGTCCCTTACGAAATCCAGATTGGTACGGTGAAAGCAGTTTATAAAACTCTAAGTATTCATTAATTTGTTTACACATCAAGGATTCACAGATTTTAGAGAACGAGCACAAAATACTGATGGGTCTGAAATCTTGCATAGAAGAAGCATTACTGACTTTAGAAATCGGTATTATTGTAGCTAGCTTCCAAGAGTTGGGAAAACATGAAACAGTGAAACAGTGATTGATTACATGTGTGAGTGGTTTTATGATAAACGGCAATATAATTTTAATAAATCGTAAAGGAATGCCATCACTACCAATCGCGTTAGACTTTATTTTCATAATAGACAATATTACATCATTTTCATCAACATTACAGAAAGAAAACTGATTACCAACAGGTGGATTATACGTATTAAGGACATTACATTGATTCGCATTAATATTTGCTGGTGGTTTAAACAGAAAAAAGTTATTTAGACTGTTAGGTTCAATTTCACATTTATTATCATCTTTGCTAATCACACCTAAGGAACGAATATTCTTCCAAAGAATTTTAGATGGAAGAGAACAATTTAATTTTTTAAAGAAGATTTTTTTTTTAGACATTCTAATAATGGAGACTGCACTATTGCGTGCATGTTTGTATAATTCCCAATTTTCATTAGTAGGGTGTCTTTTCCATTTAACGTAAAGTTTATTTCTTATATTAATGGCGACTTTGACATGTGACGTGTACCAAGGACATAAATTATTACCAACTATAGACTCACGAACAGGGACAAAATTATCAAAGGCATATTTGACGTGTGAAACGAGAACATTTAACTTATATTTAACAGATTGGCTGAACCAACAGTCATTCCAACAGATACTAGACAAATAATCATACAACAGAGTGTAATCAATGGACTTGAAATCACGATACGGAACAGTTATTTGAGAGGAAACACAGTGAGACTTAAAATTAATAGCACAAAATAGCAGGTCATGATCAGATATAAAAGAAATTTGATCAAAAAGTAAAAGTAACGAGACATCAGACAAAATAAAGAGATCTAATAAACTAGGAGTTACGTTAGGCGCAAAGCGCGTTGGGGATAAGCAATTAATAACAGTCATTCCAGCTGCACTTATTTGGTCATTGAGGCCTTCTGTCACATTGTCCTTGTTAAGTATGTTAACATTAAAATCACCACAAATCGCAAAACAGTTAAAGTCTATTAAACGCTGATACAAGTCGCTAAAGAATGGTTCAAGACTAAATGATCTATGTGGATTGTAAACACACGAAACAAGTAATTTGGCACTATAATTATTAATGATTTCGATATTTAAAAACTCAATGTCAGACCGGAGGGACTTACTTATGACTTTGGAATTAAGAAATGATTTGCAGTAAACTGTAACTCCACCGCCTTTGCAACCAATCCTGTCATTTCTAAAAAGAGTGTAATTAGCAATATTATAAAAACTATTTGGAACATCAGAATTGAACCACGTCTCAGATACACAAATGACATCGACATTAGAGTTGACAAATACAAATTTAATATAGTCAAGTTTCGACACACTCAAACTACGCGCATTAAAGTGAACAATGGAGAGACCGTCACATTTTTTACATAGATTGTTGATAAAAAGCTTAGGTTTTTCATCAGCGCCACTGTAAGAATCAGAATCCAAAAAATAAGAGATCAGACGAGCAACAAAAAGCCATCAAAAACCAAGAAGTAGCAAGATTACCAAAGGAAGACAGAAGGTTAAGAGTAGAGAGAGATAACAAATAAGAATATGATATAGATAAGTAAAAGAGAAGGCAGAATAAATAATAAGTACAGTATCTAAGTAAAGTTTGTAGCCGTAGAGGAAGCATTAATCGACGCCAGTGAAAAAAGCTCAGCTTCACTTCGGACAGCAACTGCAGCATCACCTCTGTTAGTTCTGACATGAACCACACCACGGATGGAGAACACATTAAACAGTTGTTTTGTACGTTTAAGCTTAATACCAGCCTGAAGAATTTTCCTGGCCTCGCCAGATAAACTTTCAAAGATAAATACTTTGAGATCCGAATCAAATCCAGCACCTCTTAGCGTTACCGCGGCTCTGGCTCTCTTTCTGTAGTTAGCAAAACCACGAAGAACACGAGTGCGATCAAACGGGGTATAAAATTTAATAATGACCGCAGAACAATTGTATCTTTACCTCCTTCTTATACTCCTCCATTGGCTAATAGTCCTAATCTGATTTCAACTGAGCCCAATAACCCAATAATTAATTTAAGGGCAGTGTCGAGGCGAAAACGCTTATTCATTTCACGTCTTCAGCCCGACACAACAACTGAAAATGTATTGACGTTTGTCAAACAAAATATTTTATTTAGTCAAAATGCACTCTGTTCATGCAAAAAAATTGGCAACAAGCCTTCCCACGCCTCCTTTATTCTAACGGTTGCAGCTGAAGAGTTTGCATCTGTTCTTAACTCTAAAATGTGGGCCGATAATATCTTCGTTTCTGAGTTTACGCCTAAAAATAAGTCTAGAAGGACGAATAAAATCGCCCATCAGACACGAAAAAACTAAATAGATTATCCCTTTACTATCAAAATGTAAGGGGATTACGTTCTAAAACACGCGACATATTTTTGGCATCTCAGAATTTCTTTGAGGATATTATCGCGTTAACAGAAACATGGCTGAACGGAAGCATTATTGACTTGGAACTGTTCGACAATAGTTTTCAAGTTTTTAGAAGGGACAGACACACTGACAATATTTCTGCTGTTGGTGGTGGTGTCCTTTTAGCTGTAAGGAATTCCTTTGTCAGTTCCTTAATTGATATTCCCTGCTCTTCTAATATCGAACTTTTATGCGTTAAGGTGTTACATTGTAATTCCAATGTATATGTTATTAATGCATATCTTCCCCCAAAGAGCAGTGAAGAAGTCTATTCAAACCTTGCGGATTGCATAGAATACATAATTAATCTACTTGACGTTAATGACGACATTTTACTGTTGGGCGATTTCAATCTGCCTGACTTAAAATGGCATTCTTCCGACGATGATACATATTTTTGTGCATCAAATTCGAAGACTCGCCAAGAGCATATATTTGTGGACAATATATGTTCTGACTTACAACAAGTTAGTTGTATTTACAATAGTCTTGAAAGACTTCTTGACCTGGTCTTAACTACAGACAGTAACAATGTGATTGTTACGAGGGCCCTCCATGCTCTGACTATTGCAGATGAATACCATCCACCATTGAGCATTTGGTATAAATCGGACAGAGAGAGCATAGTTAATTCGAGTTCAATCGATAAGGTTTATGAATTCAATTTTAAAAAAGCTGACTTTTTGAAGTTGAATCATTTACTTCATAACAAACTAAATGTTATTTTAGAGTACTTAAATGGAAATAACCTTGATGATTCCATACATTTTTTTTATACGGAGCTCTTTACTGTGTTCTCTCAGTCCGTACCATATAGCCTCAAATTTGCGAAAAACTGTGCGTACCCTTGGTACACAAAGGATTTAAAAACTCTTCGCAACAACAGGAATAGGGCATGGAAGAAATATGTCTGTAGTTTAGATTCAAATGACCTGGAAACCTACAAACGTTTGTTTCTGGAATTTGAAAATAGCTCAGCTGCATTATATAATGAATATTTAGACAATATAAAGTTGAGAATACTGTCTGATCCAAAGAAGTTTTGGGGATTCATAAATACAAAGAAGAAATCCGATGGATTCCCTTCATCATTCAAAACTGTTGATGGAATTACTGACGATCCCGTCATTATTTGTAGTTTATTTGCAAATCTTTTTAAAGAGTCATTTTGTTCGGATTTCTTTGATCCTGATGAGGGGTATTTTGAATATATGAATTCTACACCCAGAGTTTCTTTGGACTCTTTATCCTTTACCTCAGAGGATATTTTAAAATATATTAGTTCGATCGATGAAGATTTTAGCGCTGGACCTGATGGAGCCGCAGTGTTAACTCAATGCGGTTCAATTTTGTGTCAACCACTTTCTTTGTTATTTAATAAATCTATAAACGAAAGTTATTTTCCACTGTTTTGGAAAAAATCATTTATTAGTCCCATTTATAAAAAAGGTTGCAGGAATGATGTTATTAATTACAGGCCCATTGCTAAACTGTCATCGATTCCAAAACTTTTTGAGCGAATCGTGTATGATCGGGTAAAAATTCACTGCCGTGAAGTCATAACAACTCGTCAGCATGGTTTTGTTAATGGCAGATCTACGGTATCTAATCTACTCGATTTTACAACCTTTTGCTTAAACACCATTGAATCTGGTTGCCAGGTCGACTGTATCTACACTGACTTTAGCAAAGCATTTGATAAGTTACCACACAATCTAATTCTATTTAAACTTAAGTCCATTGGATTTCCACAATATTTTGTAAACTGGATTAAATCGTATTTGACAGAACGATCTTATCAAATACGATTCCGAGGGGTTTTGTCTACTGAGTTTATTGCGTTATCAGGTGTTCCTCAAGAAAGTCACCTTGGTCCACTTCTGTTTATTTTAGCCATTAATGATGTGACCAATATCATTAAAAACTCTCATCTGCTTATTTATGCGGATGATATGAAAATATACAGAAAAATAAATTCTCAGGACAATTCAGCCCTACTCCAGTCCGATCTGAAATCTTTTGAAGTTTGGTGTTCTAAAAATAATATGTTTCTTAATCCAGATAAATGCCAAACTATGACCTTTTCGCGAAAAAGGAATAATTTAGTTTTTGATTATAAAATTAAAGATACTGCTTTACGTCGTCTGGATGTCGTCAAAGATCTGGGCATATATATGGATTCTAAGCTTTCATTTAGCATACATATTGATAACATTTGTAAAAAAGCATCTTCTATGCTTGAATTTATTAAACGCTGGGCCAAAGAATTTAATAGCATGATTACGACTACAACGTTGTATTATGCAATTGTGCGTCCTCACTTGGAGTACGCAAGTCAAGTTTGGTCTCCAAGTTACAATGTGCATGTTGATAGAATAGAGAGAATCAAAAAATGCTTTGTTCGGTTTGCCCTAAGGGGCTTAAGTGGATTTGACATTTTTAACCTTCCTCCTTACGAGGATCGCTTAAAACTTTTAAAAATGCAATCATTGAGTGAGCGAAGGAAGTCTGCAGATATCGTCTATTTGCACCAACTCATCACCGGTGTATTCGATTCTCCAGAACTTCTTTCTCTTATAAATTTTAACTCTAATCGTAGAAGCAGTAGAAATGCTAACAATTTAATTTACTTACCATTTAGTAGAACAAATTATATGTTAACTGCTCCATTAAACCGTATGAGTAAATTAGTTAACAATTGTAGCTTTTTTGAAGTTAACTTGTCTAAAGGTCAACTCAAGAGTAGATTAAAAACTATTGTGTAATTGCATGGTTATGTTTTTGCATGGTTAGTCGTGATGTCTTGTGTTGTCCTTGAGCCCAACCATATTTTGGTGGGTAAATTTTTCTCACATTAACTTATTTTGAGCCACTAATATCAATATCGTTGAGAATTTCAAAGATTTTTGGGTTGTGACTTTGAATGCGTTAATGCTGAGAATGTGCGAAAAAGCTGTAGTAGCTAAACTCTATTGTTATTGCATGTAAAAAAAAAAAAAAAAACTTGGATGCTGTGCTGAATGCTTAGTACGAAAGATATCAAGTACTTGAGGGGCGAGAAAATCTATTGAGTGGCAAATCTGGTTGAAAATGCTTTTTAGATTTTCACACTCAACATAGGGAATTCCAAATAGAATAGCGTCGTTGATGTTGTTGTTGTTGATGTTGTTGTTGTTGTTGTTATTGCTGGTTTCACTCAGCAGCAGAGCGAGCTGATCACAGCGCTCAGTAAGGGCGTTCAGCTGAGACTCAAGATGCAAGTTGTTGATAATAGCATCTGAGGTCAGTTCTTTATTGTGATTGTAATTGTTGCTGATTGCAGTGGTAGAGTATTGCTTAATTTCCTCAGCTAACACATCACATCGCGAAGATAAAAGTTCAATGCGTTGCTCAAGTGAGCAGATTTTATCTTCATGCTCATTAAATTTGTTTAATACAGACGCGACTTCACACTTAAGCTCGTTGCTCAACTTACTCTCAGCGTTAGCTAGCTCAATCGACAATTGCTCGCGGTTGTTATTCGAATGCTGCCGGAGTCGATTCTCGAGCTGCAGTATTTCGTCTTTCACCTTCGCACTGAGGCGCTCTTCCACGGCGTTGAGTGCTGCGCTATACGAGCTGCCACTCTCTACCTTCGGCGTGTGTTCACCCTTAATGCGAGGGGCTAATTTTTGGCGCAATTGCTCACGCGTAATTCTGGGAGATGTTGACATTTGAGTTCATAAGTCGAGTAGCAGAGAAAACAACTGTTGCAGTTACAGCTAAACGACTAGTGGCTTACGTCTTGGTAAAAATGTTTACTGGGTTGCGTGAGATGTGGAACAGTAGCAAACTTTTAGGCACTACGTGTAAACAGCTTTTTGTTCATAGTGTACCCTAAGATGTTCCTGGTTCTTGTCCAAGATAAAAAATGAGATTATCAGATGCTTTGGCTCAGATTATAGGTTTGAGAGGCAATGCAGTACACGAACGATAAATGTTATCACTGGACAGCTGATTTCCTGGAGTCTTAAGAGTCTCAATATAAAATGTACTCACAACTATTCATCAGCCAATCTGCTTCAGGATGAAATCAAATATGACCCAGTTTGGCAAATTGACTGCACTTGACCACAAAGAGAGCAGGATTGTTAGCACTCACAGGTGACAGACACACCAGGCCCACCTTTCAGCCTTCAAGTAAATTTGCTCTGGCACAGGCAGAAATCAATCCATTCAAAAGCGAGTGGGCAAGATAGGTGTACTCAATCGTTTCCAACGCCGGACAGTCAGGACAACAGCTTAACACACGATTGACTTATTTGAATTTACAAATTCCGCGTAAAAACAAAATTTTTATAATTACAGCGCACGGAAAAAAATTTTTCAACTTCTTAGTTGTAGAGTTGCCAATGTCAACAAAATGTTATTTTACTTTTAACTTAGTTGCTATTCTAAAGAGTGATTTTTTAAGTGCCTGATAACTTTTTTTTTAAAAAAAACGCATAAAATTTGCAAAATCTCATCGGTTCTTTATTTGAAACGTTAGATTGGTCCATGACATTTACTTTTTGAAGATAATTTCATTTAAATGTTGACCGCGGCTGCGTCTTAGGTGGTCCATTCGGAAAGTCCAATTTTGGGCAACTTTTTCGAGCATTTCGGCCGGAATAGCCCGAATTTCTTCGGAAATGTTGTCTTCCAAAGCTGGAATAGTTGCTGGCTTATTTCTGTAGACTTTAGACTTGACGTAGCCCCACAAAAAATAGTCTAAAGGCGTCAAATCGAATGATCTTGGTGGCCAACTTACCGGTCCATTTCTTGAGATTAATTGTTCTCCGAAGTTTTCCCTCAAAATGGCCATAGAATCGCGAGATGTGTGGCATGTAGCGCCATCTTGTTGAAACCACATGTCAACCAAGTTCAGTTCTTCCATTTTTGGCAACAAAAAGTTTGTTAGCATCGAACGATAGCGATCACCATTCACCGTAACGTTGCGTCCAACAGCATCTTTGAAAAAATACGGTCCAATGATTCCACCAGCGTACAAACCACACCAAACAGTGCATTTTTCGGGATGCATGGCCAGTTCTTGAACGGCTTCTGGTTGCTCTTCACTCCAAATGCGGCAATTTTGCTTATTTACGTAGCCATTCAACCAGAAATGAGCCTCATCGCTGAACAAAATTTGTCGATAAAAAAGCGGATTTTCTGCCAACTTTTCTAGGGCCCATTCACTGAAAATTCGACGTTGTGGCAGATCGTAAGTCTATTCATGATGAAATGTCAAAGCATACTGAGCATCTTTCTCTTTGACACCATGTCTGAAATCCCACGTGATCTGTCAAATACTAATGCATGAAAATCATAACCTCAAAAAAATCACCCTTTATAACTGATAGTATGTAATTTTTTTATTATGCTAAAACAAAACACAATATATTAAAATTATGTTTAGATTGAGACAACTAAGATTTGTTATAATTATCTTATTAATTTGCTACTAAAATATTTAACTTGATCATATATAAAACAATGTCCACTTATTCTTATTTGTTATTGTGAAATGAATTCTTATTATAAACATTAAAAGAAAAATGAATCTTTAGGACTTTTCTTTAAGGGAAATGCAAGTGGAAATTCAATGTAGGAAAGGTTAAATAAAATAGGCAGTAGTACTTTAGGGGCAATCATAATAACTAGGGATGTTTAAGATTGCCACAGGTGTGCTGATTTTTCAGTGGGTGGGAAGAGTGCATCCGCGTGACGAAACATCTGGTCACGCCTCCTTTGGGAAAGCATAGTCCATTAGTGAGTTATTTCAGTTGTGTCAATTTTTTTTATAGATCTTATTGGTAATAATTTTATGGCATGAGGATTTTATTTTATGATTATACAGCTCACGCAAATAGGTATAAGAACCACGCCAATTCCGACAGGCTAGCCGAAGACCATCCAACATGCCGCTGTATACCTATAGGCCGAATATTAAGAATTTTTATTTTAAGTATAGACCACGCGTAACAACCTAATTATTGAAAACGATTTCGTAAATTATGGAGATTATAATCATCATCATCATTATCATCATCATCATCATCATCATCATTGTTATTGCTATTGTTATTATTATTATTATTATCATTATTATTATTATCATTATTATTATTATCATTATTATTATTATTATTATTATTATTATTATTATCATTATTATTATTATTATTATTATTATTATTATTATTTTTAGTATAATTATTGTTATTAATATTATAAATATTATAATTATTATTATTATTATTGTTTTTAATATTAATTTTTATAAACAGTTATGCAGCATGGGTACTAAGACGAAAGTATTTTCGTAAGGCAGGCATAATAATTTGCACTGAATATCATTTATATTTATTATTTCTTCATTGGTGTCTGTTTTCATAAATTTTGCTACTCCCACTATTAACGAATTTACCGGCTGTTCGAAAAAATTATCTGGATTTAAGACAAGATTTCCGTAGAGTTCTTCATTGCTGAATCTGACTATTTTAATGTAGACACCATCTTTCATCATGCAGTAATTATTTGGGGAGTGTGGACTCAAGTAGCAGGTACTTTCACCTATAGTGATTAGTACACGTTTTTTTTAGAATATCTTAAAATATTTCTGTTTTCATTAAAAATATCCTTATCTTTGTAGTGCTTCCATACTTGTTGCAATATTTTGTTTGGTTTCCGCACTGTTTTTTTTAAGTCTTGCATACAATTTTCGAAGGCATAAGCTGAAAACTCTGTGACAGTTCCGAATTTTTCTGCGCATTCACAAATGTGTAGGAGATTGTGGACATTATATGCTAAGGCGGTGTTTCCATATATATTCGAAAAATACTTCACAAAATCTTCCAACATCTGCTTTGCTAACTCTAGGTTACTTCTCAATAGCCGTGGGCAGCTTTTTCATTTCGAAACCTCTTCGAATGATGTTCCGATCATTTTCTTATAGCGAAGCTGTCGTCAGTTCTCCTCTCTGAAACCGCTGATGTGAAAACCGTAACATTTTCCTCTCTTTTGCCGATTTGACAGCACTTACTACACCCATGCAACGCATTGTGGCCAACAGTGCCAGTCACAAATGTTTTAGCGGGAGCATCACAAATAAACGCTCTAATTTTTGTAGAAATTGTTACATTTCGATAATGTAAACCTTCCAAATTTAGCCTGCTAACATCCGCTATAAAATCGTGGAGGAAAGAATTGATGCATGCAGGTTTCTGTGTGCCACTAAAAACACCTATAATGAACACTGGTTTCATTACTATATCCACAACTTTTGCCGTTATTGGCCACAAGCTCGTCTTGCTACTTTTATAAAGTGGAAGACCATCAATTCCGACATCAATTTCTAATGTTTCCAACTGTAGCAACAAATCTTCTAGCTTCTGTAGCTGACTTATCAGACCAAAATGTATGTATTCGCCTGGAGTCACAGTTCGAATAACAATACTTTGGTTATTTTTGGGTTTTAAAAGAGTATCTAATGATTTGGGGACATTCATGCCTTCGTCTCTTAGAAAACTTAGTAAATCGTTTCCAAATCTTCTACTTACTCTGTGCTTTTTTAATATATCAGCAAGTTTTTCATTTCGTGACGTCTCCGCTTTAGTCACGATGTCTTGTTGACAAAAATTTAAGTCACTACGTTGCCTTGCATTGCAACCACGGCCACTGATAAAACTACCGCTACTGTCACTCATAACGCTACTGCCATTATTACTGCCTTTTGTACCACACACTGTTTTTGTTGTTTTATTTAAATATTTAAGGTTTTCTTTTTTTCTTTTTATTAATTAAATACCGCACTTTTTTGTTTTCCTTACTCATTTTATATTTTTCTTTCTTTTAAAGTTTCTTTTAAAATAAATGCACTTATTGACTTTGACTTCACCGCACTTTATTTTTATTGCATTACTCAATATTGTCAGATGCAAAATTTTCATTACTAGAAAGTTAATTCTCATTCTAATTGAATATCAAAGCACCATTATATTGAGTCTGGCAATAGTTACTTCTCTTTTCTTTATTCTCTATTCTCTCCCTCTCGGAGAAGCACAAGTTTCCTACGTTTTGTTTTATTACTGAATTAATAGCGACGTGTCAAGCAAATATCAGCATTGTTACTCCATTGTCGTCAACGACGTCTTCAAAGACAACGTCTTCGGAGACTATTTTCGCCACTGGGTGGTATCAGAATGGAATTTGACCCCTTGTCTGTATTTATGTCTAGCTCATTTACAACATTATCCCTGGGGTGTTCAATGGCGGATTTGGGTCACATATGATTATAAGGAAAGTGCAATCAACTAACGTAATTTTTTTTGTTTTTTTACAAATGTGAAATTTATTTGAACATTTCTTTTCACGCCTCAATTAAATAATCTATTTTAATCTATATATAAATATATTGTAGTTTTCTTTTAATCGAATTGTTTATTTATTAAAATAAAGTGGCTTTAAACGCTAAACTATATTCAAACTGATAATTAAGTGCTTTTGTATTTTAATTTTTGATAGAAATATTTATTTTATATTATTTGTTATTAATTTGCAATCATTATCCTTAAAGAAATTGTTTAACAATAAATACTTATTACGCCTTATTTTTTTTTGTTTTTTCTTTTGCTTTGGTTCCTGTCTCTGTTGTTTTCTGTGCTCTGCTCTTTCTTGTTGCTGTGATTATAGTTGATGTTGTTATTTTTATTCTTGTTACAGTTGTTCTTTTCGTTGTTATTGTTGGCTTTAAAGTTTTTACAAACTGCTTTGCTCTGTTTAGTTTGCTGTTTTTGTTGCTTTCAGTTTATTTTCTTTTTGTTTGCTTTTTTTTTTTTTGGGGTTTGGGTTTGAGCATGTGTTTTGTTAGGAGCTCAAACCCCGATTGCACTGTCGTGCAGTCATTTATTGCTCATGTTGTCAATTTATTTATTTTATTTATAACTCTATATAAAATAATTGAGGAAGTGCGAGTGTATTTATGAGTCGGCAGCGACGTTAAGAGAAACGTCGTGCAATCGGGGTTTGAGCTCCTAACAAAACACATGCGTCTACTTTATTTCCTTATAATCATGACATGCCGACCGTGACACCCGAAGATTGCAAATAGAAGACATATGTTGCCAAAAAAAGTTAATTAATAAAAATACAACTTATGTAGCCGAAAAAATATCGCATGCTGCCATAACTGATTCTGTAAATAAACTACAAGCGATATCAAATATCTCTTTCAACCAAAGTGTGAGATTTTAAAAGTGCTTACTTGAGCAATTAAGTATGGGAATGGAATTTAAATTAATCTAACTGATATGGCTCATATATACACTACAATTTGCACAAATCGCTCGGTTCCTTGAATGTGTGGAGGAAGTTGTGGATCCGGAAGCGGTGGATCGTCAAATTATATGTATTCGAACAAATAGTCATGGGGTATGTTTGCAGTGAATGGCTTCCGATAAAATGCTTTCGTTATCTAAAACTAAAACTTTATAATGCTTTATTTAAACGCGTTTGGAGTTTATAGGCATTAGTCTGCAATTGATGTACCGGTTACTGTTTATATTTCTTGCTGGGTTGCTTATGTTTTTTTTTTTTGCTCACAGTGGTATTATAATGAAGTCCGGTTAAAGAAACAAACTTGTGTCTTCTGGTGCACATACTTGACTGACTTTATTATGTCGCATGCTGCAAGAGGAGAGCAGCTCAAATAAAGGTCGATACAGACATATATATATAAAGGTCGGTACACCTTCCCTTTTTAAAAAAGTATGTGATACAAATTTTGTTTTCTTAAATTAATAGTTCAATTCACATTCATTTTTAAGGTTTAGATATTTTTATTAATAGTTCAATTCACATTCATTATTAAGGTTTAGCTGCTTTTTGGCTATCTATTTTAATTAAATAAAAGCTTAGTTTTAACATTATTAAATAATTAATAGAACATAGTTAATAGGTTGAATAAAAAAAAAATATGAGAAATATAAAATACAGATATTAAAGTGTTACTTTTTTTTTCTTTTTTTTTTTTTTGAGTGAAACATTTTGGTGTTAGAATATGTTTCCAAACCTACAAAATGCTTATAATAATTATATATTATTGCCTTACACTGATACGTTATTAAAATTTTATGTGTGTAGGTATATATTTTATTTTCATTTCTGTTTGCGCTATTAATTTAATAAGATAAGAAAAGGTATGAATTTCATAAGATAATATAAAACGTTGGATAATAGTTATAATATAAAAAAGGTGTTTTTTATATTATAACTAGCCTTTTACCGGCGCGCGTTGCTGCACCCTGCAACTATATGGGAACATAATAGGTGTATTCAAAACTTTTCCTAGACTCATAGTTTGACACCACTGTCATTTTCCATTGCCCGTTACAGTTTCCCAGTAGCAGAAGATCACCAAATAGTAACTCCATTGTGAGTTTGTATGTAAGTACTGCTACTTTTACTTTCAAAGCTATTCGATAATACAAATTTTAATTGTATGGGCGGAGCCACACCCTTATATCCCAGTTTTCTAGTAGATGGGCATTACCCAGTTTTAGTACAGTTGCCGACAGTGAGCATACAAACTAAATTATCAAAATGTAGCCAAATCGACGAAAACCGTAGGAAATATAGCATTTTTATTGCTTTGTGGGCTGTTAAAGGGGGTGTGACAGAAATTTAAACCATCTCGTACTAGAAAAAAATGTACTGCCAAACTTTCAGCTCTATCGGCTCAGTAATTTTGAAGTTTCCAGCCATCACACAGACAGCGTTTTGCCTTTTATATATAAATTTTGGATAAAGATTATTGGCTACAACTTTTGATTGGTAAGAGATACTAAGATAATTTTTTCTAAAAAATTGATTTTTTAGCTTGTTTATTTTTTCAAAAATATTAGAAAAAAAATGTTGTTAAAAAAAATCAAGGGGTAGACCTTGTTTTTTGAATCACAGAAATGGTTTTTAATTTTTGCGTAAAATTGAAACAATTTTTGCCTATAAATGTTGTAATTTTTAAATGAAGTTGAAAATTTGCGAATTTGAATTTAAATTATTTTTACAACAAAAACAAATTTTGAGGTTTTTTTTGAGGAAAACTCCAAAATTTCAGACCTTTTTTGAAAAAAATATTTAAGATATATGTACTCAACTAACGGTATTTTTGCAATAAGGTTTTTATAGTACTTTGATGAAGCTTAAGACAAAAAAAAATTTAACAAAGTGTATAAAAAAGCAGCGGAAATATTTGAATCGAAAGCCACAAAATTAAATTTCTGATTGTGTTTTTCTCATTTTTGAGCACGATGTTGCATTATATATATCGTTGTAGTAAAATTTTTCATAGTTTTGAAGATATGTATGTTCATGTTTTTGATGTCAAAATAACGGAAATTTTAATTTAATTTTAATTTTACTAAATTTAAAAAATATTTTTTATTTTGTAAATATTTGCATATGTAACAACTAAAAATATGCGATTTTGTAAAAAATTTGTACTACAGCGCCCTCTGGTGTTCAAGGTGGATAAAAATTGATAGCTCGCAAACACGCACCGTACCAAAAACCTTCTGTACGCAAATTTTCATTCTAATCGGATGAGTAGTTTAGGAGTCTATTGCATAGTTACATACGACATTTAGTTCCAAAGCAATTCGATATCATAAATTTGGCATGTGTGGCCAAATTCCCCCTTGTCTAATGTTCGCTCAAATATATAATAACTACTTCTTGGGTCCATAACGTCTACATATCAAGTTCCACTATCAAAACATGTACAACTCAGGAATAATAATGATTTCTCAAAAGTGGGCGTATATATAGTTAAGCCACGCCCAGTTTTAGTATGCCGACAGTAACCTTGCGAACTTATTTACCAAATTTTAGTCTAATACGACCAAAAAAGTCTTAAATATAGCATTTTTATTGATTTGTAGGCGGTAAAGGAGGTATGGAAAAAAAGGGGTATTGAAAATTTTTACTATGCCTATATTTTTCGCGCAAATGCAAATTAAAGTGAGACTTGCCAAATTATTCCAATATTCCATTTATTTCCAATTTCCCTTGCAAATATTTCCCCGCATCTGTATTTTTTCACACCTGTATTTTGAAAAAGTTCATTAAAATGCCTATAATTCATGAACAATACACGTACAAACACCATTTATATAAAAAAACCTTCGTATTGACGTCACCTTTCATGGGAAATTTCCAGGTACAAAATCGGTTCACGCATTACCGAGAACATCAATTTCATACACAATGCAACTTATTTTTATATATAGGATTACAAACATTTAAAAAAAAAATCAGCGCAGGCGTTCTGCGATTTTAGATACATATATATATCAAAACAGTGGCGCAAAAGTGGGCGTGGTCAATTTTTCTTTCAGTAAACACTTAAATTGGATTACTACAAACTTTTAAAAAATAAATTATCCAAATCGGTCCAGCCGTTTTCCGATTTTAGATAAATCGAAAAAAGTGGGCGCAAAAGTGGGTGTGTTAAATTTTTCTTTCCGACAAAACTTAAATTGGATTACTACGAACATTTGAAAAAAAATTATCCAAATCGGTCCAGCCGTTTTCCGATTTTAGATAAATCAAAAAAGTGGGCGCAAAAGTGGGCGTAGTCAATTTTTCTTTCCTTAAAAACCTAACTTGGACTAAAACGAACATTTTAAAAAAAAAATTATCCAAATCGGTCCAGCCGTTCTGAAGTGATGCGATTTCAACCAAACGTACACTTCTTTTTATATATATAGATTTGGTGTTAGTTGATGTAATTTCGTACATTGTTTTTGTGTACCAACTTTTTCGTGTTTTTATTTAAATCAGTAATTTCGATATTTTGTTCTAAAACTTTAGAAATTATATGTATAAAGGTATAAGACTATGTATAAAGGTTCTAATTTGTGTCTTGTGTTGTCAATTAATACAACTTTGTCATTTATTTTTAAATTTATTGGTTTAATATTTCTATCTTAAATTTGTTTTGAATGGATTTTGTCTTTTCAAGTAATTCGTGGGCTATTTTATTTGCATTTAGTAATTTAAAACGTAACTTTGTTGCATAATTATCTATGTTGTAAATTGCATCTTTATTTCCACCCAAAATAATATTGGGCGTGTCACATCTTTTTCGGAATACTAACTCAAATGGAGTGTATTTATATTTTAAGCTTGTATGTGGCGTAATATTATAACAAAATGCAAAATATGAGAGGTATTCTTCCCATTCATGGGTACTTTCCATATATGCACGTAGATATTCATTAAGAACACGATGTGATCTTTCTATAGTGCCTACCGTTTCGTGATGATACGGAGTTGATGTTTTATGTTCGAATTGCAATACTTCAGAAATCTTCTTGAAAAGTGAGTCGGTCAAAATTTCTTTAACTGGTCTGAATATAAGTATTAATTTTTCAACTATAGTTTTGGCCACCGTATATGCGTCTTTTGACGGAATAGGTGACATTATCAAAAACTTACTTAAATCACACATCATTGAAATGACGTATGAATTACCGCTGATATTTTTTTGCAAAGGTCCGATTGTGTCAATGACAATTCTTTCAAATGCTCTTTGTGGAGTATTGATTATTTTTAAAGGTTCCGTGTTCTTAATTCTTGCTTTATTTATCTGACATTTTTGGCAGTTTTTAATGTAGTTGGATATGTCTTTTGACATTCCTTTCCATTTGAAGTTTGATCGTAATTCGGCATATAACCTATTCGAGCCTTTGTGACCACCAAAAAAATTTTCATCGTGGTATTTTTTAACTATCGCAAATTGGTAGTTTTTATTATTCACGTATTGCCGTGGTTGGATCAGGATAATATTTATATTTGTTAATAATTTGTTGCCTAGGTCTTTAAATATACTGATTGAGTATTTTGTAAATAAAATGTCATTTGTTATAATCTTGAAATTTTTAATTTTGCATTCGTCAGCCACCTTTTGTAGCTTATACAGAATCGATTCTAAAAATCGTTCGTCATTAACGAATGTTAAATTAATTTTTGAAATGTTTTTTCCTCTGTGAGAAATGGTAATTGATAGAATGTTAGGCCTTTTTTTGTTCTCACAAGATAAATGGCATTTCACTAATGGAATTCCTGCATATTCTAAATTATTTATGGATTCTATTACTTTAGGTTGTGGGTGTTGGTTGATTTTGTTTCGAATTTCAGTTGTTTTATGATTTTTTGCTTTATTTGACATAGATCTTGTAATGACAAGAACTTTGTTCGTTTCGCTTGCAATGGTAGTTTTAATGTCGTCAAGTGTTATTCTTGAAAGCGCGTCCGCCACGACATTATCTTTATCTTAGACGTGCTCTATCGTAAATGAATATTCTTCTAAATCAAGTCGTATTCGCGTTAAGCGAGAAGATGGTTCTTTCAGCGAGAATAAATATATTAAAGGCTTATGGTCACTTCTAACCATAAAATGAGTACCATATAAGTAAGGTAGTGGCGTCCGTGGCGTAGTTGGTTAAAGTGCGTGGCCGCTATGTCAACGAACTTTGGAGACCCAAGTTCGAACCCCAGCAGCGACAGAAAATTATTTGAATTAAAATAATTTTTCTGTACGGCCGCCACTTCTCTGCAGACAATGGAAAACCTCAGAGAGTAATCAAAATGCCATGTAAAGCTTCTTGAGAACGAGAACATTGCGTTCATCGCCGTTCGGAGTCGGCGTTAAGCATGTAGGTCCGGTTCTCGGTCAATTGTGTACAAACTTAATAACACGCACAACACAATTGATCATAAGAAGCTAGGTCAAAGTCCTTTCAAGGGCTGAAATCGCCAGTTATTTATTTTTTTTTTTTTATTATACAAGTAAGGTCTAAATTGTTTGATTGCCCAGTGAATAGCTATGAGCTCTTGCTCAATAGTGGCTTTATTTTGCTCTCCTTTTGTGAATGACTTTGATGCGTAACATATGGCATGCTCAATGCCGTGAATTTGTTGGCTAAAAACTGCTCCACATGCTCTTTTTGGCGCATCTACCGAAGTTTGGATACGCCAAAATAGGTGGAGATGCCAGAAGCGTTTTGAGTTTTTCGAATGCAGACTGGCATTCGCTTGTCCAAATAAATAAAGAATTTTTTCTCGAAAGTTTATGTAAGGGTTGAGCGAGTTCCGCAAAATTTTGTATAAATCTTCGATAATAATTTGAAAAAGCGCTTAGGGCTAGTTTTTCAGTGCGAGTTTAAACTCTAGTCAAGTTAAACTGAGGTTAACTCACCAAAATTGGACGTTTAAACTTGGTTTAGGCAAAAAAGAAACACATAATATGATAATTTAAGTCAATTTAACTTCAACGAATGCTAAAATATCTAGTTTAAACGTCAGATTTTGCTGAGTTAACCTCGGTTTAACTTGACTAGAGTTTAAACTCGCACTGAAAAACTGGGCCTTAGTGTATTCAGAATTTTTTGGAACTGGATAGTTTGTTACAGCCGAAAATTTAGAGTTATCAGGTAAAATTCCTTTATCGGTACATCTATGGCCCAAATAAATTACTTCGTTCCTAAAGAATTGACATTTTTTCGGGTTTAGCTTTAAATTCGTTTTCGACATATTTTCATTTTCATTTCATTTCATTTTATTCGACATATCAGTACAATAAGAATAAGTTCTTTTGCTGTACAAAGACAATAGTTTAAGCAATGAGTATCTTTATGTTTTAAATAATGAATATATAAATAATTCTTACTAATTAAGATTTGATATTAAAATTAACAATTAACAATACTTAAGTTATCAAGCTGATTGATCTTAAAAGGCTTTAATAGTGTAGCATTTCTTAGGTATTAATAAATAGAAGGGAAAAGAAGAAAATGAAGAGAAAGAAAAGAAAAAAAAGTAGAGATCTGGTTTCTTATCTAATTAGATTAATTAGTTTTCGGAAAAGTGTTTTGAAACGGCCTGCCTAAAGCCACAATTGCTATCCATAGATTTAATTACGTTAGGTAAATTATTCCATAATCTTATCGCATTAATGAAAAAAAGCCTGGTAGAGTTCTGATACTTCCAGTTAGGTATTATAATAACATCGCTTCTGGTCGACTGGCAAAATTGTAGTTTCTCAAAAAGATGCCCTGGAGTTTTTGAGTAAATAAGTTTATGCAGAAAGATGCATTTACGGGCATTGAGGTAACTAATGATGTCACAGCCGAGAATACTTTTGAATTGTGTTATGTGGTCAAATTTGAGAAGGTTATATACATACCGAGTAGCATGGTTAAATGCAACTTGCAGTTTGTGTTCAGATCGTGAATCAAGCCTACTATAAATGAGTTCTGAATATGTTATGATAGGAATGATAAGTTGTACCACAAGCTTGCGCCTGGTTTCCACAGGAGTAAACTCTGCTGTCATTTTAAGGTTACGCAGGATAAAGTAAATGGTGCGCACCATGCTATTTACGTGATCTGTGCATGTTAAGGACGAGTTTATGTGATATCCAAGGCTTTTAACATTGTTAACTAATTTTAGTTTCTTGTCTCCTATAAACAAGTCTGGAATATTATCAAAGAAAAGTTTTGCTTTTGCTTATAGGCAGCACGTAAGACTTGAGTGCATTTAATCTAAGAAAATTTTTTGTGGCCCATTCGCTTATACTACATAAATCTTCATTTAGCCTGCAACTTAAATCGTCCAGGAGACCAGTCCTGCGAGAAAGGTGCAATTGCACATCATCAGCAAAAGCATGTATAGAGGCGTATTTGCAAATGGAAAAAATATCATTGATAAGTATGGAAAATAGTAAAGGACCAAGAACTGAGCCTTGTGGCACTCCGCTGCATAAAGGCTTAAGTTGAGAACATTTATCACCAACACAAACTTTCTGTACTCTGTTTGTCAAAAAACACCTTAAGAGATCAACAGCATTATTAGCAAATCCATACCTACGCCCAAGTTTTTGACAGAGTAAGGAGTGATTTACAGTGTCAAATGCTTTGGAAAAATCCAACATGCAAAGTAGGGTAATTAAGCCTTCATCATAAGGTGTTCGGATATCATCTATAACTTTTAGGGTAGCCGTTGTGCAACTATACCCACAGCGGAAGCCAGATTGTAGTGGGGATAAGAGGCTATTAGTAGTAAGGTAATCAGAAATCTGGTCAGCCATGATTGCTTCGAAGACCTTCGATAGAGATGACAAAATACTAATAGGTCTAAAATCATTAGGTTCACACGCAGATGGTTTTTTTGCGACAGGCAATACTTTTGCTTATTTCCAGAGCTAAGGAAAAGATGATGTTGTGAGGCAATGGTTTATAATGTGCGTAAGCGGGCTAACAACGTGAGCTAGAATTAGTTTGATAAACTTAATCGAAACTCCATCTTCACCAATGGTGTTTGACTTTACATTCATAATGCTTTTATAGACCTCATATTCGTTGACAGTGGAAAACTGAAAATTAGGTTGCACCAGAATGTTTGATAATTCCTCAGAACTACCAACACTCTGATTAGTACTTAAAAAGAAATCATTTAGAGTTTTAGGGTCCAGAGAACACTCAGCTACTGGTTTATTAGCAATACCAAAATTTTTTAGATTTCTCCAAAGTACCTTTGGTGGAAGCGAAGCTTTTAGTTTGTTAGAGAAATACTTTTTTTTTGCTTGCCTAGCTATTATTACTGAAGCATTCCGTGCCACCCTGTAGTTTTCCCATTTTTCTGGTGTAGGATTATTCTTCCAGATTCTGTGCAGTCTATTTCGTTTTTTTATTGAATTTTGTACAATTGTTGTATACCAGGGACATGAGACATTTTTAATAACAACTGTCCGGGTAGGAACATGTCTTGCAAAGAGGTTGTTAAGCTTGTTTGAAAGGGATGTAACTTTTTCATCAACACTCGCGCAGAACCAGATTTCATTCCAGTAGGTTAGACAGGCATAATAGTTCAGGGCCTGTAGATCAACGGATTTGAAGTCCGAGTAGGATATAGTTTTTGAGATAGCCGTTTGAGTCAGTTTTATGTCGAAGGTACAAAAAATTAAGTCGTGGTCGGAGAGGAAATAAATTTGATCGAACAATGAGACTGATGTGCTATCCGAAACAATAAAGTAGTCAAGGAGACTTGGAACATCATTATTACAGTATCGCGTGGGCATAATTTCATTCACAAGTGACAGACGGACATTATCATACAAAGATTTAGACGTATTATCAAGACATAAAATGTTAACATTAAAATCTCCACATATAATAAAAAAGTTATAATCAATCGCAAAATCAGACATCTCAGTGAAGAAAGAGTTTAAGCTATATATTTTATTGGGATTGTAGACGCAAGATAAAAAGATTTTTGTGTAGTTATCTGACACACAAATATTAATATACTCTATCGTCGTTGCGCATACAAAAAAGGTTATGTGTTTTTGAACAATTTTTCAGGAGACGAAAAAAACATTTTTGTTTTTTAACAATTTCAATATTTTTTTCACATAGCTGGCTAACTTTCACATTTGTTTTATTCCGAACCAATAAGAATATCAAGAAACCATTTGGTGAATAGATGGGGCATACATATGGCTATTAAATGGTAAAATAAAAAAAAAATCTTAATTTTTCACATAGCCTTTTTTGTATGCGCAACGACGCTATGCTACCCTCAGTAGATTTATTAGCAACTTGAGCTTTCAGATTATTGCGACAGTAAATAGCAACCCCGCCTCCTCTTCTATTCCGCCTATCATTTCTGAATAGCTTGAAGTTATTTATTGCATAAGTCGAATCACTTACCTCAGGACAGAACCAGGTTTCAGACACACATATTACATCAATAGAAGATTCCTCAAATACAAATTTTATGTAATCCAACTTGCTAGAATTTAGGCTTCTAGTATTAAAATGCGCTACACTTAGGCCAGAATATCTTTTACATAGAACATTAATAAGCGACTTATTATTTTCATTAATGCCATGCAGATTACTAGGAGTACCAATCATTAAAGAGAAAAGAAAAATAGGCAAAAGCAACTATAGGCAAGCAAAAACATTTGATGACATGAAGAAAAGGTAAGTTTACATACGAATTAGCATTAAGTAACCAGATATCTGTACATACATATGTTGTCACTAGTAACGTAGAATATAAGTATAGGGGAGAAACAGAGATAGGTGTTAAAGAAAAGTGGTAGAGTAGTTTTGAGAGAAATAAGACTTAAATTAATCGCGCTACATATTGTTATCATCCTCAAAATTTACATTCAGCTCACCCGCAACGAAAGCAGCAAGTTGGTCTAGATCTTCTACTAAGAAACTTTCTCCATTTTCATACCTCTTGATAAAAATATGCCCCCTCCTAGCATGAGCAGAAAACAGCTGTTTATTTCGCCTGTGATTAATTGCGCTCTGGAGAAGTTGGCGACTGTGCTTTATTAGGCTCTCATTTATCTATACACTGGAGTTTGAATTGAGTCCCAGGTCACTCTGAGCAAGATCCCTACGGTTGTTTCTTCGGTAAAGTGCAGCCGCCCGAAGAACTGCATCCCTCTCAGAAGAGTTGGAAAACTTCACTACAATAGGAGTGTATTTCTTTCCTCGCGTATTGTTATTTTTAATGCGAAACACACTCCTGAGCAGTGGGTGTCTGCAGCCAAT
Source organism: Pherbina coryleti (assembly GCA_943735915.1). Lineage (NCBI taxonomy): Eukaryota > Metazoa > Arthropoda > Insecta > Diptera > Sciomyzidae > Pherbina > Pherbina coryleti. The sequence continues at coordinate 86,793,802 of OX030948.1, forward strand.
GTGGTAAAACACAGCTTGTTGAACATCGATGTCAAGCTCTCTTCATTACACATTGGTACTCCAAAGATCACGGCATCCGCAGCAACTTCTTTTTGCTCAAAGTTATTTACAGCTTTTTTTTGAGTACTCATCTCTTCTCTTAGCACAGTAACCTCAGCTGTTTCAGCACCATACTCAGCCTTACCAACACGCACCACAACGTCAGCCAATGCGTCGCTCACTCCGTTGAATTTATCCGTCCACCTTTTCTCACTCTCTTCTTGCTTGAGTTGATTATACTCAATTTTATCAACTCGCACTACAACATCAGCTAATGCACCGCTCACGCTGTTTATCCTTTCCGCCCATACTTTTTCCATTTCTTCTATTTTTAGAGTAAACTCTTTGCGGAGTTGACTGAGTTCGCTCTGCATGTTGCTGACTAGCGTTTCAATTTGATTTTTGAGTCGGTCATCTTGTTGATCTATAGTGAGGAGTGAGATATTAGTCATCAACGAGCCGGATTGCGTAGGTGTTGAAAGCAAGTTTTTTGAGTTTAACGTTTTAGCTCTGGTGGTCATGGTGTCGATTTGTAGCGCTGGATTATTTGGCGGGACCAAGTTTCACTGAGATTTCGTTTTTAATCAGCAATAAAAATTGCTAAAAAATCAGCGTCTAATGATGTAAAAAGTTTTCCAGTGAAGCACAATGAAGAAAGCACCAATGTTATATTTATAATTAACCGCACTTCGTTACAATTTGGCTAGGTTATTACTTAGAAAGCATACTAACGGCGAGCAAGCACAAAAACACGTTTATTCGTTGCGAAACATGAAAAACAACAACATACTTCAAATACATTTTTTAAATTCTTTAGGTGATCGTTTTTGCTTCGACCAGGGACGATAATATCGTCTATGTACAAAAAACAAGTTGAGAGTGGCAAACCCGAAAATGCCATAGCCATCATTCGACTAAATGCGCTAGGACCAATATTTAATCCATAAGGGAGTACTTTGTATTGATAAATACCCGTATCAGTGCTGAAAGCAGTTAGTGGGCGCGATTTCTCACTAAGTGGTATCTGATGAAACCCAGCGTGTAGATCAATAACCGAAAAAAATTTTGCATTACCAAGACTGTCCAAAATCTCATCAATTTGTGGCAATGGAAATTGGTCTGGTATTAACTTCTTGTTTATGGCTCTGTAATCTACACAAAGCCGATAATTTTTTCTGCCGTCTGTTCCTTTTTTTGTAATTAATAGAGTTGGACTGTTATTATGCGAGGTGGAAGGTATTTTATTATTTTGTTTGTGCGGATTGCGGTAATTTTTAATGTAAACTGATTAGTTTGAGTTTTCTTTAAGATCTTGTATGTAAAAAGTATTAACAGTTGCCTTATCTCCATCTACCGCAAAAATATAATTATTATTTCTTTATTAATTATAATTAAAATTACAAATTAATACATATTACAAACCACCAGCTGCCAGGGCTATCGGCTTATATTTAAAATTAAATTTTGTTGCAAATATTAAGCGTTTTTAAGTACTGATAAATTATATTAATGTTGTTTTCTGTGGGGTAAGTCAGGGAATCTAAAGGATTAATGGTTTGAAAAAAGGATTGACGGATTGAAGAAATGGCGTTACAGTTACTTAAGATGTGTGATGTGGATATTGCAGTGTTATTACAAAAAATGCACATAGGTTGTGGTTGTCCTTTTATTATATGTAGGTGGGTTAAAATTGTGTGTCCCAATCGGAGTCTTAAGTAGCATTTATTCATCCATACTGAGGTTGTTGTTGGAAGTGAGATTGGAGTACGAGATGGATTAAATTGTTTATAGCTATGACTGTAGTCAGTCCATTGCTCTCTCACAGTTTCCAGAAAAATGTTTGCGCCTTTAACTGAAATGGCTTTTTTAGTAAACGGCATAAACGTTATAAGTGGGGATTTTGTTGCAAGTTTTGCCGCGGCGTCAGCAAACTCATTTCCAAGAATGCCAGAATGTCCAGGTATCCACATTAGTTTCACTTTACTTTCCATTTTCATTATTAATTGGCGAATAGAGCTTATAACTTCGTTATTATTGCTAATGTATTTTACAGATTTGAATAGCGACAAACTGTCCGTACAAATAACGAATTTGGATTTATTTTGTTGGGCTAATTGAAGGCAAGATAGTACACCTTGAATTTCGGCTTCGAAGACTGTTGCATTAGAGGGTAGTGATCCGTTTATAAGAGTTTCGCCGCTGTTGCTTACTATGGCAAATGCTACTCCATGTTGGCTTTTTGATCCGTCTGTGAACAGTGGTTTCCAATCTTCTGTAAGAAGGTTTATCGTGTTCAAGAATGTTTGGATGTAAGCCTGGTGCGTTGTGTTGTTTTTTGGAAGGGCTGTAAGGTCATTAATGAATGACTTTGCGGATAGTCTCCAAGGTAGTATGTTTAATTTTGGAGGTTCGGTTGCAGTGATATGAGGCAGTAAATTTTTGTGTGCATGCATGATTTTTGTTAATCCTGATTCCATTGAGAGGTTCTTTTTTCGTTTTTTCATGAGTGCAATTTCTTTAAAAAGAATGTGTGATGAGTCGCAGTGAAGAATAGAAATACTTCGGCTTCTTGTGTATTCGGATCTCTTTTTTAGCGAAAGGAAACCTGCCTCTGCAAGAAGGTTTTCAATGGGAGTGGTTTTAAAAGCTCGAAGGCTTCTTCTTATTGCAGTGTGATAAGGACTTTTAATGAGGTTTAGAGAGGATATTGAGCATTTTCCGTAAATTTGCAGCCCGTAGTCAATTTTTGATAGTATGGTTGCTTTTGTAACGTTTAAAAGTGAGTTAGTATGAATATTGCTTTTATTTGAAGAAAGGTATTTAATGATATTAACCCTGGCAGCTAATTTCTAGGCAATGATTCTTAAAACTATTTTTACAGTCAAAGGTTACTCCTAAAATTTTTAAGGAATTTACATTTTCTATATAATTTCCATTAATAGACAAGTTTAATGGATTACAATTAATTTTTCTGCAGACATGAAGATGTTTACATTTTTGTTGTGAAATTAAAGCGCCTGACTGCTCAGACCAATGATTTATAGTATTTAGTGCTTCTGTAAAATGTGTGTTTATTTCATTAGTATCTTTTTTATTGCAGATGATATAAAGATCGTCTGCATATAGACAGTGGAGTATGTTTTTGTTCGCCAATAAGAGCCGACTTAAGTTGTAAAAAGCTAAGAGGAACAAGGTGACAGAAAGTGGGGATCCCTGTGGGATTCCATTGAATAGTGAAAATGTGGAAGAAGTAGTGTTGTTAACCCTACAACGAAATTTTCTATTAGTCAGAAACGATTTTACAAAGTTGTAAATGTTGGCACCAATTTTTAATTCTTGTAGTTTTTCTAGAACCACGTGACCACCAATTTTGTCGAATGCTTTTTCAAAGTCTATTGATAATATTGAAATATGGTTTTTAGTGGAAAGATTTTTGCATATGAGATGGTCAATGTACATAAGGGCGTCAGTCGTGCTGGTGCCTGTTTTGAAGCCTACTTGGTTGGTTGTAAGAGACTTTGTAGAAGTAAGGTACCACATAAGTCTTTTGGAGATCATTTTCTCCAAAACTTTACCTATACAGGGAAGCAAGGATATAGGTCTGTAGCTTGAAATTTCATCAATTGCTTTGTTAGGCTTGCGTATAGGGACAATTATTGCAGATTTGAAATTTTGTGGGATGATTCCTGTTCTGAGTATGTTGTTGTAGAGTGAGAGTGTTCTTAACTTCATTTGTTGGGGACAGTTTTTTAACATTTGGTATGTAATTTTATCGTAACCTGGAGTGTTGCCTGTCAGTGTTCTTAAGCAGGATTCCATCTCGTTTATATTAAAGTCCATATTTAAGTATCTGGCTTTATTATTACCATAATCTGGGCTAGGAAGTGAAAGAATTGTGTCGAAAGAGTTTTTGAAGTTGGGAGGGAAGTTTTCAAACCGGGAATTGTTGGAATAGAATTTTGCAAAATTGGATGGTATTATTTTCTAGTCATTTATGACAGTATTATGTTGTTTTATAACGTTTATTGAAAAAGGAGTGTATGTTCCAGTTAGCATTCTTATTTTCTGCCACATAATGGTAGTAGTGGAAGTCGGATTTATAAGGGATGTAAGTTTTTCGAAACTTTCTGCTTTCGCTTTTCTTTTCGCTTTGGTGAAGATTGCATTCTTTTTTCTATACGAAATTAAATTCTCAGTAGAAAAGGTTCTGCGAAAGGACTTCCAAGCTTGTTGTTTATCTTCTCGTAGTTTATTAAGGTTACTATTCCACCAAGGTACTTGTCGTGAAATGTTTTTAGAAGATGTGACAGGAATGGAGTTGCTAGCAGAGCAACGAATAATTTTTTGTATCTGTGCTGATTCCTTGTTAATATTTGTTGTAATAGGGATGTTATTAGTTTTAGTGCATATTTCAGCTTGAAACATTTCCCAATCGGCATGTTTACAGTTATATCTGCAGGGCTTACTGAAAAGATTTCTATGGGGGGGGCAAAGTGTAATTTTTGTTGAAATTCGGAAGTGATCACTATTATGGAGGTCGTCTATTGTGGTCCAAGCTGTATTAGAAAGTAAGCTAGGTGAGCAAAGAGTCAAGTCAATGTGTGTAAATGTTTTGTGTGTTGAAAAGTGGGTTGGAGACCCGTCGTTTAGCACTGCGATGTTAGATGTCAGAATGAAGTCTTCTATTATTTGACCAATTCTATTATAGGTGGATGAGCCCCAAAGGGGACTCCAACCGTTTAGGTCGCCTGCTAAGAGTATGGGGGTATGTATGTTTTTTATAATATTGTGTAGATCAGATGTGGTTATTTATTGGTTTGGAGGGATATAAATAGACATAATTGTGATTGGATACTTAAGATTGATTTCTATTGCGACCACTGAGATATTGGATTGGATGTCGATGAGTTTGTGAGGAGTATTTTTATGTACAAGAATGCCTGAGCCTTGTTTTGCAGAACTGTTTTGTATAAAATTATGGAAGTATCCAATATATTGTTTAGGGGTATATGGGCTATTGTTTGATTTAATATGTGTTTCTTGGAGACAAAAAATATGAGGAGAATACTTTTTTAAAAGCAGTTCTAAATCAATATAATTGTTATAATAACCTTTAATATTCCATTGCAGAATGTTAAGTATCATAATAATTAAATTTTTTTTTTTTCATATTGACAGTTGCTGACTATAAAAGAGAGCAACGTATATGGTTAAGTGTCGTTGTCGGAAGAATCTATTATCATTGTATTATCATTGCTTATTACGCTAAGTGGAGAGTTTGTGTAATATTTTGTGGGAGATGGGTGTGTAATAGTAGGAGAGAGTTGAGAATTCTGATAAGAGTCTGTCTTTATATTGTTTGGGTTTGAGTTAATAGAAGAAGAATTTTTTGAACTTGATTGCTTATTATATTGAGTGGTTTGGTGAGAATCAGCTATTTTGAAGTCAGTGTTAGTGAGTTGAGGAGGATTAAGAGTGTTGGTTATGAGGGGAGAGGTTTTTGGTTTATTGAGCGTTTGAGTGTTGAGTGAATGAAGTGCTTCAGAGAGCTTTTGGTTTGAGTTATTTTCGGAAGACGTGGTTTGACGAGAAATTACAGTGTGGAGATCGGTGTCAATAAATGGATTGATATTTGTTGTTGGGTCTGTTTCTATCGGTGAGAGGTTATTGTTAAATTTTGTTGTTTCTTGTTTTCTTGTGTTTATTGAAAGCTTCAAATTTTCGTTTAGAGTTGAAGTTTTAGCGACTTCTGAGAAGGTTCTCGTTGGTTGCAGATTATATTGATATTGTTGTTTGTAAATACGACGTGCTTCGCCAATACTGCATTTATTTCGAGTCTTAATTTTTAAAACTTCTTTAGCTTGTTGGTACTTTGGGCAATCATTAGAAAAAGAGGTGTGGGATACAAGACAATTTGCACACATAATTCTGTCACACTTGTTAGGATCGTGGGGGGGAAGATTGCAAGTACCGCAAACTGAGTCACTTTTGCACCATTTAGTTGTGTGTCCGATTATTTGGCAATTTTTGCATCGCATGGGGTTTGGAAAATATTCCTGTACTTTAACAGTGTACCAAGCAATGTCAATTTGACTTGGAAGCTTAAATGAATTGAAAGTTAGCAATATTACACATGTTGGGGAGGATGTATTGTTTTGCTTTTTAACGAATTTGTAAACATTTACGACACCCTGATTTTTTAAGTCGTCCAGTCGTCTTGTTCGGAAGTTGGTATCAGATTACGATCATATATAGTTCCTTTACATGTGTTTAAAGATTCATGCAGCGTGATTGAAACGGGACAGAGACCTCCAAAGTTTTTTTGATTTTAGAAATTTGTCGGCGACTTTTTCGGATTTTGTTAGGATAAGAAGGCTACCGTCACGTAGTATACTAACTTGTTCAAGTTCTGTACTAATACTGTCCAGAGCTTTCTTTTTTGCGAAAACGCTGAAAGATGAAAGTGGTTTGCTTGAATCAGTGGACTTAATCGTCAGAAATTTTGGATTTTTTGCTGCAGTAGTCGATTTATTCAAAGATGGAAATGACTCCTTAGTGATGTTTAACTTATGTTTTTTTGCACGTGGATTGGAATCTAAAACATCTTCGGAGAGGATACTATACCAGTTCCCTTGGGGAACCGGTCTATCTTTACTCATCACTCAAACTTTAATTGTTATTATTTTTAATGGGTGACTTACGAATTCCGAAGAATAAGATGAAACTAAAACAACAAAATTATATGTGTGTAAATGAACACATGAAAACGATGAGAATGAAAACAGAGAGACGCACAACTCGCAACTGTACACTTTGAAAGGCAGTCGATGACTGACCGCAAAAATATCTGCAAATTGTCTGCATAATTCTGGCATATCTGCATTGTAATAAGCTGGCCATTGTTTTTTCAAAATATCTAACAATTTATCTGTCTTCTGTTTCTTTGTATTTGTTAAAATTTATATCTATAGAACAAACTTGGAACTCATTTATTTTTACAAAATTGTCCCTAAAATTAGTATTTATTTTTTGAAATTTTTCCGTTGCATTCAAAACTCTTACGTATGGTTCGTTTGGGTCTATTATTGATGATGATATAAAAACGCCAGCTGTAGGCTCTATGGCTTCAAAAACCATGGGCTCATTAAAGTCGGTATTCGAAACTGATATTTTTTGTATGGTTTCGCATCTTGGTGGAATTACTATATTGTCGGGTGTTGGTTCTTCAAGAATGTTTAGAAATATTTGATCATGTGGCAAGTTTACTGTTAGGGTCATTTGACTGAAGTCGATGTTGCAATGGAATGATTTAAGAAAATCTCTTCCCAATATGCCATCAACTGGAATGGAGAAGTCATCTTCAAGAACATGTAATTTTTGCTGCAATGACTGGTTCTGAACGAAAAAAATTTAGAAAATTGTACCAATGGACTGAATGATTTCGTTTGTTATGCCTTTAATATTTATGATTTCATTCGTATCTATTTCACATTTTTCCTTTATGGCAGAGATTTTAATTAACGATATATACTAGATTCTAAAACTGATTTAATTAAATCCGATTGGGTATTTTTCCTACACACTTCAATAGTCTTTTCGATTACCATTTCATCAGCTTAAGCATATGAGATTCTTTCTAAAACTAATGATCTACGAAAGGAATTTGACAATTTTTCCACCTTGTCTTCAAAATCAACCTGATTTGGTGTTGTGAATCTTAAAGCTAACATTCGGCCTTCAACCACCTTAGAACTATCATGTATAATATGAAGTTGCAATTTTCCAATTATGTCATCTACGGTTTCTTCATTTGTAATAACTTCTCTGGTTCTTTCTTCAAGCTTCGTTTTTAAGAAAAAAACAAGAAAAGTTTGCTACTCGTCCGTAGTGGCCAAGGTTTTTAATAGATTTACCGAATCGACAAACGTGCCCAAACTTTATGGGTCTCCTGCAAAAGGTTTGTTTATTTGGCTTGCCGCCAATTTAAGAAATTCAGGCCTTTCAACGCCTGAATGTTTTTTAAATTGATACTTTCGTTGGTATCGTGTTTCGTTGCTATATTGGGACCCTTTGTCGGAGAAGATTGTGACACCCCAGTTTCCTTTAAGTCTACCGATCAGAGAACAGCTTGATTGCATTCAAATGGCGTTTCGAATATATCCTCAATATACGAGCACCGAATGTGCCTTCTGCATTAAAATTAATGCGCGAATACATGTACCAATCGCTGCGGATACGAATACCATAGAGTACGATTGGTCGTGATTACGATTGCCTACGAATCAGGAATACCCAACGAAGCGAGACATTAGCAACATTCGGCAAAAGCAACGAAAATTCATGCTTTTATGTTCATTCGTACCACGGAGAAAACACGCAGTCTGCAGTGTTGATTTTTTTGTATACGAAAAAAATCTCATGTGAAAAAAAAAACTATTTGTGTCGTACACGCATGTCTATGGGATGACAATGTTATATACTAGGGATTGCCAAAGAGTGATTTTTGAGGAGTGCAACAACAATTACAACAAAAAACCAACAACAACAACAAATCGTTGAATACGTAGTACAATAAGGAATTATTAACATAATAAAGCAGTCGGTGACGAAACCATACACAAAAAAACAACAAGAAGCCTTCAGCGTAGCAAGCGCTATATTTACCAACAACGACAAGAATAAACAACAACACACACACACGCTGTATTGTTGCGGAGTGGAAAGAGTTAGGCAATGGTAATCGCTGCAGCAACAGACACTCGAGTGTTAAGCGAAGCATCCGAATGTCTGCATTGTCTGGATGGTGCCTTTGTATGTATTCGCAGTCGTTACAAACTGTGCTTGGCACCAATCGTTGTTTACGAACTCGAGCGGTATGCGTGCATTAAATTTTATGTGCGATTGTAGCTGACGACGATTGTTATTCGAGTGGCAAAAAATAACGATTAGGCTTGTGCAAATCTCTGCTACCGATGATATTTTACCTTCCTCGATTGTGTGTGTGCAATTCAATTTATTTAAACAATCTATAAATTTTGAGTGTACAAGTGAATCTTTGTATGAATCTTTTTATTTTCCTCTTTCTCTTCTTTATTATATTCTGCGGTCGCGTAGTAAAAAAAATTGTTTTATGCTTCAACTATCTGTCTGCGATAACTTTATCTTTTTTCGAGATTTCCGCTCTTTCTCGGAATATTTCGAGACATTCTCTTTTAAAATCAGTTTGGATTTGATTTTAAAGTTTTCAAGCTCGTCTTGGAGCGGCATTAGAAATTACAGCACAGAGAAAGAAGATGTATAAAGAGTCATGTAAGAATTAATAATTACAAAACAGAAAATGTGTAAAAGGTCATGCATTGATAAAGACACCAAAAAGAGATCACAAAAAAAAAACCAATTTTCCATACAAAAGTTTCTATATCCTTGTCCACTGTTTGCTTGTCACAGAAAAAAGTATTAAATATGCAATGCTGCATTGTTTTGATATTTTAAATAATTTCGTTCCTTATATTTACTATTTTAAGCCAAATAAGATAAATTAGCATAACTTAGAAATATTATTATAGTTTGCTTGTAATAATATAATAAGAATAGTTGCATTCATGTTTACTGCATATATTGTTTTTTGTCTTCTTTCTGTTTGCTTTCCTTGGTTTTTCTCAGAGAACTGTTGCTTCAAAAGTTGCAGCTTCAATCACTTCTTGTTGCGATGTAGTCTCTGCTTCAGTCGAATTTGTTGCGCACAAAAATTAGCGACGTTGTTTTTTTTTCTTTTGCGTTTCGATACTGGGTGCTTTGCTTTTCTTGATGCTGATCTCTTTGATGTCATTTGCTGGAGTTTCTTATATTTTATTTTGCTCTTATTCCCTTTGTCCTTCTTAAAATTGCAGCTAAATTTGTATTCAGTACGTGGTAGACGCGATTATTGGACACTTGAAGCGGCTATTGTAATGTTTTATGAGCGACATGATAACCTCGTTTGTTTTTCTTAAAATTGCAGTTAAATTTGTAGTGAGCACGTGGTTGACGCGATTATTGGACACTTGCAGCGGCCATTGTAACGTTTTATGCGCGACATAATAACCTTGATTAACGGATTTGCAGCTGCATATATAGCTTTAGTAGCAGCTTAATAGTAACGGGTATCCCTTTTTTTTTTTTTTAAAGTTGCTGGTTCAACACAGTTTACTGTTATTTCTTAACATTTCGTTTTAAATTCTTTTGCAAATTATTTTGACACTTTCTAGCATTTTTTTTTTTAGATGTCGCTGGTTCAACACAGTTTGCCGTTATTTTTTTTTACATTTCGTTGCTGAGAGAGCAATAAATCTTATGTCGAGATACAACGATAAAGTGACGTCATTGCAAGCGGAAAACAGGTTTTTTTTCGCGTGGTAGAAGACTATTGTAAGCTCTTTCCATGCGGTACAACAAAATCCAATATTTCTGAACGCATGTAGCAAAAGAAAATCCATATTCACAATGATTAAAATTAAATCCTTTAAAAACCAATGTACCAAAAATATCGTATCTCATTCAAAAATGGGTCGATGCCGTTTTTTGTTTTTTAATTATTAAGACCATAAAATGGGCTGCATTAATGCATTAATTAATTTTGAAAAAATGTCCTAGATCAATGCAAAGAACAAACATGAATAAAAAATTATATGAAAAAATTTTAAAATGTTGACTTCAAATGCGTTTATTGGGACCAGATTTCATTGTACGTCAAATCTTAGTCCAGCATCAGATTCTTCAGTTAGTTAAACGTAGAAGTAGGTAGTAGTAGTAGACTTTTGTTTTTTTAAAAAAATTTTAAATGCATTAGAAAAATGTCAATTCTTTGACTTTTAAGAGCTCTTATAACTTAATTTGCAACCATCGTCTTTTTCAGTGGGGGGCACGGAGGATCCGAGATACTTTAACAAAATCCATACAAATGTGACTTGCTCTAATGTACACTAAAGTGGGTCGGCCTCCATACAAAAAAAAAAAGTTGAAAAACCACCCCCTATTCCAAAGCTGATCTCGAATTCCAAAATAAAAAAAATTTTTTAAAAAAGACCTTCGGAAAAACAGCCGAAATGGTCTTTTTTCTATAACTTGAACATAACATATCCGATCTTAAAAAATAATATGTCGTTTAAAAGTGCTTTACAAGTACTACATTTTTTTCAGAACATTTTGACTTCCAAGGTCATATTTGACTAGTTAACCTCGTTCGCCCGATTTATCCCCCCTTAAATTATTATTTTTTTTCTCAAAAAATTAAAGTTCTAAGAATTTATTTACATTTTGTCCAAAAAAATATTCAATAACTTTAAAAACAAGGAAGTTTTAATGGTTCAAGTATTTGGTACAATGCATTTTTCATTATGTATGAATTACTTTTTTTTTTAATTCAAACAAAATTAAAAGTTAACTGAATTATTTTTAAAAATTAAGTAATGAAATTAAAATAAAATATTTTTCTTAAGATATTTAGGTATGAAAACGAGTTAATAACGTTATTCCAACAAAATTGCCCACGAATCGTGACAATATATTCAAGTTTCCCAAAAAAAATAATTAATTAAAACTAAATAACATCGATCCTGGTAACAGGGCACAAGTTGTCAGTAAATTATATAACTGAGGGAACAGGAGAAGCAATTCAGAAAGCAATCGTAGACGTGTTGAATGTGCAAAAGTATTCTCTGGAACACTTGGTTGCCATTAGCTGTGATAGCACTACTGTCAATACCGGGCACAACAATGGAGTAAACGCATGCTTTGAACGATATTTGCAACGGCCATTGCAGTGGAATGTGTGCCTATTCCATCTTCATGAATTACCTCTAAGGAGATTATTTGTGCATTTCTCAATTCGTTGGCTTTAGATGGAACTGATACTTCAGAAGTTTGGGTCGAAAAATCTTTCCTTGCTTTTGCCGCAATTGAAAGGCGCAAATCTTTAATCATCGTTGCGAGCAACGACCCAAAACGATCTGAAGTATCAGTCCTATCCAAAGCCAATGAATAATTTTTAAGTGAAATGTCCAATGCTTTTAGTTTTTCTTGCTGCCCCAAAATGCTGCCCTGCAGGATACCAGACGTAGCCATATACGGGTAGGATTTAACATTATCAAGTGTTACAACACACTGCCTATTAGATAAGTATGAAGTCAACCAACTAAGAAAGCCCGAATGAAATCCAATCCATTGAAGTTTTTTGATTAAGAGAGAGTGGGAGACTTTATCAAAAGCTTTAGCGAAGTCTGTATAAATAACATCTACCTGACATCCTTCCTAAAACGCAGATAAGCAGTACTCTGTGAACATAACCAAATTTGAAATTGTAGAGCGACCAGGCATAAAACCATGCTGGTACGGAGATATAACTTTCTTTACAGCAAAAAACATTTTCTCTTTGACAATGGATTCAAAGAGCTTTGAAATGGTGGAGAGCTTGGATATAGGTCTATAATTGGCAACATTATTTTTTGACCCAGATTTATGGACAGGAGTTACCAAAGACACTTTCCAGCAATCCAGGAAATTGCGAGAACGTAATGAGCTGTTAAAAATTAGCATAAGAGGAGATGCTAAACTGATTTCACATTTATCTAAGAAGAAAGAACAGAAACCATCAACATCTAGTTTTTGAGATGATTTCAGCCGATGAATCCCATTCGCAACATCCATTACAGTCAAAGCGAGCGACCCAAAGTCAATTTCTGAAGAGAAATTACTCGAAGCCTCAAACTCAACATTGTTAACCGGTTCAAAGTTTGATAAGAAAAAATCTGCAAAGAGATTTGCAGTAGTTGGTGCATCATTAGACGAGATATTATTAAGAAACATAGACATTGGTATATTTGAAGAACATATTTTAGACTTAATAAACCGCCATAAAGACTTCGGATAAGATAAATTATCATGTTCTAATTTTAATATATATTGTTTATAAAGGTACTTATCGAGAAAATTGAATTCCCTCAAATAGTGTCTTTGGGCTTTCAGCAACAGCAGCAACATCAACAACAGAAGCAACAGCACCAGGAACAACCGGAACATGAGAAGGCATAGCAGGAGAAACTGTTCCGGAAACATCAGTCTGCATAACTTCTGGAACTGCTGTAGCACTTGGAGACGAACTTAGCTCAGTCGATGGCATTAGATTGTTAGCATCCAGCCCAGGTGACATTGTATCGCGAGGTAATTCTATGCTAGATACCACATTAATAAAATTACAAGAAGCAGTACTCACAGAAGTATCCGATGGAATCACTATGGAGTCTGAGAATTTTGTGATATTTTCGATCTTTCAGATGATCGCATTTTTCGAGAGGAATTTTCCTTACCAGGCACTAGCTGAAGTGAGAGGTCAGGTCATACCGGTGGCTTATATGCACACGTAGCTTGAACCGCATCGAAAATATTCGACAGTGCACTGGAATGTTGAGACAATGCATCTTTAAAATTCTCAAAATTTTTTACCAAAGTAACAGCAGATGAACAAGATTCCAAAAGCAATTTGAGGACAGTAGCACAAGAGAATTTTCTGCATTTCTCACACAGCCACTGGAGGCCATTTTGCAGAGAACTACGCAAAGCGTCTCCAATCCGGGGAGACAGCCCCACAAACTTTTGATGAAAAATAATTGTGCAGCCATTGCACGAGATAAAAATCATCATATGTGCTCCACTCAGAATGGCAAGTTCCACAGCTAGTTGAATTCGCCATTATTGAAGAACAAAATGATTATTTAATTTTTTGTAGGTTATGTCAAACCCAATGATGCAGCTGAATTTAATGATGTTGAAAATGCTTCAAAAGAACAATAGTCTATACTTTTTTGATTTTAGATAGAAATTGGATCAATAATAAACACAAATAAGTGCTATTATTAATTGATACGACACAAATTTAATATTTATGTTAATAAAATTTCACACAGTATGAGAAGCAAAAGAAATTGCAAGTTGACGGTTAGAGTTGCCAACTCGAGATGATATTAGATGATATTTGAGGCATGTCCGACATTTTATCAGATACATCACCCATTTCAACATCTTCAACATGCTCTTGCTCCGCATTGATCAATATAAAAACGATGGGGCGTATTTGGGAATCTTATCAAAATTGGAGCAGTTACATTGCACATTTATTTCGATGCCACATCTTGAAGAACTTTTTCAACTATTGATACATAATTATTTAGTTTACGGCTTTTGGGGACACTTGAATGACCGTTATGTGTCAAAAACAATAAATATTCAATAACATCGCGTTTAGTTATTGAATAACTAAACAATTTAGTTTTATTGATTTCTTTTTTTTGAAAAAAATTTTTAACGCGCACTCAACAATTTGTATGACTATTTTATTATTCAGTTGGCATCTAATATCAGACCGTTTTATTATAATTATCAGTTATTGAGTAAAGGAAAGAGTTACGAGTTACTGATCTACAGAGTTTCCATGTAACGCATATAATAACTATACAGATTGATTTATATAATTAACTGGCAACTTATGCCCTGGTAACTAGGATCGATATTATTTAGTTTTAATTAATTCATTTTTTGGGAAACTTGAATATATTGTCACGATTCGTGGGCAATTTTGTTTGAATAACGTTATTAACTCGTTTTCATACCTAAATATCTTAAGAAAAAGATTTTGTTTTAATTTCATTACTTAATTTTTAAAAATAATTCAGTTAACTTTCAATTTTGTTTGAATTAAAAAAAAAGTAATTCATACATAATGAAAAAGGATTGTACCAAATATTTGAACCTTTATAACTACCTTGTTTTTAAAGTTATTGAATAATTTTTTTGCACAAAATGTAAACAAATTCTTAGAACTTTAATTTTTCGAGAAAAAATAATAATTTTAGGGGGGGTAAATCGGGCTAACGAGGTTTAGTAGTCAAATATGACCTTGGAAGTAAAAATGTTCTGAAGAGAAAATTTAGTACTTGTAAAGCACTTTTAAACGACATATTATTTTTAAAGATCGGATATGTTATGCTCAAGTTATAGAAAAAATACCATTTCGGCTGTTTTTCCGATGGTCCCAAACAAATTTTTTTTTATTATTTTGGAATCCATTCGAGATCAGCTTTGAAATAGGGGGTGGTTTTTTCAAACTTTTTTTTTCGACCCACTCTAATGTACACTTCGAGCGACAAAAAAAAAAAACACAAAACAAGGAAAGGGGAGAGAAAGAAAATAAAATCCTTTTAATGTAAGCGAAATTGCCTTGCCTTGTTTAGTCAATAAATAGATAAATACAAAAATTATATCTTACAGGTATCTATGTTGCTGCACTCGCCAGAACATAATATGCACTTCTTATATTCACTTGGTCTGCTATCATGATGCTATTTTTCTTTGATATTAGGGGTTTTCACAATTTAGGGAATTTGGCTGTGCATTTGAGCATGAGCAAAATATCCATGCTTTTTTTTCTCATTGTATGTACATGAGAGTGTCCCTTATTTTGCGATTTTTGGAAATGTCAAGGGGCTGAAAGGTTTTTTTATGCGTTTTTATATTCTAAGAACGAAACTACAAAAATTTTTTTTTACGACAACGTTTACCCGTGCCAATCGGGCCCGAAAGTTTCGAAAAAATGCCCATATTAGACCATATTTGCACAAATTAAAAAAAAAATCTTTTCTCTGCTTTTTATAAATGTTTTCCATTTTTTGGAACACATACATAAGAAATATGATATCCACAAAGTTTTTTTATGGTGGGCGTGGTTACTGCCCCTGCTGCGTCGAAATTTCTCCCGCAGCCTTTTCCCACCTTTTCATGAAATTAGTGCAATTTAGGTATTAATATCAACAATAAATAAATACATTTTTATTATGCTAAAAGTATGATTACATTTCATTAAATTCACATTATGTACTTACAAAAATTAACAATAAATTAAAAAACTAGTATTTTAACCTGCGGCTGGCGCGCAACAAGGTAATACCTACAAGCAGTCTTATTGCGGCTTTTCAACCGAAATCATAGTTTTTTTTTTGTAAATAAAAGATATCAAAAACCAAAAATGTATGCCCTTGGAGTGTTAAATTATAATAAGAAATACAAATTAATTAAAACAGACAGAGCCCTATTTGGAGCTTTTATGCTATTCATTATTATCGGAATCCGTCAAGTCTGTATTTTTGTAGTTCTACTATACATCAAAGTCTGGTTTGAAGCTAATAATAGCATAAAAGCTCCAAATCAGGATCTGTCTTTTTTAAAAGATTTAGTCGTATACAAGACAATTTACAAAAAATATCCATTGCTGCAAGTCAAAAATTTGGTCGGCATCTTTGGTACCTTGGCGAAGAACTTGTAGCACTCGCTTTTTCGATGATGCAGTTTCTATTGAGAGAAAACGCAGTATGGTGACAGCATTACAAGCTCAGAAGTTTCCATGTAATCATCCAATCGCAAACCCAAATTCTTAAATGAATGGACAAAAAAGATTTAGATTGTTTTGCATATTGTCGAACAACAAATCTATTTCGTAGGTTTAGTTTGACATGCAATTTTTTAAAATATGATTCTGACGAATGGGAAAAAGATGAAGAATACCAGAGAGTAAAAAATTATTTTAAAGATCTTTGTATTGTAAATGATGTTGCGGAGCGTGGGGTACAACTTGCTCAAGAATTTCTCGAGCTTACAAAATCAGAAGCGCAGCTACAAAACCTACTTATTGTGGCCCAAAATACTCGAAAAATATACTCGAACTGTCAAAAAAAAAAAAAATACATGCTCTTAAAAAAAAAATTATAATTAATTTGTATTTCTGATTAAAATTTAACCCTTCAGGGGGCATACATTTTTGGTTTTTGATATTTTTTATTTATAAAAAAAAAACTATGATTTCGGTTGAAAAGCCGCAATAATACTGCTTGTAGGTATTAGCTTGTTGCGCGCCTGCCGCAGGTTAAAATAGTAGTTTTTTAATTTATTGTTAATTTTTGTAAGTACATAATGTGAATTTAATGAAATGTAATCATACTTTTAGCATAATAAAAATGTATTTATTTATTGTTGATATTAATACCTAAATTGCACTAATTTCATGAAAAAGTGAGAAAAGGCTGCGGGAGAAATTTCGACGCAGCAGGGGCGGTAACCACGCCCACCATAAAAAAACTTTGTAGATATCATATTTCTTATGTATGTGTTCCAAAAAATGTAAAATATTTATTAAAAGCAGAGAAAAGCTTTATTTTTTAATTTGTGCAAATATGGTCTAATATGGGCATTTTTTCGAAACTTTCGGGCCCGATTGGCACGGGTATACGTTGTCGTAAAAAAAAATTTTTGTAGTTTCGTTCTTAGAATCAAAAAACGCATAAAAAACCTTTCAGCCCCTTGACATTTCCAAAAATCGCAAAATAAGGGACTCTCTAATGTACGTTTTGTTAGTGTAAAGAGAAAATAAGCATGGATTTTTTGCTCATGCTCAAATGCGCAGCCAAATGCACTGAATCGTGAAAACCCCTATTGTTTTGCACTGTTTCTCTTTTTGATGATCTGCTCTTCTTTTTCCATGCCACTGCAGGTATTGCTTGGCATATTTCCATTATAAGGTTATACAGCCAATTTCCAAATGATGGAACATTATAAGTATTAGAAACTTTACTTTTCTCCATGTCTCACTTGAGTTTTAAGCTTGTAACAATTTTTCAACGAATTATTTTATAAGAATGGGATTTCGGCGGTGATCTTCGCAGCCAGGCGATTCTAAAGCACACATAAATTTTGAACTTTAATTGAATATGCAACTATTAAATCAAAATTTCCATTTCTTATATCAGAACGAGCACTTATAAATACAGGAAAATCGCTCGGATCACCATTAAATTTTGGCAACTATTTTCCTATAACATGACGTTCTACCATCTGTGTAGGGTAAGGACCCACCTGCAGCGTAACCAGATTACCGACGCAGTTGTAATTTTGACGATTTTTGGGTCCATGTGACGATTTCATTAGCATAGTTTAATGATGATTTTTGATATTGTTCAACATAAGAAAATTGCACAAACTTTCGACGGATTGGAACATATTTATCTTGTTATTAAACTTTTTGTAACTATTTTTTCTATTGTGAATTCACTTTAAAAATCTATTGTGCTTAAAAGTTTTAATATTTCATGTTGGCAAAAGTGTAAGCTAGAAAATAAGTTCCTTAGATTTGTTTGACCCTCAAGAGGAAATTACAGACGACTATTTTGGGAAATATCTATCAAATGTAAAACGTGCTGATTAGGGCGGGTCGATTTAAAAATCGCTCAATGCTCTGTGAAAATCGTATTCTAGGGATCAAAATAAGAAACTTCGCCGAAGGAACCATACCTCTAAAACGAATTCTGATGTCCCCCAATTTAGGTCGAACTTTTGGGTAGGGGCAAATTTTGAAAAATCCCTCTTTGACCCATTTAGAGTGCTCCAATCGAGTCCAAATGTATGACCGACCCCCACTAACTTTGGAGGCCCGACCAACCCATGCCAGTGGCACACCCCCTGGAACCCCCTGTGGGGTTCCCCATACAAACATTTAAAAAAATCACCATTTTTGGCCTTTACATGAAAAAATCAGCGAAATGGCTATGTTTTTTCTTTATTTTTATTTATTTATTTATGATAATATTTATTATTTATTTATAATAATATCTATTTTTTTCTCTTTTGAAATTTATTTAGTCAGAACATACGTAAATGAAAAAATGAATTTAAGTTAGTTATAGAAAAGAAACTAAAAAAATTATTCTTTGAAGTCTTTTTTACTTTCAAGTCTGGGCAATTTCGCACGGCTCTCTAATGTCGTCGCCATAACAGCCTCTACATTTTCCGGTATAACCCGTTTGGAAACGCTAGCTAGCAATTGAACATGTCGTTCCGTTCCTTGTATGTGTGATGGAATTTTTGGATCATTAAACGGTGGATCATCTTGATTTAAATATTCTTTCAATGTATCGTACGGAATGCTTCGCGTGAATGGTGGTTCAAATACGTTATTTATGTCATTCATATTGATCATTTCCGTGTAACTTGTGCAATTAAACTTTATATCTGGTTTTTTATAAGCTCTTAGTTGCGTTGGGTCGTCAACATCTGTTCGATAGCGTAGAATTATGTTGATAGCACAGTTGCGCTTTTCTTTGCTATCATCAAACAACATTGATAACAAGATATTTTCCGAATGCGCATAATATGAATTATCTGTAATTACTTGATTGACAATTTTGCGTAAATGAGGTTCTAGAAATCGTGACCAACTAATGAAATTGAAAAATAATGCACTGCCGTACACGACAGAGCTGTAATACTTGATATTGAAGTTCATTGGCACATAACATTTAATTATAAATTCAACCAGAATTCTTAAATTTGCATCTGGATTTTCCGTTGTCACATAAAATCGTAATAATCTAGCGGCCTTGGTGAGCCACCGAGAATGTACAATTTTCCCTGGTTTGATGTTAGCCAGATCCACCGATCCACGCCGCTAGAAATTGCATGGGCCATGTCGTATAAGTACTTCGAATCGGTGGAAAATTCAATTTTTTTCTGGAGCGGGGGCATATTTTGCAACTCAATTTTCTGGAAGCCGTCCACCACCTGAAAATATATAATAATAAAATAATTAAAAATGGTTGACAATTATAATAAATGAGTGATAGCAATAACTTACCGGAAGAGTTTCACAAGTTTCGATTTGACGGCTCAGTTTTCCGGTTGCCGATCTTGGTCCAGTGCTGGTTGATTTATCCAAAGCTTCAAACAAATGCCGAAACGGAAGTTCGTTGAAGTGTAGAAGGCAAACGAACCAATGCAATGGTCTTTTTAACAGCAATTCGAATCGTCGTATAATTCCACCGTGTGGGCCAGTGTTTGTTGGCTCACCGTCAGTGCATATTCCAATTAATGCATCCAGTGATATATTCTTATCGTTGAAAAAATCATTTAACTTGGTTGTTTTGTATTCAGCGGTTTCATGTTCCAGTCTTACGTAACCAATCAATTCAGAATTGGGTTCTCTCAAAATAACAAGATGAGGTTCTTTTACCATCCTAGTATGATACTTCTCATCAACTTTAGCTGTCGTTAAAGTATCATCTTTTCTGCCATCGAATGAAAACGCTAACAAATTGGTATGATCTAACCGTTTGCGAACCACTTCTTGTCTGCATTTCTCTTTTTCTCTGCGAACTTTCGATTTATCCATGATGAGAGGTTTGCCATGCTTATCTTTCATTTTAAAATCTTGGAAAAGAGCGGTTCCCAATGCAGATACTATTCTTTCAGGCACACCAAATCTGTCACATACCAAGGCAAAGTTAAAACAATCGTATCTCTCTGCGTATTGTGAACTTGTGCTTCTATCCATATCTTCTTGAACCGGTAGCGGTGCATATGTTAAATCATCGGGATCTTGGTATGTTGGCATTGATGACATAGACGTTGCTCCTTGCTCTTCAGTTTCCATCACAACTGCATCCATTGTTAGTCTTCTCTGATTATGTTGATCGTGCATGAACTCTTTGAGGCGTTCGGGAACCCAGCCGCATGTACATTAGACCGTATCACCTTGTATGGAAGAAAAATAAACCTATTTTGACACCGACTCAATCGCTAGACATTTAAGAGACATTTTCAAAAAAAAATTTTTTTTTTTTTTTAAGTGGTCCCTATGGTGCTATTTTGATTTTTTCGTTATATCTTTGGTGTTTTTCATCCGATCCGGAAAAAAATTTATGCGTGTGCTTGCTGATGTAATGCAAATATATTTGCATTTTTTTTTCCCTCAAATGATTTTTTTTTCGACTAATTGCACAATCTATCTCAGTTCCTACTATGTCATCATGTTACAAAAATACCAAAAAACGAAAGCTCACAAAAAATCATTATAACCATGGCAACAAATGAAATCGAAAAAATGCATTTTAGAAGCACTTCCGACCAATTATATGCAAAGAATAACACTTTAATATCAATAAATGAAACGAAAAATTAGTCAACTGAACTTTGTTTGCGGCATGTACTTACGGGCAACCTATAAATAGAAATATGCAATAAAATATGTAACGAAAACGTTTAATGAAAAAAAAAGACATTTTTAAAAACATACCGCGGCCAGAGCGGGGTTCGAACACGGGAGCTTATGGCTGCCAAGCAGATGCTTTACCTCTGAGCCAAACAGGCTATACGAATTTTGTTGCTTAAGTATTATTTCAAATAATAGGATTTGTGGAAGACATCGTTGTCGGACACTCGTTGTGTCGGACTGTCGTTGTCAATTATTTTTGAGCGGACACTCGTTATTTTGAGAGATATACAAAATTAAATTCATTATAAGCAAACGAAAAAACTCATTTATCGAGCACGAAAAAGCTTATGTTCGTGTAATGCAATTAAATTTAGCTTTACCAAGAACAAATAAAATTTACCGCAAACAATTTTAAGTTTCCAAAACACTTTGTCAAACGCTGCAAACTTAATTCTTATGCTGTAAAAGGCCTCCAAACGTTTTATTTCTCTGCGTGTACTTAGTGTGCAAAAGCACAAATCGCCGCTGTTCAAAGTTACTTATACCGCATGGTTCTTGCGGTTGATAGTGGCCACTGTGGAAAGAATTTAGCCAGCGAACAGCCCGGTGCTACCAGTACAGCGCGATGGCTTACAACAGCATCTCGCATCTTGCGCTGGTACGTAACGCAAGCGCAGCCGTCCCAGAAATTAAGAGATCTTGCTATGTTCGTGGTCAGAGTGTATGCGCCATTCTGGTTTTTAGTCAAAAGCCAGCCACTTGCCATTCATGGCAGCCGCAATGTCTTTAAGTACATTTCATGGATACGTGATTTGCCGAACTACGTTCAGTTAGCCATCAAACTAACCATCGAAAGCAATGCCTATTATTTTCACCATGAAAATATATTACTTTCTATGATAACTGATCCGGATGCAACGGTGCGTGCAGACGGATACAGCAAAATTTTGCAAGCACGTTTAAACGCGCCAGGTCGAATTCGGCAATTTCGTGGACCCAAGCACCAACCCTACATCAACTACAGCAGCAACATTTACACCGAAATGATTGATTGGACACAATTTGAGATCACTGAGCCACCATGCCTTCAATTTCACACCCAAGACCAACTGTCTGATATGCAATATTCTGATCAATTGATTAAAATTCCAGGTACGCACTGCAATACACTTTCATACTTGTATAATAAATTAATCTATGCGTATTTAACTTTAAAATCTAAATCGTATATTTCATGTTATATTTTCAACAGATTATCTTTGCCACTCGCAAAACACGGAGCGTTTCGTTCAAATTGTGCACCAGTCAGCTACAGCAGTCACTGACGAAAATCGTTTGGGGCACATTTTCGCGAAGCTTGATAGTTGCGAGCGCTACAGCTACCTTGAATCTCGAAAAGATTTGGAAGAATAAAAAACAATTTTTTTATGATATTAAAGTGTTATTATTTGCATATAATCGGTCGGAAGTGCTTCTAAAATGCATTTTTTCGATTTCATTTGTTCCCATGGTTATAATGATTTTTTGTAAGCTTTCGTTTTTTGGTATTTTTGGAACATGATGACATAGTAGGAACTGAGATAGATTGTGCAATAAGTCTAAAAAAAAAACATTTGAGGAAAAAAAAAATGCAAATTTATTTGCATTACATCAACAAGCACACACATAAATTTTTTTCCGTATCGGATGAAAAACACCAAAGATATAACGAAAAAATCAAAATAGCACCATAGGGACCACTTAAAAAAAAAAAAAAAATTTTTTTTTGAAAATTTCTTTTGAATGTCTAGCGATTGAGTCGGTGTCAAAAAGAGGTTAGTTTTGATGATACGCTCTAATGTACATGGAGCTGCCTTCAAATCGCATTTACATGTTCCAATGTAAAAAATTGTTTCCAGAGATTTTACATACTCTGTAAATTGTTGGGTTTTGTTTCTTCTCTTGATTTGCTCTTGATACTTGTCAAGCAATTTATTCAATTTATTAAATACACGTTTTTCAGCATTATTTCCATACCAAGTTTTTCCCAAATTCCATTCAACTTATCTTATACTTGAATAGTGAATGATTTATGGGAAAACTTTTTTTGTTCTGTTTTAGCACGTTCGCTTAAGTAAAAATAATATCTCAAGATATCCTGATGGGTTGGTAAATTAAGATTAGTCAAATCAGTAGACACACCAAAAACAGTAACATCGTGCTTGGGTATATGACTCATTGGGTTTTCGATAGTTGTTGTTGCTTCATCTTGCGGTGTAGAGGATGGTGGATTCATTGTAAACTTTTTGATTTGGAATGGTCAACTTCACTTATTATTTTTTTTTTAAATATTTTTTTATCTGAAATTAGCACTTCACACTTTGAGTTCTTCACAACTACTTAATGCATTCACAAAAACTGTTGCGTTATATATGGTCTACGAGACGAGGTAATAAGAATGAAATAGTAATTTCAATTCTACCTGCTGTGTCTTGTGGTGGCTTAAAAACGCACACAAGCAATTTTAGGATCTGCAATTGTGTCACAGTGATACCTTAATTTTTTTTTAAAAGGGTTGCGGTGCAAGCCAGTGATACCTTAATTGTTAAAATGGTTGCATAAAACGCGCATTTCTTAAGAAGGTGCCATAAAATACCCACAAAAAGGGTTGCAAAAACAACCTTCATTTCTTAAGTAGTTGCTATAAAAAAACTACACAAGTAAGTTTACGACATGCAGCTGTGTCTTGTGGTGCCTTAAAAAACGCACACAAGCAATTTTCCGATTTGCAATTGTGTCACAGTGATACCTTAATTTTTTAAAAGGGTTGAATAAATTTCTAAAGAGAAAAAAACTCCAAAAAGAAAAAAACATAGGCATTTCGCTGATTTTTTCATATAAAGTGCCAAAACTGGCGATTTTTTGAAATGATTGTATGGGGAACCCCACAGGGGGTTCCAGGGGGTGTGCCACTGGTATGGGTGGGTCGGGCCTCCAAAGTTAGTCGGGGTCGGTCATACATTTGGACTCGATTGGAGCACTCTAAATGGGTCAAAGTGGGATTTTTCAAAATTTGCGCCTACCCAAAAGTTCGACCCAAATTGGGGGACATCAGAATTCGTTTTAGAGGTATGGTTCCTTCGGCAAAGTTTCTTATTTTGATCCCTAGAATACGATTTTCACAGAGCGATTTTTTTGCCTCCCCACAAATCGACCCGGCCTAGTGCTGATAATACTTTCGTGTTCCCAATGCTTTAAAAATTTGTTGATTCACTTATGCGTCTCCCGAACTTGTCAGCAAATGTAGAATGCATTTTTTTAAAAATTAATTTATACAAAACTAAAATCAGAAATCGTTTGAAGACTGAGACTCTTCAGGAAATTTTATTGGTCCAAGACTACTTAAAATCTAACATAAACATAACATAAATAAGTTCCTAAATTGAAAACAAATATTGCAAATATCTGCAAACAGTAATAAATATTACATAATTACTTATGAAACTCTAATGTGATAGTTGATACATTGATCTCAAATGAAATAAAAACTTTTCGAACAAAATATTTAAGAATACTATTTAAGATAAAACTTTAACTTAATTCCACTTTTTAAAACTTTTGTTAAGCTTTTGTTAAAAATAAATAAAATATATTTTGATGCTTCATTGAAGTAATGATTTTGGAATAAAAACATGATTTTAAAAAAGGTTTGGAACGATTTAGAAATTTGATTTCTGGCAACCCTGC
Source organism: Pherbina coryleti (assembly GCA_943735915.1). Classification (NCBI taxonomy): domain Eukaryota; kingdom Metazoa; phylum Arthropoda; class Insecta; order Diptera; family Sciomyzidae; genus Pherbina; species Pherbina coryleti. Next base: position 86,818,631 of record OX030948.1, read on the forward strand.
CCATGTGAAATTGGTTAAAAGATTCGTTATTAGAAACGCTCGGAAAGATTGCTGGACTTGTTGCTGGCAGAGGAATCGATGCTACCGGCTGTAAGTCCTGATTTAACCCTACGGTCCATAACCGGGTACCCGGGTACTTTATTGAACTTTAAAGTGCTGCTGTTCCTTTATTATTGAAGATATCAACATGAAACTCCGGATCATCAGAGATTTCGGCTAAACTTAGAGACTTAAAAAAGTTTATCAAATTTGGTTGAATATATTAACTAAAAAGTGAGTTTAATGCTTTTGCATACAGGGGTCCATGACCAGGGTACCGGGGTACCTTAGTGCAAATAACCTAATATTTCAAAGAAAAAACGTTTGTTTTATTTTTATTTTGTTTCAAAATGTTTATTGATGTGTAAAAAATGAACTGTAATTGTTTTTTAGTTAATTTATTTATATTTTATTCATTTTAACTTATTTCTAATATTTGATGTCTTATGTTGAGTCATTGTTGAAACATGGGAATTGTTGAAACAGACATTCTCGTCTTTCTTCTCCTGTTATCTGGCAAAGAAGCGCACAAATAGCAGCATCCTGTTATTGGCTTCCTGCCATCAGTAGAAGCAGCCGTAGAAGTAGATGGTTGCTCGGTATAGGTTATCGTCTCCACTGGTCTTCCTAAAAAGCTCTCAATTGCTGATTTGGTGAAAAAATGGCGCTAACTTGGCGATTAGCTACTCTTTCTTCTATTATTGGCGCACACAAATCTCCAGCAAGTTTACGCAAAAAGCGTTTTCTCCGTGTTGTTTGATATGGAACAGTTCTGTTATTATCATAAAATATACTGTATGCCGCGAAAGCGCTAACATCGAGCATATTGCACAAAAACGACAAAGGCCACCTTTTTGTGTCTTGTTTGCCAGTATATATTTGGCCATGAAGAGGATATGAATTTTTAGCATCGCATATCCACCATACCTTGATCCCGTATTTCGCAGGCTTCGATGGAATATACTGGGTAAATTTTGTTCTGCCACGGTACGGATACAATTGTTCGTCGATTGTTAAATTTTCTGTAGGCACATAATATTTTGCGAGATTGGCGTTCAACATTATCCAAATATCTCGTATTGGAGCAGCTTTGTCTGTGCACTGCCTCTCGTTTCTTGTTCTCGCGTCATCAAAACGTATAAAACGAATAAGATCCCAGAAGCGGTTTAATCCCATTGTTGCACGAAATAGAGGATGAGACAATTGCGTCCATAAGTCCCTTGCATTTTCATCATTGGAATGATTTGCGCCTGCTATTATCAGCATTCCAATGAATGCGTATATTTGTGCCACTGTCGTATCCTTCCACTTCAATTGACGCTTTGTTGGGTTTGTTGCATTGTAGGCATCATAAGTTGAATTGGCTTTTTTGTTGGTATGACGCACGATTATATCGACCATTTCTATATTAAAATAACCCTTGAAGCATTGCATACCAGTCATACTTTCCGTCATTCGTAATGGACCACTGCGAGTACTTACGATGTTGTGACTCCTTATTTGTTGACAAACAGGTGGTGTTGGTTGCCATTGAGTACCATCACGTGCAATCATACTTTCTGGTGTGCTTGATGTTGGTGCATTTTCTTCAACCTTATCAGTTTCGCTGTCACTTTCATCTTCAAATACATCTTGCTCAATTTGCATTGGCGTGTCAATAGTGGCTGGAATTTCGTTGTCATTGTCTTCACTTTCTGAGTCTTGCACTTTTCTCGTAAATACCTCTCCTTCTTCCTCAATTGGCTCTAAAGCATCGTCATCCATAGTCATATTATCAAGTATAGACTCAATATATCTGCTTCTGGCTTCTTCACTCAATCGCATATATTGTCTTTCAGTTAAATATTCTATTTTGCGGTTCATTTTTCTTCAACTTCATTGTTCAACTGTTCAACTTATACTGACGAAATCATTGAAATGAATTCTTTTTCTACCGTAGCTGAACATTTGCTACCTAAAAACACAAACAAAAAAACACAAAAAATACAAACACAACATTTGCTACCTAAAAACACAAACAGAAAGATAAAACCAGTTTCTGTTTACTTTTGTGTGCCTTTTAGGTAGAAAATGCCCATTGAAATCAAACATGAAATTTGTACAGTTGAGACGTAAAAATAGAGCGTTTCTAATAATCTGTGCATATATATATTATTTTATTTGAATATAAACGAAAAAACTTCACTAGGGTACCCAGGTACCCTGGTATGGACTCCCGTTCGTGCAGGTGGTTATGGACCGTAGGGTTAAAAAATTGTTAAAATTGCCTTATTGCAAACCGGTTGGGTGGATTGGCAAGCCTTTGATCTCACTTATTTTTGACGATTCCAGCTACAGCTGCTTTTGTTGTAAAACTATCTGTCGTTCCCTGTGAAGCAGCCTTTGCTTTTCTCTTGACTTTTCCTAAATTTCTCAAAGGATTTTTTCACGTCTGCTCATAGCGCTTGATTGACTGCAAGCATATGACTTTTTCGTTGACTGATGCGCGATTTGTTGCTTCGCAGCACCAGATGAATGCTTCCATTTCGGGCAAAGCTGTGGAATTGTCATTTAAAATATTGTCGTCTACTTCAGTCTACTCATAATAAACCCATTTCTTACATCTAGGACACAATGCCATATCATCATCCCGCACTACTTCCTTACATATTGGGCACGGATAATATTCCCATTTATTTATAAATCAATGAAAGTAGTTATTTTCATTTGTTCTTCTAAACTTTTGTTTATGAAATGTTTATTGCAAAACATGCATTGAAAATTGTTTAGATTTGATGTGCGCGCGTTTAAGCTGACATCACGAAAAGTAACACGAGCACATAACTAGGTCAACTTTTACTTGTTAAGCTCTCTTTTTTTTTAGCTTGAACCAAGGATTTCAGGTGGAATACCTATTCAGTCAAGTCTGCCTTGGTACGAAATGGAGTGGTAGATTAGTGGGAAGGAAAGGGCAATCAAGTGAAACATGTGTAGGATGTTCTAAGCGTGGTGGAAAGCCAAGGAAACATGTGAATTTGAATCAGACGCAAGTGTTATGCCTTTACCTCAGTCAATTCAAGTTATAAGGCAATCTCATCCACAAACTTCTCTACCATCAACTAAAACGTAAATATTGATGAATTTTCAGTTTCAGTTGATTAGAAATGAGGACAGAAAAATCAGAAAGGTTAAAGCGTAGGACCATGGCCTGGCCGGGAATCGAACCCGGGACCTCTGGGGTAGCACTCGAACCATATTTGCTCGACCATATTTAATAAGCAAAAACTAAAATATGGGTTAACCACAGTTTGGGTGACTTATACTAAGTTCAGACTGGGAGCTAAATGCGCATTAAAAGCTTAATTCGAATTTATATTATTAAAGCTTCTCTAAATGCGAATGAGCTCATATAAAATTCTGTCAAGTAAATTATCATTCGAGGACGATACTCACAAGGCAACGCGTGAATGTCAGGGGGGCGATCTTCACATGTCAACGTGTCTGAATGCCTCAACCTGGTGAGGCTACCATTATCCATGTTGAACTCATCTCAAGTCGACTCAAACCTCTACGTGGTGGCCTCTAGAAACGGTAAACTGGCAACCGTTAGTTTGATGGCTAATCTGAGCGGCGGGCTACCAGCTTTTAAAGGGTTGTGCGTCGGGTTTGAAGCCCACCACGTAAAAAAACCATTTCAATGAAACGAAAAAGAAATAAGATAAAAATTATCCTCAAATCTGATGACTCTACCGCAAACGAAAAACTGACAATGATTTACGGATTTGCACTTAAAACGTCTGAGCCCTTAATTGGGATGGTGCCGCTATCCAACTGATAGATATTTTAGAAAGATACAAGGCTGATATCACTGCAATCCCAGAAATGCGATGGAAGGTTGCTTACGGCAAGCATCCTTTGATATCTACTACAGCGGCCATGCGGAGAAAAACGGATTTGGATACAGATTCGTGGTTGGCAAGAGACAACGGCATCATGTTCTGCGATTCACACCTGTGAACCAACTACTTGCCATAAACCGTTTCAAGGCAAGATTCTTCAACATAAGCCTATAGATTTAAGATAAGATTTATTCGCACGCTCCGACAGCTATCTTCTGAGCTTCCTGGACGAAGAGGCCAAAGACAGCTTCTACGAGCGCCTTGAAGAGGCCTATGAGCGCAGCACCCGCCACGACATAAAAATCGTGCTTGGTGACTTCAACGCCAAGGTGGCAATACCTCCGATAACGGAATGAGGCTGATTGACTTTGCCGCAGCGCGAAACATGCTCGTTAGTAGCACTAGATTCAAGCGTCTCAATATTCATAAAGTCACTTAGCTGTCTCCTGATCAAAAGACGCGCAACCAAATTGATCACGTTTCGATAGACGGAAGGCACTCTTCCAGTGTTTTAGATGTACGCATGATCTGTGGTGCCAATATAGACTCGGATCATTATCTTGTCGCAGCCAAGATTCGTTAACGCTTGTGCACAACCAAGAATGCGCGCAATCTAGCACAGAGAAAGCTAGACGTCGAAAAGCTGCAATCAAAACGAACAACCGAAGATTTCGCTACTCGACTCTCACTCCTGCCTTAAGAAAGCACTCCTCCGATCGACGATAAATGCGCGCAGTGGATCACATTTCCCACTCTATGTGTAGGCTGCCGAAGAGGTGATCGGCTATCACCGCCCTCGCCGAAACCAGTGCCACGACCAGGAGTGTCACGACGCCACTGCAGAAAAAGACGCCGCATCAAAGCCACCCTGCAGTCGGTTGTAACGCGTGCTGCGGAAATGCGTGAGGGCGAGAAAATTGAGGTACATGGCGACAGGAATGAGGTCCGAAAATTTTTCGAAAAAATAAGACGCCTGGCCGATGGTTTCAAGACCGGGGCCTCTTCCTGCAAAGATGAAAATGGGAATCTAGTGACAGATATCCAGAGTACACTGATGATGTGAAGGAAACAGGTCTCTAGGCATCTGAATATTGACGACAACAACAATCCCGCCAATAGAGATGAAATCCCGGGAACCCCAATTGTGGACGATAGCGTTGAAGTTCCGCTGCCTGACCATACTGAAGTCTTGAAAGCTATAGCTCGACTTAAAAACAACAAAGCCGCAAGAGCCAATGGCTTAAGTGCTAAGCTCTTCAAGAATTGAGGCGAAGCTCTATTTAAATACATTCATGAGCTTCTATGTAGAATATGGTCGGAAGAATGCATTCCAAATGATTGGAACCTCAGAGTGCTCTGCCCAATTCACAAGAAAGGCGATCCCACCATTTGTGCCAACTACCGTGGGATAAGTCTTCTTAATATCGCATATAAGGTCCTGTCGAGCGTATTATGTGAAAGACTGAAGCCCATCGTAAATCAGCTAATCGGACCTTATCAGTGTCGCTTCAGACCTGGAAAATCCACCATAGACCAGATATTTACGCTACGACAAATCTTGCAGAAGACCCTAGAAAAACAAATCGACACACACCACCTTTTTGTCGATTACAAAACCGCCTTCAACAGTCTTATAAGGAATCATCTATACTCAGCCATGTCTTAATTTGGTATTCCTGCAAAGCTCATCCGTCTTTGCAGAATGACACTGAGCAACACCAGCAGCACAGTTAAAATTGGGAAGGATCTCTTTCCTCCATTTGATACCAAACGAGGTTTCAGAAAAGGTGATTACCGTGCGACTTTTTCAACCTAATGATGGAGAAGATCATCCAAGCTGCTGATTTGAGACGCAGTGACACGATATTCTACAAAGGTATTATGCTGCTGGCGTATGCTGATGATATCGATATCATTGGCCATAATACGCGCGAGGTCAGTGCAGCATTCTCCAGATTAGCGAAAGAGTCGAGTCGAATGGGTCTTGCAATGGGTACAAGAGCCCCAGCGTCTTGGAAACCACGTCACTGTTGATACCATCTCCTTTGAGGTTGCTAAGGACTTCGTCTAGCTGGGATCCAGCATTAACTCTTTCAACGATGTCAAAATTGAGATAAAACGAAGTATAACTCTTGCCAACAGGTGTTACTTTGGGCTGAGTAGGCAATTGAGAAGCAGAGCACTCTCTCGACAAACAAAACTCACGCTCTATAAGTCACTTATCATGCCCGTCCTATTATATGCCGCACAAACCTGAACATTGAGCAGTTCTGATGAAAAGACTTTGGGAGCCTTCGAGAGAAAGATCCTTCGTAAAATCTTCGGTGCAATCTGCATCAATGGCGAGTACCGAATTCGATGAATAATTCCGTTCTGGTTTATTGATATTGCACTTATTAGCATGTCAAAGTTAGTGGACTGCTAGAACCACTGAGACTACTGATGAGTCGGAGTAGCGTCCGACGAAACAATGGTCTAGTCAGCTTGGTTTAGTTCTGCAAAGATCTTTTTGTTGTAGCAACCTGTTGCTTCATGAATTATTTGGCATTAGGCTCACAATATGATTCTTAAAAAAATATGTTTTTTAAGAATTATAAAATAAATAAACTTATTCAAAATGCCACAATTTTATAACTCATGTAAACTGGTGCGAGCACGACCTACGAAAACATGATGTAATATTATATGTCTGCGCATATAATAAACATCTGCTTTAAAAAACCTTCTTCACTCCTTCTATGGTTTAATACCAACAAAATGTTGGAACATAGATTGATACGTGATAAAGAAGTAAACAAAAAGCGCAACAACAAAGTCTTTGCAGAATCAATGCAGTCAACTTTTTGAAATTTTGCGACTAGCAAAAGAGTAGAAAAACATTGCTTTGACAAAGTATAGCGCTTCTATAATTCCGTTCTGGTTTATTGATATTGCGCTTATTAGCTTGTCAAAGTTAGTGGACTGCTAGAATCACTGAGACTACTGATGAGTCGGAGTAGCGTCCGACGAAACCATGGTCTAGTCAGCTTGGTTAGGTTCTGCAAAGAACTTTTTGTTGTAGCAACCTGTTGCTTCATGAATTATTTGGCATTAAGCTCACAATATAATTCTTAAAAAATATGTTTTTTAAGAATTATAGAATAAATAAACTTATTAAAAATGCCACAATTTTATAACTCATTAATTTTTTTAACAAAATAAACACCACGCCAAAAATAATTAAGATCGGACAACTTTTAGATTTTCCTCCCGAACCACAAGACAGTCAGGCACTATTTTGATGATATTTCACATGTTCGCTAATTTAATTGTGTGCATGCATGATGCTTAAAAAAAAGATTAAAAAAGATTTTAATATTGTGAAATAAAAATTAACTGAAGCATCTAATATTAAAGACAATATTTCTGGCTTCTTGAGCCTCTTCGAAGAGCTGACCAATAGACAATATACATGAAGATATTATACTAGAGTGGGTCGAAAAAAAAAGTTTGAAAAAACCACCCCCTATATCAAAGCTCACCTCGAATGGATTCCAAAATAAAAAAAAAAAAAAAAAATTTTTTTTTGGACCATCGGAAAAACAGCCGAATTGGTATTTTTTCTATAACTTGAGCATAACATATCCGATCTTAAAAAAAAAATTGTAGTTTAAAATTGCTTTGCGAGTGCCATATTTTCTTTTCAGAACATTTTGACTTTCAAGGTCATAATTGACTAGTAAACCTCGTTAGCCCGATTTAACTCCCCTAAAATTGTTTTTTTCTCATAACATTGAAGTCCTAAGAATTTTTTTACATTTTGTTCAAAAAAATTATTGAATAACTTTAAGAACAAAGAAGATATAATGGTTGAAATATTTGGTACAATGCTTTTTTCATTATGTATGAATTACTTTTTTTTAATTCAAACAAAATTGAAAATTAACTGAATTATTTTTAAAAATGAAGTATTCAAATTAAAATGAAATATTTTTCTTAAGAGTCCGACCCACTCTAATATTATACTTTCACCATGGCAGAGAACCTACAAATTATAAATGAAATCACTATAAAAATAATGAAATAAGCCGTAGTCTTTGCTTTATGAATTATGACTGGTATGTAATACCACGCGTAGTGAGCTAAGTAGACATTTCTAGTTTCAGTGGCATAAATTCCAAACGCCTTGGAATCAATGGGTAAACCACACCCTAAGCACTCTGAAAATGTGTGAAAACGTTGTATTCATTCTAAGCTTATGCCTGTTATTTCAGAAATCTTTTATGCGTTCCTAAAAAACTTTCTGGCTGTGTTTCCATCATTAGAGTTTCCATTTTTTTGCTTTGGCATATCGACCAACAGCCCCATTTTAGTTTTGAATTTTCGCTGTATTGTCATTATTTTCGCATGAACCCTAGCTTCTTGATCCTCGCCTGTAGCTTGCCACCTTTTTATTTCAATCTTATAAGCCATATGAAGCAAACATTCCATGATTATCCAGGCATGTAATGTAGACATTGGTAACGCAGTAAAATATGCTGCGCTGCTACAACAACCCCAGCGCAGTTTACTGTATCAGCGAAATGCGCTAACGCAATTGCGCCATGAAGCATTTTGAAATGCTATGATATCTGTATCATCAAGACGAGCGCAGGCTGTTTTTGATTTGGATAGCGCGATGCGTTATGTGGTCAATTTGTTGAATGCGCTGAGCTTTGTGGTGAAGTAGCAAGTTGGGCTAAGCGCATATTGTCTTCACTTATTAAACATAAATGAAATTAATTAGAAAATCCTGAAACAATTTATCTATCGAAAGACTCATGTTGCTTATGAATTCATTTAATTATTCAATAAAATTTTTTTAGCATTAACCAAAAATGAAAAAAATTTATACTTCAAGCATGACTGCATGCTGTTCAACGTGAGTATTAGATATCAAACAATATGTACATACACATTTCTGGTATGCAAGACAAGTTGGAAGTTGGATGTTAGTTTTATTTCATGTACCTTAAAAGCAATGAAAATCTATAGAAAAAACTGTACATGAAGCAAATACAATTTCCTGCGATTTTGGGTTACTGCGCTATTTTTGAGCTTCTTTTTTAAGCGCAATATTTAGCTTTAGCGCAAAACAAAAAGTAGCGCTGCTTATCATATGAAAAAGATAAAAAAATTAAAATGTCATTAATTTTTCCAGGGACCGCAAATAACGATTATCGCTATCAATCAATCCTTTTACAACAATTATTTTTTTGTCGTTATTTTTTCGATCAGAAATAAAAATTATTTTTGGTCGTTTGTTTTCAATCAGAAAAAAAAGTTATTTTTTTGTTATTTTTTCGATCGGAAATAAAAATCATTTTGTGATCGTTATTTTTTTCGATCAGAAATAAAAGATATTTTTTATCGTTATTTTTTTCGATCAGAAATAAAAATCATTTTGTGACTATTATTTTTTTGATCAGAAATAAAAGTTAATTTTGATCGATATTTTTTAGACCAGAAATAAAAATCAATCATTGATCGATATTTTTTCGATCAGATTAAAAAAATTATTTTTTGATCTATATTAAATCGATCAAAAAAGTAACATGCATATAAAGATATAAATGATATTTAATAAAATGAAAACTTAAAAAAGCGCTATAACTCGAAAACAAAAGAAGATAGGAAAAAATAAAAGTGGTTTTGGCTTTTCTAAAGAGGGTGGGTGGCATCGAAATCTCGACGCACAGGTAGAGGGGTTGGTCGATATGATAACCTTAAAAATTAGAAAAAACGCCATATCTTGAAAACGAAACAAGATGGGACACTACTTATATTTTGTACTTCTATTTTCTACAGCTATTTTCTACTAATATTTTCTTTAGTGTTCTAGTACTATTTTCCATCAATATTTTCTACTACTATTTTTGCAACCATTTCATGCTACCAGTTTGTCTACTAATCCTACTAATATTTTCTTGTCTAAGGTCTTATTCAAATTCTTGTCTTGATCCTTATTCTAATCCTTGTCCTAATCCTTGACCAAATCTTTGCCTTCTCAAATCCTTGTCCAAGTACTAATCCAAATCCTTTTCCAAATCCATGTCTAAGATCTTGTCCTTATCTTCGTCAAAATCGTTGTTCAAATCCTTGTCCAAGACGACTAGCTAACTTGGTAACGTGGGTTCGAAGCAATAACTTCTTTATTTTAACTCAAAACAGTTTTATTTGTAAATATTGATTTGACTGAAATTTCAATCGATATTATTTCAATCTTGAAATAATTTTTATTTCTGATTAGAAAAATATAGATCATTGATTTATTTCTATTCTGATCGAAAAAATAACGATCAGTAATAATTTTTATTGCTGATTGGAAAAAATTCCATTAAAAAATAACTTTTATTTCTGCTTGAAAAAAAATATCGATCAAGAAATGATTTTTATTTCTGATCGAAAAAATAACGATCACAAAATGATTTTTATTTCTAATCGAAAAAAATAACGATAACATATAATTTATATTTATGATTGAAAATATAACAATCAAATAAATAATTTTTATTTCAGATCGAAAAAATAAGGATCAAAAATAATTTTAATATATGATCGAAAAAAGAATCGATCACAAATAATTGAATGAAGATGATTTCTTTCTTAAAAATCATGAAAAATAAATCATGCCAAAAACGGAATCTCTGACTCACTAGCTTCATATTGCTGTATTAAAAATTATTTTACATCTTTTTATATATGATCTTTTGATGTAAAAATTAAAAAATAACCGTTATTTTCTATCCTTGAATTTTTCATATTTTTATTAAAATCATATTCAATATAATAATAATAGCAGATAAAATAAATTCCGTTCATAAAATAACATGAAAATTTGTTCTTTTATATTAAGTGGTGAATAAATTAATAGAAAAAAGTAAAAATATATGAACGAAAATACTTAAGATGCGTCATTTAGATTATAGTTAAAAAAAAAACTTGAGATTGGTAACCTGGAAAAAAATGCTACGCTGCTACACTAACGCAAGCTTAGTTCACTGTATCAGCGTAATACTTTAACGCAATTGCGTTATGAAGCAGTTTTAAATATTATGAAACCTGTATTATCAACATGGGTAATTTCTTGAATGCGGTGAGTTTTTAGAGTGCGCTTCAAACAAAACTAAAACAACAAAGGATTCTGGCATTGCAGCAAGTTTAAAGTTTGATTCAAGTTTGTTTGTACTCGTAACATCGAACACGTTCGACAAATTTAAAAAACCATTGCGTGATCGGCAAAGCATCATCACAATCAAACACACTTCATATGCTTAACAGCATCTTCTTCGACCTTGTTCGCTTCGAACATTTTATCTCCATGTTTAAGGCGACATAAAACTTGTCCAATTTTGGCTCGCTGCAAAAATATTTTCTCATTTTTCTTAATGCGTCATTTGTATTATTGCGCTATTGCGTTACTTTTTTTAAAAGAAGTGAATTAGCGCAGTAACGCATTTAAGTGCTTCAACGCAATAGCGTAACGCAGCGCAGCGTTACCCATGTCTAATGTAATGGCGAAAGGCCAAAAGAATGCATTGGTAATTTTTATATAGTCGTTTTGTATGGGAGGTAGGCGTGGTTTTCATCCGAATAGTCTGACTTACGACCTCGACCATTAACACAAACACGACATCTTTCACAAACATCTTTTGGTTCAATAACAGAGAACTTGATTTTTAAGCGCTTTTTTTAAATTAAGTGTTTTGCGCAACTTTGCGCAGTTAATTTTTTAAGAAACATAAGGCAGATATTCTAAATTTTATGAAAGTATAATTTTTGGATTGTAATTAGGTTGAACTTTTTAGATTTTTTCCACTAAATTTTAGTAAAATAAAAACTGCTTAATAAATTTAGAGACATACTTCCAAGTTTTTTCTAATGTTTGTTTTTTAATATTTTCTCTTGGTTGTTACAAATTCAATGGTAATTAAGTCAGTAAAAAATAAAAAAAAAACAAATTTATATATATGCTTCTTCTTCTTAGTAATAAATGTTTCAAATTGCCTTACTTTTTTAGCTTGGAATGCGTTTCTTTTTGTTCGAAAACAGTTTCAACATTTAAAAACTCCATAAAAATATCAGAAGAGAGCATTAATTTGATAATATCATTTCCATAATATTTCATCAATTATCTGTCGGAAAAAAATATATTTTTGTTAAATTTCAAAAAAATAAAACTTTTGATCCTAAAATCGAAAAAAGCACACTGTGTGACGCTCCAGCGAAAAAAAATATTCGATAGGGTCCCGGTGGTGGTCAACGCAGAAGAGGATGCCAACATCTTCGTTGGAAGGATCAGGTGTTGGATAACCTGACCACGCTTGGTGTTTCCAACTGGCGCCAGCAAGCGCAAAACAGAAATGGCTTCTGTTACGAGGCCAAAACTGACCTACGGTTGTAAGCGCCAGATAAACAAAAACAAAACAAATTCACATAACTATTACTTCAAAAAAGCATTTAGCTGTTTGCGACCCTGTTTCGAAGTTCGAATACATTTTACTCGTTTGTTTTGACAGTACTCGTTATTAAATTCAATAAGCTGTTCGTCATTCGATTGATAAGCTAATGCAATTTTTTGTTTTTCGTTTTCTTAAGGCATGTTGCTACTTGGCGCGCATGAAGTTCGAGTACAAATTTAAAAATTTTCACAGGAAAATGGCAAGAGATCAAGGAAAATTTTTTTTGGAGTGAATCAATTCGCAAACATTTTTTTTATTTATTTTTAACATTTTTTATGTATGAAACTTTATGGTGAAGTTTTTTACATTTTACACCTGGTTACCATCGCTACATAGAATTACCTCTTCCGATTATATCCAAATTTTAACCGCATCCTCTCCAAATGTGTAGTTTCCGTGTGAACTAAAATATTGCAAACATTTTTATTTTATCTATATTTTTTTGCACAAAATCCAGTAAAATATTTGTGTTTTTTATGATTTTTTTTCCAAATCTTCATAGTTTTTTTATTTTTTTGCTAAACTTAAAAGTTTTTGTTCACACGATAACCGTTCTCATATTATTTATGAATTATTTCTTTTTCTTTTTCTAGGTGCTGTCAAACTTTAGTTATTATGGTAACCATCAGCTCTTTCCGATATCGACACGTCACACAGTACTTTGAGCCCATATAAAAGTGAGGAAAAAATACAAGGAGTCGTTCGATTGTTATGAAAATCTGCATGTTTATGAATTTTTGGTTGCTGATTTCAAATATTGAATTAGATTTTACGTATATCAAGAATTTGCGCTAAAAATTAGGTTTTAATAAAAAAAAACTAAATTTTCTTATATTAACTTTAATATTAAAGTTATTAGAACACAAAAAAAAATTTTTTCAGAATTTTTGAAGCGGCTTTTGACGTTATTTGATTTTTTTAAAAAAATGCAAAAAAACTGACGGTGTGCAGGATATCACGAGTCTGAAACATTTGAGGAAAAAATAAAAAAAAAACGAATTAATGCTTGTTTAAGTGGCCACCGCCTGAACTAAGATAATTTTTATCCGCCAAAAAAAAAAAACAAAATGGCGACCATTTGAAAAAAATCGATTTTCGGTGTTACAAAATTGGTCCATTTCATTTGGTGTTAATTTTTCCCTTATCATGTGCTAAAAAGAGTATTTTAAGGAAACATAACCTTTATTTTAATTTTTTTTTTTTCTAAAATAACATCAGAATTTTATTTTATTTGTTAAGAAACATTTTTTTTTAAAAAATTCTTAAAAAATTATAAACAAACTCCGGTAGAGTGTAAGAAATACGGTTACAAAATAAAGAATAGTTTTTGAGAAAACATCAATTTTAGACCATTTTTCCATTTTTTTAAGACCAAAAAAAAAAAAAAAAAAAATAAAATATAAAAATGAAATCGGAATTATGTGGAACTTTTTCTTTCTTGTCTGATAAAAATAGAACATTTTATGTTTTTTAAATTTTTTGATAAATTTAAGTAATTTTTTAAAAGTTATTTGAAATTTTTTTCATACTATACAAAAACCAAAATTTTTTCATAGTTTTTTGAAAACTTAAAAAACAAAACACTTTAATTGATTAAAAAATGTGTTCACAACATTTTTTTCTTTATGTAGCTTTTGCGCTTTATCGCGCTTTACCGCAAAATAATTTTTGAAAAATATCAATTTTAGACTATTTTTCGAAACGCGATTACTCAAAGAATCGGAAAAAGTCGGATAAAGTGAGAAGAGTTTCTGAAAGACTTAAAACAAAAAAAATTAATATATAAAAATGAAACTGGAGGTATGTGGAGCTTTTTCTTTCTTGTCTGCTAAAAATAGAACATTTTTCAAAATATTTTTTAAATTTTTTTATAAATTTAAGTAATTTTTTCCAAATAATTTCCAATTTTTTTTAACAAAATATAAAAACCAAAAATCGTTCATAGTTTTTTTTTTTTAAATTAAAAAAAGCACTCGAATTGTTTAAAAAATATGCTCACAAAAATTTTTTCTTTGAATGATGCGCGTAATAGAAATTTCCATTAATTAGAGGAAAATATGATTTTTAGACCATTTTTCAAAATGCGATAACTCCAAGAAACGGTTGAAAACGGTTATCAAATTTGGGAATCTGAAAGATAAATACATGTATAACAATATGTTAGAAATTGGAAGAGATGTTTTTTTGTTTTTTTTTAATTTGCTCTCAAAAATTGCAAAGTTTTTGAAAAAATTTAAATGAATTTTTATTTTTTTGGAATTTTATCAATTTATTTTCTGAAGCTAAATTGAAAACATATTAAAAGTTATTTATTTATACAATATTTTTCTTGAAATATAATCAAAAATCAAATGAATTCGGCTAAAATTGCGCTTACAGTAATTTTTTCTTTGAAAGATGTGCAAAATCAAATATTCCACAACAATAAAAATAGTTGACTTCAAAGATTGTGGCTACAAAAATTGTTCAATTGCAATAAAAATTTGGATTTTTCTTAGTGAAAGTATTATTTAAAAAACGGTACCAAATTTGTTAGGTTCAACAAAAATCTTGATTTATTCCTATGAGACAAAGTACTGTGCGTCAACTTGAAATTATAGTTTCATGCATAAAATATGTTAAATATTAATTAAAAAAAATTTTTTATAAATAATTCTTTAGTCACAACCAAAAAATTTTTCCATTATAAGAGATAATAAGATTTTTTACAGATCCGTTTTCCTGTAAAAAAATTTTAAATTTTCACTCGAATACTGAGCGCCAAGTAGCAACATGACTTAATTTAATTAATTATATACACAAAAAATGCTCTGTTCAAAAATATATATGTAATTAGATTTCGTTGACTAACACCGATGGCAAAGGACTGGCCTGAAAGCAAAAAATTATCGAAGACGTGCGCCGCTGCGTGGGAAAATATACTCTCATCTTTGTTTTTTAGGTGCAAAATATGCGTAATAATCTGCTGAAAGATCTACGACAAGAATGGAAAGCAAACTCAAGACTTCTCTTTGGTAAAAATCATATCATGCAAATAGTTTTGGGACGCAACAAAGCTGAAGAAGATGAAACAGATTTACACAAGCTTTCCAACAGACTTACCTGACAGGATTATCTGCCACTGAAAGCCAAAGCAAGAGGTACATGACTGGACCAAATATTACTGGGCGGTAGAATATGCTCAAAGAAGGTCCACTCCTAGATTTTTCACACTCACTGGAGCCACATTTGCTTTCACTGGGTATGTTTACTGAATTGCAAAGGGAATTATAACGTTCTATAGTGACTACACCGTGTGCGAAGACGGAAAAGTATTGACACCAGCGCAGGCTCGCATACTCAAGCTAATTGCGAATTATATAAAACAAATCATTAAGGTTAATTATAAGTTTTATTTTATTTGTCAATGATACATTTGTTTAATTACACGGTGTAACAGTGAAAATAAACTCGGCTCGAGACATAGTAAAGGTTGTAGGTCTAGTTGAACATAAAATAACTGCATACTTAGTTTTTTGAATATACCCTCAAAATCGGGATTTGTGGTCAAAAACCCGATTTTAGGTAGGTGCATGTATAGTTTGTTATGTAACTCCGTTATATCTAGCTCAATTTTAACAAAAAATCAAATTTAAACATTGATAAAAAGAAGAAAAATATACCCTTAATATAATATATAGACCGTTTTTTTACAAAAAGAATTGACAAAGTTACAGGTAAAATCATTTGAAAATTTCTCATTTCTTTTTAATTTTTTCAACTTTAACAACGTTTTGTTAACAAATTTTGTTTTTTGGCACTATTAGTTTTAGTAAGATTCTGAAAGCCTGTTAAATTTTGCGTTCAAGAAGCTATCATTTACTTCAATTGGCTGAAATACAAATGCACTATCGAATTTTTAGTATTCGTAATAAAATACAAAAAAAATTTTTTTTTTCTAAAAATGTTTATTTGACCTTTTTCGTTTATATATATTATAATCGATTTCACGTTTTAGGGACCAGCTGTAGTCTGCCAGCATGTTTATGGAATTTTTTTCTCTGAAAGCCGGTTTCTATAGCTTCCATCTCCTGGTGGAACCTTTCTCCTTGTTCATCACTAAACTGCCCAAGGCTATTTGGGAAAAAGTTTATATGGGAGTGCAAAAAAATGTATTTTAATTGACATATTGCAGCCCATTTCTTCGTAGGCACTTAAAAATTCATTTACAACATCGAAGTAATTTCGACTCTTCTTCTTGCCGAGGAAATAAATGCATAACGAAATAAAACTATTCCAAGCTCTTTTTTTCAACTGGATTTAATTTAGAAACGAAATCAATGTCCAAGAAAATTTTCCGAATTTGTGGGCCCACAAATAAACCTTAGAATAACCGAATTGAATAAATAACTTTTATAAAAGATTTGAACGTGCAGGATACTTTCTTTGATTTTGGCCTCACTTAACCTAGGAAACGCTGCAATCAGATTTTTGTTTTTTTTAGCTTTGAACCAAGGATTTCAGGTGGAATACCTATTCAGTGAAGTCTGCCTTGGTTCGAGGTGGAATACCTATTCAGTCAAGTCTGCCTTGGTTCGAAAATGGGATGATAGATTAGTGGGAAGGAAAGGGCAATCAAGTGAAACACGTGTAGGATGTTCTAAGCATGGTGGAAAGCCAAGAAAACATATGAATTTGAATCAGACGCAAGTGTTATGCCTTTTCCTCAGTCAATTCAAGTTATAAGTCAATCTCATCCACAAACTTCTCTACCATCAACTACAACTTCATGTCGTAAATATTGATGAATTTTTAATTTCAGTTAATTAGAAATGAGGATAGAAAATTAAGAAAGGTTAAAAGCGAACGACCATGGCCTGGCCAGGAATCGAACCCGGGACCTCTGGGGTGGCAGTCGAGCACGCTACCAACTCGACTACCGAGGCCGCGGTAAGATTACATTTTCAGGTCGCACCAGTGGATTATTCAAAACATATTTTTTGCCAACTTGAAATGAAGCACGCAGTGGCTACTCCTTTTGCTTATATTTATTAGTCGCACAACTATCCCAATCGCAAATAATGCAAGGTATATCCACCTTGCATTCCAAACAGTATTGTTAGAGCCTTTAAGTCGGCGACATACATATATCAGAATTTAACATATCAAGAATCGCACAAAAAGTTTTTAAATAAATCATACTCTTGCAAGATCCCTCAATAAACAAACGCCATTCATTCGGAGCGTGTTTGTGGTTGAAAACTGCAAACAGTTCCGTCACATCCGGGCAATACACCAGCTTTATGATAATATATATAAACGAAAAAAGTCAAAAAAACATTTTTAGAAAAAAAAATTTTTTTTGCATTTTATTACGAATACTAAAAATTCGATAGTGCTTTTGTATTTCAGCCAATTGAAGTAAATGATATTTTGTTGACCGCAAAATTTAACAGGCTTTCGGAATCCTGCTAAAACTAATAGTCCACAAAACAAAATTTGGTAACAAAACGTTGTTGAAGTTGAAAAAATTAAAAAAAAATGAGAAATTTTCAAATGATTTTACCTGTAACTTTGTCAATTCTTTTTGTAAAAAAACGGTCTATATATTATATTAAGGGTATATTTTTCTTCTTTTCATCAATGTTTAAATTTGATTTTTTGTTAAAATTGAGCTAGATATAACGGAGTTACATAACAAACTATATGCACCTACCTAAAATCGGTTTTTTGACCACAAATCCCGATTTTGAGGGTATATTCAAAAAACTAAGTATGCAGTTATCTTATGTTTAACCAGTTCTATTACCTCTTCTATGTCTCGAGGCAAGTTTTTTGATTTGTTTTCATTTTGTAACACCGTGTTATTAATATTAATAAATTTGTTTATTAATATATTAAAAGAAAAATAATTGTTTAAAATTTTTCCAAAACTTTCTGGTTCGTTCTGCAATCATATTTTTGTTAAAATGTTTTTGTTAAAAATAGTTTTATTAAATCTGTCAATTTAAATGCGAATTTAGGGCTCTTACATAGTTTGAACTCTTGACATTTGTAAGAATTTTCGAACTTCAAATGAGCATTTAAAACTCAGTCTGAACATAGTATTACATACCTACCCAAACTGTTTAGTTAAGTTAATTGTTATTATTTAAAACTAGAATTGTAACTTTAATAAACATCAAGTGACTGTAACTTGTGACTTGAAATGGCTTACACCCGCTTCAAGTTTGTTTATTAAACACAAAATAAAACAATTGTGTTATTCATTGTTTTATTCTCAACAAATTTTAAGAATGTTGCAAATTAAACAAAATTGGCTAATTCTAGTAAAACTTTTTATATAATGCAATTGAGGCGAAAATATAGAAAATAGACTTCAAATTTCAAAATAAGAAAAATAATTTTAAAATTTATAAAAAAGATATTTATATGCTAACTTGTGTTTGGAATACATGGCTGCTACTATATTAACAATTACTCAATCTTGTAATTAATGTCTAACCTACTGCGCATCAGAATTGCGATACACTCATTAGGAAACCGGTTTAAGTATGTATCGCCACTGCAAACTAAGCGATAATTCCGCTGTGCACACTATGCAGTGCAGTAAATTGTGTGTGTGTCTCTCTTATATCGGAGTATTATATTATACAGGTTTTGCTTTGCTTACTACCACCGCTCGTCAAATTCGGCTATTCGGAGGTACTTCAAGTGGAAGATGCTGAATAAATAAAACACCGCAACCAAGTACTTCATTATAAAACTTAAAGTCCAAAATACCCCAAAAAAAAAAAATTCAATGTCACCGCGCTGATTCATAACTTAAATGATGAAGCACACGTCTGGAGTTTTTTTTTTTGTGTGTGTTGTTTTTGTCTTTTTTTACGTGTTTGCCTGTTGCCAACAGTGAGCTGCTACGAGTGACTCCAGCTTTCGTATAAAACTTACACTTTATTATTGCAAAAATGGTTTAAAAATGCATTACTTAGTAATTAAAGTAACAATAAAGAACAAAACATTAAATTACAAATATTTGTTTCCTCTTTCGGTATGTTCATTTTCTGTTTCTTTTACTCACACGAAACAGATAGCAACACAAATTTTTACTGGAACATCACACAGTTAAAGTGACGGTGTTTTCGCCAATCGGCAGCTTTCACTCTTTACACCGCTTAGTCGCAGTCGACAAACAAACGAAGGATCCATACGCACAATGATCACTGAGTAAGCGATGACGGTTTATATTCGCACTGCTCTTTTTTTGTTCATACAAATGATCGAAGGAAAATTTAGCGGTATTTGCGTACATCTGTTATTAGAATGGTCTTTTAAGCTCAGCATATCTTGTCGTTTGAGTATATAAGTAAGTATGATAGTTGCGTTGAGTTTTGTTTCGTGCAATTTTTGAGTTTGAGTTTTAGAAACACAAAGTTTTTAAGTGGTGTGCGAGTGGTAGCAATACAACGCTCCTGTTCTCTGCTGCGCACCTAGTGTCGATTCAAATTGCAATTATGTTAACTTTACCTATTTTGACATTAGTAAAATTGGCACCGAAGAACAGAGTAACTCGAATCACCAGAGATTTGATTCACATTATGATTTCAGTTTTATAAATAAGGCAAACATAAATCATAAGAAAGCTATGTTTCCAACAATCGTAATATTAAAACTTTACCCGAATATATTTTAATACAGTTTTATATGAGTATTACTTAAATATTCTTCTAAGGTTAATTATATTTTTTATATATTATGCTCGTAAATATTATGCTAAATATTTTTTATATATTTTTCATAGAAAATAAAACACTTTATCAAGTATAAAAATAACTTTTGAGAGAATTCCATATAACAATAGCAAGTTTCTTTTCATTGCTAACTCAGCTTTAACGTATAACTTGAAAGCATTCGTTTCCATCATACTGAATCAAAAAATGTCTTTAAGCACGTGAGGTGTCTGTGGCACATGTATCAGCTGGTTTTATTCTTGGAGTTGTTCTTGATTTCAAACCTGTAGAAAATAACAAAGAACGAACTTAAGGGAGGTTTCAGGCAAATATTTTAAAAATAGATATTTTTTTATTGATTATTGTTGTACAACTATTCAGGAATTTGAGAAACAAATCTTTAAATCAATTCTGAAAAAAAAAACTGAAATAAGCCTCAAAAAATGTCCATACATTTTTGGGTGGTATTTCATATGAAATAACACACAATTACTTGGCGAATATTTCACAAATTTTGGGTGCTATTTATTTCATTATGAAATAAAGCCCAATCAAATTTTATTTGGCGATTATTTTATTTTGGTTTTTTCTTGGGGTTTATTTCATTCGGTTCGGGGATTATTTACTTCAATTAATTTGTAGGTTATTTAATGTTTCTGTGTAACTGCGCCTTTTACAAGTTATTCATTCTTTAAACGATGCATATAAAACCATTTATACGGTAGTAGTGGGTAAAATGGATTTTTTTTTAGTTTACAGTACATACAAAATTTTTATAATATTGAAACTAAAGGGTTCTTAAATAGGGACTTGAAAACTTAGAACTAAATTTCTGATCGCACCCTTTCACTAATCATCGAACTGTCACTGTTAATTTATCCAGTAAACTCAACATTTTCATCATGGTAAAGTACACGAACGAACAACGTCTGCAAATTATGAAAATCATAAAATTGATGAATTTCATCGCAAAATCATCTTCAGTGACGAAGCTCATTTTTGGCTCAATGGGTTCGTCAATAAGCAAAATATGCATTATTGGTAGGCTTGCCATAATTTTTTGAAAACAAGTCCGGACACTTTTTGAGTTTTTTTTTGTGGAGGGGGAGGGGGGGCATGAGTAGATGACATCCACAATTTTGCTTCACTCGTACAATTCATGTTTTTTACGATAAAGCTTGCAGAAAGAATTGTTAAATTAATTATGTAAGAAGCTGTTGATTTTTTCTTATCTTCTTTGATACCTTTGATGCTTTCAAATTAATAGGAATATAAAACAATTAGGAAGTATGTAATTCATTTATATTTAACTAGCAAATACCCTAGCAAATATCATTAAAAACTTTAAATCTTAAAATTTAACAGCCGTATTCATATTGAAGTGGGAAGAGTGGAAATAATGGTTTGTGCATTAGATAAATTCAGTGACTTGTTATTTATTAGTCGCAATTTCGTCAAGATTTTAATATTTAAAAATCAATAGTTTTTCTAAGCCATCTGTACTGAAATAATTGTCATTTTATTATTTTTTTTTTTTATAAATATTTTGAAATCTTTGACAAATTTTCTTGTTTTTATTTAGGTGTGCTTTATGAGAGGTGTGTTATAAACCTTAAAAAAAAATTAAATTTCAACCATATTTAAAAATCCTCTAATTTATAAACAAACATTTTCAAACACTTTTTGACATTTTGTTTGTTTTTGATACATTTTGAAATAATTTGATATATTTTGACAATATTTTTTGTGCTTAGATGAGAACAAACTAATTTTTAAAATGCTTTATCGAGGCTTTATTGAAGGTTTCAACCATTTTTAAAATTCTCTTATTTATCAAGCATTTAAAAGAGCTTTTGAAAGCTGTTGAAACGTTCAACATGAAAAATGTTTTTAATTTTTTTTTCGATTTTTTTCTTATGAAGGCTTTGTAAGAGGCTCATAATTTTTTATGAATACAGCCGTTTGAATTTCGGTAAAATTGTATATTTGTGTTGGAGCGACTTAGTAGTTCCATCCGAATAAAGTAACCAGCTAACTAATGTAATAAAAAATAACTAAAATAATAAACTTTCTGTATCTTCCTGATCATTTTTTTTCATGCATTGGTTCACTTTTCCTAGCACTGTGACTATTGGGGTACTCACAGTTTTGTTTTATCTGGTGTGTTAACTACGCCGTCTGTTAACTCTAAAACATTTTGCCATGTGGTAACTATTTTTGATTTTGTTTTGCATGTAAAAAAGAGATAACACAAACTGGTAAAATTGCCTTGCTTTCCAACATGTTTGTTTTTCGTAGCAAACTGGCATTTCTGAAAGGTATTTTTATTTTATTGAAAAATCAATAAATCAAAGAAAGCTTCTCTTGTTATTTTTATTTTATTGAAAAATCAATAAATCAAAGAAAGCTTCTCTTTTCAAAAGGTGTGCCAATTTTAGAATGAACTACGTGTAGGGGTTCTCACAATTTGATTGAAGTATCGTTTTAAAGTTACTATATATCAACTTTAGAAGGGATCTGTAAATACCCTATATATAAAAATCTCGTTTATACGTAAAAATATCAGCTCAGAGGTAAGAAAAATATATGACGGCCTTAGAGAATTGTTATTTTAAAATAAAATATACTATCTTTCGTTTAAGCTGATAAATTTCATCAAAACATTTCAACAAAACATCGACACGGAATTTTTGTCGATGCTTTTATAGAAGTGGCAGTATTTTTACATTCAAAAAGGTGGCAGCATTGGTACCGCACTCAATACATGTTGCTGTCTTTTTTTTTCTTTTTTGTGGACCTTGCCACCGGGAAAAAAGAATCAATTCTCTTCTCCAATATAGATTCTAGAATTGATTATTTTTAACACCCCATCGGGAAAAAAATGCAATTTTATATAAAAAAACAATCAATTCTCTTCTCCAGTATAGATTCTAGAATTGATTATTTTTAACATGCTGATGTCCTACAAAGAATAGCACATTATTTTCTCGCTTCAAGTGGAATCGCTACAGAATCGTTTTTTTTTCACTTTTTAAATAGACTCTTTTCATATATGTAATCATGGTTGAATAAATTAGGTTGTCTCGTGGCTGATCGTACTCTCTTCTCAGTACACATAATTGTCAAAATCAATGAAAAGCTGCAACAACAACTTCATCGGCTTTGCATGTTATCAATTTACGCATTCAGATTTTGTATGAGTTGTCATCTTCGATTCGACATTTATTGGAACTCGCTCTCACCCATGCGACAACCTTATTTATTAAACCATGTATGTAATACTTCAATATTGGCAGCAAACTAAATTTTTAATGAGTTTCAACTACGAAATCAAAGAGAGATAGCCTACATAAGATTTTGTTGTTTGTATTAGTATATTTGAATATACTACTACTATACGTCAACGAGGCGCTTGTTAAGAAAAATGTCTACCCAAACATAAAACAAAACAAAGCATACATATTTGTTTTGCATTAATCATAGGTACGCACCGTTATAAAACAATTATAAGACCAACGCGTGAAATATGATAAAAATTTAAAAAGAAAAATTCAAGCAAACAAAATTTAAATCATAAAAATTGAAACAGAAATTTTAAATGAAATTTTTGACAATGAAAGCACCGCTCCTGAGTTTTTTTGTTATAAAATTAAATTTCGAGTACATAAAAAAAAACCAAAAATAAATAAATAACTGGTCATTGTAGCCATTGAAAGGACTTTGACCTAGCTTCTTATGATCAATTGTGTTGTGCGTGTTATTAAGTTTGTACACAATTGACCGAGAACCGGACCTACATGTTTAACGCCGACTCCGAACGGTGATGAACGGAATGTTCTTATTCTCAATTAGCTTTACATGGCATTTTGATTACTCTCTGAGGTTTGCCATTGTCTGCAGAGAGGTGGCGGCCGTACAGAAAAATAATTTTAATTCAAATAATTTTTTGTCGCTGCTGGGATTCGAACCCGGGTATTCAGGTTCGTTGACATAGAGGCCACGGACTTTTAACCAACTACGCCACGGACGCCACAATTTCGGGTACATTCACAGTACAGTGTACTGCCAATATAGAAGTATTACATATGTATATGATTATTTTAAATAAAATGTATTAACTTTGGGAAATAAGAAAACAAATCAAAACAGACTGATGATTTTTTCACTTATACCAGAATTTGTTTTAGAATCAGTTCGTTTTTCACTTATCAAAAAAGCAAGCAAGGAATCTAAAAACATTTTATATATTAGAAATAATTATATGGGTCGTAATCGATTATGGCTGGAATAAAAACGAATCAGTAAACTTTTGCTTGATAGATTCCAATTCATAGGTTTTGCTATAAATGTATATATTCTTTGGAATACATTCTAAAATGTAAGCAATAGAATTCATTCTATTTACGATTTTTGTTTCTAGAATCCATTTTCATTTTGCCGGTGGGACGCTGACGTCCTACAAATAGTAGTACATTCTTTTCTCGCTTCCATATGAATAGCTACAGAAATCGATTCTTTTATTCACTTTTTAAATGCATTCTTTTAAATAAAAAGTATTCATTTTCGGAAATGAGAAAACAAATCAAAACAGACTGTTGCTTTTCTCACTTATGCCAAAATTTGTTTGGTTGATATATTAGTTGATATATTGGTTGATATAAACTTTTGATTGATATATTCCAATTCATATGTTTTGCTTTAATTTATATATTCTTTGGAATACGTTCTAAAATGTAAGCAAAAGAATCTATTCCATTTAAGATTTTTTTTTTTGAATCAAATCTCATTTTTCCGCTGGGTTGTTGACTTTTATATATGTTGCTCAAAAAGAGTTTGAAAATAGAGCTTTTGTCTCACAGCGATTTTGACATATTGTTCTATCTCATATATTCGTCAACATTAGAGTGCTGATATATTGTTTTATGAGCGAGAAAATATATAGAGGAAATTAAATTTAAAAAAAAAAAACTCAGGAGCGGTGCTTCCATTGTCAATAATTTTTATTTGAAATTTTTGTTGTTTGAATTTTTTGATTAAAATTTTGTTTGTTTAAATTTAATCATATTTCAGGCGTTCTTATAATTGTTTTATAATGGTGCGTACCTGTGATTTAGGAAAAACAAATATGATTTGTTTTCTTATATGTTTGGGGAAAACGTTTTCATAACAACCGCCCCTGTGACGGGTTGACTTTTTATTTTTTGTGTAGTAATTTTCATATATTCAAATATACTAACACAAACAGCAACATCTTATGTTGTTATGGCTGTCTCTCTTCGATTTCAGAGTTGGAATACAGAAGTATTACATATATTTACATATGTTCTTCCTTATTAGCTTTGGGCACAACCTTTTTTTGAGATGCACAGAGCTTTAATGAGAACATTTTTTCTCTCTGAGAATAAGAATAAAGAAATTGTATGGTTATTCTCTTTGGATTTTAATTAATTATTTAAACAATGGCTATTAAATTTATATATCCCATGTCCCAACTGGGCACCATAGCTATCCTAGAGAAAAAGAATTTTTGAAACAGCGCCTGCCATTCTCAAGCTTTTCGCAGCCGAACATACGTGAGTCTTCTTTTATATAATAGTATAGATGAAATATTTAAAATCAAACAAGTTCTCTAAAAAATAATAAACTTAGAATGAATATAAAAACGTAACAATAACTCCACAATAAATAATTATATGAAAATAAAAATAAAATAAAAACTAAAATGAATTTTGCACAAAGTACAAAGTAGTACCACTAAGCATACAATAGATAGAGGACTCAAATTGTCATAAAATGCGTGGCGATGCAATGGCTCCCACATTCTCATTTATTCTTTGTTCTCTCTTCGCATTTTAACGATCGTCCCTTCGTGTTCTCATAGCTACCACAATAGCCTACCATACATTTTGTTTTGCGAGCAACAGCTGTTCTATTTTTAGCTTGTTTCACTTTTTGTTGTTGTAAGCACAAAAAATAAAAGCAAAAAACAATGCATACAACAACAGAGCGCATGCGTGTGTCCCACAGAAAATTCATGTAGTGACGAAAATCCAAAGCTTCACGATCGCAATAACAAAATATCGTGGCCACCAAAACACGAGTAACGCTCGTATAAACGATAAGAAAGATCGTAGCATAATTGAGAGTGTGGGAGCCATTGCATACATTTTTTTTTGGGTTGAAATTTTTATATGGTTTGAGTTCTCTATCTATTGTATGCTCAGTGGTAGTACTAAAACACCTACAAAAACAAATCGCAACATTTCGCAAATCAAGAAGGGTCAAAACAAATTAATACTAACTGCAAACAACAATCGTAAATATAACAACGATATGATTAACAGTTCATTAAATTATTTTATTAGTTTGTTACACAGGGTGTTTCAGCTACTTTCTTAAAGATCACTTTGTGTTCACACGAGAACTATTTTCTGGGAAAGAGATATTATAATTATTTTTTTTAATTTGTTGGGTCCAAGTCCGGACAAAATCACAAGTCCGGACAAAGTCCGCACATGGTTGAAAAGTCCGGACAATCTGGACTAAATCCTGACGTATGGCAAGCCTAATTATTGGTCGAGTGAAAAACCACATGTGCTTCATAAATCACCACTTCATCCACAAGAAATAACTGTTTGATGCATTAACTGTGCGGTTACGTTACTGTGAATGGCCATCGTTATCGCGCCATGATTACCGATTATTTGTGGTCCGAATTGAAAAATGAACTTGGACGACATGTGGTTCCAACAGGACGGTGTTACAAGCCACAGAGCACACGTTATAATCCATTAATTAAAGAGTAAGTTTGATGAGCGTGTTATTTCAAGAAATGGGAGAGTAGATTGGACGCCTCGTTCGTGCGATTTAACGGCTCTAGACTATTTTCTTTGGGGCTACGTCAAGTCATTGGTCTATGCTAACAAGCCGACAACGTTGGAAGAGCTCAGAGTCAACATTGAACGCGAAAGAGCGGCCGTTTCGGCCGAAATGTGTGGCCGAGTCATCGAAAATTTGTTCCAACGAATCGACCGCTGCATACGTGCCCGCGGTGGCCAAATGAATGAAGTCGAGTTCCATTCATAAATGTTTAGATTGTACTTCAAGCCGATAATAAAGTTTTTGAAATGGTTTGCGTTTTATTTTAAAAAAAAGTTGTCAGGTCCTTAATGGAAAACCCTTTATCATCTTTCGTTTTCTGGCTTTTCCAATCATTCAAAAAGAAACATAATTTTGCACTTATCTTTGATCTCAAAAGAACTCCATCGTAAAGAGAATAACTGAATTGAACTCAGACCATTCATAAAACCAACAGAAGTTGAAATTAATAGTGACCAGGTTCCCTCTCGAAAAAGGAATTAATTATTACTTTTGGATCAGCATGAAAAATAATTAAACCCATCTGTAGTAAGAAGTCGCCTTCGGGCTACTAAATGATTATTATTATTATTATTATGCCTTTATTAGTGGCGTCCGTGGCGTAGTTGGTTAAAGTGCGTGGCCGCTATGTCAAAGAACTTTGGAAACCCAGGTTCGAACCCCAGCAGCGACAGAAAATTATTTGAATTAAAATAATTTTTCTGTACGGCCGCCACCTCTCTGCAGACAATGGCAAACCTCAGAGAGTAATCAAAATGCCATGTAAAGCTTCTTGAGAACGAGAACATTCCGTTCATCGCCGTTCGGAGTCGGCGTTAAGCATGTAGGTCCGGTTCTCGGTCAATTATGTACAAACTTAATAACACGCACAACACAACTGATCATAAGAAGCTAGGTCAAAGTCCTTTCAAGGGCTGAAATGGCCAGTTATTTATTTTTTTTTATTTTTTATGCCTTTATTATATTAGTACGCTAAGAACTTAGTTCTTTTAAAGTACAAAGCTTAGTGACAGTTTTGATTACAAAAATTGATTTGAAATTATAACTTAAACTAAGGTAAGTAACATAAATAAATAACACATGATATTAATGAGAAAGATTAAGAAAAGTAAGATAATGACAGAGATGCAGAAAAGAGCAAGAAAGAGGTGAAAGAGAACTGACTTTTGCTAAGAATTAGGTGATGAAAAGTGTTTCTGAACTGCAAATTTGAAAAGCGTTGCTGACCGTATCAATTTTAGTTGACTTGGTAATGAATTCCATAATCGAACGGCGTTTACAAAAAAGAATCTTGTCGAGTTCATGTAGTTAAAACTTGGTAAAATTAGCGCTTGGCTTCTATGCGATCGAGAAAATTGCAGTTTTTCAAACAAGTACAGGGGTGTTTTTAAGTGTATAAGTTTATGTAGAAATATGCAGTTTCTGATATTCGAGTAACTTGTTATGTCGCACCCAAGTAAAGAATTTTTTAGTTCAGCTAAATGATCAAACCTACGTAAACCATACACATAGCGTGTAGCATGGTTAAACGCGATTTGCAGTTTAAGTTGGGACCGCGAATCTAACTTACTATACACAAGTTCAGAGTATGTTATGACTGGAACAACGAGCTGAATTACAAGCTTACGTCTTATATCTATAGGAGTATAGTAAGTCAACATCCTAAGATTTTGCAAAATGTAATATATTTTGCGGACTACACTGTTGATGTGATCAGTGCACGTGAGCGAAGCATTTACATGAAAACCAAGGCTAACAACACTACTAACGATCTTTATTACCTTTCCATCCATTAATACGTCTGGAATGGAGCTATGGTTTATTTTTACTTTAGAGATAGGCAGTACATATGACTTAAGAGCATTAAGATGGAGACTATTATTCATAGCCCATAAGCTTATACTATGAAGGTCTTCATTAAGCTTACAAACTAGATCTTCCATAAGATTTGTTTGGCCAGACAGATAAATCTGAACGTCATCAGCATACGCGTGCATCAACGAATGGGTACAACAGCGAAAAATGTCATTTACAAATATAGAGAAGAGTAGCGGACCAAGAACCGATCCCTGAGGTACACCACAGCAAACAGCTTTATATTGAGAAAAATTAGTGCCGACTTTTACCCTTTGTTTTCTATTTGTCAAATAGCTACTTAATAGACAGGTGGCATTGTCACAGAAACCATAGAGATGTTTTAATTTCAGACAGACAAGTTCATGACTAACAGTAGCGAATGCTTTCGAAAAATCAAACAAACACAAAAGAGTTAATTGACCATCATCATAAGGAGACCTTATATCATCCAAAACTTTAAGTGTTGCAGTAGGGCAACTGTGACCAACACGAAAACCTGATTGAAATGGAGACAATAAATTATTTTGACTTAGATATGATGATATTTGGTTAGCCATGAGAGATTCACATACTTTAGATAAGGCAGACAAGATGCTTATAGGTCTGAAATCTTTTGGTTCACAACTTTCAGTTTTTTTTGCTACCGGCGTTACTATAGCAGACTTCCATATAGAAGGAAAAGATGATGTGGTGAAGCTATGATTAATAATATGAGTTAAGGGGCTAAGAACATGCGGTAGAATAATCTTTATAAATTTAAGATTTATGCCATCTTCCCCAACAGCATTTGACTTAATTTTCAAGATAGCCCTTGCCACCTCATCTTCTGTTACCGAGGAAAATTGAAATGTCTGCTCAACAGTAGAATTTAGAATATTTAAAGAGTATTGACTACGAGTATTGTTTTGACTTTCGTTTAAACTAGACAGAAAATATTCATTGAGACACTCAGGATTAATTTGGCAGTTAAAAGTTTGCTTATCAATAATGCTGAGACTTTTTAAATTATTCCATAAAACCTTAGGTGGAAGGGACGCTTTAAGTTTAGTTGAGCAAAATCTTATTTTTGATCGCCTTATTGTAGCAACTGAATCATTCCTTGCACACCTATAATTTTCCCATTTCTCAACTGAAGGGTTCCTTTTCCATATCGACCTCAACTTATTACGTTTTTTTATAGCAACTTGCACACTGTTGTTGAACCGTGGACAGGACGTATTTATAACATTAACAGTTTTTAGAGGAACATGATTAACAAAAAGTTCACTTATTGCACTAGTAAAAAAAGCAACTTTATCTTCAATATTAGGATAAAACCACACATCACTCCACGGTATTGAAGACAGGTCAGAAAAAGAGACTGGGAATCAATCGACTTAAAATCACGATACGAAAACATATTTGACGTAACAGAACGGGACAGCTTAATGTCAAGTGTGCAAAAGATTAGGTCATGGTCCGATAAGAAATAAATTTGGTCAAACAATAAAGCAATTGAAACGTCAGATACAATAAAATAATCAAGTAGACTAGGGCTGTCGTTAGATGAAAAGCGTGTAGGCATTGTAGTATTTAAAACCGAGAGACCGACAGATGCAATATTGTCACATATTGAACGTGTTGAGATGTCATTACATAAAAGATTCACATTAAAGTCGCCTCATATTACAAAATAATTAAAATCTATTGAATAATCGGATATATCTGAGAAATAAGAGTACAAGCTATTGCACTTATTTGGATTGTATACACAAGACAAGAATACATTCACACTATTATCAGCTAAACATATATTCAGGTACTCAACAGGACTAGAATTATTAGATTTATTTATGACTTTAGCCTTTAAGTTACATCGGCAGTAAATTGCAACACCGCCTCCCCTCCTCCCTGTCCTATCATTTCTAAAAATCGTAAAATTTCTAATATTGTATACAGAATCTAGTACATTACAACAAAACCAAGTTTCAGATTCACAGATCACATCAACAGACGAGTCCTCAAAAACATACCTCACGTAATCCATTTTAACTGAATTTAAACTCCTAGCGTTGAAGTGAACAATCTTCAAACCAGTTTTTCTTTTACACAATACTTCAACAAGAATCTTATTATTAACACTATTACAACGATTACGCAAACATGACATAACAATAAAGGTATAAGAAGTAACTATACATATCAAATACAATTCCAAAACACTTACTCACAAAAAAATCAACATAAAGCCAGTAAAAACTAGACAAAGGAAAAAGATTTGGAAAATAAGAAGTAAAATAAAAGAAGTTATTATAGAGATAAAACAGATATAAGGATCTTAAAAAATTAAATATATAATATTATTTGTATTTAGTGACTCCTGGCAACCCTTAGTTATCACAAAAGCACTCAGTTTCTTCATCAGCTTCACTCAACAAGATGTTATTGAGCTCATCAACATCTTCTACCATTATAGCTTTGCCACGCTCATACCTTTTAACAAAAATCATGCCTCTCCTTACGTAGACAGAGCGTATTTTCCTCTCACGCTTCATCTTGACAGCACATTGTAGCAATTTTCGGCTGCGGTTTGTTATGCTTTCGTTGAGAAAGCAGCAGAAACGGTATAAAACAACAACGAAATATAAGAACTGAAATAACTTTCCGTACAAGTGCAAATAATAATAATAATAATAATAATAATAATAATAATAATAATAATAATAATAATAATAATAATAATAATAATAATAATAATAAT
Source organism: Pherbina coryleti (assembly GCA_943735915.1). Taxonomy (NCBI): domain Eukaryota; kingdom Metazoa; phylum Arthropoda; class Insecta; order Diptera; family Sciomyzidae; genus Pherbina; species Pherbina coryleti. The sequence goes on from OX030948.1 coordinate 86,850,213, forward strand.
AATAATAATAATAATAATAATAATAATAATAATAATAATAATAATAATAATAATAATAATAATAATAATAATAATAATAATAATAATAATAATAATAATAATAATAATAATAATAATAATAATAATAATAATAATGATAATAATAATAATGATAAAAATAATAATAATAATAATAATAATAATAATAATAATAATAATAATAATAATAATAATAATAATAATAAAAATAATAATAATAATAATAATAATAATAATAATAATAAAAATAATAATAATAATGATGATGATGATGATGATGATGATGATGATGATGATGATGATGATGATGATGATGATGATGATGATGATGATGATGATGATGATGATGATGATGATGATGATGATGCAAATAATAATAATAATAATAATAATAATAATAATAATAATAATAATAATAATAATAATAATAATAATAATAATAATAATAATAATAATAATAATAATAATAATAATAATAATAAAAATAATAATAATAATAATAATAATAATAATAATAATGATGATGATGATGATGATGATGATGATGATGATGATGATGATGATGATGATGATGATGATGATGATGATGATGATGATGATGATGATGATGATGATGATGATGATGATGATGATGATGATGATGATGATGATGATGATGATGATGATGATGATGATGATGATGATGATGATGATGATGATGATGATGATGATGATGATGATGATGATGATGATGATGATGATGATGATGATGATGATGATGATGATGATGATGATGATGATGATGATGATGATGATGATGATGATGATGATGATGATGATGATGATGATGATGATGATGATGATGATGATGATGATGATGATGATGATGATGATGATGATGATGATGATGATGATGATGATGATGATGATGATGATGATGATGATGATGATGATGATGATGATGATGATGATGATGATGATGATGATGATGATGATGATGATGATGATGATGATGATGATGATGATGATGATGATGATGATGATGATGATGATGATGATGATGATGATGATGATGATGATGATGATGATGATGATGATGATGATGATGATGATGATGATGATGATGATGATGATGATGATGATGATGATGATGGTGATGGTAATAATAATAATAATAATAATAATAATGATAATAATGAAAACACTATTATAATAATGAAAACACTATAATAATAATAATAATAATAATAATAATGATTTTAAAAAACTGAAAACACTATTTATCTTCTTGCTTGGTGCGTTCAGTAGTACACATTTAAGGTTTTTTTCAAAACAAATCAAATAAGTAGCTGAATGTTTATATTGTCCAAAAAGTTGTAATTGCTAAGGTGTTTAATTCCTTGTTTTAAAATTTTCTACAGTGGCCGACAAGAGTCTGCATACGGCCCTCATTTCTGCTATTTGACGAGTGCAAAAGTATTAAGCAGAAAAGTAAAAATGCAGTTATGTTTTAAATCAATATATAATAATACATAGCAATAATAAACTTATTTTAATACAAGCTTAAGAAATTATTCATTAAAAACTAAAAAAAAAAAAAATAGAGTAAGCACAAAAGTCTTATACATAAGTCATGTTCAAGCTTAATCAAAGAATATACAATATATAGAATGTGCATCTCATATAAGAAGAAATTTTGTTTGTTTTCGTAATATTACGACCCGCTCTCATATTCCATCCCGCAACGTGTTGTGCTCATTGTTGTTGTTGCACCATTGATGGTACATTGTTTTTGTTATTAAACCTGTCTGATGTGTTCGCTTGCTAAAGTCATGGTATAAGAGAAGGGAATCGGAATTTGTATACTTTTGCAACTTCGCGGGCGCAGCAATTCCTATCAAGCAATTTTCTGATTTATCGGTTTTCGATCAAATTAATTGCAATTATGCTTTTATAGTAATAAAAAAATTATCAAGTTCCCATAAAGGACGGTAAAATATGTATTATAAAAATTCTTTATAAACAAATTAATAAAAAAAAAAACAAAAAAAAACGATATAAGAAACATTAGATAGAGAGAGAATAAGAACAATACGAATAATATAATAAGAATAAGAATAAGAATAAGAATAAGAATAAGAATAAGAATAAGAATAAGAATAAGAATAAGAATAAGAATAAGAATAAGAATAAGAATAAGAATAAGAATGAGAATAAGAATAAGAATAAGAATAAGAATAAGAATAAGAATAAGAATAAGAATAAGAATAAGAATAAGAATAAGAATAAGAATAAGAATAAGAATAAGAATAAGAATAAGAATAAGAATAAGAATAAGAATAAGAATAAGAATAAGAATAAGAATAAGAATAAGAATAAGAATAAGAATAAGAATAAGAATAAGAATAAGAATAAGAATAAGAATAAGAATAAGAATAAGAATAAGAATAAGAATAAGAATAAGAATAAGAATAAGAATAAGAATAAGAATAAGAATAAGAATAAGAATAAGAATAAGAATAAGAATAAGAATAAGAATAAGAATGAGAGTAAGAATAAGAATGAGAATAAGAATACGGATACGAATACGAATACTAACATCGACTGTGGCAACGATCGGACGTGTTTTCCGCAAAGTCTTGTTGAATTTTAAATAAACGCATAAAACGAGCTTCTTTTAGCTACAATATCTAACTGGCACGCATATAAAACTATTGCCTCCGTTTGTGCTCTATAATTAGTTTAATAAGAAAAAACCGCCGAATATCTGTGCAATTAAAGTCGAAAATTAAACATAAAACTCGGTCCAATTCTAAGCTAAACCGCTTTCCGCCATAAATTTGTCGCATTGTCGTGCGTGTTTCTGCATTGTCTTTTGCTCACTGTCGCTGCATCGGGCCTTCCTCTATCTGGCTGTCAATTGGCATCGTCATCTCCTACATTACTGTGCTCTCTTCGTGTTGCTGTACACAGTCAACTGAGCTTATGACTCCTACTCCTATGCAAACTCGCCAGCAGCGCGGCAACAACAAAAGCGAAGGCACGCCAAAATTATCAAATAGTGGAGCTAATAGTTTTGGCGCTCAACTACTCGCAGTGGAAGAACGATTAAAAGCGCATGCAAAACAACAAATTCAAGAATCAGAGGAGCGTCTTCGAATACACACGGATAGTCTCTTTAATAGGCTCTCTTCAGAGCTAGCCCACGTTGTAAGCAGACTGGAGACTGAGGTGGGCTCACTGGAAATCAAGTTAAGTGAGTGTAACGTAAAAATACACTCATTGGACGAACAAGTAAGTGCTCTAACCGTTCGCTGCGATCAACTCACGCAAGAGCTAATTGAAAGCACCAGTGCTAACAACAACAACAACAACAATAAAAACAGCAAAGTTGATCATTCCTGTGACGCTGTTCTCTTCGGACTGCCTCTGCTGGAAGATGAAAATTTGAAGAGTTCATTTAATCTTATTTGCCGCTCCATCGATTTCCTCCCACCGCCTGTAAGAGATATTTTTCGCCTCAAACCGAAATCTACCAACACAAGCGGTGTTGTTATTATTAAATTTTACACTCCATTCGATCGAAATCGGGTATTGAAGGCATTTGGAGACTACCGTCGGCTGGCGAAAAAAGCAGTCAATTTAAGAGGCACTGGCATCGACTCTGATCGCAATGTTTATTTGCATGAGAGCATATCAGCTGATACGCGTAAGATTCTTCAGGCGGCGATCATATGCAAACGAAAAAAAAGCATATTTAATGTATTTACTCTGCGAGGCTCTGTACATATCAGAATGCGTAAAAGCGGAGAAGGAATACGTGTTGGCAGCATCGAAGAACTGCAAAATGCTCTCAGCGCTGGCAATGCTTTACACGAGGATGAAATTAAGGGGGGCTGATGCTATTATATTATATTTTATCTCTAATATTTTTTCTGTAATTTCCTACTTGAAGTTTATTCAGCTATATATTCCTTTGTTATCTATAATTTTCACATTCTTCTTCCTCTATTTTTCTATATATTTTTTCACTTACTTTCATGCTTATGGTTGTGTTTTAAATATAATTTTCTATGGTTTATACTTCAAATAGTGAAATTCCAAAAATTCTGATCGACGTTTTTTGTAAGCAACACTCCGGGTTGAATATTGTCCACTTTAATGCGCGTAGCCTTAATGATGTAAAGCTTGATATTGTTCGTCATTGCTTTGAGAACTCAGCCGTTGATATCATATGTATCTCTGAAACTTGGTTTCATCAAGATATTAATGATTCTCGCTTAAATATTAAAAACTATAAGCTTTATCGCAATGATAGAACCGATAAAAAAGGCGGGGGTGTTGCAATTTACTGTAGAAATAACTTAAATGTTTGTCTGTTGGGAATGTCCAGTGGTTCTGAGGTGGAATATCTTAATGTTGAAGTACGTGTTAATTGTGCTAAGGTATTTGTGTCGTGTGTCTATAACCCCTATCGCACCTGTTGTTTGGATCAATTGTTTTCCACTTTGTTAAATTGCTCCATTGGATATGATCAGTATGTAGTGTGTGGTGATTTCAACATTAATATTTTATGTAAGGATAATCTGGTTGAACACTTCATTGATAGACTTACCGAAGTTGGACTTCACACAGTTAACAATACTATTCCTACACGATATGCAAATAACGCTTCTCCTAGTTTATTAGATATATTTGTTGTCTCTGATATTTCTTCTGTTTTGCTTTTTGATCAATTGTCGTTTATTTCTGACCATGATCTTATTTTTTGTACTTTAAATGTAAATATGTCCCCAAATGTCGTTGAAAACACAATCACTTATAGAGATTATAGGTCTGTTGATTATGATTCTTTGTTTAGTGACTTGTCTACAATAAATTGGTCGGAATGCTGGTTGTTTAGCTCCGTTAATGACAAACTTGATTTTTTAATTAATAAAATTTGTGAAATTTTTGAATCACATGTTCCACTAATCACTCGTCGAGTAAAAAACACCACTTGCCCCTGGTTTACAAATAATGTTAAATTAGCCCTTAAGAAACGAAATAAAGATTATAATAGGTGGAAAAGAAACCCAACAACCTCAAACTGGGAGCAGCACAAAAGATCAAGAAACCTAGCAAATTCTGCAGTAAAATCAGCAAAACGCACATTTTTTATGTCCAGGTTGAGTTCAGCACAACCATCCAAAAAGTTATGGAGCAATTTGAAACAAGCAGGCGTATGCAATTTGAAATCCGATGAATGTCAGGTCGAACCTAATATTCTAAACGAATACTTTATTTCAAACTCTACGTCTTCTGGTAATATGTTGGCCTTTAACACGAGCCCTGTATTTTCTGAATTGCCTTTTAGTTTTGAGTTTGTTGCTGTCGACGAGGGTGAGGTTGCCCGATGTGTCCATAAAATCAGATCCAACGCAGTGGGTGAAGATGGAATATCGATTAAATTTATCAAGCTCATTTTGCCGCACATCCTCAGTCCGCTTACTCACTTATATAATCATTGCTTCACAAGTTCGTGTTTCCCTGATGCTTGGAAGGCAGCGACAATCATTCCCATAGCGAAAAAATCAAATCCTCGTGATCCGTCCGATTATCGTCCTGTTAGTTTGTTATCATCTTTGTCAAAAGTATTTGAATCTCTCATGGCCGCGCAAATTTCAGAACACATTAAAAGATTTGATCTTTTGTCTCCACTTCAATCTGGATTTCGGTCAGGTCACAGCTGTTCTACGGCTGTTACTAAGATTTTAGATGACATCAGAGTTTCATTTGATGTGGGACGGATAAGTCTTCTTTGTCTCTTGGACTTTTCGAAGGCATTCGATTCCGTTGATCATTCAATACTGTGTCGTAAATTAAATGTTAACTTTGGTTTTTCTAGCACGTCGGTCCGTCTGTTATATAGTTACCTAGTTGGTAGGTCTCAGAGAGTTAGGGTGGGAAACAGTCTGTCCGCTTTTCGTTGCTTATCCTGTGGGGTGCCTCAAGGCTCAGTACTTGGTCCGCTTTTATTTTCCATGTTCATAAATGATATTTTTTGTAAATGTCGTTATGTCACTATGCATGCATATGCTGACGATCTTCAATTGTATTTGTCCAGTCCTATTGGTTGTGTTGATAATTTATGTTTAAGATTGAATGAGGATTTGAGCGAAATTTCTACATGGGCTTCAGCTAACAGGCTTTATCTTAATCCACTTAAGTCATACGTTTTGCCGATTGTAAAAACCAGTTATTCTATAACTAATATACCAACGATCTATCTTAATGGCGTAGAGCTTAACTTTGTTCATAAAGTAAAAAATCTTGGTTTTCACATCAACTCTTCACTTTCCTGTGAAGATCATGTTAATTCTGTTGTGAGTAAAGTTTACTTTGTCCTACGGAACCTGAGGTGGACTGCATCATTTGTACCTATCGAGACTAGAAAAAAGTTAATACTCCAGCTTGTAATGCCCATCATAACGTACTCAGAAATTGTGTATAGTAAACTTGATTCCAGGTCCATACTTAAGTTGCAACATGCCTTTAATAACGCTGTCAGATATGTTTATGGCCTCAGAAAATTTGACCGCATCAGTCACGTGAGCAATCAGATTCTTGGTTGCAATATCTTCAACTATTTGGATGCCAGGACTTGTATATTTTTACGAAATTTGATTTTTACAAAAACTCCGAAATACTTGTTTGAAAAGCTTCAATTTGGTAGATCGAACAGAAACTTCAACCTTATTATCCCTGTACATAATTTTTTGAATTCTAGCAGACTTTTCTTTGTAAACGCCATCAGACTTTGGAATTCATTACCCGTAAGGATAAAATGTATTCAGAATAAACGCATCTTTAAGTATGAAATCTTCAAACACTTTTCTTAATACTATCTCTTTTTCTTGTACTTTCTTTTTCTCAGCTTTCATTCTACGAAATAAGATAAAATAATATAAAAAAAAAAAAAATATTCCATGTTTTAAATTATAACTTCAAATCATTTGTTTTTTGTATATTTACTAGCTGTTGTTGATATTAACATTTTTTCATATGTTTAATATTTTATTACTTTTTCTCTCAATTTAGTACTTAAATTCTCTCAATGTTTGTTTTAAGTTATATTAGCTATTCTAGTTATATTTATTCATCTGTTGTTCATTACTTGTTGTTATTCTGTAATTCTTATAACATTTAAAAGACTCTGTCTTATATGTAAACATTATTTAAAAATAAATTGAAATTGAAATTGAAATACGAATACGAATAAGAATAAGAATTAGAATTGGACCTATATTTCCTAATGGTCGTCAACGGTAAAAATGTATACCACTATTTTTTCTAGTTGGCAGTATGCGAACAAAAAGGTTGAGGTTGAATTTTGATTTACTCCATGAGAACTCGTTGTTTTTAATCTGTTTTGAAAGTTAACCAATGAAAGTTTAAAAAATAACTTTTGAATTGAGGGTATTTGGCCTTTATATGACTATCGGTTTAGGAGATATTCCCAAAATATTTAAAAAGATTATATATTGATATATTGTATATTGTAGATTGATATATAAAAAGATATCATAATACCTCGCCTTCTACATTTGCTACGGCGTAATATTTGACATCCAATGAAAGGTTGAAAAATAACCTTTCCAATGGTGGTACTTGAATCTCTTTACGACTATTCAAAATATCACAAAATAGGTTACATATTCCCAAAAACCGGATCTTTCATTTGATGCAAAACAAAACTTCGTAACAAAAAAATTGTTGGGATTTTTTAACGAATTTTCGACCTATTTTGGAAATATCTTCTGGACCAATAGTCGTAGAGTGGCCAAAATACCACTATTAGAAAGAAAATTACACTTTTGATATTGTTTTTTTTCAGTATCACTACAAACACGATCGCAAATCAAAGATCAAATTCTACTTGCTTCTTTTCTGCGATGGCTTTGATTTGAGTGTGCATAATCAGTGGCGGATCTAGGATTCACCAGAGGGGGGAAGGACTGAGCTAACAATTTTATAGTCCAAGGGGAAGGCTGAAACGGCTTTTAGCGCTTTTTTAATTTTTTTTTCCACACAAAAAATTTTTCAAGGGGGTTGGCAGCTAAAGTCTTTTCAACCCGTATGTAAATCCGCCGCTGTGCACTGTAGTTACAACAAAATTTCTACTTCGAATAATGATTAATTTTCTATATCTGCATTGGAAGTCCGCGGGCAACGTTTTACTCAAATGATCAATATGGTCACCAACCGCGAAGTTGTAAGAGATTTAAACTTGCGGATATCACTTCCCTGTCCGATAATTCTGCAAAAGTGAAACGAGACGTAAGGATGTATTTTCTGCTCAGAACAACACAAAGGCCATCGAAAAAATGCTATTTGTGCTTTTTGCAAAAAACCATTTTGCTTCACCAATGATCGAAATAACTTAAAATTTCATCAAAAGAAAATGAAAATTCAATGCATTGATCAAAAATTCAAACAAATTTATTTTTATTTCAAATAAATCAACTTTTCAACAAAAGTAAATATATCTTAGATTTTTACCGTTGACGACCATTGGGACATATAGGTCCCGTCCGATTTGGTGGTCGCGTGGATAGCCCAAGTGGACTATCTTTTTTTGCCATTTTTTGTTAAAAAGTGGAAGATTTCCCGCAACTTCCTCAAAAATGTTTTACCTGTAGCTCCTCCTACCCCCAAAATATTGCAGCAAGAAGAAGGGGGAGAAAAAGTAAAGATTTTTCGACTTTGAGGCAAAGGGATGAATCTATCCTTGAAAATTAAGTACTTTCTGGAAGCCACATTCATTCCCTGTTGAGTGATACCTTGTGAAGAAAAATCATTTGCATAGTTTTTCCAAGAAAAATTCGAATGTAAAAGGGTCACCGGTGTCCCAATGGTCGTCAAAAGGTTAAGCAGTCAATAAAATGTGTGTTTGTAAAAACATTTATAGCTAGAAATATGTAGAAAATATTCGCTTTTGTTTTTAGATTAAGTCACTTTGTATGGGAGGTAGGCGTGGTTTTCATCTGATTTGGCTCATTTCCGAACTTGACCTTTATTTTTAGATAAAAGTTAAAATATCGAATTTCGTGATGATAACTTGAAAATTACGGCTGTAATAGTCATCACATACAGACAGACAGACAAACAAATGGACATGGCTAAATCGACTCCGGTGGTGATGCTGATCAAGAATATATGTATACTTTTCTATACCTACCACGCCTCCTTATGGTTGTTACAAAAGGAGTGACAAAATCAATATACCCCTTTTACGTTTTTTAAACGTGGGGGTATAAAAATGGCTGTTGCAAATGTACAAATTTGAACCGTAGTCCAAATCTGAGATATTGCATTTTTCTCGACATATTTGACCGATTGATAAATGGCGGGAAGGAAATTTGAATAATTTAATATTAGGGAAATTTCTTTTTGATTTTTTGCAAGTCTGCATACAGCATTAAATGCCAGACTTTAGATTGTTTTTCTTTATTATATTTTTGACTTGTCGCATTAGCAATTCATATAATAAAAAAATTTCAAAAAGGCCAGCAAAGCTACGAATGCCGATCATGCTAACAACATGATCGAGCTCGGAAAAACATTGTGTGCTTTGTCAAACAACACCATTCCTGTTGCAACCGTTGGTTGGTTCGCTCAAAATGTTCGATGTTGCTTAATGCTGTTCACATCGTATCTTCATCTTGTTGCTACCCCCCGCATCTATGAGTAAGAAAGAAAAATGTTTGCGTTTTGTACCAAGATGCGCATTCTATATATTGTATATTCTTTGGCTTAATGCTGTATTGAGGTGCTAGATTATAACGGAAAAGAACAGTTAGCTAAATTTTATGTTTGTGCTTTGTGGTAGGCTTCGCATGAACTGCATGTAGTTGTAGTCCAAACAGTTTCAATAAAATAAAGCCAAACTTGGTTGGGAAATTTAGAAACAACAAAAAATCTTTTGGAGAGATATCTAAATTGTTGAAATTAACTCTGGATTACTAACATATTGTTGAGTTGCGGCACAACTAACTCTGGGTATTTTCCACCCACATAATAAATTCTCGGCTATAAGGATGTAATTGCTTAAACCTAAGAAAAGTGTTGGTATTAAATAAATTCAAAATTATTTTTACCATTTTGAAATGTTTTTTATTAAAAGAATTGATATGTTACATGTAAAACAAAACATTAAGAATTAGTATTGCATTAGAAATCTTGCATAGAAACAGTGACTGGGTGGATTTCACCCTAAGGTTAGTGGTGCAGGGTTAAGTAAATCGACAGTTCAAACTACAGCCCTAGTCAAAAATATTTACATATTGCTAATATTTTTACATGTTTTAAAGAAAGAACTTACTTTATTGTTGTTGGAAATAATTCAGAGATAGTTTATGTTGTTGCATTCTCTGCAGCATGCAAAGCAAACAAAAATAAGTTTTAGCAAACCTAACGATAAATATCACAAACTAAACTAGTAAATGCTAACTACCTTCTGGCGTCATAAGTACTAACATACTCTTTATTGGCGTCATAACAAGCAATTATTTACCAACTTAAGGACTGCACTGCCTTACTTTATTTCTTTGCACTGCTAGCTTTATTTCACTGCTAGATCCATCAACAGGGTGGGCCAAATACAATTTTTTTTTTTAAATGAAATAAAATTAACAAAATTAAATTTGTCCATGTATTATAGCTTTACTGATATAGAAAACAATCATTCTCATTAATTATGAAATACAACGTTGTTCAATTAGCGGGTTCAGCTGGCTTCGCAGTAGCACATTCTGTCATTCCAATTTTCCAAGACCTTGTTGATGGTTTCGGACTGTAGCTCATGGATTGCTTGGATCATATTGGCCTTAAGTGCTTGAATCCTTTCCGGATTGTTGGCATAACATCGGCCCTTCACGATTCTCCACAAAAAAAGTTCAAAGGGGCTAAATCGCAGCTCCGAGGTGGCCAATTGACATTGGCCACCGTTTCTTCAATAGTTTGTATGCTATGCCGCAAAAATTGCAAAAAAATTGATTTTTCGCGTTTACAAAAGGTCACGGAGGTGGGCCGGTATGGGTAAAAAAAAACAAAAAAAAAATTATCCAAATTTTTTTTTTTCATCCATTCGCAAGTTTTTATCACGAAGGAATTTCGATCAGGAAAGAAAAGTTCGAGAGTGTTATTCCCTAATGAGCATTAACCCGTATCGTTCTATATGAAAAAAAAAATAAAATCTTAATGTTACCGTCTTATATCAACTGTCATGTCGAGAAAATTACGGGAGTGCAAACATTTTTTTGTGGGCGTGGCAAAAACATCGGAATCTGTTTTTTGTCTATAACTTGGTTATTTTTTAATTAACAAATTACAAGCAACAAACATTTTTTAGTGCATTTAAATTTTCTTTTAAAGAAATAAATATTTTTTTTTTCATTTTAAAACAATAAAGAAAAGCCGCAAAAAGTTGAATAATTTTTTTAACTTCTTGGTTTGAGTTGTATCAGTTCACTAGAAAAATGGCAGCAGATTTATACGATTTTTCTAAATGCTAATTTAACGCCTTGTAGGAGAAAGACAAACACCGATTATGACAAAAAGTAATTTTTGATTTAAACTTGTCAATATTCACTTTATATGCGTACAAGAATAAAATTAACATTTTAACATAACACGTTAACATAACAAATTAAAATTAAAATAACATTTAAAGTGTTAAAAAAACTAATATAAAAATATGCTTCTTTATCGCATCAAATTGCATTTGTACCTTAAGTATCGTTGTTGTTGTAGTTCTTCGGTATGTTGAGAACAGCTCGTTGGTTCCTAATGTTGTTGTTGTTGCTTTATGCGGCCATATACACTTTTGTTTTTGCGGACAGAGTGCTCATATATACTGAAATTTAAAACCAACATAACTTCTTTTTTTCGCAAAAGTTAAATAATGTCTTAAGAGCTTTAATTCTGTATCACCAAAATTTGTTACTAGGGGGGTGTTTCAGAAAGTGATGTTTAGTATTAGGTGAAGATGAGGCTGCAGTTCATAGATTTTTAATTATAAACATAGTTGCTTCTTCTTTGACCTTTTCAAAGATATATAAAATTTTAAAATCAGACTACAAACAACTGAGTTATAGACAAAAAAACGTTTCCGCTGTTTTAATCACTCCCACAAAAAAAACTTTTTGCACTCCGATAATTTTCCCGACATAGTTGTTTTTTTAGGTTACATATTGTAGGCAAATATTTACAAAATATAAAATTTTTCTTAAATTTAGTAAAATTTAAAATTTCCGTTATTTTTATACATACATACCTTCAATACTGCGAAAATTTTTATTACAATAAAATTTAAGAAGTAAGATGCATAGAAGCGGTGCACCAAGATTTGATGAATAAAGATTTAACATAAAAAAAGTCCGTCAATTTTACACCAAAAACATGAACATATCTTTAAAACTATGAAAAATTTTAGTACAACGATGTATGTAATGCCATCGTTGCTCAATAAAGAAAAAAAAATAATCAAAAATTCAATTTTGTGACTTTCGATTCAAATATCTCCGCTGTTTTTTATACATTTTGTTGCATTTTTTTTTTTTTTTTTCTTAAAGCTTATTGTAAAATACTCTCTAAACCTTATTGCAAAAATACCGTTAGTTGAGTATATATATTTTAAATATTTTTTTTTCACGAAAGGTCTAAAATATTTGAGTTTTTCTCAAAAAAAAACAAATAAATTTTTTTTGTTGTAAAATTAATTTAAATTCAAATTTGCAAATTTTCAACTATTTTTCTACAGCTTCAGCAAAAGTTGTTTCAATTTTGCGCAAAAATTAAAACCCGTTTTTGATTCAAAAAACGTAGCATACCCTTGTATTTTTTTTAAGAAAATGTTTTCATAATATTTTGATTTTATATTTTTGAATAAAAAATAATTTATTAGAAAAAAAATTATCTTAGTATCTCTTACCAATCTAAAGTTATGGCCATTAATCTATATCCATTGGCAAGAGAGGGCTCAGAACTGGAAAGAAGTTCTGCGATCGGGTCGATTATGGCTCCAATCGGAGAATTTAAGAAGAGAATAAATGACAAAGCCAGAAATAACACAAACAACTCCTGGTCAAACAGGGACGACTGTGTTATCTCTCGCCACCTATGGCCTAAACTCTGCGAAAAAAGGACCCAATCCCTAATTTCAATGAGTAAAAATGAAACTCGCATCCTAGTAGGAGTCCTCACGGGGCACTGTTGTATAGGCACAATGGCCTCGAGACTGGGAATTCCGCACCCAGACTTCTGCAGAAGCTGTGGAGATGTCGAGGAAACAGAAACCATCAAACATCTGCTTTGCGAGTGTCCTAACCTCCAACAACGCCGACTTCGCCACATGGGAAGCAGAGTGTACGGAGAACTGCAGGAGCTCGTGGATGTACCACTGATGGATCTTTTCAAATTTATACGGAGCACCAGTTGGTTCAACCAACCTCGCTCCAGTGACTAACAAGACTTAGTTGTTTTTTGACATTTTTAGGACCACAGATATAGGGAACCACAATGGACCAATAGGCCCCCGTGCAGGCAACGTTAGGTTGCCCCTCCCTTCTAACCTAATCTATATCCATATCACAAGCCAAATTTTCGATTCAGAATAGCTATGGAAGTTAAAGTAACAGAATATTGTAATTCAGAATGGAGTTACCTCTTGCTGATGTCCTTCTACAAGAGAACTGGAATGTGCATTGAAAAAGCTGGTGTGGCTCCGACCATACAAGCCAAATTTTTGATATCGAATAGCTTTGGAACTAAACGTCGCATAACAATTAAACTCAGTATGGAGTTACTAATTGCCATTAATTGGCACGTGCATTGGAAAGGGGTGTGGCCCGATGTGGCTCGATACAGAATAGCTATGGAAATAAAAGTCAACTCATAAATGAATTGCCAACTGGGAGTGATATCCTGCTACTAGGAAACTGTAACGGACAGTGGTGCCCATGAGCGTGGTGTCAGACTAAGGGTCTAATAAAAGTTTTGAGCTTACTTATTATTTGTCAATTACTTGCCTTGTGTAGCAATGCGTACCGGGAATCGCTAGTAACTTAGCCTCATAACCTTACTTTTAGTTGCTAAATGAATACTGCCTGTGAAATTTGCAAATCTGAGTGGGACACAGTTGGTGTTTTCATCTCGTGCGCCGGCTGCTCCAAAATCTTTCACGCTAAATATTCTGGGCTGTCTGCAAGAATTGGTGATTAATTATCTGGATCCTCAAATGTTGGACTTCAATGGCTATGCAAGGATTGTCGTAAGGTTTCAACTAGCACACGGATAACTATGTTGGCAGAATTGATGAAATCGTCGGCTGGTATCGTGGAGGACTGAGCACGCAGTGCATTGTAATAAGATGACGATAATGCTATTTCCGCTACTAAGGTTAGTACTGATGAATCAGCTCAATCGTCTAAAAAGCCCATTAGAGCTAAGTCTAAAACTAAGCAAGGTGTTGAAGTTCACGAAGCTAATGCTAGTGGACTCGTGATTAGCCCTAATGTGCCGCCTTCTGTTCTTGAAATATCGGTTCATGGCACTACTCTCTTTTCTCCTGCTACCGGTGTGCCTAGTGCGCTTCTCCATCTCCACACTCAAATACTCTAATATGGTACCCTCAATCCCCTAATGAAGTATGCTGAAGCTGTTACTTATGGATCTGCGGGTGTTGCAAGCAATATCAAAATCTTTGACGAAACCTTTGTGCTCAATGTAACTAATGTTCCTGGTTCTTTTTAATCTGGATTTGTTGGGGCCAATGATATTCATGATTTGGACGTCGTAGTTGGAAAAAGTTCTTACATCTTTCAGCGTTTAAATCGAATGTCTCTCAACCAACAAACGTGGTGTTGCTGTGGAGAGCTTGCAAAGTATAAGTTTTGAACTTGGTATTTCTGAGCACCTCATGAATGAAATAATAAAGCCTTCGTTATGGCCTTAAAATGTCCGAGTTCGCCCTTTTAAAAATTGTCAAAGTGTGGGAATAACAGACTTGTTGAACTAGTTCCAAGCCAAAATAAAACTAACGTAAGGCCTAATCTCCGTCTTAATCTCCAAAATATGTCTGGAATAAGAACCAAAAATACTTCTATCTTTAATACTACATCGCATAGTGATTTCGACTTCATTTTGTTCACTGAAAGGTGGTTAAACTCAGATTTTTATGATGATGTATTTATTAACCCTAATATCTACCAAGTGTTCCACAAAGATAGAGATACGAAAAAGACTGGCTTCTCTTGTGGTGGTGGGATCCTTGTTAGTGTGAACCATACGCTTCGACCAAAAATTTACACTCTCATTAATGCTAAATCTTTACTGGATCAACTTTGTGTCTCAATGGAAGATTCCAATGGATCTCTTGTATGTGCATCCTATGTGCCATCTAATAGTTCCGATTCCATATATGGGCATTTCCATAGTCGCGCACGTAACGTTCGTACGCCTTTCAAGTTGCTTAAAATTAAGAAAAAGCAAAGAAAAATTTAAACTTTTTTGTCCGGTTTCTATTTTTGAATGGCACCCTAAAAAAAAAAAATAAATAAATAACTGGCCATTTCAGCCCTTGAATGGACTTTGACCTAGCTTCTTTTGGATCAATTGTGTTGTGCGTGTTATTAAGTTTGTACACAATTGACCGAGAAATGGACCTACAGGCTTTACGCCGACTCCGAACGGCGATGAACGAAATGTTCTTATTCTCAAGAAGCTTTTCATGGCATTTTGATTACTCTCTGAGGTTTGCCATTGTCTGCAGAGAGGTGGCGGCCGTACAGAAAAATTATTTTAATTCAAATAATTTTCTGTCGCTGCTGGGGTTCGAACCTGGGTCTCCAGATTCGTTGACATAGCGGCCACACACTTTAACCAACTACGCCACGGACGCCACACTGAATGGCACTCTAGTAGCATTTTAATGAGTGTAAGAGATGGAAGCGATCGAAATAGTGATCCAAAGATATAAGCAAACAAAAAGGGCGTTACGTAACAAAAAACATAAGTGGGTTTTGTCTGCATCAATCAGAACGAAAAAATCTGCGAAGAGTGCACGCTTTTTTTTATGAATTTTTTTTAATATAATCTGGATTAATGTAGCTATATATTCGTAATTGTTTCGTTGAAAATCTTCTTTAGTTATTTTTAAACCAAAATATGATACGTTACGATACACACGTTACGTAACATCTTTTTCCATTGTGATATACTCAATAAATTCTTCGTATTATTTTGATTTTAGGATTCTGTTATATATAAAAAAAATGTAAATTTTATGTAAGACATCCCACGCATATATTTCATTAAGTGATAATATTGATGAATTTCTGCATTTGCAGAATTGTGAATGGAGATCTTGTAAATTAAATGAAAAAATATTTGTAGAACAGTGTAATTTGAAATTAAAAAGTTGTGGTCTTAAAATGTTATTTCTATTACAGTGGACTCCCGGTAATCCGACAAACGTTTTGCAGAGCAGTGTTGAACTATCGAATTTGTCGGATGATATAGTTCTGCCTAAGACCCCCTATAGTCCAGATTTTTTACAAAATAGTACCCTGTAATCCGATAAATTACAGATCCAATGATAAGGTTCTATATGTTATATTCTGAAGTACAAATCATACTAGTGGCGTCCGTGGCGTAGTTGGTTAAAGTGCGTGGCCGCTATGTCAACGAACCTGGAGACCCGGGTTCGAACCCCAGCAGCGACAGAAAATTATTTGAAATAAAATTATTTTTCTGTACGGCCGCCACCTCTCTGCAGACAATGGCAAACCTCAGAGAGTAATCACAATGCCAAGTAAAGCTTCTTGAGAACAAGAACATTCTGTTCATCGCCGTTCGGAGTCGGCGTTAAACCTGTTGGTCTGGTTCTCGGTCCATTTGTGTCCAAATGAACACAAATTTCGGTCTATCCACAATTGATCATAAGAAGCTAGGTCAAAGTCCTTTCAAGGGCTGAAATGAGCAGTTATTTATTTATTTTTTTTACAAACCATACTTCATTATGTATGTCAAATTTAGTAAATTAAACAACACAATAGAGAGCTTACGTTTTATAATAGAACTAGCTGATAACCCAGTCTTACTTGGGTCCTCTAGTCCTCGTTTGAATATTTTTAAAAATCTAAATAATGGGATATAAGCTGAACTAAGTTGATTATTAAATTAATTTCAAGCTCATATTAGAGATCCATGTTTTTTCTATCTGTTGAAAATAAGGCGATACCGAGGGGCCGAGTAAATAGATTTTTAGCGATAACTTTTGATCGGAAAGAGATATTGGTATAATTTTTACTCATAAATTATTCTTAGAGCTTAACTATTCTGTAAAAAGAATAAAAACAACTTTTGAAAAAAGTTAATTTATTTAAAAAATCACTGCGGGTGGGGTCATGTTTTTTGATGACAGAAACAGGTAATACATTTTTTTGTAAAATTGGAAGCATTTTTGCTATTAAACGCTATGTCATGTAAAAGGTAGTCAAAAATGCAATTTTGAGTTTTTATTATTTTAACAACTAAAACAAACTTTGTGTAATTTTTTGAGTAAAAAGTCAATATTTTGGACCTTTTTTGAAAGAAATATTAAAAATATATCTGCTAAGATAACGGTATCCTTTAAATTGTTTTTATATAGTGCTTGAATTGAGTTTATCAACGAAAACAATTTGAATGAAATATATTCAAAAACAACGGAGTTATTTGCATCGCAAGTAAAATATACGAATTTCTGATAGTTTTTTTGTTATTCTAAGGTTATTAGAAAAAGACGTTATACCAAAAGTTTGTGCAATTTTAAAGATATGTGAATGTTTTTGGTGTCAAAATAACAGGATTTCCTTAAAATTAATAAGTCGAGCATTTTCGCTTGAAAAAAATACGCTAGTAGTTAGATTTGCGTTACTTGAAAAGGGGCAGAAGAGGCGTGGTCAAAATTTAATATGCTATAACCTAAGTTAGGATTCAAGTAAAATGTGAGCCGAATTTGAGTTAAATCCGTTCAGCCGTTAAGATTTGTATTGTAGTCAAACAAACAGAAAATGATTTTTATTAATATAGATTAACGTCGTTGATGCTATAGAAATTACAAAAAATAATAACTGTACATATGGAAATAATTGTGTACAAACAACTGTACATACTAAAATAATAAACATAAATAAAAACCAATCAATACAATATTAATAGTAATAGTAATAGTAGATTTTATTGAGACTTGAAAATTTTTACACAAAGATTTCTTACACACTAACAGAAGAAACACTTAGAACTATAGAAGTATTATTCTAATACCAAAAGAAAATAGATACATGCTGCATGCAAACACATAAGAAGTTACACAAGGACAACAATAGTCAGAAAAATTAAATGAAAAACAATGCTTGCTTCCGGCATGTAGGCTGAGACTAAGAGAGAAAACTCAGATAGACTTACAAACTAAATAACACTTAAATACAATTAACCTAAGAATAACAAACTATCCATTATATGCAAATATAAGGACTATAAAGTTAACAGCCAAATTAACATAAGGTTTAGTGAATGTTAGTGAAAGCTAAAAGTTAGTAACAGAAGGTGAAATTTGAAAAAATAAAAAGTAGAAGTATAAACACAAAACAGAGTTCAGCAATTAAGTACAATTACGATTATAAATTATATCATATAAATTCCTCTATGAGCCTCTATGAGTGCCAGGGAGTGTTTTAATATAAAAAGAGGGTAACAAAGGTGCGGAAAAGTCAATATCTAAAGGAATATTTTCATTAATTAAACCAATAGAAGAAAGGTACGTGGAGTTAGACCAACTAAAAGATTTTTGACACTCGATGATATCATTTATAAGATAGTTATCATGAAAAGAAAGATTTAAAATAAACTTATTTTTATTTAATTATTTGAGCCTTACTATAAATAAAATTATTAGATAAACGCTTAACGAAGGATTCGTAGTTTCTGTCGACACAGAGTCATAAAACATTACGTTCAAGGATTTCTAATTTTTTGGCCACGGTAGGAGAAATGGAAAACCAAATGGGAAATGCATAAATTAAAACAGGACGTATGCAAACTTTATATATTAATAATTTCGTTTCATTTTTTAAATATTTACTATTAAAAAGTTTCGAAAACATACCTTTGACAAAAGAAGCTTTTTTAAAAACTTATCTAGCGTGATCATTAAATTTAACCAATTTATTAAAATTCACACCCAAATACTTAAATTTATAACTAAAAGGAATTTCAACACCATTCAAAAAATTTGCAAACGTTTGCTTTCAGGAACGACATAACTTTTGCATTTCCCAGATGCATTTCTCAGGCAAAGAGCCACTGATTTGGAAGTATTTATAGTAATACCCCAGTACTTATATAAGTCATCCACTTTAGCCAAGTGCTTTGAAACTGGATCAAGAGCTTTTAAAGGAGATTCATTGTGTACATAGATCAGAGAGTCATCAGCATATAAAATACCTCTTGAGCCATCCAATTCATGAGGAAAATCATGAATGAAAATATTATATAAATAAGGCGCCAACACAGAGCCTTGGGGAACACCGCTCTTAACTTCACCCAGTTGAGAGACCCCTTCATAAATCTGAACACAAAACTGCCGATCATTGAAGAAACTGCGAAACAATTTAATTATAAAAGGATCGAAAACTAATCTGATTAATTTTAATAAAATTCCATCATGAAATGCTCTATCAAAAGCTTTCTCTATGTCTAAGGACACAGCAACTGTACAATTACGATTTCTCAGATTACAAATTACATCATCATGAAATTTTAATAAAGCATGGACTGTCGAATGACCTTTTTGAAAACCAAACTGATAGGCGGGGATATAATTAATATCTGACATTATGTCCATTTTTAAACGTAAGACATGTTCAAGTAACTTACCAAGATTCGAAAGTAAAGAAATTGGTCTAAAATTATTAAGGTTAGAAATATTAGGTATTTTTTTAATTGGAATTATTTTTGCAATTTTCCAACTATTTGGAAAATAACCAATGTTTAAACAATTATTAAATATAATTATAAGGAAGTTTAAAGCATCAGCAGAAAGTTTCTTTACAAGAAAATTAGAAATTCGATCAAGACCATATGATTTCTTACCATTTATATTTTTAACTATAAGGGAAAGCTCATCTAAATTTGTGAAATGAAAAGAATCAATATTATTCAAAGAGGAGAAATGATCGTCAAACAAATAAACATAATTAGGATAACTGGATAAACAATTTCAAACAGAGCTTTTGATTTCAGAAGAATTTGATCTGCTAGATGAGTTGTCAGTATAAACAGAACTAAAGTGTTGATGAAAAGAATTTAGAATTTCATTTTCAGAGTTAATAGATACATCATCAATCAAGATTTCATCACAGGAACCAAACTTTTTATTTCCAAGAATACCAAAAATGTCTTTAAAAGCATTTGGACCAGGTTTAATTTTTCGAAGCCTAGAATTAAATTCCGAAGATTGATCTATTTGGATTTGTTCCTTAATAAGAATTTTGAGTAATTGTATTTGTTTCGAAAGTAATTTATATTCGGAGTTAGATCTATTCGAGTTTCTATGAAATATTCTTTTAAGTTCTCTTTGCTAATTGTATTTGATTTTAAATAATTTTTTTACATGATCAGAAACACTGAATTTTTTATCTTTGAGATCAATACGTTTTGTGTGAGAATCAACAATCGAATTTACAGAAGAGGTAAAAAAATCAATAAATTGATTAATTTCATGACAGTTAAGATTACGATTAACAGGAGGAGAGTTGAAAGCAAGAGATAAATCTAAATCAGTTTTAAAGTTCTTCCAATTTGTATCTTTAAAACAGGTAACAAATCGTGGTCTTCTTAATTGAAAGTCAAAATCTGGAAGATCTAAAATAAGTTTATGGGAAAGTGATCCGAAAAAGTAGGAAGACTAGAAATTTTATAATTAATGTTAAAAGGGTCAATAAGATTAGAAGATAATAAAAAATGATCTAAACAAGAGGGACCGTTAGGATAAGAAGGAGAATCAGCACAAATTCTTGAAAAATTAAGAGAATAATCATGAAGCCATTTTGAAAGATGTCTCCCATTGAGATTTTCAAAAGAGTCACCCCAGGAAGGATTTCGAGCATTCAAATCACTTCCTATAACCGTCCCATCAAAATTTCTTGAAAATAAATAAATTACATCGAAAATAGTAAAAGACCTTCACAAATGCCAGAGGAACAAAAATTACATGGAAAATAAATAGAACCAAATAGAAATTTATAACAAGTTGAACTAGATAAAAGAGCTACTTCAATAAAAACGTGGGGAAAAGATATTCCAGGAATGAAAACTGGAGAAAAGGAAAAAGTATTTTTAATCAAAATGCCAACTCCCAAAGTCGAGTTATCTTGAATAAAACTGTAATTTTCAAGAGCTGAGATTTTATTTTTCAGATGTGTTTCTTGAATGAAAGCTAAGTCAGCATGATGAATGCAAATAGTTTTAATAAGATCAATTTTCCTGCTAGTATCAACAAGCGATCTAAATTTAAAAGATAGGACATTTATAGAATTACGGGCCATACACGTTTTTAATTTCAGATAGGAGAGAAAGATACTGAGACTTAGCATCATCAAGACATTTTTTTATAATTTTGCAAAAAAAAATCAATTTTATCTTCTAAGGAAATTGGATTTGAAATATTAAAAAAATTTGCAAGTTTTAAAAGTTCATCAATAATGGCAGGTTTACGAGATATCATAGAAGGAGCGGTGCTAGGAGTAGAGAAGAGACTAGCAAATGTTTTACTGGGCGAAGTTAAGGACGCTTTATTCAACGCTGCTGCAACAGTATCTCTGACAGCAACTTTTTTTCTTTCAATTCCAGTATTTGTTTTTTTTTAGCAGCTAAATGGTCTTTGTAAGCAGAACAGCCCCTCCAGTTAGCAGGATGGCCAGTTTGTTTACAATTTACGCAAAAAGGTGGAGTATCTGAAACCTTAGGAAATAAACATTGACCAGGTTCATGTTCAACGTTACATTTAACACAACAGAACTTTCTACAACAGTTACCCCATGTGACTCCAACGTTGGCATCGTCTACATTGGATTTCTTTGTCCTTAATTTTTGGAGTTTCCCAATGAATTGATTGGCTCAAGAGGAATCTTAAATGATTTATGTCACTTGCCTTCTTTCCAGGAAGAAGAGTAACTAAAAACAAACCAGTATCGTATCCATTTTTAAAAGAAAATGGCGTGTTAAATTTGGAAACTTTGAAAACCACTGAAGGCATCGAATTATCCAAAGCATTTTTAATCTCATCAGATACCGAACCAAAGCACAGACCTCTCAAAATTAGACTTATTTGTTTCAAGCACTTGGGCGTATAAGAGTACGAATCAGCCCCATTTTCACGAAGAATTGACATCAATTCGGTGTGAATTTCAACATTATCAACATAAAGTTTACTTTTTAATTTCGATTTGTTAACAAATTAAAAAAAAATTTTTGGGATCTTTGCATTTAGTTGGTCAACTAAATTTTTGATGTTGACATTATATAGGAAGATAGGAGGGCAAAGACTTTTCCGCCCAGATATAACATTAGTGTTGGAATTTTTTTTTTTTTTAAATTACTGTTATGAACTGAATTAGAATTATTTACATTATTATTCTTAATTTCAAGGTCACCAAGTATTGAAAATCTATTCTGGTTATTTAAGGATACCTTATTATTAAGTTTAGATAGGTCCAACTGCAGCTCCTCATCTAATCTCTTACGTTTAATTCCATTAGATTCGAGTTGACAGATTCGAGTTAATTAAGAAGGCTCGGAAAGATCCATGTCGACAGAATCCAAATCCTGTGAAAAATTCACGGAATTAGAGCCTCTAGAGGAAGGCATCGTTGTCTCATTTGCGCTTGGAGCGCAGGAGGAAGATGCTTGACGCTGCAAATTGACAATAGAAACTGCAGAGCCCTAGTCAGCGGAGCACCGTTTCAGAAGGAGCTTGGCAAATTGCTTGAAATGAAGCAAAAAAACCAGGAACCAGCTTATAGTTTTTAAAATAATTTTATTGCTTATAATTGTCTTTATTTGTATTTTTTTTCGTTTTTAAATTTGAATTAATTTTTTTCAACGTCACGAGGAAAAAACTTTTTTATTTAAAAAAACATGACCGCTTTCCATCGACACAAAAAGCAAACTCTCAATCAATACAATTACATTAGCGATGATTGTCAAAAAATATCCAATAATAATAGACATGTCGGATTACAGGGGGTGCCAGATTAGACAGGGGCCGGATTACCAGGGGTTTATTGTATTTTAAAAAATATTTATTTTTGAAAAAAGTGCGGTTCGAACTGCTTTTGTTTTAAATTTTCGTCAGATGATATGCAATAAAGTTTTTGGATACCAGAAATATTCGGCACTTCTTTCCATTTCTCACTCAACCGATGAGAAAACTCTTATCTGCTCTGTAGAAATATACATTAATCTAACTCCATTAATGTGTTCTCGTTTAATTAATTACATTACATTATTTAATACATACTTAAAATATTTTATTTTACAAGTGGTCTCACTTACAGTGACGTGACGATACAAACTTTGAAATTAAAAAAACTATTTTCTAGTTAATTAGTAAGAAAAATTTTTTTTAGTTTCTATACACTTAACTTGCCTAAAGTAAAAATTTTTAAACACTTGCAGCTGACAACGCAAAAATAATGATAAAAAATTATGTTTTTGAGCGCAAGTAACAACATAACAAAGGAATATCAAAGAAAGCAAATTAAAAAATTACCGTTAATTGATCTTTCTTTGCTCTCTTTACATTTTTTTTAGTTAGTTACTATTATAAACCACATTTCGTGTTTTGAGTGCAATACTTTATTTTATTCTCTTAAAGTAGTAAGTATTAAAGAAAAAATGCTATTAAAAGTTGCTCTCAGCGAAAAAGATATAAATCCAGTTGCAACCAGTTTCCTTATCATGACAACTGAGTTAAGCTGCAAATTGCTTAAAAAAATATAATATCAGTATTTATTTTATATGAAATCATATAAAAATTTTGTTTTTATTAATTTTTTTTTTGGTGCCGGTGGACTTTTCTGTGGAAATGCCCATATGTCTCATGTGGATAATGTTCTCGCTCTACATGCCTCTTTGATGGCGGACTGTCACTTGGTTGTCACTTGTGAGTTAATACCATCGAATATAAATAAGTCATTTGAAATCAATTTAATAGATATTTTTCTAAGTATTGATCTGTTGCAAATTAACTCGCTTTTGAATAAAATTAATAAGATTTTAGATTTAATTTTTGTCTCAAGAAATATTAGACTCAATTTATATGAAAGTGTATCTCCATTTTCACCAGTAACTGTTCATCATCTGTCTTTCATTCTTGAATTGGAGTTTTATGAATTTCTACATTGTGTATTATTTTAACTACAGTAATTGAATTTATCTTGTAATTATCTCTCTTGAATGACTGTGTCTGGGATAATCTATTTTTTGGAAAAAGTACCACAACGTACTATGACATATTTAAATCTATAGTTTATAATATATGCAATAATAATATTCCGCGAGTTTCCCGAAAAAATTATAAGCTACCATGGTACACTGCTGGCTTAAAAAAACTAAAAAATTTACGTAACAAATTTTTCAATTTATTTAATGTAACTAATAACTCAGATCATCAGCTTCAGTACTTACACTATGTCAGAGAATTTAACTTTTTGAATAAATTTTTATATAACATTCTAAATATTGAAACTAGAACTACTATCCGAATTAAAAAACTCTGTAAAGTCTGACGTTGATGGTTTTTCATGTATTCCTGTTCTTGTGCTTTCTCTAAACCTCTGTGTGTGATATTTAATAATTCATTAAAAACAGCAATTTTATTGATTGTTGGAAGGTAGCCTCAATTACGCCAATTTTTAAGTCTGGTGCTAAAGATAATGTTTGAAATTATCACCCTATTTCAAAGTTGTCCAATGTTTCAAAAATTTTTGAATCTTTCATTAAATCCAAACTTTACTTCTTAGTTAAGCATCAAATGTGCATTGAGCAACACGGCTCTGTAATGGGTAGATCAACAGTGGCTAACTTGTCAACTTTTTCGAATTACTGTGTTTCATCGTTTGAGTCAGGCTGCCAAGTAGATGTGGTTTGTACTGACTTTTCGAAGGCTTTTGATAAAGTGCCTCATTTACTTCTTATCAGAAAACTAGCTAAAATGGGATTTCACTCAGCCATATTAAAGTGTTTTGAATCTTACTTAATCTCTAGGAAGTGTTCGGTATCCAAAAATAATGTGAATTCATATAGTTTTCTGGCGTCATCTGGTGTACCACAAGGAAGTGTTCTTGGCCCTCTTCTCTTCATTTTATTCATTAATGATATTGTATATTCTTGAATGTACAAGGTGGCGCAAAAGTAATCCTCCTATCAGAAAATGCTATAAATTTTGCGATTGGCCCCTAATGTCAGTTCTGTTTTGACATTTGTGTAGTAAACACGTTAATACACATCAATAAACAATGTTACGCTACACTGCTCCAGAACGCGGAATTAATCACCACCAAGAGGAAGATGATTTTTCATCAAAAATAATCATGAGTGATGAGGCCCATTTCCATCTTAGCGGGTACGTAAATAAGCAAAATTTACGCTTCTGGGGCACTGAAAATCCGCGTGTAACCCACGAAGAGCCATTACACCCGCTCAAAGTCACTGTATGGTGTGCTGTTTTCGCTGGAGGAGTCATCGGACCTTTTTTCTTCGAAGACGTCGCGGGCCAAACGGTTACTGTGAATGGTGAGCGCTACAGAGCAATGATCAACGAGTTCTTTTTGCCGCAACTTGATGAATTGGGATTGGAAAACATGTGGTTCCAACAGGACGGTGCAACGGCACACACTGCACGTGCCACAACCGACATGCTGAAGGATGCATTTCCCGGGCGCCTAATCTCCCAATCTCGCTCCAGACTTCTTTTTGTGGGGCTTTTTGAAGTCGCGGGTTTATGTCAACAAACCTCAGACTCTTGCAGCTCTTAAAGACAATATCCGTCAAGAATGTGAGGACCTATCGCCAGAAGTTTTGGCCGAAGTGATGGAAAATGCCATAAAAAGGGCTCAAATGACAATCAACTGTGGCGGCGGCCATTTACATGACATCATATTCTCGACTTGATGTAAAAAAAATTAAAAGACCAAATAAAAAGAATCCACAAGAAGAATCAAAGTTTTTCATTTTTTTTTTAAATTACAGCCAAAAAACATCGGAAGGTTATTTTTGCGCCACCTTGTACATGAGCAATTTTAATTTATTGTTTTGGTTGCAGTTGCAAATTATTAATATTAAATATCATATTGCAAGATTGACAAAAATTATTGATTTAGTAGCGTCACGCGTAATATTGTTTGATCAGCTATTTGAGCTGCTTCATATATGGTAATTCAAGAACCTTGTCTTCTGCAAAACAGTTCAATAACCACGCATGCCGTTGAATTAACAGTTTTTGTTATAAACTACTCAAATCAAAATAGGGCCCACTGAGTTTTTTGGCTTTCATTTAAACAAATTTGTGTTAATATTTTTTTTTTATTTGTTATGATTTAGATTAGTATTAAGAAATGGAGTACACATAAAGAATACGGATTTATTTTATTCAAATTACACACAAAAAATATCTTATGGTAAAATTTACAAGATAAAGAAAAATAAAGAAAAATAAAACTTTACATTTCACCATTTTTTGTTATGATTTGTTGTTGATTTGTGCTGCTTAATAGCGTGTATGGCCTCCTCTACTCCTTATGCACTGTATTAGCCTATCAGGTACGCTTTCGATCAGATGAGTTACATTTTGTTCGGGTATGCGCTCCCAACAGACTTATAACGCGTTTATCAGCTCTTGTTTAGTGTTGACATTGCTGTGGTTTTCTTTGAGGCTTCTTTTCAATTGGTCCCATAATTGCTCAATTGGATTGAGGTCTGGGCTCTTTGCTGGCCATGGCAAAATTGAAATATTGGCGTCAGAAAGAACTGCTTGGGTAACACGGGCCGTATGTGGGCGAGCATTATCTTGCATAAGAACAAACCCATCGCCAACTCTCTGTGGAAATGGAATCACAACAGGTCGTATTAACTTTTCAATGTAACTGGCGGCGGTAACGGTGCCCTCATCCAAGATGACAAGCTCTGTTGTGCCTAACAAACTTATGCCAGCCCATATCATTACACTGGGACCCCCAAATTGGTCACTTCCATAAATGCATGGGTCGGTAAAACGTTCACCTTGTCTCTCCACACTCGTACTCGTTTATCATCACTCAAAAATTTTATCTTTCATTCGTCTGTAAAGAGTACAGACCTCCAGTTTTCCATGGTCCAATTTGAATGTTCACGAGCGTACCTTAAGCGCGCTGCGCGATGGGCTGCTGTAAGTTTCGGCCGAATAACACGTACTCTGGAACGCTGACCATCTTCGTGGAGTCGATTGCGAATTGTTTGACCACTGACTTGAGTGCCAGTTGACTGCCGCAGTTGATTTTGTAAAACTCGGACGGTTATGATACGCTCCCGACGTGCACTTATTCTAATGTACCGGTCTTCTTGGTGAGTTGTGGCTCTAATTCTTCCTGATCCAGGTCTCCTTGCTACACTGCCGGTCTCCTGGAAGCGTTCCCACACGTTTCGAATAGCTCGCCTCGACACACCGATACGATTTGCCACAGCCCTTTGAGACTCTCCTTGCGCCAGCATATTTAACACTCTTATTGCATTTTCTGTATCCAAATGACGTCTATAACGGGGCATGGTATTCACATTTAATCACGAATAAATAGAGAAAAAAAAAATTAGGAAAAGTAGACTTGCAACAACAATAGAATCGGACTGCAAAAACAAGTGCAATAACTTTTGCATTGATTTTTTTTTCGAGCCATGGGCTTTTTTTGCCTATTCACTTGGAGGCAACGGTAAAATTGTTTTTCAAAGCATTGATAATAACTCATACACATACAAACTCTATAATAAAATGTTTCGTTTCGATAATGCTAACCAATTAAGTATTTTTAAGGCAAAATACAAAATAAATCTTGGGTGGGCCCTATTTTGTTTTGAGTAGTTTATTTGCTTTATTATTGGCTTTTAGTTATTTGTTGTATGTATTTTATATGTTAAGTTTTTTAATAAATTAAGAAGTTGACAACGATTGTGGGTCAGTTGTTGTCAGTATTTTTACCAACAAGAACAATTCTACTGGCTTTTTATTTTGGCATACAATCCAGGTTCAAGTGCCTGTGTTTGTATTTTAAAAGAGTTACAATGCAGGTTCAAGTGCTTGCGTTTGTATTCAATACGGTTACGAAGTCTAGAGCAATCCAAGTTAAATTACTTGTGTTTGCGCCAATAGACGTAACATTTTGGTGACCCCGAACAACAAAAAAGATACGATATCCTTCTACACACAACAGAGGCAATAGCAAATCCGTGTGAGCCAAACCCAACAGTGAACATTGATGATTGTAGCATACAGCTACACAACACAATAAGAGGCAATAGCACATCCTTGTGAATGAAACACAACAGTGAACATTGGTGATCCTTTACAAGTAGCACACTGCTATACAACACACGAAGGACGTCAGTGTCATAGAGTATAGGCAATAGCACATCCGTGTGAGCCAACAGCGATAACAAGAATAACCACATTGGACATTGCTGCCTTGAAAATTTTGGTGATTTTCTACAAATAGCACACAGCTACACAACGTACGGACTTCAGTGTCATATAAAAATTATCATCGATCATCAAAAACATTATCATCAAGCTCAACATCGTACAGACACCATCGCCATAAGCATCATGACAACGTTTAAGGATTTATTGGAATTACAAAATAAAACTGGAAACAAAATTCAGCGAATCATTACAAATGTCAAAAAGGATTCTGCTGAAAGGAAGTCGAACGACGAGCGATTACGACGGCTCAACGTGGCTTGGGAAGAGTACAAAGATCGAAACAGCAATATGAGGTGCCAGATTGATCAGCCAATGAGCCATGAGTACTTTATAGAACAGTACGATAAAACGCGTGAATTAGCTGAATCGCACATTGAACTATTCAAAAGTGTAATCATATGATTGAAAGCTCAAGCCGTATCGGGACTTAATGCTGGTGCCAACAATCCTGGGCTCAATCAAGGGGCTAGTAAAACACCATCACTTCAACTTGAGACAATCAACACATCACCAGCGGCAGCTACCACCAATCATCAAGGCTTGATTCGAAAAATTGCAGCACGCATGACGGCATTTGCTAAATGCACCATCAACCACACAAGAAGAGGAGACAACTCAATTCTACAAAATCAATATCAGCTACTTCTTTGACTCTCAACTAATTATTACTTACTTGTTACTTCTTCAAGTAACTTACTTGTAACTTCTTCTTTCGTTAATTTGGCAGTGTGAGAAGGGGCACAATCTTGTTGGAAAATTAATTCGCTCACGTTGGATGGAAGGTGGCAGATTATTTCCCAAAATTTCAATGTATTTGGATGCATTAACGTTTCCATCAATGAATCGGAGCTACCCCACTCCTTCTGATGATATGCATCTCCATATCATTAAACTAATTGCGAACTTTACTTGTCTGTTCAAGCAGTTGGAATGAAAGGCTTCGTTTAATTTTCTTAATAACTTGTTTTTGCTTTCAACCGTGCACACTTGGAACGTTGATTCTTCACTTAATATGATTGAATCCCAATGTGGCTGTATCCACAACTCCTTATGTTTTACAAACTGTAATATTTTTTTTTTTTGCGCCGCAGTTACCAGTTGTTTTTTTCTTTGCTTGCGAAATTGAAATTGAATGCACTGATACACTTTTAACCAAAACTTCCTTTATAAAAGTTATATTTCAATATATGCAAATTTTTCCGAGTCCATTCACAGCATAAATTTCTCCCGATCCTCTCCGACCCCATTTTCGCTTAGTTTCTCACTGAAGTCCAATGCTCGAATTTCCCGACAATTTACTTTTGATTTCTTCCTCGTCCATATTGCTGTGGCTTAATTAAGGCGGTATTTAGATATATAATTTTTGATGACGTATTGGATAGTTGACTTTGCTAAGTCCAGGTCCTGTACGATATTGCCATAGCTTTTGTTTAAAAGAAATTCCTTTTAGCTTTCTGATTTCTTTACAAACCGCTTTGTCACGTGCCATAGTTGAAAATCATTCAAATAAAACTACTGGTATAAAATCAAAGAGTGACAGAAATTTTCTCAATACATTCTTATTTGGTATACAGAATTAGCAAAGAATAATTTGTCCCGTTATCTTTATGTACACTTGCATTTTTTCTATCGTACGAATTGAATGTTGTCAGTTTTTTTATTGCATTTTATGACTGTGATCCATCAATCTCGCTATTAACATTGTATTTTTTGGAATTATTTTACATTTTCTATTGATTTTGAGAAATAACATATCAAGCTTTAAGAATACAACAAATTTATTATTATTCAACTTTATATAACACAGCATTCGGTGACCTTCAGCAGCAGATTTCTTTAAGTGACAGCAAAAAAGTTGCTGTGAATTGCGTTTTTAGGGCACAAAAGTCGACATGATAACAACACAAAAAAAAAATTGTTTTACCCTTCAAAAATTGACACATATGTTTTTTGAAGGGTTATGATGGTATTTTAACAGGAATACAGTTAGTTAATTATCCGAAAAAATTTTGTTGTATATACTAGTGTTGAATTCATCGTTTATATTTAGTTAATATTTTAATATTTATGAATACAAGTTTAAGTATGATAGTTCAATTATTAAATTCAATGACAATGCAAAATATTAGGATAAGTAAGTAAAATCTAAAAGTTTGGTGTTGCATAAGGTACCAAAAGTTATGCTAGTATAATAATGTTGATACACAACAATTCTTCTACCGCATCCTGGTTATGGTGCGTACAAGATACGAGGTTTAATTTGCCAGCCGGAAAGCTTTAGCCCCACTTGAGGTATGTGGTTTGAAATCGACGATTTTTCGTGCGATAATGGCAATCTTCAAAAGCACTTAATTCTGCCAATGGTTTTCGAAAGAATAGTCAGTTCATGAATTGGTATCGTTCCTTTCAGGAGTACGTAAAATTATGCTTTGGTGCTCTGTAAAGTGGTTATCGATGTTGCTTGTGTTTAAATAATTATCATCTTCGAACCTTCTTCTTATTAGATCCGAGCCATTATCGGTTTGCAATAAGCCAGAGTAGCATTCCATTGTATTCAATTGCATAGTGCAGATCACCTAATAGATTAGCAATGATTCCGGATAACCATTTCGGCATTTTTGGATTTCCTGACGAGAAGTAAACTCGTTGCTGCAAATCAAATGTCTGGTAGTTTGTGTTGTGACGTAGAAATTGTTTGGCCGTAACCTTGGTAGATATTTCTTCTGGTCGAATCAAATCCAAACGTCTACGAATTAATCGCCCCAAGATTAATATTGAAGATAATTCTCCTGTTGTACTATGTGGTGCATTTCTATACTGTGTTAAGAATTCATTAATGTCCATTTGTATAGTCCTTCTCGTCGAACCCATGGCCTTCAATGCTTTCTTAAATGTTTGTACTGATCTTTCCGCCTGACCGTTTGTTGATGGATGGTATGGTGCAATTCGTTTGTGGTATTTGACTCCGCTGAAACGTAGAAAATCAGTAAATTCTTATTATGAAAAATTTGTACCATTATCCGATACGACTATTGTTGGTATTCCATACGCAGCAAGCATTACATCCAGAATGGCAGTGGTCGCCGCAGTTGTAATGGTTGATGTAATTTTGGCTTCAACACACTTACTGTATGTATCAGTTACAATTAGCAACATTGTTCCTAGAAACGGACCAGCGTCGTTTATAGGCACCCTTTCCCAAGGGCCCTTTGGATATTTCCAGTGATGTTCATTATACTTGGTGATGTATCCATGATGGTGATGAACATCCAGTGATGTTCATAGAATTGCAGCGCAGTCTCTACACCTGCTAGCAAGACTTTCAATATCTTTATCTATTCTACGCCAATAAACAAAAGAACGTGCAAGGCCTTTCATTTTGACTATACCGAAAAGTGCGGTGTGGGGGTCATCCAGTATTCGCTTCTGCAGAGATGAAAGTATAACAACTCTGTGGTCATAGGTCCTGCTGTTAACTTATAGTTTTGTTCTGGAGCAGTGTAGCCGACTCTCTTTAAATTTTGTCCCATTTGTAAAAGTTTAACAACCTTACCTAGATGCTCATCTTTTAAAGTTGCTTGTGCAATTGCAGTAGATCGTAGTGGAAACTGATTGATTTGGTTGACGATAAAGTTGACAAATTCATCTAATTCATGCGTAGCATTTATTTACATCTCATTCCCTTTATCCACGATTATGGTCCGAGAGCAGAAATTCTGCATTTGCATTCAGTTTAGTTTGTTTGTATATGACGTCATAATTAAGGTTACATAAAAACTCAGCATAATTTGCCATACGGTTTATACATAAATTTGGTAAGGACTTTGCAGGACGTAGTATTTGTGCAAGTTGCTTATTGTCTGTAATAAAAGTGAAGTGTGGAGCATAAAGATACTTAAAAAATTTCTTTACTGCCCAAACTATAGCCAACGCTTTCTTGTCCGTCTGAGGATAGGAAATTTCCGTTTTATTTAATGCTCTACTGGAATAGGCTGGGCTCATAAACACATTATAATATGAAGCTTTACCAAGAAATAATTGCAATTCTTCAGGTGTTGATGGCTTAAGAGATTTTTACTGCTTCGATATGTTTGTTAGACTTGTGTATTCCATATTTATCTAATCGGTGGCCCTATCGATGGTGTACTGAAAACGCATTTGGCACGGTTCAAACAGATGCCTTTGCTCCTCAATTTTCCAAGAACTGCTTTAAAAGTAGCTACCATTCTATCGAAAGTATCAGCATCAACGAGTATGTCGCCGAAGAAACTCATAATATTCGGTATTTCTTTTAACATAGACTCCATTCGTCTCTGCCATAAGGCCGGAATGTTGGCAGCACCATACACTGCTCTTGTTGGTCGTATCAAACCATGCGTTGATGTATTCAATGTAAGAATGTGTGTAAATTCTTCATCAACAGGTAGATGTGAATAAGCAGCATTTACGTCTAAGTGGCAGAATATTGTTGAGTGTTTCATTTTGTTTAGCAAGTCTTCAACTTTTGCAATTGGATGTTCGTCGATGGTAGTTCTCAGATTTACTGTAGGCTTAAAATTACCTGTAATCCTGATAGCACCATTATTTTATGTAACAATGTGAGTTGTAGACGCCCATTCGGAATAATCAACTCGTACGTGTAGACCTGAAACAATTTTTTAGTCAATATCTTTAATGTACGCCTCTCTGAATGCCATTGGGATCTATCCCGCTCTAGCAAAAATTGGCTTTGCATCAGGTTTCAAGTGCACTTTTGCTGGAGGGCCAACCAACCTACCTAGTGTATCACTAAATATATTATCAAATTTTTTGAGTAATTGTTGTTTTCCGGAACTAATTTCAGGAGGGATAGTCACAATATTATTTATGTTATCAGGTGTAGTAAACATATTTACGAAATCAATTTCACGAACAAACTGCGATATCCAATCGCAACCCAGCAATGTATCTAAATTACCATTTACAACACACATATCCACTGTAAAACATTTTTTTCCGATAGAAGCTTTTACTGGTAATCTTCCCAAGCACTTGATTTTATGGCCGGAATAACTACAAAATTCTTTATTTGTTGGAATCAGCTTAATTTGACTTTTGAACGAGCGTAATGCTCTGATGGAGATGATTTAACAAGGGGCACCAGTGTCCAGTTCCATTTTAAGCAAGTGACCATCGATGATTGATTAACTTTTTAGTGTTCGCTCTGATTGTATTAATCGATTCTTGCTTCAGCATTTGTATTTCATCTGAAGACTCGAACTCATTTTTTGAATTTTGAGACGTTTTGCTTTTCAAACTTTTGAAATTTGACCTATTTTCCCACATAAGAAACATTACGATTGTTTAAACTTGCACTGCTTACGCATATGTTGGCCGCCGGCTCACTGAAAAGTTGAAAAAGTTTGCTTGTTTTGTACTATTGAAGATTTATTTTTTAGTGGTTCTTTCACTTGAATTGGTGAATAACCAAGTTTATGTAATTGATCTTCCGCTTGAGTAAGATCAGAAGTTTTCATTTCGACAGTCGTGTGATGGGTTAATTCCATTGCTTGTGTAATCTCATAAGCAGTCGCAAATCTATCTGGTTGTTTCGAAATTATTTCATCACAAATATAACGGGAACATAAGCCAAAAAGTAATTGATCTATCAGCTTACGATCTAACCGGGCGTCTCGACTAGCAATAATTCATTGCATGCCATCTGTCAAACAGCAAATATTGCCAATGGAGACCACTCAATTGCTTGCAATATTGCAAACCATGTATTGCCAACACGAACTTGACAATGAGCTGTAATTTTTCTTGCTTTACAGTCATTTTTGTATGTGCTGAAAATTAAAGCTGCTGCAAAAATTTAAGAAATTTAAGTTAGAGATTGAAATTTAAAAAATTAATCTGAGTTCCTGAAAATGGAGTGATGTGGAGCAAAAATGTATAAAATAATAAATGTATACCCTCAATTTGAGTGCTGATTTGAAGCATCAAGCGCGCGAGAGCAGCGTTCGAACTTTGGCGTGATTTTAAAAATAAACATAACATAACATCAAAAACCCACCCTTGAAATATTGCCATTGCTTGCAATAGATTTTGACAGATGGCATGCAATGAATTATTGCTAGTCGAGACGTCGGGTAAGAACTGTCAATATTCTCAATAGACCGCTGCCCATCTGATGCGCAACAGAAAACTTGGAATATTTTCCTCTCTCTTCTATTGAATCGTACGAAATTTAATGCTTTCTTTGTACTTGTTCCTTTTTACGTCAAAATGATTAATTATTGCATCCTTAATTTCCTCATAAGTCAGCGAATCTGGAGTCTGAGGCGAAATCAGAATCCTCAAAGAATTATTCAATTCAGCACCCATGTGTACTCTTGAATACGTAGAAAATTTCTCCAATGGAATTTTACTCAGTTTTAATACCCAGTCAAAGCGAGTAAAGTAATCGTGTATAGACCTTTCATCAGAAGTGTGAATTCCGGCAGCGATTCCGGAAAATCCTTTAGAGTTTCTGATTTAATTTTTTAGTTTCAGAATCCTACTTCTGACACCAATGTTGAATTCATCGTTTTTATTTAGTAAATATTTTAATATTTATTAATACAAGTTTAAGTGTGATTGTTTAATTATTAAATTCAATGACAATTCAAAATATAAGGATAACCCTGTAAGAACAGTCCTAGTTAATTAATCGATAATTTAACTGATAGTGCTAACGAAAGTTTAGGGTAGGCTATATGAAGCAGTTTCTATGAGTTTCTTAAGAGCGATGTGAAAAAACTACCCGAAACTCATGTACATGAATAATGCCATCCTTTTCTTACTCATGAAGTGTCAGGTATACTTTCACTTATAGCTGTCTCGCCTACTCATGTTAATACTACCGGTAAGTTAATCGAGTATTTAACTAATACACCTAATGTAAATATGAGGTAGCCTTCCCCTTACATTCTGTTAGATATAACGTGCTAAACAGTTAAACGTTACGAACAAAATATGTTGCACTAACATATAAAACAGTTAGATGTTACGTAGTAAATGTGTAGGACTAACGTACAAAACGGTTAGATGTTACGTCGTAAATATATAGGGCTAACGTAGAAGTAAAACATTATTGTAAACATTTTATTTTTATAAATATAATTATAAAATTATGTTTTATTTAGTTTTTAAAATTCTTTTATATCAAAAATAACTATTTTTGAAATAAAAATATAACAAAATCATAATTTTAACATTAAATTCAGCCAACACTACAATTATCTTACAATTTTATATATGTGTTAAATGTTATATTAAATATTAAGTGAATAAATATATGTGTTAAATGTTATATTAAATATTAAGTGAATAAGATATGAAATAAGATCAAAAAAACTAAAATTAATTATATATTTTATGATAGTGTAAACAGATATTATAAAATTCAATCATTTGAAAAAGGAAAATAAAAACTTAAAAACTATTAAATCTAAATATAAACTTAATGATAAGAACGATATAAAACATCGTATAACAAGTGATATCTAGGATGTTTTTATCGTATATTTCACCGTGATATAAAGTGAATACTACTTTGCCTCTTCCGCCTTCTTTCACTTACAATGTTGTGCATATTCTTATTAAAGCTACCGTCCTCACTACATATCAGCAATACAATGACCGACATGTAGGTATGATGTGAATTGCTGTCAGGCGCATGATGCAACGTCTACAGTACGGGAATCGCTAAGTTATCCAAATCATTTTAAGCCATTACAAAACGATAGAAGGGTTCATTACGATGCAGTAGCAAGTACAACAACAGAGTGGTCTGATCTATGGTCAAAATGCGGCTGAGCTGCTCATAGACTATGCTGAAATCGATTTTAACTGTGGGACCCCCAAGCGGCGAGTCCTTGGAGTCGGAACAACCAAAGAGACTTGTTCGATAGGGATTCTCTTTCGTTGTAATTGATGAGAATTAAGATCAACAGACGACTCTGCTTAGCTAGCGGATAATGATCACCAAATTACTGTGAGAGCTCAGCGCCAGTGGCACCACTTGATTTGAGGGTATCCTGCAGAGATTCGGTAATGCCAAAGACAAAAGAACCAGCCAAGCTAAAGCCAAACAAGGAGTGTGACACCTCAACCATGCGCGATACAAAGTGCAACAAAGCAGACATTAAAACGCTGGAATGCTGGCATTTATTGATAGTTCTACAAAGAGGAATGCAGTTTAAGATGTAATTCAGAAGCAATAAGCATAAAGTAGCAACTATTCACCGGAAGATGACGAACTTTCCAGTGGGCTGCTGAGTGAATAGATGCACGGACAGCAAGGTGGCCAATGTGCTTAGCCTCCAGATGCAAGTGATATATATAAACTCCCTAAAAGTATATGTTGAGATAAATGATTCAGTTAACAGTCACAAAAATGTATTCCGCTGTAGATTCTTATTTCACAGGAATCTTTATTTTATGTTTGAAAACAATTTTTGACTGACTTTGACACAAATCAGTCATTTTAATGTTTATATTGTTGTCTCTTTCAATTTAATTTCAATTTCAATTTTTCAATTATATTGTTGTCTCATTCTAACAAAACTGACAAATGTGAAATAACTGAGAATGTATTAGTTTTTGCTGCAAAAGTTGTGATTGTGTTGGAGTTTCAGTAAGGCATGTCTTGCAGGGTAAGTAAGTATATAAAATGTGAAAGTTCAGTGTTGCATAAGGTACCAAAAGTTATGCTACTATATTAAGGTTGATACCCAACAATTAGATCCTTTGTAAATCCCTTAAAACTTATTTGTACACCAATACCAGAATTCTTCTAAATTCCCTCCCTGAAGTTTTATTTTTTTATAATATCCATAATTTAAACGTGTTTGCAGTTTAAGTTATACTTTATATTTCTTGATGGGTTGGTTTTTTTTTTTGCTCACAGTGGAACATTTCTCAAATTTGGTTGTTGCGTTTCAAAGTAGGGTGAATTTTGTTATTTCTCAGAAGTTCATACTTACTTATTTGCTTTGCATACTTTTGCACTTATTTTATGGATGTTAACTATAAGACCGCATATGAGGGCTTGTTCCCACCGTGCTATGTTGTTAAATATAAATACACACACGCGTTATTTTGTTCTTGTTTTATGTGAAGAGCCGCTGCTAGCTTTACGCCAGCAGAGTGAGCTGATGAGTTGGTAATCACTAATTTATACGAATTCGTAAAATTTTAGATTCGAATAGCATTACAGAGAAAGGCCCCTAAAGTTGAAAAATCATAAATTTTTACGACTAGAAGTTGTAGTTGGGGATAGAGAAATTTGTGGATGAGGTTACTTTATAACTTGAATTGACTGAGGTAACGGCATAGTACTTGTCACAGATTCAAATTTACACGTTATTACGTCTTTAAACTACGCTTAGAACATCTTATACATATTTTACTTGATTGTCTCTTCCTTCCCACCAATCTATAATCCATTCGATAATTCCATTCCTTCTCCGGTTGTTCGCCATCCAGCTTTGGTTAACACCACATCAAGACGCACACCTTGTGCCGTCGTTGTGGACGTTCCTCTTATCACATTCAAAAGTCAACATGCGCCCAGTGCGGTTATCCTGCAGCTTAGTTGATTTCCTATAACTGGTCCGTTAAGGCCAAGAGGAGGAAGACCACCGGTACCGGTCGCATGCGTTTCCTTAAGGTTGTCAAAAGGCGTTTCCGCAACGGTTTCCGTGAATGCACCCAAGCTAAGCCAAAGAAGGCTAGATTAATTCGCTAATAAACTGAGTGTTTCTTTCCGCTAATAAACTGAACCGCTGCAGTGGTCTAGAGTCACAATTTAGCAGGAAAAAAGTCAAATCAATTGAACTACTATGTTAACATAATAATTAAAGTAGTAATAATAATTTAGTAATGTGTATAACTTTTACACATACATTTACGCACATTTATTTAAATAAAAGATAACAAAGATATTAACTTAAATTAATTTCACTATTTAAAAAATATGATAAACACCTTAATACACCTTATATTAATATAAACCTTAATATACGTGTAAATTTTTCGAAAAAAAAATTTTTTTTTTGTTTAATGTCTTCTTTATAGTTTTAAGAATATACATACATAAAAAAAAAAATAAATAAATAACTGGCCATTTCAGCCCTTGAAAGGACTTTGACCTAGCTTCTTATGATCAATTGTGTTGTGCGTGTTATTAAGTTTGTACACAATTGACCGAGAAATGGACCTACAGGCTTAACGCCGACTCCGAACGGCGATGAACGGAATGTTCTTATTCTCAAGAAGCTTTACATGGCATTTTTATTACTCTCTGAGGTTTTCCATTGTCTGCAGAGAGGTGGCGGCCGTACAGAAAAATTATTTTAATT
The DNA here is from genome assembly GCA_943735915.1 of Pherbina coryleti. NCBI lineage: Eukaryota > Metazoa > Arthropoda > Insecta > Diptera > Sciomyzidae > Pherbina > Pherbina coryleti. Next base: position 86,889,408 of record OX030948.1, read on the forward strand.
CAAATAATTTTCTGTCGCTGCTGGGGTTCGAACCTGGGTCTCCAAAGTTCTTTGACATAGCGGCCACGCACTTTAACCAACTACGCCACGGTCGCCACATACATACACATTTTTAAATCGATATTTAAAACAAAACAGAAGTTATAACGGTTTTCGTTAACCTATGTCTAAGCTCCATACAAAGAAACAAAGAACTTTAAACGCGATTTCCACGAAACTAGTTTTTTTAAAACGGTTTGATGGATAACTCGAAATCTATTGGTTCAATTTCAATGATTTTGTTTTTGCATTTTGTTCCTTATTTTGTCCTTTAAGCATCCCCCTAAGTTCAAGTATCTATATTTTTTTTTTTTATAAACAAAAAAGCATGCGAAAATGTGTCTATTTTTTTAACTTTTTACTTCAACTTCCGCCATGATTAAAAAAAAACCCCTTGGGTCTCCGTAGGCGGATGCTTAATATATGGTCTATTCTTTAAAATGTCATTTGATTTTCTTGTTTCCGATACATGGGAAAGGCCATATCCATCGAACCGTTTTGGATGTCTTTTTTTCAATGCCATTTTCAGCGCCCTCTATATAAAAGCCAGAACTGTATTAAAAAAAAAAAATATATTTTAAAAAAGTATTTTTTATGTACAATAACCTGTATAAATTAAAAAAAAATAATAACTTCTTATATCTAAAAAAATTTTTTGAAAACAGCTCCTGTTTTTGGTTGTTACACGTATATTATACCTTAAATTACGATTTTGCCAATATTTATTAACTGATTATTCACTATCTGAACTCGAATCAACTTTAACTATAACAATGCACAAACTTACCATCATTGGTATCGGACATGATAAGGATAAGCCACTGAACACAATATTAACAAAAAAACAGCTAACAATTGATACAAGCGACAAAATAACGTGAAAGTAATGAACTACTACGTTTTAACATAAAATAGCAAGCATCGAGTGAGTCAACTTGAACTGGTTGTCGGGTCTGAATATCAACAGATTTTTTTGTAGTTTCATACAATTTCGATGACATACGTCATAATGATACCGTTATACCTTTGAATCATTCAAAAATAGCACATTAATTTTTTTACTTTTTTCACGCTAAAATACTGTTCTAGACCATAGTGCGTTGTGTGGAGGAACCTTCCACCACGAACCCGGCTGCCAAGAGGACTAGAACCCATGGCGTAGGGGCAAGATCCTTCGCGGAGGTTGCCAAGGACAGCGTCATTGTAGGGGTCGTAGACCAGAACAACGAGGATGATAAAATACCCAAGCACCAGTGGAGCTGGATAGAGGCTTCCATCCCCAAGGTCACCCTTCAGGTCCTCAAGAACAACCCTGGGCCCCTTCCGTCATACTTGGATGATACGAGAAAGTCGGGAAGGTTTACTCAGGCACCCGATTAAAAGCAGTTAAGTCGGACGAGATTCCATCCAGACCAATAGCTAGGGTCTGGGTTCCAGCCATCCCATCTGAACCTGAGGAGATCCTTGAGATGTTGAAGCTCTTCAACCCAGCTAGATTAGGTTAGGTTATGTTCTTATGGCTGAGCCGGCAGGCGACTCGTACACTTAGGCCAGTGCAGGCACGTTGTGATACCACATTATCTCTTTTGACCTATGAGAGGTATCCCTTCTCAACAAACCAGTTCGAACGGATTATGAATTTTATTTTATGCCTTATTTCCGGGCGTGAGACTTCGATAAGTCCATTTAAGAAGGGATGGCCCAGAGTTTCCAATCTCATTTTACTTTGCGCCGGACATTCGCAGAGGAAATGCTGGACATTTTCTACCTCTTCCTCGCATTTGCAGCTTCTGCAGAAATCATTTGATGTAAGTCCCAATCGAAGAGCATGTATTCCGATTAGTCAGTGACCCGTGAGGATTCTTACTATTTTTGAAAGGTTTATCCTGCTTAATTTAAGTAGTGATTTAGTGCGTTTTAAGTCGTAGCGAGGCCACGTAAGCTTAGATACCCTACATGTGTCAAGGTGTTCCCAATGTACGTATGCAAGACTCAAAGAATTGTTCTTGCACTGGAGTTTATAGGAGGACATGGGTATACAAATGAAATCCTCATTTAAGAGGGTGTACGAGGTCGTACCCTTCCTTGCCTATTCGTCAGCCAGATTATTGCCCTCGATATCCCTATGACTGGGTACCCATATGAGGTGGACCCTGAATAACCTTGCCATCTCGTTAAGAGATCTGCGGCACTCAGTGAGAGTTTTAGAGTTATCAATATGCGAGTTCAGCGCTTTAAGCGCAGCTTGACTATTTGAGAATATGTAAATATTCTTTCTCCTAAGGTCTCTCTGACCTAAAATCTTAGCGGTTTCATATATAGCCATCATCTCCGCTTGGTAGACACTACAATAGTTTGGGAGTCTAAAGGAAGCTATTCTATTTGATGATCATCATCGCTGATGATCATCAAGGCAAAATCTATAGCCCGGACGATTGTGCACAACTGCATTCGTTGCACGAAGGTAAGGCCCAAGTTATGCCACCAGATCATGGGAGATTTGCCTGCGGCAAGAGTAAAGCCTGCTCAACTTTCAGGATGAATTCAGTAGTAGACTTCTGTGGTCCTTTCTAGACTCCTACGTGACCTACGTGGCAGTATTCTGCTGCTTTGCAACAAAGGCGATACACTTAGAGATTGTCAGCGACCTTACCACAGATGCCTTTATCGGATGCTTAAAAAGGTTTATCGGCCGACGAGGACGCTGCCAGAATATTTACTGTGACAACGCAAAAAATTTTAAAGGTGCCAATAACCAACTATCAGCGTTAAAAGAAGTGATTCGCACACAACAAGCACAAGAAGCGATAACAAGAAATTGCAGCAATAAGGGAATAAAATTTAATTTCATACCACCAAGAGCTCCTCATTTCGGCGGACTATGGGAAGCAGCAGTAAAATCGGCCAAAACACTCTTCGTCGAAGATGTGGCAAACGATTCGTTAACATACGAAGAACTGGAAACAGTAATGGTTGAAATATAAGGAATACTTAACTCTAGACCATTAACGCCAGTGTATACCAACCCAGAAGATATAACTGCCCTAACGACAGGACACTTCCTAATTGGCGAACCGCTGACATCATCAGTCGATTCATATGCCACACAGAACAATGTATCTCTACTAACAAGGTAGAAGTTAGTGTCTCACCTAAAACACAAATTCTGGAGGCGGTGGTCACGAGAGTACCTGCATGAACTACAACACAGGAACAAGTGGAAGGAACAATCAAACAACATCAAACCAGGCATGATGGTAATAATTCAAGAGGACAATCTACCATTGCTACAGTGGGCACTCGGCAGAATCGTCGAGACATACATTGGGCACGACAATGCTGTTAGAGAAGCTGACATAAGAACAGCAACTGGCACACTGAAACGTCTGATCCACAGGCTTGAATCTTTGCCAGTTCAGACACCTGAACAGGAAGAACATCTAAGTGAGTCTAAACAAATCAACACTGAGGTCAGGCATACTGAAATAACAAACACGCAAAAGAAGAATAAGCACTCAAATCCAAACGACGGTTCCCAACAACCAAAACGAACACGAGTCAGCACAAGTTCGGCACTCATGACCGTCTTATTAACTTGTTTATTTTTGCCGTCTGCCTTTCCATCCCCAATAGAGGTTCAGCCATTTGCATCCGATCCTGGCATTAACTTTGAAAAACTCGGCTCTGCTGGAATCATTACCAGCGAATGGAAACTGGTCACATACATATACTAACATGCAAACATACTGGAAGGAATTGGACATAATGAAAAACTACCCAAGCGTCTTGAAAAAATATTGTGCGTCTATACAAACATCGAGACATTGCACTATAATAGTAATGTTACTTAAACGCTTAATGGATGAAATCATTCAGAAAAATCAGCTTTTCAAAATGCACGATAGTCTTGATCTCGAAGAGGTGCGTTCAACGTTGTCGGCAATGTGGCTCATTCACTTTCTGAGTTCTTGATTCACAGTGTACAGAAGATAGAAAAAATTCGTCAAAATGAAGATCATCTTGAAAGTCAATTTCAAAATCAGACCTCGTTTTGGGACAGCACGATAAATATAATGAAAAAGAACCAACAAGATATCAAAGGAGAATTTCTTAAGGTTGAAAAATTATTGACCAATCTAAATAATCGGTTTGATATCGTGCAATAAGAATTAGACAACCAAAGTATTGCTCAATCAGTTCTTGAACTGGCTCTTCAAACCAAAATATGTTCAACGCATTCAAGACTCACTTCTCGACATATTGACAGATACTCACCATGGAAAGCTAAGCCCAGAGCTCCTCTCACCTGTGCAAATGCAACGTGAGCTTATCAACATTAAAGCAAACCTCCCGAGCGATCTTAAGCTACCCACCGAGGAATTAATACAATAATACAATTTGATGTCAATCGAAGGACGTGTCACCACAAATTACATGATCTTTAAACTGAAGCTACCATTAATATCTACTGCAGATTTTGAACTACTACATCTTATTCCGGTGCCATGGCAACTTTACAATTCATTTGTCAAAACTCATTCCCCTTTCCCATACTTGATTGTTAACCTGCATCGAGATCAATATTTCCCACTAAAGGAAACTGACTTAGGAGTATGCACTTCAACTGAAAGAGACCACTACTTATGTCAACAAAATCACCCGTTGTATAAGAAAAGATCTGCCATCGCAGTGTGTGAATTAAACTTACTAAACCACATTACAACAAACACATCATGCACTATTGAACATACAGAAGCTGGGCCCCACTGGCTTCAATTACATAACCTCAACTCATGCATCTATTCCGTCAAAGACAAGGTAATGTTAAATGTAGTTTGTGACGCAATATTAACACCAGTCACTATTCAACGTTCTGCACTTCTATCAATGAATGAAAATTGCATCATTAAACAACCGCTAATCACCATCCAAGGTCACAAAACGCTTAAATCAACTAGTTACAAATCATACATTTCAACTGTGCTCACATCTGACTTAGTTTTCCCTTCGAAAGAAACAACAGCAGTCAACAACATTTTCCTACATTACTTCCCGCATATAACGCAGTTATCAGCAATACAGAATTAATTCTCCAGTCTTCGAGTTGATTTACCCGACAAAATTCGGCCTCACGACATTCATCTTTACACAATAAGTTATTCCTGCGTTATTTTCATCATATGTATTCTTTCCTGGATTGCTTGGAATCGAAGCCAAAAGTCACTTAGCATCGGTATTTCTGCACCGCAGCCCGCCCCGAGAATCCACGTCAACACACCTGATCCAAGTCTACAAGATGGCACAGAATTCATCACCGTTCAATAAAATGAAGGTTGATCGACATCGCTCAACGTCGGGGAATATGTTCAGACGCATACATCTGACCACCTTAATTCAACTCAACGCGAAACATAAAAAACCACAAATGTGTGTCATCACTTAAAGGTCGCTTATATAAATAGAACTATATTTGTTTTTTTAACACGCTCCTTTATGTTATCATTCCAGATAAATTTCTTATCCAGAATAACTTATTGGCAACCCTGGCCTCATTTGTCAAAGTTGTGCGCTTTTTTATCTCTTATAAAAATTTTCTAAATTCATTATTTTTTCAATTAAAATCGTCTTGAAATAAATCGGTTTCGGTTTTTTTTAAGTGTTCAGTACTCAAGTTTTTATTAAAGATAATAACTTGTTGGCGACCGTGGCGTAGTTGGTTAAAGTGCGTGGCCGCTATGTCAAAAAACTTTGGAGACCCAGGTTCGAACCCCAGCAGCGACAGAAAATTATTTGAATAAAATAATTTTTCTGTACGGCTGCCACCTCTCTGCAGACAATGGCAAACCTCAGAGAGTAATAAAAATGCCATGTAAAGCTTCTTGAGAATAAGAACATTCCGTTCATCGCCGTTCGGAGTCGGCGTTAAGCCTGTAGGTCCATTTCTCGGTCAATTGTGTACAAACTTAATAACACGCACAACATAATTGATCATAAGAAGCTAGGTCAAAGTCCTTTCAAGGGCTGAAATGTCCAGTTATTTATTTATTTTTTTTATTAATAACTTTTCACATTTATTTTGTTTAACAAACTTTGTTGCTTACATATTCATTTGCATTTTAAGTGTTTCTTTTGTTTGCTTTGTTTATCTGAAGTTTAAGACATCTGCCTAGTTACAGTGTTTCTTAAACTGTGGAAATAATTATTGCTATATATTAAATAAAAAAAAATAAAAAAAAACTTTGCATACTTTTAGTCACTTTTGAATTAAACAGTGTTGGCATACTGCATAGTTCATTTTAAGTAGCTATATTTACTTTTTATTTACTTATTATTAATTAATTGTGCATTAATATTATTCTTATTATTTTTCTTTGTTTTTGGTTTTTCTAAAGCATTTTTTAAATTAGAACATTATTGTTTACGCTTGTTGAAATCACTACATTTCTTCTTTTTCTTTTTCATTTTTTTACAATTATAAATTTTCATATCTTCATTTAAAATGATTTGTACCAAACCTGGCTGCTTTACGAAGGGTGATACCGAGCGGTTTTTGTCATGTTGGTTATGAGACAACGCTGTTCATATCAAGTGTGCAGGCGTGTCAGGTCGAGTAGCAGACCACATAGATGAAGGTAAAGGCTTACGTTGGTCTTGCGAAAAATGTAGGTTGGCCGACATAAATTTTTACAAATTAGCAAGGTTTCTCTGAAATGAGTAGGGAACTTTCCTCGCTTTCTGCTAAATTTAATAAATACCAAACTCTTTTCAATGAGTTTAAATATATTGATGAGCAAAATTCGTCACCCAAGCGAAAAAAGAAACACATGACCCTTCGAAGCAAGCAGAAAACTGACTTGACACCACCACCACCTTCTTCCGAACAGGACATTGTTGAAGACATGGACACTTGTACTATTAGTACCCCTCTTCCTACTGTTGCTTCTTCTTCAAATTTAACTCATTTAACTGTTTCTGCTCCTTTGCCGTCGTCGGTTCCATCACTTACATTGCCAGATATGTTGTATGCCCAAACTGTTTCTCTTCCTCCTACTGTTGTCGATGCTCATCAGGTTGCACTTACTTCGGAGGCTTCTGTTCCAATCTCACCTAAACCATTGATTGCGGTTCCTCCAAATAAATCAATCTTTGTTTCGCGCTTAGATGCAGATACAACAGAAAATGATATAGACTTTTTTATTAAAGCAAAGTTGAAGTGCTCTTTGTCTCTTTCGATCCAAATATTTAAATCCGAGACTGACTACTTCGTTTAGATTGACTGTTCCGGAAAATTTATTTAATACTCTTGTGGATGTAAACTTTTGGCTTCGTAATACAATTGTACATGAATTTGAATTCAAAAACAAACCACGTATTGCAAATGTTGTACACTTGCCTCGTCCTTCTAATAATCCTCAGTACCATACAAAAAACGATTAAAAAAATCACAAGTTTAAATTAGAGCTTTTCTATCAAAATATTAGAGGTCTCAATTCTAAACTTTCCGATATTTTCATTAGCAGTTTTGATTTTGAATATAACTTTATAATTTTTACTGAAACTTGGCCTCCCTCTAACGTATTAAATTCTGAAATAATGTGCAATAAGTACCAAATTTTTCGTAAAGATCGCTATGATAAGATCGGTGGTGGTGTTCTGATAGCTGTCCATGACTCCCTTGCTTCTGAGGAATTAACAATTCCTGGTACCAATGATCTGGAGTTTATTTGTGTTACAGTTAAACTTAATAATAATACTTTTTTTCTTACTTGCTCTTACATTCCACCTAAAAGTTATTTAATAATTTACCTAAACCATATTAATGCCATCGAAATTGTCCATAATATGCTTTAAAATATGAATACTATCATTGTTTTAGGTGATTTCAACTTACCTTCCGTGTCCTGGAGTTTGTCCGATGATTCCGAATTTCTTACTCCTATTTCTGCCTCTGATTAGATAAATGATTTCTTAGATAAGTTGTCTGATCTGTGTCTTCAACAGGTTAATAATATTCCTAATAAAAATTGTAGATCTCTTGACCTTGTATTTGTAGACAGATGCACTTCTGTAAATCTCTGTCGTTCGAACCCAGTTTCTGTTCCGGAAGATGATTATCATCCAACTCTTGGAATAACAATATTACTTGCCAACGAAAGTGAAAATAAATTAGCTCCAAATACGCGAAATAATAAAATTTTTAACTTTAAAAAAACAGATTATGTTAAACTTAATCAAGTGGTAGTTAAGATGTTAATCATTATCTTCTTCTGAAAAAGCTTCATCTAATTGGGTTTCCCGTCAAACTATTACACTGGATTAAATCGTACTTGTCGAATCGTTCGCAAAAAGTTTTATATACGAATTCTATGTCAAAAAATATTTTGGTCACATCAGGTGTTCCTCAGGGAAGTCATCATGGTCCGGTTTTATTTTTACTGTTTATAAATGACCTTCCTTCTGTAATAAAACACTCTAACGTCTTAATGTACGCCGATGACGTAAAACTTTTTCTAACTTGCAAATCGCCTGAAGAACAACAACTCTTACAATCCGATTTAAATAGTCTAGTGGAGTGGTGTAATTTAAACCTTTTAAAATTAAACTTAAAAAAATGTAAGCAAATGACATTCTCACGTCGAATTGCTAATAGTATAAATAACACTATAAATAATACTAACTTAGAAATTGTACACAGTTTTCTTGATTTAGGTTTTATTATGGATCCTAAGCTTCGTTTCAATCTTCAAGTTAATTTGGTCGTAAATAAGGCTAGAAGTGTCATTGGTTTCATTAAAAGATGGGCTAAAGAATTCAACGATCCTTTCACTACTAAGATACTTTATACCTCTCTTGTTAGACCAATTCTTGAATATGCATCCGTTATATGGAACCCTCAATACAATGTCCACATCGATGCATTAGAATCGGTCCTGAAACAATTCTTACTTTTTGCTTTACATTATCGTTGGAACCCCAACATTATCCTACCCCCTTATGAAACCCGCCTTAAAATTATTTCCCTGCCTTCCTTAAGAAGCAGAAGAATTATGCTCAATGTCTCCTTTTTATACAAACTACTCAGTGGTGATATAGACTCACAATACCTTCTTTCTTTATTAAACTTCAACATCCCTAGGAGCGGAGCCAGACATTTCCAGTTTTTTAAGTTGAGTCAGTGCACTTCTAATTATGCCCTTCACGACCCTTTCCGATGTATGTGTAGTGATTTCAATGGTAACTTGAACTTGATAAATTTTTCTGACTCGGTGGATGTCTTAAAAAGTAAAATGATATTACACTTGAATAGTTAACACATTCATTGTGATAACAAATACAACTCGCGATAATTGTGTAGATTTTACGATTTAACAAATTTAACTCGCGATAATTGTGTAGATTTTACGATTTAACAAATAAGCGTCATCGAATATGTTAGATACTTTAAGTTTTCGTTTTATTCAGTTTCGTTGCTTTATTTTTTCATGAAAATATTTTAGTTCTATAGGTTCCCAAGATTGAAATGAGACCATGAAAACCGTATCTCTCGGCTTGGTGCGTCAGAGTTTATCTCTTTTCCATACAAGTTTTTACCTGCGTTGGCCCAAATGCATATCCAAATAATAACTTTAGCTCGGTGTTCCCTTATTTTAGTGGCCCGAATATATAAATATATTGTGCCTGCACAATATATACTTGTATATCTGTGCTATGTTTGGTATTGGTTTAGTGTTTGGTGATCTCTTTTCCACGTAGGATCTTGGGTTGGACAGTAGCCCCAAGCCGAATGACAGCAGTTATGAACGCGGTTATGTATGGTCTGGTGAATTACTTTGGATGTTGTCTTGTATTGCTTCGTATTATGAAGATTGTGCTTTTATTCGATGATGTTTACGATGTTTACATAAGCGCAAAAAATACTCACATTTAAAATGTTTCTTTACTTAATTTTGATTTCCGCTGAAAGGCCAACCAATTGTGCTTAGTGGAGGCTTTTATTTGCCAATAGGTGGTAAGTTTTAGCACGTAGGTGCATTCTATTCAGTCCGGCTGATCCGGGAACTTCTTAGAATGTAAATCGTGCATGCGTATGGCACGGGTCATACGTATCTATGAAGATTTCTTACCTCCGGGCGAATCCAAAAAAAAAAAAAAAAACTCCTAGGTACTTCCTGCTATTACTAAAGAGCACCTTCGAGCCATTTACACAAGGTGGTTTTAGGTTGGGGATTTTATATTTCCTATTAAAAGGATGAGGTCTGTTTTATCTGGGTTTACGCTTAATCCACGAGAAGACGCCCATCTTGAAAGGATTAAGAGTGCTCTTTCAATGAGTTAACAGAGGGTTTGAGGAAAGTTTCCGTTAAAGACTAGAGCGATATCATCACGTCTCAAACAAAGGTAAAACTCGAACCTGTATATTAGCTAAACACAACTTAAACTACTTTACTCTCCCTCAGTTTGGTCATGGAAACCTCACTGTGGTCAGCCTGGAGTTGGGTCACAAGAAACTCAGGGTGGCCTCCAATTATTTCATATATGATGAAGTTGTACCCACACAATCATTTAGAGAACTGGTGAGAGGAACTAGTTCTGCCGGGCATATTATTTTGGGTGGAGATACAAACGCACACCATTCGCAATGGGGCAGCAGAAACAACAACGATCGAGGTGAGTCACTCTTTAACTACCTACTTAGTTCTTATTTAAATATATCAACTTTTATAATAAAAAACCTAGAGGAAGTTTTGGATGTCACCCTAGCATCAGAAAATTTCTCGAATGAAATTTTATAATGGAAGGTCTTAAAAGAACATTCGTCCTCAGACCATATATATAAAAATTTCCGCTGGAAAGAAATTAATCAATCCTTTGCTTCAAAAAATAAGAAATCTCCGAAAGACAAATTGGAAATGGTATAATAAACTTATCAGGATGTCCCTCACCTCAGATAGCTCTCTCCCCATAACAAGTAAAGAAGATTTGAATCTTCTTGTACTTGATTTCACTAAAAAATGCTCGGGCGCCCTTAAAAAAGCGTATACAGAAAAGTCATATAAAAAATCCCGTAAATTAGTATGGTGGTCTCGGGAGATTGAAATCTTCAGAATGGACTGTCGCAGCGACTTCAACTGCGCAGGGCGTAGCAATGGCGAATACTCATGGATGACTTATAAATCCAAACAAGGTAGTTACAAAACTACAGCCAGGAAAGCAAAGACAGCCTCTTGGTCTTCCTTCTGTACAGAAATAGAAAGCACTTTCGAGGCCTCAAGGCTAAGAAAATATTATCAAAGTCCCCAAGAGCACCAAGCTCTCCTCAAAAGGAGATGGTACCTGGACAGACTCATGCGTCGAAACCTTAGATACTATTATGGACGCACATTTTCTTGGTAGTGTGAACACCAACAAGTCCAGCTTTCAAACATCCCCCTCTGACCTTGTACCTCAACAAATTGAGCAGCTGACCAGCAAGGAAAAGTTAAGATGAGCGATTTCCTCGTTCCAACCCTATAAATCTTCCTGTCCCAATGGTATTATACCAGCTAAACATATTTTTTAAGAATTATATTAAGAGCTTTATGCCAAATAATTAATGAAGCAACAGGTTGCTTCATTCTGCAAAGAACTTTGTTGTTGTAGTAACCTGCTTGCTTGCTTCATGAATTATTTGTGAATTATTATTGGTTTACTCAGAAATGGGAGGATCTCTACCCGTAGGTTTATAATTAGGGGAACTCCGCAAGGGAGAGTGTTTTGAACTTCTGTGGTCCGTGACGGTTGACTCACTGTTGCGCATCATGGAGGGGGAAGGCTACAACGACATTACATATGCCGATGATATTTCTACCGTCTTTAACGGAAAATTTCTTCAAACCCACTGGCAACTCAAGGAAAGAGCACTCTTAATCCTTTCGAGATGGGCGTCCTCTTGTGGATTAAGCGCAAACCCAGAGAAAACAGATCTCATCCTTTTCACTAGGAAATACAAAATCCCAAACCTAGAACCACTGCGTCTGAATGGTACGAGGTTGTCTGAACTCGTCGGTCCCCGACAAACCAGATTACTGTGTACCTTGCTTAAATCTTAAAAAGAACTATGAAGTTCTCATCTATTCACGGCTAGACTGGGCTAACAAAACCCCCCTTAAAATAAATGCAATTAAAATCTTTACAGATGGATCCAAGCTTCAAAAACAGGTAGGGGGAGGAATTTACTGCCAAGATTTGGAAATAGAAGCTTCCTTTAGACTCCCAAACTATTGTGAGTATCTACCAAGCGGAGATGATGGCTTTATATGAAACCGCTAAGATTTGAGGTCAAAGAGACCTTAGGGGAAAGAATATTAACATATTCTCAGATAGTCAAGCTGCACTTAAAGCACTGAACTCACATATTGATAACTCCAAAACTCTCACTGAGTGCCGGAGATCTCTTAACGAGATGGCAAGAAACCTTTCACAATTAGCAGGAATCCTCACGGGTCACTGACTAATCGGAATAGATGCTCTTCGATTGGGACTTACATCAAATGATTTCTGCAGAAGCTGCAAATGTGAAGAAGAGGAAGAAAATGTCCAGCATTTCCTCTGCGAATGTCCGGCGCTAAGTAAAAGCAGATTGGAAACTCTGGGCCATCCCTTCTAAAATGGACTTACCGAAGTCTCATGCCTGGAAATCAAGCATATAATAAAATTCATAATCCGTTTGAACTGGTTTGTTGAGAAGGAATATCTCTCATAGGTCAAAAGAGATTATGTGGTATCACTACGGGCCTGCACTGGCCTAAGTGTACAAGTCGTCTGCCAGCTCAGCCATCAAAACCTAACCTAACCTAACCTAATGTAGCTTCTTTAAGTCTTATAAATATAATACTAAGCAAATTAATTAAGTAAATATAATCTCAACTGCAGATAAAACAATTAGAAAAAACGTATTTTATTTGAGGAATAAAGGAAAATTAATGAGTCAAGAACGTCGCAGTTGCTATGTAAACTGCGTTCAAAACATATTTTGAACGTCGGCATCATGTTAATGAAATTTTCCTGCGTTAAGCTTTTGAAATGCGACAACTCGGTGCAAATTTTTTCAATTGAAATTGATTTTTCTGATCGGTTGTCACCTCCCTGCAGACAATGGCAAACCTCAGAGAGTGAATAATGCCATATAAAGCTTCTTGAGAACATGCACATTAGCCATTTGAAGTCGGGATAGAACTGCTAGATCCGGTTCTCGATATTGTGTTTAATAACATTTAATAACACGCACAATACTATTTTATCATAAGAATGCTTACCATGACGGAATTTTGTTTAAATTCATAAATTTAGGCTTTGATCCCTTTGTTGTAAAAATTTTTCATTTTCTTCATTTAGCTTCTTCAGTAACCGAACATTTTGTGTTCAAATTATTAACACCCTTTCCGATATAAATAAATAAATAAATAAATAACTGGCCATTTCAGCCCTTGAAAGGACTTTGACCTAGCTTCTTATGATCACATGCGTACATGTTTAACGCCGACTCCGAACGGCGATGAACGGAATGTTCTCGTTCTCAAGAAGCTTTACATGGCATTTTGATTACTCTCTTAGGTTTGCCATTGTCTGCAGAGAGGTGGCGGCCGTACAGAAAAATTATTTTAATTCAAATAATTTTCTTTCGCTGCTGGGATTCGAACCTGGGTTTCCAAAGTTCGTTGACATAGCGGCCACGCACTTTAACCAACTACGCCACGGACGCCACACCTTTCCGATATAGGCTCTATTAAAAGTGGTGTGCCCCAAGGCTCTATTCTGGCCCCTCATTTGTATAACATCTTTATATCTGACTTCCCACATGAATGGAATGGCTCAAGAGGTATTCTCTATGCTGATGATTCTTTATTATACGCGCATAAGGTTTCCCCGACAATAGCTCTGGGTTTAGTATCAAGTCATCTTTCTTTGGTGCACAGTTATTATGAAAATTGGGGTATCAAAATTAACACTTCAAAGTCAGTTGCAATTTGTCTTCGTAATGCTAGTGGTAAATGTGCTACATTTGTAGTTCCCGAAAGCAAAAAATTAAGTTTGTCGTTAAATGGAGATTCTAAGAATAGCAAATATTTAGGTGTTCATTTTAAACAGTTGTTTAAATTTAATGAGCATTGCAGACTTCTTTTAAAAAAAGCTTACAGAATTAAGAGCATGTTCGCTAAGCTTTTAAATAGTAAATATCTAATGAAGAAAACGAAGCTTCTTATGTATAAAGTTTGTATTCGCCCAGTATTTATTTATGCATATCCAATTTGGTTCTTTATTCCTCCCACAGTTGCCCATGAAATTGAAATTCTTGAGCGAAAGATACTTCGATTGTGTATTGATAGGCATTATGAGTCCTATGTAAAAAAATATTCAAATAATTTTGTATACACAGAAGCAAATGTATACCCTTTTTGTTACTATGCTTTTACTCTACTTGATAGATTCATAAAAAAATTGGCTTTACATGATAATAATTTGCTTAGAGATGTATATGAACATCAAAAATTATTTAATTGGTCTAATATTTATTATCTCTCTCCTATAAGTTTTTTAAATAAAAATTATTCTCTAGATATAGATTTAACTGCATCACTTTTACCAAATTTTTATGTCAATTCGACTGCAAATACTCATAGAGGGTATTTACTATTTGTAATTATAATTATTAATCATTATTGCAAATTAAAAAGAAAAATATCTATATATTAAATTCATAACATGAAAATGAATCGATTTTTGTTATTTACTTTAAGTTTACATTTATATATAGTATAGCTTTTCCCGGCGCGCGTTGCTGCACCCTGCAACTATATGGGAACATAATAGGTGTATTCAAAACTTTTCTTAGACTCATAGTTTAACACCACTGTTATTTTCCACTGCCCGTTACAGTTTCCCAGTAGCAGGAGATCACCAAATAGTAACTCCATTTTGAGTTTGTAAGTAAGTATTGCTACTTTTACTTTCAAAGATATTCGATAATACAAATTTTAACTGTATGGGCGGAGCCACACCCTCTTAAATAATGCTCATCCCAGTTTTCTAGTAGATGGACATTACCCTGTTTTAGTACAGTTGCCGACAGTAAGCATACAGACTAAATTACCAAAATGTAGCCCAATCGACGAAAACCGTAGGAAATATAGCATTTTTATTGATTTGTGGGCGGTAAAAGGGGGTGTGACAGAAATTTAAGCCATCTCGTACTTGAAAAAAATGTACTGCCAAAATTTCAGCTCTATCGGCTCAGTAATTTAGAAGTTTCCAGCCATCACACAGACAGCGTTTTGCTTTTTGTATATATATTTTGGATAAACGTTATTGGCTATAACTTTTGATTGGCAAGAGATACTTAGATAAATTTTTCTATTAAATTAAGTTTTTAGCTTGTATATTTTTTCAAAATTATAAAAACATAATATTGGAAACAAAAAATTTTGTTCGAAAAATTCTAGGGGTAGGCCTTGCTTTTTGAATCACAAAAATGGTTTTTAATTTTTGCGTAAAATTTAAATAACTTTTGCTTATAAATGTCATAACTTTTAAATAGAGTTAAAAATTTTCGAATTTGAATTTAAATTATTTTTACAACAAAAACAAATTCTGAGCCTTTTTGTGAGGAAAACTCCAAAATTTCAGACCTTTTTTAAAAAAAATATTTAAAATATATATACTCAACTAACGGTATTTTGCAATGAGGTTTTCATAGTACTTTGATGAAGCTTTAAGACAAAAAAAAATTTAACAAAATGTATACAAAAGCAGTGGAGATATTTGACTCGAAAGTCGCAAAATTAAATTTCTGATTGTGTTTTTCGTAATTTTGTTTAACGATGTTGCATTAAATATATCGTTGTAGTAAAATTTTTCATAGTTTTCAAGATATGTTCATGTTTTTGATATCAAAATAACGGAAATTTTTTTAATTTTACTAAATTTAAGAAATATTTTATATTTTGTAAATATTTTCACATGTAACCTAAGAAAACAACTAAAAATATGCGATTTTGTAAAAAATTTGTACTACAGCACCATCTGGTGTCCAAGGTGGGTCAAAGAAGATAGTGCTAAAAAACTCATCGTACCTGAAAACTACTATTTACCAATTTTTATTCTAATCGCATGAGCGGTTTGGGAGTTTTAGGTGGTTTTGTAAAAAATTTGTACTATAGCGCCCTCTGGTGTTCAAGATAGGTCAAAAACGATAGCAGCATAACACTCAACGTACATGAAACCCACTGTATACCACTTTTCATTCTAATCGCATTAGCAGTTTATGAGTTTTAGGCAGTTTTGTAAAAAATTTGTACTACAGCGCCCTCTGGTGTTCAAGGTGGATCAAAATTGATAGGCCACGAACACGCACCGTACCAAAAAACTTTTATACACAAATTTTCATGCTAATCGGATGAGTAGTTTAGGAGTCTATTGCGGCCTTACAAACATAAGCTCCTTTTTTATATATATCGTCATATGAAATCAAAAAAGGCGTAAGTTACCAAAATTTCAAAATTGACTTTTTGATTGATTATGAAGCACCGTATCAAAATACATGTTCATGCAAAATTTTACATGCCTACTACTAAAAACGACGTTTTTATATACAAAATTCAATAAGCTTTTCAGTGCAAGCGCAAAGCAAAGCCCAAGCATTTTTTGCTTCTCCTGCAAAATTTTTCAAATGTAACTTACGGCTTTTTTGATTTCATATGACGATATAAAGCTTCTTGAGAACATGCACATTAGCCATTTGAAGTCGGGATAAAACTGCTAGATCCGGTTCTCGATATTGTGTATGAACCATTTAATAACACGCACAACACTATTTTATCATAAGAACTTCGGTCAAAGCCCTTTCAAGGGCTGAAATGTCCTGTTTATTTGCTTTTATTTATATAAGCTTTTAAAATTAAGTTTGCACGCATGATTCCAACATTATAAGGTTACCCAGATATTTGATATACTCTTATTTTGTGTTAACAAAAAAATTTTTACGTTCTTGAAGAAATGGCAGCCAGGATTGTGTGGTCTTTCCGAAGAAAGTTATGTTTCGGTGTTTAACTGGGCTGGTTTTTTTTAATACTTTTTTCATGTTTGTGCTAACTGTTTAAAAGGAAAACTCAAGTGTGCAATACTTTAATTAAATTTTTTGACGAGAAGATATTTCATGGAAATTTGTTTACATTTTTGTAGCCTCATTTATATTTAATTACTTAGTGTCTTAAAGTGATATTTATACCTCCAAATTAGTGCTCAATAATTTAATATAAAAAAATGCCTTCAATGCCTTGTAATAACGCAACATAAGCAGCAATGAAACATTTGCAGTCTCATTCAATAGATTTCCTTAAGGGGAGTTTCTAGTAGAAATCGACGGAAAATTTTTCTTTATTTTCATCCTTAGGATCTTCAAAATATGTAGTCAAAAGGATATTTCCCTATCTAATTTGTTTTACGAATCAAAGCGTATTAGACGAGAGAGTGCGTAGGCCGAAAACAGGTATAAATGCTCGCTCGGAGCGGCTTCGAGGGACGGGCATTTTTGACTGTCGGGTAGTAAGTTTGTGACTGTCTCAACGAATTTCTGTACATTACTCTCTATTGTGTGCTCGTATACCTGCGTTCCTTCCGTCGGATTAGCGTTGTATACACTGCTATTTGTCGTAAAGTATTTCGGTTGAGTTTTGAACGTGTGACAAATAAGCAGTGTTCCAAAAATGCCAAACACGCGATAATCAGTCGGAATATGGACTTGCTATTAGACGACACCCTGATTCGGCCAAAGAAATGAAAAAAATCTGCTTGGGCAACGTTCGATCACAAATTTTGCACGGATGAAGAGCCGAAACATGAAAACTGCCCGTAATTTCATGTTTCGGCTGGTGTAAATGGCGTGTTGCAGAAGCCAAGAATGAATTCGCAAATTTGCACCATGAACCTGCCCTTGAAAAATCGGTTCAAGAAGCAATTCGATTCCGTATATAAAGCTATTTCAAGAGATAGTTTACTGCAAACGTGCACAGGTAGAAACACGCAAAACGACAATCAATGTTTTAACTCTTGCCTGTGGAAACTGGTCCCCAAACACCTTCATTGTGGCGAACAAACAATCAGAATAGCAGCTTATATATTTTCCGACATCTTAAATTATGGCTTTTCATCCATATAAAAAACTATGCAGACATTAGGAATCGTCATCGGAAAAAACTTCGTAAACTTCGCTGCGAAGACTGAGTACCGGCGTGTGAAGTCAGCGGAGGAGAAACTCTCGGAGTTTACAAAAAAAGCCAGAATTGAAAAACTTGGCGCCCTGGCGCAGCAAAACATGCTTCTTGAGGATGAGGAAGGGACCCAGTATGGTGATGGAATAGCTGATTAGATGTAGGTGTCAAAAAACAAACATTACTTACGATTTTTTTTTCTTTGGCTGTACACGATTCCGCTTCGACGACTTGACCGATTTCGATGTTGGACGGTTCAAATTAAAGCTAATTCAATTTAAGTGAAAGCCCTAAAGCGTTTTCCTTCCTTAAGGAAGCCTTTTTTTAAAAAACGTTATTATGATTATTTTTTTAACGATAAAGCAAAAGAAACAGGAGGAAAATAGGGTTTTTTTCAAAGGTCAACCGCGTAGTACAGATGCGTGTGAAGCAACACTTTGTCTTATTACACATACACGAAAGAGCAAATGAGACAAATGCTGTTGCTATGGTCGAAACTGATTTATATCAATTTCGTAATTATATAATTGTAATTTCGGTTGCATTTTCTCTAAATGTAAACGATTATTGTAATAGGGTTTGCATATTTTTTATATAACACTTGTATAGTTCTTAATGACATAATGAATATAAATCGTTTATGAATAACAATTTAAGCAAGATTTCGTAGAGGCTGTGTAAGTTCTAAAATAGTGCTTAACTAAACAAGCGTTAAACGGTTGTTTAAGTTGAGGTTCTAGTAGAAACATAACGTAATTGCAGGATTTTTTTTTTGAGCGAACGTAAATCTTTTGTGGCATTTATTAATGTATTTTTCAAGAACATTATACAATTTTTTCGATGAAAAATAATTCAAATTGGCGGCTGATGGTTTTGTTGATCAAAGCCGTGCGCGGCAATAGTCGATGTGCGCTGTACACTCTACAGCCCTGCCAAGTGACCTGAAACGGAAAAACCAAAAAAAAGTGTTAACCTAGATGAAATTTGGGGGCTTTGTAGATTTCCGATTTTAATAAAACCCTTTAAAAAAAAATGTCCGCCCTTTGAAAAAACCCTGTTTTTCCTCCTTTTTCTTTAGCTTTAACTTTAAAAAAATAATGATAGTAAATTTTTTTTAAAAAACGCTTTCTTAAGGCCCCTTAAATTGAATCAGCTTTAATTTGATCCGTCAAACATCGAAATCAGTCAAGTCGTTGAAGCGGAATTGTGTACAGCCCGGAAAAAAGGTGTTTCGAGAAAAACGTATTTATACCTGTTTTTCGGCAGACGCACTCTCTCGTCTAATACGCTATGACTCGTAAAATAAATAAGATAGGGAAATATCATTTTAACAATATACAATATTTTCAAAATCCTAAAGAAGAAAATAAAGCAAAAAACAAATATTTTCTGTCGATTTCTCCTAGAACCTCCTGTAAAAACAGAAGGGTTTTACTGCTTACACAGAATAAGAATTACTTTCGCCGAATAAAATAAAACAAGTCTGTTTTACTTCGTTATAAAACATAAACTTAGACTTTAAGCTGCCTTAATTTTTATTGAAGCTGCTACAATACGGTTAATTTTTCAGTATGTGTACCTATGTATAGTACATTGCATTGTGTTATATTAATTTTACATAAAAAATACTTGCTGACAGTGACGGTACAATGGTGCTTTTAACAGAAGCGGTACAATTAGTGCTTTAACCTCCTGCCCCCGTTGAAAGGATGAAAGGGCTTTCAACCAGGCAATACAGCTAACTTGTGAATAGGGCGACGAATGATTCATTTTATAGTGCGAACATCTACAACTCGAATGCGTCCATCTGCGCCTGGTGAGCAATTTTCAATTCTACCTAATTGCCAGTGCAGAGGTGGCACATCTTCATGAATAATTACCATAGTGCCAATAGTAATATTAGGTTGTTTGGTTTGTCCACTTATACCAAAAATGTTGCTTAAATGCGCTCAAACGAGACCATTTGCTTAAGTTGTCGATATTACCAGGTACCATATGTTCTGGTAGCGATTTTAATGAGCTTCCAATAATAAAATGTGCTGGAGTTAGAGCCTCATAATCACTAGGATCTGCAGATAGTGGCGATATCGGTCTTGCGTTTAAAATAGCTTCAATATCCACCAACGCAGTTGACAATTCTTCGAAAGTTAATTTGGTATTGCCTAGACTGCGGTTAAGAAGACCCTTACCTGACTTTACAGCTGCCTCCCAAATACCACCAAAGTGCGGAGCCCTGGGAGAAATAAAATGAAAATTAATGAATTCTGATATGTGGCGTCCGTGGCGTAGTTGGTTAAAGTGCGTGGCCGCTATGTCAACGAACTTTGGAAACCCAGGTTCGAACCCCAGCAGCGACAGAAAATTATTTGAATTAAAATAATTTTTCTGTACGGCCGCCACCTCTCTGCAGACAATGGCAAACCTCAGAGAGTAATCAAAATGCCATGTAAAGCTTCTTGAGAATAAGAACATTCCGTTCATCGCCGTTCGGAGTCGGCGTTAAGCCTGTAGGTCCATTTCTCGGTCAATTGTGTACAAACTTAATAACACGCACAACACAATTGATCATAAGAAGCTAGGTCAAAGTCCTTTCAAGGGCTGAAATGGCCAGTTATTTATTATTTTTTTATTAATGAATTCTGATAAGCAATATTTAACAATTGATTTTTGATTTTCTTCTTGAAAAAGGAAAACCTTGAGTTCTGCAAGTTTATTGCGAGCGCCGACAAAATTGGTTGCATTGTCACAAAATACGTTTGAGTGCTGCCAAAAACGCATCTGTTGTTAAGTCCGAAACAATTTGAATATGGATAGCCTTCGTAGATAGACAGATAAAAATAGCAATATATGCCTTATATGGTGCTTTGCCTCTGATGCGTAAATAAATGTTGACCCGGCCGCAAAAGTCCATGCCACATCTGGCGAATAGTCGTGATGGTGTAATTCGTTCAACAGGTAGCTTCCCCATTAGCTGTTGCGTCAATTTTGGTTTATACCGGGTACAGTGGATGCAATTATTTACTACTCGCCGCGCTACATTTCTTGCATTTACAATCCAGTATCTCAAGCGAATTAGAGCTAAAAGTGCCTTTGGTTCAGCGTGATAGTTCTTTATGTGTAGATGACGAACATTTACTTAGCACATTTACTTAGCAATAATATTGGATGCTTCCGTTCATTAGGTAAGTCCGATAGTTCAAGTCTGCCACCAACTTTCAACAGTGTAAAACCACCAGTATCAGCGAGAAACGGATTTAAAGACTTCAGTGCTATTGTTGCCAG
Source organism: Pherbina coryleti (assembly GCA_943735915.1). Taxonomy (NCBI): domain Eukaryota; kingdom Metazoa; phylum Arthropoda; class Insecta; order Diptera; family Sciomyzidae; genus Pherbina; species Pherbina coryleti. Next base: position 86,910,974 of record OX030948.1, read on the forward strand.
TTCATTTTTCCTTAACAAACGAATTTCTTCACTGAATGTTATTGCTATATATTCCAAATAATACAATTAATAGCATGCATTAATCCTTGAGGGGAAGGGGAATCAAACTCAAAGCTGCTCATATTTCTGTTAAGTTTTCGATAAAATCGAAACATCCACGCAATGATGCGTAAAGTATACAAATGTGAACTATATTTGCTGATTTTGTCCAAAATGTGGTCCGAGCCAATATCAATTTTAAACGATGATTTTCGTTTTTCCTTTTCCACTTCCTCCAAATTTATGCCAAAGTTATTTTCTTTAGGCCAATAGTAACTATCTTCCATGAGAAAAGATGGACCTCTGTAGCAAATAGACTCAGATAATTGGTCTACAGTGCTCCCTCGAGAAACTATGTCTGCTGGGTTGCTTTGTGATGGTTAATGTTTCCAAATAGCGTCAGAAGTTAAGTGTTGGCTTTCAGATATTTTATTGCCGACAAACGTTGAGAGTGTAGCCGAATGGAGTTTTAACCAGTGAAGAACAATTTAGGAATCTGTCCAGAGAAAAGTACTGATTCGTTCATTTTCGAAGATACCCTTTATCTTTGAATAAAGTCGAGCTAATAGGAGCGCACCACATAGTTCTAATTTTGGTAGTGATTGTTTTTTGGTTGGAGCAACTCTTGATTATGCTGTTAAAAGCTGTACGTGAGCAATACCAAAATTATCGATGGATCTTGTATATATGCAGCAACCATACGCGCGTATGGATGAATCGCAAAACCCATGAAGTTGAAGCGAAATCGATTTAGGAGACAAACAATATCTTGGTATTGAAACTAACGAAAGAGATGACAAGCAATCGTGAAAGCTGTTTCAAGCTAAATGTAAATTTTGTGGGACAGATTCATCCCAATCTATTTTAAGTAACCACAGCTCTTGTAAAATTATCTTGGTAATGATTATGGGCGCTAAGAGTCCCATGGGATCGAATAGTGGTGACGCAATTGCAAGTGTAGAGCGTTTTGTAACGCGACTGTCGATACTTGTTTTTGGATGAAATGCAAATAGGAAATGATCAAGCTTTTGATCCCATTTAAATCCTAATGCACTTGCTATAGGAGCATTGTCCAAATTTAAACCCTTAGTTGTTTTGTCGTCCCTAAAATTCTGATGATTTGAGTGCCATTTGAGAAGTTTAAAGCATCCATTTTTTAGTATTTCTGTGACTTCATGCTTTATAATGGTAAGCTCAGGCTCCGCATAAGAAGTCGTCGACGTAAAATGATGATTTAACAGCATTTGCACCAATTCTATATTTATCAGAATACTGCTCTGCTAAGTAAATAAGGGTTCGAATAGCAAGGTACGGCACAGTAGCCATTCCATATGTTACAGTATTGAGCTCATAAGTTCGAATTTCCATATCAGGTGAATTTCTCCAAAGAATATACTGAAACCTACGATCATCTGCGTCAACCAATACCTGCCTATACATCTTTGAGATATCAGCTGTGATAGCATAGCGAAAACGAAGCAAAACCATGAATAAGCCAGATTGTAAGGTTGGGCCAACCATTTGCATTTCATTCAACAGATAAAATGCTGAAAAAGCTTTCAGTGCTCAAAAGAAGGTCGATTCGATTTGATTTAAAGAATTCTTTATCAGCGAGCTCAATATTAGGCGGGAGGTTCCAGGATGAAATATCTATTTCTGATTCCGGTTGATAAGCTATATGAGATGTGACACAAAAAAATTGAAGGAAGTTCGAATCCAGTGAAGCAAGACGTAATTGTTGTAGAAGTTTTATATATTATATTTGTTAAGGCATTTCCGATACTACGAATTTCAAGATTATGGTTATCTCTGCCCAAATTTAACCTTTGTGAAAAGTCGTCAGTGATGAAATTAATAGTGATGAAGTTAACAGGAGGAAATGTGAACAGGAGCCCAACAAGGCTATTCCTACCTTGAAACAACCTGAAGAGTCACGAACCAAAACCCTTGCGGTTGCTAAAATAATATGATCTGTCGTACAATTGTTCAGGTGTATATGCACTGCTGCCTCTCTTGAAGATGAAGCAGTTTCAGCGGCATATAATGTATTTACTTGATGTGCATGTCGGGTATATGACCTCGAATTAAATGTAGGTAAAATTGCTGTGCCTCGATGCAGCAAGTTCGACATTTGTATTGATAAGGACATTTGGACAGTTGATGTCTTTTCGAAAGGCAATTAAGGCAAAGACTCAACCTTTTTGCAGTTTCAAATGCTGAGCCACATCCAACGCTTTAAATTGGTCACAGTTGTGAATTTAATGGTCCGTGCTTTGACATACAGGACAAGTTGAACTTGAGAATGAAAACGAACAGTTATGTTGATTTTTGTTCTGTTTATGCTTGATGGGCCTTTCAAAGGAGCTAGAATGAAGTGATTCTAAATATTGGCAATGTCTTTCCAAAATTGTGGTGCAATCGTCCCTTGTAGGTAGGTTTTTGAAGTCCAATGATTGCTTCCATTTTCTCCTGGTCTCCTCATCAACCTTTTGCAGAACTAAATATATAAGCATGGCTTATATTATTTGCTTATTGGTACCTAACGTCTGAAGGGAACCATAGAGTGCAGAGAAATTATCTAAGAAGTTATTGACTAGCATTTGGCTTTGAAATTAAAGGTGAGTCAAAAAGAGACGAGATGTTTTCGAAGAAAATCAACGTAGTGTTATCATAACGAGCCTTAAGCCTTTCCAGAGCCTTTGGATAGTTTTCGGTCGTGATTGGAAACGCTTTTACTGTCTCAAGTGCTTGACCGTGAAGACAATTTAAAAGATGGTTGAGTTTCTCAATGTGAGATAAACTATATTCCCTGTCAATAATCTGGCTGAACGATGTTATAAAATTTTTATACTCAGCATACTAAATGAAGGCAATTTAAGTTTCGGCAACTTGGAGTTCGACACAGACACTATATGACTGGATTCTGATAGAATAGTATTATGTCTATCTTCTCCTAATTGCGACTGAATAGCAGTCTTTAACTTTATGTAAAGTTCTTCTAATTCAGCACGCGCACCGTCATCAGGATCATGCTTCTCAATTTGAGTTTGTATGCTAAGGACTTGCTTAAAATACGATTCGAGGATTCCCAATCGACTTTTTAATTCTGCTACAGAAAGAGCTTTCCCTTCCCCTCGCCCATTGTTTTCAATAATATTCTTTATGCGTGAAATATTCTTTTTAGTACTAACTCGTTGCTACTTTAATTCTTCTAAACTCATAATGATTATAATTGATTAATAACAATGGCTAAACAAGAAAAAGAAAACTTTATTTAGCAAGCAAGGCAACAACCAACAAATAGGAAAGACCAGCAAGTTTAAAAATAGCGAGGCAGCGATAGCAATGCACAAAACAATGCGACAAAAAGTGATCATAACGGCAATGCGTTAGTTGTGATGTTATGTTAATGCAGAGACGGCAGCAAGCATCGAACGAAAATGATCGCAACGTATAATGCGTAAGTTGCGATGTTATGTTACTGGAGCGACGGCAGCAAGCGAAAATGATCGCAACGTATAATGCGTAAGTTGCGATGTTATGCTTATGCAGCGACGGCAGCAAGCGATGCGTCGGCAGCAAGCATCGAAACGAAAATGATCGCAACGTATAATGCGTAAATTGTGATATTATGTTAATGCAGAGACTGCAGCAAGCATCGAACGAAAATTATCGTAACGTATAATGCGTAAGTTGCGATGTTAATGCAGAGACTGCAGCAAGCATCGAACGAAAATTATCGTAACGTATAATGCGTAAGTTGCGATGTTATGTTACTGGAGCGACGGCAGCAAGCGAAAATGATCGCAATGTATAATGTTATGCTAATGCAGCGACGGCAGCAAGCATCGAAACGAAAATGATCGCAACGTATAATGCGTAAGGTGCGATGTTATACTAATGCAGCGACGGCAGCAAGCGATGCGTCGACAGCAAAATAATACGACGAAAATTAACCATTTAATTCGAAATGTATTAAATATTTATATTTGATACAAATTAACATTTCCATTAAAGATTTTAACTGCTATGCAAACATGCGGTAGAAAACTTGGTCAGCAATGATAAAGTAGCACGAAAACTATGTTGCTATTCTGGATGCAGCAAAATTTATGACAGCAAAACGGTGCAACGGGGCAGCGACGGCAGCGGTACTATGACAGCAATTGTGCGTCTTCAGAAAGCGAGTTAAATTTTTTTTAAAATTCATAATTTTTCCAATAATTAAGTTGAATTTTTTAACTCGTGCCCCACGTTGGGGGTAAAACAGAAGGGCTTTTCTGCTTACACAGAATAAGAATAACTTTCGCCGAATAAAATAAAACGTGTCTGTTTTACTTCGTTATAAAACTTAAACTTAGACTTTAAGCTGACTTGATTTTTATTGAAGCTGCTACAATACTGTTAATGTTTCAGTATGTATATTAGACTGTACCACCTCCTATGCAAAAAACACAAGTGCGCCGTATACCAGCGAATATGACGTATTTTTGCAAGACAATTACGAAAAAAAATTATATTTTTTTTTTACCGAACGTAGGGGTCGCGCATTGACATATAACTTCATATCTCTGGTGTTTACAGTCGGATTTTAAAGTTTGGTATATCAATGTTTTTGTCTCAAGGAGACAAATATGACCTATACAGAAGTCATTGATTTCAGGTGTAGCATTCTAGTAATTACCCTCCAGATCTCAGTTTCTACCATCCTAATGTACCACCCTAATATTAAAAAAATAAAGATCTTAAAATATCATTAATCTTTTGCTCAGGAAGTATATCGATATTTCCAGCAGAAGAATTTTCAAAAAATTTTTGAAAATTTTTTGCCGAACGTAGGGCTCCCTGTTTTAATTTTCATCATATCATCGGTATTAAAAGTCTGATCATATTGAATGACATATCGATGTTTTTGTTTGAAAGAGACCAATTATTTTTCTCCAAAATAAAAAAAAAATATTCCTACAAGTCCTTGGAAGGCCTTAAATTGATGTTGATTAATTTTAAAGCTCGTAAAAGAATAAAAAATTGCGAGTGACTTAAATAATACCAAATTACCAAGGGAGTATGATGTTATAACTTTTTTATTGTATCTGCGGCATAACAGTGATAAAAGTCGAAAGTTGGATGTTTTTAAACAAGAAGCTGTTAGAAATGTAATCGTTTTGTGGCAATGCGCCGTCATACCAATTATAACCCTAGCGGCGGTTCGGAAACGTGTTGATGTACTTGTGAATAACTATTATACAATTTCTAAAAATCGATTGAGATATAACGTGAATGCTTGAAATAAATAACACCTCAAATAAAATTCCAGACGCAGCAAAAATGTTCCTTGTTGATCAGTGCGGTCCAAGATCAAAGGCATAGATGATGTCTATGAAACAGTGTCGATGAGAACTGCCACTGTAGAAGTAAGGTCAGTTGCTGCAACATCGAATGCGATGTACTCTGCCAGCGTTGGGTACGAGCCAGATAGCGAGGACGAAGAGGAATTTGAACAAAACGTAAGCGAATCACAGACGATACAAAAAAATATTGCAGTGGCGGACATATCACTGCGAAATTATAGTTCTGCTTTGGATCAGTTCGCTTTGGTGCACTGCATGCGACCATGTTAATAAAAGATTTACAATTGTCGATTGCTCCAAAAGCTGAAGAGGAGCTTCCTAAACAGCAGAAAAAATAACTCAATTCATGGATGGGCTTATCATTACAAAAAATAAAGTATTTAGAGAACGTGTCAAATTTCGAAAAGAGGCTTTAGCAGCAGCTAAGTGTGAATAGTTGCTAACGTGTATTTCGTTTGATGGGAAAAAAAGCCAACTTTAAAAAGATTCACGGAGGCAAATGTGACGCGTAACGTTGTTGTGAATGAAGAAAATGTCACCATTGTGAAAGAACCAAATTAAAAATTCATCGGCTATTCTACGCCCACTGACAGCACTGCAGTAGGTGTCCAGAGGAGCATCGTGGAATATTTGAATAAAGAAAATTATAGCATGGATCACTAAATTGCAATTAGTTGCGACGGAACACCTACCACCACCGGCTACAAAGGAGGAGTTATTGCAAGAATGTGAATAAATAAAATAATAATACAATGCAAATTTAATAAATCACAACAAAAATAGTGTTGATACCTCTTTTAGCATTGGCGTTACGGATTTTTTATTCTTTTACGAGCTTCAAAATTAATCAAAATCAATTTAAGACCTTCCAAGGACTTGTAGGAATATTTTTTTTTTATTTTGGAGAAAAATAATTGGTCTCTTTCAGACAAAAACATTGATATGTCATTCAATATGATCAGACTTTTAATACCGATGATATGATGAAAATTAAAAAAGGGAGCCCTACGTTCGGCAAAAAATTTTCAAAAATTTTTTAAAAATACTTCTGCTGAAAATATTGATATACTTTTTGAGCAAAAGATTAATGATATTTTAAGAGCTTTATTTTTTTAATATAAGGGTGACACATTAGGATGGTAGAAACTGAGATCTGGAGGGTAAGTACTAGAACGGTACACCTGAGGTCAATGGCCTTTATAGAGGTCATATTTGTCTCTTTGAGACAAAGACATTGATATACCAAACTTTAAACTCAGTCAACAAATTAACTCACACTTGAGCAGAAATCGTTATATAACTGAAAGGCAATCAGGCTTTAGAGCCAAACATAGTTGTATCACTGCTCTAATTGATGTAACTGAAGACTTGCGCTCTAGCATAGATGACAATGAAGTTGGGTTCTTAGTTCTATTAGACCACTATAAGGCTTTCGATACAGTCGACCATAACATTTTACAGGCTAAACTTCTTAATTTATTTAACTTTTCACCATCTGCCGTGGATCTTATTGCGTCATATCTTTCCGATAGGTCGCAAGCTGTTTTCGCCAACAACGTTTCGTCAGTCTTTCTACCCATTGCAAGAGGTGTTCCTCAAGGCTCTGTTCTGGGATCTCTCTTTTTTTTCAATGTACATAAATGACCTACCCAGTGCTCTGGAAAACTGTAAGATCCATATGTACGCAGATGATGTTCAGTTGTACGTTAACTGTAAACGTGAGAGCCTCTATAACTGCATCAACATTCTAAATAGTATGCTTGGAAAAATTGGTAATTGGGTAGCAAAAAATGGATTAAGCCTTAATCTAACAAAGTCAAAATGTTTGGTAATTTCGAAGAAAATCATTGACATTTCCACTGCTCTCAACCTTTCATTAAATGGAAGCAACATCGAATACGTTGACTCTGCAAGAAACCTAGGCATCACCTTCAACAGAACGTTAACTTGGAATAACCACATAAGTACCACGATTGGGAAAGTCTACAGCATGCTTCGTGTTCTTTGGAATACGCAGTATTTTACACCTCTTAATATACGAATGCTTCTTGCTAAAGCATATCTCATACCAACAATGCTATATGGCTGCGAAATTTTTGCAAACTGTGATAGTCTAAGTAAAAATAAATTAAACGTTCTCTTTAATAATATTGCTCGTTATGTGTTTGGACTGAAAAGAAGAGACCATGTTTCCCAGTACGCTAAAAGAATCCATGGCTTAACCTTTGATAATCTGCTGAACTTTCGTACGCTTTTATTGTTGCATAAGATTGTATGTAGTTCTGAACCCAGTTATCTGTTTTCCAGATTAAACTTTTCTAGATCCAATCGTACTAATATGATTAATTGTTTACGTGTCTCTTGTTCAACATCTGAAAGGCAGTTTTTTGTACACTCTGTTCGTCTTTGGAACGCACTTCCTAATAGTTTAAGATCTTGTGATAACGCTGTGCAATTTAAAAATAAACTAGCTTTACTCTTTTCTTCGCTGTAATATTAAGTAATATTAAGTAGTCAAATATGTCAAGTAATTAAAAGGTTAAAAGGATGGATGTTAAATAAATGTTATATTTAAATTTTATATTTATGTTTTTTTCTTCTTTCATATTTCACACTGGGTAACACATTGTTTATTTGTATGTTTTAAAATTATTTATTTAAAGTTGAAAGTATTTAATTTTATTGTTTAATTCGTTTTTACTTTTATAAGAATTGTTACTAAAACATTGATTTTAATATGTTATGCAGTACTATATATTATAAGTCTAATATTTAATCGTTGTTTACGCTACATGCTGCCGGTACTGATGATAAGGTTATAAAACTTTGTTGTGCCGGTTTTCGAAAGAAACAAATAAATAAATAAATAAAGTGCTTGAACCAAAAAAAAAAAAAAAAAAATCTGACTGTAAACACCAGAGATATGAAGTTATATCTCAATGCGCGACCCCTACGTTCGGTCAAAAAAAAAAATTAAATTTTCTTTCGTAATTGTCTTGCAAAAATACGACCTATTCGCTGGTATACGGCGAACTTTTTTTTTGAGGTACGGTCTAAAGTATATCTATGTATAGTACATTGCATTGTGTTATATTGGTTTTACATAAAAAATACTTGCTGACAGTGGCGGTAAAATGGTGCTTTTAACAGTGGCAGTACAATTAGTGCTTTAACACCTCCTCTTAATCTAGCGGAGTCGTATTCCTTTTTGCAGTTCGTGCATTTTTTGCTAATTTCAAAGACTCGGTTGTTGCCCTTCGTTGCTGAATTCAATGCATTGCCAAGGCTGTTTGTTTTTATATATAATACTAGCTTTTCCCGGCGCGCGTTGCTGCACCCTGCAACTATATGGGAACATAATAGGTGTATTCAAAACTTTTCTTAGACTCATAGTTTAACACCACTGTTATTTTCCACTGCCCGTTACAGTTTCCCAGTAGCAGGAGATCACCAAATAGTAACTCCATTTTGAGTTTGTAAGTAAGTATTGCTACTTTTACTTTCAAAGCTATTCGATAATACAAATTTTAATTGTATGGGCGGAGCCACACCCTCTTATATAATGCTCATCCCAGTTTTCTAGTAGATGGACATTACCCTGTTTTAGTACAGTTGCCGACAGTAAGCATACAGACTAAATTACCAAAATGTAGCCCAATCGACGAAAACCGTAGGAAATATAGCATTTTTATTGATTTGTGGGCGGTAAAAGGGGGTGTGACAGAAATTTAAGCCACCTCGTACTTGAAAAAAATGTACTGCCAAAATTTCAGCTCTATCGAATTTGAAATTTCGAATTTGAATTTAAATTATTTTTACAACAAAAACAAATTTTGAGCCTTTTTGTGAGGAAAACTCCAAAATTTCAGACCTTTTTTGAAAAAATATTTAAAATTAAATATTTGCACATGTAACCTAAGAAAACAACTAAAAATATGCGATTTTGTAAAAAATTTGTACTACAGCACCATCTGGTGTCCAAGGTGGTTCAAAGAAGATAGTGCTAAAAAACTCATCGTACCTCAAAACTACTATATACCAATTTTTATTCTAATCGCATGAGCGGTTTGGGAGTTTTAGGTGGTTTTGTAAAAAATTTGTACTATAGCGCCCTCTGGTGTTCAAGATAGGTCAAAAACGATATCAGCAGAACACTCATCGTACATGAAACCCTCTGTATACCACTTTTCATTCTAATCGCATTAGCAGTTTATGAGTTTTAGGCAGTTTTGTAAAAAATTTGTACTACAGCGCCCTCTGGTGTCAAGGTGGATCAAAATTGATAGGCCACGAACACGCACCGTACCAAAAAACTTCTATACACAAATTTTCATGCTAATCGGATGAGTAGTTTAGGAGTCTATTGCGGCCTTACAAACATAAGCTCCTTTTTTATATATATAGATATTAGTTCTATTTTATAAATTATTGTACTATGTAAATTTTTGTGTTATATATGTTTTTGTTATTTTTAGGTACTGCTTATTCCTTTATAAGAAGAAGAAATTTAATAATAAAGTACAGTTGGAAAGTTACATTGAGAAAGCGTGAGCAGTTTTGTTAAACCATCCCTTTTTCAGCTAGTTATTACCAGTTCAAGTGCTGGTAATAACCAAACAAATAAATTCAAACTTCTACTAGTTCAAGTGCTCATTGAAGAAAAAAATTAAGATTTTCAACTTTCAATCAGTCCAAGTGCTGACTCAAGAATTTGGCCATTGGATATTGCAATAAAAAAAGATCCAACAAAGATCACGTAACAGTAACCCGCCAGGACAACAAAAGCAGACATCAACAAAATAGAAGCAGTCTGTGGCAAAAGAAAACTTTAAATGAAGAGATTAATACCTTTTAAGAATTGGTAGAGCTTCAAAGGCTGATAGGTGCTGAAATACAAGCCGCCTTCAGGAACTAAAAAAAGAATTCAGCTGATCGGAAGAAGACTGCATCCTATTTTGAAGACAGCATTCAACGTTTCGACGAGGCCTGGGCATCAGGTTGCTGCCCGGGTTAAAGTTAGACCAGATTACTTCTCGCAGAACTATTATTATACCGAGATTATGACTTTGGTACACCTACAGAGAAGAGTTTGAGCAGCAAGAACCAACTATTAAGTCAAGATATGTTCCCGAAGCAACTCTAAGTCTGGCTACCACAACTGGCTAACTGAAACTCTAGTGCTAGCGCTCGAAACTCTAGTTTGGTCAACGTTTCTGGAATTATAAGAAAGGAAGCAGCAGCATTGTTTCACTACGTAGAATTTGTGCGGGTCTGACAACAACGAGGATCAACCATCACAATTCTATGAATTAAAAATAAACACAATCACTTGGTTGTGGCGTCAAATTGAAACCCTTAATGCAGATATATCAGAACATTGAGAAACTCCGAACTCTCAAGGATATAATCTAGATCCGTCAACTGCAGTTCTTATGAAATTGTTTTTATTTTAAATTATATTCCGTCCAACAGTAGTATAAACTTATATGATTGTCATTTATCTAACATTTTCCATAAATCTATCATTGCTCGTTAACTTCTAATAAATTACCCTGTATACTAGGATACTTTAACTTGGGGCACATTGAATAGATATAAAGCTCAGATGATAAAATTTTGATTCCTTTTAACTTAAAAAATTCAATTGAATACCACATTTACCACTCACTGTATGCTCACGGTCTTTTGCAGATAAACAGCGTCAAAAACGACCTTAACAGGATTTTAGACTTGATTTTTGTGAATAACGGACTTTAAACATCGCATCAGCAGGTGTGATATACCTCTCACAAGTAAATCAGTGCACCATAAAGCTATTTCCATACAGTTATCATTTTATTCATATCTTGATAAAACCCTCCATGCCAATGATATATGTATTATGACTTTTTTGATGCGGACTACCAAGCTTTACATAATTTTTGTAATATCATCGATTGGAAAGTTATGGTGCAAGGTAAAAATATATTTTTATGCACTACATTTAAAAAAAAGGACCTATTGAAAGTGTTTGTCTTTATGTCCCCAGTAAATGCAAACGGCGTAGCTTTAACTCTATCGAGTCAATCCAAAAGCGTTTTGGTTGTTCTACAACTCGAAGCGAAAAAGCTGAGGCATTCCCAATACGATGGAATATCAACTTCTATATAACTTCTAAAATGTTGTGCACCCTCTCTGTACATTCCCTGAACCATTATTTTCAACATGTCCCTCTCAAGTGGAATATTCCTTGATGATTGGAAAACTTCCTATATCACACCCGTTTTCAAAGCTGGTCAAAAATTGTTAATTACGAACTACAGACCAATTACAAAGCTATCAGCTATACCAAAAGTTCTCGATTGTATCGTTAACAAGCGTCTTTTTCACGAAGTTAAAAATCGCATTTCCAGTTATCTACATGGCTTCTTCACTGGTCGTTCGACGTACAGTAACTTGGCAATTCTTTCAAATTATTGTATCAATACAGTTGAGCGTGGCTTACAAGTAGACGCACTTTACACTGATTTCGTGAAAGCTTTCGATTGCATTCTGCATAAAGTCCTCCTGCTTAAATTGGAAAACTTAGGTATTCATTCTAACTTTCTGAAATTAATTCCATCGTATTAAATGGCAAGAAAATTTATTGTTAAGATGGATAGGTGCTACTCCCGTATCATTTATGCCAAATAAGGAGTCCCACAGGGTAGTCATTTGGGTCCTTTGTTATTTAACATCTTCATAAATGATGTTGCTAAAATTTTTTATTACTGCAATGTCCTACTCTATGCTGGTGACCTGAAAATGTACGCAGCTACACAAAGATTGTCACAAAGACGACAGGACGACATAAACTCCTTTGTTTACGAGGCCACGTAACCCTGTGGTCACTGAACACTCCCTCACGACTACCCGCCGTTGTGGCAAAAAAGACGCTGCAGTCTTCAAGGTGGTTGACGCGTCGCTGCACGATTCACGCTAGGCAAGATCAAGGGACACGAATTGATCTTCTACCAGGACGGACAACTTGAATCTAAAAACCCAATTAGAAGGAAGAATTCAACGAGACACCGAACGAAAAATCAACAATCCAAACAACCGAAACATTCAACAATTTAACATTATACGGAGTCCACATTTACGAAACAAATCACAAAATAAACATTCTAAAACAACTCACAAAAAAGGTATAAATAAATTGGAATTTCACCCACCCACAACACCATCAATAAATTGTGTTATTTCTTTCTTTTCCAACCACATTTTCACCACCCGAAAATTTTGGTCCACTCGAGCCTGAAAAAGGAACCACAATATTGGTTTGGAAATAACACGATTGACAAAGAGAACACACACAAATTAATTCGATTAAAAACAAAAAAGTAAACACAGAGTTGCAACAATTAAAAACAACACAGGTTGAACTTCACTATTTGGCAAATACAAAGCTGCAGCAGAATACCACAAAATCAACGAAACATAAACTCAAGTTTTCAACAACACAATCACCCACCCACCCATTACTCAGGAAATAAAACACAGTAAGTTTGCATTTGTGGCGTCCGTGGCGTAGTTGGTTAAAGTGCGTGGCCGCTATGTCAAAGCACCTGGAGACCCAGGTTCGAACCCCAGCAGCGACAGAAAATTATTTTGAATTAAAATAATTTTTCTGTACGGCCGCCACCTCTCTGCAGACAATGGCAAACCTCAGAGAGTAATAAAAATGCCATGTAAAGCTTCTTGAGAATAAGAACATTCCGTTCATCGCCGTTCGGAGTCGGCGTTAAGCCTGTTGGTCCGTTTCTCGGTCAATTGTGTACAAACTTAATAACACGCACAACACAATTGATCATAAGAAGCTAGGTCAAAGTGCTTTCAAGGGCTGAAACGGCCAGTTATTTATTTTTTTATTTTTTAAGTTTGCATTTAGTTCATTTTATTATTCATTGCTTATTGAAAACATACACGATAAAATTTACACATTAAAATTCACACATTATAATTTTCACTCTAAATCTCACACAAACAAAATATAAGAAACACTTTTTAATTGTGCACAAAATATTTGTATTTACATACATAATTTAAACAAGCAAAAAACGACTGCGAGTCTGTTGCTGTAACTAACACACGAAAATTATTAGGAACATAAAACAATCATTTTGTGCACAAATTTATTTGAATAAATTTAATTACACTCCATTTAATTTTCTTTGTCTCACTTCTTTTCGACACTTGTTGTTTGCCTATGCAAACACACACCCACACCCACACATACACACTAGAGTGTCCCTTATTTTGCGATTTTTGGAAATGTCAAGGGGCTGAAAGGTTTTTTTATGCGTTTTTATATTCTAAGAACGAAACTAAACAATTTTTTTTACGACAACGTTTAATCGTGCCAATTCGGCCCGAAAGTTTCGAAAAAAATTCCATATTAGACCATATTTGCACATATTAAAAAAAAATCTTTTCTCTCCTTTTTTGGATTTTTTGGAACACATATACAAGAAATATGATATCTACAAAGTTTTTTATGGTGTTCGTGGTTACCGCCCCTGCTCCGTCGAAATTTCTCCCGCAGCCTTTTCTCACTTTTTCATAAAATGAGTGCAATTTAGGTATTAAAATCAACAATAAATAAATATATTTTTATTATGCTAAAAGTATTATTACATTTCATTAAATTCACATTATGTACATACAAAAATTAACAATAAATTAAAAAACTAGTATTTTACCCTGCGGCGAGCGCACAACAAGCTAATGCCTACAAGCAGTCTTATTGCGGCTTTTCAACCGAAATCATAGTTTTTTTTTTATAAATAAAAAATATCAAAAACCAAAAATGTATGCCCCCTGGAGGGTAAAATTATAATAAGAAATAAAATTAATTATAAGTTTTTTTAAAAGTACAGTAGACTCTCAAAAATTGGAACCACTTTTTTCCACGCGTTCTGGAATTTCTGGACTTTTTTTTCACAGAAATATAAAAGAAAATAATGAAACTGATTAAAAAAATGTATGTTAACACAAAAGAATTTTTATATATTAATATTTGACGTTTTTTTAAACATAAATTTCATATAATTCCCCTATTTATATTTATATCAATGAGCAAAGATCACTTTTGAATTTAATAAATAAATAAACGTCCAGAAATTAGAACCAGAGGCTGGATTCTGAACATCGCCTAAATAAAGCTTATTTCCTATCGCCAAAATGCTAAAAAATTTCTTCGTCAAGTTCCTTGGCGATTTCGCTTAGTTGCGATTCTCAATTTAAAGTCGCCTAGCTAAAAATTTTACTTCAGCTATTTGCCGCTGGAGGCGTACTTTTAGCGATGCTTATGTCAAAATATGTAAATAAAACAATTAAAAAAGTAATAGTTGGCTGCTTATAACGAATTCAGCGCGTGGAATTAATTTTATAGTAAGAAATACGCAAAGAATTACGCGAAATAAATTAAGAGTGAGAAGAAAAATGCTGATAAGTTCTCCATTCGAGGTATACCATCAATCAGCTTGGTTGTAGGAGTTCAAGGAAAACCGTGGAAAACGATTATTTTTATGATAACTAGACTAGCTAGTAATTTGTTTTACTCTAAAATTGTTAATATTTTAAAAGATATTTCATGTCAAAAAGCGAACGTTCCGTAAAAATTAAACGGAAAAACTATTTTTTTAATTTGACGGTCAATATTTCCCAAACCAACAAAGTTATGTCAATAATTAAATTTTTGATACTTACAATTTTCTGAGTGAAACTACATATCCAATATGTATCCAAAATAAATAGCTTATTTTCTCGGTTGTATCCAAAAAGATACACTGGGCATTTAGGGGTTAAATATTCTGTATTTAAACAAAAACAAGCAAAACAATGTTCTACAAAGAAAGTGATTTCTCTGTGTAGTGCCTAAAACTGTGATATTATTTTTTCTGAAATTTTCCAAAATCATTCTATTGTATAATTAAAGCAGTAGAGAAAAGCGAAAAACGTACAAATATATTTTATAGGATACGGATTAGGACAAAAATTTAGACAGACCAAAAACGCACCTTTCCAAATTAGGAAAGGGATGCGGACAAGGATTAAGTGAAGAACTTGAACCGGGATTAAAACAAGATTTTGGGAATGAAGTAATAAATTTGGGACAAATAAAAAAATAACGGAAGGATGAGGATAAGTTTGGGAACAAAGGAAAGATAGGGACAAAAAAAAGGACACGGATAAAAAACACTGTCTTGTCAAAACCTACGGGTGTCTTGTCAAAACCTACGGCACAGCCAACTCTTTTTTTATTTAAAAAATAATTTTTCAATTTCCGATGTCTTTATCATTTGCCTTTGACTTTTCTGGAAAAGTCATTGCGAATAGTTGCAATATACCTGCAAGCCCCAGTATTGACACACGGTCAATTATAATTGACATTAAGTCGAGCCCACTCTTTTGATGGCGTGAACATTTTTATTAAAAAGACTACGCAGTGCATTTTACCCATTAATATAACATCAAGTATAGTTTATACAGACATATATCAAAAAATGTAAAAGTTTTAATAAAAAAAAAAACTAACACTAGATATTTTTTTCGCATTTTGGCGTTTTGACGGCATACGGGTTTACTAGTCATTTAAAATATCTTTAATATACATTTTTTAATCACTAATAAATAGAAAATTATGTTAACAATTAAAAAAGTTCAATATTTCACTTTTAGCGGCAACGAAAAATTGGATATTAAAATTATTGCTAAAAACAAAATTAGAGTTGCTTCAAAACGCTAAAAATCCGTTCAGAATCGCAATAATCGCTTAAATTTTAGCCTCGCCAACAGCTGTTTCATCATTCGTTAAACTTTCGTTCAGTAGCTAGTAATTTTAGAGAATAGGCGACAGAAATTTAGCGATAATCAGGTTGAGAATCGTAAAATCGCTAAAAATATCTAAGCGAAGAAAATTTAGCTTTAGCGATAAAAATTTAGCTTTAGCAATTTTCAGAATCCAGCCTCAGGTTCTGATTTCAGAGCGTTCAATATTGAAATGGCAGGTTCTAATTTCTGGAAAGTTCGAATTTGTGAGAGTTATAACTTGTGAGAGTGTACTGTATTCCTTTTTTTTTGTCAGTTCGAGAATATTTTTCGAGTATTTTGGGCCAGAATAAGTAGGTTTTGTAGCTGCGCTTCAATTGCATCTTGTCTCAACTCAAGAATTTCTCGAGCTTACAAAGTCAAAAGTGGAGCTACAAAACCTACTTATTGTGGCCCAAAATACTCGAAAAATATTCTCCGTCTGTTTTTAAAAATGTTTTAAGTTTCGTTCTTAGAATATAAAAACGCATAAAAAACCTTTCAGCCCCTTGACATTTCCAAAAATCGCAAAAAAAGGGACACTCTATTACACACATATATAATCGCTCTCTCGACGGCGCACAGTGGTTGAGCCCCATACAAAAAATGTCAAGAAATAGCAGTAGTCGTCGTAAATCAATAAAATTGACTGTATCAAGATAAAAATAAAAATGTTTTGATATCCGCCCACAACCACGCCTACCTCCCATATAACATAAAAATTAAAAATGACTTATCCTATGATGAAACCACATTGTCAGAAATCTTAAATTAAAGTGTTTAATAAAAGAAACATTTTTTCCGCCATGCCCACCTCCCCCAAAAAATTTTTCACTCCACTTGTTTTCCAAATTTTAAACTTTAAGGTGATATAGCATCTTAACCGTTAAAATAAGATGTTCATGTTACTGTAAGATATTATTTTAAAATTATTTTGTAAAATTTTCAAAATAAAGCAGCGTTTCGCTATAATTTAAAAAAATTTTAATGAACCTTTTGCATTCTGCAACAAATTAATAATTATTGTTTGGTCATTTTGGCATTAAGGGACAAAATCGATTCATATTATATTACGTTCTATTTCAATACAATTACTAGTATTCATTTGGTTATCTAACTTTGTTTAATTCTACATCAATTTGTTCAATATTATTATTTTTCGTACCACTGTTCTTCTTATTTGCTGGAAACCTTCCGTTATCCATTTTTATATACTAACTCAAGTCATTAATTTGCACAAATTATGTACTCTTTTGCTAGCATAGAAAATAATAAAGTTCAGTTCAGTTATAACGTTGCATAGAACATACATGCTTTTTATTGCTACGCGATCGTGCTCATACATTCCAATAGTGAAATAGTTTGAGCTCATAATTTTTTCCATCAGGTTCATCCACAAATCAACATTTTTGGCGCCCAACGTGGGACACGATCGCAATTACTTGGTAAAAAGCTGACAACTTATTTTCATCATCAACTTGGACAATCATTTAAGCATGACATGACATCACCAGACGGAGGCTCTTTTATAGAAAAATAGCGCATAGCTTAGCAAGGAAAAAAATAGCAAAATTGGTCTGCATCTTAAACCTTAGCAGTAAACAGGTATTTACGTATGAATTTTTATACGAATGTGCTTAAGACTCAACTATTTGGAAAATTAATTGCAAAACTCAACTATAAAATTCCTGCATAATGACACATTCGTTTAAAAAGAAGTAGTCGCATATGTTTTACTAACTTCAACAACAACAACAACATTAAAAGCATCAAAAGCTCTGCTACAATACTTCTTGCACTTGATATTTACCACTCTACTTCTCCTCGCTTGTTCGTGCATAGCTTCGCACTTCGTCTATGCACTTTTACATGCTGGTTGCTAATCTCGCCCATCGTAACACTATAGTCGTAAAATCTATTTACTGCGCGACTGCACTGTCGACGTCGTTACTCTTTTGCGCGCACTACTCTTAGTGAAATAGTCTGAATTGCGCAATCTAAGTCTCATCGTTTTCGCATTGCTTGTATACTCTTCATTCGTATACACTCTTGTTTTTCAACGCACAAAAAGCTATTTGGAAATTCAATTTTTTATAATTTTTTGAGTTCATAATTATTTTCGCTGGCTTATATTTTTGTAAATCACATTTCATCAATTGTAATAATGACAGAATTACTTCCCACTCTACAAAAACAACGTGCCAGAACAAAGGGCAATGTAAAACGAATTCAAAACTTAATAAATGAAGAAATGTCTGCAGCCGAATTGGAATGTAGGTTGAGTCTAGTCGAAGCATATTTTAAACCACTTTTGAGTGTGCAATTGGATATAGAAAAATTAAATCCACAAGATGAAGATGGTCGAACAGATATAGAAGAATTGTGCATTAAAACAAAAGCAAAAATAATCCAGTATTTAGGCGACAATTACAAGCGGTCTCATTTAGAAACAAGTATAGCTGTACCATTTGCAAACATAAGCAAATTGCCTGCATTAGAATTACCTAAGTTCGATGGTAAATATTCAGCGTGCAAAAATTTCATTTCGTTTTTTAATCAATTCGTCGATAACGATTCATCATTGTCAACAATAGAAAAATTCAACCATCTTATTCACTGTCTATCTGGGCAAGCACTAGACACCTTTCGAGCATTCCAAATAACAGCAGACAACTACAAAAAGGCTCTTAATCGTTTGAATGAGCGCTATAACAACACAACATTGATTTTCCTTGAACACATTGCAAATTTGTATGAGCTGCCGGAAGTGCGTGAACCCTGACCTCGAAGTGCGTGAAAAATGACCTCGAACGACGTTGTCATTTTTTAGAAGCAACCGTTAATCACACAAACAAATACAATCCTCCGGAAGTGCGTGAAAAATGACCTCGAACGACGTTGTCATTTTTTAGAAGCAACCGTTAATCACACAAACAAATACAATCCTCCTCAAAGACAAATACAACGCAAAGATAATCGTACTTCGTTGCATACACAGCAAAAATCTTGCATTATGTGCAAGTGCACCGACCACTGGATAAGCAGCTGCAATGCCTTCAAGGCACTAGATGTTGATGCCAGATTCAATACGGTCAAGAAGTTGGGAGTCTGCCTCAATTGTTTACGCGAAGGCCACGGTGTCGCGAAATGCATTTCAAAATATAAATGCAAAATTTGCAAGAAATCACACCATACCCTATTGCACCGATCAATTGATGCAAACGCATCGTTGTCCAGCGCCACTGCGCCATCAAGTGCATTATCCCCAAACGCCGCTGTCGAATACACAGCCACTGTGAATGCACACTTGGATATCGCATCGACTAACACTATTCTTGCTACAGCTGTCATCCTAGTTCGAAATTCATCTGGAGAGTTTCAGTTAGGTCGTGCACTTCTAGATTCCGGGTCACAGGTCAACTTAATACATGAACATTTTGCTAATCTATTGAATTTACCTAAATGCAAAACTAATATCAATCTATTTGGCGTTGGTTCGTCATCTAAAATCAAATTTGAGGCACACACCGTTATTCGTTCTCGCTATAGCGACTTAGAGTTCGACATCAATTTGCTTATCACGAAACGGCTCACTGGCTATCAACCGGAATCTGATATTGATATAATAGAATGGCAATTGCCATCAAACATAGAACTAGCCGACGAATACTTTCACAAAGCTCAGCCGATCGATATGCTTCTTGGCGCTGAAAGATTTTTTGATATTTTGAGATCTGGCCAAATCAGGCTTGGTTCCAATCTACCCACATGTCAAAACACAATGTTTGGATGAGTTGTAGCTGGGCGCTTTAAATTGTCTAAAAATGTTAACGTTATGCAGTGCAGCATAGCCAATAAAGCTGACGAAGATCTCAATAGACAACTCGAACATTTATGGTCAGTAGAAGAAGTACATAATAAGCCTAAAAAATACACTGACGAGCAGCAAGCATGTGAGTCATCGTTTATTTCGAACGTAGAAACGAAAGATGATGGTCGTATTATAGTCAAGCTGCCATTGAAGGAGCAACCAGACGTATTGGGCACATCTTATGGCATCGCCTTGAAACGGCTTAGTTATTTGGAGAAACGCTTGGCCAAAGACGCAAATTTGAAATCGCAGTATGTGCAATTCATGCGGGAATACGAGCAATTGGGACACATGTCGCGTGTCGAGCAGCCCAACATGAATACACCGCACTACTTCATCCCACACCACTGCGTCATAAAGCCAAGTAGCACAAGCACAAAACTCAGAGTCGTATTCGACGCCTCTGCTAGCACATCGACAAACAAATCATTGAACGACATTCTTCAAACTGGGCCAACAATCCAAGATGAATTGTATCTACAAGTACTTCGCTTTTGACTTTATCGTTATGCTTTGACAGGAGACATCGTTAAAATGTATAGAATGGTTCTTATGCATAGCTCACACAGACCGTTGCAACAAATTTTATGGAGAGAAAGAGACGATCAAGAGGTTTCCGTGTATCAACTAAATACTGTAACGTACGGAATGTCAGCATCACCCTTTTTGGCAATTCGTAGTTTAAATTTTTTGGCACACAAATGGCAGAAAACTTTTCCTACTGGTGCACTCGTAGTCAAAAACCACTTTTATGTTGACGATATGCTCACTGGAGCAAACGATGTTGAACAACTCTCCACAATCAACACTGAAGTAAAGCAGCTTCTACAAAAAGGTGGATTTGAGTTAGCAAAAATTCAATCCAACTACCCAGCTCTGAATACTGCCGACCACAACAAGAATTTGAATTTAGACGTTCCTTACACGACACAAGCACTAGGTATCAATTGGGAACCGCAGAGCGACTTCTTTAAGTTATCATTTCAGCCGAAGAAAGATTACGTCTCCACAACGAAGCGATCAATTTTGTCACTAGCAGCATCGATATTCGATCCAATGGGAATAATTTGCCCTATAGTAATACAGCCAAGAGTCGTATTGCAAGATTTGTGGATCAATAAAATTGACTGGGACACCGAAGTGCCACAAACTTATCAAACATTCTTTAAAAACTTCGTCGAAGATCTTCACAACATGCAATCTTTGCGCATCCCGCGCTACATACTCGCTGTAAGTTCGACGAACATTCAGCTACACGGATTTTGCGATGCGTCAAATAGGGCATATGGTTGCTGCTTTTACGCATGAGTGTCTGACGACAAAGGCAATGTATACGTAAATTTACTTACTGCTAAATGTCGCGTAGCGCCTACAAAAAAAGCTCACTGCCGCAACTTGAATTGTGTGGTGCACACTTACTCGCGAAATTGTATGCTAAAATCAAATATCTTTTCGACGATATCAAACATGAAGTATACTTATGGACAGATGCAGTTGCTATTCTGCGCTGGGTGCAGATGCATTCTTCTATGCTCATCACCTTTGTCGGTAATCGTGTATCCGAAATTCAAGATGAAACTACAAATTGTACCTGGAGGCATGTCCCTACCAAAAGTAACCCAACTGATATCGTATCGAGGGGTTGCTCAGTCACTGAACTAATACAATCAAGTTGGTTCACTGGACCCAATTTTCTCACAAAACCACCAGCAGATTGGCCGACTACAAATATTTCGAATTACAATTCAAATGATGTTGATTCGTCGATCAAAAAATCGACGTTCACATGCGAAATCAAGGAAAACTCACTTTTAGACATGGTCGAGCGCATGAGCTCATATAACAAAATTCTTCGTGTAACAAGTTTGCTGATTCGATTTCGTCGTATATGCATAAAAACACCACCACATAGCAACTTGTCGATTACGCCAGATGAAACTAGGACCGCACTAGTTTGTATAATATGGAACATACAGCAACAACAGTTTACAAATTAATTCAAATGCATAGAACGTGGCATCGATATTCGCAACTCGCTAAGGACGCTTAGTCTCCTTATAGAAAACGTTAACAATTTCCCTCTGCTGCGTGTGGGAGGACGCCTGGAAAACGCTGATATACCTAATGACAGAAAACACCCATTTTTAATGCCGAAAAATAATCACTTTGTCGATTGCTTCGTACGTCATCTTCACGTCTTGAATTTCCATGCTGAAGGAAAAGCTTTGGTAGCATTCATTCGGCAAACATTTTGGGTAATCGGCGCTAGAACAATTGCACGTCGAACAGTTCGCTCGTGTGTCAACTGCGTGCGATATCGTCCCAAGCTTTTACAACAACTTATGGGAATCGAGCCAGCAGAACGAGTTACAAAAGGAGCTCCCTTTGAACGATGTGGTGTCGATTTCTGTGGCCCGATCAACACTTATTTAAAGATACGTGGCAAACGTCCATACAAATGCTATGTAGCGGTATTCGTGTGCTTCGTGACCAAGGCAGTTCACATCGAAGCCGTATCAGACTTATCGTCAGATGCTTTCATTGCCGCACTCAAGCGCCTCATTGGACGTCGCGGACTGCCGTCCCTCATTTTTTGCGACAATGCGACTAACTTCTGTGGCGCGAATTCAAAGCTCGCTGAGCTCAAGGCAGCGTTTACTAAACAAACATTTCAAAATGACATATCCAATTTTTGTTTAAATAACCAAATATCTTTCAATTTTATTCCCCCTAGGGCTCCGCATTTTGGTGGTCTCTGGGAGGCCGCCGTTAAATCGGAAAAGGGTCACCTCTATCGCTCATTGGCCAATGCTAAATTATCATTTGAAGAGCTCACAACGGCTTTAGTCGAGATAGAAGCAGTTATGAATTCTCGACCAATATCGCCTGTCTCTACTGATCCAAATGACCTAGAGGCACTTACGCCTGGTCATCTATTAATTGGTCGTCCATTGAATAGCATTCCAGAGCCTACTATAGAATTGGAAGCAATCAGCTACTTGGAACGTTGGAAGCGCATTACTGCTGTCAAGCAGCACTTCCGAAAACAATGGTCCACCGAGTATCTCAACGGAATGATACAACGCAGCCGTTGGACGAGCAACGAAACCAATCTTGTCATTGGAGACATGGTACTAGTTCATGAAGATAATGTGCCACCATTAAGATGGTTGACCGGACGCATTGAAGCAATAATCATTGGTAAAGATGGCAAAGTTCGCGTGGCGGAGAGATCCTTCAGTGGTTTACGTAGACACCTGCCGTAAGGGCTTAATTCCACGGTGCCCCTTGACACGAGGAGTCGTGGTTCATGGAAATGATACCCAGAAAATGAATTTCCTGTGTTTTACCTCCATGACTCCAGACGCGACCAACGCCCCATTATAGTAGTTTCAATACCGGATACACACCACACTTAAGTTGTATATTTAAATTAATAAATATACTGTATGGATAGTTACCAGCATTGGAACGCAACAGTACCAATCATGGACGGCTAGTGTTATCACCATCCACAATTATCGGTTAAAAACGAGACCCATCTAAAATCTCTGACAATTTGAGGAATTGCCACCCGGTTGTAAACAAACGCAACTCCACGCCAGACCACCATAGGTCTTGTTCGCGACATTGAACTACCACAGCCAGCACGAAACTCCCCGAAGGGCCAGCCCACAATAGTCACCCTGGCAAAAGGTTCCACGATGAATAACCATATCAATATCACCAACTTATCAGCTGGTAAATGAAGTATTCCTCTAATACTTATATTTGACTGTGACGTCCTGTCACTAAATTGTACTTGACTAGGCAAAATAAATTTACCTCTTTAGTATAACCAGTACAAAGTACTGTTATTATACTACTCCTCCTCCGTAACGCATTTCATTAACAAGTAACTAATTTGCGTAATTTCGAACGTACCGTCGTTAGCACAATTTAATGTGAAAACTAGGGTAACGTCTCAACAAGTTCACCTATATCCGAAGATACAGGCATTTTCTAGTGTTAAACACTAACTTTACGCTCCAACTGAGGTCGATGATATATCAACGGCTACTCTATGTGGATGACTATTGATTTATTGATTTATTGATTGATTTATTGATTGATTTAAGTATAATAGGCACACTAAGAGCTAGGCTCTTTTATAGTACAGCATAAACATTAATCATAATAACAACTCAATTTAAAAGAATAAATAATAACATTAACTATAAGACAAAATCAGCTTAATCTAATTTTATTAAAAAGAAAAAAATAAAATAACAAAAATTTAAAGAGAATTGAGATATGTTAAAAACTTATGGTATAAGCAGAGGAAGAGTAAGATATAGAGGATAAAACTATAGAGTTGAGAAATAAGCTAGAATAGATTGCCTAAATGGTCCTCTCCTTATGATTTCCCTAATCCTTCGTGGCAGAGCATTCCACAACCTAATGGCGTTGATGAAATTCCCGTGCTAACAAATTATTTGTTGCTTTTGCTACTGCATTCATAGGTATTAACGCCACTATTGCTATGTGCATATAGTCCAACCTACTCCAAGATTAAGCCGTGACACACAGCAGGCTCAAGGTGGGCCTTTTTCTTTTTACACAGATATAAAGGTCAAAAGGATTAGAAAACCCCCTTATATCTGCAACCATCCTCCTTTATCCTGGCTTTGGA
This sequence comes from Pherbina coryleti, assembly GCA_943735915.1. Taxonomy (NCBI): domain Eukaryota; kingdom Metazoa; phylum Arthropoda; class Insecta; order Diptera; family Sciomyzidae; genus Pherbina; species Pherbina coryleti. The sequence goes on from OX030948.1 coordinate 86,935,737, forward strand.
CAGGCTGCTCGTGAAAACAGGCGGAGTTCGCGTGGCGGATGTACGAACTTCGCGTGGTACCTATCGTCGACCAATCCATAAGCTCGCCCTGCTGCCTATTTCTTGAAAGTAGACTCTTTCAACGCCGCTGGAATGTTTGGTCATTTTGGCATTAAGGAACAAAATCAATTCATATTATATTACGTTCTATTTCAATACAATTACTAGTATTCATTTGGTTATCTAACTTTGTTTAATTCTGTATCAATTTGTTCAATATTATTATTTTTTGTACCACTGTTCTTCTTATTTGCTGGAAACCTTCCGTTATCCATTTTTATATACTAACTCAAGTCATAAATTTGCACAAATTATGTACTCTTTTGAGAGGATCGTCCTTTTAGGAGGACGACCCTTTAAAGGGTTGTGCGTTGGGTTTGAAGCCCACCACGTAAAAACAAATTTCAATGAAAACGACAAGAAAAAAGATAAAGATGATTCCCAAATCTGATGACGACTACCGCAAACGAAAAACTGACAATGATTCACGGATATGCACCTGGAACGTCCAAACCCTTAATTGGGATGGTGCCTCTATCCAACTGATAGATATCTTAGAAAGATACAACGCTGATATCACTGCAATCCAAGAAATGCGATGGAAGGGACAGGGTTGCTCACGGCAAGCATGCTGTGATATCTACTACAGCGGCCATGCGGAGAAGCACGAATTTGGATGCGGATTCGTGGTTGGCAAGCGACTACGACATCATGTTCTGCGATTCACACCTGTGATCGAACGACTTGCCATACTCCGTGTCAAGGCAAGATTTTTCAATATAAGCCTGATTTGTGCGCACGCTCCGACAGAAGATAAGGACGATGAGACCAAAGACAGCTTCTACGAGCGCCTTGAAGAGGCCTATGAGCGCAGCCCCCACCACGACATAAAAATCGTGCTTGGTGACTTCAACGCCAAGGTGGGAAAAGAAAATATCTTTGGTCCAACAGTGGGAAAGTTCAGCCTCCACGACAATACCTCCGATAACGGAATGAGGCTGATTGACTTTGCCGCAGCGCGAAATATGGTCGTTAGTAGCACTAGATTCAAGCATCTCAATATTCATAAAGCAACTTGGCTGTCTCCTGATCAAAAGACGCGCAACCAAATTGATCACGTTTTGATTGACGGAAGGCATTCTTCCAGTGTTTTAGATGTGCGCACGATCCGTGGTGCCAATATAGACTCGGATCATTATCTTGTCGCAGTCAAGATCCGTACACGCCTGTGCGCAACCAAGAATGCGCGCAATCCAGCACAGAGAAAGCTAGACGTTAAAAAGCTGCAATCAAAGCAAACAGCCGAAGACTTCGCTACTCGACTCTAACTCCTGCTTCAAGAAAGCACTCCTCCGATCGATGATATATGCGCGCAGTGGAATCATATTTCCCACTCTATGCGTACGGCTGCCGAAGAGGTGATTGGCTATCACCGCCCTCGCCGAAACCAGTGGCACGACCAAGAGTGTCGCGACGCCACTGCAGAAAAAGACGCCGCCTACAAAGCCACCCTGCAGTCGGTTGTAACTCGGTGCTGCTAAGGAGCGATACAAAGAGAAAAGGAGGGAAGAGAGACGCATTTTCAGGTGAAAGAAAAGGGAAGCGGAAATGCGTGAGTGCGAGAAAATTGAGATGCATGGTGACAGGAATGAGGTCCGAAAATTTTTCGAAAAAATAAGACGCCTGGCCGATGGTTTCAAGACCGGGGCCTCTTCCTGCAAGGATGAAAATGGGAATCTAGTGACAGATATCCAGAGTACACTGATGATGTGGAGGGAACACTTGTCTAGGCTTCTGAATGGCGACGACGACAACAATCCCACCAATAGAGATGATATTCCGGAATCCCCAGTTTTGGACGACAGCGTTGAAGTTCCGCTGCCCGACCATAGTGAAGTCTTTTTTTTTTTTTTTTTTTTTTTTTTTGGATTTGCACGGAGGTAAGAAATCTTCATAGATACGTATGACCCGCGCCATACGAATGCACGATTTATATTCTAAGAAGTTCCCGGATCAGCCGGACTGATAGAATGCACCTACGTGCTAAAACTTACCACCTATTGGCAAATAAAAGCCTCCGCTAAGCACAATTGCTTGGCCTTTCAGCGGAAATCAAAATTAAGTAAAGAAACATTTTAAATTTTAGTATTTTTTGCGCTTATGTAAACATCATAAACATCATCGAATAAAAGCACAATCTTCATAATACGAAGCAATACAAGACAACATCCAAAGTAATTTATTAGACCGCATTATAACCGCATATATAACCGCATTTATAATTGATGTCATTCGGCTTGGGGCCACTGTCCAACCCAAGATCCTACGTGGAAAAGAGATGCAACTCTCAAACACCATACCAAACATAGCACAGATATACAAGTATATATTGTGCAGGCACCGAGCTACAGTTATTATTTGGATATGCATTTGGGCCAACCAGGTAAAAACTTGTATGGAAAAGAAATAAACTCTGACACACCAAGCCAAGAGACACGATATACAAGGTCAACTAAGGAAGAACTAAAGATCTAAAATAATTTCATGAAAAAATAAAGCAACGAAACTGAATAAAACGAAAACTTAAAGTATCTATCATATTCGATGATGCTTATTTGTTAAATCGTAAAATCTACACAATTATCGCGAGTTATATTTGTTATCACAAGGAATGCGTTAAGTATTCAAATGTAATATCATTTTGCGTTTTAAGACATCATCCCAGTCAGAAAAATTTATCAAGTTCAAGTTGCCATTTGAATCACTACACATTAGGGCGTATCGAATTACAATTTTTTTTCGAATTTCACATTCTAAGAGGTCTCAAAAGTTGCATGAGGTTGTCAAGATCACCCAAAAAAAATTTTAAGGAAAAAAAATTATGTCTTCCTGCCCCGCAAGGACAAAGTTGTTTTTTGAGGAAAACAGTGAAAAATAACGACCTTAAAATGCTTTGACTTTTATAAATAAAGCTACGTATGTCTTATAGCAAAAGTAAGTATAGGCTTAAACTAACAATACATTGCTTAACACGATGCCACTCACGATTTTTATCCACAGTGTCCTGTGTATAGGATATACGAAGCTAAAGTTGTAATCGAGATAACACAGTACTTTTGATTGTTACGTAACAGTCTAAATTTTGGTGGTATTGATTATACTGCTATCGTATTCCTAAAAGTTGCCGAATTAATAATTAGCATAATTGTTGCATATGTATTTTCCAATTTTTGAGAAATGTTCAGTTGAATGCAATTTTTTAACTTTTTCAAAAAAAATGAATATAAGATTTTATATCTCGGGTACCAGAAATGGTACCGAAGAAACTTTGCTCAATTTGGATTCTTTAAATATTCCTGAACAAACTCTTGTCTAAAAGTTTTAATTTAAAATACCAACTTAAGGCCACGATTTTATTTTCTATTTTGATAGTTAAAAAAAAAAACATACTTCCTAACATGAAATTTAACAATTTCATCTAAAAAATATCAAAGTAGAAAATAAAATTGTGGCTTTAAGCTGGAATTTTAAAATAATACTTTTAGATATTAATATTTGAAGAATCTAAATTGAGCAAAGTTTCTTCGGTACCATTTCTGGTACCCGAGATAAAAAATCTTATATTCTTTTTTTGAAAAAGTTAAAAAATTGCATTCAAGTATACATTTCTCAAAAATAGGAAAATGCATATGCAAAAATTATGCTAATTATTAATTCGGCAACTTTAAGGAATACGTTAACACTATAATTAATACCACCACAATTAAGACTATTACGTAACAATCAAAAGTACTGTGTTATCTCGATTACAACTTTTGGTTCGAATATCCTCCACACAGGACACTGTGGATAAAAATCGTGAGTGTCATCATGTTTACCAATATATTGTTAGTTTTGGCCTGTACTTACTTTTGCTTTAAGACATACGTAGTTTTTTTTATAAAAGTCAAAGCATTGTAAGGTCGTTATTTTTTACTGTTTTCCTCAAAAAACGACTTTGTCCTGGCGGGGCAGGAAGACATCTTTTTTTTTTTCTTAAAATTTTTTTAGGGTGATCTGGACAACCCCATGCAACTTTTGAGACCTCTTAGAATACGATCTAAATTTTTCGATACGCCCTACTACACATACATCGCAAAGGGTCGTGAAGGGCATAATTAGAAGTGCAGTGACTCAACTTAAAAAGCTGGAAATGTCTGGCTCCGCTCCTGGGGATGTTGAAGTTTAATGAAGAAAGGAGGTATTGTGAGTCTATATCACCACTGAGTAATTTGTATAAAAAATAGACATTGAGCATAATTCTTCTGCTTCTTAAGGAAGGCAGGGAAATAATTTTGAAGCGTGTTTCATAAGGGGGAAGAATAATATTGGGGTTCCAACGATAATGTAAAGCAAAAAGTAAGAATTGTTTTTGAACCTATTCTAATGCATCGATGTGGACATTGTATTGAGGGTTCCATATTACGGATGCATATTCAAGAATTGGTCTAACAAGAGAGGTATAAAGTATCTTAGTAGTGAAAGGATCGTTGAATTCTTTAGCCCATCTTTTAATGAAACCAAGGACACCTCTAGCCTTATTTACCACCAAATTAACTTGAAGATTGAAACGAAGTTTAGGATCCATAATTACACCTAAATCAAGAAAACTGTGTACAATTTCTAAGATAGTATTATTTATAGTGTAATTTATACTATTAGCAATTCGGCGTGAGAATGTCATTTGCTTACATTTTTTTAAGTTTAATTTTAAAAGGTTAAAATTACACCACTCAACTAGACTGTTTAAATCCGATTGTAAGAGTTGTTTATCTTCAGGCGATTTGTAAGTTAGGAAAAGTTTCACGTCATCGGCGTACATTAAGACGTTAGAGTGTTTTATTTCAGAAGGAAGGTCATTTATAAACAGTAAAAATAAAACCGGACCAAGATGACCCTGCGGAACACCAGATGTGACCAAAATATTTTTTGACATAGAATTCTTATATAAAACTTTTTCAGAACGATTCGACAAGTACGATTTAATCCAGTGTAATAGTTTGACGGGAAACCCAGTTAGATGAAGCTTTTTCAGAAGAAGATAATGATTGACACAATCGAAAGCTTTGCTAAAGTCTGTATAAATAACGTCAGTCTGTCGTCCTAAAGTTAAACCTTTGATGACACGCGAAGTAAACTCCAAGAGGTTAGTTGACGTAGATTTTCCCTTTAAGAAACCATGTTGAGAGGTGGAAATGGAGGAAGATACAACGTGAGTCATTTGATCACTTATAATTTTCTCAAATAACTTAGGGATTGCGCTTAGTTTTGCGATACCTCGGTAATTGGAAACATCAATTTTTGAGCCCTATTGATGAAGAGGTGTTATATAAGATTTTCTATATATATAGGGAAAATTACCACTGTGCAAGGATGTGTTAAAAATTGTTGATAGGGGAGAACACAAACTAATAGAACAATGTTTTAAAATGCAGCTCGGGATTTCGTCAGGACCAGTCGTAAAAGAAGATTTAACTTGTTGAAGGTAATGCATAACTATATTAGAATCTATTACGGGGGTTTCAAAAGAGTTAACTGGTGGTAGGTAAGGATATTCAAGACTCATGCTCAGTGGTATATCGGAGTAGGTTGTTTTAAAGAAGTTTGCAAACATGTTGGAAACTTCGATGTCGCAAGATGCTTCTTCATGATTGAATTTCATAAGAGGTGGGAAGCTGGAAGTCTTTCGTTTTGAGTTGACAAAAGTGTAGAAAAGTTTCGGATTATCTTTGAATTGAATTTTTATTTTGGCAGTATAGGCAGAGTAGCACTGTTTATTTAATAGTTGATATCTGTAACGACAAGAGGAATAGCAAGCGAAGTCTAAATTAGAGCCTGACTTTTTATATTTTTTAAATAAGCGATTTTTGGAATTTTTCAAAGACTTAAGTTCATTAGTTAACCAAGGAGGGTTTAAAGGTTTGAAATTACTATTTTTTCTTTGACACAGATAATGAGAAACATTTTTGCAATGTATCATTAAGAAACTGTACTGAAGATTCGACATCATAAAAAGAGTACGAAGACCTATTATTTAAAATTGGGGACCAGTCAATCCGCGCGAGAAGAGCATTAAGCTTAACATAGTCTGTTTTTTTAAAGTTAAAAATTTTATTATTTCGCGTATCTGGAGCTAATTTATTTTCATTTATGTTGGCAAGTAATATTGTTATTTCAAGAGTTGGATGATAATCGTCTTCAGGTAAGGAAACTGGGTTCGAACGACGGAGATTTACGGAAGTGCATCTATCTAAAAATACAAGGTCAAGAGATCTATAATTTTTATTAAGAATATTATTAACCTGCTGAAGACACAGATCGGACAACTTATCTAAGAAATCTTTTATCCAATCAGAGGCAGAAATAGGAGTAAGAAATGCGGAATCATCGGAAATACTCCAGGATACAGAAGGTAAGTTGAAATCACCTAATGCAATGATAGTATTCATATTTTTAAGCATATTATGGACTGCTTCGATGGCACTTATATGGTTTAAGTAAATTGTTAAATCACTTTTAGGTGGAATGTAAGAGTAAGTAAGAAAAATCGTATTATTATTTACTTTAACTGTAACACAAATAAACTCCAGGTCGTTGGTACCAAGAATTGTTAATTCCTCCGAAGCAAGCGAGTTATGGACAGCTATCAGAACGCCACCACCGATCTTATCATAGCGATCTTTACGAAAAATTTGGTACTTATTGCACATTATTTCAGAGTTTAAAACGTTAGAGCGAAGCCAAGTTTCAGTAAAAACTATAAAGTTATATTCAAAATAAAAACTGTTCATGAAAATATCGGAAAGTTTAGAATTGAGACCTCTAACGTTTTGATACACAAGCTCTAATTTAGACTTGTGATTTTTTAATCGTTTTTGTATGGTACTGAGGACTATCAGAAGGACGAGGCAAGTGTACAACATTTGCAATACGCGGTTTGTTTTTGAATTCAAATTCATGAACAATTGTATTACGGGGCCAAAAGTTTACATCCACAAGAGTATTAAATAAATTTTCCGGAACAGTCAAACTAAAAGAAGTAGTCAGTCTCGCATTTAAATATTTGAATTTTTGGATCGAAAGAAGCATACCACTATTTAACTTTGAATTAATAAAAAATTTTATATCATCTTCAGTTGTATCAGCAGCTAAGCGCGAGACAAAGATTGCTTTAGTGGGTGGAATTGCGATTAATGGCTTAGGAGGAATAGTAGCCGTAGTAATAGGAATCCGTTGAGCGTTAACAACTGAAGTTGCAAAAATAGGAGTTTGAACAGTAGGAGGAGCAATTGAAACAGCTTGAGCATAAGTAAGAACAGGTTGGTTAACAGGTATGGATGGTGCTAACATTGGCAAGGAAACGGTCTCTGGTACATTTGGAGCAGATATAGAGGCAATCGTATCAGTACAAATGTCCATATCGTCTGCAATGTCACGTTCAACAGGTGGTGGTATTGGTGGTGTCGACTTAGTTTTCTGTTTATTGCGCAGGTTCATGTATTTCTTTTTACGCTTGGGCGAAGGAATTGGCTCATCAATATATTTACACTTTAAAAATTTTGCAGAAAGCAAAGAAAGTTCCATACTTATCTCAGACCCTGCTTTGTCTGCTTAAAAAGCTTATAAAAGTTGACATCAGTCAATCTGCACTTCTCACAACACCAACGCAACCCTTTACCTTCTTCAATAAGGTCTGCAACTCTACCCATTATGCCCACACATTTGGTGTGAACGATATCATCACATAGCCAACATGATAAAAACCGCTCAGTTTCACCCTTAGTGGAACAGTTAGGCTTAGAGCGGAGCATTTTAATTAATAAATAAAAATAAAAAACAAAAAAGTAGTAAAAATAAATAAAAGTAGTAAATGTACTAAAAATAAAACCAAAAAAGTAGTAAAAATATATAAAAGTAGTAATAGTAGTAATAATAATAGTACTAAGAAAAAGTAACAACTTGAAGTGATGGCAACCCTTAGTATGTATAATAATAATACGTATTCAATAGCTAAGCTAGACAGAGCTAGGCAGATGTCTTAAACGCAATTAGCAATAGAACAAAAAGAAAGAAAACAACTTAAAGTGCGAAGAATATAATAAAGAAAATGTAAAGAAACTTGTTCAGCACTTTAAAGAAATATTAATAATAATAATAACACTTATGTCACTTATATCCGTCTTTGCAGAATGACACTGAGCAACACCAGCAGCACAGTTAAGATCGGGAAGGATCTCACTCCTCCATTCGATACCAAACGAGGTTTCAGACAAGGTGATTCCTTATCGTGCGACTTTTTCAACCTGATGATGGAGAAGATCATCCGAGCTGCTGATTTGAGACGCAGCGGCACGATATTCTACAAAAGTATTATGCTGCTGGCGTATGCTGATGATATCGATATCATTGGCCATAATACGCGCGAAGTCAGTGCAGCATTCTCCAGATTAGCGAAAGAGTCGAGTCGAATGGGTCTTGCAGTGAACGCAGATAAGACGAAATACCTAGTGTCAAAAAATAAACAGTCCCAGCGTCTTGGAAACCACGTCACTGTTGACAACATCTCCTTCGAGGTTGTTAAGGACTTCGTCTACCTGGGATCCAGCATTAACTCTTTCAACGATGTTAGTATTGAGATAAAACGAAGGATAACTCTTGCCAACAGGTGTTACTTTGGGCTGAGTAGGCAATTGAGAAGCAGAGCCCTCTCTCGACGAACAAAACTCACGCTCTATAAGTCACTAATCATGCCCGTCCTATTATATGCAGCACAAACCTGGACGTTGAGCAGTTCTGATGAAAAGACTCTGGGAGCCTTCGAGAGAAAGATCCTTCGTAAAATCTTCGGTCCAATCTGCGTCAATGGCGAGTACCGAATTCGATAGAACCACGAGCTGTATGAGCTGTACGCTGACATCGACATAGTTAAGCGCATTAAAATCGAGCGGCTCCGCTGGCTAGGTCATGTTGAGCGAATGGAAAACGACGCTCCAGCGAAAAAAATATTCGATTCGGTGCCCGGTGGTGGTCAACGCAGAAGAGGACGCCCACATCTTCGTTGGAAGGATCAGGTGTTGGATAACCTGACCACGCTTGGTGTTTCCAACTGGCGCCAGCAAGCGCAGAACAGAAATGGCTGGCGCAATTTCTTATACGAGGCCAAAACCGACTTACGGTTGTAAGCGCCAGATAAGTAAGTAAGTAATAACACTTATGTTAACAATAGTAAAATAAATGTAAAACTTATCCGCTGTAATTATTAGACTTCACATAAGCACAAAATTTTTTAATTATTTTTAAAAAACCAATGTAATTAAATTTAAACTTTGCAGAAATTAACAAACACAACTTAAAGAAATTTTAGCGCGTTGCCAACTGCGCGTTGAAAGCTATAGCTTGGCTTAAAAACAACAAAGCCGCAGGAGCCGATGACTTACCTGCTGAGCTCTTCAAGAATGGAGGCGAAGCTCTATTTAAATGCATTCATGAGCTTCTATGCAGAATATGGTCGGAAGAATGCATTCCAAACGATTGGAGCCTCAGTGTGCTCTGCCCAATCCACAAGAAAGGCGATCCCACAATTTGCGCCAACTACCGTGGGATAAGCCTTCTTAATATCGCATATAAGGTCCTGTCGAGCGTACTATGTGAAAGACTGAAGCCCATCGTAAACCAGCTGATTGGACCTTATCAGTGTGGCTTGAGACCTCGCAAATCCACCATAGACCAGATATTTACGCTACGACAAATCTTGGAGAAGACCCTAGAAAAACAAATCGACACACACCATCTTTTTGTCGATTACAAAGACGCCTTCGACAGTTCAATAAGGAATCATCTATATTCCACCATGTCTGATTTTGGTATTCCTGCAAAGCTCATCCGACACAGAATGCAGAATGACACTGAGCAACACCAGCAGCACAGTTAAAATCGGTAAGGACCTCGCTCCTCCATTCGATACCAAACGAGGTTTCAGACAAGGTGATTCCTTATCGTGCGACTTTTTTAACCTAATGATGGAGAAGATCATCCGAGCTGCTAATTTGAGACGCAGTGGCACGATATTCTACAAAAGTATTATGCTGCTGGTGTATGCTGATGATATCGATATCATTGGCCATAATACGCGCGAAGTCAGCGCAGCATTCTCCAGGTTAGCGAAAGAGTCGAGTCGATTGGGTCTTGCAGTGAATGCAGATAAGATGAAATATCTAGTGTCAACAAATAAACAGTCCTAGCGTCTTGGAAACCACGTCACTGTTGACAACATCTCCTTCGAGGTTGTTAAGGACTTCGTCTACCTGGGATCCAGCGTAAACTCTTTCAACGATGTCAGTATTGAGATAAAGCGAAGGATAACTCTTGCCAACAGGTGTTACTTTGGGCTGAGTAGGCAATTGAGAAGCAGAGCCCTCTCTCGACGAACAAAACTCACGCTCTATAAGTCACTAATCATGCCCGTCCTTTTATATGCAGCACAAACTTGGACGTTGAGCAGTTCTGATGAAAAGACTTTGGGAGCCTTCGAGATAAAGATCCTTCGTAAGATCTTCGGTCCAATCTGCGTCAATGGCGAGTACCGAATTCGATGGAGTCACGAGCTGTACGCTGACATCGACATAGTTAAGCGTATTCAAATCGAGCGGCTCCGCTGGCTAGGTCATGTTGAGCGAATGGAAAACGACGCTCCAGCGAAAAAAATATTCGATTCGGTGCCCGGTGGTGGTCAACGCAGAAGAGGACGCCCACATCTTCGTTGGAAGGATCAGGTGTTGGATAACCTGACTACACTTGGTGTTTCCAACTGGCGCCAGCAAGCGCAAAACAGAAATGGCTGGCGCAATTTCTTATACGAGGCCAAAACCGACCTTCGGTTGTAAGCGCCAGATAAGTAAGTAAGTAAGTAAGTATGTACTCTTTTGCTAGCATAGAAAATAATAAAGTTCAGTTCAGTTATAACGTTGCATAGAACATACATGCTTTTTATTGCTACGCGATCGTGCTCATACATTTCAATAGTGAAATAGTTTGAGGTCATCAATTTTTTCATCAAGTTCATCCACAAATCAATAATTACACGGTGTAACACTGAAAATAAACTCGGCCTTAGACATAGTAGAGGTTGTAGGTCTGGTTGAACATAAGATAACTGCATACTTGGTTTTTTGAATATACCCTCAAAATCGGGATTTGTGGTCAAAAAACCGATTTTAGGTAGGTGCATGTATAGTTTGTTATGTAACTCCGTTATATCTAGCTCAATTTTAAAAATTTAAACATTGATAAAAAGAAGAAAAATATGCCTTTAATTTAATATACACACCGTTTTTTTACAAAAAGTATTGACAAAGTTACAGGTAAAATCATTTGAAATTTTCTCATTTTTTTTTAATTTTTTCAACTTCAACAACGTTTTGTTGACAAATTTTGCTTTGTGGCACTATAAGTTTTAGCAGGATTCTAAAAGCCTGTTAAATTTTGCGTTCAACAAGCTATCATTTACTTCAATTGGCTGAAATACAAAAGCACTATCGAATTTTTAGTATTCGTAATAAAATACAAAAAAAATTTTTTTTTCTAAAAATGTTTTTTTGACCTTTTTCGTTTATATATATTATAATCGATTTCACGTTTTAGGGACCAGCAGTAGTCTGCCAGCATGTTTATGGAATTTTTTCCCTGAAAGCCGGTTTCTATAGCTTTCATCTCCTGGTGGAACCTTTCTCCTTGTTCGTCACTAAACTTCTCCTTGTTCGCCCAAGGCTATTCGGGAAAAAGTTTATATGGGAGTGCAAAAATGTATTTTGATTGACATATTGCAACCCATTTCTTCGTAGGCACTTAAAAATTCATTTACAATATCTAAGTAATTTCGAGTCTTCTTGTTGCCGAGGAAATAAATGCATAACGAAATAAAATTATTCCAAGCTCTTTTTTTCAACTGGACTTAATTTAGCAACGAAATCATTGTCCAAGAAAGTTTTCCGAATTTGTGGAACAAATAAACCATAGAATAACCGAAATGAGTAAATAACTTTTATAAAAGATTTGAACATGCAGGATACTTTCTTTGATTTTGGCCTCACTTAACCTAGGAAACGCTGCAATCAGATTTTTTTTTTTTTTTGCTTTGAACCAAGGATTTCAGGTGGAATACCTATTCAGTCCAGTCTGCCTTGGTTCGAAAATGGGGTGATAGATTAGTGGGAAGAAAAGGGCATTTTCGAAAGGTTCGAAAATGGGGTGATAGATTAGTGGGAAGGAAAGGGCAATCAAGTGAAACACGTGTAGGATGTTCTAAGCGTGGTGGAAAGCCAAAGAAACATATGAATTTGAATCAGACGCAAGTGTTATGCCTTTACCTCAGTCAATTCAAGTTATAAGTCAATCTCATCCACAAACTTCTCTACCATCAACTACAACTTCATGTCGTAAATATTGATTGATTTTTAATTTCAGTTAAATAGAAATGAGGATAGAAAATTAAGAAAAGTTAAAAGCGAAGGACCATGACCTGGCCGGGAATCGAACCCGGGACCTCTGGGGTGGCAGTCGAGCACGCTACCAACTCGACTACCGAGGCCGCGGTAGGATTACATTTTCAGGTCGCACCAGTGGAGTATTCAAAACATTTTTTTTTGCCAACTTGAAATGAAGCACGCAGTGGCTGCTCCTTTTGCTTATATTTATTAGTCGCACGACTATCCCATTCGCAAATAATGCAAGGATACTTGGTATATCCACCTTGCATTCCAAACAGTATTGTTAGAGCCTTTAAGTCGGCGACTATTTGCTATTTAAGCGTGTTGTAATTTATAAAACGAAGTATTTTTTCCATTGTCTAATATGTTTCTTTCATGTTCGTTGCATAAGCTAAAGGAACCGATGGCAACTCATTTTTGTTGTGTAATAGCACAACTTTCAAACCTACATACATATAGCGGAATTTAACACACACAAAAAGTTTTTAAATAAATCATACTCTTGCAAGATCCCTCAATAAACAAACGCCATTCATTCGGAGCGTGTTTGTGGTTGAAAACTGCAAACAGTTCCGTCACATCCGGGAAATACACCAGCTTTATGATAATATATATAAACGAAAAAGGTCAAAAAAAACATTTTTAGAAAAAAAAAAAATTTTTTTTTGTATTTTATTACGAATACTAAAAATTCGATAGTGCTTTTGTATTTCAGCCAATTGAAGTAAATGATAGCTTGTTGAACGCAAAATTTAACAGGCTTTTAGAATCCTGCTAAAACTTATAGTGCCACAAAGCAAAATTTGTCAACAAAACGTTGTTGAAGTTGAAAAAATTAAAAAAAAATGAGAAAATTTCAAATGATTTTACCTGTAACTTTGTCAATACTTTTTGTAAAAAAACGGTGTGTATATTAAATTAAAGGCATATTTTTCTTCTTTTTATCAATGTTTAAATTTTTAAAATTGAGCTAGATATAACGGAGTTACATAACAAACTATACATGCACCTACCTAAAATCGGTTTTTTGACCACAAATCCCGATTTTGAGGGTATATTCAAAAAACTAAGTATGCAGTTATCTTATGTTCAACCAGGCCTACCACCTCTTCTATGTCTCGAGGCAAGTTTTTTGATTTATTTTCATTTTGTAACACCGTGTTATTGCATAAGCGATGAAAAATGTACTTGAGTATACTTTAAGGGATTAGGGAAATCTGCTATCAATCTTCATATCCGTAGTTCATGCTGTAGCTTTACCATTTTTTATCCTGCATTACAAAATAAACTACAGCTATATATATTTATATATGCATAAAAAAATACAAACTCACCTTTATAAAAATGCAATCATGACTAGATGCTACGATTTTGTTGCTGGTACAATAATATACAAGATAAAGTTTGTCACACTTTTGAACGAAGTGTTTGGCTTAACACCTGAATGAAAGTATGCCTGAAAGTATACTAAGGAAAATTGCTGAAGTCCTAAGCCTTGAGACTGAGCAACTCTATATTTTTCTCAAAACGTTTTTTAGTTATTTTCATATATTGTGAAAAAGCTCAAAATATTTAGATTTAGATTTAGATTTCTTTATTGAGTCTATGGAAGCAAATCCATACAGACTAGAATAACAATAGGGGTATTCACGGGTTGATGCGAATTGCAAGAATGCGAAAATGCAACATATTTTTCGCACTAACGCGTGAACATCAATTTTATAACTTAACGAAACCTGAAAGAAATATATTGCCACCTTATTTCCAAATAACAAAAACTTATTTAAATCAACGTACAAACTTAGCCTTTTTTAAGTTTTACCCAGATGGCAACTATGCTTGAAAACAACCATAACATGAATCAGCTGTTTTGCATCACTGTTTGTGCGCTTTCGCAATAGGTTTGAGAAGTGCGTAATTCAAGAAGAGTTGCATAATTGCTTCTAATGTGTTTGTTGTTGGAATGGAGCAAAAATTCGCAATCTTACATTTTCGCATCGTCGCAACTGTGTTTCGCATCAACCCGTGAATACCCCTAATATAAAATATAAAATAAAGTAATGATATTACCAAATTTAAACTGCAAATAAACTTTTTAATAATTCTTTAAAACATCCTTTAGATACAGAAAAATCAAAAAGCACACGAGACGAAAAATTATTATATAAAGAGAGAGCTCTTTGAATTGGTTCATTGTTGGCAGAATTAGACCTATGAAATTGAATTACAAAGGTTTTAAAACCCCGCAACTGTCTTGAAGGGATATTGAAATTTATTAATTCCAAAAGAAAAGAACTATCAATATTACCAGATATTATGTCATAAATAAGGGGCCCAATCACGATACTGTCGGATTTTCCGTACGTCGGGAAGCTTACCGCCCGACGTGATAAAAATTTCAATCGAGATTTCCGTCGGGAAGGGATAAAGTAAAATAACTCGACAACATTGTTCCTCTCAATTTCGATGTTCGTTGTCATATTTTCGAAGTGAGTGAAAAGTATTCACAATGGAGTGTTCTAACAAATAGGACATATGGGACTTTTTGAAGAAATAAATGTATAAGTTATGCTTTCATAAGTGAATATTGAAACGCAAATTAGCTGTGTAACATTAAAAAGAACATATTTGTGGTAAAACTATCAGATTATATATGTAATCATCGAAGAAAACTTATTTATTTTTGTGATCATATCAGAATCCCATGAAAATAAAAAACACCGGTGGTACTTTATTTTTCAAAACAAACCACAGCTGATTGTGAGAACAAATAAAAAAAAATCAAATAACCAAATTGGAAAATATAATTAAAAGCATTTGGGTAAGAAAACTAATTAATAAATAACATAAATAACGTTATTTATAAGTTGTATTTTTATAGAAGCATGGACTCAATACAAACGTTTTTATTTGCGCATCGAGTGGCAGCTCAGGCGTCAAGGACGTTGCAACTAAAAACATCTTTGCGGCATCTAAATGTTCTTGATCAACGAGACTCTGAGTACGTGCATAAATTTTAAAACCATTTTTTAAATGATTTTTCATATTTCAGGTTTATTAAGAACTTCAGAGTTAATAAGGAACTTTTTAAGTATTTAGTCAGGGAAATGAAAACACATTTACCTTCACGAAGAGCAGACAGCTTATCTGTTAGTACAAAACTGGCTTGTGTTCTTCATTTTCTTGCAGAAGGCGGTAGTCAGGAAGCTACTGCCAAAGATTATCGGGCGGGCAGTCTACGTTTTGTGAGGTGCTTGCAGAATTTTTAAACTTTATGGAGGATCATATGTGCGCTCGCTGAATAAAATTAAAAATGATGGATGAAGAGGAAAGTGCAGCAAGAGTTAGTTTTTACGAAAAAGTGAGGTTTCCAAACACAATAATGGCAATAGATGACACTCATATTCGTATAAGTGCGCCTAAGGAGGACAAGCATCTCTACCTTAATCGAAAACGGTTTTATAGTCTTAATGCTTTGGTGGTAAGTTCACTTGAAAATTAGTCAAATATGGAATCTATATTAATAAAAGTAATTTTCTGTTTGTTTAACCCGAATATTAAGCTTTACGGCTGGACGGATTTAACTTAAATTCAGCACACATATTACTTGAATCCTAACTTAGGTTATTGCATACTTAGTTTTTTAAAAGGCCTCTTCCGCCTATTTACAAGAAACGCTAAACTACATATTAGCATACCTTTTTATGCGAAAATGTTAGTTTAATTAGTTAAAAAAATTATGCTGTTATTTTGACACCAAACACATTCACATATCTTCAAAATTGCACAAAATTTTAGTAAAATTTTTTTCTGATAACATCGTTTCTTTAGAATAAGAAAAACTATTAGAAACTCCTATGTTTAACTTTCGATGCAAATAAACCCGTTGTTTTTTAATGTATTTCATTCAATTTTTTTTCATATTTTTTATATTTAGTATTAAATACAATTTAAATCATTTTTAGGCTTGTGACCGCAAAATGACAATTCGGTACATTGACTCTCGTTTCGGTGGATCAAATCACGATTCTCATATATGGGATATAAGTAGAATGCGAACTCAAATTTTAAGATAATTTCAAAATTGTTCCCGAATTCACATATTAGGTAAGAAAAGTTTTGAGTGTGAAACAATGCAATATGTATTGTATGTATATGTAGGTCATTGAACGAACATTTGGAGTATTGAAATATCGATGGCGATGCCTTCTTAAAGGATTAAACTATTGTCAAAAGAAATCATGCCAAATAGTCAACGTTTGTGCAGCACTTCATAGCATGTGCGTAAAGTTTAGTATTCCGTTGATTGAAGATGTTATTGCCGAAAATAACTTAAACGATAACATTGCAAGCAATGATATTGAACATGATGAAAACGGTAGAAGAGAATGGATAGAACAAGCTCAAAATAACAGCTTATCTATCATGAACAGTTTATAAGTTTATCAATGTTAATAATTTTTTATCCATGTTAATGTTTATTAAATTTTTGATTTTATTGTTCTTTTATCTTTTTTAATACACTTAGTAATATTTGGATCGATGTTTTTAAATAAAAAAGTGGTGGTTAAAACGGATTTAAAACATTTTTCTTAAAAAAACTTCAGTTATGTTTTTGACGTGACGAAGTTACGTTTTACCGCGCAGTTTCCAAAAAAGATGGAAACAAAAGGCATTTTTTCAAAACTCATCGGCGTTGCATTGAATTTTTACTTGGTGAGTATATAAGCTACAATAAATGTTTAAAAAAGAATATGAAGGATTTATACTTGGCCTTACGACGAAAATAAAAAAAGAAAATCTTACGTCGCACATTGGGAGGACTTCATACAAGTTTTGGCCATAAATAGTAAAAAGGAACCTAGAGCTTTGCAATTTGGTATGAATGCTTTGTACAGTTAAAAATTAAATATATATAAGTTTGGATCAAATCCGCCCACAGACACGCCCACCTTCCATACGATTTTTTTTTGCAGAAAATAGTAAAAATAAACGTAGAGCTTTCAAATTTGGTAGGAATGCATTGCATACTTAAATATAAAATATATATAAGTTTGGATCAAATCCGCCCGCAGACACACCCACTTTATTTGCCGACAGACACCCCACCTTTTATCCTAATCTTCTTTCTTTCCATATAACACTTATTAAATTCTTCGCATACAAGTTTAAATTCTGTGGGTTAAAACATTTTTCTTAAGAACATAAGCATAACCCGTACGGAGTCGGCATAAAATTGAAAAAACTAGTTTACAATTTTAAAAATATTTTTTTTAGGAGTCTTCCACTAAGAATTTCCGTTTCTTCCATTCAAAAAGCCATTCCGAAACAATTGCACACAAAATTCTATACAAATAAATCAATTTTCGACTTTTCCAATTTCCCGACCGAAAACCCCGATTTCCCGAGGGTTTTCCAAAAATTTTCTTTCGTAAAATCCTTTTCCTGGTAATTATGAACAACTGCAAAAAATTGAGCCAAATCGGCCTGCTATTTGTTACTTTTAATGTAATTTTCATTTTCAAGATACGCTGAATATAATAAAATAAAATATTTTTTAATTGACATTCAATGAGAAAAAATAACATTAAACCCATTTGGGGCAAGTTCGGGCAGCAAGAACCATATTTTTCTATAAAAATATATATTTCTGGATACTATTTTGAAAAAACTGGAAATATGTTTTTATATGTTTGTTTTTTTTTACTGTTAAAGTTTTCAAACTATTTAGCTTTTTTGCACTAAAAATACTTATTTTTAAAAAATCACAAAAAATAAATTTATTTTTAAAACAACAAAAAGCCTACATTTTATGAAACAATAAATATAATTTTTTTGTTATTTCTTCATTTCAAGCCTATTCTTATAAAAACAAAAAAAGTAGAACACTTACAACTGCAGGTAGTTAAAACAAGTGATATTCTCAAATTTTTGTCAATAAAAAAAGTTGAAATTTCGAGTCATTTTCTGACCAAACCTTAAAAGATTTCTGGGTGATTTTTTGGGTGTTTCTTATCTGAAGTATAAACTGTCGATTAGTAAAAAATTTTTTTAAAATTTCAAAACTTATACTTTTTTTCTATTTATGGCCACGAATCTCCCACTGTGCGTCGTCAGGTCGTGAAGATAGCAACTTATGTAACAGAAATGTAATATCGTTGCATGGAATTCTTACTCACTCAAGAGATACATGTGTTGTTACGCCAACGCTAACAACATCAACATCAACACCAACAACAACAACAACAACAACAACAACAACAACAAACAAAAAAATAACACAATGAAAGCGGATTATGAAACCTTTTGGGATTTTTTGTGTAATTTTTTAACTGTGGGATTTTTTAATAAAAAAATGGTAATATCGGTTGACAACTATGAGTGAAAAAATCTGAAAGAACCGTTAATATATTTTTCTGACATTCGTTGTTTTTCATCCGACCAAACTGATTTAAATTTTTATATCACATTAACCATGAATACGAAGCAAGATCAATTTAAGAAGATGTTGGAACTCCTGGAGTCGGAACCAGAAATCGCAAATGGTACTTCAAAAAAAATTAAGGAAGACCAGGTGGAATTTTGGAAAAGCGTTAAAGTTGAACTGAATTCGCTTGGTCCACCGACAAAAGATGTGACAGCTTGGAAGAAAGTAATTGAATTTCAATAATTATTCTGAATTAATAAGGTTTGGTCGGATTGGAAAAGAGCAAAAAAAGACAAGCTCCGAAAAGAGCAAAGTGACATAATGGAGACAGGAGTTGGGGAAAACGTGGCAAATCTAACAAGATTAAGAGCTACAATGGCTGGGGTTGAAGGGGGAAGAAGTTTTGGAAATGGAGGAAGTGGCTCCACAGCACCTTCAACATCAGCGCACCACGCTGTTTCAAACGAGGAGAATGCTGAAAGTGATGGTAGGATGTTTCAAAACATTATAAGACTTTTTATTAACATTCCCAATTTTTAAAGACAAAAATACTGTTGCTGCAAGTGAGCCTCTAGAAAACGAAAGAGGATGTCCGCGAGTGACTTACTTGAAGACCAAGTTAGTTCGCAGAAACTTTTTCATAAGGAAATGATACACAGTCAAGCCAAGCAAGCAAAATATTTTGGAGGCATTGAATCAGTGGCGTTCGTAGGGGGGGTGGTCTGCCCCGGGTACCACCATTTTAGGGGTGACACCATTTCGATATTTTTTGTTTTTATTTCTCAAACAGAAAGAAAAAGGTACAAATACATTACGTTAAAAAATGTGTGTCCCATTTTGTCGTATTGAAATTATTTCTAACAATTTGTGTATCAGTAGCTTCGTGCGAAAGGAGTTTTTCAAAGCTAAAATTAATTAAGACTTATTTAAGGTCTTCCATGGGACAGGCAAGGCTTTCCGATATTGCTATTTTATCCATTGAAAACGCGCTTGCAAGTAATATTGATTTTGATGAGGTTATTTCAAATTTTGCAGCTCTTAAAATACGAAAAGTTAGTTTTTAAGACAACGCCATTAATAAAATTTCTTTGCTTAACCTTATACCTACATATGAACATTTCCGTGGCTACGCACGTGACAATCGTACGACTTTAATGACTGGAAAAACGAGGAAAACTTCAACTTAAAATTTTCTTACTGAGCGCACTATGCAAGCTGTAAAAACTAAGAGTTATTAAAAGTTCGGCTCTAGGATAGAAGCCACCAAAATTGATACGTTACGTCACAAAATATAGAAGTGGTTTTCAACTACATCTATAAAAATACAAAAATCTGCGAATTATGACCGAAAACTTTGATGAAAACCTTTTTAATTTAGTATGTAAAAAAAATATTTACACGCATAATTATGTCGTGAAAAGATATTCATTACTTTTTGATATATAAGTCATAATATGATACGTTACGTGACATGCGTGATGTGACATATTCTTCCCTAATAATATTCATGAGAAATTGTTGATATATTTTTTTTTTTATTAAATATATGTATACTAGTGTAATATGTTTTTGGCTAGTGTTCCTAAAAATGCCAAAGATAAGGCTTTAAAGTTTTTATGGCCAATTTTGCCGTACTGTTTGAAGAATAAAAAGAACTTAGATGTTTTAAGTCAAGTTTCATTCTCCTCTTTATTTCAAAGATCTTCAATATTTATAATAAAAATACCAGTATTAATTCTATTTAGATATTCTTAAACTCCTTCCCATTATTCTATTCTCATATTGTTTCTTAGTTCAATTATGTTCTTAATAATTGTTCTTCTCTCACTTGCTCTTTGATTCCTCAGCTTGGAATTTTTGCTGCGCTTGCACTTGTGCAGCTAATAGGGTTAGCGAACACCAGTGAGCGTATTTCGTTACAATTGGCTGTGACGCAAAAACACAGTGACCTAATGACACTCGATAAGCGTTGGCACACGATCGAAAGAATGAATGAAAGAAAAACAATGAAAATATATTTTGTTACCAAATATGTAACGTACCGAAAGCTGGCTGTGCTATGACACTACACCCTTACCCTTAAGCGAAAAATTATTTCTTGAAATGATTTTTAAAGAATGGAGGATTTTAAGAATATTTTACATATTTATAAAGCTTAAATTATTTTTCTATATTTATTTATGGTTTATTTAAATTACATGTTTGAATTATGTGTATATATGTATATGCAAATATTTGTTTTTCTATATAATTCTATTTGGTTTTAATATATTGAAATAAATGTCTTTAGCGTGTATAAGTTTATAATATAATAATATTAATTTAGTGAAATGTTTGGATATACAATTGATAAGTTTATTTTTATGTTTATCTAATTATCTATTCTTCTTATGTATTCTTATGTATTCTTATATTTTGTAAACATTTTTTTTTTTTTTTTTTTTTCTTTAACTAGCTCTTTGGCTAGTTTTTGTATTTCTTTAATAAGTTCTTGTGGAGTTCTTTTGGTTTGCCGTTTATTTCTACAACCGAGTTTACTCCTTTTCTATCAATAATTCTAAATGGTCCTTCATATGGGCTCTGTAGTTTTTTCTTATTTTCTACTCTTACAAAAACTAAATCTCCTATTTCTAATGATTGAGGCCTCATATTTTTATCGTAATCTATTTTTCTCTTATCCTTAAATAAATAAAATAAATAACTGGCCATTTCAGCCCTTGAAAGGACTTTGACCTAGCTTCTTATGATCAATTGTGTTGTGCGTGTTATTAAGTTTGTACACAATTGACCGAGAACCGGACCTACATGCTTAACGCCGACTCCGAACGGCGATGAACGGAAAGTTCTCGTTCTCAAGAAGTTTTACATGGCATTTTGATTACTCTCTGAGGTTTGCCATTGTCTGCAGAGAGGTGGCGGCCGTACAGAAAAATTATTTTAATTCAAATAATTTTCTGTCGCTGCTGGGGTTCGAACCTGGGTTTCCAAAGTTCTTTGACATTGCGGCCACGCACTTTAACCAACTACGCCACGGACGCCTCTCTTATCCTTAACTTTGTTTATTATTTCTTTAGCTTTACTTATTGATGTTCTTAATCTTAGTTTCAATTCATTAGCGTAATTGTCTAAGTCATAAATTTTGTTTGTTTGCCTAAGTGTATCACTTGGTAGTGACGGCAATTTTCCAAAGACTAGCTCAAACGGAGAATAGTCTGTGTCAACGTGGGGTGTCGTATTGTATGCAAAAGTGTAATAGGGTATCCATTTGTCCCATTCATAATCGTCTGTGAAGGAAAGTATGTATTGATTTAGAACTCTATGGTTTCTTTCAAGAGCACCGATTGTTTGGTGATGATAAGGTGTTGAAAAAATTTGACGAGTGTCTAGTAATTTACAAACACTTGACATTAGCTCGTTTGTAAATTCTGTCCCACGATCGGACATAAGTGTTTTGAAACAACCGTACTTGAGTATTAATTGTTCGACAAGGGTTGATGCGACTGTCTTGGCGTCTTTGGTTGCAATTGGGTGAGCGACTACAAATTTTGTTAGCTCACATTGCATCGTTAAAACATATCTATATCCGTTTGATATTCTTAACGGACCTACAGTGTCAATTGATATTTTCTCAAAACTTGTCGCTGGTGTGTTTGTCAATACTAAACCTTCTTTAATGTGTTGTGTGGTCTTGTTTTTGTTGCATTTTTCACAGCTATTTATAAATTCTTTAATCATTTTTCTCATCCCTTTCCAAATATATCTTTGTTTTAGTTTTGAAATCGTTTTTCTAATTCCCATATGTCCTGATGTGCTTGAGTTGTGGAATTCTTCAATTAGTTTGTATTGTTTGAGCATGCTGTTTATTTGTATTGGAGCTTTATATATTAGTATTCGTATTGGCGAGACTTTATTATCTTTCAATGCATTGTATTTCTCTTTAAACATATTTATATCGATATCTTTAAATATAAAATCTTTATCACAAAGGGCTAGCTCCTTTATTTGTGATTTTCTTAATAAACGATGTAGCTTCTCCAACATCTCACCTAGGCGCGAAGGGTCATCGCTACACGTTATGCGCAATTTATTATTATATATATTTATGGCAAGCTTGCTATTATTCTCAATGTTGACTTTCAATTTCACCAATTTCCTTACGTCATTAAAAGATGTGCCTTCCCATATATAGAGTTGGCCAGACTCATTAGGACATGTGTCTTTTAATATATCACTTCCTTGGAGGTGTTGACTCAGGTGGTGGGTACCATTTTCAATGTTATTTTCACTCGCATTGTTCTTAAATTCTTTGCTCCTTTCTTTGTTAATTTGTTTTGCTTTGCTCCTTGTAACTACTAATACTTCTTCTTTCTCTTTATTTGTGGGAATTAAACTTTTGAGTATATTGCTATCGACTTTTATACGAGATAGCGCGTCAGCATTTGTATTAATCTTGCCTTGTTTGTAGACAATTTCAAAATCGTAATCAGATAAGTCCAGTCTGATTCTCGTCATTTTAGATGATGGATTCTTGTGGGAAAACAACGAAACTAAGGGTCTATGGTCAGTGACTACTATAAACTTTCTTCCATAAAGGTAAGGCTTAAAAAAATTTATACTCCAATGTATAGCTAAGAGTTCTTTCTCAATGATCGGTTTGTTTATGTCATGTTTTTGCAACGACTTGCTGGCGTACGATATTGGAAGATCGTGTCCAATTTCGCCTTGCGAAAGTACTGCTCCTAATGCAAAGTCAGATGCGTCAGTAGTTAAGATAAATGGTTTCTCAAAATTTGGGTATTGCAGAACTGGTGGGTTAAGTAGTTTTTGTTTTAAAGTGTTGAATGCTTTTTCGCATTCTTGTGACCAGATGAAAGGCGTCCCTTTCTTCAATAAAGAGTTTAAACACTTTGCCAATGCTGCAAAATCGGGAATGAACCGTCTGTAATAATTGCAGAAAGCCACAAATCTCCTCACATCATCTGTATTTGCTGGTGTAGGGTAGTTTAAAACCGCCTGATTTTTTGCTGGGTCTGTCTTAATTCCTTTGTCTGTTATCAAATGACCAAGATAAACCACTTCTGATCTTAGGAATTGACATTTGCTCGCATTCAATTTTAAGTTGTATTTTTGTAACCGCTCAAATACTTTTATCAAGTTTTGGTTGTGATGTTTCAAAGAACATCCAAAAACTATTATGTCATCTACATAGAGGAAAGCTTCTGAATTTAAACCACTTAAAGCTATTGTGAGCATTCTTTGGAAACTGTTTGAAGAAATTTTAAGTCCGAAAGGTAAACGTTTAAAATGGTAGTGACCATCTTGTGTAGAAAATGCAGTTAGTGGTCGTGAATTTTTGTCCAATGGTATTTGATGGAAAGAGCTTGTCATATCCAAGGTTGAAAAGTATTTGGCTCGTCCTAGCATGTCTAGGATGTCTTCCAGTCTTGTTAATGGAAATTTGTCATTAACCATCTTTTCGTTGAGTTTTCTAAAATCAACCACCAAGCGCCATTTCTTATTGTCATCATTACTTTTCTTTGGCACTAATAGCAATGGTGCGTTATATGGGCTTATTGAAGGTTCAATTATGTCGTTCTCTATTAGCTTCTTTACTTGTTTGTCTATCTCGTCATATTGAGTGTGAGGTAGTCTATAATTTTTTATGTATACTGGTGTTGTGTCTGATAGATTCAGTTTTTGCGTATAAAAATTATTTGTTGTAAGAACTTCTCCCTCAAGGTGGAAAATTGATTGATGTTTCTTAAATATGTCTTTTAATTCAGTTTCTGTGTTGTGGTCTAATTTCAGTTCAGTCATCAGTTTCTTGAATCGTTGTTCATTCATTTCTGTACTCTTGTTGTGTTCTTTTATGAGTTAATATTAAATGTATGTTTGTTTAGGTGAGAGTATTGTGTGAGTGTTTATGTGTTGATAATATTATTCTTACTTTATCCTTACTTCTTCTTTCTGGTTACTGCTCCTTCCTTCTGTTTATTTCAGCTTTTATTTAAATCAAAAGAAACTACACTTGTTTTTACTATGGTGTCTTTCACCTCACCAAAAACTCTGCTCTCTTTATTACATTTTGTTCTTATATTTATACATTTTTCATCTTTACATCTTAACTTCCGCACAAGAAGTTGCTACCTATTACATAACAAATACAATAGCTAAAATTGTATATACTTATGTTATATATCAAATATTATACAAACTTACATGCTAAATAATTTACAAACTTACATTCTAAATAATATATAAACAAACATACAAACCTAATCTTAAACAACTTAAAAACTTACCAACTTACATATTTGCAAGTTGCACATACCGACATATATATTCAGTTGCTTACCAACCTACATTGCATTTTTGTCACCTCCATATTTGACACCGTTTACTTTCGCGTGCTACATTTGGACATAAGTTCGTCAACAGTGCGGTTTATTGACCTAGAAACATACATAGAACAACGCAATTCGAAACGCAAGCACCATGCATTCATTTATTTCCGCGATAATGTTAAGGGTTTAATAACAGAGACGCAACCGAAATAGTTGGCTTGCATTTGTTTCGATCTTTTCCGCTAACCGTTGCATTTTTAACGCTAGCCGGTGCTTGCGCTTGAAATTGAACTTCAATTTCGCGCATTGCTTATGAACGCCGATCGCTTCATATTCTGAGGCAGGTCAGTGTTTCATTCAAGTGGCATAGGGTTATCTACGTCACTTGAATGAACCACAACATTCCTCCCCCCTTCGGAAGAAAAAATTATGCTGTTAAATTAGCGATAATTTTTTTTTTTTTTTTTTTTTTTTTTTTTTTTTTTTTTTTAGCAACTACTTTTTCGTCTTCTTAACATTAATTTATTATACATGTATTTTTTTTCAATACACAACTTCAGTTTGTAATGCATTCTTGTCATGATCTTCTTTATTCTTACTTTTAATTGTTATACTGTTACTATTGGATAATTAAAAAACCGATTCTTCAGTGGGTCCCAGTATTTTGGCTGAGCGGATAGATGCTTTTCGCTGTGGTGTTGTTGAAGTCTCTCTTTCCTGCTCCTCTCCTTGACTCATTTCCAGAATACGAGATGCTCCTCCTGTGAGATCGTATTTGACTTTCTTTACCGTACGAACCGGCTCTCGCTGTGATGCTGTGTGATGTTGTACATGTATATCTTCTTTCCGGATTCGCTGTGTTTGTCTTGCTGGCTCTTTATTAGTATATGTTGTTGCAACTCTCCTCTTTCTACAGATGAATACCGCTATGATAATAATCAGGATGACTGTTGATGACCCAAAGACAATGCCTGACCCGGTCGTTATTCTGTGTATTTGAAATAGGCTATCATTGTTTTTCATTTGTTCGAGAATCGTCTTTAACTCAGACCAACTGCGCTGACCGTCCTGTAACTCCGTTTTCATGCTCTCGTGATCAGAAACAACAACAGGCAAGTGTGTGGATCTCGAGTCCGTTTCATTCAACACCTCTGTCCATTGAGACTTTAATGTTTCTATGAGTGATGCACTGTTTACTACGCGTTGTGTTATGTTGTAATTGTGGAGTCGTGGTGTCTCGTATGGCAACATCATCTCTTCATTTCGGATTGTGCACCGTTGTGTTATGGTAACGTAGCCAAATCCTGTCAGAGTGAGTGTACTCACTTCGTCGTCGCACGTCACTTCAAATGTTTCCGGTACTTGGAAATTGTATAACCATCTATTTGACACTGTCATTTTAACCAGAAATCCTTTAACTGGGGGAATAGCCGCATACTGGCAGAATTCTTCTCGTCTGTTAAGATTTTGTAGTAGGCTTACCTCACAGACAGGACTATTCATCGTGAGTACCTTTCCCGGAAGTCGGCATAGTCGTATTTCACTCATGTCGGCCCCTATCATCTGGATACATTTCGACATCTCTTCCTTCGAAAGCCCGATGAACTGCCTTCTATTCCTAGACTCCGCCATGTAGGCATACGTTGTCTTCGCCATTAGGTCCCATCGCCCCTTTGTGAATATTGGAATTGGGTATACTTTGTACATGCTGAACCGCATCCGCTCGGGTAGAGGTAATTTTGCCACTACCACAAAACTGCCATTTGCAGGAAACGCCTTCACCGTTGCTACCTGATGTACCTCAAATGACTTGTCCATAAACCATTTTGCTTTTCGTTCCATTGTAAACTGACCCATCAATTTATGCACATCCTCTGCGTTGAGTATTGTGGGATGCAAGAAGCCTCTAATCAAATCGTCTAATATTGCAATTTCCTGCGCCTGCTGCCCCTGAATTTCTACCAGCTTTGCATTAATTACCGCCTGTCTCTCCAATAACTCCATTTTGAGCGTTACTTTTCCCAAAAGTCTGTTGGTCTCGTTATTCTTCATGCTTTGTTCTTCGTATGATTTGCTCATGATACTCTGCAAACCTTCTACCTCCT
This sequence comes from Pherbina coryleti, assembly GCA_943735915.1. Classification (NCBI taxonomy): domain Eukaryota; kingdom Metazoa; phylum Arthropoda; class Insecta; order Diptera; family Sciomyzidae; genus Pherbina; species Pherbina coryleti. The sequence goes on from OX030948.1 coordinate 86,963,176, forward strand.
TCATTATCGTCAATAAAGGTTTAGACACGGCCTTATAAGAATTCTCCATTACAGTGACTTGCTTCTTAAGTATCTCATAAGTCTGGCTTTCTCTGTTTTCTATGTCCCTTAGATGCTCCGAAATTTTATCTTCGTCATTGTGGTCCATCACTCCAAAAGCCCAATGGAGCGCCTCTCCAATAAAATTAACTGATCGCCGGCTTCTGCGTTGGTTTTTCATTGTTGCCATGACTTCTTCGTTTTTCTTCAGTGTTACTAGTATTGTTCTTGTCTCCCTTAGAGGAGCAACACAGGATAAATAAAACTCTTTTGCTGCGAACACTTCTGTTAAAGTTCTGCACATGTTCTCCTCATCTTGCAAATACTTCTCCGACGTCTCTAGCACCTCATCCAATTTAACCGGTGTGAACTTAGTTAATATAGTCCATTCCTCGGAAAAGAACATCGCCTCGTGTATTGTTTCTAGGAAAACTGGTGTTGTCTCCAAGCTGACCACCTCTGCATGTTGCGCTCCGGTGCATCCAATCCAAATAAAACCTAGGACCCATATCATTGTCTCGTCGTGCTAAATCTATTTTTATATAATTGATTAACTTAACATTTATCGATATCATAACATAATTTTATATATTGCCTTTCTTTCTTTCCCAGTCTTGTCTTTTCGAATTAGCTTAATTTTGTTACTGTATTAAATCAGATTTAACTTTGTATTTTATTAAAATAAAATAAAAAAATTTTTTAAATTTCTTAATTGTTCTTAGTTTATATTTTACGTTATAAAATAAAAAAAAATTTAACTAATTTTCCTGATTGTTTTATGTATTATGGAAAACCTTTAATAAATTGTTATGTACCTTCTTAGGTTTTCCTTTTATTACAATCTCGGTAGTGACTGGACTTATTATAGTTCTGACCTCATATGGCCCTAACCATATTGGAGAGAATTTATTTTTCCTTGCCTGATTTTTCATTAGAACCTTTCCCCCCACTTTAAATTCTACAGGGTTCAAATAGTTATCATAATGTTTTTTCGACATTTCTTTCGCTCGTTCCTGGTTCTGTCTTACCAGTTCGTGAGTTCTTTGTATCTGGTTTTTTAAAATTTTCGAAGGATCTTCGGTGTTATATACCGGACTACACTTACGTGTGAGATTCGTTGGCATTTCTGAATTAAATCCATACAAGGTTTTAAAAGGTGTTTGCTTTGTGCTCATGTGCGGTGTATTATTGTGCACATGCATAGCAGATGCTAACCATTGATCCCAATTCGACCCGTCCTCCTTAGCAAAACTTCGTAAGTATTCTGCTAATGGACGATGGCTTCTTTCCAACGAGCCATTCGCCTGTGGATGATACGGTGTTATGTGTAATTTTTTAATCCCTAACACTTTACACACATCCGAAAATAACTTAGGCACAAAATTTGAACCGTTATCAGTTATAAGTACTTTTGGAATGTTGTGACGAGTTATAATCTCGTCGAAGAATGCCTTTGATACTGTACTAGCTTCAGCATCTGGTATTGCAACACATGCCATGTACTTCGAAAAATCATCCTGAAAGGTTAGTATGTATTTATTGCCCGACACAGTCTCTGGTAGGATACCCACTATGTCCATGTAAACTTTATCAAATGGACGTGTGGGTGTGTCCGTTAATACCATGGGCATTTTTGTTAATTTAGAGCATTTATTGATCTGGCATTTTTGACATTTTTTAACATATTCCTTAATCTGTTTCTGCATCCCCTTCCATTTATATTCCTGCCTTATTCTGAAATATGTTTTTAAAGCTCCTTGGTGCCCACCTAGTGGCAAATCATGAAAATCTCGCAAAATTCTATTAACATCTTTTGGATCGGTTAAAATGACTCTCTTTTCATTCCGTTGATCTATAAACTCATCACATTGTTCGCTTGGTTTCTCTGAATTTACTTCCGTTTCAATTTCCCTTTCCTTCTCTTGTTTTTTTTTCTTGGTTTTTGATCTTGTTTGAACTACTACTATGTCCTCTTCCTGTTGGGGTATCCTGCTTAGAGCATCTGCATTTAAATTTCGCTTACCAGGCTTATAAATAATTTCGTATTCATACTCTGAAAGCTTGTGCCTAAATCGTGCTAACCGCGATGTTTGGTCCTTCAGATTTGCTATTCCCCTCAAGGGTTGATGATCAGTGTATATTTTAAATGTTCTTCCTAAAAGATATGCCCTAAAATTTTTGGTTGCCCAAACAATGGCCAAAAATTCTTTTTCTATGGTTGAATAGCGTTTTTCTGCGCTATTTAATGCCCTACTCGCGAAAGCAATTGGTCTATCCTCGCCCACTTTTCCTTGTGATAAAACAGCGCCCAGTGCCTCTCCACTGGCGTCTGTAGTTAATAAGAAGGTCTTTTCAAAATCTGGATAAGCTAAAACTGGGGATGAGGTTACTGCTTCCTTTAACGCCTCAAAAGCTTGCTGACAGTCATTCGTCCACTGAAATTTGACGTCCTTTTTAAGCAAATTATTTATTGGTAAAACGATTTTCGACATATTTTTTATAAATTTCCTGTAATAATTTACTAAGCCTAGAAACGCCTGAACCTCCTTCCTATTTCTTGGTACTGGAATACTTTTAACACATTCTAGTTTTTGCGGATCTGGCAGAGCTCCTTGTTCTGAACATTTGTGCCCTAAATACGCTATCTCACGACGCAGAAACTGACACTTTTCTGTGTTCAACTTCAAACAATTTTCTCTAAGTTTTTGGAACACCTTCCCCAATCTTTCTTCATGCTGTTGTAAATTCTTACCGTATATAACAATATCATCTAAATATACGAAACAATCTATCCCCTGCAGCCCTGTAAGTATGTTATTCATTAACCGTTGGAACGTAGCTGGTGCTCCAGTTAGTCCAAATGGCATTCTATTGAATTCGTAGTGCCCTAATGACGTGCTAAAGGCTGTTTTTTCTCTATCCTTGTCATTTACGAGTACTTGGTGGTACCCACTTGCCAAGTCTAGAGTCGAGAAATATCTGCAATGACCTAGTTGGTCTAATATTTCGTCGATACGAGGGATTGGAAAAACTTGTTTAATGGTAGCATCGTTTAACTTTCTATAATCAATGACTAATCTCCAGTTTTTGTTACCATCTTTCCCCGCCTTCTTTGGTACTAAGAGCATGGGTGAATTCCATGGCGATCTGCTTGGCCTAATTATGTCGTCTTCCAAAAGTTTTTGTACTTGTTTTTGTATTTCCTCCCTATGCATGTGGGGCAATTTGTATTGCTTTTGATTAATTGGGGCTTGATCTACTTGCGTTTGAATATCATGTTTCAATGCAGACGTACATGACAACTGATCTCCTTCTAACAAAAAAATGTCATGAAACGAAGTCACTAAAGTTTCTATTGATGCTTTTTCCTCTGAATTTAAATTTTCGTCTAATGTAATTGACTTTTTCAGTCTTTCAATTCTGTTACTTATGTTTGTTTCTTTCACGCTAAAAATTGAACTATTATTAGTTTTGAACTTGTTGAAATTTGAATATTTTGGTTCAAAATATTTGGGCATTACAAAGTCAGCTTCTGTTGAGTTTAGAACTGAGACGTGTGTCATTTTATTTGTAACATTTACTATTACTTCCCCTAAATATACCCCTGGTGCTATTTCCTGTTTATGGATGACAACTACAGGAATTTTTGTTTTAAGTGGAATCTTTACTGTTTGTATCGTTCTTGCTTTTATTTTTATTTCGTCGTTGTAGTTTACGGAACTCAACTCGTTTATTTGTTTTAAAGGTAATGTTAAAATATTTTCCCTACATGAATCGTATATTGTTAGCGTTTTTTCCATCGCATTAATAATGGATTTATTCCAAAGGTTGTCACGCCCTAATATGCCATCCGCAGGCAACCCTTGTTCTAGTGCCACTATGTGTAACTTAAAACTGAGGTGCTCTACTTCCTTATGTTTAATCCTCATAGAACCAAGTGTTTTCACGAAGCCTCCAAATGCTCCGCTTAAATTTTTTATGTCACTTGTATCTCTATTAAACATGCTCTTCAACTTGTTTTGCTTAACTAAACTGGTATCAGCCCCGGAATCTACAAGTAAAATGAGTCGTCCGTTAATTGAGTCCCGACACGGGATCTCTACGAACACATCATTCACATTGGAAATGCCAAAACATACCCCTTGTTCGACTTTTTCTTGGAATGTTAAATTCGCGTGACAAAATGAGTTTTTCATATTTTTGTAATAGGATTTAGAATTTTTCATTAATTCTATCTTGAGGTTTTTCAGTTTAATTTCTATTAACTGCACTACCGACCTGAAAAAAAATTTGGCGTTATTTATATACGACTTTTTCTCTAATAAACTTTTTATACTTTTATTTATTATAGTTATTATAGAATTGCTTATGCAAATTGTGATGCATGCTATCATCACTAAAAAACTGACGAAACTCTGCGATGTAGTTATTATTAGTTTAACTAGATCATCTTTTGTTATATTAACTGCCGATACTTTATCGGTTGGCTTAGTAGTACAGATGTTTACTATCTCCTCTGACGTAAACTTATCTGTGACCACTATGTTTGGCCTTATTTTACTTAAATTTTTGGGTTCCCAGCTTACTGGCCTCGGCTGAGCCCTCGAAAGTTTCCCTGGTTCGCATCGAAGTCCCTCTTCGCAAAACAATTCTGCATTGTGTGTCCTACCCTTGCACACCATTCACATTTTACCACCTCTTTGTTTTCCACATAAATTCTTCTGCTATCCCTCCTACTTTGGCTGTTATTCTGGTTGTTATTGTTATTCTGGTTTTTATTAAAATTGTTATCCATTCTGTTTGCGTTATTTTTATTTGAATTTCTGCCAGCTGAACTGTTGAAATTACATTCATGCCCGTATTCTCTGCATTTTTGACAATATGCTTGGTTTTTCCATTTAAAGCACTCATCTCTCGTGTGACCCACTCTATTACAAAATGAGCATGTTGGTCTAATACTCCTACTTCGTTCCTCCTCAAATCTTCCTAACATTTGTCTCACTGGCAGTGAATTAGCCCCTGGCACTGGATACTCTCTGTGCTCCTCTTCAACCCTATTCATAGTTGGTCCAAATGGCCCTTTATCAAATGCAAATTTCCCTGTCACATTTGTTCTTCTTTCTATTATTCCAAATGCACTTATTGCTTCTTCCACTATGCCCTCAAATGTTTCTAAGTTTACTCCTAACATGTGTGTCCTCAGTGTAGGATCTCTCAGACCAACCCTGAACGCTGTAAGCGTTCCCTCTAACTCAGTTAACAGTGCCGACACACCATCTTTATATCTGATTTTTATTATTTCTTCCGCTGTTATTCTAAGACTACTCAGCCTTCTAGCAAACTGCCTAATTTCCTCTCCTGGTTTTTGCACTGCCTGTTGTAATTCCTGCCATACTGCATCTAATGATCTTGGTTTAAGGTACGTATTTTTTACTAGTAGGTGTAATTCACCTAACGTGTTAAACTGCCTAGACCGAATCAACTCAAAAGCATCTCCATATAATCTTAACTTTACGCATTGAATAACTTTATCTAGGTTCTCTTTACCTACGCCCTGAAGAGCTAATTCTGTGCCTTGTATAAACTTATATACTTCTGCGTGCAATTCACTGGATTCCGCCCCGGAAAATAGAGGTACGAGACACGAAACTGTTTTTGATATCTCGCATATGTTCATTATGCTGGATTTTATTAATATATTTTTAGAAAAGTTTGCGTTAGTATTCAAATTGTCCTCTGAATCCCCTGCGTCCTTATGGTATAATGATGTTTCTGCTGCTAGCTTCAATTCTTCTTGCAAGTGTCGATTCTGTACCTGTAAATCTCTTATTCTAGCGCTAGCTTGTTCTACTGTTTCGAAATCTTCCCTTGCTAAATGATTAATGTTTTTCTCGACGGTGTCGTTAGAAATGTTTTTAGTTTTCAACAATTTTCTCAGCCTTTCGTTTTCTAAATCTAATTCTTGGGCTCTCTCGGTTTCCTCTATCTGCTGTCTTTCCAATTCTGTCAACTTCTTCTTTAATGCCTCAAACTCTGTTTTCAAATCTTCAAAATTTTCCCTTTGGCTAGCTAATTTATGCTCGTAAAATGATTCTAAATAATCGAAGACAACGTCTAGTTCCTCTACTTTTGTTATATTTCCCTCTCTTACTTTTGACTGTAATAACGCAAAATTTTCTTTATTCCCAATAATAATTCTTGCCCTGTTCCATAAATTTTCTGCGAATCTACTAATTTCTCCTGTTAATTCTGTATATTTTCTTTCTGATCCGTGCTGGCACTCCATTAAACCCTGACGAATTTCCTCATCTATCTAATTTATTTTCATGTAGGTCATAAAACTAACGTTTTTATTTTATTGGAGTCACTGAAATTGATTCACCTGCTTTTTCACCCTAAATTTTTAGATCTTTGTTTCCTGATTTTAGCAATCGGACATAATCGCAGATATCCGCGATCACTTCACTCGGTTGATTCTAAAATCTCTTGAATTCCACTCGTTTACTGGTTTGAAACCTTTTTAATTATACTCTGGAGGGTCCGGTCAACTACAAAGAATTGGCTACGGAATCGCAGAATCTGTGGGTAGTTATAATTTTCACTAATTTATTAGAACACCGTTTATTGAGTTCGAATCACTATCCTTTTTTTTTAAAAAAAGGACTACCGGCTGCGCCATAAATGTTGTGTTCTTTTATGAGTTAATATTAAATGTATGTTTGTTTAGGTGAGAGTATTGTGTGAGTGTTTATGTGTTGATAATATTATTCTTACTTTATCCTTACTTCTTTCTGGTTACTGCTCCTTCCTTCTGTTTATTTCAGCTTTTATTTAAATCAAAAGAAACTACACTTGTTTTTACTATGGTGTCTTTCACCTCACCAAAAACTCTGCTCTCTTTATTACATTTTGTTCTTATATTTATACATTTTTCATCTTTACATCTTAACTTCCGCACAAGAAGTTGCTACCTATTACATAACAAATACAATAGCTAAAATTGTATATACTTATGTTATATATCAAATATTATACAAACTTACATGCTAAATAATTTACAAACTTACATTCTAAATAATATATAAACAAACATACAAACCTAATCTTAAACAACTTAAAAACTTACCAACTTACATATTTGCAAGTTGCACATACCGACATATATATTCAGTTGCTTACCAACCTACATTGCATTTTTGTCACCTCGATATTTGACACCGTTTACTTTCGCGTGCTACATTTGGACATAAGTTCGTCAACAGTGCGGTTTATTGACCTAGAAACATACATAGAACAACGCAATTCGAAACGCAAGCACCATGCATTCATTTATTTCCGCGATAATGTTAAGGGTTTAATAACAGAGACGCAACCGAAATAGTTGGCTTGCATTTGTTTCGATCTTTTCCGCTAACCGTTGCATTTTTAACGCTAGCCGGTGCTTGCGCTTGAAATTGAACTTCAATTTCGCGCATTGCTTATGAACGCCGATCGCTTCATATTCTGAGGCAGGTCAGTGTTTCATTCAAGTGGCATAGGGTTATCTACGTCACTTGAATGAACCACAACACTCTGTTTGTTGTAAGTTTTCATAACTGTATATTCGGTCAAATTCTTTAGTTTCGGTTTTATTTCGTTTAATATAACCTCTTTATCGTTTATATTTATAACTCTTATGTGATAAATGCCTTTAGAAGGTACTATACAGTTTGCCAAAAATACACCTTTTTCGAGCTCTTGATTAAATACTACGCTGTCTTCTGCAATGTTTAAGTTTATTGGAAAAATAATTTCTGACCTAGGAGGTATTCTATAATTTGTCTGTTTCGGAAGTTTTGTTACTATGGGTACTATATAATCGGTGTTACCGATTGCAATTATTATTGTGAATGTTTCGTAGTCAATTTTGCATGTATATTTTATAAAAAAGTCTCTACCTAAAATTCCATCCGTAGAAATGGGAAAATCGTCACTCACTACTTGAAAATTATTTTTGGAACGGTGCTCTCCGAGGCACAATGTTATTTTCGTAACTCCTAAAGAGTCTACCTCATTTTTAGTTATGCCTGATAATCTACATTTATTGTCAGGATCAATTTCAAAATTTGTGTTCGTTTTGCATATCGAAATATCTGCACCCGTGTCTAATAGGAATGTCAAGGCCCGCTTTGTTTGCGCACATTTAAGTGTGATGAAATTGGTGAGATTCTCTGATATCATGTAAATTTTGTTTGCTTTTACATTTGGCCTTCCGGAGGCTCTTGATTTTTGTCCTCCGGGCCTTCCATGTTTCCCTGGTAGTTTACTGTTCGTACATAATGTCTGTGTCCATCTTGACTCGAGCGTCTGTTTATATTATTGTTGTACCTGCCTCTTTTTCTATTATTGCCATAGTTGTTTCTATTGTTGTTCCCACGTTGAAAATTTCTGTCGCTGTTGTTATTGTGGTTGTTGTTTCGTTGGTTCATGTTGTTCATGCGTCTGTTGTTCCTGAAATTGTTATTATTTCTGTATGTATTTTGATAGTTATTTCTGCTAAAGTTGTTATGATGCTGATAATTTTGGTTTCTGTTTGTGCTTGCATTGTAGTTTAAGATCCGCAGACCGTTGTTTTGGTTATCACGTTCCACTTCTTGTGCGATATTTACTGCTGTATTTAAATCTTTGGGTTGGGCTGCAAAAAGTGTTGGTTTGATGGTGTCATCTAACCCATTTTTTAATATGGTCAAGGCATATTTTTCGTTCATTGTTTCTATGACTGTTTTCTGTTCGTTGGTTGCATTATTACCTAAATCGTTTATTTGTAGTTTGTTCAGTTCTGACATCAAATTTAAAATTTTGTCTTTAAAATTGTTTACCGTTTTGTTCTTCTGTGTGGTTGAGGACAGTTTTGTATGTATTTGAGCTATTGTTACGTTGCTCTTATATCTTTCTTGTAGTCTTGTTTTAAATTCTACGAATGTCGATGTGTTTGAGCCTAGCGCTGTTCGAACTACCGCACTAAGGTTTACACTTACTACAAACTCTAATAATGTTTTCTGAGCATTAGCTGTATATGAGTTGTGTAATAATTCTACTATCTTCAAAAATGGTTCTAATTCGCTGTGCTGTCCATTAAAGGTAGGTATGGCTTTAATAGCCGTTTCTATATTAAAAGTTGACATTTCTATATTGTTTCGATTTACAGTCTTCTTTTCTGGTGTATTACTTTAACTTTCAGTGTTGTGGCTATCTGTGTTTTTGCTATCTGTTAACTCACTTTTTTCTATTAAAAACTGTTCTATTGCTCCAGCTATATCTTCGAAATTTTCTAAGTCTAATTTTCTTTTAAGGTTGTCTGACTTATCTATTGAGGTTCTTAGCTCATCTACTTTGTTCCTTCTTTCATTAATGTACTTCTTTGTATATTCCCTACCTGGTGCCTTTTTTAATCTCCTTAATATTTCTTTTGCTGCATCTATTTCCATTTATATGTATATCGACGGAACATTGTATTTACTTCTAATTTAAAAAGTTTTATTGTTCTTAAAACATTTTTGACACATTAAATTTGGTTCATGCTCTATGAAGCCTGATTTGATTAAATTTTTGTGACAATATTTGCACTTGAAGAATTCACGATGCCATGCTTTGTTTTTGTGTGCCATATATTTAATTTTTCCTATGTCTATGATTTTTTGTTGACAATTTTCACAATATTTGTCAAAAAGTTGACCAAAGCATCCTTGGTAGAAACAGTTGGTACCAAACCTTATCATTTTCGTATGTAAAAGTGCTTGATATATTTTTGTATTTATTGTGAATATTAAAATATTTTGTTAAACAGAGTTTCTGATGTTTCGCAGCATTTGTTTCCTAACATAATTTTTGTAATATCTATTAATTATATATAAAATTGTTGCAATCATAAATATTAAGCTAAGTACTAGAATAAGATCATTGTATTTGCTGCTTTCACTTCTACTGCTGCTGTTGTTGTTGTTGTTAGTTGTTACGATTTCCTTGTCGCTGAACCATCCCATGGTTGCCGTAATTTAACTTTTCTATTTGTATTTTGTGTATTAATGCCCGTTTTAACTTTGCATCAGTTACCAACGGTAAAATACTATGTATTTCCGCAACGCGACGTCTAGCAATTACTCTTCGGCCTCCTCTGGGTCTTTTCGAAGGTTTATTTTCGGCAGCTTGTTCGCTTCTGTACTGCGCGATCGTTTGTTTTTGCCGTTCAGTTCTGTTTATGTAGTCCTCTATTGTTATCCTTTTAGGACCGGCGTTGCAAGGTGTCGGTGAGTATGTTGGTGCAGCTTCGGTTTGGATTGTCACGGGCTCCGGTGTGTATTCTTCGTGGAAAGTGTATTTTTCCCACTTTTCGAAGATTCTGGTGATCTCGTATTGTTCGTTATTATCTTCTTTTGACATCGGATCAGTTTGACAGGATCAGAAGGCAGGTTAAATTGGCAGGATCGCCATGTAATATGTTTTTGGCTAGTGTTCCTAAAAATGCCAAAGATAAGGCTTTAAAGTTTTTATGGCCAATTTTGCCGTACTGTTTGAAGAATAAAAAGAATTTATATGTTTTAAGTCAAGTTTCATTCTCCTCTTTATTTCAAAGATCTTCAATATTTATAATAAAAATACCAGTATTAATTCTATTTAGATATTCTTAAACTCCTTCCCATTATTCTATTCTCATATTGTTTCTTAGTTCAATTATGTTCTTAATAATTGTTCTTCTCTCACTTGCTCTTTGATTCCTCAGCTTGGAATTTTTGCTGCGCTTGCACTTGTGCAGCTAATAGGGTTAGCGAACACCAGTGAGCGTATTTCGTTACAATTGGCTGTGACGCAAAAACACAGTGACCTAATGACACTCGATAAGCGTTGGCACACGATCGAAAGAATGAATGAAAGAAAAACAATGAAAATATATTTTGTTACCAAATATGTAACGTACCGTAAGCTGGCTGTGCTATGACACTACACTAGCTTTTTCGCGCGCATACAAACTAAATTACCAAAATGACGAAAACTGTCGAAAATATATCATTTTTATTGATATGTGGGCGATAAAGTGGGGTGTGACAGAAATTTTAACCATCTCGTACTTGAAAAACATGTACTGCCAAAATTTCAGCTCTATCGGCTCAGTAGTAGTTATTCTGTCGAAAATTTAGTTTGTATGCCGGTGCCAGTTTTCCAGTAGAAATACCTAACCAATAAGTAACTCAATACTTCCAAGGCTATTAGATATCGAAAATTTAAATTGTATGGGTGGAGCCATACCCCCTTTTCCAAAGCTTGTCGCAGTTTTCCAGTAGAAGGATATCACCAAGTTGCAACTCCGTACTGAGTAACATTGTTGTGTAAGTTTTAAATCCAAAGATATTCTATATCAAAAATTTAGCTTGTTTGGGCGGAACCACACCCTCTTTTCGAAAGTTCGTTTCAGTTTTCTAGTACATAGAAGGACATCGCCCAATAGTAATTCCATTCTGAGTTTTATTGTTATGCGGCATTTTTTCCAAAGCTATTCGATATCATATTTTTGAATTATATGGGCGGTGCCACTCCCCTTTGTTCAATGCTTGCTCAATTTTGCTAATCGAAAGACGCGACTAAATAGTACGCTCTTACCAAGTTTCATTGATGTGTGACTTATAGCTTGAAAGTTATACCGAAATTTTTTTCTGCTGAAAAAGTGCCCCTCTTCCAACGCCCATTAAATTTTACCTGTGGAACGGCACTTGTAAATTGTGGTATAACACCTCAAAAAATAGAAGTTTTTGTTAACATTTTATTTTTCGGACACGGTGGACCTTTCGGTGGAAATACCAATATTTTACTTTGCAATGACGTTACCAGACATACTTTGAAACTAAAAATAATAATTTGTTTGTTAATTTTGCCCCAGTTTAATTTTATTTTTAAATGCTATGCATTAAACTTGCTTTAAATTCTACTTTTTAATCACTTACATCTAGCAACTCAGAAGTAATGACAAATGATGTTTTTGAACTACGCACGTGACATTAGAATATCAATGAAAGCAAATTACAAAATTAACGTTAGCTGATCTTTGTTTCCTCTTATTGCATTTGTTTTAGTTAATTGTTATTGTCATAGACACATTTTGCGGTGGGAGTGTAATCGGAACATCTCTCTTAAAGAAGTAAATATTAAAGAAAAAAATTTATTAAAAGTTACCAAGACCGAAAAATATATTAATTCAAATTTTCGCTTAGATAATATCATATAAGAACGTATTTTCTTAGCATTTTATTTTTTGGTCTCGGTTGACCTTTTCGCGGAAATGCCCATACACAAATATGTACCTGAAAATGTAATGTTTTTGTTCCATCAGTTTTTTAAGACTGCGAAGTTAATAAGTTTTTTTTTTACCTTATGCCTACATATCTAAATATGTAGACACCTGAAAATGTAATATTTTTGTTCTGTTTATTACAATTTTTATTGTTTGTCATAGTTGTTTGTTTTTTTTTTCGGAAAACATAAAGATAGTAATAAAAACACTTAATCTCATCGAATTGGTTTCTTTTTGCATTTAGAAATTTTTTATAGGGGTGACACCATGAATATCCGCCCCGGGTGTCACCAACCTTAGGAACGCCACTGCACTGAATCCTATACGCGACGTATAGCCAAAGCACTAGAAGACAACTTACAAGAAAAAAAAGGCACAATAGTTATATAGAAAAACTTAGTTTGGAGAAGTTTCAACTCGAAAAAAAATTAATTGAAGCACAAATCGCCCAAATAAATAAAAAATAAATAAATTTATTTTCATGCTGCTCTTATATGTTTATTGTTTTTATTATTTTGTTCAAAAAGTTTCATTTCTTATTTTTTTACAATCTCACATTCAAAATTTAAGTGAGTGAATTTGACAGAAAATTCTTTTCCGTCGGAAAGAGTGATTGTATTTTTTTCGACGGAAAATTTCGAATTTCCGACGGAAACCTCGATTGTATTTTTAGTGAGATTCAGCAAAATGTCTCCCGACGGGCTTCCGTCGGCGATCGTGATTGGGCCCAATAATAAGAGACTGAACTTTTCTAACGTTTTTATACCAAGAAGCAAACATCTTACATTATATGAGGGCAAGTCTACATGACAATATAGTGAACGAAGAGCAAATTTAGTGAATCTTTCTTGAATTTGCTCCAATCTTAACGTATGGACGGCATAAAAAGGATTCCAAATGAAAGATGCGTATTTAAGTTTAGATCTCACAAAGGCATTAAACCACGACTTTAAGGTGTGAGGGTCGGAAAATTCAGAACTATTTCTCCGAATGAAAGCAAGGAATATGCTTTAGGGACCAGGAAATTAACGTGTTCAATAAAAGTGAATTTAGTGTCAAATATAACACCAAGATCTTTGATCGATTGTACACGTTTGAGTGGGATTCCAGAAATAGAGTAAGAGTTACTGAGGACACAATTGGACTTAGAAAAACTAATGTGAAAGCATTTAGAGATTTTTAAAGGTAGATCATTCAAATTACTCCATTGGTCTAATTTATTTAAGTCAGCTTGTTAGGATGCAACATCTGAGCTGCAGTTTGCCCTAGTAAATAGCTTTAGGTCATCAGCATACAGTAAAAACTTTGAATTGCAAAGTTGTAGGTTTTTGAGTTGTAGGCAAAAAAATGAAAATCAGTTTTTTTTCTTATAATTTTGCTATATCTATTACACTGATTTACCGATTTGTATTACGATGACGAATTTCAATAAAGAAATATTAGACCTTTCAATTTTTGCACATAAAATTACAATATCTTTGACAGTTTTGAAGATATCGACGTTCAAAGTGGAAAAAATGTCACCATTTTACGTAGGCTGAGCTTTTGAAACCCTGTATCTTTAATATTTTTCAACGGATTTGCAAAAACTTTTTTTACTTGATAGAAAATATCTCGAATTTTAATAAACATTTTAGTTTTTTTTTTATTATCTTACATTTTTTCAAAGAAATTAAAAAAAAGAAATATTTTTTAAAATTAAGTTTATCAAAATTCAAGTACAGTTGATAAGGTTTTTGATAAGCAATTGATAAAGAAGGACCATGTATTGCTTACTTAAGTAGAAAAATGCCGGGAATAAGTTTAGAAAAGCTTAAAGCTGGTGAAATGGATGGTCCGCAGATAAGGCAGCTAGTGAAAGACCCTAATTTTAAAACCTCGATGACAACTTGGCGTCCGTGGCGTAGTTGGTTAAAGTGCGTGGCCGCTGTACCAACGAACCTGGAGACCCAGGTTCGAACCCCACCAGCGACAGAAAATTATTTGAACTAAAATAATTTTTCTGTACGGCCGCCACCTTTCTGCAGACAATGGCAAAACCTCAGAGAGTAATCAAAATGCCATGTAAAGCTTCTTGAGAATAAGAACATTTCGTTCATCGCCGTTCGGAGTCAGCGTAAAGCCTGTAGGTCCACTTCTCGGTCAATTGTGTACAAACTTAATAACACGCACAACAAAATTGATCCTAAGAAGCTAGGTCAAAGTCCTTTCAAGGGCTGAAATGGCCAGTTATTTATTTTTTTTTTAAATTGGAAAACGGCCACACCGATGTGGCTTATTTATTTTTTAAATGTTCGTAGTAATCAATTTTAAGTTTTTACTGAAGAAAAATTTACCACGTCCACTTTTACGCGCAATTTTTTGTGTAAAAAATTTGTGTATAATGTTGAGTGTTTTTCTGCTATCTTTTTTGGCCTAACTTGAACAACAGAGGGCGCTGTAGTACAAATTTTTTGCAAAACCACCCAAAACTCCCAAACCGCTTATGCGGTTAGAATGAAAATTGGTACATACGGGTTTTCAGATACGATGAGTTTTTCAGCACTATCTTCTTTGATCCACCTTGGACACCAGATGGTGCTGTAGCACAAATTTTTACAAAATCGTGTATTTTTAGTGGTTTTCTTAGGTTACATATGCAAATATTTACAAAATACAAAATGCTTCTTAAATTAAGTAAAATTAAAAAAATGTCCGTTATTTTGACATCAAAAACATGAACATATCTTGAAAATTATGAAAAATTTTACTACAACCATTTATATAATGCAACATAGTTGCTCAAAAATGAGACAAAAACAATCAGAAATTTAATTTTGTTACTTTCGATTCAAATATCTCCGCTGCTTTTTTACACATTTTTTAAAATTTTTTTTGTCTTAAAGCTTCATCAAAGTACTATGAAAACCTTACTGCAAGAATATCGTTAGTTGAGTAAATATATTTTATATATTTTTTTCAAAAAAGGTCTGAAATATTGGAGTTTTCCTCAAAAAAAGGCTACAAAATAGTTTTTGTTGTAAAAATAATTTAAATTCAACCCCATTTAAAAATTATAACATTTATGGTCAAAAAGTGTTTCAAAAACATTTTGCGCAAAAATTGAAAACCATTTTTGTGATTCAAAAAGCAAGGCTTGATTGTGAATTTTTTAGAACAAAATTTTTTTTCCAATATTGTGTTTTAATATTTTTGAAAAAGTATCTAAGCTAAAAAATTAATTTATTAGAAAAAATTATCTCTTACCAATCAAAAGTAATAGCCAATAATCTTTATCCAAAATATATATGTATACAAAAAGCAAAACGCTGTCTGTGTGATGGCTGGAAACTTCAAAATTACTGAGCCGATAGAGCTGAAATTTTGGCAGTACATTTTTTTCAAGTACGAGATGGCTTAAATTTCTATCACACTCCCTTTTACCGCCCAAAAATCAATAAAAATGCTGTATATCCTACGGTTTTCGTCGATTTGGCTACATTTTGATAATTTAGTTTGTATGCTCACTGTCGGCAACTGTACTAAAACTGGGTAATGTCCATCTACTAGAAAACTGGGATGGGCATTATATAAGGGGGTGTGGCTCCGCTAATACAATTTGTATTATCGAATATCTTTGAAAGTAAAAGTAGCAGTACTTACATAAAATAAAAAATAAATAAATAACTGGCCATTTCAGCCCTTGAAAGGACTTTGACCTAGCTTCTTATGGTCAATAGTGTTGTGCGTGTTATCAAGTTTGTACACAATTGACCAAGAAACGGACCTACATGTTTAACGCCGACTCCGAACGGCGATTAACAGAATGTTCTTGTTCTTAAGAAGCTTTACATGTCATTTTGATTACTATCTGAGGCTTGCCATTGTCTGCAGAGAGGTGGCGGCCGTACAGAAAAATTATTTTAATTCAAATAATTTTCTGTCGCTGCTGGGGTTCGAACCCGGGTCTCCAGGTTCGTTGACATAGCGGCCACGCACTTTAACCAATTATGCCACGGACGCCACATTTTAGCGATTCAAAAACATCTAACCAAAGATCATATAATATAAAGATGCGTCACGGCCATAAAAATCAGCGACACAGTCCAAATCGAATGTGGATTTATCATAAATCCACTTTAAAGCTTTGTGAGAGTCAGTGAGCGAACGACTTAAAGCTTTTGAGAGCGGGAGAAGGCAAGCGACATTGTGAGTATAATATTGAGAAGCATAGAGAGCACATGAAATTGTTTAGTTTACGAAAGATCTCAACAAACGATGTGTCTGCAAACGAATTGTAGCTAAATTGTCTTGCGTAAAAAACAAAAATGTAGGCATTATTTGTATTTAAACACCCTACGCACATAATAAAAAGGTAATATGTATATTACATATGTATATTATATTATGTATGTATCAGAGAACTGCATAAGCCTACTTGAAACCTATTTCAAGTACTTGCCATAAATATGAGTACCAGCTTGCTTGAACTTGATAATTTTCAATCAATTAAAGCTTGTACTTGAATATAAGTAAGCCCACGTCAGCTTGTGACTTACAACTACGCTAGCTTACAAGCGAACGACACGAAGTACCAAGTAAAGGAAAAACTTGATGAGTTCGTCAAAAAGCATGAAAAGCTTGAAATTAAAAGCAAGTATCCAATTAATTCAAGTATCCAAATAATTCAATGAAGTGTAGGAAAAACTTAAGCGTATGAAGAATATTTAGGGTTCTATAGATTTCGTGTTTAGCAGTTTTAGGGGGTAGCTGATTTCGAATCTGATGTCAGAATTTTAAAATTTAAGATGGCTGATAGGGTTGCCACCTAATTTTTTTTTATTTTTACGAATTCGATGCTGGGGTGAACACTAGGTATAAATGGGTCGCTGAATCCGAATCCGTGGTCAGAATTTCAAAATTATGAAATTTTTAACCCTATAGGGTTGCCACCTAAAAATATGCTTTTTTAAGAGTTTTAAACATTATCCCACAGTTTTAGGGGGTCGCTGATTTCGACTCTGATGTCAGAATTTTAAAATTCAAGATGGCTGATAGGGTTGCCACCTATTTTTTTTTTATTTTTACGAATTCGATGCTGGGGTGAACACTAGGTATAAATGGGTCGCTGAATCCGAATCCGTGGTCAGAATTTCAAAATTATGAAATTTTTAACCCTATAGGGTTGCCACCTAAAAATATGCTTTTTTAAAAGTTTTAAACATTATCTCACAGTTTTAGGGGGTCGCTGATTTCGAATCTGATGTCAGAATTTTAAAATTCAAGATGGCTGATAGGGTTGCCACCTAATTTTTTTTATTTTTACGAATTCGATGCTGGGGTGAACACTAGGTAAAAATGGGTCGCTGAATCCGAATCCGTGGTCAGAATTTCAAAATTATGAAATTTTTAACCCTATAGGGCTGCCACCTAAAAATATGCTTTTTTAAGAGTTTTAAACATTATCCCACAGTTTTAGGGGGTCGCTGATTTCGAATCTGATGTCAGAATTTTAAAATTCAAGATGGCTGATAGGGTTGCCACTCCTACCTCTTTTGGGTGATATTTTATAAATACCACTCTAAATTTTATTTATTAACTCTTCGTCTGCTTCCATAACACTTATCAAAGCACTTGTGTTATCAATTATTTATTTTGCACACTAATTAGCAATTAAATTTACAGCAAGATTTTATAGGCTGCGAAAATAGTGAACGCATATAGCTTAGTTAAGCTGATTGATGACCAAAAACGCATTGGGACAAAAGAGATGCATGACTTGCGTTCTTTATTGCTCTAATATGTTTTTCAGCTTGGAACAACAACAAAACGCTCATACGCGTTCAATATGTTCGCAGCCTTAGAAACTGAGCAGACTGAGCAAGCGCAACAAAATTTTGTGGAAGAAAGTAAACAAGCATGAGCTCGTCGCTTTCAATTCCAAAAATCAGTGTTTTTTAGTTGGAAATTAAATTGCTAACTAAACTGAACTGACACTAGGGGTCAAACATATTTTGTTTTTTTTGTTTTCTTAACCTATTTACGACTCGTTAATAGTGTTCACTTTTCAAAGTATGTTTCTTAAAAACACTTTTATGTGGCAACCCTATTTTTGAAAATTTTATAATTTTTAAATTCTGACAACGGATTCGGATTCAGCGACCCATTTTTACCTAGTGTTCACCCCAGCATCGAATTCGTAAAAATAAAAAAAAATTAGGTGGCAACCCTATCAGCCATCTTGAATTTTAAAATTCTGACATCAGATTCGAAGTCAGCGACCCCCTAAAACTGTGGGATAATGTTTAAAACTCTTAAAAAAGCATATTTTTAGGTGGCAGCCCTATAGGGTTAAAAATTTCATAATATTGAAATTCTGACAACGGATTCGGATTCAGCGACCCATTTATACCTAGTGTTCACCCCAGCATCGAATTCGTAAAAATAAAAAAAAATTAGGTGGCAACCCTATCAGCCAAATTAAATTTAAAATTTTATAAAGACATCGGATTCGAAATCAGCTACCCCCTAAAACTGCTAATCACGAAATCTATAGAACCCTAAATATTCTTAATACGCTAAAGTTTTTCCAACACCTCATTGAATTATTTGGATACTTGAATTAATGTGGATACTTGAAATAATTGGATACTTGTGAGCTTACAAGTTTTTGCCGATCGTTTCAAGCTTTTCCACTTTCAGGCACGACAAAGTAAGTCATAACAAGTCAAGTCAACGAAAAAGCAGGGATATGACTTGTACCTGTTTGCTATTTTTGTAAGCAGGCTAAAGCTTGGTTTTTCAAGTATGGATAAATTCAATTTTTCAAGTACTTGAAGTTGCTTGAACTTCAAGTAGGCTTGTGCAGTTCTCTGGTATGTATATTATATTATATTATATTATATTATATTATATTATATTATATTATATTATATTTTATTATATTATATTATATTATATTATATATTATATTATATAATATTATATATATACATATACTAGCGATTCCCTGCGAGCGTTGTTACACCCGGCAAGTTTATTGAAAAATAATAAGTAAGTTCAAAACTTTTATTAGACCCGTAGTCTGATACCACGATCATGGTCCACTGTCCGTTTCAGTTTAGAAGTTTCCCCACATCACTCTCAGGTGGCAATTCAATAAAATACAATATTGGAAAAACAATTTTCTTCAAAAAAATCAAGTGGAAGCTTTGTTTTCTGAATCACAAAAGCGATTTTTAATTTTTGGGTGAATTTTAAACAAATCTAGCTTATAAGTGTTATAACCAGACCGAAAATAACTGTTATTTTCGAAATTCCAATTAAAAAAATCAGGCGGCAAAAATTTGTCTTTTCGAGATTTGAAAAAATAAAATATAAAAGTAAAATTTTAACTTTTATCTTTGACCGAAAAAATAATAGTAAAATTTTAACTTCTATTTTTGATCGAAAAAATATAAGAAAAATTTGAACTGTTTTTTTTTATTTTGGACCAAAAAGAAATCGTTAAAAAAATAACTATAATTTATTGACTTCTTTGAAAAAAGTCATAACAGTTACGGTCCCTGGTTATAGCTTTCGAAAAAGAGTTGAAAATTTGCAAATTTAAATTTAAATTATTTTTACAATAAAAACAATGTTTGTCCCTTTTTTTAGGAAAACTCCAATATTTCAGACCTTCTTGAAAAAAATATTTAAAATATGCCTATATACTCAACCAAAGGTATTTTTGCAATAAGTAGGTTTTTTGTAAGGTTTTTAAACCAAAAAAAAAAAAAAAAATTCAACAAAATGTATAAAAATCAGATATTTGAATCGAAAGTCACAAAATTTAATTTCTGATTGTTTTTTTCTCATTTCTGAGCAACTGAAATGAGAAACTTCTGAACTTTAACTTCTGATGTATTAAATATATCGCTGCACTAAAATTTTTCATAGTTTTCAGAATATGTTCATGTTTTTGGTGTCAAATTGACGAAATTTGTTTTTATGTTAGTTAAACGAAAAATCTTTATTTAACAAATCTTGGTGCACTGGTTTTGCATAGAGAAAGATCTCGCCTTCTAAAATTTCATTGTAATCAAAATTTTCGCAGTATTGAAGAAATGTAAGTGTTTTTGGTATCAAAATAACGGAAACTTTCTTAATTTTACGAAATATAAGAGAAATTTTATATTTTGTAATTAATTTGCATATGGAATGTAACCTAAAAAAAAACAAAAAAAAAAATATGCCTATTGTTGACATATTGTAGGTTTAGGCAATTTGTTAAAAAATATGTACTACAGCGCTTTTGCTGTGTAAGGTGGATTAAAGAAGATAGCGCTAAAAAACTCATCGTACTTGAAAAACACTGTATTCCAATTTTTTGAGTTTTAGGCGGTTTTGTAAAAAATTTGTACTACAGCGCTCTCTGGTGTTCAAGGTGGATCACAATAGAAAGCCTCAAAACACGCACCGTACCAAAAAACTTCTATACACAAATTTTCATGCTAATCGGATGAGTAGTTTAGGAGTCTATTGCGTATTTACATACAAAAACTCGTTTTTATGGATAGATATAGAATATATTATATAATTAATTAATAATATAATTGATATATAATGAATTATATATAAGTAATGGCATTTCTGTGTCCACATACGAAAAAGGGTGTCTTTAAATAATTTTAATTCGGAAAATCTCTTTTTGATTTCCTACAATTTGACAGAATTTATTTATTGCCAGCCTTTTTCCGTTTTCCTTCCATTTTCAAAAGAAAGGAATCAAATTAAGTAAAAACCCAATCATATGATCCAATCGAAAGTAAAAATAAAATCCAGAGTAGATCATCAAAATCATACAAATCGTATTAAGTGAAATATTTAGATATAAATTCAATCCGAAATAAATATCAAAATCATAAATCAATTAAATATGCATTCACACAATATCAAACAAAATACTGTGGCAAGAAAAGAAGGGAAACAATAGAAATGCAATTGAAAAAATTCAATGACTATTTCAATACCAAGAAAAACTTTCTTTGTTTTTCTCCGACGCATAAAATAAGCCAACTAAACCCGTTCGCCGTTCAAAATCATAATGAAGAGAGCAGGCATGAGAAATGAAAATTTTAAAATATACCTAATATCTCAAAAAATATGTACCTATTTGGGCATAAATGTACCTAAAATAATTCACAATTGATTTTGTTTTTATAAAAAAATGTTTATGTAAAACATAAATTCAATGTATGTTAATTTAATTTACAATAAATAAATAACATAAAATAAACTGGCCATTTCACTCCTTGAAAGACTTTTACCGAACTTCTTATGATCAAATTAAATATTTATAACAATACCAAAAAATTAACACTATGTGCAACTGAAATTCTTTCATTGAGATCACTATGTTATTTTAGTCTTAAAAAAAAGGAATAAAGCGATAAAATTGCGCACTTGAAATTTTGATTCCAATTAATCAATCATCGATCTCAAGGCCAAGTATGTTAATGAATAAAATAACCAACAACAACAACGGCTCTGTATAGAGGAATGAAAGGAAGGAAAGGAAGAGTTCTGGAAGCTTAAGAAAGGAAGGAAGACTTCTTAAAGCTTATTTTTCTTCTTTTTATGTGTACTATTCACAATAGTGTGGAATGAAAAAGAGAATAGAGTTGCCAAAACAAAATTTTTGGTCTTAAAGCAAGTAGTTGTTAAATTAACTACTTGTTAAAGAACAAAATATAATTTTTAAGTTATTTAGTGGAAAATTCGTTCAATCGAAGGCGGGATGTACCTAAAATGAAGCTATTGTACCTAATGTACCTTTAAGGTCAAAAACGTCGGAAAAAGGTACAATTGTACCTACTTTTCCATCCCTGGAAGAGAGTGCAAGCAATTGATGTAGAGCAGATCATGCGGAGAGGAAGGGTACAGAGAAACGGAAAACTTTTCTCTCAAGCAAGAATTAAAATCTTTTTCATATCGCACTCCCAAAAGCTATCGTGTTGGTCTGAAAATTATTTGTTACATTTTAATGTTCTACGTAACTCATCTTTACATTATATGATCTTTGATCTAACTCAGAGATCGTTAATGAACCACAGTCCAAGAAAGCATCAACATTTGACAAAAGAGCACTGTTAAAATTTGGATTGTCAGCGTAGTTGGCACTAAAAAGGTCAGCAAATAAGTTCACAGTATCATTTATCGAGAAAGAAGATACACAATTTAAATGCACTGTGGTTGGAATATTGGAGCCTTGATTGAATGGTTCGATTGAACAAAATTCCAAAAAGATTTAGGATTCGATTTTATATTAACGTCAAACCCCATGATGTACTGTTTACATAAGAATTTGTTTTTTTAAAAAATAGATAGATAAGTAAACAATATTTCAAATACACAGACCTATTTTTGAACATTTTCTTAAATAAATACAAAAAAAAACAGGAGGGGAATATCTCTGCCCTTTTTTTTGTAGTAAGTCTGTAAAAATATCAACTTTTTCATCATTTTTCCAGTTTCTTTGCATTGTGCGAGTTTGAGGGTCTCTAGACAAAAAAATCAAGGAATATTATTCAAAAATATTTTGAATTTGTGCGTATTGAACAATTCTTAAACGATATAAATTAAAAAAAAATGTTAAAAAGAGAACATGAATTTTGGTATTTATTTCCACCTTTCAACCACTGTGATGCGATTGGTACAAGCTAGACGGAAAATATTATTTTGTGGATTTTTTTGGTAGTTTTCGGTGTTTTGGGTATAGCAAAATACAAAAAAAACCAATTTCAGCAATTTTGAGGGGGGCGTGGCAGCTGCCATACAACTGAAACATAATTTGCGCTATATCTTAGAAATTAGATAAGCTACGACAACAAAATCAAACATGGATTTTTTGTATGTGGTTTCCAAAAAGTGAAGAAAGTTTTGGCATGATTGGAGAAGTAGGCGTGGCAGCTGCCATACAACTTTATCACCATTTTCGCTATATCTTAGAAATGAGTTAAGCTACAGTAACAAAATTAAATGTCGACGTCTTGTATGCAATTTGAAAAAAGTGAATAAAATTTCGGCGCGATTGAGCAAGTGGGCGTGGCAGCTGCCATACAACTGAAATCATTTCTGACTAGTTACAAATAAAATTTAAAATGAATATTAAAAGCACTTGCAGCTTGGGCTATCGGCGGCTTATCACAACTATACAAAACAGTTGAAACCTGGTTTTGAAATGAAAATAATAAATAGCTTTTTTGCGCACCTTGGCATTTTAAGAGCTGAAATAAGACATAATAATGGTTAAATAAAATATATATTTTTGCAAATATAAAATGGTCCTTTTTTTAATTTTACAAAATATTTTAACAATTTTTGCGGTTTTTTTTAACAAAACCTCAGCTAAAATATTTTTTTTTTATTTAATATATATAACAATATTTTTTTTGAGTGTAAAAATATTTTGTAATGTGTTGAGAATATGTAAACACCACATACAGTCTAGTCGACCTCAAAATCAATACATTTCATACAAAACGGTCAGGACCTAGTTTATACATGCATTTTTAGGACCATCAAACAGGTTAAAAAACAAGGCAACTGGCCATTTGCGCACCTTGGCACTTTTATAGCTTAGAGTAGACATAATAATGGTTAAATAAAAAATACATTTTTGTAAATACAAAATGATCCTTTTTTTATTTTCCAAAATGTTTTACCAAATGTTCATTTTTAACGCAGTTCTATCGATAAATACCGTTTTATAGCGCGAACATTTTAAAAGATAAGTAATTGAACATATTTTATTTTAAAAGATCTTTTTAAAAAATAATGAGTAAGTATAACTAGAAAATTCATAAGCAAAAATTTCAAGAAATCACCTTTTAGGCCAACTTTCAAGAATTTTCGCATTTTTTGTAGAAAGCGTAGGTAAGTAAAAAAATGATTCCAGAGATCAATGGATATTATTTAAGAGTTTTAAATATTCAGAATGTAAACATTCGATTTCGACTTTTTTCCGTCTATCTTGCCCTTTCGCATCACTGTGCGGCGCTGCCAGATTTAGCAAATGTGAGACCATATCGGCAAGTTTATGGGATTTTTGTGGGATTACACTATTTTATCCCAGAATAAAAAAAATAAACATTAATTTTTGTGTCAAATTTTTAACCCGTGCAGTCGCACTTAACCCTTTGGGACCAATTTACCACTTTTTAACATTTTTTGCGATTTGTACAAAATTTATCAATCGATTAACCCTTGCTGTGTATTTGAACCCAACAGACACCTCGAAAATTTTTTTTAATAATTTTATTTTCTCGATAAATCTCTTCGAGAAAATATCGATAATTGTATTTTTATACAATAAGATACTTGATTCTAAGAAAGTAACTTCTGCGTACTTTTTTAACTATTTAAAAAAGTTTTCGACAACTTAAGGTGTTTTAAACTGTGGAACTAAATTTTTTAAGAATTGAGAATACTTTTTCCGAAATCAAAAATTTTATTTTATTTCAAAAATTCTCTAAATGAGGTAAAATCATTAAACCTTGGTGTCCTGATTAGCCCATTCAGTGCATTCAAACCCACCCTCCCATTTGAAGATTATACAGAGATTTTTTTGAAGTCTTGAATGCAATTTTCAATGAACCCAAAAACACAGATACTCAATTTCAATTTGTCACTTTCCACTTCGGTTGATAAACAACCCAACCCAACCCATGCCGTATTCAGTCAGCTGATTCAACATGTCTCTCAAAAAATTTGTTAATTTCTCTAATGACATTATTGAGCTTGAGCTAGCACATGGTGAGATTCAACTGGAGGATCAGACTCCACACATATGAGAAGTGTAGAGGAAGCAACTCCACTATCTATTTGAAAAATTTCAAGCAGTGTATGAGGAGGATCATGAAAAACCCGAAGACCCATCTGAAGCCGTTGACAAGGAAAAGATCAAGGTGAGGTACAGGAAGACGTACCAGTCATACGTGTGCTGTGCTGTTTCAATAAGTGAGCATATTGAAGCAATGAAGGCACCCACGATGGAACCCAAACCATCACCGTGAGCAGTGAACTCAGCCGAAAATCATCCAATGATCCATCTCCCACCATGCGATATGGACATTTTCCATGGGGACTATGTCACATGGCCCATATTCAAGGACCTGTTTACGGCCCTATACATAAAAAATTCCCGCATAAGTTATGTGGAAAAACTTTTCTATATTAATATTTTGAATATGATCTTTCATTATTTATCTTGAAAACAAATTTGAGCTTTAGGCCTAATATGTTGACAACAAGACAACATGTAGACAATGAAGGTGTTATATATAACAGGTGGCGCAAAAGTAATCCTCCTATCAGAAAATGCTATAAATTTTGCGATTGGCCCCTAATGTCAGTTCTGTTTTGACATTTGTGTAGTAAACACATGCGAAATACACGTTGATAAACAATGTTACGCTACACTGCTCCAGAACGCGGAATTAATCACCACCAAGAGGAAGATGATTTATCATCAAAAATGATCATGGGTAATGAGGCCCATTTCCATCTTAGCGGGTACGTAAATAAGCAAAATTTACTCTTCTGGGGCACTGAAAATCCGCGTGTAACCCACGAAGAGCCATTACACCCGCTCAAAGTCACTGTCTGGTGTGCTGTTTTCGCTGGAGGAGTCATCGGACCTTTTTTCTTCGAAGACGGTTACTGTGAATGGTGAGCGCTACAGAGCAATGATCAACGAGTTCTTTTTGCCGCAACTAGATGAATTGGGATTGGAAAACATGTGGTTCCAACAGGACGGTGCAACGGCACACACTGCACGTGCCACAACCGATATGCTGAAGGATGCATTTCCCCGGCGCCTAATCTCCCAATTTGGCGATTTGCACTGGCCAGCAAGATCGCCTGATTTGACCGCTCCGGACTTCTTTTTGTGGGGCTTTTTGAAGTCGCGGGCTTATGTCAACAAGCCTCAGACTCTTGCAGCTCTTAAAGACAATATCCGTCAAGAATGAGTGGACCTATCGCCGGAAGTTTTGGCCGAAGTGATGGAAAATGCCATAAAAAGGGCTCAAATGAGAATCAACTGTGGCGGCGGCCATTTACATGACATCATATTCTCGACTTGATGTAAAAAAAATTAAAGGACCAAATAAAAATAATCCACAAGAAGAATCAAAGTTTTTAATTTTTTTTTAAATTACAGCCAAAAAACATCGGAAGGTTATTGTATAAACGATTTTTTTATTTTATAACGATTTTTTAATTATATATTAAAGACACATAATATTTAATCAAACAGTTGAAGAAATATATTATTCACAATAGCAATAATGATTTACTATCTTTCTCATTTGAATAAAAGTTATAAAAAGTGTTTTCGAAAATATGTTACATATTAAACTTATAGAAAGCGAGTCCAAATCAGAACTGCCTGCTTAAAAAACTTTGAATTAAAAGCCAAGCCAATTTCGCTGACTCGAAAGTAGCCAAATGAAATGCATACGTTTGTTTTTGTTTTAAGTGGGCCAATGCGAGCGCAGTTCAATGGTTGCATTTGGCCTTGGATTGCACCATGAAACTTCGCGTATCTTTTCGTATGAAAAAGTCTAAAGGTTCATGGAACTGAAATTATTGCAAACGGATGCACCTCTGCACGAGATTGCGGCTTTTAATTCACAACATTCCTCCCCCTTTTGGCAAATATACGGAGTTAAAAAAAAATATATGTAAACAGTAAGGAATACATATAGTAAACAGAAAGTAAAGTACAGTAAAGAATAATAAAGGTATTTTATCATACTTTTATATGCATCCTGTCGTGGGTCCTAGTGATTTGCTTGACCTGGTAGATGCCTGACGCTGTAGTTGTTCCTGCTGGTATCTTGCTGTCCCTAAAGTTGGGCTCCTGATCGTAATACGGGGAAGTCTAGGTTTTATTTTGCGCTGGAGTCCCTGATGATGTTCTAGCGGTGATGGTGGTTCACTAAACTCCACTGACGAGCTTGTACTGGTAGTATTCTTTTTCTTTCTTCTATATAAGAGTATACCAATGATGATACTTAGTACAAAACTCAAAGTGCCGAAATTGAAACCGATACCGGTCGCAATCTACTGTTGTTTGTGGAAACTCTGGTAAGTCTTTCGTTGCTCCAAATATTTTTTCAGTTCTGCCAGGCTCCTTTGACCGTTTGCTAAAGTTGTTTTAATGCAAGCGTGGCTAGAGACAACTGTGGGTAAATTTGGTGCTACTGTTTCGCTGCTATTCAACAATTCTGACAAATTTTGTTTGTGTGTTTCTATTAGCGAAAAATGATCTATACTCCGTTGGTTTATGTTGAAGGAATACTCCCACGGTGTTTCGTATGGGAGAATGACTTCCTCGTTAAAGTGTTATTACCCTGGTTTCGTCATCACATATGAGTTCGAACACTTCTGGTCTGCGGAATTTATAGAGCCATTGGGTGTGGCCATCTTGATAAGCAATCTTTTTATTGGTGGGATGGCTGAATATGCGCAGATATGATTGTTTATTTTCAAATGTTGCATTAAACTCACTTCACAGTTTGTATTTTCATTTTATTTCTATTTCTGAATATCTTGCCTGGAAGGTGGCAAAGCAGGACATCGGATTTTACATTTTCTTTAATTTTGATGCATTTAGCAATTTTTAATCTGAAAAGACCGATAAATTGACTACTGTCCTTAGCTTCTGCCATAAAGTCATATGTTATTCTGGGAACTAAGTCGCATTCGCCGTGGCATAGTTGGTTAAAGTGCGTGGCCGCTATGTCAAAGAACTCGGAGACGATGGCAAACCTCAGAGACTAATCAAAATGCCATGTAAAACTTCTTAAGGACAAGACCATTGCGTTCATCGCAGTTCGGAGACAGCGTTAAACCTGTAGGTCAGGTTCTCGGTCAATTGTGTACAAACTTAATAACATGCACAACACAATTTATCATAAGAAGCTAGGTCAAAGTCCTTTCAAGGGTTGAAATGGCCAGTTATTTATTTTATTTTTAAGTCCCATTCGCCTTCGATGATAAGTGGTATAGGGTAATAGTAAATATCATCTGGTTTGGCAAGGGTAGCTTAATCACAATCAAAGAAACTACCATTATCTGCAAACGCCTTCACAGAGGCTATTTTATGAATTTTCATGATTTTAGACAGGAACCACTTTGCTTTGCCATCCAAGGTGAGTCTAAATATCATCTCATTTATGTCCTTATGGCTCAGGATTGTTGGATGCAGAATTCCTTTAAAAAGGTCATCAATTATCGCCATTTCAATTAACTGTTGGCCTTGTTTTTCTATTAATTTTGAATTGATAAGTGTCTGCCGTTCCAGAACCTGCACTTTAAAATTGAGCTTATTCAAAATTTTCTTTGTTTCGTTGTTCGTAGCGTATTGCTGCAACAGTGCTTTCTTGATGACACTCTGCAGCCCTTCTACCTCATTTAAGACCGTGACTAATGATTTGTAGAGTGCTTTATAGTTACTTTCCATAACCGTTATTTGTTTATTCAGGATTTCATAAGTTTGACTGTCTCTTTTATCTATTTCCTGAAGGTGCTCGGAAATTTTGCTTGCGTCCTGATGGTCCATCACTCCAAATGCCCAATGAAGTGCTCCACCAACGAAGTCAATTGATCTCCTACTTCTGTACTGATCTCCAATTGATGACATCATGAGCTCATTTTTCTCTATTATGTTGACTAAGACATCATTTTCCTGAAGCGATGATACACAAGTGCCGTAGAACTCATTTTGAAGGTAGTACTCCAGTAAGATTCATGCACAACATTTTTTCCGTGTCCGTAAAATTCCTTAAAATTGTAAGTACTTCTGTCAGGTCTAAAAAATAAATAAATAACTGGCCATTTCAGCCCTTGAAAGGACTTTGGCCTAGCTTCTTATGATCAATTATGTTGTGCGTGTTATTAAGTTTGTACACAATTGACCGAGAAATGGACCTACAGGCTTAACGCCGACTCCGAACGGCGATGAACGCAATGTTCTTATTCTCAAGAAGCTTTACATGGCATTTTTATTACTCTCTGATGTTTGCCATTGTCTGCAGAGAGGTGGCGGCAGTACAGAAAAATTATTTTATTCAAATAATTTTCTATCGCTGCTGGGGTTCGAACCTGGGTCTCCAAAGTTCTTTGACATAGCGGCCACGCACTTTAACCAACTACGCCACGGTCGTCAGGTCTACTAGCGTGAATTTTGTCAGAATGGTCCAATATTCGGCACGCGTTGCCGACCGGTTCCAAGAAAGCTGGTGTGTTTCCAATCTTCTTTACTTCGGTGTGTTAGGCCTACCCAAGGCCTACCCAAGCAATAACTAGAACCACGATCACTGCGGAATCTAATATAAATCTAGCAAACATTATTTATTCAAATAGCTGTTTTTATTCTTAAATTTTAAGGTTTAATAAGAAATGTTACACAAAAAGAATTTTGTGTTAAAAATATATTGTTATTAAAATTAATTCTTATTTATTATTTATTAATAATTGTATGTAAAATCTTTCCACTGTTAATATATAACAAAAAGTTTAATTAAGTTTGCATTATTATCATAACTTTGTTATTATATGTCTAGTAAAGCGTTTTTGTTTTGAATTTTCAAATGAACTATAATAGTCAAGATTTTACCTTAAAGTAAAGGTGCTTTCATTTTTAAGTAGAAGTTAAGAATTCAAAATTAAATATTTATGCAATATATAAATAGAATTAAATTTTTTATATAAAATTTAAGCAGATTATCGCTTAATGTAATAAGTGTCAAGTGTAATAAGTGACAAAGTTGATTCATCGCCTGTATAAAATAATAAAGAAAAATGAAATTAGTATAGGTGTAATTTAAATATTTCTTTTTTGTTTGTTCTTTAATGAAAATAAACTTATCATAGTAAACATTGCAATTCGGCGTTTTCTCTTTCAACGCTTGCTCTGTAGCGACGCTTTGTTTGTCTTGACGGCTGTCGTTGTCGTTCAATGACTTTTGTTGTTTAGCAATTTTTTTTTTCGTGTATAACCTAATCTTGGTTAAGTATAAGGTATAAGGATTCCTATTTCTTAAAAACATTGACTCCTAACTTCACTTGTTCATTGACATTTGTTGTTTACCTCTTCGTAACTTTTATGATAAATTTACAAAAACTACGAATAAAAAAACAATTTTTTTTATGAATTTTCAAATTAAGGTTAGATTTTATTAATCGGAATCCATACGAATCCAGAATGACATACACCATAAGAAACCGTGATGTATCTAGTTTCATGTGCCATATGATTTTGAGCCGGCCTGGTCCGGCCCTTGAACAAAGTTTTGAATTTTGTCTAAAAACACAGTGATTTTTGAGATTTTTCTGTATTGATATAATTTTTGCTTTAACTGTTTCACCTTATCCTATAATAAAAAATCAACCAAACCTTGTACCGTTTGCCATGCCACTCAAAAGCAATTTAATAATATCAATGAATTGATTTGTGAAGATATAGAAAGTATGAAATGGGACTTTCACCTCTACATGCAAGAATACGTTCATGGAGCATTGTTTAAAAATTGCATATGCAATTGAATTTTAAAAATTTATACAGAATAATTCTGAATTTGAAAATAAGAATGCTCATGATAGGTGAATCATTAAAAATTAGTTCATAGCTAAAGAAAAAACAAAAAAAAGAATTCAAGAGGAGTTTCGAAATATTAGTGGTCTACGGGTTGATTTTCCTAAGCAAGGATTTGGAAATACTAGCCATAAATTCTCGCCAGGTAATCGATGCTGAAAAATTTGTAAAATTCGCTTGAGAGATCCAAACTTTATACCAACAATTATATAGTTGGAGACATCTTACACCAACTCTCCATAAGGTATTTTTCCATGGGAAAGAAATAATTACAATTGGCAATTATTATAGGCTAAGCCATACAAGGAAAAATAATAGAGACAATCAAAATACAGTTTTAATGACGATGCTTATGATATCTTCGGACCCACTTATAACGTCATTACGACATAAAAAAAAAAAATAAAAGAAAAACAGAAAGTGTCGATGAAAATGAAGATATTAAAGATTTATTAGTTGAAAACTAAAAACAAAAGAGATCAGAATTTCTTTATACTATTTTTGAAATTGTGTTGAGCAGTGTTGCCAACAATTCCAAGCCAAAAAGCACCAATTTTAAAAGCAAAACGCGTAATTTTGAGTAAAAAGCACTAAAAAAGAAACCTTTTATAAAAGTAAATAAAATTAGTTACTACTTATTATAAACAGCAAAAAATTATGTAGAGTTGTCTGCGTTTCAAATATATGATACAAAAAACTTACAAAGTTTTTTTTGTTGATTCAACTAAAAAACTTTTATGAAACCTTGTTGTTTTTTTTAGGTGAATTTATAATTTTTATTTCGAATTTTCATACAAAATGCAATTTCTTTACTTTATCTTGTTTTACCTCGATATTTGTTTAATAAGATTTTGTTTAGGAAAAACAAAGACCTTTTCTTTACATATAGAAAGAAATCTAAACATAGAAAATTTTTTCAAAGATATTCTTACAGACCTATTCTGGCTATCAATATACAAGAAATAATTTGTGAAAATTTTGTCAACCTGACTTGTAAAACCTATTCAGGCGGACATTTGACAAATTAAAAGCTTTATTATTCACCACAGGAAGGTGAAAAGCATGTTGTCAAAATGCAGCTGTTAAGTGTTGCACTTTTATTGAAAAAATTACCCCAATTTTGTTAAGTTCCTTTTTTAAAATGAAAATATGAATTTATCGTTGAAAATTTGTTTTTGATATTATAATAAATAACTGGCCATTTCAGCCCTTGAAAGGACTTTGGCCTAGCTTCTTATGATCAATTGTGTTGTGCGTGTTATTAAGTTTGTACACAATTGACAGAGAAATAGACCTACAGGTTTAACGCCGACTCCGAATGGCGATGAACAGAATGTTCTTATTCTCAAGAAGCTTTACATGGCATTTTGATTACTCTCTGAGGTTTGCCATTGTCTGCAGAGAGGTGGCGGCCGTACAGAAAAATTGTTTTAACTCTGTCGCTGCTGGGGTTCGAACCCGGGTTTCCAGGTTCGTTGACATAGCGGCCACGCACTTTAACCAACTTCGCCACGGACGCCACAACAATTTGATATTATATATTTAAATATTGAAACCTTTAAAACAATGGCACACAAAAATGTCTTTCTATTTTCTTTTAGAAGTTATATTGGTTCAAAGTTATTTCTTAAAAGTGTGATAACTCGGAAAGTTTAACAGTTACCATAAAAAACTATACACCAAATTGAAGGATAAAAATATGACTTTTTTATTATAATAATAAAAGACTTCCATAATAATGATTTTTTTTTCGTTAAATTAAGTTTATTAAAAGAACAAATCTTAAAAAAAGGTAAAACCGTTTGTCTGAAAAACCATGAAGAAATTTAGTAAAAATTTTAACAAGTATAATATAGGCAATCAATTTACCTTTTCAATGATAGCAGCTGTGATGAAATATCTTCGAAACTTTCAGAGATAGCACACTTTAAAGATGGAACTTTTAACCACTTTATATTCTAAATCAAAAGAGAACTTCACTTTTTCTTTTCACAATCTTTTTAAACGCTTCAATATTTTTAAATCATTTACAAATATTTAAAGAAACAAAAATATAAAAATTTAATTTTGTTCTTGAATTATCCCCACAACATATTTGATCAATACTGTTTAAAGGAGACAACACTTTGTTTTGACAGTGTTTAAATTATTTCGAGAAAATTGATGAAATAATTTATATTCTTATTGTTCTTTATTTTTATTTTTATTCTTTAGTTCTTATTGCTTTATTAATATGTATTATTAAATATTAGTAAACATTTATAATAATTTTTTTTATTTGGCGAGAAAAATATGAGTGAATAACCCAGCGTAAGTAATGGGTTATAGTAAATATTTAAGCATATAGTTTCTAAAAAACACAAACAAACAAAAAACACAAACCAAACAGACAAAAGAGGACTGAACACAAATCTTACTTATTTTTTTTTTAATTAATCAAAGACTACAGCATTTCTGCTTCATCATAAACAGCTAAATTATCTTCTGACCAAAGTTCATATTCTTTGATATGTAATAATCTGATTTTTTAGTTTTAGTAGAATTAATTTTACAAAGAATTTAATTTTTCAGGTATATAAAAAGAATCACAACACATCTAGTTTGTAATAATAAACAGTATTTCGGAAATATGTGTTCGGAAATTGATATTAGGTCTGTTCCCGTACTTTTGTAGCAAAAACTTGCAAAATTCAAGAGAGTAAGCAGAAAAATTTTTTCTGAGCAATAAAAATGCTAAAAAGCAAAATTGTCGCATTTGGGGCACAGAAAACCCGCACGCATACATTGAAAAGCCGATGCACCCAAAACGAGTCACTGTTTGGGGCGGATTTTGGTCCAGAGACATAATTGGGCCATTTTTCTTCGAAAATGAGCAAGGAGTGGCCATTATAGTCAATGGCCATCGTTATCGGGCCATGTTGAACGAATTTTTGTTCACAAAAATTGAAGAGGAGGATATTGGCAACATTTGGTTTCAACAGGACGGCGCTACGTGCTACACAGCCGAAGCTACACTCGATGTTTTGCGCCCTGTTTTTGAAGATCGCATTATTAGCCGCAGAGCTGATGTCGTTTGGCCACCTCGGAGTTGCGATTTGACACCGTTGGACTATTATTTGTGGGGTGCCCTCAAAGATAAGTGTAACGCCGACAAGCCAGAGACAATTGACGCTTTAAAGGACAATATTCGTGAAGTCATTAGTGAAATACAGCTGCACACAATCGATAATGTGCTTAAAAATTGGACCGATCGTGTAGGCTACTGCATGGCCAGCCTAGGCAGCCATTTGAATGAAATTATTTTCCATTATTAACCAGAAGGATTGTACATTCAAATAAAAAAAGAAATTTGAGAAAATATTTAGTTGTTTTTTTTATAGCATTTTCAAAAAAAAAAGTTATTTGGCGGACCCTTTACAAGTTCACACCTTCGTTGATGCATCAGAAAAGGCATATGGTGCAGCAGTTTATATTCGATTTGTTTTAACCAGTGGTGAAATTCTTGTGAGATTATTGTGAGCAAAATCTCGAGTTGCTCCAATAAAAAAGACTAAAAGTTAGAAGTGTGCGCAGCCGTATTTGGAGCTCAGCTAACAACCAGAGTTAAGGAAGATTTGCAATATAATAGCTACAAAACATACTACTGGTCAGACTCGTAAATTGTATTAGCTTGGTTAAACTCTGATAAGGCACAATACCAAGTTTTTGTTGCTCACAGAATAACAAAAATTCGCGAACTAAGCCTACCTGAACAATGGAGATATGTAAGCACACGTTATATCCTGCTGATTTGGTTTCAAGAGGAATACCTCCAAAAGATTTTGCTAAATGTAGCTTATGGCACTTCGGTCCAATATTTTTACATGCAACAAAAGATAATTGGCCAGCTAAGTTTTCGAAGAGCTTAATGATAGAAGCTGAAGAAGAACGAAAGAAAAAACCACCACCACCAGTTTTAACTACGCTTGAAAATAAAGACCTATTCTATACAATTTACCATGGAAATTCTTTTAAAAAATTTCAACGTGTCGTGGGATATGTTCGTCGTTTCATGAATCACAGCAAATGCTGTCAAATTTATGCTTGATGCACTTGTCAATCTGTTTTTTTTTATCCTAGCGTAAATTTTGACATTTCTGCCAACTCATGACAACTTGCAAGTTTTTACTACACGAAATTTGTGTAGCAGAAACTTGCAACTTATCGCAAGGAGGGGAAATGTTTTACTCTCTCATTGTCGCTCTCTTTTGCAAGTTTTTGGTGTACCGGAACGCAATTTAGTAAAAGCTTGTGCAAGTTTTCGAAAGTTTTCACAAACTTACAAGTACGGGAACAGGCATATTAATTTCTTAATTCAGGGCTGCAAGAAAATATTCCTAGATTAAAAAGCAAAATGCACTAAAAGCACTAAACTCAAAATGAAAATGCACTAATGTTGGTGATTTTTCATTAAGTGCTATTTTAAAAAAAAAAACCCCGTATTGGAACATCAAAAAGCACTAGATATAGTGCTAAAATCACTGACTTGGCAACACTGGTGTCGAGTATCTTAATTTTTTGTTCATGATAATAGTCACCCTGTAAAACAGGGATTGCCAAAGAGTGATTTTTGAAGAGTGCAACAACAATTAAAACAAAAAACCAACAACATCAACAAATCGTTAGATGCGTAGTACAATAAGGAATTAGTAACAAAAAAAAAACACAAACAAAAAGCAGTAGGTGACGAAACCATACGCAAAATTACCAACAAGAAACCTTCAGCGTAGCAAGAGTTGTACGCGATCGCATGCGCTATATATACCAACAACGACAAGAAAAAACAACAACAAACACGGTGTATGGTTGCGGCGCAGCTGCGCCTGTGAACGATTCGGCGAATTACAACAATCATAGAAATATTGAAGTTGTTGTAATAGAGTGGAAAGAGTGGAAAGAGTTAGGTGATGGCAATCGCTGCTGTAAAATAATCATGGTATAATTATTGTTTTACATAATTTACTACCTTTTTTCCCGGCGCGCGTTGCTGCACCCTGCAACTATATGGGAACATAATAGGTATATTCAAAACTTTTCTTAGACCCATAGTTTAACACCACTGTCATTTTCCACTGCCCGTTACAGTTTCCCAGTAGCAGGAGATCACCAAATAGTAACTCAATTTTGAGTTTGTATATAAATACTGCCACTTTTACTTTCAAAGCTATTCGATAATACAAATTTTAACTGTATGGGCGGAGCCATACTGTTTTATTTAATGATCATCCCAGTTTTCTAGTAGATAGACACTACACAGTTTTAGTACAGTTGCCGACAATGAGCATACAGAATTAATTACCAAAATGTAGCCAAATCGACAAAAACCGTAAGAAATATATCATTTTTATTGATTTATGGGCGGTAAAAGGGGGTGTGACAGAAATTCAAACCATCTCGTACTTAAAAGAAATGTACTGCCAAAATTTCAGCTCAGTAATTTTGAAGTTTCCAGCCATCACACAGACAGCGTTTTGCTTTTTGCATATATGGATTATTGCCTATAACTTTTGATTGGTAAGAGATACTGAGATAATTTTTTTTAATAAATTATTATCTTAGCTTGTAAATCTTTTCAAAAATATGAAACCACAATACGGGAAAAAAAAATTTCTTCTGTTTTGTGAATCACAAAAATGGTGTTTAATTTTTGTGTAAAATTGAAACAACTTTTATTTACCAATGTTATAACTTTAAAATAGAGTTAAAAATTTGAGAATTTGAGTTCAAATTATTTTTACAACAAAAATAATTTTTGAGTCTGTTTTTGAGGAAAACTCCAATATTTCAGACCTTTTTTGAAAAAAATATTTAAAGTATATTTACTCAACTAACGGTATTTTTGCAATAAGGTTTTCATAGTATTTTGATGAAGAATATATCGTTGTAGTAAAATTTTTCGAAGTTTTCAAGATATGTTCATGTTTTTTATGTCAAAATAACGGACATTTTTTTAGTTTTAGTAAATTTAAGAAATATCTTATATTTTGTAAATATTTGCATATGTAACCAAAGAAAACAACTAAAAATAGGCGATTTTGCAAAAAATTTGTACTACAGCACCATCTGGTGTCCAAGGTGGTTCAAAGAAGATACTGTCAAAAAACTCATTGTACCTGAAAACTACTATATACCAATTTTCATTCTAATCCCATGAGCGGTTTGGGAGTTTTGGGTGGTTTTGCGAAAAATTTGTACTACAGCGCCCTTTGGTGTTCAAGATAGGTCAAAAAAGATAGCAGCAAAACACTCAGCGTACATGAAACCCACTTTATACCACTTTTCATTCTAATCGCATAAGCAGTTTGTGAGTTTTAGGCAGTTTTTTAAAAAAATTGTACTACAGCGCACTCTGGTATTCAAGGTGGATCAAAATTGATAGCCCACAAACACGCACCGTACCAAAAAACTTCTATACACAAATTTTCATGCTAATCGGATGAGTAGTTTAGTAGTTTATTGCGGCCTTACAAACATAAGCTCCTTTTTTATATACATATATAGATTAGTCTTTCAGATTCTTAAATTTGATAACTATTTTCAACTTATTTTTGGAGTTATAGCATTTTGAAAAATGGTCTGAAAATCATATATTTTCCACTAATTAACGAAGCGTTTGGAGAGCATTTTACACCTTAAAAAAGTAAACAAACATATATATGGGTCACTTATTTCAAAAATGACCTAAGCCAATTTTTTTTTTAACATACGATATCATTAGGTAAAAAAGTATGTGTATTTCTCTTAAATCATTTAATATTTACTTTTAAAAAAATGTAGATTTAGATCATTTTCAAAGTAATCAGTATGCATTTCTTGTACTCTATGCTCAAAAGGTGGACGTATTAGTTTATAAAATGTGTTTTTTAATAGGTACATTAAGCAGTGATTTTAATGTGCAGTTTGATTTATATTTTTGTAATAATTATTAGAATATGAAAAAATTTGTTGTAATAGTTTGTTTAAATGCTACTATTCAAAAACAGGTAGAAAATAAATAATGACTATTAATTTTAAAATGTAGGCTATTCTTATGCTTACTTATGCCAATCTGGTTGTGTTTACTGTATATTATTTAGCGAAAACAAAACAAAAAAACGAAAAGTGTTATTATTATATTTAGAAATAAAATGAAAATATAACTATCTCCGTTATATAAATATCTCCTTACAAAAACAACCTTTTTGTAAACAAGCCATGTTACATTTTGGTACGTAAATATGCATGGATTTATTTATTTGTATCTCTGAAACTAAAAACAATGTTTCAAATCGGTTTTCAGTATTAAAAAGTTAAATCCTTATTCTAATACAAAAATAAATAATTTCTGAATTGAATGTTTTAATAATATTTTTTTATTTAATTTAAAATGGAGAAATTTGGATATTTAAACCTCATTTTTAGTAAAAAGTAATAGACTTATGTTTAAACTAATTAGACTTATGTTTATTCCTGAAGTCAGTGAGCACATTTTAACTGCTATGCAAAATTTCATAAGAATCGAACGACTCCTTATATTTATAAATAAATAAATAATAAATAACTGGCCATTTCAGCCCTTAAAATGACTTTGACCTAGCTTTTTATGATCAATTGTGGTGTGCGTGTTATTAAGTTTGTACACAATCGACCGGGAAACGGACCTACATGCTTAACGCCGACTCCGAACGGCGATGAACGGAATGTTCTCGTTCTCAAGAAGCTTTACATGGCATTTTGATTACTCTCTGAGGTTTGCCATTGTCTGCAGAGAGGTGGCGGCCGTACAGAAAAATGATTTTAATTCAAATAAGCTGCTGGGGTTCGAACCTTGGTCTCCAAGGTTCTTTGACATAGCGGCCACGCACTTTAACCAACTACGCCACGGACCTCGCCATATTTATGCAGTGTACGAGGTGTGGCAATTAAGTTCCGGGAATTCGTCAATAAAACACGAAAAAATTAAGTTTTAATCAAAAGTTTATTATCGACCTTCACAATAGTCTCCCTCTAACTCTACACAACGTTTCCAACGTTGCTCCCATGATTGGAAGCACCCTTGGTAATCCTCCGACGTTAGACCGTTCAGCACCCTTGTTACGGCTTCCTTGACCTCCTGTACGCCACCATGGTGAATTCCCTTGAGGTACGACTTCATCTTGGGGAATAAGAAAAAGTCGCAGGGGGCTATATC
Organism: Pherbina coryleti; assembly: GCA_943735915.1. Lineage (NCBI taxonomy): Eukaryota > Metazoa > Arthropoda > Insecta > Diptera > Sciomyzidae > Pherbina > Pherbina coryleti. The sequence continues at coordinate 87,002,368 of OX030948.1, forward strand.
AGGGCTATAGGGTGGCTGCGGCAACGTTGGAATTCCTTTGTTTGCCAAAAACTCACGCACAACTAATGAGGAATGGGCCGGCGCGTTGTCGTGGTGCAAGATCCAGCCAGTTTCGGCGAGTTCGGGCCGCACACGCAAAATGCGTTTCCGCAGTCGCAGTCGGTTTATCGCCTAATTTCACCTGAAATTGGATCACGACACGTTGCTTGTAAAGTAAATCACTCATTTTCGTGACGCGACTTAAAAAAGCACTTCCAAAAAACACGCATAAAACACAAACTGAACGTGCGATCGACTTCAAACTTTGACTGGAACTGAAGAAAGGTCACTGCCCTCTAGACATGTATATACAAAATACGCAGTGTTACCAGTTTTCGAATTATAACTAAATTCCCGGAACTTAATTGCCACACCTCGTATGGTAATCGATATTGCTTTTGGTTAATTGGTGCTTGATCGGTTTGCGTTTGTATTTGATGTTTTAACACAGAAATGCACGATAATTTGTCGCCTTCTAACAAAAAGATATCGTGAAAAGACGTAACCAAATTTTCTATTGACGCTTTTTCTTCTGAATTGAGATAAGTGTCAAGTTTAATTGATTGTATTAATTTTTCTATCCTAGTCTTTACGTCTAACTCCTTAACTCTCCACATTGAGCCTGTCGGTGTTTTGAATTTATTAAAATTTGAATATTGTGGTTTGAAATTCTTGGGTACAATTCATTTTCAGTTGCATTTAATATTGATACATATGCCATTTTATTGTGAACATTAACTAAAGTTTCCCCTAAGTAAACCCCGGGTATAATTTCCTGCTTATTAATTACAACCACTGGAATTTTTGGGTTTATAGGAATTTGTATTGCTTGAATGGTTCTTGCTTTTACTTTAATTTCGTCATTGTAATGAATATAACTCAAATCGTTTATTTGTTTAAGAGGTAGCGTTAAAGGTGATTCCATGTTGTCAATATAAATCGAAAATGTTTTTTCTATCGTATTTATAACTGATTTATTCCATAGGTTATCACGACCTAAAATTCCTTCCGCGGGCAACCCTTGTTCTAGTGCCACAATGTGTAACTTAAAACACAAGTGCTCTACTTCGTCATGACTTACTATGGTGGAACCAAGAGTTTTCGTATAACCCCCAAATGCCCCACTTAAGTTTTTTATTTCCAGGTTATCTCTATCTGAAAATTTTTTTAACACGTTTTGTTTAATTAAACTTGTATCGCCCCCGGAATGAGAAAGAAAAATGAGTCGTCCATTTTTAGAGTATTTGCATGGAAATTCTACGAACACATCATTAAAGTTGGCAATTTCCCTGACCCTGAATTTAGCTTGTAATTTTTTTGTTGAAATGTCCAGCTTGTGGTGAAATTTTCTCTTAAATTCATGTAGCGAATTAAATTTTAAAAATAAATTTTAAAATTTCTTGCACACCATTCGTATTTCATTTCTACTCTGCTTGCTTGTCCATTTGAGTATTTGATTGCAAAATTATGTTTTTTATTTTTATTTTGGTTGTTGTTGCTTCTGCTAGCAAGTTCTCGACAGTCAAAATTCTGTTCGTGTCCGTATATCCTACACTGTTTACAGTACGCTTGGTTCTTTCTTATATAGCACTCATCACGTGTATGTCCTATTTTATTGCAAAAAGTACATATAGGTTTCATGCTTTGACCCGCTTTTTCGTTTGGTTGTTTATATGAATAAACATTCGGTTGTTGATATATTATTTTTGTACATATTTGGCGGTGTAATATTTAAGATCTGGTCATTTGGATCAAATGGAAGTGCATCTAAATTTAAATTAATTCCAAATGTGTTTCCGTTCTGGGCTACATTCTTTCCTCTTTCAATGGTTGCATACGTAGAAATAGACTCATCCACTAAATCTTCCAATGTACCTGTCTTAATACTCAACAAAAAAGAGTAGAACTTTTACCTAAAAATGTAGTCAATTCAGCTAAAGTAATCCGGTGATTTTCAGTTAACGAATTTGATTAGGTGCGCTACCAATTTCTAAATGTTAATTATATGCAATTATATTGGGTAGTTTAACTACGAGAGTAGCTAAAAAAACCTAAATATTTAGGTGTACCTTCAACCATAAAATAGATAAGACACATAATTTATTAGAAGAATAAGCTAATTTGTTTTAAACTATGACCACTTCAGATTAGGCAAGCCACCTACTAAGTGTAGAAAAATCATCTAATTATTTAGATAGCATTCCCACTTAAGAGTGGGAATGCCGTGCAAAAAATATGCAAAAAAGATGTTTTTTGTTTTGCAATTTCTATTTTGAAGTGAAACTTTCCTTAGGTGACTTTACTTCATTTCGTCACATGATAGAGAAGAAAGATTTGTTTTATAGTAGATGGAATGAGAGAGATATATACATTGTATAACTGACTGAAAAATTTCTTTGCCACCGCTGAGAATCGAACCTGTGATCTCAAGATTTCAACAACCAACGCCTTATCTATTGAGCTAAATTTCCAATACAGGAATTTACTCTACATACCAATTAATCGAATTGCTACGTAAATATTTATATAAAATTTATACTGAGGCGTGGATAATGCTAATATGCGTTATTTCCCTAGAGTACGAACAAATCGACAACTTGCATTAGGTAAAATAACTAGAAGAATTAGATGATTTAATAAGCAAAATTTTAGTTGAATAAACTAATTTGAATTAGGTGAATTACCTAATGCATGATTGTTAAATTAACTGTGTAAGTAGAAAAGTTGTTGAAAAGATTAGGTGAAATAGAAACTTTCACATTAGCTAAACTAGTTTAGGTAATAAATCAATTCTTTTATTTTCTGTGTGTGTATTCTAATGGTTGGATCACGTAGACCAACTCTAAAAGTTGTTATTGCTGTCTTCTGCAATTCACTTAAAAGTGCCGACACACCATATTTATATTTACTATTTATAATGTCTTCCGCTGTTGTTTTGAGCACATTTAATTTCCTAGCATACTGTCTTATTTCTTCGCCTGGCTGTTGAACTGTCTTTTGAAATTGTTGCCACTTCCAAGTTTGTTGTTTCAAATATGTATTCTTTATTAACATAAAAAGTTCGTTCAAGTCATTAAATTGTTTGATACTTACAAGTTCGAATGCATCTCCATACATTCTTAGCTTTACAAATTGAATAAATTTACCTAAATCAGCTTCTTCTATTCCTTTATATGCTAAATCGCAAGCGTGTATGAACTTATATACATCCGCCTGTAAATCGCTTGACTCAACCCCTTAGAATAAAGGTACCATTCGGGTAACCATTTTTAAAATTTCACTAGCCCTTTCCAGGCGCGCGTTGCTGCACCCTGCAACTATATGGGAACATAATAGGTGTATTCAAAACTTTTCTTAGACTCATAGTTTGACACCACTGTCATTTTCCACTGCCCGTTACAGTTTCCCAGTAGCAGGAGATCACCAAATAGTAACTCCATTTTGAGTTTGTATGTAAATACTGCTACTTTTACTTTCAAAGCTATTCAATAATAAAAATTTTAATTGTAAGGGCGGAGCCACACCCACTTATATAATGCCCATTGATTTGTGGGCGGTAAAAGGGGTTGTGACAGAAATTTAAACCATCTCGTACTTGAAAAACATGTACTGCCAAAATTTCAGCTCTATCGGCTCAGTAAATTTGAAGTTTCCAGCCATCACACAGACAGCGTTTTGCTTTTTGTATTTATATTTTGGATAAAGATTATTGGCTATAACTTTTGATTGGTAAGAGATACTGATATAATTTTTTCTAAAAAAATAATTTTTTAGCTTGTATATTTTTTCAAAAATAAAAAAACATAATATTGGAAAAAAAAAATTTTGTTCGAAAAAATCCAGGGCCCTGTTTTTTTAATCATAAAAATGGTTTTTAATTTTTGCGCAAAATTGAAATAACTTTTGCTGATAAATGTTATAGCTTTTAAATAGAGTTGAAAATTTGCGAATTTGAATTTAAATTATTTTTACAACAAAAACAAATTTTGAGCCTTTTTTTGAGGAAAACTCCAAAATTTCAGACCTTGTTTGAAAAAAATATGTAAAATACATTATTTACCAAATTTTAGTCTAATACGACCAAAAAAGGCTTAAATATAGCATTTTTATTGATTTTTAGGCGGTAAAAGGGGGTATGGAAAAAAAGGGGTATGGAAAATATTTACAATGCCTATATTTTTCGCGCAAATGCAAACTTAAGTGAGACTTGCCAAATTATTCCAATATTCCATTTATTTCCGATTTCCCTTGCAAATATTTCCCATATACACCATATGTGCGCATCTGTATTTTTTCACACCTGCATTTTGTAAAGGTTTACTAAAATGCTTATAATTCATGAACCAATACACATACAAAGACCGTTTGTACGAAAAAAACCTTCGTATTGACGTCACCTTTCATGGGAAATTTCCAGAAACAAAATCGGTTCACGCATTACAGAGAACATCAATTTCATACACAATGCAACTTATTTTTATATATATAGATATAGATATCAAAACAGTGGGCGCAAAAGAGGGCGTGGTCAATTTTTCTTTCAGTAAACACTTAAATTGGATTACTACGAACATTTGAAAAAAAAATTATCCAAATCGGTCCAGCCGTTTTCCGATTTTAGATAAATCGAAAAAAGTGGGCGCAAAAGTGGGAGTGGTCAATTTTTCTTTCCGACAAAACTTAAATTGGATTACTACGAACATTTGAAAAAAAATTATCCAAATCGGTCCAGCCGTTTTCCGATTTTAGATAAATCAAAAAAAGTGGGCGCAAAAGTGGGCGTGGTCATTTTTTCTTTCCTTAAAAACCAAACTTGGACTAAAACGAACATTTTAAAAAAAATTGTCCAAATCGGTCCAGCCGTTCTGAAGTGATGCGATTTCAACCAAACGTACACTTCTTTTTATATATGTGACCCGGTCTACGAAAAGGGACCTTCGGTGTAAAAACAAGTTTTGGAGAAAACAGCTGTTTGTAAACGTTTAATTGTCGCACACTGAATGGCGAACTCTTTTTTTGGAAAATTCCTGACAAACTTCTTTACGAGTTGGAAACTTCTGCTTTGCGCCATTAGAAAGAGCACACATTAGTCTATCCGAATCGCCAAAAAAGTGAAAAATGATATTTTCACACCGAAGGTCCCTTTTCGTAGACCGGGTCACATATATAGATTTATGTCCATTTTTTGTTTTTGGGTTTTAAATACACTGTTGTCCTTTACCGTTACTTTCAAATTATCTTTTTTTAAAGCTATAATTCTATTTTCAGCTTCTTCTAATTTTCTTCTGCACTGTATGTGATTATCTTGTAATAATTTCTCTAATGTTCTGTCCGATATGTTTTTAGCTTTTATCAAATTTCTTAATTGAGTAATTTCCTCCTCGATTTCTTTTATACTTTCTTCGGTCTCATTGATATGGACTTTAAGAGCTTTATATTTCTTCTCTATTTCTAAGACTCGTTGTTCTAAGAAACATTTTTCTTCGTTCGCTGCTTTCGATTGATTATGCACTAGCTCAGTAAAAATTCCTAATACTGTCTCAATTTCCTCTATATTTTCCCATGTTTTGCCTGTATAAACACCACTTTTAATTGCCTCGAAATCTTTGCTAGAATGGCAAAAACCTTTAATTTCCGTCCACAGTTCGTCAATAAAAATATTAAATTTTATATTTGCCATATAGCAATGTAATCACTTTTTCACTTTTTTCAATAGATTTTGTTATATACTTATATAATAGATACTCAATACTTGCTGTTCTTTTGAATACCGGCTGCGCCAATTGCTATAGAAACGATTTTTTTATTTTATAACGATTTTTTATTATATATTAAAGACACATACTATTTAATCAAACAGTGGAATATTATTAAGAAATGTATTATTCACAATATCAATAATGATTTACTATCTTTCTCATTTGAATAAAAGTTATGAAAAGTGTTTTCAAAAATATGTTACATATTAAACTTAAAAACTGTGAATTAAAAGCCAAGCCAATTTCGCTGACTCGAAAGTAGCGAAATGAAATGCATACGTTTGCTTTTTTTTACGTGGGCTAATGCGAGCGCAGTTCAATGCTTGCAGTTGGCCTTGGATTGCACCATGACACTTCGCGTACCTTTTCGTATGAAAAAGTCTAAAGGTTCATGGAACTGAAATTATTGCAAACGGATGCACCTCTGCACGAGATTGCGGCTTTTAATTCACAACAAAGACAACAACCAACAACAACAACAATGGCGCTGTATAGAGCAAATCACACAGCTTGACTATACAGACTGTTTCTCACATAAAAACAAAAAAGTCTTTCATAACAAAATGGTCTCCACACCATTTTAGGTGTACCACCAGTTAAACTAACTGAACCCTAAAAATGGAAGTGTGGAAAAAGGGTGGAGTTAAAAGCAAAATAGCAACAACTTCAATATGCTCTGATAGCGGTAAATTTTTTTTTTAAATTCCGCTGTAATCGAATTTTGAAGATGCACATGAATTAAGGCTATGGCTAAAAGAATGATACGATCTAGGTTAACCTTGATACAGGGTGCATCGAAGTAGATAAGAACTTAAGCGTTCTCTCTGTCAAAATAAATTCCGGGTAACTTTCTCGGCATAATTGGCAGTATAAGTAGAACCCAAATAGCTTGAGTGGATCACAGTGAAAAGTCTTGCAAAGACTACTGATGAGTTGGTGTAGCGACCAACGAAACAGTCGGTATAGTCAAGCTGTGTGATTTGCTCCATACAGAGTCGTTGTTGTTGTTGTTGGTTGTTGCCTTTTTTGTCTTCATGTTGTCTTGTTGTCAACATACTTGGCTTCGAGCTCATTTTACCGACTCCTAACTGTAATAATGTTATATTATTTCGAAATTAAAGGTAATTAGTAACAGATTACTATTATCTTTTGAATTAAATTTTAACATATAGAAAAAAACGTTAAAAAAAACCAATTAAGTTTATCTATATATGTATATAAAAAGAAGTGTACGTTTGGTTGAAATCGCATCACTTCAGAACGGCTGGACCGATTTGGATAATTTTTTTTTTAAATGTTCGGTTTAGTCCAAGTTAGGTTTTTAAGGAAAGAAAAATTGACCACGCCCACTTTTGCGCCCACTTTTTTTGATTTATCTAAAATCGGAAAACGGCTGGACCGATTTGGATAATTTTTTTTCAAATGTTCGTAGTAATCCAATTTAAGTATTGTCGGAAAGAAAAATTTAACACACCCACTTTTGCGCCCACTTTTTTCGATTTATCTAAAATCGGAAAACGGCTGGACCGATTTGGATAATTTATTTTTTAAAAGTTTGTAGTAATCCAATTTAAGTGTTTACTGAAAGAAAAATTGACCACGCCCACTTTTGCGCCACTGTTTTGATATATATATGTATCTAAAATCGCAGAACGCCTGCGCTGATTTTTTTTTTAAATGTTTGTAATCCTATATATAAAAATAAGTTGCATTGTGTATGAAATTGATGTTCTCGGTAATGCGTGAACCGATTTTGTACCTGGAAATTTCCCATGAAAGGTGACGTCAATACGAAGGTTTTTTTATATAAATGGTGTTTGTATGTGTATTGTTCATGAATTATAGGCATTTAATGAACTTTTTCAAAATACAGGTGTGAAAAAATACAGATGCGGGGAAATATTTGCAAGGGAAATCGGAAATAAATGGAATATTGGCATAATTTGGCAAGTCTCAATTTAATTTGCATTTGCGCGAAAAATATAGGCATAGTAAAAATTTTCAATGCCCCTTTTTTTCCATACCTCCTTTACCGCCTACAAATCAATAAAAATGCTATATTTAAGACTTTTTGGTCGTATTAGACTAAAATTTGGTAAATGAGTTCGTAAGGTTACTGTCGGAATACTGAAACTGGGCGTGGCTTAACTATATATACGCCCACTTTTGAGAAATCATTATTATTCCTGAGTTGTACATGTTTTGATAGTGGAACTTGATATGCAGACGTTATGGACCCAAGAAGTAGTTATTATATATTTGAGCGAACATTAGACAAGGCGGAATTTGGCCACACAGGCCAAATTTATGATATCGCATTGCTTTGGAACTAAATGTCGTATGTAACTATGCAATAGACTCCTAAACTACTCATCCGATTAGGATGAAAATTTGCGTACAGAAGGTTTTTGGTACGGTGCGTGTTTGCGAGCTATCAATTTTTATCCACCTTGAACACCAGAGGGCGCTGTAGTACAAATTTTTTACAAAATCGCATATTTTTAGTTGTTACATATGCAAATATTTACAAAATAAAAAATATTTCTTAAATTTAGTAAAATTAAAAAATTTCCGTTATTTTGACATCAAAAACATGAACATACATATCTTCAAAACTATGAAAAATTTTACTACAACGATATATATAATGCAACATCGAGCTCAAAAATGAGAAAAACACAATCAGAAATTTAATTTTGTGGCTTTCGATTCAAATATCTCCGCTGCTTTTTTATATACTTTGTTAAATTTTTTTTTGTCTTAAAGCTTCATCAAAGTACTATAAAAACCTTATTGCAAAAATACCGTTAGTTGAGTACATATATCTTAAATATTTTTTTCAAAAAAGGTCTGAAATTTTGGAGTTTTCCTCAAAAAAAGTCTCAGAATTTGTTTTTGTTGTAAAAATAATTTAAATTCAAATTCGCAAATTTTCAACTCCATTTAAAAATTACAACATTTATTGTACAATTGTACAATTGTTTCAATTTTACGCAAAAATTAAAAACCATTTCTGTGATTCAAAAAACAAGGTCTACCCCTTGATTTTTTCTAACAACATTTTTTTTCTAATATTGTGTTTTTATATTTGAAAAAATATACAAGCTAAAAAATTAATTTATTAGAAAAAATTATTTTACTATCTCTTACCAATCAAAAGTAATAGCCAATAATCTTTATCCAAAATTTATATATAAAAGGCAAAACGCTGTCGGTGTGATGGCTGGAAACTTCAAAATTACTGAGCCGATAGAGCTGAAAGTTTGGCAGTACATTTTTTTCAAGTACGAGATGTGAAATTTCTGTCACACCCCCTTTAACCGTCCACAAAGCAATAAAAATGCTATATTTCCTACGGTTTTCGTCGATTTGGCTACATTTTGATAATTTAGTTTGTATGCTCACTGTCGGCAACTGTACTAAAACTGGGTAATGTCCATGTACTAGAAAACTGGGATATAAGGGTGTGGCTCCGCCCATACAATTAAAATTTGTATTATCGAATAGCTTTGAAAGTAAAAGTAGCAGTACTTACATACAAACTCACAATGGAGTTACTATTTGGTGATCTTCTGCTACTGGGAAACTGTAACGGGCAATGGAAAATGACAGTGGTGTCAAACTATGAGTCTAGGAAAAGTTTTGAATACACCTATTATGTTCCCATATAGTTGCAGGGTGCAGCAACGCGCGCCGGTAAAAGGCTAGTCTTGTATATAATCGTAATTAAATAATTAGCCAAAAAGTAACAACATTACTGGAAGTTATTACTTCTGCTGAGTAATTAGTTATATTGCCGGTTTAGGGACAAAGAAATAATATTGCCTAACATATTTTATTTCTTAGCGTTACAGTCACAACCAGAGAACGCAAATAAACAAAAACGAATCGTTCTATTTTTCAAGCGGATCTTTCAAGCGAACGAACCAAAAACTATTCAAACAAGAAAAGAACGATTGGGCGTCTGTTTTGTTTTTCGGTTTCTGTCACTAGCGAAACCATTAACAAAACAAAACGATTGAGCGACGAAGAGACACAAACGAAACCGAAACAACGATTCGTTAAACGATCGTCGGATAACAACAAAAAAATATGCTTTTTTAAGAGTTTTAAACATTATCCAACAGTTTTAGGGGGTCGCTGATTTCGAATCTGATGTCAGAATTTTAAAATTCAAGATGGCTGATAGGGTTGCCACCTAGTTTTTTTTATTTTTACGAATTCGATGCTGGGGCGAACACTAGGTAAAAATGGGTCCCTGAATCCGAATCCGTTGTCAGAATTTCAAAATTGTGAAATTTTTAACCCTATAGGGTTGCCACCTAAAAATATGCTTTCTTAAGACTTTTAATCACTATCCTACAGTTTTACGGGGTCGCTGATTTCGAATCTGATGTCAGAATTTTAAAATTCAAGATGGCTGATAGGGTTGCTACCTAGTTTTTTTTTATTTTTACGAATTCGATGCTGGGGCGAACACTAGGTAAAAATGGGTCCCTGAATCCGAATCCGTTGTCAGAATTTCAAAATTGTGAAATTTTTAACCCTATAGGGTTGCCACCTAAAAATATGCTTTTTTAAGACTTTTAATTACTATCCTGCAGTTTTAGGGGGTCGCTGATTTCGAATCTGATGTCAGAATTTTAAAATTCAAGATGGCTGATAGGGTTGCCACCTAGTTTTTTTTTATTTTTACGAATTCGATACTGGGGCGAACACTAGGTAAAAATGAGTCCCTGAATCCGAATCCGTTGTCAGAATTTCAAAATTGTGAAATTTTTAACACTATAGGGCTGCCACCTAAAAATATGCTTTTTTAAGACTTTTAATTACTATCCTACAGTTTTAGGGGGTCGCTGATTTCGAATCTGATGTCAGAATTTTAAAATTCAAGATGGCAACCCTATAGGGTTAAAAATTTCACAATTTTGAAATTCTGACAACGGATTCGGATTCAGGGACCCATTTTTATTAAGTCTTGTCAAAATTTTGTATGGGAAAGACTTAGCTGCTTGTTAGCAAGTAAACAAACTCAGCACCGTATTTTTGTTTAGTAGATATTATTTCTTAAGTCGGATACGTCAAGCTTATTGAGTGAAGTGATGAATCGTTTTGGAAATGACTTCTAATAAGGTCTTAATTATTTTTGATTTACAGCTTCAAGCTCTAAAACTGCACTTTATTAATAAAAAAATAAAAATTTTGTAGCGGAGTTGATAGAGATATAAAACATTTCATCAAATGTATCAAAAGTATTAATTTTTAGTTTCTAGGTACTGGTTACACGATTAATTTAAACCACATATCTTTTGCTGCATTGAAAGTTGTCAAAGTATCTAATAAATAAATCTTTTTCGGTTAAGAAAGTAAGGAGGTAAGAAAGTAAAACTTCTATTAAATGAAGCTTTTTAATCACTTATGTGTTTATTTATTAACCAAATGCTGATTTTGGCATATCAGTTAAGCATTTGATTGTAAAATGTCTTAGCATGTGCGTTCACGCCAACAGCTGCTAACTTTAACAATTTAGCAACTTAACAGGACTTAACAAATTTTACTGAATACCCTTGTTGTGATATACTGAAGCGATGTTTTAGTTAAAGGCCTTTTTTTGTCCAAATGTAAAGAAAATGAGGTAATAACACAGTCACGGGTTTGGGGATCAAACCAAATATAATAACAATAAAGAAATTTTTTGTTATGTTATGGTAGCTTGCGTTATAATTTTATATTATTTGAGTTCCAATGCATGGATTTCAATATTTTGGGAATATGTTCCATTTCCTATTGGGTTTGAATGTTTAGAATACTCATGAGTTTTGACTCATAGCTGATCACAGTGGAATGGTTTTAAAAATAATCGAATATATTTAGTGTGTGTACGTTCTAGTAGTTCTAATAAAATAAATAAAATTTAAATTAATGTAAAAAATAAAAAATAAATGTAAATAACTAAAATTTATAAAAATTAACCATCATTCTCGGTTCATACACTCTCGGTTTTTATATACATATATATATTATTATATATAAATATATATATATTTATATTTTATATGAACTTTCAAAGTGTTTCGGAGCAATATTAAAATGTTGGGTCAAGTTTTCTATATTGTATTAACGTTGAAATCGTCGTAGTATAATAAAATTTTCATTTAAAAAAGCTCTATTTTTTATACACGTATTTAATTTATCTTCTCGTATCTGCATGTTTGACATGCGAAGTTAACGTTACATCCGCTCAAATCTTTCTGAACAGAGTTGCCATGCTTCATGTAAAGCACTGTTCTTTATCTTACTAATATATTTAGGATTTCACTCATTGGCCAGGAATTGGTACTTTACAGTAATTAGCCCCGGGTTGATCCTCCTGAATAACCGATATTGCGGTGACAGAATGAAAAATCAAAATTGACATACCTTTCATTCATGACATAACGATATCTATCGATTCTGTGTACATCAGTCGAGAATGAAAGGCTGATCATCTCTTATACCACAACCAGTAAGTATCACGCATTTTTTTTTTACATAAAAATCTTTAGTTCGTAGCTTTGAACTTAATTTCAATGGTCAGTTCAGCATTAAAAAATTATGAAAAAATTCATATGCACAAATGTAGTTGTATTTCTCTTTCTCTCGCTCTTCTTTTGACTTCTTGACTTAATAGAATTTTAGGGAAAAATAGTTTCTTTGACCCAACCTATCAATACAAACTAATATTTATGTATTATTAGAAAAGGGGTAACCCTGTTTGAGTTAAGCTGAGAACATGGAATAAAAAAAAAACAACCACTGAGTAAAAAAAGACTCGAAACTGTACGAATAACTCGAAAATATCTCGAGTTACTCGAAAATACCTCGAGTTACTCGAAAACATCTCGAGTTACTCGATAATTTCTCGAGTAACTCGTAATTTCGAGTTAATCGAAACACCGAGTTATTCGAATCGAAAATCGAGTCGAGTTGCACTACTCGGCTCGACTCGTACTCGAAGCTACTCGCACAGACCTAATATAAAGGCTTTCTTTTCTGCTTCATTTGCAAGGACAAGTCAACGGAATATTTCTCCTCATAATGGACCTAACAGGTGGGGAGAAAGAAGAGTTAATTCATATCATATGAGTGTTATTCCAAACCCTGCCCCAAAAAACATACAAAAATTTGTATACAAACAAATTAAAAGTGACCCAAAACCATCGATTTCCCACACCCAATGGGACTCTAATGATGCTATTTGCAGAATTTTCAATAGCAAACACCCTCTTCGTGAAGGCGCATATCCATGAAAGTCGACGAAAGGATAGCGACAGTGAAGCGTGTTGGATGTTGCTTCAATTGTGTAGCTGTTTCACATGGGATTAAAGATTGCAATAGTGATAACAGCTGTAGAATATGCAAGAAGAGGCATCATTTCTCATTGCATAAGAATGCATTAGATTTGAACCCAAGCACTAGTGCACAAGCGCAGGAAGTAGCTCAACAAGCCAATTCTACACGACAGGCATACGTGACCCAAATACAGTCCACTAACCATACCCACACACAAGAGCTCGAAACCCAAGTATTAAATTATCACTTAGCGGCCAGCAGAACGAAGATACTCCTAGGAACGACAATAGTGAACGTGGGACACGAAGGTTCATTTCTAACGGAGCAGCTTAGAAAAAGTATTGGTTTACCCACAAAAACTGTTTGCGCTCAAGTTACTGGTCTGAACCAGACAGTGTCAGCAAATCTTACAAAAGCCTGCAAATTAATAATACGGCCTTCTAGTAACCCTCAATTTAGAGTAGAAACCCAAGTTCTAGTATTGAAAACTATCACAAGCGATTTGCCCACACACACGATAGATGCAAACCTTGCTGAAAATCTGGCTGGCCTCCGAATGGCAGATACACAATTTTATGAATCTCGACCCGTAGATATCATAATTGGTTGTGAAAATAAATAAATACATAACTGGCCATTTCAGCCCTTGAAAGGACTTTGACCTAGCTTCTTATGATCAATTGTGTTGTGCGTGTTATTAAGTTTGTACACAATTGACCGAGAAATGGACCTACAGGCTTAACGCCGACTCCGAACGGCGATGAACGGAATGTTCTTATTCTCAAGAAGCTTTACATGGCATTTTGATTACTCTCTGAGGTTTGCCATTGTCTGCAGAGAGGTGGCGGCCGTACAGAAAAATTATTTTAATTCAAATTATTTTCTGTCGCTGCTGGGGTTCGAACCTGGGTCTCCACAGGTTCTTTGACATAGCGGCCACGCACTTTAACCAACTACTCCACGGACGCCACCAATTGGTTGTGATATTAACTCAAAAATCCTCTGCAGTGGTGTTAAAAGCAATATTTATGGATCACTCTTGGCGCAAGAATCTGAATTTGGTTGGATTCTCTCAGGACCCATTCCTCACGAACCAGAGTTAACACCCAGTAGTATTGTTGCATGCTGCAATAAAGTCGACCCAGATGACTTTTTGACCCGGTTCTGGGAAGTGGAAGAAGTTCCAAAAACATCTTCGTTCTCAGCTGAAGAGAAGCAATGCGAAGAATTTTACACAAACACAACACACCGTAACCCTAATGGGCGTTAGTTGTAAAATTACCTTTTAAGAACCCTAGTTCGTTGGAACAATATTTACGCAATGAAAAGTCATTACTCAAAAAGACTGAACTCAAGGTACAGCATGATCGAGTCGTGTGCGAATACTTGCAACTCGGCCATATGAAAGCGATAAAAAATCCATACTATTACACGGAGGGACCCAACCATTGCTATCTGCCACATCATGCAATGATCAAACCCGACAGCATTACAACCAAATTACGAGTTGTATTTAACGCGTCTAACCCAACAACAACTCGCAAAAGTTTAAATGACGTACTTCACATTGGTCCAACACTTCTTACTTACTTACTTATCTGGCGCTTACAACCGTAAGTCGGTTTTGGCCTCGTATAAGAAATTGCGCCAGCCATTTCTGTTTTGCGCTTGCTGGCGCCAGTTGGAAACACCAAGTGTAGTCAGGTTATCCAACACCTGATCCTTCCAACGAAGATGTGGGCGTCCTCTTCTGCGTTGACCACCACCGGGCACCGAATCGAATATTTTTTTCGCTGGAGCGTCGTTTTCCATTCGCTCAACATGACCTAGCCAGCGGAGCCGCTCGATTTGAATACGCTTAACTATGTCGATGTCAGCGTACAGCTCGTGACTCCATCGAATTCGGTACTCGCCATTGACGCAGATTGGACCGAAGATCTTACGAAGGATCTTTATCTCGAAGGCTCCCAAAGTCTTTTCATCAGAACTGCTCAACGTCCAAGTTTGTGCTGCATATAATAGGACGGACATGATTAGTGACTTATAGAGCGTGAGTTTTGTTCGTCGAGAGAGGGCTCTGCTTCTCAATTGCCTACTCAGCCCAAAGTAACACCTGTTGGCAAGAGTTATCCTTCGTTTTATCTCAATACTGACATCGTTGAAAGAGTTTACGCTGGATCCCAGGTAGACGAAGTCCTTAACAACCTCGAAGGAGATGTTGTCAACAGTGACGTAGTTTCCAAGACGCTGGGACTGTTTATTTGTTGACACTAGGTATTTCGTCTTATCTGCGTTCACTACAAGACCCATTCGACTCGACTCTTTCGCTAACCTGGAGAATGCTGCGCTGACTTCGCGCGTATTATGGCCAATGATATCGATATCATCAGCATTCGCCAGCAGCATAATTCTTTTGTAGAATATCGTGCCGCTGCGTCTCAAATCAGCAGAAATTCCAAGATGGACACATTTTATACCCAACGCAAACGTTCAGTTTCATGATTTTTTTGATGCCTCAGAAAAGGCTTACGGTGCAGCGCTCTATTTTCGAGTCTAATATGAAAATGGTGAAGCCCACACTAAACTGCTAAAAACCCGAGTGGCCCCAGTAAAAACAGTGTCTTTACCGAGGCTTGAACTGTGCGGAGCAGTTTTACTGGCAAATTTAGTCGATGCTATCGTAACCTAATTGGATCTGAAGCAATCTTATAAATAAAAATTAATGTACGTTTGTGTGTCCTGAAAACATTTCAACACCGTCCATCAGATTGAGATGAAACTTTTTTTATAGAAGTTTTTTGGTACGAAACGGGTCATAGGGCTATTAATTTTGATCCGCCTTGAACACCAGAGGGCGCTGTAGTACAAATTTTTTATAAGCCGCCTAAAACTCACAAACCGCTCATGTGATTAAAATGAAAATAGGTATATAGTAGTTTTCAGGTACAACAAGTGTTTTGGTGCTGTTTTCTTTGATCCAACTTAATGACCAGATGACGCTGTAGTACAAATCTTTTACAAACCCTCCTAAAACTCCCAATCCTCTCATGCGATGAGAACGAAAATTTGTATATATTGGTTTTCATGTACGTTGAGTATTTTAACGTTATCTTTTTTAAATTAAAATGAACCAATAAAATTAAAATGAAAATTGGTATAAAGTGGTTTTCAGGTACGATGAGTTTTTTACACTTTCTTCTTTGATTAACCTTGGACACAAGATGGCGCTGTAGTACAAATTTTTTAAAAAATTGCATATTTTTAGTTGTTTTTTAGGTTACATATGCAAACATTTAGAAAATATAAAATTTTACTTAAATTTAGTAACATCAAAAAAATGTTCGCTAACTGATACCAAAACACTAACATATATTCAATACTACGAACATTTTATTAAAAATAAATTTTAGAAGCGAGAACTTTCCCTAAGCATACCCGGTGCACTAAGATTTGATGAATAAAGATTTCACGTTTAATTAACATTAAAAAAAACTTCCGTCAATTTGATACCAAAAACATGAACATATCTTCAAAACTATGTAAAATTGTAGTACAACAATATATTTAATGCAACATCGTTCCTCAAAATGGAGAAAAAAAACATTCAGAAATTTAATTTTGTGACTTTCGATTCAAATATCTCCGTTTTTTAATACATTTTGTAAAATTTTTTTTGTCTTAAAGCTTCATCAAAATACTCTTGCAATACCTTATTGCAAAAATACCGTTAGTTGAGTATATATATTTTAAATATTTTTTCAAAAAAGGTCTGATAGATTGGAGTTTTCCTCAAACAAAGGAACAAAAATTATTTTTGTTGTAAAACTACTTTAAAATTAAATTTGCAAATTTTCAACTCTATTTCTTCTTAAGAAAAACAAGAGGTTTCACTGGTCGGCTGAGTGCGAAGATAGTTTACTGAAGGCGAAAGAGCGCCTTGTCACTGCCCCTGTTTTAAGTTGCCCAGATTTTGATTGGCCCTTTTCTGTACAAATTAACGCCTCTGATTTTGGCATAGGCGCAGTCCTGACGCAGCAGTTTGATGAGAGCGAAAAGGTCATTTCATACTTGAGTAGGTCGCTTAGTAAGTGTGAACAGAATTATTCCACAACGGAGAAGGAGTGTCTGGCAGTCCTGTGGGCCGTGGAAAAGCTGCGCCCATACATCGAGGGAGTTCATTTTACGGTGGTAACTGATCACTATTCGCTGGAAGATTGGCCAGGTGGGCCCTTAAACTGCAGCAGTACGATTTTGAAATCGTACATCGCAAGGGCAAGGACCCTGTTGTCCTGAATATGCTGTCACGGAGTGTTCCAATAATCAGTGAAATCACCGATGGACCAACGGACCCTTGAGTATTGGAAATGAGTAAGAAGGTAGCACAGACGCCCCTCGATTTTCCCACGTAGCGCTTCGAAAATGGTGTTTTATACAAACACGTTTAAGCAGGGTTTAACAACGTTTATGATAGGGCTTATGAGTGGAAACGAGTGTTTGGGAAAAGTGAGAGAAAGGAGGCTCTGCACGATTGTCATGATAATCCGTTATCAGGACACATGGGCGTACGAAAGACGTCAGCTAGGGTGAGCGAAAACTATTATTGGCCAAAGATGAAGGCAGATATAGCTAGGTATATAAAAGGATGTCAGGTTTGCCAAATGGTTAAACCAGACAATAGGAAGCCAGCTGGTGGAATGGTAGGTAGGATCAAGGATTTAGAGCCATGGGGGATGATCTCTGTGAATCTGGTAGGACCCCTTGTGAAGTCTCGTCAAGGTTACAGTTATTTTAACCGTGGTTGACTACTTCACCAAATTCCCGCTTTTGTTTCCGTTACGTTCAGCAACGCCAAAAAGCATCTGCAAAGATATGGAGAACAATGTGTTCTTACTCTTTGTTGTCCCAAGGTCAATCGTGTGCGACAATGGCCCTCAATTTAAGAGCAGAGAACTGCAGTCTTTGTGTGACTCCTTTGGAGTCCGGCTCCAGTTTACTGCCAACTATAATCCGCAGGCGAACCCGGCCGAGCGGATTAATCAGATCATAAAGACAACCCTTAGGGCTTATATATCTGAAAATCACCAAACGTGGGATACACACCTGGCTAAAGTTGTCTGCTGCAATCGCACGTCGCAGCACGAGATGATAGGGCAATCTCCTTATTTTGTAAATTTTGGCAGAAACATGGCGATCCGGGGAGAATGGGACTATCGACGAAAGGATGACTTAAACGAACCGACTTGTAATAATAGTAAGGAACGAGCGGAACTTATGGGCAAGTTGAGGCAAGACGTACGGACGAAAATGGAAATAGCGAGCGCCAAGATGGCAAAGACCTATAATCTGAGACGTAGGGACGTACAATACTTACCTAACGAGTTACTCTGGAGACGGAATTTTGTGCTGTCCGATGCAGCCAATTACTTTGCAGCAAACTAAGCACCCAAGTTTATAGGACCATATAGGGTTAAAAAGAGTGTATCTCATTTCATTTAATTTCATTTCATTTCATTTCATTTATTGAGTCTAATGGAATATAATATCCTTACAGACTATAATATAACACACAATAATAAATACTTAAATTAATTAGTGCAAGCATACATTAACTAACTAAAGTTAAACTACGAATAAATTGTTGATTACATTTTTAAAAGTAATTTTTGGTACAGAGAGATCTAAATCATTATTAGACGATAACTCATTCAAAAGGGACCATGCCCTAGTCAAAGGCTCATATAGAGCATAGTTTACTTTTCATTGTTTTATAAAAAATAATTTATAATATCTGAATTGTCTGGATGAAATATTAAACAGAATGCATTCTAAGTGCAATTGACAGTCAATATTTCCAGAAACCAAATCATACACAAATATAAGAGAGGCAATCTTACGCCTTGACTCAAGCGATTTAAGCCCTAAAAGCAATAACCGTGAATTATATGGCGGAAGCTGTTCATTAAAATTTAAAGAACGCAAAGCGAACTTTGAAAAAGCTTTTTGAATTTTTTCCAGTCTATTAGTAGCATTAACAAAATACGGGCTCCAGATAAAGGAAGAATATTCTAACTTTGACCTAACAAAAGACTTGTATAGCATCTTTAAAGTGTGGGGATCAGAAAACTCTAAGCTGTTTCTGCGAATGAAAGAAAGCGAGCATAGAATATGCCTTAGGAATAAGAAAGTTGAAAGTTTAAACGTAAATTTAGAATCAAACACAACTCCAAGATCTTTAAAAGATTTGGTTGATTGAAGTGGGATATTAGTAAGATAATATGAATTGTTAATGGTATGTAAAGTGAGATTAGAGAAGGTCATATGGTAACACTTAGAAAAGTTCAGAGCCAGACCATTGATTTCAATCCACTTCACAAGCCTGTTCAAATCAGACTGTAAGTGAAAAGCATCCGCCAAATAAGATATTTTCTTAAAGATTTTAAGGTCATCTGCATAAAGTAGAAAACGCGAGTGTTTAAAGCATTTGAAAACATAATTTATAAAAAGCATAAAGAACATTGGTCCCAAAATACTCCCTTGAGGAACACCCGAGGATGCAGCAAATTCATAAGAATTTACATTGTTAATCCTAACACAACACATTCTATCTATAGGAAATGAAAGCAAAGCCATCAATATCTGCTTTGAAAGAACTTTTCAATTCAATGAGATGCTCCAGGACATCACTAACAGATAAAGTCATTGAGCCCAGATCAGTAAATGTATCAACGGACTCCAAAATGTCATCAGCGGAAAAATCCTCATCAAAAACCAAGTTAGACTTGAAAAAATCTACAAACAGATTAACCGTATCAGCTATGTTAGTAGAGCACCTACTTTCAAAAGAGATGGAAGTAGGAATTTGTGAGCCACCTTTTTTGGACTGAATAAAATTACAAAAATTTTTCGGATTAGTTTTAATATAGGATTCAAAATTCAATATATATTGCTTGTATAAAAACTTATTAAGAAAATTAAATTCGCGCATATAGTGCACATAATTTTCATGATACCGGGGCTCATTTGTCGCCCTAAACAATTTGAGAAATTTATTACGAAGGTTTTTCAGCTTTTTAAGTCCCTTTGTATACCATGGCTACTTAAAATTCTTTTTATTATGACGCGGTATATTATTTTCGCAGATAACAGCTAAATTTGCTTTGAATAAATCATAGCACAGTTCAGTATTTTTACCTTCGAACAAGGCACTCACATTTTGAGTGAAAATAAGATGATTTGCAGTGTCAAAATTGCATAAGTCATAGTTGTATTTTTTTTCTAGGAAACTATTGAAGAATTCATAAAATTCAAAGCTAATTATAAGCGGCTTGTGATGCATATCCGATTTTGAGATAGGACAGAAACATTCAGACAACTTATATTTTATATTTGAAGATACAAACACTAAATCAAGCAATTTGCATAAATTGTTAAAAACATTATTAATTTGATACAAACCAAGACTTGCAAGACTGTCGATAAAATAAATTTCATGACTAGTATTTATATTAGTCGGAGTAAGCTCATCACCAATATATGTCCAGATGATTCTCGATAAATTAAAATCACCGAAGATCGCTAAGTGACTGTTGCTTTCCATTAAAGAATGAATGTGTAAGATATTATCGACAAGGGCTACATAGAGAGCCTCATTGCTATTACGAAGAATGTAAGAAGCGCAGACCAGAATAGAATCAGTTGCACCCTTATTTTTACACATATTTGGTCCAGCAAAGAGTTTGAATTACTCAAAGACATAATACTCGAGCACAGCACACGCTTAACTGCTATGAGAACGCCACCACCACGCAAAAGACCCGTAGTCATAGGGTCTCTATCCTTGCGATAAACGTTAAAATACTCCATATTAAAATATTCGTCGTCAAAAAACTCCGCATTAAGCAAGGTTTCAATGAAAATAAACACATCATAATCTTCATGTGATGAGTAATTACACGGTGAGACCGCCAAAAAGTTTCAGCCAAAATTCTTAAAAATTCCGAGAGAGGGACATCTTGTAAATATATCGCGACTCGTCCGACCTCTCAGTTCCATCACAATTTTTTTTTAAAAATTCTCAAAGTTAAAAAGTAGGAATTCTAGTATTCCGGCTTTTAACAATTTTTTACATATGCTTAGGTTGTGAGAATTTAAAAACAAAATGCACTTTTGTTCAATAGAATTAACCGTTAAATTTAACTGTGCCAAAAGATTTTTGAAAAAAATATATAAAGTGGGTTTATCGCAATGGAGAAGTCAATTTTTCAAAAATTTTGTACAAATGTTAGTTCTTCTTTATTTTTTTTTAAAATGGTAACAAACAAAAATCCTTAGTTTTTTTACAGGAATTATTAAACCTACTAAGTACCTTTCAAAAAAGTCTAAAATATATGAAATCAGTTGAAAATTGGAAAAATGGCAGAAGTTTTAAAGTGTTTTTTAAATCGACAATCATCGATTTTTCTGATATACGGTCACAGCGTTCAAACTGCTGCCTTTTAACCAAATGATAACGGATTTGGCTCATATATGGCTTCTTAGAATGCACAAGCCAAATGTCACATTTTGCAATTCTAGTTTTTGTAGTAAATAAAAACGGCAATATCTAATGACTGCGAATAATAAAAGTTTAATTAATTTTTTGGGATAAAGGTTCAAATTTTGATTGAATGTATGTTTGTGCCTTTATGGTAAATTGTATTTATGTTGGTGCTCTTCACAACACTTCATCTAGTGCCAAAAACAAACACAAATTAGCAATAAAAGATGCAAATTTTTATTTTTATACCGGTCCACCATTGTTTTTGTCGTTTGATGGAAGCGCTCGCCTTGTTCATCAGACTTGGTTGGAATTGACTGTTCGAATACATCTATATGATGGTGCAGAAAGAGTACTTTAAGCGACATTCGAACATTGAGCTGGTTAAAAGCTTCCATTAAATCAGTGACAAGACTTGGTGCTGCGCTTACTTCTGGAACTGGATGTAGCATTGGCAATTCCTCAGAATGTTATTTGGGAAGAAATACGAACATAGTGTCTTGATACACGTATGACTTCTGCATTTTTCGATTGAATTTCAATACTTCTTTGTTGACACAACAGTAGAAGAACTTTTAGCATGACGATGAACAGATTTCCAATCACAGGAAATGGAAACTAGAATCGCAAAATGTGACATTTGGCTTGCGCATTCTAACAAGCCATATATGAGCCAAATACGTTATCATTTGGTTAAATGGCAGCAGTTTGAACGCTGTGAACGTATATCGATGATTGTCGATTTAAAAAACACTTTAAGACTTCTGCCATTTTTCCAATTTTCAACTGATTTCATATATTTTAGACTTTTTTGAAAGGTACTTAGTAGTTTTAATAATTCCTCTAAAAAAACTAAGGATTTTTGTTTGTTACCATTTTTAAAAAAAATAAAGAAGAAATAACATTTGTACAAAATTTTTGAAAAATTGACTTCTCCATTGCGATAAACCCACTTTATATATTTTTTTCAAAAATCTTTTGGCACAGTTAAATTTAACGGTTAATTCTATTGAACAAAAGTGCATTTTGTTTTTAAATTCTCACAACCTAAGCATATGTAAAAAATTGTTAAAAGTCGGAATACTAGAATTCCTACTTTTTAACTTTGAGAATTTTTAAAAAAAAATTGTGATGGAACTGAGAGGTCGGACGAGTCGCGATATAATCACAAGATGTCCCTCTCTCGGAATTTTCAACAATTTAGGCTGAAACTTTTTTAAAGGTCGAATCGGTCACACAGTGTTATGTATAAATAAGGTCTGCTTTGGTTCTTATACCAGACATTTTCTGGAAGTAACATTTAAATTTCTTTGTAGATTTAGGAACGTAACGCTCACAGGATTCTATATCGCATGAATTCTTCCCGGTTCTCTCCTTGCCACAGCGATGGACTAAGAATATTATCAAGAAATTGTTCACTAGCATCGAGCTTGAAAGTAATTTTTTTAACATTTTCCATAGCAGTGCCTCTTTTTAGAAGTTTAAAACACGAAAGATTTATTTCATCAATTTTTGTGTGCTTAACTATATATTTGATGATATCTTGCTCAGAGACAGTAGGCCCAAAAGCAGATAAATGAACATACCTCACTCTAGGCACAACATCAAGTTCATGAATATTATTTAACCCAACAACAGCAACTTCAGGAGAACGCTGTTTATTATTTTTCTTATTGCCTGCTAAAATCCACTCATCATTCGTTAGTTCATTTGGCAGAACATCGGTAGAAGATATCGGCATCGAATTTCAGAAGAAGCACAAGAAAATTAGGACGCAGCAACAACACCAGCATTAGCAACACCAGAAGCAGCAGAAACACATTGAGAAATAAAAGATAAATCAGCTGTTTTCTCAGCAGCGGGAACAACAACAGCACGAGCAGCAACTTCAACGCTAGGAGCGCCGGAAGATAAAACAGCTGTTTTCATGAGACCAGGAACAACAACAGCATTTAACACCAATATCAGCGTCACCATTGTACTCAAAATAAGTTAAATCGGCTGTATTCTCAGAGCCAGGAACAACAACACCGTTAGAGACAGCAATATCACTCATTTCGGTCTTATTTACAACAAACACAGGCAAGCTCTGTGAAGTGAGCAAAGATAAGTCGTTCGACGCAGCATCAATAGTGGGAGTGCTACCACTAGAAACCGGTTTTGGAAAGCACACGCGAGATTGTGTGGCTCCACGAGAAGTTTTCTTTACTTCGCCAGCAGCATGGTATAATAATACAAGATAGCATTGACAGTTGCTTCGGAAAACATCTCCTGTCAAAAAATATACTCAAAAAGAGAGCGTTCACAATACGTCATTGAAAACACAAAAAATGTTGAAAACGTAGAAGTGAAAAAAACAACAACTTCATCGGCTGCAGATGCATTTGCACGAACAGTTGTTTTTGGCAGGAGATGTTTTCTTGTAGAAGAGAAAATAAGCAGTTGTCAATGCTACCTTGTATTATTATACCATGGCCAGCAGTTTTACGCGTACGCAGGCGGGAGAAACAGTGCAAAAATTCTCAGCAGTCGCAGTAGTGGCCTTTTTCATGTTGCCATAAGAGGGAGGCGTTAGTTCAGTAGCAGCAGCACATGCAGCAGACTTATGTATGTTCTCATTAGAGGGATTCGTCGGCTCAATGCCCTTGCAGTAAATATAATTGTTATAGATGGTCTTTAGCTCATTAACATCAATAACTAATTTATTAATAACTGAGTGAAAGTCACCAGGTTTAATTAAACAACTATCACAATGAAATCGTATATTAGAGTGATTAGAAATCAGCTCACAATGTATATCAGTCAAGCCGAAGCAATGTTTATGGCAATCGACTTTACATGAATGGCAAGCAATAAAATCACTGGTTTTTAGGCACTTGTTGCACTTATTACACAGCATGATTACGTCTGATTAGAATCGCGACTAAACAGAGACTGGACTTATGTCCTTGAAGATGAGGATGCGAGTGAGAAAGGGACGTGGCACGTACAGGATGTACGGCCACATGTAGGAGAAACTTAGTATCCGCTAGGTTAGTTTTCTGTAACGAAAGTTTCTCGGTTATCGGATACCGAGCAACTTTCGTGGAGGTGGGGGTGGGGTTGTCGCGGTCTAAAAATTTAGTTGCGCCAATGTGAAGTACGGACAAAACTACAAGGCGACCATTTTATGTGTAGTCATAAAATGACGAATTTGTTTTGTCCGGACGTAATCACTGTGCGTTTGGAGTGGCGGCCAACACACACATGCACTCCAGTGGTCAATAAACCACTGTATTTATCGTTGAGTAGCTTGGTCTGGCTAAAGTTTCTCCTTGTGCTCCATGCTTGACGAAACTGAAATCCCACGAGTGACTGAACGCACGGGATGATTTCGCGACAAGCAAAACGAACAGGACTAGAATGATCATTGTAAAGAAAGTAAAAATCACTTGGCCAATTCATAATGAGGGTAGCCATTGTTTGTTGTGGAAGGTGTGGAGTGTTGCCACACCAATACTAGCATAGATGCCGCCAAGTTGTAAAAAACACTTGGTGGGTAGAAGGTTTTATTTAAATTTACTCAAAGATGCACCTGAAAAATCCTTAAAAAGATTTTAAAAATAGGTGTAAGCAAAGCCTTCAGGTGTGAATACCGGTTTCTGCGAAAACCGCATCTGTGTTAGAAAAAAGATGGCTGTGTTTAGGTTCCCATCTTGTGGAACCTAAATATCGCCAGTCTGCACCGCTGGTTGGCAGTTCAGTTCATTCTGAACAGTGAAAAGAAGTGGAAGTGTGCCATCGTGAAGAGAAGATTTTGATTGGGCCAAGTGTTTTTTTGACCAACGGTCGAAAATTTGAAAAAAAAAGAATAAAAAAGGAATAGGTATATATATGTGCTTGAGCAGATCAAATTGTATGGAGCAAAAAAAGTCGATGTTGGCCCCACCCTAGCGGTGTTCTATGGGTCATTTTCAGAAACTTTGGCGAAGAGAGTATGGATCTATCTTGAAATCGGAGCCTGCGGGTTTTTCAAAATAAGTATTTTTTCAAATTATTCAAGATTTGGCTTAGAAATTGCATTAAAAAGTTTTGAATTACTTTATTAACAACTTCGCGTAAATTTGGCTCTAAATATTGTGTCCAACGTATGAATTTGTAAAATAATACACTACCGTGTATTATGAAATGCGTTGGCGTATATACTTTCCTTACATAGATTGCCAACATTTTTAAATTTTTAGATGGCTTATTATGTGAGACAAATCCACCGGAACCGCACCATTAGAAATTGCATTGTCCATTTTCCATAAGTACTTCGAATCGCAATGGTGTACACACTTTTGAGAAAAAAGTTATTCAGAGTCCTCTTTAGGAGAAGGTTCACTTTAGGAGAATTTCCCTTTTATTTCAAAACGCTTGATGTATTTGGTAACGGCAACACATAATGGTTTTTAATTTTCACAATAGTTTTTATTACTATTTTATCAAAAAGAAGCGATAAAATGCAAAAACGCCCTCTGGTTGCTTTCGTAAATAAAAATGAACGTCAAAAATGGATTCCTTGACCCCAAAATTCCCCATATATACACTTAAAAAAATATTTTTTTGTCTTTTTAATGCAATTTCTAATTCAAATCTTGAATATTTTGAAAAACTGGCAGGCTCCGCTTTCAAGATAGATCTATACTCTCTTCGCCAAAGTTTCTTAAAATGACCCATTAAACAACGCTAGGGTGGGGCCAACATCAAAAAAATTTGACCCGCCCTAATATGTGTATCTATATATAAAAATAAGTTGCATTGTGTATGAAATTGATGTTCTTTGTAATGCGTGAACCGATTTTGTTTCTGGAAAGAAACAAAACCGAATTTCCCATGAAAGGGGACGTCAATACGAAGGTTTTTATGTATAAACGGTCTTTGTATGTGTATTGGTTCATGAATTATAAGCATTTTAGTGAACTTATACAACAATACAGGTGTGAACAAATACAGGTGCGCACATATGGTGTATATGGGGAAATATTTGCAAGGGAAATTGGAAATAAATGGAATATTGGAATAATTTGGCAAGTTTCACTTTAATTTGCATTTGCGCGAAAAATATAGGCATAGTAAAAATGTTCATTACCCCTTTTTTTCATATCCCCTTTTACCACCCACAAATCAATAAAAATGCTATATTTAAGACGGTTTTGGTCGTATTAGACTAAAATTTGGTAAATAAGTTCGTATGATTACTGTTGGCAACTATACTAAAACTGGGCATGGCCTTACTATATATATACGCCCACTTTTTAGAAATCATTATTATTCCTGAGTTGTACATGTTTTGATAGTGAAACTTGATATGTAGATGCTATGGGCCCAAGACCGAACATTAGACAAGGGGGAATTTGGCCACACAAGCCAAATTTATGATATCGAATTGCTTTGGAACTAAATGTCGTATAACAATGAAGGTCTTTCTACTGAAAAACTGGCACGGGCATTCGAAAACGGGGCGTAGCTCCACCCATATAAGCCAAATTTACGATAAAGAATAGCTATGGAAGTAAAAGTCACAGAACATTGAAACTCAGAATGTAGATACTATTTGGTGATGTCCTTCTACTAGAAAAGGTGACATGCATTGGACAAGGGGGTGTGTCTCCACCCATACAAGCCAAATTTATGACACAGAAAAGCTATAGAAGTAAAAGACAAAGAACATAGAAGTAAGAATGAAGTTACTACTTGGTAATATTCTGCTACTGGGAAATGAAAAATGCAAAAGAATTACAATAGAGGACGCTGCTATGACTCCAAAACTACTGAGCCGATTGAGCTCAAATTTGCGTAGTAACTATGGGGTCATTCATAAATTACGTTCCCACTTTAGTAGAGAGAGGTTTTTAAATGTACTACGATAAGTAACGAATGGGGGGAGGGAGTCTCAGATATAGTAATGTGACCAAAAATAAAAAAACTCGAAAAAATTGAAATTATTACAACCCTGCATTTCAAACCATTTTCATCCTTACATCTTCATGTTTAACCGTCTAAATTGACTGTTAACTATTGGCAAGTATAGTAAGGGCATAATTTTTCTTTACTTGCTTTTCGACAGTTATGTTTTTCTATTTTCGAATATTTTTTAATCAATTAATTTTTTATTTCATATACTACGTTACTTTATAGGGGTGGAGGGGAGTGTTTTTGAATTGCACTACGAAGAGTACCGGAGGGGGATAAACAAAAATTGAAAATCGGTCACGTAATTTATAAACGACCCCTATGTTTCGAGTACGATATGTGCAACATTTTCCGGTACTTATCTAGATAAGGTTATAGGAGGACGATCCTCACAAGGCAACGCGTGAGGGTCAAGGGGGCGATCTTCACATGGCAACGTGTCTGACTGCCTCAACCTGGTGAGGCCAGCATTATCCATGTCGAACTCGTCTCAAGTCGACTCAAACCTCTGCGTGGTGTCCTCTAGAAACGGCAAACTGGCAACCGTTAGTTTGACGGCTAATGTGAGCGGCGGGCTCCCCCTGCCTTTAAAGGGTTGTGCGTTGGGTTTGAAGCCCACCACGTAAAAACAAAATTTCATTGAAACGCATAAGAAATAAGATAAAAATGATCCCCAAATCTGATGACGACTACCGCAAACGAAAAACTGACAATGATTTACGGATATGCACTTGGAACGTCCGAACCCTTAATTGGGATGGTGCCTCTATCCAACTGATAGATATCTTAGAAAGATACAACGCTGATATCACTGCAATCCAAGAAATGTGATGGAAGGGACAGGGTTGCTCACGGCAAGCATGCTGTGATATCTACTACAGCGGCCATGCGGAGAAGCACGAATTTGGATGCGGATTCGTGGTTGGCAAGCGACTACGGCATCATGTCCTGCGATTCACACCTGTGAACGAACGACTTGCTATAATCCGTGTCAAGGCAAGATTCTTCAATATAAGCCTGATTTGTGCGCACGCTCCAACAGAAGACAAGGACGATGAGACCAAAGACAGCTTCTACGAGCGCCTTGAAGAGGCCTATGAGCGCAGCCCCCGCCACGACATAAAAATCGTGCTTGGTGACTTCAACGCCAAGGTGGGAAAAGAAAATATCTTTGGTCCAACAGTCGGAAAGTTCAGCCTCCACGACAATACCTCCGATAACGGAATGAGGCTGATTGACTTTGCCGCAGCGCGAAACATGGTCGTTAGTAGCACTAGATTCAAGCATCTCGATATTCATAAAGCAACTTGGCTGTCTCCTGATCAAAAGACGCGTAACCAAATTGATCACGTTTTGATTGACGGAAGGCACTCTTCCAGTGTTTTAGATGTACGCACGATCCGTGGTGCCAATATAGACTCGGATCATTATCTTGTCGCAGCCAAGATCCGTACACGCCTGTGCGCAACGAAGAATGCGCGCAATCCAGCACAGAGAAAGCTAGACGTCGAAAAGCTGCAATCAAAACAAACAGCCGAAGACTTTGCTACTCGACTCTCACTCCTGCTTCAAGAAGGCACTCCTCCGATCGACGATATATGCGCGCAGTGGAATCACATTTCCCACTCTATGCGTACGGCTGCCGAAGAGGTGATAGGCTATCACCGCCCTCGCCGAAACCAGTGGCACGACCAAGAGTGTCGCGACGCCACTGCAGAAAAAGAAGCCGCCTACAAAGCCACCCTGCAGTCGGTTGTAACGCGTGCTGCTAAAGAGCGATACAAAGAGAAGAGGAGGGAAGAGAGACGCATTTTCAGGCGAAAGAAAAGGGAAGCAGAAATGCGTGAGTGCGAGAAAATTGAGATGCATGGTGACAGGAATGAGGTCCGAAAAAATAAGACGCCTGGCCAATGGTTTCAAGACCGGGGCCTCTTCCTGCAAGGATGAAAATGCGAATCTAGTGACAGATATCCAGGGTACACTGATGATGTGGAGGGAACACTTCTCTAGGCTTCTGAATGGTGACGACGACAACAATCCCGCCAATAGAGATGATATCCCGGAAATCCCAATTGTGGACGACAGCGTTGAAGTTCCGCTACCCGACCGTAGTGAAGTCGTGAAAGCTATAGCTCGGCTTAAAAACAACAAAGCCGCAGGAGCCGATGGCTTACCGGCTGAGCTCTTCAAGAATGGAGGCGAAGCTCTATTTAAATGCATTCATGAGCTTCTATGCAGAATATGGTCGGAAGAATGCATTCCAAACGATTGGAACCTCAGTGTGCTCTGCCCAATCCACAAGAAAGGTGACTCCACAATTTGCGCCAACTACCGTGGGATAAGCCTTCTGAATATCGCATATAAGGTCCTGTCGAGCGTACTATGTGAAAGACTAAAGCCCATCGTAAACCAGCTGATTGGACCTTATCAGTGTGGCTTCAGACCTGGTAAATCCACCATAGACCAGATATTTACGCTACGACAAATCTTGGAGAAGACCCTAGAAAAACAGATCGACACACACCATCTTTTTGTCGATTATAAAGCCGCCTTCGACAGTCCTATAAGGAATTATCTATACTCCACCATGTCTGAATTTGGTATTCCTGCAAAGCTCATCCGTCTTTGCAGAATGACACTGAGCAACACCAGCAGCACAGTTAAGATCGGGAAGGATCTCACTCCTCCATTCGATACCAAACGAGGTTTCAGACAAGGTGATTCCTTATCGTGCAACTTTTTCAACCTGATTTGAGACGCAGCGGCACGATATTCTACAAAAGTATTATGCTGCTGGCGTGTGCTGATGATATCGATATCATTGGTCATAATACGCGCGAAGTCAGTGCAGCATTCTCCAGATTAGCGAAAGAGTCGAGTCGAATGGGCCTTGCAGTGAACGCAGATAAGACGAAATACCTAGTGTCAACAAATAAACAGTCCCAGCGTCTTGGAAACCACGTCACTGTTGACAACATCTCCTTCGAGGTTGTTAAGGACTTCGTCTACCTGGGATCCAGCATTAACTCTTTCAACGATGTTAGTATTGAGATAAAACGAAGCATAACTCTTGCCAACAGGTGTTACTTTGGGCTGAGTAGGCAATTGAGAAGCAGAGCCTTCTTCAGAGCCCACATCTTCGTTGGAAGGATCAGGTGTTGGATAACCTGACCACGCTTGGTATTTCCAACTGGCGCCAGCAAGCGCAGAACAGAAATGGCTGGCGCAATTTCTTATACGAGGCCAAAACCGACTTACGGTTGTAAGCGCCAGATAAGTAAGTAAGTAAGTAAGTATCTAGATAAGGTGCAGCAAAGCGCACCGGGAAAAAACTAGTATATTATATAAATATACATTAGACCGTACCAACTCCTATGCAAAAAAAAAGTTCGCCGTATACCAGCGAATATGACGTATTTTTGCAAGACAATTACGAAAAAAAATTTTTTTTACCGAACGTAGGGGTCGCGCATTGACATATAACTTCATATCTTTGGTGTTTACAGTCGGATTTTAAAGTTTGGCATATTAATGTTTTTGTCTCAAGAAGACCAATATGACCTTTATAAAGGTCATTGACCTCAGGTGTACCGTTCTAGTACTTATCCTCCAGATCTCTGTTTTTACCATCCTAATGTGCCACCCTAATTTTAAAAAAAATAAAGTTCTTAAAATATCATTAATCTTTTGTTCAGAAAGTATATCGATATTTCCAACAGAAGTATTTTTAAAAAATTTTTGAGAATTTTTTGCCGAACGTAGGGCTCGCTTTTTTAATTTTCATCATATCATCGGTATTAAAAGTCTGATCATATTGAATGACATATCGATGTTTTTGTCTGAAAGAGACCAATTATTTTTCTCCAAAAGAAAAAAAAAAATTCCTACAAGTCCTTGGAAAACATCCAACTTTCGACTTTTATCACTGTTATGCCGCAGATACAATAAAAAAGTTATAACATCATACTCCGTTGGTAATTTGGTATTATTTAAGTCACTCGCAATTTTTTATTCTTTTACGAGCTTCAAAATTCTTCAAAATCAATTTAAGGCCTTCCAAGAACTTGTAGGAATATTTTTTTTTATTTTGGAGAAAAATAATTGGTCTCTTTCAGACAAAAACATCGATATTTTTTTTGAGGTACGGTCTAATATACATATATCTATATATATAAAAATAAGTTGCATTGTGTATGAAATTTATGTTCTCTGTAATACGTGAACCGATTTTGTTTCCCATTAAAGGGGACGTCAATACGAAGGTTTTTATGTATAAACGGTCTTTGTATGTGTATTGGTTCATGAATTATAAGCATTTTAGTGAACTTATACAAAAATACAAGTGTGAACAAATACAGGTGCGCACATATGGTGTATATGGGGAAATATTTGCAAGGGAAATTGGAAATAAATGGAATATTGGAATAATTTGGCAAGTTTCACTTTAATTTGCATTTGCGCAAAAATATAGGCATAGTAAAAATTTTCCATACCCCTTTTTTTCATATCCCCTTATACCACCCACAAATCAATAAGAATGGTATATTTAAGACGGTTTTGGTCGTATTGGACTAAAATTTGGTAAATAAGTTCGTATGGTTACTGTTGGCAACTATACTAAAACTGGGCGTGGTCTTACTATATATATACCATTTTTTATAAATCATTATTATTCCTGATTTGTGCATGTTTGGATAGTGAAACTTGATTTGTAGATGCTATGGGCCCAAGACCGAACATTAGACAAGGGGGAATTTGGGCACACAGGCCATATTTATGATATCGAATTGCTATGGAGCTAAATGTCGTATAACCAGAGGTTAATTCCGGCTGTATTAGAACGGAGCCTCACTGAAACCTGGCCACCTCAGTGAGTAACCTTGGCCTTACCACGTCAAGCGGGGCTCTGACGTGGTGGGCCACCCTTTCCCTAGCTTCTCGTGGGTCCAAAATAGAAAAGCAACATAAAACAACTACAACACCTGCCGGAGATCCTTCATCGATCTCTGTCTGTCAGCCTTTGGCTGAAAAACCTGAGCTAATCAAGCGGTCTGAATACTCGATTGTGCTCTCTGACAGTGACAGAGAATCCGTCACTTCAGCAGGCTCAGAACTCTCGGATGTAACCTGCATAGACAGAGCAATGGCCCATGAAGGAGATTCAGTGAGCGAACTGAACCTTGGCAGCTTGAACATCTCTAGAAAGAGACTGCGCACATTGCAGAAAAAAATGATCAAGCGCCTTAGGGCTGACAAGATGCCATACAAAGAAGCACTAGAGAAGGTCCTGGCGGTGCCTTCGCCTGGTGCATCTGTCCCCTCTGGAAAGAGAAGAAGGCCAAGTGACGACTCACCAGTTGTCACAGTGAAAAAGTTTGAATCGAGGGCAGAAATACCTTCTTTCGCTGAGGTGGCAGGTGTAATCCAGGTGGCTGTAGTTCCGCTGGACTTTCCCAACAGTTATCTTACCCAGGATGAACAAAAAGTAGTGGAGAAAACCATCATATAGGAGCTGCATAAGCTCCCCACCGGTGGTCCACAGATTAGGTTTCTGGGCTGCTCTTTCAAACCGGGCTGGATGACTGTCAAGTGTGCGGACGTTGCAACGCGAGACTGGTTGAGGAAGGCAGTCTCAGTCATGGCCCCTTGGAAGGATGCTAAGCTGCGCATTCTGGAATGAGATGACCTTCCTAAGCCGTGCGTCGCCACTGCATACTTTCCTGGAGCAGACTGCGGTGCTGAGGAAATACTACGCGTACTAAGCGTACAAAATAATACGCTACCAACCTCAGACTGGAAAGTCTTGAGGAAGGTCGTGAACCCTCAAGGCACTGCCCTTACTATTTCGATGGATGAGAGATCGGTAAAACTGCTCGAGAAACTAGATAATCTGCCATATAACGATATGAACAGAGTACAGTTTCACATCAAGCGGAACCCGCACTCTCGTCCATCCCCCCAGGCTAAGGTAAGTGGGAACTTGGGGAGGAAGGAAGCTGATCATCGACCTTCCGCTACAACGATTCAAGAGACTAAAACGACAGTCTCGACTCCGGGGCCTAAGGTGGATGACCAGCGCCCATCCTGCTCCGGGTCCACATCAACACCTGTAGCCTCTGTGTCCCAGGAGGGAAGATTGACTGGACAGCTGCCCTCTGACAAAACAACACCACCTCCATTATCATCCACTAGTGCAGAGGCAGAATCATCTGCCCCTGCACTGCCAGCTAGCAAAAAAACGGACCCCAAAATGACGGACAAGTACCGCAAAAGACCGCCCATAAGACCAACGGACGAAAACCCAGGACCACTACGAAGGGGACGTGGTCGAAAAAAGGGGGATTCCTTTAGCAAGAATCCCCAAAAAAGGCACTAATGGTGAAGGCTGTACAAATCAACCTTCACCACGCCAAAGCAGCTTCCGCACTTCTGGTCCAGACAATGCTCCAAGACGGAGCAGACATTGCATTTGTGCAAGAGCCCTGGACCAGCACAAACGGCGATATCCTGGGTCTAAATAATGCAGGTAGGATTATATATTCCAACTCATCCTCTAGACCCAGAACCTGTATTGTTCATATTAATAATATCTCTCTTTTTCCTTTAACAGAATTCATCAACCAAGACCTCACTGCGGGCCTGGTGAAGCTCAATGATCAAAAGGAAATCATTGTAGCTTTAGCTTACTTTGCGGGAGACGAGCCCAACTGTCCCCCGGACTGCATAGCTGATCTGCTCCAATTTGCTGCCAAACACAAGACAGAAGTTGTCTTGAGCTGTGATGCCTACGCTCATCATACACTGTGGGGTAGCACAGACACAAACCAAAGAGGTGAGTACCTTTTAGACTTCCTTATTTGTAATAACTTGTATGTATGCAACGTTGGAAATGAACCAACGTTTATTACCAAAATTAGAAGAGAGGTTCTAGACCTAACTCTTACCACATCAACTCATGATGATATAATAGCTGACTGGTGTGTTTCAAAAGAACCTTCGTGTTCAGATCACAGACACATTAGGTTTGAAATAAAGTCAGCCATTATACAAAAGATTTATTATCGCAGAAAACAAGATACTGACTGGAACTCCTTTAAAGAGCAGCTTGGTCAGGTCATCCTCGATAAACTTCCCCTCAGAATCGACACGATAAGCAAATTGGAATACGCAGTAGACTATGTCCAATCATGCATTACTCAATCTTTTGAGGACAACTGCCGTCTTAAACTGAAGAAGTTCAAGAGACAAGCACCCTGGTGGAACAACCACCTCAACGACCTCAGAAAAGGAGTAAGGAAGCTGTTCAATAGAGCTAAGCGCAATAATGATTGGCTTTCTTACTCCCGATCTCTTACTAATTACAATAAGGAGATCAAGAAGGCTAAAAAGGACTCGTTCAGGAACTTCTGTGGCTCCATCAAAGATGTTCCAACGAGTTGTCGCCTTCAGAAGATCTTATCAACTGTCATACCCCAATCCCTAGGTAGTCTATTACATGAGAGCGGTGTTCAGACAAAAACAAAGAAAGAGACCCTAAAACTCCTTCTCAACACTCACTTCCCGGGTTCCGTCATTCAAAACGGTCCCCACTTAAACCAATCTTACTACTACGAACAGACAAATCTGCCAAGTAGAGAAGATTGGAGAATCAGCAAACAGATTTGCAATATTTCAGCAGTAAATTGGGCCGTAAACTCCTTCAAAGCCTTCAAATCTGCTGGTGGAGATGGTATTTTTCCAGCTCTTCTACAACAAGGTTCAGAACATCTGATACCACTACTATCAAAACAATTCAGCTGCAGCCTAGCCTATGGCCATATACCTGGAGCATGGAGAAAAGTGATAGTAAAATACCTTCCTAAGGCTGGCAAAGGCTCAGAGAGTAATCCAAAATCTTTCAGACCCATCAGCCTTATGTCTTTCATACTGAAAAGCATGGAGAAAATAATCGACAAATACATCAGGGAGAATACCTTGTCAATATATCCCCTAAGTAAGGCACAACATTCCTATCAAAAGGGAAAATCAACAGAGTCAGCACTTAATGACCTTATAACCACAATTAAAAAATCTATCGACTGCAAGGAAATATGTATTGTCGCTTTCCTTGGCGTCGAAGGAGCTTTCAATAATACGTCATACGAGTCCACTAGAAGGGCACTCAATAACCTTAACATGACAACAATCATAGGCAGATGGACTATGACGACACTCAATAGTAGAGTTATCCAGACCTGCCTGGAACACTTCCCTCAAAGCAACTACAACCAGGGGATGCCCGCAAGGAGGCGTCCTATCACCTCTGCTTTGGTCACTAGTTATAGATAGCCTCCTAGTTGAACTCAAAGAAACTGGGATAGAGGCGGTTGGGTATGCTGATGACGTAGCAGTCATCATACGAGGGAGCTTTGAAAATACAGTGTCTGATGTTCTACAAGCAGCACTGAACACTGTACAGAGATGGTGCAATAACGAAGGCCTCTCCGTAAACCAAAAAAAGACAGTTATTGTTCCTTTTACAAAACGACGCAAGCTCAATCTTACTTGCCCGGTACTTTTTGGGGAAAAAGTAGATTTTTCCAACTCAGCAAAGTACCTGGGAGTGATCCTGGACAGCAAACTGTCCTGGAACCTCCACATAGACCGCATCATCACCAGATCAACAGCCTCATTGTGGACCTGCAGAAGAATTTGCGGCAAAAACTGGGGGTTAAGCCCTAAGATGATGTACAATCTCTACACTTTGATCGTCAGACCCGCATTTACATACGCATCTGTAGTGTGGTGGTTGAAAACCCTAGAAGGATCCACCATCAAGCGGTTAGGACGAGTTCAAAGATGTGCAGGGATATGTATGACAGGCTGCATAAGATCTACGCCAACAACAGCCCTCAATGTCATCTTAGGGCTCACTCCAATCCACATACATATCCAGATGGAGGCGAAGCTCAGCCTTCACAGACTTTTCCATCTGGGTTATACTGTCCCAAACCATCTCTTAAAGGGACACCTAACCTTAATCACAACCCTAAAGCGAGAAAAGGAATTCTGCATGCCATTAGATGACATGCTTCCCAAAAGCCGCTTTAACAAAAACTTCATCGTAGTTATCCCCGCCAGATCCAATTGGGAACACGAGAAACTAAGCCCGTCCGAAAATGACCTTGTGTGGTACACAGATGGCTCCAAAATGGAGAAAGGCACGGGAGCACGTGTCTTTGGAGAACACTCCAATGAGAGCCACTTCTTCAGTGCAGGTCTATTTACCACAATTTTTCAAGCGGAAATCCTTGCCATTAACAGATGTGTCAGACTGAACTGTCTGAACAATGTTAGGGGCAAATCAATTTTCGTCTTCTCAGATAGTCAAGCTGCCCTTACAGCTCTGACATCACCCATTATAAAATCCAAAGCTAGTGCTGGAGACTGTCGACGTCCTCAACGACCTGGCTGCGCAAAACAACAAAGTTACTCTACAGTGGATTCCTGCCCACTGTGGTTTTGACGGGAATTAAAGAGCAGACTCCCTAGCAAAACAGGGAGCAGCATCACCACTCATAGGACCGGAACCGTTCTGTGGAGTTGGTAAGAATCTGTTTAAGCATCACGTCAGAAAAACCTCATTCCACGAATCTCAAGACATCTATAAGAACTGCCTAGGACAGATGTGCACTAAGCAAATATTTCCAGAACTTTCTCCCAAAAAATCGAAATTTCTTATCAACTTAGGGAAGAAAGACTTAAAGATGATGACCGGAATTCTAACTGGACACTGTAAACTAAAGAAACACCTACAAAAGATGAATCTCGCTACTGATTCATTATGTAGATTATGCCTTGAGGATGAAGAAACCTCTAGACATATTCTCACTGAATTTCAAGCTCTTCTCTATATAAGAAAGAGAATCCTAAATAGCGAAATAGTCTCTCAAGGACACCTTGCGATCCTCAACCTCAAAAACATATTATGTTTTCTGAAAAAAACTAAAGCAAACGAACTGCTTTAAGCAAAGAAAAGGTATGGCACAAAAGGCATCACAAGATGCCGCTAACGTGACTAAAAATAAAAAAAAAAACTTGAAAATATTGAAATCCTGAAATCAATTCAAGATTATGTCCTATATTTGTATTGCGGCTTGTATTTCGCTTCAAAAACATCAATGAATTCTCATAAGTAAGTTTTATTTAATTTAAAATAAATTGGTTATAAAAAGAACATACTAACATATTTATATAACTCAGTTTTAAAGAAGTACATTCATAAAAACACTGAACTTGGTGCTGCGACTCGACTCTTAGATTGAAGATGGAATAGTTGTTATCGATAAAAATAACTCATTTTTAAAATTGTTTCTTAAATTTATCTAGTCATGATAGCACACATACCCAGAGCTAGTCACGGTAAGAATATTTTTTAAATATATTTTCAAATATTTTGTAATCAATTCATTTTTTTATTTCATATATTAGGTTACTTTATGGGGGGATATCAGTTTTAGTCCTTATGAAAATATTATAGACACCTGAAATACTTTTTGGCATTTGTGATATATAACATGTTTGTTTTGAAGTGAATTAATTTTATATAAGAGTCGCTAAAATTGTAGCAAGTAAGCAAATAATTTGTTGCTTACAATTGTTTTTGTTTGAGTTAATTCTTTATTATTTTGTATTCTTGAATTTTTCAAGCCTACCTTAACTTCATAATTGTAAATGCAATAAACCAACCATACTACCAAAACTGATTTTTATGAAATAAAACAGCCAATTTTAGTCCAAAGTGGCAACGCTGATGCAGGCTCTCACTAGGGTTGCCATGCAACAATTTTTTTCTGAATACAAAATTATTATATTTTTTATTCAACATATTAATATTACTTATATAAAACATACTATTATAGTATTATTAATAATACTGCGATATAAAATTCTATACAATATGTATGAAATATTTAGTTATTGAAAGAACTTATTCCAACTTTTCTTGCGCACTGTGTCAAGTCGGCGTTATGGGCGAATGCATATTGTAAGGTGTTTTGAAAAATTTATGTCAGATTTTATTTTAGTTTATAGTTTTATAGTTTTAGAGTTATATAGTTATAGAGTTTATAGCGGCAGAGTTTGCCTTCGCTATATTTATTTTCTTGCCGACTTGAACAAAGTTCAAGGCAAGAAGAGAATATTAATATTAAATCAAGGCAGAAATCTGCCGACTTGAATTAGTAGTTAAATTCTGATTTATTGTTTGCCAAGACCTTCTTTTTATATCTTTACAAAAACTGTTATACTTAAAATCTAGATCTATAGTTAATCTTTATTTACATATTAAAATACTTATAATCAATTTTACGTTTCATTCTCGTACTTAAATTTGTGTCTCCAAATTTCATATTTCGGGTTGACGAATAAAATTTAGGCACAATTATAAAAAAATTGAGTGAGTATTCATAACGCACTCAATATCGATGAGGAGTGTCGCATGCATTGAGTGCAGCGCACGTCGTTAGTGCAGTGTAAGCATATTTGTCACTCGATGCATTGCCGCTTGTTTACGAAAAGAATTGACGAAACGTAGGTTCGGCAATGTGCACATGTATGGGCACACTACACCACCACCCTTAAGAGAAAAATAAGGGGTTACAATGATTTTTCTATTTGTATATTGTATATTTACATTGTTTATAAAAATTTTAAGTAAGTATGATTTAGAGACCGAGACGAGTAAGACCGACTTTAGAGACCGAGGTCAGTTTTATTAGTAAAAACACTTAAAACTAACATAGTTTAAGTAAGAAGCGCTGCCCAAAAGAAAATCAAGAGAGAGCAAACAGGCTCAAGAGCATCTTAACGTACACTCCCGTGCCAGCACCTGGCAACCACCAGTGGCGTTAGCATGCCGCCCGCCTTGCAAGAATGCAAGACGTTACCAGGCACCCTGTCCTGATAAGACCCAACCGAATATTGAGTTTTGTTACAACGGCATGCTAAAACCAGCTGGCAGAATGCCAGGCTGTATAACACGGGAGTATACGTCGATACCCAACAGGATCCGGACAGGCGACCTCTTGTAGAAATGAGGATCAGCCAGATTTATGTTAGGATAGCTCTGACTGATCCTCTCGTCGATGTCCTTAGACGGCGTGATGATGTCCAAATGCCGTTCGATTTGCGCTGTCGTCTTGATGGTAACGGACGAGCCGTACCTGCCACGAAGTGATAGCGTGCAGACTTCCCTTCCATCGACCACAGAAGTTGGAAGTCTCCACTTTACCGCCAATTCTCTGGCAAGTCGTGTTTGCGGAAGGCAGGCATCCAGAAGAGCCCGATCTTGGACCATTCTTCCATTGGCCCAAGTTTTCACCAATAC
Organism: Pherbina coryleti; assembly: GCA_943735915.1. Classification (NCBI taxonomy): domain Eukaryota; kingdom Metazoa; phylum Arthropoda; class Insecta; order Diptera; family Sciomyzidae; genus Pherbina; species Pherbina coryleti. The sequence continues at coordinate 87,042,338 of OX030948.1, forward strand.
TGTTGGGAGTAGTGAGACTACTCTCTGGAGACTCGTCGTTACTGGTCTTGTGCGAAGAGACCGCTTCGGGAATTTGTCCCTCGACGATGACGCTAACGGTAGCATCGACTGCGGTCTTTTCTTGGAAGGGGACCGCTTCGGGACGGCGTCCCTCGACGACGACGCAGATTGGAACGTACTGAGGAGTCTTCCAAGACGAACTCTTCGATTCCGCCCCAGACCTCGTTGCTTCTCGGGCAGCTGCGGATGCAGGCTGCAGTTTAGGGTGCTTCGTTCTCGTACGTCTTTCACGTGGTCGTCGTGAGTGGGCTCGACTTGATCGGACCCAAGTGTGGGAATGCAGCATGCTGTGGTGATCTTCACCGCAGTGATGGCACCTCACATCGCTCCGACAGTCATTTCGCATATGGACTGCTGAAAGGCAGTTGGAGCAGTAAAAATGAAGGATTACTGCTCTCAACCGCTCTTCCAGGTTCATAGCTATGAACTGACGGCACGACATGAGATTGTGCTCCATGGAGCACAAGCGACACTTTGGGATCATGTCATGTCGGGCGTCACGACGGGGACCACGCGGGACAGCATGCTCCGCACCGGGGATTGTGGCTGGAGTACGCTGGCTTTAGAAAGTGGCGCATTCTCGCACACCGTATCGGGCTCACTCAACGCCATCTCGGAGTCCGTCTGGAGAAGCATCTCTTCGATCAAGTCGCGCATGATGTTGGTGGTAGACATCCTGAAACGAGACGGAAACAAAAAGAAAAGAAAAGAAGAAAAAAAAAACAATTAAGAGAAAATAAATGGTGACGGAGCTAGGTCGACGGTATTGTGACCAGCTTCACTATAGGCCGCATAACGCAACCTCTTTCGGTGCGTACGTCCGCTACACGGACTCTTTTGTCGGTACCGGTATAAATCTTTAATATTCGACCTAATCGCCATTCATTCGCGGGAAGATTGTCTTCTTTGACAACGACTAAGTCGTTGACCTTGAAATCTGATTGAGGGGTTTTCCACTTCGTACGTCGATGCATCTCTTTTAGGTATTCGTTTTTCCATCGGTGGCAGAAGTGCTGATGCATCGCCTTGATTTTTTGCCAGCGATTGACAAGAGTCAGAGGCTGTCCAGCTATTTCTGGCTCCACTGGCGATAGCAGTGGGCCGCCGGAGTGAGAGATTGAAAATCAAAAGGATTTTCCGACATGGTGGAAAGTGGCCTCGAATTCAGACACGCTTCGATTCGATTCAATAGTGTGCAAAATTCTTCGAAAGTATATTTCATACTTCCGGCCATCTTCTTGAAATGCGTTTTAAAGCTTTTTACTCCAGCTTCCCATAGGCCTCCCATATGGGGAGCACCAGCGGGAATAAAATGCCATGCAATTTCTTGATGTGCATACTGAGATAGTATTGCATCATGCGACGCTGTTAAGAAGGCTTTGAAATTTTTTTTAAGAGAGTTTGAGGCCCCCACAAAGTTTGTACCATTGTTGGAGTACACGTTTGCGGGGCAGCCACGTCTCACTGCGAACCGAGAAAAGGCTGCTAGGAAAGTGGCGGTTGATAAATCGATCGTGGCCTCAAGATGAATCGCCTTCGTAGAAAAGCACACAAATAAACAAACATAGCCCTTGCTGATTCGACAAGATCTACCTATGTAGGTTTTTATGTCAAATGGGCCAGCGAAGTCAATACCAGTCGCAGCAAAAGGCCGCGAAATTACTGTTCGCTCAGCTGGCAGCGCAGACATTATTTGTGTTCTTTGGCGTTTCATGTGTACAACACCGGTTTTACAATTATGTAGAATTGATTTGATTAGATTTTTAGCACGTGGGATCCAATATTGCATACGAATAAGTCGAAGCACTAATTGATTCCCTCCATGAAGCGAAATTTCATGGACGAAACTTACAATTAAAGTGGCAATTATATGGTAATATAATTGGGTGCCTTTCATCATATGACAACACTGGTGATGAGCCAAGCCGTCCACCAACATGCATTAAATTGTCGTGGTTGTTCAACAGAGGATTAAGAGCGAGAATGGGACTCTTAGCTCTAATTATCTGTTTAGTTTCCAAACAGTGATATTCGTTTGGAAAAGCTATCTTTTGACATAGAAGTGCCAATCGTGTTTTCACGAATTTAATTTCAGCCGCTTCAAGGCACACTGATGTTTTTAAAAAAGACGCACGAGATTTTGGATGCGTGCGCTGCAGAAAGCGAAACACGTAAGCTAACACTCTCAATCCGCGCGATAGCGAAGAGAAACGCTCTAGAATATCTTCATATTCCGAAAAATATGCAAAGTGTACTTTTACAGCTTTGCGCTCAAGTGAAGTTTCTAGAGCTGGGGGTGGAGTCATTCTTGGCCAAGCTGATCGTTCGAGCGAGAGCCAGGAAGGTCCATGCCACCAAAGAGCGTTCTCAACTAACTCTTGTGGCGTAACTCCACGCGTTGCCAAATCTGCAGGGTTTTCATGTGTATCTACATGAAACCAATTGTGAATTCCTACCTTCTCTGCCACTTTTGATACTCTTGTGGCGGACCCGTCGGTTACGCCATCCCACGCTCTGCAGCTCTTCAAGCTAACCAGCGTCACTCTGTCGCTATGTTATTTTATATGTATAACGCACACATGGTTACCCACACTTTGACTAGTTTTACTTGGCTTATCACACAAGTGGTAAGCCAAGTAAAATATTCGTCATATATTTAAGTCGCCACTGAATTATATTTCAGCAGGCATTTGAGCCATTACTTTGTAGCTCAAATGGACTGACGTTCTCGCTCTCTGACGCTTTGTCATAAACGGCAAACCGTCAAGCACAGTGATCGCACTAGCGTCACTGAGTAGCGGACGCAGTAGATGATCGTATTGCTGGCTGCATTGCTGTTGTTGTTGTACAACAACAAAGCTTAGCTAGTGCATACTTAGCGCTCGCTGCCTGTGTGTTGGCTTAGCTACCCAACACCCAGGCGGTCGCGCTGCCAGTGAAGTTGGCTGGTTTATGCGACGTCAGCATATTCCTTATCGCACTGTCCGTCTCGTCATTAGCGCTGATGACGAGTTGGAATCATATAAATACCAGTGCCGTTAGCCGCTGAAAGATAATATATTATTTACAGTTATAATAACAATGCCAAAAATAGTGTTTATTGTGTTGTCCATGTGTGGGTTTGCAACGCTATACGTAGCGTTGCAATACATTTTTAATGTATTGTGGTGGCATGGTCTCTGGGCCATGCTACCCTAAATTAATTAATAATTGATTCAGTAGTTATTCACGCGCGAAAGAAGTCTGCAGCATATTTGCTGCATATTAATAAGTATCAGTGTAAAAAGATAAACTATTAAATAAAACATAATTAGGTTAAGGATAACCTTTTCTTGTAATTTATTTTTGTGGACAAATTTAATTCCATACTCTATTGGCTACGAAGGTTGTCCAGGAACATGGAGGCTTACAAAGCCAAGCAAGCACTATTGTTGAATCAGTCCAACAATACAAACGGTGCCGTTCTATATCAAGGTGCGATAGTAATGAATCTACCATATCCGCGAGAAGGGCTGCACCACATAATTCAAGACGGGGTAGTGAGATCGTCTTGACTGGAGCAACTTTACTTTTTGAATAAAGCAGATGACTGACTATGCCATCATTTTCTTTCACATGAATGTAAATCGAGGCTGCGTATGCTTTTTCAGAAGCATCGCAAAAGGCGTGAAACTCTACGTCGGATTCAGCGTGAAATTCTACGTCAAGCCCAACAAAACGTGGTATGCGAATATCGTTAATGTTTTCACAATCTAGCAAAAATGTTTGCCAAGATTGAAAACTATGCGCAGGGAGATCTTCATCCCAATCTATCACATCCAACCAGATACGCTGCATTAGAATTTTCGCTGTCACCACTATAGGTGCCAGCCAACCTGCAGGATCAAATAGTTAGCGCTATCATTGACAGGACTTCACGTTTTGTATAAGATGATTTAATTTCGAGACGCTTTGCAGTAAAATAGAATAAATCCGAAGTGGCATTCCAACGAATTCCTAATGCTTTGGCACAACTCGTATCTTCTAACTTCAAGAAGTCTTCATGCAAAAGATGTTCTGTAGGCAAGTCTGCTAAAATGCTGGAAGCATTCGCAGTCCACTTTCGCATTGTAAAACCTGCAGAGGCTAAAGCCGAGATAAGCTCATTTCTAGCTTTAATTGCGCTTTCAACATCATGAGCTCCAGCTAGAGCATCATCGACATATGTGAAATGTCGCAAAACTTTTGCAGCAAGAGGATACTGCTGTTGAACATCATGTGCTAATTGCAGAATGGTTCTAATTGCTAGATATGGAGCACAGTTTAGGCCAAAGGTGACTGTTTTAAGTTCATAATCCTGAATCAACTCATCAGGTGAACTTCTAAACAGAATTCGTTGGAAAGCAGAATGTTTTGGGTCAACCAGAATCTGGAGGTACATCTGCTGAATAACGCCATTAAAAACATATTTGAAAAACCGCCATTTCAATACCAGAAGCGTCAAATCAGCTTGCATAGCTGGGCCTGCGTGCAGCACATCGCTCAAGCTGACCCCATTTGAAGTGGGACTTGACGCGTTGAATACTACCCGAACTTTTGTTGTAGTACTCTCTGGTTTTATTACTGCATGATGTAGTAAGTAATAATGAGATGGTGATCTTTCGAATTTTGGAGCTGGGATTTTTTCCTTATGACCCAATTTGAGGTAATCATTCACCACTTCTTTATACTGCGTCTTTAAATCTGGATTTTTGTTCAATCGAGCTTCACTTCTAGCCCACTGCTTGAAGGCAATACCTCGAGAAAATCCAAGATTAACATCATCTGGGAATCCACTTCTGAATGGTAAGGTCACTATATATCGACCTTTGCTATCGCGTTTTGTAGTTTTCTTATAGTTTTCCTCACAAAACTTATCAGACTGGGATAAAAATTGTTTTTTAGGTAGTTCCTCCAACTCCCACAAACGTGCGATCTGTTGATCGATCGCAACTTCACTATAATGGCTCAAATAAGTTGTAAAACTGGATATTTTGGAACAAGGCATAGGGCCTGTGAATATCCAGCCGAAAACTGTTTCTTGAGCCAGAAGTGAACCAAGAATGTTTCGTTGAATGCCATCGAGAATTATGGCAGGGTACATATCGCCACCGATAAGTACATCAACTTGATCGCTTCTGAAAAAGTGCGGATCTGCCAGTTGTAAGTCAGGCAAACTCTTACACAAAGAAGGATCAATGGAGTATGACGGCAGATTCCCAGTTAAGCGAGACAGCACAAAAGCTGTAGCTTCTATTTGGAATTGCCTATTTCTAGGCAAACTGAGAATTATATCGCAAGCTTTTGTCACTTGCGCTGAAACTGCGTTATTAAGCCCCGAAACTTGAGCACTTATGGCTCTTGTGGGTAACTTCAATAGCTTCTGCAATCTTTCAGATACGAACGTACCTTCAGAGCCAGAGTCTATAAGAGCTCTAGTTGTGTACGCTGATCCTAGGTGACATACGGTCACCATTGCTGTGCCAAGCAATACGTGCCTGGTAGTGGTAGCGAAGCATGATTGAACGTCAGTGCTAGTGGACTGTATTTGTGTAGAATGAGTTAGTGTGTTAGAGCCCGGGGGATTGGGTCGAGAGCTCGACCTACTTGAGTCAACACTCGAAGCAGGTGATTGAGTTGGAGTCGAGTCTCGATGCAAGAGAGTATTGTGATGTTGTTTGCACATCACACAAGAATATTGACTCTTGCACCCTTTCACCTCATGAGAATGAGATAAACAATTGATGCAAAATTTGTGCTTGCGAACAATTGATAAGAGATTGCTTATATCCATTCTAAGAAAGCGTGGACAAAAGCGCGATGCATGCTGTTCTGTATTGCACAGCTTGCAATTCGCAGAAGTAATTTTAATTTGGTAATTATTTACCTTTTTTCCAGATGAATTGCTCTGGTTTGTTTTCGAGTTAGAGGAGGACGAATTGAGGTTCTGTCGTGGTATTGCGCCACAAGAACTGCGAATATCAGACACGGTTTCAAGAGTTTGAAACCGACTTGTGAGGAAATTGTCCAGATGTGTCCATTTCGGAATATCATTTTTATTTGAAATGGATTGCTCCCATAAGGAGAACGTGATCTCTGGCAATCTTGTCGAGCATTGGTAGACAAAGATTGCGTCCCAGTTGCTGATATCAATGTTGTGCATTTTTAGAGCAAAAATACAACCATTGATATCTCTCTGGAGTTTTTTGAGTTCTGTGCCAGATTCTTTTGGTTTAAGTGGAAAAGTTTTTCCACTGAAGTTAGCCGCGAATTCATTATATATATGGCCGTAAACATGTCCCTAAAGGACGGCCATGAGAGGTAATCACCATTGAAAACCTCAGTATCGCATGGTGGCACAGGCATGCTGTGACCAATGACCGGCGCCGGCTCAGAAGCAATGGTTTGCTTCGAGGGCTTATTCTGAGAAAACTCAGAAATTCTTCCTGCTACCCTAATGTATGATTGGTAGCAGCTGCGATACTTCTTTTTAATTGATTCAACTTCTGAATCATCGTCGTTAGTTGCTTTCTCCAAGCAAGCATCGTAAGCAGCTTTGACTTTTCTCCACTGGGCTTTTAGCTCTTCATTTTGAGCCTCCAGGGAGAAAACGTCGTGAGTTTCCACGGCATTAAATTCCGTTTCAAACTCGAACAGCGCATCGGACAGACGAATAAATGTATTTAAAGTTGATATTTTGTTTCGATGTCTTGTTAAAATTTTTATTTATTTTTTTTTTTTTAAATGTATAAAAAAACAATGACAAAAAATTCGCAAATTTTTATAAAAGGATGTGAACAACCACAACAAAGGAAACTGCTATAAAAAATAAGCAAAAATTGTATAAAATTATAATTTAAATGTAGGTAAAAAAAAACAATGTAAAAAAAAATTCACCTATTTTTATATACAAAAATGTGAACAACAAATATCAGGAAACTGCCATAAAAAATTAGCAAAAAACGGTATAATATAACGATTTAATTAAATATATACAATAATATATTGCACCGTTAAAATTAATTTTTATTATAATTATTTTCTTGTTGCAGAAAATTATTACAAGAATAATTAGTAAAAATTAAAAAAAAATAGTAAAATAAATTTTTTTCCTTTTTTTTTATAGTATATTAAATTAATTATTTATATATAATTTTTTTTTTCTTTTCAATAAATTGTGCTTGCTAAACTTTGTATCTTGCCCACAGTGTAATTTTCCTACGAAAATAGACCAAGTCAATTTTGCTTGCAAATTGATCCCTTGGTCCCACTGTGCGGCTTATTTACTCTCTCAAGTACAAGTATATGCAGCCAGCTAAAGAGCTGTTCATCCAGCGCAGCAGGCACGAGATGCAGTCTAAGCTTTGAACGCAAACAATTAATTGAGCGCGTGAGAGAGTAAATAATTCTAAAACACAATTTGGGGTTGCTATTAGCAATTGGCGTCGATCGCTACGGACACCGCACAAAGGGGAATGCAAAAATTAACGAGCAAGAGTGCAGAAAGGCTGCTGAGACTCTGGGTCAGTGCAATTTTTGCCTATTTTTGGCTCCACAAAAATCAATACAGCTCGGTGTATTGCTATTTTTGTTTTTGTAACTTTTACAAAAAAACGCAATAAGATTTTTTGAAAGACAAGCGTGAGCACAAAAATCCTTTTTTTTTTGAAGAAAATAATGTCGAACGAAAAATAATTCTCCGCAAGTATCAAGTTCAAGAAACTTTGTATATAATACAATATATATGTTATACAATCAGTTTTACCGCCAATTTTGTTTGCCAAAATTTGGCAAAACAAATCTATACTATTATATAAAATGAAAGTGAAAATTTTTTGTGTCCGCAAAACTCCAGAAGTACTGGTCCGATTTTTTTGAAATATGCTATTTGTGCTACAAAAGGTTCTTTGGTTATTTTCTTTACGAAATTTCAATAATAAGTATCTTTAATTAAAGTGTTAAGTTTTTTAAAAAATCATCCACAATGCCATGCATTGCTTGATCGTTAGCTTTTCATGCGTTTGTGCTGCGAGAGCCTCAATAAACTGCATGTTGCTCTCTACTATACTCGTTTTGTTCTCAGCAAGCACAAAACAACAAAACAAACAAACAAATACATATACATACATACTTTGCTGCGCTTAAAGCTAATTGGATCGAAGTACATTCTAATATGTTCAAAGTAGTTTTGATGTGGAGAATTAATCTAACACAGTTTTGTTAAAAGGGGATTTACTGACCACCTTTAGCATGTTGAGAATTTTTTTGATGAGAATGAGATTCAATCCGACTTGATGTATGTACGTATGTTCATTTGTTTCGCTGCATGTAACTTTTCTACACATGTTTTGATGGTGGTTTTCCTGTAATTTATAAATGAACAAAAGGAACAAACGGCTGACTTTTTAATTAATTGAATTGACATTGTGTGATTCAATAAGTTTTTTATAAATAAACAAGGGAACTGCGACGGGCATAGGAAAAGGGGTTATGGCTTCGACCACACAAGTCAAATTTTTGATATTGAATAGTTTTGGAACTAAACGTCGCATGACAATAAAACTCAGTATGGAGTTACTAATTGCCAAAGTCTTTCTACTGGAAAACCGGTTGGTGCATTGGAAAAGGTGATGTGGCCCGATTCTCTATACAGAATAGCTATTGAATCTTAAATCACAGGGCATTGGAATGGAACTGTCACCTGGGAGTGATGTTCTGCTGCTGGGAAACTGTAACGGGCAGTGGAACATGAGCGTGGTATCAGACTAAGGGATTAATAAAAGTTTTGAATTTACTTATCATTTCCAATATACTTGCTGGGTGCAGCAACTCGCGCCGGGTATCGCTAGTATATATATATATATATGAATATATCTATATACAATTTTCTAAACTAGAAACTGCACTTTACGAATTAACCGAACCGAACCGCGTGAATTTGGCGAATTAAGCGAATTTTTTATAAAAAACGTCACTATTTCTCTTTTATTAATTTGTAAAATAATTGAAATATAATGAAAAAAATATATATATCTATATATCAATAAAAATCAAAAAAATGTTTTCAGAATTAAAAACTCACCCGATTTTTCCTTTTATTAAAAAAAATTTGTTGTTGTTGTTGTTGTTGTTGTTGTTGTTGTCACTGGTGTTGGCGATGCTGTTGATGCTGCAGTTGTTGTGCTGATGTTTTTTTTTTGATGCTGCAAAGGCACACAATGTTGTTTTTTTTAAAATTTTTTTTTTCTTTTCAAGAAAAAATTTTTTGTTTTCTGTATGTGTTCACAGCACTTTTTTTTTTGCAAAGCACTTTGTTTGCACAGCACTTTGATTCACAGCACTTTGTTTTTTTTTAAATTTTCAAATATTGTTTTTTGTTTTTAGTTTTTTAACGCGGTTTATTTTAAAAAATATCCGGTTCGCGATGGACCATGTAAACTTCGGATATAGAGGGGGGAGAAAGCACTTGAAACTTTTCGAATAGAGAAATAATAACGCGGCGTTTCAAACTTTAGAGACCGAGGTCAGTTTTATTAGTAAAAACACTTAAAACTGTTAAAAAAATGTATTTTCAGTTACATGGCAACATTGTACAAATGCTATAAAACCATCTGTCAAAACTTTTCTGTATAAATACATATATTTCTTGCTTAGCCAGTCAGTCTCTTTTCTAACCTTATTATTTGCACATTACAAGCTTTGTTAAAATTCTTTTAAATAAAACCAATTCTTTTGTAATTCTCTATTGAATTTCTCGCGTTTTATTTCGAATATTTTAACAGGTTATGGGCCCAGCTCGCCCTTTGCGCGGTGTGTAAATTATAAGAAGAAATTGCTTTGCAAAGTATTCACATACAATAGAAGTTTTTTTATATATATTGTCGTATGCTATGTTTGGTTCTCTTAAGCGCTTTTTTTTGCAAAGACTTAACTTTTTGGAATTTAATCATGGCATCGGAAGGTGAAATTAAAGTTGATAAGCTGCAGGACAGCTCGCAGTGGCTTACTTGGAAATTTCAAATGGTGCAGATATTGGAAGCTGGAGAAATGTATGGAGTAGTCACTGGAGAAGATGTAATGCCACGTGAAAATGAAGTTGAAAAAAGATCTAACTGGCGAAAAATTGATGCAAGAGCCCGTCGTACAATTTGCACATCGTTGGGAAAACAACCGCTAATGCAAATTCTTAGCTGTGCTACTGCAAAAAGCATGTGGGATACACTTAAAAGTGTATATGAACAACAATTGAACTTCAAGGTCAAACGTTTTGTTTTTGAAGCAAAAATATTACAGTTACTCGAAAGATCCCGACGACGATATTGCAACGTTTTTAGCAAAATTAATGGAAATCGTACAGAACCTTCGTGATCAAGATGAAAAAATTTCTGATTCCATGATTATGGCAAAAGTTTTAATGTTATTACCAGCGGATTATAACCATTTTCATAGCGCATGGGAGTCGGTGAGACCAGAAGATCAGAATCTTAATACTTTGCGAGCAAGGCTTATGGCTGAGGAAATTCGGTTGGGTGCACAAGAAAAAGTAAAAGTTGAAGCTTTTGTTGCCAAACGTCAGCAACGGTCCTACTCAGTGAAGCACCAAAGTAATGACAGAAAAGCTATAACAAAAAAGGTTTATGGCAGCTGTTATAAGTGTGGAGAAGTGGGGCATTTTAAAAGGAATTGTCCACAGTCACAGAAGGCAACTAAGAATGAGACTCACTTTAAGAGATGTGAAGCTTTAGTTTGTAGTGCAAATGTGGGTGGCAAGAAGGATGCTTGGGTGCTCGACTCAGGTGCAACAGACCATATGTGCCATCGACGCGATTGGTTTGCCACTTTTGAAACTTATGATGATGTCGTCAGAGTTGGTGATGGACGTACGATTAAAGCAGCAGGGAAAGGTGACATAGTTGTTTTGGTAAATGAAGGCAAAGAGTGGGTGCAGAAAGAAATGAAGGATGTACTTTATATTCCTGGTATTCATTACAACCTGTTTTCGCAAGCAAAACCATTAAATCGTGGTTATAAGTTTTATTCTGACAACAATAACTGCAAATTTGTCAGAGAAGATGGTAGCTCAGTTGCAGTAGGAGTTCGTCGTGGGGAATTGTTCCATATGCTGATTAAAGTACCAGAACTCAAGTCTGCAAGCGTTGTAGTCAACGAAAAGTTTTCTTTGCGGATATGGCATGACCAAATGAGTCATCAAAATACGGTACATGTTAGAAAATTTTTGAATAGCATCAATATTGATTTTATTGAGGAGGAATTTACATGTGAAGGATGCATATTAGGTAAGCAGCACAGATACAGTTTCAAATCACGTGATGTGAGGTCATCGAGCTGTGGTGAACTGTGTTTTGCAGATGTGTGCGGGCCGTTGCAAGAAAAATCGATCGGAGGCGCCAGGTATTTTTTATTAATTAAAGATGACTATTCTCATTTCCGTTTTGTATACTTTATGAAGGATAAAAGTGAAGCACCAAGTGCCATCAAAAGTTTTTTAATGCAGTCCGAGAGAATCGATCAGCACACAATCAAAAGAATGCGCACGGATAATGGACTTGAATTCGTCAATAATGAGCTAGCGAAAATTTTTAACCAGTTTGGAGTAAAACATGAACGCACGGTGACGTACACTCCGCAGCAAAACGGCAGCGCAGAAAGGGAAATGCGGACAGTGATGGAGTTGGGACGCACAATGCTGTATTCACGCGATATGAAACTGCATTTTTGGGCAGAAGCTGTTAATACTGCAGTTTACGTGCTGAATCGTACGGGTACTAGTACGGTGGAGCATAAAACACCATATCATCTATAGCATGGTCAGCATGCAAAAATCAACCATCTCCGAAGTTTTGGTGAAGAAGTTTACGTGCACATCCCAAAAGAAAAGCGGCGCAAGCTAGATGCGAAAGCATGGAAAGGTATTTTCGTAGGCTATGCTGATAACAGCAAGGCTCTAAGGATATGGAATCCAGAACAACGTAAAGTGGAAATTTCCTGCGATATTCAGTTTTTACCGGAGACAGCGACTGTTAAAATAAATGATTCACACAAAGGTCCACAAGTGCAGCGTCCTCCATACAATGTGAAGTATGATGATGACAAAGATGCACAAGATGACGAAGATAATGATGTTGAATCAGTGGGAGGCAACGTTTTTCATGACGCCCAAGACAACAACAACACTAGCAGAATTGCTGATCGTCTGCGCAGCAAATCAGTTTCAACGCATGAAGCAGCTATTATGTTTTGCGAGGAGCCAAAATCGTTCGAAGAGGCTATGCATTCAAAAGATAGTGCAAAATGGAAGCATGCGATGGATGACGAGTATGACTCTTTGACTCAAAATGGAACATGGACACTTGTAGAAAAAACGTCAGACCAAAAGATCATTGATAATCGATGGGTATTCAAGCTGAAACAAGATTCCAAGGGAAATGTTGAACGCTTCAAGGCACGTTTGGTTGTAAGGGGTTTCACCCATGAGTATGGCGTCGACAATGAAGAAACTTTTAGTCCAGTTGCACGGTTCACTTCAATTCGTTGCATTTTGTCTATGGCAGCAGTTAGAAAAATGGCACTTAAGCAGTTCGATGTGAAAACGGCTTTTTTGTATGGCGAATTGTCAGAGAACGTTTTCATGCAGCAGCTAATGGGATACGACGACGGCAGCGGACGTGTTTGCAAGCTAGTAAAAAGTCTATATGGACTTAAACAATCTTCTAGGTGTTGGAATAAAAAATTCACTAGTTTTCTACAACTCTTTGGTTTTAAAGTTTCACTGCATGATCCATGTGTCTTCATTCACAACAGTTCCCATGGATGCATCATTTTGGCCATATACATTGACGATGGCTTAGTAGCAGCTACAAGTGAGAAGCTTATTATGAGCTTGATGAAATATTTGCAAGGGGAGTTCAAAGTCAAATTCTTTGAAGCCAGTTATTTCTTGGGACTTGAAATTCAACGCAATTCGGATGGTTCAATTTACATTGGTCAAGAAGCTTATACCAAAAAGGTAATTAAGAAATTTAATATGGAAAATTCACCTTTTGCAGTGACGCCTGCAGACAGTTCCACCAATTTGAGCGATTTTGATAACAACGCTGTGGTAAAGTATCCTTACAGAGAAGCTGTTGGCAGCCTCATGTATCTGGCAGTAGCTACAAGGCCAGATATAGCTTTTGCTGTGTCAAACGCAAGTCGGTATCTGGAGAAGCCACTAGCAGGGCATGTCAACGCCGTCAAGAGAATAATCAAATATCTGAATGGTACGACAAACATAGGCATTCACTACAAAAATGACAGCAGCCTCTTATTAAGTGGGTATAGTGATGCAGACTACGCTGGTGATACACAGACTCGAAGATCTACATCAGGCTATGCTTTTATGGTAGGCAGCGGTATTATAAGCTGGTGCTCTGAGAGGCAAAAATGCGTCTCCTTGTCAACAACAGAGGCAGAGTATGTAGCAGCAGCTAACGCAATGAAGGAACTAGTGTGGCTCAAGCGTTTTTGGTCCGGCCTTGGCAATACCGACCTGGTGGTTTTTTGTGTCGATAACCAAAGTGCTATCCGTTTGATCAAGAACCCAGAATTCCACAAAAGGACAAAGCATAAAGACGTAAGGTACCATTTCATAAGGGAAAAATTTGAGGAGCAAGCTTTTGAACTAAAATATGTATCATCTGGTGATCAACTCGCTGATGGGTTTACTAAGGCATTGCCGAAAGAAAAGTTTTTTATTTTTAGAAGCCAGATAGGGTTACAACGTTTGTAAAGTTTTTTGTTGAATTACTTATTTTGAGATGTTAATATTTTATCATGTAACTAAAAAGTGGGAGTGCTAAAAAATGTATTTTCAGTTACATGGCAACATTGTACAAATGCTATAAAACCATCTGTCAAAACTTTTCTGTATAAATACATATATTTCTTGCTTAGTGGCTTGCTTAGTGGCGTCCGTGGCGTAGTTGGTTAAAGTGCGTGGCCGCTATGTCAAAGAACTTTGGAAACCCAGGTTCGAACCCCAGCAGCAACAGAAAATTATTTGAATTAAAATAATTTTTCTGTACGGCCGCCACCTCTCTGCAGACAATGGCAAACCTCAGAGAGTAATCAAAATGCCATGTAAAGCTTCTTGAGAACGAGAACTTTCCGTTCATCGCCGTTCGGAGTCGGCGTTAAGCATGTATGTCCGGTTCTCGGTCAATTGTGTACAAACTTAATAACACGCACAACACAATTGATCATAAGAAGCTAGGTCAAAGTCCTTTCAAGGGCTGAAATGGCCAGTTATTTATTTTTATTTATTATTTTTATTATTTGCACATTACAAGCTTTGTTAAAATTCTTTTAAATAAAACCAATTCTTTTGTAATTCTCTATTGAATTTCTCGCGTTTTATTTCGAATATTTTAACAAAAACTAACATAGTTTAAGTAAGGGCAGCGAGAAGCGCTGCCCAAAAGAAAATCAAGAGAGAGCAAACAGGCTCAAGAGCATCTTAACGTACACTCCCGTGCCAGCACCGGGCAACCACCAGTGGCGTTAACAGTATGTATTTTATATTTTAAATGTATTTTAATTTCTTAAATTATTTTTGCATAATTTTAATTGGTTGTTATGTACCTTTTTGTGTACTCCAAAATAATCTTATATAAATAAAAATCAAATGTCGTTCGTTGGTAATTGTATCAGTTGAGAACGACTGGACCTATTTCGATTATTTTTTTTTAAATGTTCGTAATAGTCCAACTTAGGTTTTTACGGAAAGAAAAATTGACCACGCCCACTTTTACGCCTACTTTTTTGATTTATCTAAAATCGTAATATTTTAAAATATTCCGGAGGAAAATTTGTAGAAAAGCTGCCAATGATGATGCGAAAATCTTATAAGATATCTCTTCGTTCGGATAAATCGAAGGACCAGCAATTCGATCGCGGTAAGCGATATTACATCGGTCGGTAAGGTAGTTAACAAAAAGGTAGTTACATATTATTTAGCTTAAGTAAGTAGAATAATATTATTACTTAGGGTTTAGGTATAAACATCCCGGCCCCTTTGCAGTATTACTGTAAAGTTCAAAACAATCTCATATATGGTGTATTAATAAAATAAAATTAATCATAAAAATACAATAAAGATAAAAAAAAGTCTGTTGATTTTTCTTTTTCGTCTCAGTACAATTCAATTTATTTAAATTCATGTGTATTTATGTATGCAAATGAAAAAAGTAATATATATAATGTATGGAAATGAGAAAATTCATATATGTGTTTTATCGGCTACAGGTGCCAAACAGAATCCATCCGAATATGGTGTTTTGAGTGACAACTCCCCCCAAAACGCTGGGCATAATACCCGGTTGTATTATACGGGGGTTCACGTCTACCCCTAATACTAGTCTCACTGGGGCCGCTTTAAAGAAATTAGGGTCAGCTAGCACCAAGTTAAAAATTGGCCCTGATAGACGCGTCTAGTTTCGAACTAGGAGTTGTCCGTTATAAGTTGCGTGTAACCTTTGCCTGTGTCGTAATCGACAAGGCGCTTTCATGTAAGGCCCGCAGAGTTATAGAGCACAACTCCGACGATCCACACCTTATCTTGGGCAACCCCAGCTGACGCACTAACTGGTCGGTCACTTCAGACATGCCCGCACTCTGGTCTATCAGGGCCCTAACCGGGTTTAACCGCCCATTCGCCTGTACCTTTACGACCGCCGTAGGTAGAAGCCTTATTACCTCTCGGAGGCAGGGTATAGAGGGCAAGGACTGGCTTCTAAAACCGCTATATGAGCAATTCTGATGGGCGGGTTTTTTTGTTTGTCGTCGGTGGTGCTGTTGCTTGGCTCGTCGTTGACGTTTGGAAGCGCGCCGGGTTGATGCTTGTGCTCTTAGGGGGGGGCGGAAAGATTGTGACTCTTCCGCACGCTGAGCTGCTGAAGCCATGTTGGTGTCAATCTCCATCCTTTCTTCGCCATCAGGTGCCAATCTCCTCTCATCGCTTGCTGGTTGAGACAAACAAGGTCTAGCAGCGACCTCTCGTTCGGCGGACGTAAAATCGCGACGGGGAGACCGAAGCAAACGAGGCCTGGCTATGTCGCGAGAAGAGTTGCGTCTGGATACTTTAAATTTATCACGACGTGAAGACTGAGACAAACGAGGCCTGGCTACGTCGTGAGAGGAAGAGCGCCTCGAATTTAAGGCGGCGTCACCACAGGAAGTTCGAGACAAACTAGGTCTGTCTGTGTCGGAGCTTTCTGTGCGCGATTCGGACAAACGAGGTCCTTCGCGTAATCACGACCTCAGATGGAGCAAAGTATTATGCGCTCCTTGGCAATAGCGGCAGGAGCCGTCGCTAGCGCATTCGGTGGTTTGGGGAGAGGCACCTCGAGCAGTATCGGAAAAGCAACACCATTCGCAGGCGCCCAGTGATATTTTTGCGCAAAAATTCCGGGCAGGATCTAAGAGCGTGCTGGCCCAGGCACACTAGGCATTTTGATGGTTTGGTCGACATAAGGGACATTTCTGAAAAATGTAAATTATTTAGATCCCTAATTTTGGAAAAGGACGTAAAGGACATCACAAAATCTACTTTTCGCGTTGTGGTAAGAGAATTATCTTAACCACCGGCC
Source organism: Pherbina coryleti (assembly GCA_943735915.1). Classification (NCBI taxonomy): domain Eukaryota; kingdom Metazoa; phylum Arthropoda; class Insecta; order Diptera; family Sciomyzidae; genus Pherbina; species Pherbina coryleti. Next base: position 87,059,062 of record OX030948.1, read on the forward strand.
TACTAATGACCCCACCTTCCGTTCGTAAATCGGCAACGCGTACGCGACCGTCGGTTCCTAGATAGGTTTTTATAACTCTGCCTAGTCACCATTCGTTCGCCGCAAGATTGTCTGCTTTGATTACAACTAAGTTGTCAATTTGTAAATTTTCGCGTGGATTTTTCCACTTATATCTCTTTTGCAGTTCCTTTAGATAATCTGATTCCCAGACCCGGCAGAACTTCTGGTTCAATGCCTTAAACTTTTGCCAACGATTGATAATCGACATAGGATTCTCAGATATGTTTGGTTCAATAGGTGAAAGCAACGGTCCACCCACCAAAAAATGCGCTGGAGTTAAGGACGCAATATCATGAGGGTCGGTTGACATCGGACTTATAGGGTGTGAATTTAAACATGCTTTGATACGCGAAAGCAATGTCGACAGTTCTTCAAACGTGTAGTTCATGTCTGACGCGATTTTGCGAAAATGTAACTTGAAACTTTTTACACCCGCTTCCCACAGGCCTCCTATATGGGGAGCACCAGCTGGGATAAAATGCCAAGACAAACTTTGTGTGCAAACTTTGACACCACGTTTTCATTTGTTTCATTAAGAAAGGCTTTAAAATGTTCTTTGAAGGCTCGTGAGGCACCAACAAAGTTGGTTCCGTTGTCAGAGTACATTTTCTCTGGACATCCTCTTATTGATACAAAGCGAGAAAATGCCGCTAAGAAAGTGACCGTACTCAAGTCACTGGTGGCCTCCAAGTGAATGGCCTTTGTCGAAAAACAGACAAAGACACAAATATAGCCTTTCGTGATGAGACACGCTCTGCCCGTATAATTTTTAATGTCGTATGGACCCGTAAAATCCACACCAGTGCACGCAAAAGGACGTGTAAGGGAAGTTCGCTCAGGTGGCAAGGATGCCATTAGCTGCGTTTGCAGACGCTTTCGGTCGATCACACATACTTTGCAGTTGTGAATTACAGATTTAATCATGTTTTTTACCTTAGGAATCCAATATTGCATTCGAATAAGTAGCAACAAAAGTTGGTTCCCTCCATGAATAGAAATTTCATGGGTAAACTGCACAAGTAATTTTGAAAAGTGACAGTTATACGGTAAAATAATGGGGTGCCGCTCGTTGTAGTTTATATGCTCAGACCCAGCCAACCTTCCACCTACTCTTATGATGTCTTGGCTGTCTAAAAATGGGTTAAGCGTTAAAATTGAGCTTTTGTCATGAACTAAAATCTTGTTCTTGAAATTGTGGTATTCTGAAGAATAGCCCAATTTCTGACACCATATAATGAGCCTGTTCGTCGTGTCTTTAATTTCTTGCGGGGTTATAGCAACCGACTGGAAAACGAAATTATTTCGCTGCATCTTATGCGTCATCTGAAAGAATCGTAATACGTACGATATAACCCGCAAGGCACGAGGTAGTGAAGAGAAACGACTTAAAATGTCCGTATTCTCGATCCAAGCCATATGGGTTTGAACTGGTTTGCATTCCACCGTTGTATCGAACTGGTGTTCTTTGCTTGGCCATAGAGATGGATCCTGCTTCAGACACGCTGGTCCATGCCACCACAAAGTGCTGTCTTTCAAACTTTGTGGGTCTGTTCCTCTGCTGGCAAGATCCGCTGGATTATCCTGGGAGTCAAGATGGCTCCAGTTTTCGGTATTAATCTTTTCCTTGATTTTTGTGATACGGTTGGCCACGAACGTCGTCCAAGTGCACGGTTGTTTACGCAGCCAAGCCAACACTATCGTCGAATCAGTCCAAAGAAACAACTGGTGGTTGTACGCTTCTAACTTCGACAAAAAGGCATTCACCATTTCGGCTAAAATTACAGCTCCACACAACTCGAGCCTCGGTAGAGACACCGTTTTAACTGGTGCTACTTTAGTTTTGGCCACGAGAAGGTGGGTGTTTACCTGGTGGTTATATCTGACCCTCATGTATAACGCTGCACCATATGCTTTTTCAGACGCATCACAAAATCCGTGAAACTGGATATCGGCATCAGTAGAAAAATTAACCCAGTGTGGAATCTTTATACTGCCGATGTGAGAATAAGTCTCCACAAAGGACTGCCAACGTTGGAGCGTTGAAGGAACCAATTGCTCATCCCAGTCGATCCCATCTAACCAAACTTGTTGCATCAAGATCTTTGCTACAACAACTACTGGGGCCAGCCATCCTGCAGGGTCAAAAAGTTTTGCTATCGTAGATAGCACTTCCCTTTTCGAAAAGCTTCCGCCTTGGTCGAGTGGACGGACATCAAAATAAAAAATGTCCGAACTTGCATTCCAGCGGATGCCTAGCGTCTTCACCTGACTGCTGTCTTCGAATTGCAGGAAGTCTTCATTGAGCAAATGCCCCTTGGGAATCCCTCGAAGAACTTCTTCGGAATTCGCCGTCCACTTACGCATGGAAAACCCGGCAGATTCTACCGCCTTTTCAAGCTCCTTCCTGGAGACGTGTCCGAATCACTAACAATGGAGCACAATTGACTCCAAAGGTCACAGTCTTTAACTGGAATTCTTGAAGCGGATTCTGCGACGACTCTCTAAAGATTATGCGTTGATAAGCCTGCTGGGTATCGTTCACGACAATCTGGAGATACATCTTCTCGATGTCTCCATTAAAAACAAACCTAAAAAAGCGCCACTTAAGGATGAGTACCGTTAAGTCGCTTTGCAGCACTGGTCCCGCGTAGAGAACATCGTTCAGGCTGACTCCATTCGATGACGGACTTGATCCGTTGAAGACCACTCGTACCTTCGTAGTGGTGCTATCCGGCTTCATAACGGCATGATAAGGTAGAAAATAACTGTAGGCTTGTTCCTTTTCAAAACTGCCAGGAACCTTTTGCATATGGGCGAGGTCCAATTATTCTTTAAGAACCCTGTCATATTCCATTTTTGCGGTCGGATTTTTCATAAGTCCGGCCTCATTACGAAGAAATTGGCGTACTGCGATATAGCGCGAGTGCCTAAGCAAATTTCTTCTGGATAACTTTGCTTAAATGGCAAAGTCACCATATATCGTCCCTTTGAATTTCGTCGCGTAGCTTTGACGAAGTTTTCTTCGCAAAATCTGTCTGCGTCTGTAAAAAAAATCTTTTGTGGCAGCTCCTCGAGTTCCCAAAATGACGCTAACTGGCAATCAAGAGAAACTTCACAAAGGTAGGATACCATAGACGAGGACGCGGACTGACCATCACATGGAACGGATTCGGTTAGGATCCATCCAAAGATGGTCTCTTGGGCAATAAGTGAACCCAAAACATTACGGCGGATACCGTCTAGTAAAAATTACGAATACAAATCTCTGCCTAGTAGTACATCTACCTGTTCGCTGCAGAAAAATCTTTTATCTGCTAAAACGAGCTCCGGAAAAGCTTGTTGAAGCAATGGATCCACGGAACAGGTAGGAAGATTTCCGGTGATCTTTGATAAGATCAGGGTATCTGCAGAGATTTGTATTGTTGGATCAATAGGTGATCCAAGAACAAACTTGCACGCCTTTTACACCTTTGCAGAGACTACATTGTTGAGGCCAGAGACCTGGGCGCTCACGCGGCGAGTAGGTAACTGAATAAGTTTCTGCAACCTTTCAGATATAAAGGACCCTTCTGAGCCAGAGTCAATAAGTGCTCTGACAGTGAAGTGTGAACCCTTATGGCAGATGTTAACCATCGCTGTGCCCAGTAAAATACGTTTACTGCTGGAAGCAAAGCACGATTGAATATTTCCTTGAGCGCTTTCTGATGTTTGCGGTTGCTCTGGACATTGGTGAGTGGACTGTACTCCACTTAATGAAAATATAAATTAATAAATAGTTAATAAAAGTGGTTGTGCTTAATTTTATCTTGTCGGTATGTGTTTTTTGAGTGATTTGTATTGTATTGTATTCTCACTGCATATAACAATATTTTGCTGAAAGCAGATTCTTGCGATAAAAAAAAACAAAAAAATGTCCGACAGACGGACGGCACAGTTTGTTTACTTTGACTGTTGTGCACTAAAAACAACAAGACCAAGTTATTTAAGTGAATAATTTAACACCGAGAATTGAAAAACGCGAGTGGCAAAGAATAAATTAAAAACACGAAAAATTGCGCGGTGTTATTTGGTTATTTTTTTTTTTGTGTATCGGACGGACGGACGGCAAAATTCAGGCACTTCAGTTCGCGTTTGCAACTTGAGTACAATTTAAAATTGTGTTTTGACGATTAAATTAAACCGATTGCAAATAAAAATCGGTAATGAATAAAATTCTGTAGAGAAAATTTAATGTTAAAAATTTGCAATATCAAAAAACGATCGCCATTACTAAACTTTGTAATTGTTGCAAAAAACCGAAATTCGCGAAGTTTTTTTTCTTTTAATTTAAATTTTATTAATTCTATTTTCTTTTTTTTTGTTATTATTTAATTTTTTCGCATTAATTACACGACACAAGCACTGAGACGTAAGTAAATTAAAGAAAATCAACGCACTTTTTCTCTCGTTGAAAGCTGGTAAAATTTTTGTTGATGTGATTTAAGTTGATTGTTGAAAATTGTCTTCTTGTTTTTAAATCCTTTCAGGCTATCGGGCTCGTTTGGACCATGATTAAATTCGCTTGTGTGGAATTAGGAGATGCTGGTGCAAATAAGTTGCTGGAGCGCTGGACGGACACAAAGGTTAAGCCGAAGTGTATAAAATTCTGGTGCAATACGTGCTCACAGAATTTTATACACAGGAAATAAAAACAAAGAAGGTGATTAAGTATAATTCCAATATGTTGGATGTTTTTAATGACTTTATTTATGGTTTATTATTAATTATTCCTTACTTTTTACAAGGTTTGATAATATTCCGGAGGAAAATTTGTAGAAAAGCTGCCAATGATGATGCGAAATCTCAAGATATCTCTTCGTTCGGATAAACCGAAGGACCAGCAATTCGATCGCGGTAAGCGATATTACATCGGTCAGTAAGGCAGTTAACAAAAAGGTAGTTACAATTATTTAGCTTAAGTAAGTAGAATAATATTATTACTTAGGGTTTAGGTATAAACAGATACGATGATTTTTTTCAGCACTATCTTCTTAGATCCACCTTGGACACCAGATGGTGTTGTAGTACAAATTTTTACAAAATCGTATATTTTTAGTGGTCTTCTTAGGTTACATATGCAAATATTTACAAAATATAAAATACTTCTTAAATTATGTAATATGAAAAAAATGTCCGTTATTTTGACATCAAAAACATGAACATATCTTGAAAACTATGAAAAATGTTACTACAACGATTTATTTAATGCAACATCGTTGCTCAAAAATGAGACAAAAACAATCAGAAATTTAATTTTGTGACTTTCGATTCATATATCTCCGCTGCTTTTTTGTACATTTTGTTAAATTTTTTTTTTGTCTTAAAGCTTCATCAAAGTACTATGAAAACCTCATTGCAATAATATCGTTAGTTGAGTATATATATTTTATATATTTTTTTCAAAAAAGGTCTGAAATATTGGAGTTTTCTTCAAAAAAAGGCTACAAAATTGTTTTTGTTGTAAAAATAATTTAAATTCAAATTCGCAAATTGTTTTTTATGTTTGATCTGCTGTATGTCACATCAATATATATTTTTAAATATTGCGTATTTATTTGTTTCTTATTTCAAATACTATCTCTTATTGTATATTTCTCTCCTCTATCTTTATTTTCGCACTATCAACTATTCTATTCTTTCTCTGCATATTTCGTAATCTCAAATGCTTTTGGTCATTATTCCAAATTATATAACCCTATATGACTACTGTGGATGGCTCTGATCGTAACGCTTACGAGAATCATAAAACTGTAATTGAAGTTATGAGTAAACAGCACCGAGGTCTCAAAATCGTTCACTTCAATGCACGAAGTCTTAATGATTTTAAGTTGGACTGTATTAAGTACGTTTTTGCAGACTCTTCTATTGATATCGTATGTGTCACGGAAACCTGGTTCAATGAGGACGTCAATGATTCATACTTCAACTTACCTAATTTTAAACTGTTCCGTCATGATAGAACAAATAGAAGAGGAGGAGGGGTTGCGATATACTGTAAGGAAAATCTCAATGTCAAGTTCTTAAGTAAGTCAAATGGATCCGAGGTCGAATTTTTAAATATTGAAATATGTAATAGCGTAACTAAAATTTTTCTTTCTTGTATTTATAATCCAAGTCGTAATTGCAGTTTGGAACCTGTCTTCTCTTCCATCTCTAGTTATGCTATAGATTTTCAGCATTTAGTTTTATGTGGTGATTTTAATTTAAATCTTTTAAGCAAAGATAGCCTTGTTCGAAATTTCTTGGCCAAATTAACTGAAGTAGGACTGCATGTTGTGAACACTGTCATGCCAACAAGGTTTTCAAATAACGCTAGCCCTAGCTTGTTAGATATATTTGCTATTTCTGACGCATCATCTGTCTTGCTTTTCGATCAAATCTCTTTTCTATCCGACCATGATCTAATATTTTGCATACTAGACGTAGACATCTCACCTTCCCCCTCTGAAACTTTTTTTACTTACCGCAACTTTAAAGCTATAGACCATACCTCACTTATAAATGATTTATCCGTCATAAATTGGACTGATTGTTGGTTCCTTCCTTCAGTCAATGAAAAATAAGCTTTTTTTAATGATACCATGACTAATCTCTTCAATACTCACGTTCCACTTTGCACCCGTCGGGTTGCCAATAGTACTTGTCCTTGGTTTACACCTTCTGTGAAACTGGCTCTAAAAAATCGCAACAAAACTTACAACAAATGGAAACGCGATACCACAACGCTAAACTGGGAGCTGTATAAAAAAGCCAGAAATGAAGCCACTCGAGCCGTCAGACTTTCCAAAGCACAATATTATACATCCAAATTAAGTCCAACTTTACCATCGAAACAGCTTTGGCAAAATCTAAAAGGTATTGGAGTATGCAGAAATGAGCCTGAAGCATGTCAAATTGATGCTAATTCTCTCAATAACTATTTCGTTTCTAGCTCTGTAGACGACGTGACTTCTTCACCATACATAGACGAAAGCATCTCTGTTCTTTCAAATGAATTTTGTTTTGAAGCAGTAAGCGAATATGATGTAGCACGATGTATTAAAAAAATCAAATCAAATGCTATCGGTGAAGACGGAATATCTATTAGATTTCTTAAACTTGTTCTCCCACATGTGCTGAGCCCACTTGCGCATATAATAAACCACTGCTTCACTACTGCTAGTTACCCTGAGATCTGGAAATTGGGTACTATTATTCCTATTGCAAAAAAAAGCTTGCTAGTGAACCTTGCGATTACCGCCCAATAAGTTTGCTGTCCTCAGTGTCGAAGGTGTGTGAGTGTCTCGTAGCTGAGCAAATAAATGGCCACATTAATTTAAAGAGTGATTTTTTAAGTGCCTGATAACTTTTTTTTTAAAAAAAACGCATAAAATTTGCAAAATCTCATCGGTTCTTTATTTGAAACGTTAGATTGGTCCATGACATTTACTTTTTGAAGATAATTTCATTTAAATGTTGACCGCGGTTGCGTCTTAGGTGGTCCATTCGGAAAGTCCAATTTTGGGCAACTTTTTCGAGCATTTCGGCCGGAATAGCCCGAATTTCTTCGGAAATGTTGTCTTCCAAAGCTGGAATAGTTGCTGGCTTATTTCTGTAGACTTTAGACTTGACGTAGCCCCACAAAAAATAGTCTAAAGGCGTCAAATCGCATGATCTTGGTGGCCAACTTACCGGTCCATTTCTTGAGATTAATTGTTCTCCGAAGTTTTCCCTCAAAATGGCCATAGAATCGCGAGATGTGTGGCATGTAGCGCCATCTTGTTGAAACCACATGTCAACCAAGTTCAGTTCTTCCATTTTTGGCAACAAAAAGTTTGTTAGCATCGAACGATAGCGATCACCATTCACCGTAACGTTGCGTCCAATAGCATCTTTGAAAAAATACGGTCCAATGATTCCACCAGCGTACAAACCACACCAAACAGTGCATTTTTCGGGATGCATGGCCAGTTCTTGAACGGCTTCTGGTTGCTCTTCACTCCAAATGCGGCAATTTTGCTTATTTACGTAGCCATTCAACCAGAAATGAGCCTCATCGCTGAACAAAATTTGTCGATAAAAAAGCGGATTTTCTGCCAACTTTTCTAGGGCCCATTCACTGAAAATTCGACGTTGTGGCAGATCGTTCGGCTTCAGTTCTTGCACGAGCTGTATTTTATACGGTTTTACACCAAGATCTTTGCGTAAAACCTTCCATGTGGTCGAATAACACAAACCCAATTGCTGCGAACGGCGACGAATCGACATTTCACGGTCTTCAGCAACACTCTCAGAAACAGACGCAATATTCTCTTCTGTACGCACTGTACGCATTCGTGTGGTTGGTTTATGGCCATATTTTGTAAAACGCACGCAATCACGTCACTTCGGGTTTTCTTATCTGGTAATATATTTTAGTAGAAAATTTTTGAGTGAGAGAGAGGCTTTGCTTTACTTCATATGAAAAAGGTATTGCCAGACTGAAAATCTTAACGCAAGTGACTGCGTTCGTTTTACAAAATATGGCTATTAATGTCCAATAAAGTAAACTGAGTGCGAAACTTGGTCACAATCGCATTAATTGTTTGCTCACTTGGTCGATTATGTAGACCATAAATCGGACGTAAAGCGCGAAACACATTTCGAACCGAACACTGATTTTGGTAATAAAATTCAATGATTTGCAAGCGTTGCTCGTTAGTAAGTCTATTCATGATGAAATGTCAAAGCATACTGAGCATCTTTCTCTTTGACACCATGTCTGAAATCCCACGTGATCTGTCAAATACTAATGCATGAAAATCATAACCTCAAAAAAATCACCCTTCATTTAATCTCATGTCCGGCCATCAGTCTGGGTTTCGACCAGGATACAGCTGTTCAACTGCGTTGGTTAAAATTATGGATGATATAAGAGTGTCTTACGATTTGCGGCATGTCACATTGCTGGGCCTACTAGACTTCTCTAAGGCATTTGACACTGTGAACCACTCATTACTCTGTAAAAAACTTAAGCTCTATTTTGGTTTCTCTGACTCCGCTGTAAATTGTATTCATAGTTATCTTGTTGGTAGGTCTTAAAGAGTTAAGGTGGGAAACAATTATTCCGTTTTTAGAAGCACCATGAGTGGAGTTCCACAAGGCTCTGTTCTTGGCCCACTTCTATTTACCATGTTCATTAATGACTTACTCAATAAGTGCAAATATGTCACCATGCATGCATACGCTGATGACCTTCAACTATACTTATCCAGGCCTATTGCACTCATTGATGATTTATTTCTTAAAATGAATGAGGATCTTAAAACAGTTGCAGAGTGGGCCAGAACCAATATGCTGAAATTAAACCCCCTTAAGTCATATATACTGCCGATCTCGAAAACACCTATCCAGGACACTGATCTACCACCTGTGCTACTAAACGACATCGAGCTAAAAACCGTCAAAAAGGTAACCAATCTTGGATACATTATTAATTCAACCCTGTCCTGTGAGGACCACATTAACTCTTGTGTAAGTAAAGTTTACTATGTATTGCGAAATCTTCGTATGACTGCTTCGTTTATGCCACTTAATACTAAGAGAAAGTTGGTATTACATTTGCTGCTTCCAATCATAACATACTCAGAAGTTGTTTATAGCCAGTTAGATTCGAGGTCTTCTCACAAGCTGTTAGTTGCATTCAATAACGCTGCCCGCTATATTTACAATCTGAAAAGATTTGACCATATCTCGCTATATTGCAACCAAATTTTGGGCATTGGCTTATTCGGATACCTTAAAGCAAGAAACTGTATTTTCTTACACAAAGTTATCAACTCGATATCTTTTTGATAAAATTGAGTTCTGCAGGTCAAGTAGAAGTAGGAACATTTTGGTCCCAAGATACAGGTACATCAATTCCAGTATACTGTTTTTCGTTAGTACGATCAGATTATGGAATTCACTTCCACCCATCATCAAAAGTACTTCAAACAATAGGACCTTTAAGCATTTAATTTTCAAATTCTTCTCTTAACTACTAATTTTATCTCTCTGTATCCTACTATTCTCTGACCCTATCTCTAATTTTATTTTCGCATTCGTTTATTTCAAATTTCCTTCTTATCTTATTAATGGTTGTCATATATTTTTATAAATTACACTCAAACCTCGTTTTATGCGATTGATTCGATCCGCAAAAATCCGCGTAAAACGAATTCGCATAAAACGATACACTAGGTTCATATAAAACTACTGATTCGTTTCTTAATTTAAAAAATCGCATAAATTCAAATCAGAACATTAAAAGTCAAACAAAATCGCATAAAAAGGAATAAAAAAATATTTTCATTTAATAAAGCAATAACAAAAAATAAAGAAAAAATAAACAGCAATTCATATACAATACATAGGTACATTTAAAAGAAAACTTATGAAGAAAAAGATTAAAAATTAAATTTAAAACTTTATACATATAGTTTCAGAATCAGTTTTCGGGAACTTTATTTCTTTCTTCTCGTACAAAAAAATTTGTCATCAGACTTTGTGATGTTGATTTTTTCAGTTGCTTATACAACTCCTGGTATCCTGAAAATAGATCGTTGAGTCCTCGCTGTAGCTTCATTGCTCGTTCCGTATCTGGATCAATATTGAAAATTTCGTTTTGTTAATCATTAACTGTTTTAAGAACTTCTCCAATTTTTTTTGAAGTAAGAGGTTCAACAGTTTCTTCGCAATCACTTTCGGAATGAGTGTCTTCGACATTATCTGTAGCTAAACTAATAATATCATCATCGGATAATGACTCTTCGACAAGTAGTTCTTCTAAATCATTGTGGTCCAGAGAATCAAATCCATCGCCTCCAATTTGGCGAGCTAGGGTTAAAATTTCATCTGATAATGTTGATCGTTCAACATCACTACTATTGCTACCAACACAATCTGGCCATACAGCTTTCCAGCACGCATTTAAGGTTTGCGGTCGTATTTTGGATATGGCAGATGCAGCCAGGACTATGCAATCGAAAATTGTAAATTGTTTCCAAACTTCATTTAATGTCAATGTTTCATTTTCAAGTTTAGTTAAAATTAATTGGTAAGTGCTTTTTATATAATATTTCTTAAAAGTTGATATTATTCCCTGATCGAGAGGCTGAAGAATGCTAGTTGTATTAGGTGGCAGAAATTCAACTTGAATGTTTGGATGGTTCAAATGAGGATGTCCTGGTGCATTGTCTATAATGAGTAACATTTTAAATGCAAGATCTTTTTCCTTCATATAAGATTCCACTTCTGGCACAAAACATTTGTGAAACCATTCACTAAACAATGCCGATGTAACCCATGCTTTGCGATTTGCCATCCAGTGAACTGGCAAACGTTTTAAATCTTTGCCTTTAAACGCACGTGGTTTCAAAAATTTATTGACGACTAATGGTTTCAACATTTTATTTCCTGATGCGTTGCAGCATAGCAAAAACGTTAACCTTTCTTTACAAGCTTTGAAGCCACTGGCTCTCTTTTCTGCTTTTGCAATATAGGTTCTACTAGGCATTTTTTTCCAGAATAGTCCGGTCTCATCTGCATTGAATATTTGATCTGGGGTGTAGCCTCCCTCATCAATAATTTTTTTTAATTTTTCTGGGTAATTTGCGCATGCTTGTTCATCTGCTGATGCTATAGTATAGTGTACTCTATTTTATTTTTTCAATTAAAATTATTTAATGTTAATTACTTTAAATTTTATATAAATTCTGTTAAAATTTAATTTTTATCTTATTAATGGTTGTTATCTATTCGTAAAATATACTCTACTTTATTTTTACATATAAAATTCTTAAATGTTAATCGCTTTTATTTTTATATAAATCCTGTTTAAATTGTATTTGTATCATAGTAATGGTTGTTATGATCTCGTGCAATGTATTCTATATTTATCTATGGGCTTTTAAAAGAGACTTAACTCTTATTTGCCAACATTATATGTTAAATAAATTGAAATTGAATTGAAATTGAATTTAACTCCATTTAAAAATTATAACATTTATAGGCGAACATTATTTCAATTTTACGCAAAAACTAAAAACCAACAAACATTTTTTTTCAATATTGTGTTTATATATTTGAAAAAATATACAAGCTAAAAAATTAATTTATTAGAAAAAATTATCTTACTATCTCTTACCAATCAAAAGTAATAGCCAATAATCTTTATCCAAAATATATATGTATACAAAAAGCAAAACGCTGTCTGTGTGATGGCTGGAAACTTCAAAATTACTGAGCCAATAGAGCTGAAATTTTGGCAGTACATTTTTTCTCATGTACAGATGGCTAAAATTTCTGTCACAACCCCTTTTACCGCCCAAATATCAATAAAAATGCTATATTTCCTACGGTTTTCGTCGATTTGGCTACATTTTGGTAATTTAGTTTGTATGCTCACTGTCGGCAACTGTACGAAAACTGGGTAATGTCCATCTACTAAAAAACTGGGATGAGCATTATATAAGGGGGTGTGGCTCCGCCCATACAATTTGTATTATCGAATAGCTTGAAATGTAAAAGTAGCGGTACTTACATACAAACTCTACATGGAGTTACTATTTGGTGATCTCCTGCTACTGGGCAACTGTAACGGTCAGTGGAAAATGACAGTGGTGTCAAACTATGAGTTTAAGAAAAGTTTTGAATACATCTATTATGTTCCCATATAGTTGCAGGGTGCAGCAACGCGAGTTATGTTTCCGATAACAGAAATAAAAATAAAAAAATAAAAAATGCGCAGAACTTAAGTTTCACGACATGCTTTATTTGATTGAATCTTAAGACTAACTTAAAAATATCTTAAAAGCTATCTCTGCCCAAACAGTGTCGGTATTTTGTATCTAGTAAGTATTTTTGTAGTTGTTTATGTTTGTATTTATTTTATGCTATGCTATATACATATGTTTGTATGCTTGTATGTTTGTGTATAGCTAATTTATATAAAGAACATTTTATCTATATTTGACTGAATGCTTAACGCTACTCAGTTGTGTTACATATATCTGCAGTTCGGTGCATGCAAAAATGCGCCGAATTGACAGTTTTGAATGTTTTTTTCGGATGTGGGGATTTATGTTACGATAGGAACGTAACTCCTCCCCTCTTAAATTGAGGACTCTCCTGAGTCATTACATTTTGAGTTCTTCGAGTTATTTTATTCGTAACTAGTTTTTTGTTTTTTTTTTTTTTGAGTATGAGAACGGAATTTAAATAGCTAAATTTTTGTTGTTATAGTTTCTTATATTTTGCTTAAGTTCTATATTTATTTTTTATTTTCTGCAATTCGATATAATTTGCTTGTGGTTCATTTACAATTTTGGTTTTATTTATTACAGTAGGCTGTCTTCTTATTTTTAACACAAATATAATTATTACAAAGACAATGACAATTACAATCGTTATACTTATTCCGTAAAAAATATTCTTACGAAATTTTAGTTCTTCAATCTCCTTGATGTTTGAAAAATTCTCTAATTCAATTTTTCCAAAATTGACTGATTTTATTTCTGTTAATGAAGGGTTATACTTGGATACAAATATTTATCTTGCACTATTGTCAAATAGTTTTGGAAAGTTTCATTTCTAATTTCTATTTTACAATTATAATAAGTGAAAAGATAGTTTTTGCTAACGGTTAGATTTCTATTATCACAATTTTGCTTTACTTGCAGATCAAAGGCATTTTTTATTAAAATCATATCATCTTCAAGTTCCTCGATTTGAGTTTTGTTATTATACTTATAATTACAATTATTTAAAATCGTACAATGTTTGCTTCGTTTTAAACTTTTCAAATACACATTTTCTTGATAATCTAATACATTGCCTTCAATTTGAATTACATGGCTATTTGGTTCGACAATTTCCATATAATTTTTGTTAGGAAATGGTACAATTACTTTTAATTCAGCTGAGATATAATCAATTGGAATCTTTAGTGCTATAATAAGTACACCCTTTTTATAATTAAGTACATCAAGTTTCATTCATTTCAATTTATAGAAGTCTACCTCGAATTGATCTATTTCTTCGGATGTGAGAATATTTGGATTAACGATATGGTTTTTAGCTAATGCTATACTTTCTTGTATATGATTAACTCTATCTTTGAGATAGGTAAGTTTAGACATTTGATCCGTATACAGAAGGCGTCGTATGATTTCATTTTGCCTGCTTTTTATTTCCTTTTCATAACTTTTCGTAATTTCCCTGTCCTCTTCGATTGCCGACTTTAAAATTTGGATTGATTTGTTAAAATGCGTATTGATAAAAATCTGTTTATTAACAGTGTCTATGATGTTGTGACTATTTTGGTCAGTAACACTGAGATGTTCAAGGATTTCTTGACGATCGTCATCGTCCATTACTCCGAAAAGCCATTTGTAAGCTTTCCCTCCAAGGTTTATCAATCCTCTCTTTTTCCTAGGTTCTATTGGGATTATAGATTTTAATTTAGATTTTATTATTTCTATTTCTCTTTGAACTATTTCTTTGCTATGTAAATCGAGAGACTTTACATTGTTTTCTATTTGGTCTAAAACATGGCTTAATTCACTTGTATTAATTAAATGTAAAATCGTTAAAGTTTGGTTCACCACTTCAATTTCTCTCATTTTTATCTGGACATACCCCGATTCCTCTTCAATAGGGCTTATCTGCAATAGACCCTCAGTTGGAAGCACCATCCCCAGAAGCACGAACAAACTGATTACCTGAAAATTTCAAAGGTCTCTTTATATTTACAGTATGAACATTTTTTTAATGGGTATTTCCTAAATTTTGGTTGTTCTTTATGTCTTACGCTAATATAATTTTTTATGAACCCCACTTGTCTATTCTCTTCGTAGCTTTCTCTGTTTTCATTTAATCTTGCAATAGCTACGTTTTTTGCTTTGTCGATCCTACTTCTTATAATTTCCTTACTAACCTTATTTTGCAGAACATCAAGCGGTGTTACTTTAATAGTTGAGTGGTAGGTATTATTATATGCTTCTATGGCCTTAATTACCTGCTGTTTTATTGGGATTTTATTTTCTAAATTTAAAACTCGGATTTTTTCCGTGAGTGTATTATTTAACCTTTCAATGTCAGAGTTGCCAGTATGGCTATTAGGTTTGACAAAGTGTATCTCAATGCCCTCGTCTTGGCAAAATTGTTTAATATTTATTCTGTTAAATTCATTATCGCATATAATTTTCTTCATTTTTCCTTGTATGGAAATATAAAGTCTAATTTTTTCTATTAATGTTACGCTGTTTCTATCTTCAAGATAAAAGCTAACAACATGCTTGGAAAACCTATCAATGAAATTTATGAACGAATGTTTAGAATTTACGTAAGTATCAATGTGTACTATTTCGTTGATATCAGAAGGTGTTTCTGTATTTTTAAATTTGGTTTGAATAGGTTTTCTATCGTACTTCGCTGCGGTACATAAATCGCAGTTATTTACTACCTTATGGATAATGACTTTTAAGTTAGGATAATATATTTTATGCTTCAAAGCTTCATAATTTGCGATAATTCCTTAATGGCCTGATTCCCTTTTATGAAAAAGAGCTACCTGTTTTATTACTTCTTCTTCGTCTTTCATGTCTCTTGCAAAATGGCTACATTTCACAAACTTTGTGCTTGAGTCTCTTGGAAACAACTCGATAAGTTTTTTTGAAGCTGATTATAAGTCGTGTCAACTTAATCAGTGTAAAAAGCAACTTTGCCTTTACATATATGTCTTCGGACAATATCGGCAATTTTTTCCGGTATATCAGCTCTTTCAATATAAATTCTATCGTTACCCAATATTTTTTCGAATTCTTTTTCCCTTCTTTCCACTAAGATTAATTGAGTTTTAAACCTATTGACAATTGTGTCCAAGATTGGAATGTGGTCGTGCAAATATTCTTCTTGTGAATGTGCTGTTTAGACATCCGTTGAAGCGTTATCTATATTTTCTTCGTAGAAATCACTTTCATATAGGTTTATTTCATTATTATCAACATCGATGCGACTTAAAAAATCAGCAATTTTATTCTCTTTGCCTTTAACATAATCTATCCTTGCATCGTATTCCCCCAATTGAATCAACCATCTTTGGAGTCTTGGGTTGATATCTCTACCACAATTCTTGGTGTGAAGCCACTTAAGTGGTTGATGATCAGTACTCAAATCAAACTCTTTGCCATATAGGTATGGTCTGAAATACTTACAACCCCAAACAATTGCTAATAACTCTTTCTCAACAGTAGAATAGCTTTTCTCATGATCATTTAGAGTACGAGAAGCGAAACATATAGGATGTCCGTCTTGGGTTAGAACGGCTCCTAAGGCAAAATTACTAGCGTCAGTTATTAGCTTAAATTTTTTATTGAAGTTTGGATAGTGCAGAATTGGATAATTTGTAATAATTTCCTTTAACTTCTCAAAAGAAGCTATATAATTTGGGTCGTTAGTATTGATTTTCGAGTTCTTTTTTAAATATTTCACCATAGGAAATGCAACTTTTGCATAGTCCTTGATAAATTTACGATAGAAGCCGGTTGCTCCTAAAAATGACTTGATTTGCTTTTGTGTCTTGGGCAGGCACAAGTTTTTTATAGCTTCGATTTTTGTTGGATTCGGCTTTACGCCGTTTTGTGTTTAGATATGACCTAAGTACTCAGTTTCTTTTTTTAAAAAACTGCACTTATCTACTTGAATTTTCAGTCCCGAACTCTTAAGAGGTTTCGAAAATAGATTTAATATTGTTTATGTGTTCTTGCAACGATGTGCTGAATATTAGAATGTCGTCTAAGTACACTACACAAATTTTATTGATATATTGCTTTAGTATTGAATTCATTAACCTCTGGAAGGTTGCAGGAGAATTTTTGAGGCCGAATGGCATTCTCACAAATTCAAAGTGACCAAACGGGGTCGAAAACGCAGTTTTCTTTCTGTCCTCAGGTTTTACCAAAATTTGGTGAAACCCTTTGGCCAAATCGACTGTAGAGAAATACTGAGCTTTCCCCAATTTGTCCAATATATTGTCTATATTGGGAATTGGATACTTATCGCTAACAGTACATTCGTTGAGCTTCCTATAGTCCACAACAATTCTCCATTTCTTATTCCCAGAGCTGTCTGACTTTTTGGGGACTATCCACAATGGACTATTGTACGGCGAGTTACTCTCGGTAACTATACCCTGTTGGAGCATTTTATTTAATTGCCTTTCTATTTCCTCTTCATGTACCTTAGGGTACCTATAAAATTTTGCATATATGGGTCTATCTGTTTCAGTAACTATTTCATGTTGAATGCTGTGAGTAAAAGTAGGTGAGTCTCCTTCCAAAAAAAATATATCTTCATATTGGGTCAATAGTTCATGCACTTTTTGTCTCTCCTCACTATTAAGGTGGTGCAAATTAATTTTTTCTAAGAAATCATTTTGAATAGGTTCAAGTGAACACACATCACTGGTATCGTTTGGAAAATTTGTGTTAGCAAACCGAATTTTATGACCTTTCATTTTTATATATTTATCATTTAAATCTATTACCGCATCAAATTTAGTTAAAATATTCTGTCTAATAATGGTACTTAATAATAATCATACTTTCTGTTAGGTAGATGGGCTACATTCCAAGAAATAGTTCCATTAGCAAGAAATTCTTTTGGTATTGGAGTGACTACCCTTTTAGTAATTTTGCTTACACCATTTATGGTTGAAAAAAACTTTGGTTTTTCCCATGAAAAAGGTTGGTATTTATTTGCTACATTTGGAGTTATTATACTGGTGCTTGAGCCAGTATCTATTAACGCAGTAAAAGTGTTATCTTCTATACTTAATTTAATTAAGGGCAATGTGGGTTCCGAGGCTCGTTGGTAACATTTACATCTTCCTCGAGATTTCCAATTTCCATTGGTTGGAATTGGCTTCGTCTAGAGTTTTGTGTTTCAACACTCATATGAGAATTGCGAGTTTGAGCCGAATTAGCCTTATTCTGGTATAATTGGTTTTGATTTCGGTACTCTGAATAATTTTTATTATTAGATGAATACGGTCGAGTACCATTACAGCTTTGATTAAACTCTGCATTATTTTTATTATTAACCGAATACGATCTTGTACCGTTAAAGTTTTGATTGAAATTTCTTCCCGGAAATTCCAAATTGACTTTATTATTATTATTAGACGAATATGACCTAGTACCATAAGAGTTTTGGTTAAAATTTTTTTCCAAAAATTGGTCGTTACGATTTCGACCTTGAGGGCTACAATAATCTTCTTTTCTTTGTGGAATTATTGGTGGCTTGAAATGTTTTTTATGACCATAGGCTATGCATCTAGGATCTGTCAACAACTTTAATCTATCATACCTTTTATAAATTTCGTCTAATGTTCTATCACTATCGACGTGGGCCCTTACGGTTCCATCAATTTTTTCTAAAATTATTTCTACTAAATCTCTATCTATATTTTCTGCCCTATAAAGATCAGGGTTTCTTTCATCAAAATCGTATAATTCGTTTAGTTCATACTTAATTTCAAAAGTTAGTTTAAATAATTCACTTAAATTATTCACCCTCATGATCCGACACTTATTGAACAGTTCTCCATATGTTTTGTTGGGCTTGAAGCGTTGTCTAAGTTTCACCTTAATGATTTCCCATGTTGGAAAATCACCAAGTTCACGAATACACCTTGCTGCTTCTCCTCGAATTTTCTCGTTAATAATTATCTGCATGCCGTAGTTGTAAAGTTGTGGATTACTTCCACACAATTCCAAAGTGTTCTCCACTGATTTTATGAATGACGAGTAACCATAGTTTTTGTTGTCTTCGAAAGGTCTTAGTCGTCTAAACTGGTACAAAATGTCCTGTGGTCGCAGAATAAATTCAATTGGTTGTTGATATTGAATTTGTTGATGCCGCTGTTGCAGCTGTTTATTATGTTGTTGCTGTTGCTGATATTGTTGTTGTAGCTATGCACTTTGTTGTTGCAGCTGTTGTTGGAGTTGTTGGATGATTTCCTCCTGCTTCTTAATGACGCTCTCGTTTTCCTTGTTGATATCTTCCATGTTTATTCTTCTGTTCTTGTCAAATGTTTTTTGTAAATTGTCTTTCATATCACTATTTCACAAATTATCTTTTTTTTTGTTCGGAAATTGTTTTTCTTCGATATTTCACAATTTTTTTTTTTTTTTTAGTTCACAAATTGTTATTTTCTGTTTTTTTTCCTTTTTCTTTTTAAAGAAAAACAAAGCTTTCGACTTTCTAACTTTGAGCTTAGTTTTGGCCGCTTTTTCCCGACTGCGCCAGTTATGTTTCCGATAACAGAAATAAAAATAAAAAAATAAAAAATGCGCAGAACTTAAGTTTCACGACATGCTTTATTTGATTGAATCTTAAGACTAACTTAAAAATATCTTAGAAGCTATCTCTGCCCAAACAGTGTCGGTTTTTTGTATCTAGTAAGTATTTTTGTAGTTGTTTATGTTTGTATTTATTTTATGCTATGCTATATACATATGTTTGTATGCTTGTATGTTTGCGTATAGCTAATTTATATAAAGAACATTTTACCTATATTTGACTGAATGCTTAACGCTACTCAGTTGTGTTACATCTGAAGTTCGGTGCATGGAAAAATGCGCCGAATTGACAGTTTTGAATGTTTTTTTCGGATGTGGGGATTTATGTTACGATAGGAACGTAACTCGCGCGCCGGGAAAAGGCTAGTATATTATATTATTAACACATATTCTATCTAATACTCTAAATGGGCCCTTATAAGGTAATTGATTTTTCTTTTTTTCTTCCTATCTTCTACTTTAAGTAAAACTAAGTTTCCTATATCTGCTTTTAATGTATTCGTATAACCTAAATTCTTATTAGTACGTTTTTCTTTGGCTCGTATAAGCATTGCTTTGGCCTTATTTAGGGCAAAATTTAATCTAGCAAGCATCTCGCTCAGATAGTTGTCAAAATCATAAAACTTTGTTTGTGACTCATAAATGTCATTTGGTAAGCATGGTAGTTTTCCTACCTTTGCCTGGTAGGTGCTGACCTTTTTTTGTTGTTGAGGTAGCGCACTTGCTTTAGAGACTTTGGCATAGCACCTCTTAAATCTGACACTGTCTCTAGCGTTTGAAAACGACTAGTAAGGAATCTGTCAAGGTCAGTCCACTTAGGAATTTCTGCCTTGTCCTGAATTGATTGCTCCCATAAGCAGAGCTTATTCTCAGGCAATTTTATTGAGCACAAATAGGTGAATATTGCATCCCAGTTGCTTATATCAACTTTATGCATTGTAAGTGCCGAAATGCAATTATTAATGTCTCTTTGAAGCTTTTTTATATCGCTTCCGGACTCACTGACCACCGCAGGAAGATTAAATAAAACTTTCAACTGACTATTAACAAGAATCCGTTTATTCTCGTAACGGTCTTTCAAATTCTCCCACGCTGTCGCAAAACCTTCATGAGTCAAGGGAGATTTCTGGACAATCTCCTTGGCTTCACCACGAGTTTTCTGGTTTAAATGGAACAGTTTCTCAACGGGCGTCAGTCGATTATTAGAAATATAAATCGCTGAAAACATGTCACGAAAGGACGGCCACGTTAAATAATTTCCATAGAAGAGTTCAGTGTCGCAGGGTGGTAGGCTTATATTATGGCCAGACAAATGGGCCTCGGTTGTAGAGGGAGACGGAATCTCCCTTACTCTTCTTGCTGCGGACAACTGATCGGACATTTCGGTAATTTTTGATAGACAGCGGACGAAGGCTTGATAGCAGGTACGATATCTAACCTTTACGACACTTACATTTTGATCATCGTCATTGCTGGACGTTGTCAATTTGAGAAGGCATGATTCTTAAGAGGTTTTCACATTCGCCCAAATTGACTTTAATTCATCCTCTTGAATTTTGAGCGAAAATATAGTGTGCTCATTTTTAGGAATTTCATTAAAATCTGCCTCCATGTCGAAAATTTGGTCAGTTTGACGCATGAAGGAGTTTAATTTTGCCATTATATAAAGCTTTATCTACAATGTAATAAAAAACTTGAAGAAAACCCACGAAAATTAAAAAAAATTTGAAATGAAAAGTAGTTGTAGTAGTAGTTTTAGTTCACACTGGTCCAGTTGACGATTGTATGTTTTTAATTTTTAAAAAAAATTTTTTTTTTATATGGTATGTAAAACCAATTGACGACTTAGTTCGCTTATATGTAACTTGACGTAAAATGTCAAAAAATTACATAAAAAAAACACCACGTTTAATAATAAATTATATTTTCTATTTTTATTTTTTTTTTCAAAACTTTAATATTAAAAAACTATTAAAATTACTTAAAATGATTTAAAAATACTTTGAATGGCGATTATTACGTAAAAAACTACAAATAAACTCAAAATCCCAAGATGAACCTACCCACTATCCGAGAATCCGTGTGAACCTACCCACTATTTGCATATGTTTTATGCTGTTGATGGCAACCTTTTTTTTGAGGTTGTTTCTTGCCAAAGTATAAATTGCAATTAACAAGAAAAACGTACGCGAAATCAACAAGTATATTTTGTTAAAAATAATATAAGATCAATGAAAATATAAATTAATAAATAGTTAATAAAAGTGGATGTGCTTAATTTTATCGTGTCGTTATGTGTTTTCTGAGTGATTTGTATTGTATTGTATTCTCCCTGCATATAACAATATTTTGCTGAAAGCAGATTCTTGCGATAAAAAAAAAACAAAAAAATGTCCGACAGACGGACGGCACAGTTTGTTTACTTTGACTGTTGTGCACTAAAAAAAAACAAGACAAAGTTATTTAAGTGAATAATTTAACACCGAGACTTAAACTAATCGTTTGTAATTAACAATCAGCAGAAGAATTGTACGAATTGAAAAACGCGAGTGGCAAAGAATAAATTAAAAAACACGAAAAATTGCGCGGTGTTACTTGGTTATTTTTGTTTTTTTTTGTGTATCGGACGGACGGACGGCAAAATTCAGGCACTGAGTTCGCGTTTGCAACTTGAGTACAATTTAAAATTGTGTTTTGACGATTAATTGCAAATAAAAATCGGTAACGAATAAAATTCTGTAGAGAAAATTTAATGTTAAAAATTTGCAATATCAAAAAACGAACGCCATTACTAAACTTTGTAATTGTTGCAAAAAACCGAAATTTGCGAAGTTTTTTTTCTTTTAATTTAAATTTTATTAATTCTATTTTCTTTTTTTTGCTATTATTTAATTTTTTCGCATTAATTACACGACACAAGCACTGAGACGTAAGTAAATTAAAGAAAATCAACGCACTTTTTCTCTCGTTGAAAGCTGGTAAGTTTTTTGTTGATGTGATTTAAGTTGATTGTTGAAAATTGTCTTCTTGTTTTTAAATCCTTTCAGGCTATCGGGCTCGTTTGGACCATGATTAAATTCGCTTGTGTGGAATTAGGAGATGCTGGTGCAAATAAGTTGCTGGAGCGCTGGACGGACACAAAGGTTAAGCCGAAGTGTATAAAATTCTGGTGCAATACGTGCTCACAGAATTTTATACACAGGAAATAAAAACAAAGAAGGTGATTAAGTATAATTCCAATATGTTGGATGTTTTTAATGACTTTATTTATGGTTTATTATTAATTATTCCTTACTTTTTACAAGGTTTGATAATATTCCGGAGGAAAATTTGTAGAAAAGCTGCCAATGATGATGCGAAATCTCAAGATATCTCTTCGTTCGGATAAACCGAAGGACCAGCAATTCGATCGCGGTAAGCGATATTACATCGGTCAGTAAGGCAGTTAACAAAAAGGTAGTTACATATTATTTAGCTTAAGTAAGTAGAATAATATTATTACTTAGGGTTTAGGTATAAACAGATACGATGATTTTTTTCAGCACTATCTTCTTTGATCCACCTTGGACACCAGATGGTGTTGTAGTACAAATTTTTACAAAATCGTGTATTTTTAGTGGTCTTCTTAGGTTACATATGCAAATATTTACAAAATATAAAATACTTCTTAAATTATGTAATATGAAAAAAATGTCCGTTATTTTGACATCAAAAACATGAACATATCTTGAAAACTATGAAAAATGTTACTACAACGATTTATTTAATGCAACATCGTTGCTCAAAAATGAGACAAAAACAATCAGAAATTTAATTTTGTGACTTTCGATTCAAATATCTCCGCTGCTTTTTTGTACATTTTGTTAAATTTTTTTTTTGTCTTAAAGCTTCATCAAAGTACTATGAAAACCTCATTGCAATAATATCGGTAGTTGAGTATATATATTTTATATATTTTTTTCAAAAAAGGTCTGAAATATTGGAGTTTTCCTCAAAAAAAGGCTACAAAATTGTTTTTGTTGTAAAAATAATTTAAATTCAAATTCGCAAATTTTTAACTCCATTTAAAAATTATAACATTTATAGGCGAAAATTATTTCAATTTTACGCAAAAACTAAAAACCAACAAACATTTTTTTTTTCCAATATTGTGTTTATATATTTGAAAAAATATACAAGCTAAAAAATTAATTTATTAGAAAAAATTATTTTACTATCTCTTACCAATCAAAAGTAATAGCCAATAATCTTTATCCAAAATATATATGTATACAAAAAGCAAAACGCTGTCTGTGTGATGGCTGGAAACTTCAAAATTACTGAGCCGATAGAGCTGAAATTTTGGCAGTACATTTTTTTTCAAGTACGGATGGCTAAAATTTCTGTCACAACCCCTTTTACCGCCCAAAAATCAATAAAAATGCTATATTTCCTACGGTTTTCGTCGATTTGGCTACATTTTGGTAATTTAGTTTGTATGCTCACTGTACTAAAACTGGGTAATGTCCATCTACTAAAAAACTGGGATGAGCATTATACAAGGGGGTGTGGCTCCGCCCATACAATTTGTATTATCGAATAGCTTGGAAAGTAAAAGTAGCGGTACTTACATACAAACTCTACATGGAGTTACTATTTGGTGATCTCCTGCTACTGGGCAACTGTAACGGTCAGTGGAAAATGACAGTGGTGTCAAACTATGAGTTTAAGAAAAGTTTTGAATACATCTATTATGTTCCCATATAGTTGCAGGGTGCAGCAACGAGCGCCGGGAAAAGGCTAGTATATTATAGTATTAACACCTATTCCATCTAATATTCTAAATGGGCCCTTATAAGGTAATTGATTTTTCTTTTTTTCTTCCTATCTTCTACTTTAAGTAAAACTAAGTTTCCTATATCTGCTTTTAATGTATTCGTATAACCTAAATTCTTATTAGTACGTTTTTCTTTGGCTCGTATAAGCATTGCTTTGGCCTTATTTAGGGCAAAATTTAATCTAGCAAGCATCTCGCTCAGATAGTTGTCAAAATCATAAAACTTTGTTTGTGACTCATAAATGTCATTTGGTAAGCATGGTAGTTTTCCTACCTTTGCCTGGTAGGTGCTGACCTTTTTTTGTTGTTGAGGTAGCGCACTTGCTTTAGAGACTTTGGCATAGCACCTCTTAAATCAGACACTGTCTCTAGCGTTTGAAATCGACTAGTAAGGAATTTCTGCCTTGTCCTGAATTGATTGCTCCCATAAGGAGAGCTTATTCTCAGGCAATTTTATTGAGCACAAATAGGTGAATATTGCATCCCAGTTGCTTATATCAACTTTATGCTGAAATGCTATTATTAATGTCTCTTTAAAGCTTTTTTATATCGCTTCCGGACTCACTGACCACCGCAGGAAGATTAAATAAAACTTTCAACTGACTATTAACAAGAATCCGTTTATTCTCGTAACGGTCTTTCAAATTCTCCCACGCTGTCGCAAAACCTTCATGAGTCAAGGGAGATTTCTGGACAATCTCCTTGGCTTCACCACGAGTTTTCTGGTTTAAATGGAACAGTTCCTCAACGGGCGTCAGTCGATTATTAGAAATATAAATCGCTGAAAACATGTCACGAAAGGACGGCCACGTTAAATAATTTCCATAGAAGAGTTCAGTGTCGCAGGGTGGTAGGCTTATATTATGGCCAGACAAATGGGCCTCGGTTGTAGAAGGAGACGGAATCTCCCTTACTCTTCTTGCTGCGGACAACTGATCGGACATTTCGGTAATTTTTGATAGACAGCGGACGAAGGCTTGATAGCAGGTACGATATCTAACCTTTACGACACTTACATTTTGATCATCGTCATTACTGGACGTTGTCAATTTGAGAAGGCATGATTCTTAAGAGGCTTTCACATTCGCCCAAATTGACTTTAATTCATCCTCTTGAATTTTGAGCGAAAATATAGTGTGCTCATTTTGAGGAATTTCATTAAAATCTGCCTCCATGTCAAAAATTTGGTCAGTTTGACGCATGAAGGAGTTTAATTTTGCCATTATATAAAGCTTTATCTACAATGTAATAAAAAACTTGAAGAAAACCCACGAAAATTAAAAAAAATTTGAAATGAAAAGTAGTTGTAGTAGTAGTTTTAGTTCACACTGGTCCAGTTGACGATTGTATGTTTTTAATTTTTTAAAAAAAATTTTTTTTTTTTTATATGGTATGTAAAACCAATTGACGACTTAGTTCGCTTATATTTAACTTGACGTAAAATGTCAAAAAATTACATAAAAAAAACACCACGTTTAATAATAAATTATATTTTCTATTTTTATTTTTTTTTTTTCAAAACTTTAATATTAAAAAACTATTAAAATTACTTAAAATGATTTAAAAATACTTTGAATGGCGATTATTACGTAAAAAAATTCAGGCAAAATTCAGGCACTGAGTTCGCGTTTGCAACTTGAGTACAATTTAAAATTGTTGTTTCGTTCCAGTGGCGCAAACACAAGCACTTGAACTTGGATTGCTCTGGATTGAACACTTAACAAACACAGGCACTTGAACCTGGATTGTTTATGTAGGGAGTTTAAAAAAGACACTTGATGATTAGTATAAAATAAATAACTAACTTTATTATTTCCTTGTACCTGCTTAAATATAAAACATATTGCTTAGTTAAACAAAAATAAATATTGATTACTTAACACTAACTTCAATAAATGACAAAACCTAAATTCATGATAAATATTGCTTATTTGGATTAATAATGTAAACAATTAAAAAACATGCAAAATTCACAATATAATGGGTGTTTTTTTTAGGGGTTTGTTTTTCGAATAGAGATAAAACTGGCATTTTGTGGTCAAATCTGGCAACTCTAATGTCATTTATGTTCAGTTTGGTTTGCCATTTCATCATGAACAGGTTGACAAAAGAACAACGCTTGCAAATCGTGCAAATTTATTTCGAAAATAATGGTTCAGTTCGCGAAGTTTACCGCAAGCTCCGTCCATTTTATTGTCGACAAAATCGTCCATCAGAGCAATAAATTCGGTTAACCATGGGTCGTTTTCGCACTACGTCTACTCTATGTGATAATACGCATCCGCAGAGACGTCGAATAGTGCGCACCGAAGAAACAATTGCCGCTGTTGAGCAAAATGTTGAAGAGGACCCGAATGAATCGATTCGCCACCGTGCACAGCAATTGGAGCTTTGTCCATCAACTTTATGGAAGATTTTGCGCAAAGATCTTGACTTGCGACCTTACAAGATCCAGCTTGTGCAAGAATTAAAACCGCGAGACCATGCAATGCGTCGTGATTTTGGTGTATGGGCCGAAAATGAGATTGATCTCGATGCTGATTTTCATCGCAAAATTTTGTTCAGTGATGAGGCTAGGCTCATTTTTGGTTGAATGGCTACGTCAACAAGCAAAATTGCCGCATTTGGAGTGAAGGGAATCCACATGAGATCCTTGAGACGCCATTACATCCACAAAAACTGACTGTTTGGTGTGCTCTATGGGCTGGTGGAGTCATTGGGCCATACTTCTTCCGAAATAATGCTGGAGAGTCAGTTACCGTTAATGGAGACCGGTATAGAGCCATGATAACCGACTATTTTGTTCCCGAATTGGATGGAATGAATGTGGATGAGTTGTGGTTCCAACAAGACGGCGCTACATGCCACACAGCGCACGTCACAATCGATTTATTGAAGGAAACATTCGATGAGCGCATAATTTCGCGGAATGGACCTGTCAATTGGCCACCAAGATCGTGTGATTTGACACCATTGGATTATTTTTTTTTGGGATATGTGAAGTCGCTCGTCTACGCCAACAAACCAGAAACGTTAGTTGACTTGGAGGCCAACATTCGTGGCGTTATTGCCGACATACGGCCCCATATGCTCGAAAAAGTGGTTGAAAATTGGACCTGTAGAATTGGCTTTATTCGAGCCAGCCGCGGCGGCCACATGCCCGAAATCATATTTAAACATTAATGGCATAAAATTATCCTTCCAATAAAGCCAAATTGATGGACATTAAAACGATTTTCTTGTGTTTTATTTCAATTCGAAGTTCTATACCTCTAAAAAAAACACCCTGTACATATAAAATGAAAATAACAAACTTAATAATAAATAAAAGTAGGTCAACAAGCGTGCGTTGCCCTGTGCTGTAGCTGCAATTTGTTTTGCCTATGTTGTTGTTGTTGTACAGTTATTGTACATTCTCCCGCGCGTTGAATGCTCGCATTCAACTATACAGATTCGGACAGGTGTCGTCTTGGCCTTGGTATTGGCTTTATGATGATGGGTTGCCAGATAATACAGCTTGCTATTATAATTGATATAATAAGGGCTGTATAGCTGATTGCGTAATGATGAATGTTGGTAGACAGCGACAGTTCTGGAAGCTCTGAACTCTTTCCTGACTTCAAGACATTTTGTAGAGCTGTAAGTTGTTCCAGGGTTTTTGCTGTAGAATCGGAAGAAGAGTTGAAGATCTTCCTGATTTCGCTGGGAAACGCGACTGCTGTTAGATTGCCATGTTTTGCGTAAGATGAATGAATGGTGCTTTTGATGACAAAATGTCCTTGAATGGTTATGACGTTATGTGTTATTATGCACTCTGGATCTAGTGACAGTAGTCCAGATCCCTCTATTTTTATTTGAAAAGCATTGGTTCCGCATACAGCGCTCATTTGATTAGTTTCCTTAGTCCCGTAGATCCATTGATTTTTGTGGTTCAGTTGAGTCCATACGAAATCATCATGTAAATTGGTGAGTTTACAATCTGCCGATGTTCTATTGTTTAACAAATTGAATTCGCAAGAGAAGGCATTTGATCCCTTGTTAAACATGGATTGTTTATTTGAACAAAGATAAGTTGATGCAGTTATTACAAGGCATGCTTCGAGTTCAGTGAAACTCATCGGGAAGTAATGGTCCCTGTGAAGGTTTGTGGCCATAAGTTCGGTATCTGCCTTAATTGCTATCAAAGTATTATTGATTGTGGTAGGAATTGGTATAACTCGAAAAATGTTGAAACGTTCCTGATCCATTAGTGGGAAATTTATCACAAATATAACATGATTATTTGCTATTCCTCCTTCTGATGTCATTAATTTGTAAAAATGCAACAGGTCATCTTTTCCGATTGGCAACTGTTTTGATGGTGGCAAGTTGTTTTTTATGTTGATTATCTCATCGCTTAGTTGTTGAGGAGATAATAGCAGTGGGCTTATTTTGCCGTGATGGGTAGCGGTGAGGACATTTAGAATGGCAGTTTGGATCTGTTGTAAGTTTGTAGCTATGAGAGACAACTGTAGTCCTAATGACATAAGAACTTGGCATCTTCGCTGTGTCTCAGTTTCCTTGTTGATTGCATTTTCAAGATTAGCTGTGCTGACTTCGTTTTGCTTTATTATATTAATTGTCGAATCAATAATGGATGTGTGCTTCTTAAGAATGTTGACCATCTACTCTTCGTTATTCTGTAGTTGGCTAATTGTTTTTGACATTTCCTTGGCATACTCAGAATCAAGAACACCAAACAGTGTATTGGCTATGTTTCCGACAATGTCTAAAGCAGCTCTAGTCTTGTGTCGCCTTATTAACAATTCGCTGTCCAATTGTAATTCCTTTCTTGTGTGCAGGAAATGTTTGGCAAGTGCAGTGCAGCCTGAACCTTGGCGTGATTGGTTGCATAGACGTTGAAAGGCTAATGTTCCATTAGTGAAAGCTTTAAGTTCAACCCAGAACGGAGTAAGGTCATAGTATGCAACAATTTTCCATTCGGCAGTCGCCAAGTGTGCTGTACCAACATCTTCAAAATAAATTCCAGGACCATTTTCAAATTTTTTAATGTCGACAGGATTTGCTAGTATCATTGGTAGTAGCAGTAACGATACTACAAGAGTTGTGATCAGTGAATTGTTGGAGAATTTCTTTCGTTTAGTTGGAATGTCACTCATTTCTTCTTCTTCTTCATGATTCTGTTGAGATGGCGATGTTGGATCAGATGTTGGGTCAGACTCTACAGGAAGTGGTGCTAGTCGGTGGATTGCTCGTTTCCATATTCCTGTTGCTGTTTTTACGTCAACAACACGCACTGCTCCATCAGGTCCAGTATGTACCTCTACTATTCGGCCAAGAGGCCACTGCATGACAGGAACATTGTCTTCCTTGATAATAACCAATTCATTCTCTCGAACATTTTGTGAATGATTCTTCCATTTTCGTTTTTCTTGTAATTGGTTGAGGTATTCGAGATTCCATCTTCTCCAGAATTCATGTTTAACCTGCGATACTAGCTTCCATCTTGTTGCCAATGATATTTTGGACTGTGGTGATCTTCTATCGACTTGTGCAGTTAGTGGTTCACCAATCAAGAAATGTCCTGGTGTCAGAGCAGTCAAATCATTTGGATCTGTGGACATTTGTGTTATTGGTCGAGAATTTAAGATGGCTTCAATCTCAATGATCACAGTTTCAAGCTCTTCGTATGTAAGGGATTCGGTTGACACGCTTCGCAGTAATAAATGTTTTGCTGATTTCACGGCCGCCTCCCATAGTCCGCCAAAGTGTGGGGCCCGAGGTGGTATGAACTTGAAGTCGATTCCACGGTCGCTGCATGTTTTGGTGATTTTCTTCTGAGAAGTATTTACGAATATGGCGTCGTTTAATTCCTTCAATTTATTTTTGGCTTCGACAAAGTTGGTGGCATTATCGCAGTATAATGTATCGCAGCGCCCACGTCGAGATGTAAAACGCTTTAGTGATCCTATAAAGGCTTCGGTTGTCAAATCATTGACTAACTCTAGATGCACAGCCTTTGTAGCGAAACAGCAGAATGTGGCAATATATGCTTTATGCGGTTTCTTACCACGAATTTTGTAATGTATCCAGAAGGGTCTACAAAAGTCTACTCCAGTTTTAAGAAATGGTCGTGCTTGAGTTATTCTGGATGCTGGAAGATTGCCCATAATTTGTTGAAAAAGTCTTGGTTTTGCTCTGGAACAGCGAACACAACCTTGTACGACATTCCTTACCATTGATTTTCCTTTGATTATCCAAAATCGCTGCCTAGATAATGCTTGCAAAGCCTGTGGACCGCAGTGCATATTATCGTTATGTAACATAACCAAAATTAGTTTTGTTATAGGATCGTTATATGGCAGCAGCATTTGATGCTTAGCATCGAATGGTAATGTCGATGCCTCTAAGCGTCCACTGACTCTCAGAATGTTCATTTCGTCTAAAAATGGTGACAAACTACTAAATGGACTTGTCTTTTTGAATTCCGCGTATTTTCTCAAATGTGTAATTTCATCCTTGAAATCAGAAGTCTGTATTGCTCTAACAATGACAGTTAATGCATGATCAAGCTCGGTGGGAGTAAGTACCGTTTGGGTTTGTCTTAGCTCTCTTTTGCACCTGGTGTGATTTATGAACCGTAGAACGTATCCCATAATTCTTTGAAGTGTGCGGAATGAATTTCTATGGTTAATTTTGTACACAAAATCTTCATTTAGTAGTCCGTCGTTTTTGGTTAATGTGAACACCATGTTTTTGCTGGCTACTGGTGAAGGTTTCCGTTTCTTTTCCATGTTGGTTGAAATCGCCAATGCGGAGTTGAATCTTGGTGGCCACATAGTTTCTGTTCCATGTAAAAATAGTGGTCCATAAAACCAAAGATTGCAATTGGCTAAAGTACTTGGTTGCAGACCTCTAGACAGGATGTCAGCTGGATTGTTTTTTGAGCTGACATGACGCCATTGTTCCATCAATGTTAAATTTTGAATTGTTGCAACTCTATTTGCCACAAATGTTTGGAAAGATGATGACTGCGCATTAATCCATGAGAGAACAATCTCTGAGTCTGTCCACAGAAATGTTTGATGTTCCTTGAGATTAAGGTCGTTCTTTACTCGGTTTACCAGTTGAGCAGTTAGCACTGCAGCACATAGTTCGAGTCTAGGCAGTGTTTGTATTTAAAGTGGTGCTACTCGTGATTTAGAACACAAAAGTTTCACTATTATTCTCCCATCCCTAAATTCTGAACGAATATACACTGCAGCGCCAAACGCCTTCTCTGATGCATCCGAAAATGCGTGAATTTGGATTGTCCTTGGAATGTCTCCTTTAAAAATGTGACGTGAAAATTTCAAATCGTCTAAATCACTTAAGCCACTGCGAAACTTTATCCATTTTGTATGTAATTCAGCTGGTAAGGCATCATCCCAATTAATTTTTAATTGCCACAGTTCCTGAACAAACATCTTCGCAGTTACTATCACTGGAGCAACGATTCCCAATGGATCAAACAGCCTAGCTAAATCAGATGTGATCGCTCGTTTTGTGACAACCTTTACTGGATCCAGTCTTACTTTAAAACAAAATTGGTCAGTTTTTGGTAGCCATAATAATCCAAGTGTCTTAATTGAATCGTTGTTAGTATTGTTGAAATCTAATTTTACTTCCTGGTCATCTTGAGGAATGTTCTGAAGGAGCGCTGGATGATTTGCACACCATTTGCGCAAATTGAAACCATGTTTTTTCAAGATGTGTATGAGCTGCTGTTGAGCTTCGATAGCTGTTATCAAACTGTCTGATCCACCAAGCCCATCATCAACGTAGAAATTGTTTTGCAAAATCTGAGATCCTAGTGGAAAACTATTAATATTTTCGTTTGCGATGCGTTGCAAGCATTTTGTGGCAAGATATGGTGCTGCTCGAGTCCCATAGGTAACCGTGTTGAGTTGGTAGTAGCTTACAGGTGTCGTTGGATGAGCTCTCCACATAATTATTTGGTATTGCTGATCTTCTGGATGTATTAAAATTTGTCTATACATTTTTTCAATGTCCGTAGTAAAAACAAAGCGTGACCAACGAAAGCGAAGAAGTATGGGGAATAATTCACTTTGGACTGTTGGACCTGTGAACATTAAATCATTTAAGGAGTAGCCAGACGAAGTTTTGGCTGATGCATCAAATACCACTCGTAGTTTGGTTGTTGTGCTGTCTGGCTTTAGTACACAATGATGAGGGATGAAATAATTAGGCGTCAGTACAGAATCAAGATTAACTTCCTTCATATGCCCCAATCGCTTGTACTCTTCCATGAATTGGACATACTGTTTTCGAACCATATCATTTTTGAGAAGTCGACGTTCTAGGCTTAAGAATCTGTTGTAAGCCATTTCTTTCGATTCTCCCAAGGCTGATGTAGTTTGAAAAAACGGTAGTCTAACGACAAAACGATTTTCTTCATTGATGCGAACATTTTGAGTAAAGTGTGCCTCGCATCGCTGCTCCGCCGGGGATAAGCCCTTTTCATTTGATTCTACTTCATCCATTTTCCACAGCTGCTCCACCATTTCCTCCAATGAGAAATTTATATCACTGGCATCTTGACCACCAACAGCACAAGTCAATGTGTCCGATGCTTCAGAGTTGTTACCAATCTTTCCACTAACGATCCAACCAAGAACTGTATTTTGTAGGACTGGGAGGTCAGGTGACAGCGTGATTTGTCCTGAGGATATTAGCTTGAAATAGAACTCGGCACCAAGCAGAATATCAATTTTTCCTGGTTGATGAAATTCTGGATCCGCTAGTTGAATGTTGGTAGGAATTGGCCATTTAGAAATATCAAGATTATTGTTTGGTTGACAAGGAATGATGTTTGGAAGTACGAATGCCTCCAAATGAGTTGAAAAATTGTTGTCCAAAGATTGCAGCATGACATTGACCCGTTGTGTGGCTCTGCTTTTTGCTTTACCGATGCCCTCAATGCAGAGTGATGCGTCGTTTGGAATGATGGACAACCTTCTGATGAGACGCTCAGAGATAATGTTTATTTGTGAACCAGAGTCTAAAATTGCTCTAAATTCACCTGATCTTCCATTAGCCGCAGTTATTTTTATTTTCGCTGTTGCTAGTAAGACATAACCTTTACGTGCTGGCATCGTGTTGGCTGCAGCTGTTGTGGCTGCTATTCTTGAATCAGTTGCCTTTGTTGCATTTGAGACATCGCTTCTTCCTTCTAGATGCACCAGTGAATTGTGTTTCTTGTCACACTTAGTGCAGTTCTTTGCTGTATGATCTAGCTTGAAACAGTTGACACAAAGTTTATTTTTTTGCACCCAATTCAGTCTCTCTGGTGTAGATAATTGCAGAAATTTTTTGCAGAAATACAATGGATGATAGCTGATGTTGCATAATCTGCACGTATTTATATTCCTTTGTGTGGTCGCAACTGTAGTGAATGATCTAGTCGTTGCCTGTGTACATGACGATTTATCTTTAGAACCGATCGACTCCATTGATTGGAATTGTAGCTCCAAAAATGACAAAAATTCATTGATTTTCAATAGCTCCTTTGGTCTTGCTAATGATTGCTCGAATCTAATGTGCATTGCTCTATCCAATTTTTTAATCAGTATGTGCAACAGGAGTGGGTCCCAGGAAGTTGTTTCCACTCCGAGATTGTTTAAAGCAAATAACATTCTCTTGTTGTGTCATGTAGATGTTTTACTGAACCAGCTGTTGATGTACCGAGAGGTTGCTCTAATAATTTTTGGACCAAGGCTCCAACCTGGATTCGTTTGTTGTTATATCGATCTTGCAACAGCGTCCAGGCTGCATTGTAGTTTTCTTCAGTCAGTGACAAATGACTGATGAGCTTTGTGGCTTCTCCCGAAACATTTGATTTTAGATACCACATTTTTTGGACTAGTGGTAATGGTTCTTTGTCTATCATTTGATTAAATATATTGTAGAACTCCTGCCATTTTAGGTAATCGCCGTTGAAATTCGGAATTGTCACCTTTGGCAATGGTAGTGTAGTCTGTGCAGGATGATATCTTCCTGAAGTTGATAATGATGTGTTTCTTGATTGAAGCTGATCTTCCTTAATGGAGAGTTTGACCAGTTGTTGCCTCACCATATCTCCTAATTCGTTGAATTCAGTTTCATCGAAACCTAATGGTGTTTGGTCCTCCAGTTTTTCCAATGCTTCATCCTGAAGGCCTTCAAGTTGATTCCATAATTTATTTATGGTGCTGATATTGACCTTGTACAATTGAGATGTCTCCTCTTCTTGTGCAGCTGCTAGTGAATTGAGCAATCGCCGTAAAGCTGTCATGCGTGCTGCAATCTTTCGAATAAGGCCTTGATGTTGAGTAGTTGTTGCTCTGATTTTGTACCAGCCCCATGGTTGGGTCCAGGTTTGTTAGCACCAGGATTTAGTCCTGATGCCTCTTGTGATTCAAATCGTATGATTTCCGTGTTGAATAGCTCGATGTGGTATTCAGCTATTTTACGTATTTTATCATAGTGATCTGTGAAATACTCGTGATTCATTGGCTGGTCGATCTTGCATCTCAACTCGCTGTCTCGTTTTTCATATTCATCCCAAACTAAGTTGAGCTGACGCAACCGCTCTTTGTAATATGCGGCGTTCGACTTTCTTCCAACCGAATCCTTTTTGAAATTTGTTACAATCCGCTGTATTTCCTCGCCAGTCTTGATTTGTAATTCCAATAACGCGTTGAATGTTGACATTTTTTGCTGTAGTGTGCCTCTTGTGGCACTTTAGTCGTACTTTTGATTGCGACGATCGCTGTGGCGTGTCCTTGTGGCACTTTTGATTGTGGCGGTCGCTGTGGCGGTCGCTGTGGCGTATCCTTGTGGCACTCTTGATTGCGGCGATCGATGTGGTGTGTCCTTGTGGCACCCTTGATTGCGGCGATCGATGTGGCGTGTCCTTGTGGCACCCTTGAATGCGGCGGTCGCTGTAGCGTGTCCTTGTGGCACCCTTGAAGATGTTGATCGATGTGGCTTGTCCTTCTTGTTGAAGGTGTTGAAGGATAACGTATCCTTAATATCCGGAGTCACCAAAATGAATCACGCCTGTGTGATGAGTGATCAATGGAGTGATGGATACTTGGCACTTGAACCAGTTATCCTTCCGATCACGTCGGGGTCACCAAAATGTTTCGTTCCAGTGGCGCAAACACAAGCACTTGAACTTGGATTGCTCTGGATTGAACACTTAACAAACACAGGCACTTGAACCTGGATTGTTTATGTAGAGAGTTTAAAAAAGACACTTGATGATTAGTGTAAAATAAATAACTAACTTTATTATTTCCTTGTACCTGCTTAAATATAAAACATATTGCTTAGTTAAACAAAAATAAATATTGATTACTTAACATTAACTTCAATAAATGACAAAACCTAAATTCATGATAAATATTGCTTATTTGGATTAATAATGTAAACAATTAAAAAACATGCAAAATTCACAATATACATATAAAATGAAAATAACAAACTTAATAATAAATAAAAGTAGGTCAACAAGCGTGCGTTGCCCTGTGCTGTAGCTGCAATTTGTTTTGCCTATGTTGTTGTTGTTGTACAGTTATTGTACATTCTCCCGCGCGTTGAATGCTCGCATTCAACTATACAGATTCGGACAGGTGTCGTCTTGGCCTTGGTATTGGCTTTATGATGATGGGTTGTTCTTTTTTAAACTCACCAGTTTTTATTTGCCAGATAATACAGCTTGCTATTATAATTGATATAATAAGGGCTGTATAGCTGATTGCGTAATGATGAATGTTGGTAGACAGCGACAGTTCTGGAAGCTCTGAACTCTTTCCTGACTTCAAGACATTTTGTAGAGCTGTAAGTTGTTCCAGGGTTTTTGCTGTAGAATCGGAAGAAGAGTTGAAGATCTTCCTGATTTCGCTGGGAAACGCGACTGCTGTTAGATTGCCATGTTTTGCGTAAGATGAATGAATGGTGCTTTTGATGACAAAATGTCCTTGAATGGTTATGACGTTATGTGTTATTATGCACTCTGGATCTAGTGACAGTAGTCCAGATCCCTCTATTTTTATTTGAAAAGCATTGGTTCCGCATACAGCGCTCATTTGATTAGTTTCCTTAGTCCCGTAGATCCATTGATTTTTGTGGTTCAGTTGAGTCCATACGAAATCATCATGTAAATTGGTGAGTTTACAATCTGCCGATGTTCTATTGTTTAACAAATTGAATTCGCAAGAGAAGGCATTTGATCCCTTGTTAAACATGGATTGTTTATTTGAACAAAGATAAGTTGATGCAGTTATTACAAGGCATGCTTCGAGTTCAGTGAAACTCATCGGGAAGTAATGGTCCCTGTGAAGGTTTGTGGCCATAAGTTCGGTATCTGCCTTAATTGCTATCAAAGTATTATTGATTGTGGTAGGAATTGGTATAACTCGAAAAATGTTGAAACGTTCCTGATCCATTAGTGGGAAATTTATCACAAATATAACATGATTATTTGCTATTCCTCCTTCTGATGTCATTAATTTGTAAAAATGCAACAGGTCATCTTTTCCGATTGGCAACTGTTTTGATGGTGGCAAGTTGTTTTTTATGTTGATTATCTCATCGCTTAGTTGTTGAGGAGATAATAGCAGTGGGCTTATTTTGCCGTGATGGGTAGCGGTGAGGACATTTAGAATGGCAGTTTGGATCTGTTGTAAGTTTGTAGCTATGAGAGACAACTGTAGTCCTAATGACATAAGAACTTGGCATCTTCGCTGTGTCTCAGTTTCCTTGTTGATTGCATTTTCAAGATTAGCTAGTTCCTCCTGTATCATATTTACTCTTGTGTTTGTGCTGACTTCGTTTTGCTTTATTATATTAATCGTCGAATCAATAATGGATGTGTGCTTCTTAAGAATGTTGACCATCTGCTCTTCGTTATTCTGTAGTTGGCTAATTGTTTTTGACGATTGTGTTTTGACGATTAAATTAAACCGATTGCAAATAACAATCGGTAATGAATAAAATTCTGTAGAGAAAATTTAATGTTAAAAATTTGCAATATCAAAAAATGAACGCCATTACTAAATTTTGTAATTGTTGCAAAAAACCGAAATTCGCGAAGTTCTTTTTCTTTTAATTTAAATTTTATTAATTCTATTTTCTTTTTTTTGTTATTATTAACTTTTTTCGCATTAATTACACGACACAAGCACTGAGACGTAAGTAAATTAAAGAAAATCAACGCACTTTTTCTCTCGTTGAAAGCTGGTAAGTTTTTTGTTGATGTGATTTAAGTTGATTGTTGAAAATTGTCTTCTTGTTTTTAAATACTTTCAGGCTATCCGGCTCGTTTGGACCATGATTTAATTCGCTTTTGTGGAATTAGGAGATGCTGGTGCAAATAAGTTGCTGGAGCGCTGGACGGACACAAAGGTTAAGCCGAAGTGTATAAAATTCTGGTGCAATACGTGCTCACAGAATTTTATACAAAGGAAATAAAAACAAAGAAGGTGATTAAGTATAATTCCAATATGTTGGATGTTTTTAATGACTTTATTTATGGTTTATTATTAATTATTCCTTACTTTTTGCAAGGTTTGATAATATTCCGGAGGAAAATTTGTAGAAAAGCTGCCAATGATGATGCGAAATCTCAAGATATCTCTTCGTTCGGATAAACCGAAGGACCAGCAATTCGATCGCGGTAAGCGATATTACATCGGTCAGTAAGGCAGTTAACAAAAAGGTAGTTACATATTATTTAGCTTAAGTAAGTAGAATAATATTATTACTTAGGGTTTAGGTATAAACAAATACGATGATTTTTTTCAGCACTATCTTCTTAGATCCACCTTGGACACCAGATGGTGTTGTAGTACAAATTTTTACAAAATCGTATATTTTTAGTGGTCTTCTTAGGTTACATATGCAAATCTTTACAAAATATAAAATACTTCTTAAATTATGTAATATGAAAAAAATGTCCGTTATTTTGACATCAAAAACATGAACATATCTTGAAAACTATGAAAAATGTTACTACAACGATTTATTTAATGCAACATCGTTGCTCAAAAATGAGACAAAAACAATCAGAAATTTAATTTTGTGACTTTCGATTCAAATATCTCCGCTGCTTTTTTGTACATTTTGTTAAATTTTTTTTTTGTCTTAAAGCTTCATCAAAGTACTATGAAAACCTCATTGCAATAATATCGTTAGTTGAGTATATATATTTTATATATTTTTTTCAAAAAAGGTCTGAAATATTAGAGTTTTCTTCAAAAAAAGGCTACAAAATTGTTTTTGTTGTAAAAATAATTTAAATTCAAATTCGCAAATTTTTAACTCCATTTAAAAATTATAACATTTATAGGCGAAAATTATTTCAATTTTACGCAAAAACTCAAAACCAACAAACATTTTTTTTTCCAATATTGTGTTTATATATTTGAAAAAATATACAAGCTAAAAAATTAATTTATTAGAAAAAATTATCTTACTATCTCTTACCAATCAAAAGTAATAGCCAATAATCTTTATCCAAAATATATATGTATGTTATACAAAAAGCAAAACGCTGTCTGTGTGATGGCTGGAAACTTCAAAATTACTGAGCCGATAGAGCTGAAATTTTGGCAGTACATTTTTTTTCAAGTACGGATGGCTAAAATTTCTGTCACAACCCCTTTTACCGCCCAAAAATCCATAAAAATGCTATATTTCCTACGGTTTTTGTCGATTTGGCTACATTTTGGTAATTTAGTTTGTATGCTCACTGTCGGCAACTGTACTAAAACTGGGTAATGTCCATCTACTAAAAAACTGGGATGAGCATTATGTAAGGGAGTGTGGCTCCGCCCATACAATTTGTATTATCGAATAGCTTGGAAAGTAAAAGTAGCGGTACTTACATACAAACTCTACATGGAGTTACTATTTGGTGATCTCCTGCTATTGGGCAACTGTAACGGTCAGTGGAAAATGACAGTGGTGTCAAACTATGAGTTTAAGAAAAGTTTTGAATACATCTATTATGTTCCCATATAGTTGCAGGGTGCAGCAACGAGCGCCGGGAAAAGGCTAGTATATTATAGTATTAACACATATTCTATCTAATATTCTAAATGGGCCCTTATAAGGTAATTGATTTTTCTTTTTTTCTTCCTATCTTCTACTTTAAGTAAAACTAAGTTTCCTATATCTGCTTTTAATCAGCCCTATTCCAGGATCCGTCGTAATAAATCTACGAACGTAAGACTACGCTACGAATACGAAAAATTTGCTATTCTAGGATCCGAACAAAACGATGCGGAGCGTTGCCTCATTGAAATTTAATTTCGAAAATTCGAACACTGCTGTTTTTGACAGAAGACAAGTAACTTTAATAGAAGTGATAAATTAAAGTGTTTAAAAAGTGTCACATGAATTGTGTTTTAAAAGAATTACTTGAAAAGAAGAAGAACTGTAAAAGAACTGATTAATTAAAGTGTTAAAAAAGTGTCACAAAGTGTTGCCTTGGTGTAATTAACTTTTTCTTACGTCTAAATTCTTGCTAAATCCCTGCGCCAAATCTGGCCTTTCAGTCATTAAGCTGACCAAACGCACGTATTGGTTTCTGTTTGTTGTTTTTGACCTATAAAAACAGACAATAAAGTTTTTTTGGTGATTTAAATGAAAATACTTTCATTTTTTCCTAAATGCAGCTTATTTTCAAAGAAAACACACAATTCACACACGAACTCTGCAACAATTATACTTTAAAATTCTTGTTCAAAATTAATTCCGCCAATAGAAACCTGTCGTAAGAAATCCGCAAAAACAACTGTCAAATGTTGATGCGTTCGGAACGTGGAATAACAATGTTACGAATTTCGAATACGACGTAACCATTCGGATCCTAGAATACAACTTTACGAATCCGAAAGAAAATCACAGCTACGACGGATCCTGGAATAAGGCTGAATGTATTCGTATAACCTAAATTCTTATAAGTACGTTTTTCTTTGGCTCGTATAAGCATTGCTTTGGCCTTATTTAGGGCAAAATTTAATCTAGCAAGCATCTCGCTCAGATAGTTGTCAAAATCATAAAACTTTGTTTGTGACTCATAAATGTCATTTGGTAAGCATGGTAGTTTTCCTACCTTTGCCTGGTAGGTGCTGACCTTTTTTTGTTGTTGAGGTAGCGCACTTGCTTTAGAGACTTTGGCATAGCACCTCTTAAATCAGACACTGTCTCTAGCGTTTGAAAACGACTAGTAAGGAATCTGTCAAGGTCAGTCCACTTAGGAATTTCTGCCTTGTCCTGAATTGATTGCTCCCATAAGGAGAGCTTATTCTCAGGCAATTTTATTGAGCACAAATAGGTGAATATTGCATCCCAGTTGCTTATATCAACTTTATGCATTGTAAGTGCCGAAATGCAATTATTAATGTCTCTTTGAAGCTTTTTTATATCGCTTCCGGACTCACTGACCACCGCAGGAAGATTAAATAAAACTTTCAACTGACTATTAACAAGAATCCGTTTATTCTCGTAACGGTCTTTCAAATTCTCCCACGCTGTCGCAAAACCTTCATGAGTCAAGGGAGATTTCTGGACAATCTCCTTGGCTTCACCACGAGTTTTCTGGTTTAAATGGAACAGTTTCTCAACGGGCGTCAGTCGATTATTAGAAATATAAATCGCTGAAAACATGTCACGAAAGGACGGCCACGTTAAATAATTTCCATAGAAGAGTTCAGTGTCGCAGGGTGGTAGGCTTATATTATGGCCAGACAAATGGGCCTCAGTTGTAGAAGGAGACGGAATCTCCTTTACTCTTCTTGCTGCGGACAACTGATCGGACATTTCGGTAATTTTTGATAGACAGCGGACGAAGGCTTGATAGCAGGTACGATATCTAACCTTTACAACACTTACACTTACACACTCATAAGAGCTTTCACATTCGCCAAAATTGATTTTAATTCATCCTCTTGAATTTTGAGCGAAAATATAGTGTGCTCATTTTGAGGAATTTCATTAAAATCTGCCTTCATGTCAAAAATTTGGTCAGTTTGACGCATGAAGGAGTTTAATTTTGCCATTATATAAAGCTTTATCTACAATGTAATAAAAAACTTGTAATAAAAAACTAAAACGAAAATTAAAAAAAATTTGAAATGAAAAGTAGTTGTAGTAGTAGTTTTAGTACACACTGGTCCAGTTGACGATTGTATGTTTTTAATTTTTTAAAAAAAAATTTTTTTTATATGGTATGTAGACCAATTGACGACTTAGTTCGCTTATATGTAACTTGACGTAAAATGTCAAAAAATTACATAAAAAAAACACCACGTTTTA
The DNA here is from genome assembly GCA_943735915.1 of Pherbina coryleti. Classification (NCBI taxonomy): domain Eukaryota; kingdom Metazoa; phylum Arthropoda; class Insecta; order Diptera; family Sciomyzidae; genus Pherbina; species Pherbina coryleti. The sequence goes on from OX030948.1 coordinate 87,100,702, forward strand.
TAATAAATTATATTTTCTATTTTTATTTTTTTTTTCAAAACTTTAATATTAAAAAACTATTAAAATTACTTAAAATGATTTAAAAATACTTTGAATGGCGGTTATTACGTAAAAAACTACAAATAAACGCAAAATCCCAAGATATGTAAACTTTTGTCAAACACAAAAATTGACCGTGTGAACCTACCCACTATTTGCATATGTTTTATGCTGTTGATGGCAACCTTTTTTTAAAAGTATAAATTGCAATTAACAAGAAAAACGTACGCGAAATCAACAAGTATATTTTGTTAAAAATAATATAAGATCAATGAAAATATAAATTAATAAATAGTTAATAAAAGTGGATGTGCTTAATTTTATCGTGTCGGTATGTGTTTTTTGAGTGATTTGTATTGTATTGTATTCTCACTGCATATAACAATATTTTGCTGAAAGCAGATTCTTGCGATAAAAAAAAAACAAAAAAATGTCCGACAGACGGACGGCACAGTTTGTTTACTTTGACTGTTGTGCACTGAAAAAAAACAAGACAAAGTTATTTAAGTGAATAATTTAACACCGAGACTTAAAATAATCGTTTGTAATTAACAATCAGCAGAAGAATTGTACGAATTGAAAAACGCGAGTGGCAAAGAATAAATTAAAAACACGAAAATTGCGCGGTGTTACTTGGTTATTTTTGTTTTTTGACGGACGGCAAAATTCAGGCACTGAGTTCGCGTTTGCAACTTGAGTACAATTTAAAATTGTGTTTTGACGATTAATTGCAAATAAAAATCGGTAACGAATAAAATTCTGTAGAGAAAATTTAATGTTAAAAATTTGCAATATCAAAAAACGAACGCCATTACTAAATTTTGTAATTGTTGCAAAAAACCGAAATTCGCGAAGTTCTTTTTCTTTTAATTTAAATTTTATTAATTCTATTTTCTTTTTTTTGTTATTATTAAATTTTTTCGCATTAATTACACGACACAAGCACTGAGACGTAAGTAAATTAAAGAAAATCAACGCACTTTTTCTCTCGTTGAAAGCTAGTAAGTTGTTTGTTGATGTGATTTAAGTTGATTGTTGAAAATTGTCTTCTTGGTTTTAAATCCTTTCAGGCTATCCGGCTCGTTTGGACCATGATTAAATTCGCTTGTGTGGAATTAGGAGATGCTTGTGCAAATAAGTTGCTGGAGCGCTGGACGGACACAAAGGTTAAGCCGAAGTGTATAAAATTCTGGTGCAATACGTGCTCACAGAATTTTATACAAAGGAAATAAAAACAAAGAAGGTGATTAAGTATAATTCCAATATGTTGGATGTTTTTAATGACTTTATTTATGGTTTATTATTAATTATTCCTTACTTTTTGCAAGGTTTGATAATATTCCGGAGGAAAATTTGTAGAAAAGCTGCCAATGATGATGCGAAATCTCAAGATATCTCTTCGTTCGGATAAACCGAAGGACCAGCAATTCGATCGCGGTAAGCGATATTACATCGGTCAGTAAGGCAGTTAACAAAAAGGTAGTTACATATTATTTAGCTTAAGTAAGTAGAATAATATTATTACTTAGGGTTTAGGTATAAACAGATACGATGATTTTTTTCAGCACTATCTTCTTTGATCCACCTTGGACACCAGATGGTGTTGTAGTACAAATTTTTACAAAATCGTAAATTTTTAGTGGTTTTCTTAGGTTAGATATGCAAATATTTACAAAATATAAAATACTTCTTAAATTATGTAATATGAAAAAAATGTCCGTTATTTTGACATCAAAAACATGAACATATCTTGAAAACTATGAAAAATGTTACTACAACGATTTATTTAATGCAACATCGTTGCTCAAAACTGAGACAAAAACAATCAGAAATTTAATTTTGTGACTTTCGATTCAAATATCTCCGCTGCTTTTTTGTACATTTTGTTAAATTTTTTTTTGTCTTAAAGCTTCATCAAAGTACTATGAAAACCTCATTGCAATAATATCGTTAGTTGAGTATATATATTTTATATATTTTTTTCAAAAAAGGTCTGAAATATTGGAGTTTTCCTCAAAAAAAGGCTACAAAATTGTTTTTGTTGTAAAAATAATTTAAATTCAAATTCGCAAATTTTCAACTCCATTTAAAAATTATAACATTTATAGGCAAAAATTATTTCAATTTTACGCAAAAACTTAAAACCAACAAGCATTTTTTTCCAATATTGTGTTTATATATTTGAAAAAATATACAAGCTAAAAAATTAATTTATTAGAAAAAATTATCTTACTATCTCTTACCAATCAAAAGTAATAGCCAATAATCTTTATCCAAAATATATATGTATACAAAAAGCAAAACGCTGTCTGTGTGATGGCTGGAAACTTCAAATATACTGAGCCGATAGAGCTGAAATTTTGGCAGTACATTTTTTTCAAGTACGGATGGCTAAAATTTCTGTCACAACCCCTTTTTCCGCCCAAAAATCCATAAAAATGCTATATTTCCTACGGTTTTCGTCGATTTGGCTACATTTTGGTAATTTAGTTTGTACGTTCACTGTCGGAAACTGTACTAAAACTGGGTAATGTCCATCTACTAAAAAACTGGGATGAGCATTATGTAAGGGAGTGTGGCTCCGCCCATACAATTTGTATTATCGAATAGCTTGGAAAGTAAAAGTAGCGGTACTTACATACAAACTCTACATGGAGTTACTATTTGGTGATCTCCTGCTACTGGGCAACTGTAACGGTCAGTGGAAAATGACAGTGGTGTCAAACTATGAGTTTAAGAAAAGTTTTGAATACATCTATTATGTTCCCATATAGTTGCAAGGTGCAGCAACGCGCGCCGGGAAAAGGCTAGTATATTATAGTATTTATTAACACCTATTCTATCTAATATTCTAAATGGGCCCTTATAAGGTAATTGATTTTTCTTTTTTTCTTCCAATCTTCTACTTTAAGTAAAACTAAGTTTCCTATATCTGCTTTTAGTGTATTCGTATAACCTAAATTCTTATCAGTACGTTTTTCTTTGGCTCGTATAAGCATTGCTTTGGCCTTATTTAGGGCAAAATTTAATCTAGCAAGCATCTCGCTCAGATAGTTGTCAAAATCATAAAACTTTGTTTGTGACTCATAAATGTCATTTGGTAAGCATGGTAGTTTTCCTACCTTTGCCTGGTAGGTGCTGACCATTTTTTGTTGTTGAGGTAGCGCACTTGCTTTAGAGACTTTGGCATAGCACTTCTTAAATCAGACACTGTCTCTAGCGTTTGAAAACGACTAGTAAGGAATCTGTCAAGGTCAGTCCACTTAGGAATTTCTGCCTTGTCCTGAATTGATTGCTCCCATAAGCAGAGCTTATTCTCAGGCAATTTTATTGAGCACAAATAGGTGAATATTGCATCCCAGTTGCTTATATCAACTTTATGCATTGTAAGTGCCGAAATGCAATTATTAATGTCTCTTTGAAGCTTTTTTATATCGCTTCCGGACTCACTGACCACCGCAGGAAGATTAAATAAAACTTTCAACTGACTATTAACAAGAATCCGTTTATTCTCGTAACGGTCTTTCAAATTCTCCCACGCTGTCGCAAACCCTTCATGAGTCAAGGGAGATTTCTGGACAATCTCCTTGGCTTCACCACGAGTTTTCTGGTTTAAATGGAACAGTTTCTCAACGGGCGTCAGTCGATTATTAGAAATATAAATCGCTGAAAACATGTCACGAAAAGACGGCCACGTTAAATAATTTCCATAGAAGAGTTCAGTGTCGCAGGGTGGTAGGCTTATATTATAGCCAGACAAATGGGCCTCAGTTGTAGAAGGAGACGGAATCTCCTTTACTCTTCTTGCTGCGGACAACTGATCGGACATTTCGGTAATCTTGATAGACAGCGGACGAAGGCTTGATAGCAGGTACGATATCTAACCTTTACGACACTTACACTTACACACTCATAAGAGCTTTCACATTCGCCCAAATTGATTTTAATTCATCCTCTTGAATTTTGAGCGAAAATATAGTGTGCTCATTTTGAGGAATTTCATTAAAATCTGCCTCCATGTCAAAAATTTGGTCAGTTTGACGCATGAAGGAGTTTAATTTTGCCATTATATAAAGCTTATCTACAATGTAATAAAAAACTTGAAGAAAACCCACGAAAATTAAAAAAAATTTGAAATGAAAAGTAGTTGTAGTAGTAGTTTTAGTACACACTGGTCCAGTTGACGATTGTATGTTTTTAATTTTTAAAAAAAAATTTTTTTTTTTATATGGTATGTAAACCAATTGACGACTTAGTTCGCTTGGCTCTCCGCAAAATCGCCCAAAAAAAAATCGCCCAAAAAAAAAAAGAAAAAACACCCAAATGAAAAATGACCCAAAAATTTATGAAAAATCGCCCAAAACGAAAAAACGAAATTTTACCCAAGAAAACGAAAAAAAGCCCAAAAATTTTTAGAAAAATTACCCAAAAACAAAAGCGAAAATTCACCCAAAAAAAATGAAAAATCGCCCATTATTTTACATTGTGTTCCCACACGAGATACGAAATTCCCTTGTACGAAATGAGCATTTTCAAGGCCATTTTTTTTTTTTAAAGTCTATTTTAATTCAATCATTTGATGAGATAAATACTATTTATTTATTTTTTATTAATATAGTAATTTATTAACTACTGTTATTAAAACATGAAATAATAAAACGAAAACTATTATTAGAACTATTATTGCAACGATAAAAGGTACTGGGTAAGCTACTATACGTTACTAATCAATCTTTGTTGTGTAGGAAGTGCGTTAAATTTAAAAATTTAATTCATTTTAATTTTATATAATCTCATACTTAAAAATCTATAAAAACATTTCGTACAAGGGAAAAATACTGATTCTTTTTCAAAACAACAAGTTTCTTTGGTTATCAAAAAATTTCAAAAAGAAAAAATGACGGCGGAGGTGGTGGGGGGGAGCAGGGCGGGGCGACGGGTGGCGCGTGCGATCCGTCGCACTACGCGTAATCCGCCGCGCCGTGATCCGCCGCGTCGCGATGCGCGGGCGCGGTACTAAATATTTCCTTTGACTTGACCAAGCAAACTCAAGCAAATGATGCAAATACAAAAGAAAAACAAAAGAAGAACCGCTGCTTTTACTTTAAATACCGTTATCTTTAAGAACTGATTGAGGTTTCTTATTTAATATTGAAAACGAAAGATCACCCAAAAAAAACGAAAAATCACCCAAAAACGAAAAGTGAAATTTCGCCCAACATATTTGGGTGAAATTTCGCCCAAAAGCAAAAAACGAAATTTTACCCAACAAAAATGCAAAATCGCCCAATTTTTTTGGGTGTTTTTTCGTATGAAAAATCACCCAAATTCGTATGGAAAAAAATTGGGTGATTTTTCATTATTTTTTTTGGGCGATTTTTCTTTGGGCGATTTTGCGGAGAGCCAGTTCGCTTATATGTAACTTGACGTAAAATGTCAAAAAATTACATAAAAAAAACACCACGTTTAATAATAAATTATATTTTCTATTTTTATTTTTTTTTTTCAAAACTTTAATATTAAAAAACTATTAAAATTACTTAAAATGATTTAAAAATACTTTGAATGGCGATTATTACGTAAAAAACTACAAATAAACGCAAAATCCCAAGATATGTAAACTTTTGTCAAACACAAAAATTGACCGTGTGAACCTACCCACTATTTGCATATGTTTTATGCTGTTGATGGCAACCTTTTTTTTGAGGTTGTTTCTTGCCAAAGTATAAATTGCAATTAACAAGAAAAACGTACGCGAAATCAACAAGTATATTTTGTTAAAAATAATATAAGATCAATGAAAATATAAATTAATAAATAGTTAATAAAAGTGGATGTGCTTAATTTTATCGTGTCGGTATGTGTTTTTTGAGTGATTTGTATTGTATTGTATTCTCACTGCATATAACAATATTTTGCTGAAAGCAGATTCTTGCGATAAAAAAAAAACAAAAAAATGTCCGACAGACGGACGGCACAGTTTGTTTACTTTGACTGTTGTGCACTGAAAAAAAACAAGACAAAGTTATTTAAGTGAATAATTTAACACCGAGACTTAAAATAATCGTTTGTAATTAACAATCAGCAGAAGAATTGTACGAATTGAAAAACGCGAGTGGCAAAGAATAAATTAAAAACACAAAAATTGCGCGGTGTTACTTGGTTATTTTTGTTTTTTTTTTTGTATCGGACGGACGGACGGCAAAATTCAGGCACTGAGTTCGCGTTTGCAACTTGAGTACAATTTAAAATTGTGTTTTGACGATTAATTGCAAATAAAAATCGGTAACGAATAAAATTCTGTAGAGAAAATTTAATGTTAAAAATTTGCAATATCAAAAAACGAACGCCATTACTAAATTTTGTAATTGTTGCAAAAAACCAAAATTCGCGAAGTTCTTTTTCTTTTAATTTAAATTTTATTAATTCTATTTTCTTTTTTTTGTTATTATTAAATTTTTTCGCATTAATTACACGACACAAGCACTGAGACGTAAGTAAATTAAAGAAAATCAACGCACTTTTTCTCTCGTTGAAAGCTAGTAAGTTGTTTGTTGATGTGATTTAAGTTGATTGTTGAAAATTGTCTTCTTGGTTTTAAATCCTTTCAGGCTATCCGGCTCGTTTGGACCATGATTAAATTCGCTTGTGTGGAATTAGGAGATGCTTGTGCAAATAAGTTGCTGGAGCGCTGGACGGACACAAAGGTTAAGCCGAAGTGTATAAAATTCTGGTGCAATACGTGCTCACAGAATTTTATACAAAGGAAATAAAAACAAAGAAGGTGATTAAGTATAATTCCAATATGTTGGATGTTTTTAATGACTTTATTTATGGTTTATTATTAATTATTCCTTACTTTTTGCAAGGTTTGATAATATTCCGGAGGAAAATTTGTAGAAAAGCTGCCAATGATGATGCGAAATCTCAAGATATCTCTTCGTTCGGATAAACCGAAGGACCAGCAATTCGATCGCGGTAAGCGATATTACATCGGTCAGTAAGGCAGTTAACAAAAAGGTAGTTACATATTATTTAGCTTAAGTAAGTAGAATAATATTATTACTTAGGGTTTAGGTATAAACAGATACGATGATTTTTTTCAGCACTATCTTCTTTGATCCACCTTGGACACCAGATGGTGTTGTAGTACAAATTTTTACAAAATCGTAAATTTTTAGTGGTTTTCTTAGGTTAGATATGCAAATATTTACAAAATATAAAATACTTCTTAAATTATGTAATATGAAAAAATGTCCGTTATTTTGACATCAAAAACATGAACATATCTTGAAAACTATGAAAAATGTTACTACAACGATTTATTTAATGCAACATCGTTGCTCAAAACTGAGACAAAAACAATCAGAAATTTAATTTTGTGACTTTCGATTCAAATATCTCCGCTGCTTTTTTGTACATTTTGTTAAATTTTTTTTTGTCTTAAAGCTTCATCAAAGTACTATGAAAACCTCATTGCAATAATATCGTTAGTTGAGTATATATATTTTATATATTTTTTTCAAAAAAGGTCTGAAATATTGGAGTTTTCCTCAAAAAAAGGCTACAAAATTGTTTTTGTTGTAAAAATAATTTAAATTCAAATTCGCAAATTTTCAACTCCATTTAAAAATTATAACATTTATAGGCGAAAATTATTTCAATTTTACGCAAAAACTTAAAACCAACAAGCATTTTTTTCCAATATTGTGTTTATATATTTGAAAAAATATACAAGCTAAAAAATGAATTTATTAGAAAAAATTATCTTACTATCTCTTACCAATCAAAAGTAATAGCCAATAATCTTTATCCAAAATATATATGTATACAAAAAGCAAAACGCTGTCTGTGTGATGGCTGGAAACTTCAAATATACTGAGCCGATAGAGCTGAAATTTTGGCAGTACATTTTTTTCAAGTACGGATGGCTAAAATTTCTGTCACAACCCCTTTTTCCGCCCAAAAATCCATAAAAATGCTATATTTCCTACGGTTTTCGTCGATTTGGCTACATTTTGGTAATTTAGTTTGTATGTTCACTGTCGGAAACTGTACTAAAACTGGGTAATGTCCATCTACTAAAAAACTGGGATGAGCATTATGTAAGGGAGTGTGGCTCCGCCCATACAATTTGTATTATCGAATAGCTTGGAAAGTAAAAGTAGCGGTACTTACATACAAACTCTACATGGAGTTACTATTTGGTGATCTCCTGCTACTGGGCAACTGTAACGGTCAGTGGAAAATGACAGTGGTGTCAAACTATGAGTTTAAGAAAAGTTTTGAATACATCTATTATGTTCCCATATAGTTGCAAGGTGCAGCAACGCGCGCCGGGAAAAGGCTAGTATATTATAGTATTTATTAACACCTATTCTATTTAATATTCTAAATGGGCCCTTATAAGGTAATTGATTTTTCTTTTTTTCTTCCAATCTTCTACTTTAAGTAAAACTAAGTTTCCTATATCTGCTTTTAGTGTATTCGTATAACCTAAATTCTTATCAGTACGTTTTTCTTTGGCTCGTATAAGCATTGCTTTGGCCTTATTTAGGGCAAAATTTAATCTAGCAAGCATCTCGCTCAGATAGTTGTCAAAATCATAAAACTTTGTTTGTGACTCATAAATGTCATTTGGTAAGCATGGTAGTTTTCCTACCTTTGCCTGGTAGGTGCTGACCATTTTTTGTTGTTGAGGTAGCGCACTTGCTTTAGAGACTTTGGCATAGCACCTCTTAAATCAGACACTGTCTCTAGCGTTTGAAAACGACTAGTAAGGAATCTGTCAAGGTCAGTCCACTTAGGAATTTCTGCCTTGTCCTGAATTGATTGCTCCCATAAGGAGAGCTTATTCTCAGGCAATTTTATTGAGCACAAATAGGTGAATATTGCATCCCAGTTGCTTATATCAACTTTATGCATTGTAAGTGCCGAAATGCAATTATTAATGTCTCTTTGAAGCTTTTTTATATCGCTTCCGGACTCACTGACCACCGCAGGAAGATTAAATAAAACTTTCAACTGACTATTAACAAGAATCCGTTTATTCTCGTAACGGTCTTTCAAATTCTCCCACGCTGTCGCAAACCCTTCATGAGTCAAGGGAGATTTCTGGACAATCTCCTTGGCTTCACCACGAGTTTTCTGGTTTAAATGGAACAGTTTCTCAACGGGCGTCAGTCGATTATTAGAAATATAAATCGCTGAAAACATGTCACGAAAAGACGGCCACGTTAAATAATTTCCATAGAAGAGTTCAGTGTCGCAGGTTGGTAGGCTTATATTATAGCCAGACAAATGGGCCTCAGTTGTAGAAGGAGACGGAATCTCCTTTACTCTTCTTGCTGCCGACAACTGATCGGACATTTCGGTAATCTTGATAGACAGCGGACGAAGGCTTGATAGCAGGTACGATATCTAACCTTTACGACACTTACACTTACACACTCATAAGAGCTTTCACATTCGCCCAAATTGATTTTAATTCATCCTCTTGAATTTTGAGCGAAAATATAGTGTGCTCATTTTGAGGAATTTCATTAAAATCTGCCTCCATGTCAAAAATTTGGTCAGTTTGACGCATGAAGGAGTTTAATTTTGCCATTATATAAAGCTTATCTACAATGTAATAAAAAACTTGAAGAAAACCCACGAAAATTAAAAAAAATTTGAAATGAAAAGTAGTTGTAGTAGTAGTTTTAGTACACACTGGTCCAGTTGACGATTGTATGTTTTTAATTTTTAAAAAAAAATTTTTTTTTTTATATGGTATGTAAACCAATTGACGACTTAGTTCGCTTGGCTCTCCGCAAAATCGCCCAAAAAAAATTCGCCCAAAAAAAAAAAGAAAAAACACCCAAATGAAAAATGACCCAAAAATTTATGAAAAATCGCCCAAAACGAAAAAACGAAATTTTACCCAAGAAAACGAAAAAAAGCCCAAAAATTTTTAGAAAAATTACCCAAAAACAAAAGCGAAAATTCACCCAAAAAAAATGAAAAATCGCCCATTATTTTACATTGTGTTCCCACACGAGATACGAAATTCCCTTGTACGAAATGAGCATTTTCAAGGCCATTTTTTTTTTTTTTAAAGTCTATTTTAATTCAATCATTTGATTAGATAAATACTATTTATTTATTTTTTATTAATATAGTAATTTATTAACTACTGTTATTAAAACATGAAATAATAAAACGAAAACTATTATTAGAACTATTATTGCAACGATAAAAGGTACTGGGTAAGCTACTATACGTTACTAATCAATCTTTGTTGTGTAGGAAGTGCGTTAAATTTAAAAATTTAATTCATTTTAATTTTATATAATCTCATACTTAAAAATCTATAAAAACATTTCGTACAAGGGAAAAATACTGATTCTTTTTCAAAACAACAAGTTTCTTTGGTTATCAAAAAATTTCAAAAAGAAAAAATGACGGCGGAGGTGGTGGGGGGGAGCAGGGCGGGGCGACGGGTGGCGCGTGCGATCCGTCGCACTACGCGTAATCCGCCGCGCCGTGATCCGCCGCGTCGCGATGCGCGGGCGCGGTACTAAATATTTCCTTTGACTTGACCAAGCAAACTCAAGCAAATGATGCAAATACAAAAGAAAAACAAAAGAAGAACCGCTGCTTTTACTTTAAATACCGTTATCTTTAAGAACTGATTGAGGTTTCTTATTTAATATTGAAAACGAAAGATCACCCAAAAAAAACGAAAAATCACCCAAAAACGAAAACGCCCAAAAGCAAAAAACGAAATTTTACCCAACAAAAATGCAAAATCGCCCAATTTTTTTGGGTGTTTTTTCGTATGAAAAATCACCCAAATTCGTATGGAAAAAAATTGGGTGATTTTTCATTATTTTTTTTGGGCGATTTTTCTTTGGGCGATTTTGCGGAGAGCCAGTTCGCTTATATGTAACTTGACGTAAAATGTCAAAAAATTACATAAAAAAAACACCACGTTTAATAATAAATTATATTTTCTATTTTTATTTTTTTTTTTCAAAACTTTAATATTAAAAAACTATTAAAATTACTTAAAATGATTTAAAAATACTTTGAATGGCGATTATTACGTAAAAAACTACAAATAAACGCAAAATCCCAAGATATGTAAACTTTTGTCAAACACAAAAATTGACCGTGTGAACCTACCCACTATTTGCATATGTTTTATGCTGTTGATGGCAACCTTTTTTTAAAAGTATAAATTGCAATTAACAAGAAAAACGTACGCGAAATCAACAAGTATATTTTGTTAAAAATAATATAAGATCAATGAAAATATAAATTAATAAATAGTTAATAAAAGTGGATGTGCTTAATTTTATCGTGTCGGTATGTGTTTTTTGAGTGATTTGTATTGTATTGTATTCTCACTGCATATAACAATATTTTGCTGAAAGCAGATTCTTGCGATAAAAAAAAAACAAAAAAATGTCCGACAGACGGACGGCACAGTTTGTTTACTTTGACTGTTGTGCACTGAAAAAAAACAAGACAAAGTTATTTAAGTGAATAATTTAACACCGAGACTTAAAATAATCGTTTGTAATTAACAATCAGCAGAAGAATTGTACGAATTGAAAAACGCGAGTGGCAAAGAATAAATTAAAAACACGAAAATTGCGCGGTGTTACTTGGTTATTTTTGTTTTTTGACGGACGGCAAAATTCAGGCACTGAGTTCGCGTTTGCAACTTGAGTACAATTTAAAATTGTGTTTTGACGATTAATTGCAAATAAAAATCGGTAACGAATAAAATTCTGTAGAGAAAATTTAATGTTAAAAATTTGCAATATCAAAAAACGAACGCCATTACTAAATTTTGTAATTGTTGCAAAAAACCGAAATTCGCGAAGTTCTTTTTCTTTTAATTTAAATTTTATTAATTCTATTTTCTTTTTTTTGTTATTATTAAATTTTTTTCGCATTAATTACACGACACAAGCACTGAGACGTAAGTAAATTAAAGAAAATCAACGCACTTTTTCTCTCGTTGAAAGCTAGTAAGTTGTTTGTTGATGTGATTTAAGTTGATTGTTGAAAATTGTCTTCTTGGTTTTAAATCCTTTCAGGCTATCCGGCTCGTTTGGACCATGATTAAATTCGCTTGTGTGGAATTAGGAGATGCTTGTGCAAATAAGTTGCTGGAACGCTGGACGGACACAAAGGTTAAGCCGAAGTGTATAAAATTCTGGTGCAATACGTGCTCACAGAATTTTATACAAAGGAAATAAAAACAAAGAAGGTGATTAAGTATAATTCCAATATGTTGGATGTTTTTAATGACTTTATTTATGGTTTATTATTAATTATTCCTTACTTTTTGCAAGGTTTGATAATATTCCGGAGGAAAATTTGTAGAAAAGCTGCCAATGATGATGCGAAATCTCAAGATATCTCTTCGTTCGGATAAACCGAAGGACCAGCAATTCGATCGCGGTAAGCGATATTACATCGGTCAGTAAGGCAGTTAACAAAAAGGTAGTTACATATTATTTAGCTTAAGTAAGTAGAATAATATTATTACTTAGGGTTTAGGTATAAACAGATACGATGATTTTTTTCAGCACTATCTTCTTTGATCCACCTTGGACACCAGATGGTGTTGTAGTACAAATTTTTACAAAATCGTAAATTTTTAGTGGTTTTCTTAGGTTAGATATGCAAATATTTACAAAATATAAAATACTTCTTAAATTATGTAATATGAAAAAATGTCCGTTATTTTGACATCAAAAACATGAACATATCTTGAAAACTATGAAAAATGTTACTACAACGATTTATTTAATGCAACATCGTTGCTCAAAACTGAGACAAAAACAATCAGAAATTTAATTTTGTGACTTTCGATTCAAATATCTCCGCTGCTTTTTTGTACATTTTGTTAAATTTTTTTTTGTCTTAAAGCTTCATCAAAGTACTATGAAAACCTCATTGCAATAATATCGTTAGTTGAGTATATATATTTTATATATTTTTTTCAAAAAAGGTCTGAAATATTGGAGTTTTCCTCAAAAAAAGGCTACAAAATTGTTTTTGTTGTAAAAATAATTTAAATTCAAATTCGCAAATTTTCAACTCCATTTAAAAATTATAACATTTATAGGCGAAAATTATTTCAATTTTACGCAAAAACTTAAAACCAACAAGCATTTTTTTCCAATATTGTGTTTATATATTTGAAAAAATATACAAGCTAAAAAATTAATTTATTAGAAAAAATTATCTTACTATCTCTTACCAATCAAAAGTAATAGCCAATAATCTTTATCCAAAATATATATGTATACAAAAAGCAAAACGCTGTCTGTGTGATGGCTGGAAACTTCAAATATACTGAGCCGATAGAGCTGAAATTTTGGCAGTACATTTTTTTCAAGTACGGATGGCTAAAATTTCTGTCACAACCCCTTTTTCCGCCCAAAAATCCATAAAAATGCTATATTTCCTACGGTTTTCGTCGATTTGGCTACATTTTGGTAATTTAGTTTGTATGTTCACTGTCGGAAACTGTACTAAAACTGGGTAATGTCCATCTACTAAAAAACTGGGATGAGCATTATGTAAGGGAGTGTGGCTCCGCCCATACAATTTGTATTATCGAATAGCTTGGAAAGTAAAAGTAGCGGTACTTACATACAAACTCTACATGGAGTTACTATTTGGTGATCTCCTGCTACTGGGCAACTGTAACGGTCAGTGGAAAATGACAGTGGTGTCAAACTATGAGTTTAAGAAAAGTTTTGAATACATCTATTATGTTCCCATATAGTTGCAAGGTGCAGCAACGCGCGCCGGGAAAAGGCTAGTATATTATAGTATTTATTAACACCTATTCTATCTAATATTCTAAATGGGCCCTTATAAGGTAATTGATTTTTCTTTTTTTCTTCCAATCTTCTACTTTAAGTAAAACTAAGTTTCCTATATCTGCTTTTAGTGTATTCGTATAACCTAAATTCTTATCAGTACGTTTTTCTTTGGCTCGTATAAGCATTGCTTTGGCCTTATTTAGGGCAAAATTTAATCTAGCAAGCATCTCGCTCAGATAGTTGTCAAAATCATAAAACTTTGTTTGTGACTCATAAATGTCATTTGGTAAGCATGGTAGTTTTCCTACCTTTGCCTGGTAGGTGCTGACCATTTTTTGTTGTTGAGGTAGCGCACTTGCTTTAGAGACTTTGGCATAGCACCTCTTAAATCAGACACTGTCTCTAGCGTTTGAAAACGACTAGTAAGGAATCTGTCAAGGTCAGTCCACTTAGGAATTTCTGCCTTGTCCTGAATTGATTGCTCCCATAAGGAGAGCTTATTCTCAGGCAATTTTATTGAGCACAAATAGGTGAATATTGCATCCCAGTTGCTTATATCAACTTTATGCATTGTAAGTGCCGAAATGCAATTATTAATGTCTCTTTGAAGCTTTTTTATATCGCTTCCGGACTCACTGACCACCGCAGGAAGATTAAATAAAACTTTCAACTGACTATTAACAAGAATCCGTTTATTCTCGTAACGGTCTTTCAAATTCTCCCACGCTGTCGCAAACCCTTCATGAGTCAAGGGAGATTTCTGGACAATCTCCTTGGCTTCACCACGAGTTTTCTGGTTTAAATGGAACAGTTTCTCAACGGGCGTCAGTCGATTATTAGAAATATAAATCGCTGAAAACATGTCACGAAAAGACGGCCACGTTAAATAATTTCCATAGAAGAGTTCAGTGTCGCAGGTTGGTAGGCTTATATTATAGCCAGACAAATGGGCCTCAGTTGTAGAAGGAGACGGAATCTCCTTTACTCTTCTTGCTGCCGACAACTGATCGGACATTTCGGTAATCTTGATAGACAGCGGACGAAGGCTTGATAGCAGGTACGATATCTAACCTTTACGACACTTACACTTACACACTCATAAGAGCTTTCACATTCGCCCAAATTGATTTTAATTCATCCTCTTGAATTTTGAGCGAAAATATAGTGTGCTCATTTTGAGGAATTTCATTAAAATCTGCCTCCATGTCAAAAATTTGGTCAGTTTGACGCATGAAGGAGTTTAATTTTGCCATTATATAAAGCTTATCTACAATGTAATAAAAAACTTGAAGAAAACCCACGAAAATTAAAAAAAATTTGAAATGAAAAGTAGTTGTAGTAGTAGTTTTAGTACACACTGGTCCAGTTGACGATTGTATGTTTTTAATTTTTAAAAAAAAATTTTTTTTTTTATATGGTATGTAAACCAATTGACGACTTAGTTCGCTTATATGTAACTTGACGTAAAATGTCAAAAAATTACATAAAAAAAACACCACGTTTAATAATAAATTATATTTTCTATTTTTATTTTTTTTTTTCAAAACTTTAATATTAAAAAACTATTAAAATTACTTAAAATGATTTAAAAATACTTTGAATGGCGATTATTACGTAAAAAACTACAAATAAACGCAAAATCCCAAGATATGTAAACTTTTGTCAAACACAAAAATTGACCGTGTGAACCTACCCACTATTTGCATATGTTTTATGCTGTTGATGGCAACCTTTTTTTTGAGGTTGTTTCTTGCCAAAGTATAAATTGCAATTAACAAGAAAAACGTACGCGAAATCAACAAGTATATTTTGTTAAAAATAATATAAGATCAATGAAAATATAAATTAATAAATAGTTAATAAAAGTGGATGTGCTTAATTTTATCGTGTCGGTATGTGTTTTTTGAGTGATTTGTATTGTATTGTATTCTCACTGCATATAACAATATTTTGCTGAAAGCAGATTCTTGCGATAAAAAAAAAACAAAAAAATGTCCGACAGACGGACGGCACAGTTTGTTTACTTTGTTGTGCACTGAAAAAAAACAAGACAAAGTTATTTAAGTGAATAATTTAACACCGAGACTTAAAATAATCGTTTGTAATTAACAATCAGCAGAAGAATTGTACGAATTGAAAAACGCGAGTGGCAAAGAATAAATTAAAAACACAAAAATTGCGCGGTGTTACTTGGTTATTTTTGTTTTTTGACGGACGGCAAAATTCAGGCACTGAGTTCGCGTTTGCAACTTGAGTACAATTTAAAATTGTGTTTTGACGATTAATTGCAAATAAAAATCGGTAACGAATAAAATTCTGTAGAGAAAATTTAATGTTAAAAATTTGCAATATCAAAAAACGAACGCCATTACTAAATTTTGTAATTGTTGCAAAAAACCGAAATTCGCGAAGTTCTTTTTCTTTTAATTTAAATTTTATTAATTCTATTTTCTTTTTTTTGTTATTATTAAATTTTTTTCGCATTAATTACACGACACAAGCACTGAGACGTAAGTAAATTAAAGAAAATCAACGCACTTTTTCTCTCGTTGAAAGCTAGTAAGTTGTTTGTTGATGTGATTTAAGTTGATTGTTGAAAATTGTCTTCTTGGTTTTAAATCCTTTCAGGCTATCCGGCTCGTTTGGACCATGATTAAATTCGCTTGTGTGGAATTAGGAGATGCTTGTGCAAATAAGTTGCTGGAGCGCTGGACGGACACAAAGGTTAAGCCGAAGTGTATAAAATTCTGGTGCAATACGTGCTCACAGAATTTTATACAAAGGAAATAAAAACAAAGAAGGTGAT
Source organism: Pherbina coryleti (assembly GCA_943735915.1). Taxonomy (NCBI): domain Eukaryota; kingdom Metazoa; phylum Arthropoda; class Insecta; order Diptera; family Sciomyzidae; genus Pherbina; species Pherbina coryleti. Next base: position 87,117,379 of record OX030948.1, read on the forward strand.
TAAGTATAATTCCAATATGTTGGATGTTTTTAATGACTTTATTTATGGTTTATTATTAATTATTCCTTACTTTTTGCAAGGTTTGATAATATTCCGGAGGAAAATTTGTAGAAAAGCTGCCAATGATGATGCGAAATCTCAAGATATCTCTTCGTTCGGATAAACCGAAGGACCAGCAATTCGATCGCGGTAAGCGATATTACATCGGTCAGTAAGGCAGTTAACAAAAAGGTAGTTACATATTATTTAGCTTAAGTAAGTAGAATAATATTATTACTTAGGGTTTAGGTATAAACAGATACGATGATTTTTTTCAGCACTATCTTCTTTGATCCACCTTGGACACCAGATGGTGTTGTAGTACAAATTTTTACAAAATCGTAAATTTTTAGTGGTTTTCTTAGGTTAGATATGCAAATATTTACAAAATATAAAATACTTCTTAAATTATGTAATATGAAAAAAATGTCCGTTATTTTGACATCAAAAACATGAACATATCTTGAAAACTATGAAAAATGTTACTACAACGATTTATTTAATGCAACATCGTTGCTCAAAACTGAGACAAAAACAATCAGAAATTTAATTTTGTGACTTTCGATTCAAATATCTCCGCTGCTTTTTTGTACATTTTGTTAAATTTTTTTTTGTCTTAAAGCTTCATCAAAGTACTATGAAAACCTCATTGCAATAATATCGTTAGTTGAGTATATATATTTTATATATTTTTTTCAAAAAAGGTCTGAAATATTGGAGTTTAATGCATTTAATGCATTAATGCATTTTAAAAATGCAATCATTGAGTGAACGAAGGAAGTCTGCAGATATCGTCTATTTGCACCAACTCATCACCGGTGTATTCGATTCTCCAGAACTTCTTTCTCTTATAAATTTTAACTCTAATCGTAGAAGCAGTAGAAATGCTAATAATTTCATTTACTTACCATATAGTAGAACAAATTATATGTTAACTGCTCCTTTAAACCGTATGAGTAAATTAGTTAACAATTGTAGCTTTTTTGATGTTAACTTGTCTAAAGGTCAACTCAAGAGTAGATTAAAAACTATTGTGTAATTGCATTGTTATGTTTTTGCATGGTTAGTCGTGATGTCTTGTGTTGTCCTTGAGCCCAACCATATTTTGGTGGGTAAATTTTTTCTCACATAAGCTTATTTTGAGCCACTTGTATTGATATCGTTGATAATTTCAAAGATATTGGGATTGTGACTTTAAATGTGTTGATGTTGAGAATGTGCGAAAAAGCTGTAGTAGCTAAACTCGATTGTTATTGCATGTATTAGTTTTCCTCAAAAAAAGGCTACAAAATTGTTTTTGTTGTAAAAATAATTTAAATTCAAATTCGCAAATTTTCAACTCCATTTAAAAATTATAACATTTATAGGCGAAAATTATTTCAATTTTACGCAAAAACTTAAAACCAACAAGCATTTTTTTCCAATATTGTGTTTATATATTTGAAAAAATATACAAGCTAAAAAATTAATTTATTAGAAAAAATTATCTTACTATCTCTTACCAATCAAAAGTAATAGCCAATAATCTTTATCCAAAATATATATGTATACAAAAAGCAAAACGCTGTCTGTGTGATGGCTGGAAACTTCAAATATACTGAGCCGATAGAGCTGAAATTTTGGCAGTACATTTTTTTCAAGTACGGATGGCTAAAATTTCTGTCACAACCCCTTTTTCCGCCCAAAAATCCATAAAAATGCTATATTTCCTACGGTTTTCGTCGATTTGGCTACATTTTGGTAATTTAGTTTGTACGTTCACTGTCGGAAACTGTACTAAAACTGGGTAATGTCCATCTACTAAAAAACTGGGATGAGCATTATGTAAGGGAGTGTGGCTCCGCCCATACAATTTGTATTATCGAATAGCTTGGAAAGTAAAAGTAGCGGTACTTACATACAAACTCTACATGGAGTTACTATTTGGTGATCTCCTGCTACTGGGAAACTGTAACGGTCAGTGGAAAATGACAGTGGTGTCAAACTATGAGTTTAAGAAAAGTTTTGAATACATCTATTATGTTCCCATATAGTTGCAAGGTGCAGCAACGCGCGCCGGGAAAAGGCTAGTATATTATAGTATTTATTAACACCTATTCTATCTAATATTCTAAATGGGCCCTTATAAGGTAATTGATTTTTCTTTTTTTCTTCCAATCTTCTACTTTAAGTAAAACTAAGTTTCCTATATCTGCTTTTAGTGTATTCGTATAACCTAAATTCTTATCAGTACGTTTTTCTTTGGCTCGTATAAGCATTGCTTTGGCCTTATTTAGGGCAAAATTTAATCTAGCAAGCATCTCGCTCAGATAGTTGTCAAAATCATAAAACTTTGTTTGTGACTCATAAATGTCATTTGGTAAGCATGGTAGTTTTCCTACCTTTGCCTGGTAGGTGCTGACCATTTTTTGTTGTTGAGGTAGCGCACTTGCTTTAGAGACTTTGGCATAGCACCTCTTAAATCAGACACTGTCTCTAGCGTTTGAAAACGACTAGTAAGGAATCTGTCAAGGTCAGTCCACTTAGGAATTTCTGCCTTGTCCTGAATTGATTGCTCCCATAAGGAGAGCTTATTCTCAGGCAATTTTATTGAGCACAAATAGGTGAATATTGCATCCCAGTTGCTTATATCAACTTTATGCATTGTAAGTGCCGAAATGCAATTATTAATGTCTCTTTGAAGCTTTTTTATATCGCTTCCGGACTCACTGACCACCGCAGGAAGATTAAATAAAACTTTCAACTGACTATTAACAAGAATCCGTTTATTCTCGTAACGGTCTTTCAAATTCTCCCACGCTGTCGCAAACCCTTCATGAGTCAAGGGAGATTTCTGGACAATCTCCTTGGCTTCACCACGAGTTTTCTGGTTTAAATGGAACAGTTTCTCAACGGGCGTCAGTCGATTATTAGAAATATAAATCGCTGAAAACATGTCACGAAAAGACGGCCACGTTAAATAATTTCCATAGAAGAGTTCAGTGTCGCAGGTTGGTAGGCTTATATTATAGCCAGACAAATGGGCCTCAGTTGTAGAAGGAGACGGAATCTCCTTTACTCTTCTTGCTGCCGACAACTGATCGGACATTTCGGTAATCTTGATAGACAGCGGACGAAGGCTTGATAGCAGGTACGATATCTAACCTTTACGACACTTACACTTACACACTCATAAGAGCTTTCACATTCGCCCAAATTGATTTTAATTCATCCTCTTGAATTTTGAGCGAAAATATAGTGTGCTCATTTTGAGGAATTTCATTAAAATCTGCCTCCATGTCAAAAATTTGGTCAGTTTGACGCATGAAGGAGTTTAATTTTGCCATTATATAAAGCTTATCTACAATGTAATAAAAAACTTGAAGAAAACCCACGAAAATTAAAAAAAATTTGAAATGAAAAGTAGTTGTAGTAGTAGTTTTAGTACACACTGGTCCAGTTGACGATTGTATGTTTTTAATTTTTAAAAAAAAATTTTTTTTTTTATATGGTATGTAAACCAATTGACGACTTAGTTCGCTTATATGTAACTTGACGTAAAATGTCAAAAAATTACATAAAAAAAACACCACGTTTAATAATAAATTATATTTTCTATTTTTATTTTTTTTTTTCAAAACTTTAATATTAAAAAACTATTAAAATTACTTAAAATGATTTAAAAATACTTTGAATGGCGATTATTACGTAAAAAACTACAAATAAACGCAAAATCCCAAGATATGTAAACTTTTGTCAAACACAAAAATTGACCGTGTGAACCTACCCACTATTTGCATATGTTTTATGCTGTTGATGGCAACCTTTTTTTTGAGGTTGTTTCTTGCCAAAGTATAAATTGCAATTAACAAGAAAAACGTACGCGAAATCAACAAGTATATTTTGTTAAAAATAATATAAGATCAATGAAAATATAAATTAATAAATAGTTAATAAAAGTGGATGTGCTTAATTTTATCGTGTCGGTATGTGTTTTTTGAGTGATTTGTATTGTATTGTATTCTCACTGCATATAACAATATTTTGCTGAAAGCAGATTCTTGCGATAAAAAAAAAAACAAAAAAATGTCCGACAGACGGACGGCACAGTTTGTTTACTTTGTTGTGCACTGAAAAAAAACAAGACAAAGTTATTTAAGTGAATAATTTAACACCGAGACTTAAAATAATCGTTTGTAATTAACAATCAGCAGAAGAATTGTACGAATTGAAAAACGCGAGTGGCAAAGAATAAATTAAAAACACAAAAATTGCGCGGTGTTACTTGGTTATTTTTGTTTTTTGACGGACGGCAAAATTCAGGCACTGAGTTCGCGTTTGCAACTTGAGTACAATTTAAAATTGTGTTTTGACGATTAATTGCAAATAAAAATCGGTAACGAATAAAATTCTGTAGAGAAAATTTAATGTTAAAAATTTGCAATATCAAAAAACGAACGCCATTACTAAATTTTGTAATTGTTGCAAAAAACCGAAATTCGCGAAGTTCTTTTTCTTTTAATTTAAATTTTATTAATTCTATTTTCTTTTTTTTGTTATTATTAAATTTTTTTCGCATTAATTACACGACACAAGCACTGAGACGTAAGTAAATTAAAGAAAATCAACGCACTTTTTCTCTCGTTGAAAGCTAGTAAGTTGTTTGTTGATGTGATTTAAGTTGATTGTTGAAAATTGTCTTCTTGGTTTTAAATCCTTTCAGGCTATCCGGCTCGTTTGGACCATGATTAAATTCGCTTGTGTGGAATTAGGAGATGCTTGTGCAAATAAGTTGCTGGAGCGCTGGACGGACACAAAGGTTAAGCCGAAGTGTATAAAATTCTGGTGCAATACGTGCTCACAGAATTTTATACAAAGGAAATAAAAACAAAGAAGGTGATTAAGTATAATTCCAATATGTTGGATGTTTTTAATGACTTTATTTATGGTTTATTATTAATTATTCCTTACTTTTTGCAAGGTTTGATAATATTCCGGAGGAAAATTTGTAGAAAAGCTGCCAATGATGATGCGAAATCTCAAGATATCTCTTCGTTCGGATAAACCGAAGGACCAGCAATTCGATCGCGGTAAGCGATATTACATCGGTCAGTAAGGCAGTTAACAAAAAGGTAGTTACATATTATTTAGCTTAAGTAAGTAGAATAATATTATTACTTAGGGTTTAGGTATAAACAGATACGATGATTTTTTTCAGCACTATCTTCTTTGATCCACCTTGGACACCAGATGGTGTTGTAGTACAAATTTTTACAAAATCGTAAATTTTTAGTGGTTTTCTTAGGTTAGATATGCAAATATTTACAAAATATAAAATACTTCTTAAATTATGTAATATGAAAAAAATGTCCGTTATTTTGACATCAAAAACATGAACATATCTTGAAAACTATGAAAAATGTTACTACAACGATTTATTTAATGCAACATCGTTGCTCAAAACTGAGACAAAAACAATCAGAAATTTAATTTTGTGACTTTCGATTCAAATATCTCCGCTGCTTTTTTGTACATTTTGTTAAATTTTTTTTTGTCTTAAAGCTTCATCAAAGTACTATGAAAACCTCATTGCAATAATATCGTTAGTTGAGTATATATATTTTATATATTTTTTTCAAAAAAGGTCTGAAATATTGGAGTTTAATGCATTTAATGCATTAATGCATTTTAAAAATGCAATCATTGAGTGAACGAAGGAAGTCTGCAGATATCGTCTATTTGCACCAACTCATCACCGGTGTATTCGATTCTCCAGAACTTCTTTCTCTTATAAATTTTAACTCTAATCGTAGAAGCAGTAGAAATGCTAATAATTTCATTTACTTACCATATAGTAGAACAAATTATATGTTAACTGCTCCTTTAAACCGTATGAGTAAATTAGTTAACAATTGTAGCTTTTTTGATGTTAACTTGTCTAAAGGTCAACTCAAGAGTAGATTAAAAACTATTGTGTAATTGCATTGTTATGTTTTTGCATGGTTAGTCGTGATGTCTTGTGTTGTCCTTGAGCCCAACCATATTTTGGTGGGTAAATTTTTTCTCACATAAGCTTATTTTGAGCCACTTGTATTGATATCGTTGATAATTTCAAAGATATTGGGATTGTGACTTTAAATGTGTTGATGTTGAGAATGTGCGAAAAAGCTGTAGTAGCTAAACTCGATTGTTATTGCATGTATTAGTTTTCCTCAAAAAAAGGCTACAAAATTGTTTTTGTTGTAAAAATAATTTAAATTCAAATTCGCAAATTTTCAACTCCATTTAAAAATTATAACATTTATAGGCGAAAATTATTTCAATTTTACGCAAAAACTTAAAACCAACAAGCATTTTTTTCCAATATTGTGTTTATATATTTGAAAAAATATACAAGCTAAAAAATTAATTTATTAGAAAAAATTATCTTACTATCTCTTACCAATCAAAAGTAATAGCCAATAATCTTTATCCAAAATATATATGTATACAAAAAGCAAAACGCTGTCTGTGTGATGGCTGGAAACTTCAAATATACTGAGCCGATAGAGCTGAAATTTTGGCAGTACATTTTTTTCAAGTACGGATGGCTAAAATTTCTGTCACAACCCCTTTTTCCGCCCAAAAATCCATAAAAATGCTATATTTCCTACGGTTTTCGTCGATTTGGCTACATTTTGGTAATTTAGTTTGTACGTTCACTGTCGGAAACTGTACTAAAACTGGGTAATGTCCATCTACTAAAAAACTGGGATGAGCATTATGTAAGGGAGTGTGGCTCCGCCCATACAATTTGTATTATCGAATAGCTTGGAAAGTAAAAGTAGCGGTACTTACATACAAACTCTACATGGAGTTACTATTTGGTGATCTCCTGCTACTGGGAAACTGTAACGGTCAGTGGAAAATGACAGTGGTGTCAAACTATGAGTTTAAGAAAAGTTTTGAATACATCTATTATGTTCCCATATAGTTGCAAGGTGCAGCAACGCGCGCCGGGAAAAGGCTAGTATATTATAGTATTAACACCTATTCTATCTAATATTCTAAATGGGCCCTTATAAGGTAATTGATTTTTCTTTTTTTCTTCCAATCTTCTACTTTAAGTAAAACTAAGTTTCCTATATCTGCTTTTAGTGTATTCGTATAACCTAAATTCTTATCAGTACGTTTTTTTTTGGCTCGTATAAGCATTGCTTTGGCCTTATTTAGGGCAAAATTTAATCTAGCAAGCATCTCGCTCAGATAGTTGTCAAAATCATAAAACTTTGTTTGTGACTCATAAATGTCATTTGGTAAGCATGGTAGTTTTCCTACCTTTGCCTGGTAGGTGCTGACCATTTTTTGTTGTTGAGGTAGCGCACTTGCTTTAGAGACTTTGGCATAGCACCTCTTAAATCAGACACTGTCTCTAGCGTTTGAAAACGACTAGTAAGGAATCTGTCAAGGTCAGTCCACTTAGGAATTTGTGCCTTGTCCTGAATTGATTGCTCCCATAAGGAGAGTTTATTCTCAGGCAATTTTATTGAGCACAAATAGGTGAATATTGCATCCCAGTTGCTTATATCAACTTTATGCATTGTAAGTGCCGAAATGCAATTATTAATGTCTCTTTGAAGCTTTTTTATATCGCTTCCGGACTCACTGACCACCGCAGGAAGATTAAATAAAACTTTCAACTGACTATTAACAAGAATCCGTTTATTCTCGTAACGGTCTTTCAAATTCTCCCACGCTGTCGCAAACCCTTCATGAGTCAAGGGAGATTTCTGGACAATCTCCTTGGCTTCACCACGAGTTTTCTGGTTTAAATGGAACAGTTTCTCAACGGGCGTCAGTCGATTATTAGAAATATAAATCGCTGAAAACATGTCACGAAAAGACGGCCACGTTAAATAATTTCCATAGAAGAGTTCAGTGTCGCAGGGTGGTAGGCTTATATTATAGCCAGACAAATGGGCCTCAGTTGTAGAAGGAGACGGAATCTCCTTTACTCTTCTTGCTGCGGACAACTGATCGGACATTTCGGTAATCTTGATAGACAGCGGACGAAGGCTTGATAGCAGGTACGATATCTAACCTTTACGACACTTACACTTACACACTCATAAGAGCTTTCACATTCGCCCAAATTGATTTTAATTCATCCTCTTGAATTTTGAGCGAAAATATAGTGTGCTCATTTTGAGGAATTTCATTAAAATCTGCCTCCATGTCAAAAATTTGGTCAGTTTGACGCATGAAGGAGTTTAATTTTGCCATTATATAAAGCTTATCTACAATGTAATAAAAAACTTGAAGAAAACCCACGAAAATTAAAAAAAATTTGAAATGAAAAGTAGTTGTAGTAGTAGTTTTAGTACACACTGGTCCAGTTGACGATTGTATGTTTTTAATTTTTAAAAAAAAATTTTTTTTTTTATATGGTATGTAAACCAATTGACGACTTAGTTCGCTTATATGTAACTTGACGTAAAATGTCAAAAAATTACATAAAAAAAACACCACGTTTAATAATAAATTATATTTTCTATTTTTATTTTTTTTTTTCAAAACTTAAATATTAAAAAACTATTAAAATTACTTAAAATGATTTAAAAATACTTTGAATGGCGATTATTACGTAAAAAACTACAAATAAACGCAAAATCCCAAGATATGTAAACTTTTGTCAAACACAAAAATTGACCGTGTGAACCTACCCACTATTTGCATATGTTTTATGCTGTTGATGGCAACCTTTTTTTTGAGGTTGTTTCTTGCCAAAGTATAAATTGCAATTAACAAGAAAAACGTACGCGAAATCAACAAGTATATTTTGTTAAAAATAATATAAGATCAATGAAAATATAAATTAATAAATAGTTAATAAAAGTGGATGTGCTTAATTTTATCGTGTCGGTATGTGTTTTTTGAGTGATTTGTATTGTATTGTATTCTCACTGCATATAACAATATTTTGCTGAAAGCAGATTCTTGCGATAAAAAAAAAACAAAAAAATGTCCGACAGACGGACGGCACAGTTTGTTTACTTTGTTGTGCACTGAAAAAAAACAAGACAAAGTTATTTAAGTGAATAATTTAACACCGAGACTTAAAATAATCGTTTGTAATTAACAATCAGCAGAAGAATTGTACGAATTGAAAAACGCGAGTGGCAAAGAATAAATTAAAAACACAAAAATTGCGCGGTGTTACTTGGTTATTTTTGTTTTTTGACGGACGGCAAAATTCAGGCACTGAGTTCGCGTTTGCAACTTGAGTACAATTTAAAATTGTGTTTTGACGATTAATTGCAAATAAAAATCGGTAACGAATAAAATTCTGTAGAGAAAATTTAATGTTAAAAATTTGCAATATCAAAAAACGAACGCCATTACTAAATTTTGTAATTGTTGCAAAAAACCGAAATTCGCGAAGTTCTTTTTCTTTTAATTTAAATTTTATTAATTCTATTTTCTTTTTTTTGTTATTATTAAATTTTTTTCGCATTAATTACACGACACAAGCACTGAGACGTAAGTAAATTAAAGAAAATCAACGCACTTTTTCTCTCGTTGAAAGCTAGTAAGTTGTTTGTTGATGTGATTTAAGTTGATTGTTGAAAATTGTCTTCTTGGTTTTAAATCCTTTCAGGCTATCCGGCTCGTTTGGACCATGATTAAATTCGCTTGTGTGGAATTAGGAGATGCTTGTGCAAATAAGTTGCTGGAACGCTGGACGGACACAAAGGTTAAGCCGAAGTGTATAAAATTCTGGTGCAATACGTGCTCACAGAATTTTATACAAAGGAAATAAAAACAAAGAAGGTGATTAAGTATAATTCCAATATGTTGGATGTTTTTAATGACTTTATTTATGGTTTATTATTAATTATTCCTTACTTTTTGCAAGGTTTGATAATATTCCGGAGGAAAATTTGTAGAAAAGCTGCCAATGATGATGCGAAATCTCAAGATATCTCTTCGTTCGGATAAACCGAAGGACCAGCAATTCGATCGCGGTAAGCGATATTACATCGGTCAGTAAGGCAGTTAACAAAAAGGTAGTTACATATTATTTAGCTTAAGTAAGTAGAATAATATTATTACTTAGGGTTTAGGTATAAACAGATACGATGATTTTTTTCAGCACTATCTTCTTTGATCCACCTTGGACACCAGATGGTGTTGTAGTACAAATTTTTACAAAATCGTAAATTTTTAGTGGTTTTCTTAGGTTAGATATGCAAATATTTACAAAATATAAAATACTTCTTAAATTATGTAATATGAAAAAAATGTCCGTTATTTTGACATCAAAAACATGAACATATCTTGAAAACTATGAAAAATGTTACTACAACGATTTATTTAATGCAACATCGTTGCTCAAAACTGAGACAAAAACAATCAGAAATTTAATTTTGTGACTTTCGATTCAAATATCTCCGCTGCTTTTTTGTACATTTTGTTAAATATTTTTTTGTCTTAAAGCTTCATCAAAGTACTATGAAAACCTCATTGCAATAATATCGTTAGTTGAGTATATATATTTTATATATTTTTTTCAAAAAAGGTCTGAAATATTGGAGTTTTCCTCAAAAAAAGGCTACAAAATTGTTTTTGTTTTAAAAATAATTTAAATTCAAATTCGCAAATTTTCAACTCCATTTAAAAATTATAACATTTATAGGCGAAAATTATTTCAATTTTACGCAAAAACTTAAAACCAACAAGCATTTTTTTCCAATATTGTGTTTATATATTTGAAAAAATATACAAGCTAAAAAATTAATTTATTAGAAAAAATTATCTTACTATCTCTTACCAATCAAAAGTAATAGCCAATAATCTTTATCCAAAATATATATGTATACAAAAAGCAAAACGCTGTCTGTGTGATGGCTGGAAACTTCAAATATACTGAGCCGATAGAGCTGAAATTTTGGCAGTACATTTTTTTCAAGTACGGATGGCTAAAATTTCTGTCACAACCCCTTTTTCCGCCCAAAAATCCATAAAAATGCTATATTTCCTACGGTTTTCGTCGATTTGGCTACATTTTGGTAATTTAGTTTGTATGTTCACTGTCGGAAACTGTACTAAAACTGGGTAATGTCCATCTATTTACTAAAAAACTGGGATGAGCATTATGTAAGGGAGTGTGGCTCCGCCCATACAATTTGTATATTATCGAATAGCTTGGAAAGTAAAAGTAGCGGTACTTACATACAAACTCTACATGGAGTTACTATTTGGTGATCTCCTGCTACTGGGAAACTGTAACGGTCAGTGGAAAATGACAGTGGTGTCAAACTATGAGTTTAAGAAAAGTTTTGAATACATCTATTATGTTCCCATATAGTTGCAAGGTGCAGCAACGCGCGCCGGGAAAAGGCTAGTATATTATAGTATTAACACCTATTCTATCTAATATTCTAAATGGGCCCTTATAAGGTAATTGATTTTTCTTTTTTTCTTCCAATCTTCTACTTTAAGTAAAACTAAGTTTCCTATATCTGCTTTTAATGTATTCGTATAACCTAAATTCTTATTAGTACGTTTTTCTTTGGCTCGTATAAGCATTGCTTTGGCCTTATTTAGGGCAAAATTTAATCTAGCAAGCATCTCGCTCAGATAGTTGTCAAAATCATAAAACTTTGTTTGTGACTCATAAATGTCATTTGGTAAGCATGGTAGTTTTCCGTAGACTAATTCATGTGGTGTGTACCCTGTGTCTATGTGGAGGGTTGTATTGTATGTGAAAGTAAATTATGGGATCCACTTGTCCCATTCGTGGTCAGTAGTTGATGTCAATAAACACTCGTTCAGTACCCTGTGGTTTCTTTCAAGAGAGCCTATCGTTTGGTGATGGTTTGGTGTTGAAAAGTTTTGTTTAATTTTTTAAAGTGTGCATATGTTACGCATTAACTAGTTTTTAAATTCAGTCCCATAAATGTTATTTTAACACCTGAAAGTGGCCGTATTTCAGAATTTCTTGCTCAACTAATGTTCTTGCAACAGTGCCTGAATCTTTGTTGACATTGGGTGTGCAATTACAAATTTTGTTATTTCGCATTGTACTGCCAATATGTAGCGGTACTCGTTTGAAATTCTTAATGGTCCTAAAACTATTGCTAGGGGTGTTTGTCAGCGTGAGTGGCTCTATTGTGTGAAGTGTTTTTTTACTTTTTGCGCATATGTCACAACTTGACACACATTTCTTTACCATCTTGCTCATGTTTTTCTAAACATATCGTTGTTTGAGTTTTATAAGTATTTTTCTGATACCTAAGTGGCCGTTATTATGGTAGTCGTTAATTAATTGAAATTTCGTTAGGTCGTCTTGTATCCTTTTTGGTGGTTCGTAAATGAGTATTCTTAATTCAGGAGTTTTTGTTTTCTTGACGCTTTCTAGTACTTACTTACTTACTAACTTATGTGGCGCTTACAACCGTAAGTCGGTTTTGGCCTCGTGTAAGAAATTGCGCCAGCCATTTCTATTTTGCGCTTGCTGGCGCCAGTTGGAAACACCAAGTGTAGTCAGGTTATCCAACACCTGATCCTTCCAACGAAGATGTGGGCGTCCTCTTCTGCGTTGACCACCACCGGGCACCGAATCGAATATTTTTTTCGCTGGAGCGTCGTTTTCTATTCGCTCAAGATGACCTAGCCAGCGGAGCCGCTCGATTTTAATACGCTTAACTATGTCGATGTCAGCGTACAGCTCATACAGCTCGTGGTTCCATCGAATTCGGTACTCGCCATTGACGCAGATTGGAGCGAAGATCTTACGAAGGATCTTTCTCTCGAAGGCTCCCAAAGTCTTTTCATCAGAACTGCTCAACGTCCAGGTTTGTGCTGCATATAATAGGACGGGCATGATTAGTGACTTATAGAGCGTGAGTTTTGTTCGTCGAGAGAGGGCTCTGCTTCTCAATTGCCTACTCAACCCAAAGTAACACCTGTTGGCAAGAGTTATCCTTCGCTTTATCTCAATACTGACATCGTTGAAAGAGTTTACGCTGGATCCCAGGTAGACGAAGTCCTTAACAACCTCGAAGGAGATGTTGTCAACAGTGACGTGGTTTCCAAGACGCTGGGACTGTTTATTTGTTGACACTAGGTATTTCGTCTTATCTGCGTTCACTGCAAGACCCATTCGACTCGACTTTTTCGCTAACCTGGAGAATGCTGCACTGACTTCGCGCGTATTATGGCCAATGATATCGATATCATCAGCATACGCCAGCAGCATAATACTTTTGTAGAATATCGTGCCACTGCGTCTCAAATCAGCAGCTCGGATGATCTTCTCCATCATTAGGTTGAAAAAGTCGCACGATAAGGAATCACCTTGTCTAAAACCTCGTTTGGTATCGAATGGAGGAGTGAGGTCCTTCCCGATTTTAACTGTGCTGCTGGTGTTGCTCAGTGTCATTCTGCAAAGACGGATGAGCTTTGCAGGAATACCAAATTCAGACATGGTGGAATATAGATGATTCCTTATTGGACTGTCGAAGGCGGCTTTGTAATCGACAAAAAGATGGTGTGTGTCGATTTGTTTTTCTAGGGTCTTCTCCAAGATTTGTCGTAGCGTAAATATCTGGTCTATGGTGGATTTGCCAGGTCTGAAGCCACACTGATAAGGTCCAATCAGCTGGTTTACGATGGGCTTCAGTCTTTCACATAGTACGCTCGACAGAACCTTATATGCGATATTCAGAAGGCTTATCCCACGGTAGTTGGCGCAAATTGTGGGATCGCCTTTCTTGTGGATTGGGCAGAGCACACTGAGGTTCCAATCGTTTGGAATGCATTCTTCCGACCATATTCTGCATAGAAGCTCATGAATGCATTTAAATAGAGCTTCGCCTCCATTCTTGAAGAGCTCAGCAGGTAAGCCATCGGCTCCTGCGGCTTTGTTGTTTTTAAGCCGAGCTATAGCTTTCAAGACTTCACTATGGTCGGGCAGCGGAACTTCAACGCTGTCGTCCAAAATTGGGGATTCCGGGATATCATCTCTATTGGCGGGATTGTTGTCGTCGTCGCCATTCAGAAGCCTAGAGAAGTGTTCCCTCCACATCATCAGTGTACTCTGGATATCTGTCACTAGATTCCCATTTTCATCCTTGCAGGAAGAGGCCCCGGTCTTGAAACCATCGGCCAGGCGTCTTATTTTTTCGAAAAATTTTCGGACCTCATTCCTGTCACCATGCATCTCAATTTTCTCCCACTCACGCATTTCCGCTTCCCTTTTCTTTCGCCTGAAAATGCGTCTCTCTTCCCTCCTCTTCTCTTTGTATCGCTCTTTAGCAGCACGCGTTACAACCGACTGCAGGGTGGCTTTGTAGGCGGCGTCTTTTTTTGCAGTGGCGTCGCGACACTCTTGGTCGTGCCACTGGTTTCGGCGAGGGCGGTGATAGCCAATCACCTCTTCGGCAGCCGTACGCATAGAGTGGGAAATATGATTCCACTGCGCGCATATATCGTCGATCGGAGGAGTGCTTTCTTGAAGCAGGAGTGAGAGTCAAGTAGCGAAGTCTTCGGCTGTTTGCTTTGATTGCAGCTTTTCGACGTCTAGCTTTCTCTGTGCTAGATTGCGTGCATTCTTGGTTGCACACAGATGTGTACGGATCTTGGCTGCGACAAGATAATGATCCGAGTCTATATTGGCACCACGGATCGTGCGTACATCTAAAACACTGGAAGAGTGCCTTCCGTCAATCAAAACGTGATCAATTTGGTTGCGCGTCTTTTGATCAGGAGACAGCCAAGTTGCTTTATGAATATTGAGATGCTTGAATCTAGTGCTACTAACGACCATGTTTCGCGCTGCGGCAAAGTCAATCAGCCTCATTCCGTTATCGGAGGTATTGTCGTGGAGGCTGAACTTTCCGACTGTTGGACCAAAGATATTTTCTTTTCACACCTTGGCGTTGAAGTCACCAAGCACGATTTTTATGTCGTGGCGGGGGCTGCGCTCATAGGCATCTTCAAGGCGTTCGTAGAAGCTGTCTTTGGTCTCATCGTCTTTGTCTTCTGTCGGAGCGTGCGCACAAATCAGGCTTATGTTGAAAAATCTTGCCTTGACACGGATTATGGCAAGTCGTTCGTTCACAGGTGTGAATCGCAGAACATGGTGTCGTAGTCTCTTGCCAACCACGAATCCGCATCCAAATTCGTGCTTCTCCGCATGGCCGCTGTAGTAGATATCACAGGATGCTTGCCGTGAGCAACCCTGTCCCTTCCATCGCATTTCTTGGATTGCAGTGATATCAGTGATATCAGAAAGTGACGCTTTCTAGTATTTTTATATATTCTTCTTTAAACTTTTATTTGTAAATAATTGGAATATTTTATCGTTGGTGGTTAGCGCTAGCTCTTTAATATTCTCATTTTTCATTTTAGATACTAATTTCTTCAGAATCGGCTCTAGAGTCGCTGAATCATCATTAGATCTCGCATGCATATTTTTGTTATATTTATTTATTGTTGATGATAGCTTCATCGATGTCGAATCTGGATTCGTCGATTTATCGCTTCATTGCACGTGCACTTTATCATTAATCATTTCGATAGATTTACAAATTGTAAATTTTTATATTTTTTACGTTAGTAATAGATGTACAATCCCATATCTGAAGTTAATCAGATTGGGTGTTGTCACCATCTAAAAAGATTTCTTCATTACTATCCTCTTTTTTTTAATGGCTTCTTTATTTGCGATGCCTCTTGTAATAATTAACGTTCTTTTTACTTTTTCAACGTTTTCTTGTGGTATCATTTCTTTTAAAGTCTCAGAGTCTAGTTGGATTCTTGAGAGTGCGTCTGCGTTAGTGTTCATACTACCTTTTTTGTATATTATATCATAGTCATACACTAAGGGAAATAACGCATATTAGCATTATCCACGCCTGAGTATAAATTTTATTTAAATATTTACGTGGATTAACCGAATGTTTTCCGTACAACTCGTTTTTTCCCGTATTTGAATTTTATTTATACCACACACATACACACATATTCCATACAACAACAGCAACGCACACGTACACACATATTCCAACAAGCAGCAACAGCATCGCACTCGGTTCCTACAGTTTATTTCTTGCAG
Source organism: Pherbina coryleti (assembly GCA_943735915.1). Taxonomy (NCBI): domain Eukaryota; kingdom Metazoa; phylum Arthropoda; class Insecta; order Diptera; family Sciomyzidae; genus Pherbina; species Pherbina coryleti. Next base: position 87,133,496 of record OX030948.1, read on the forward strand.
TTGCAGGTTTCATATAGTTCTCATTTAGTTATTGTTGCAAGGGTAATATAGCCTGGATTTTTGGTAAAGAAATGAAATAACGTAGGGTGGAGTGACAACTTAATATTTGCTCACAAATATCTTCCACCGGTTGTCAATTACCTACATATTTTGCTTCTAATTTTATATAATACTTTTTCTTCCTCTAATTTATACTGTTTTTGACACTTGGTGCCTTAATATTGCATCAACTGTCAAAAATAGTATAAATTAGAGAACGAAAAAAGTGAAACAGAGAATTGAGGGACGCAATATTCAATTTAAATATGTTGTTTTTTAAATTCAATATTTTTATATAAATTTTCTTTAAATGCGATAGTTTTATTTTCAAATAGTAGATATTTGAAAGATATTTTAAAAAATTCGTGCATAATTTTAATATATTTTTTATAATAATTAAACAGATTTAAATATTTTATTTAATTAAAAAAGTATTCAAATAAATTTGAAATATTTACGTAGTCGATTTATGCAAATGCGTTATTGGTGCAAAATTTACTCGCTTTTTGGATAAATTAAATAAGTTTTTGGATAAATTTAATATTTGTTCTCTTAGTGTAGTCATAGTCGTATAGATCTAGTCGAATCCTAGTCATTTTTGAGGAAGGGTTTTTGTGAGAAAATAAGGAGATCAGTGGTCTGTGGTCAGTTATCACTGTAAACTTTCTACCGTAAAGATATGGCTTGAAAATGTTTATTCCCCAATGAATAGCTAATAATTCTTTTTCAATGACTGGTTTATTCAAGTCATGTTTTTGGAAAAATTTGCTTGCATAAGATATTAGTAAATCTTTTCCTATTTAACCTTGCGATAATACCGCGCCTAAAGCATAATTTGAGGCATCAGTCTTTAAAATGAAAGGTTTGCTAAAATCTGGGTATTGTAGTAAAGGTGGAGTTATTAATTAGTCCTTCAGTGTATCGAAAGCTATTTGATGTTCTTCTGTCCAAGTAAATTTTGTGACTTTCTTAAAGAGCGTATTTAGGCTCTTTGCAATGTATGCGAAGTTTGGAATGAATCTTCTATAATAGTTGGAGAATGCGACGAATCGCCTAACTTCGTCTGCATTTTTTGGAACTGGATAATTTTTTACAGTATCGTATTTGGCTGGGTCAGTCCTGACTCCTTCACTCGTAATAAGATGTCCTAAATAAACTACTTCTGGTCGCAAAAAACAACATTGTGTCTTTGAAGTCTTTCTAAAACTTTTACTAAATTTTTGTTGTAGTGATTTATGCTAAATTATAGTATAGAAAAGCATTTGGTTCTAAATCTGCTAGTCAAAAGTGAGCATGCGTTGGAAACTGTTTGAAGAGATTTTCAGTCCGAAAGGAAGTCGCTTGAATTGAAAATGTCCGCACAGTCTATACCCTGCGCTCATCGAGAACAGTCGTTACTAGTTTTTGCTCCTCTTTCGTTATCATAATAACAAAATAGCAATAGGCAATCGACAGTTGTTGTAACGGAGTGTTAATTTTCTGTAGTACACAGTATTCTTTTTTGTAGTGCTATTATTAGTAAATAGTTATTAAAAAGTTATAGAAGTATGGCCTCCTCCTCGGAAGGTAACTATTACTCACTTCTAGATCCAGACGGTGCTTACACAAATCCCACTTCCAAACGTAAGAAAAACAACAACTTTAATTTACATAACAACAGCGATTTTCCAAACTTGGGACACAGCCACTCTTTCAACAAAAATACAACTCCAAAATATTTAATTATAAAAAATAAAAACGTCGACAAACCAATTAAATCCCTCAATATTTTTTTGGTCACAAAAGCCTTAGAAAGCATAAGCGCTGATAAGCTAGAAAAAATTGCATACACACGTGAAGGTGACCTGCTTATTCTGACAAAAAACGAACCCCAAGCTAATAAATTTCTAAAAGCCTCGCAACTCTCAAATGTCTGTGCCATATCAGCGAGCTTACATCCAACCCTTAATACGGTACGAGGTGTTATATATGCTCCTCCTCTCGTAAATTCAAGCCAAGAAGAAATTGTGGATGACCTTAAAGACCAATCTGTAGTGGAATGTCAAAAAATCACGAAATTTTCCGAAAACAAAGTACTAAACACTCCATTACACATTATTTCTTTTAATCGCTTTGAATTGCCAGCTGAGCTAAAAATTGGTTTTCTAAACTACAAAGTTGATCCATATATTCCGGCACCTTTACAATGCAAATTGTGTTTCAAACTGGGTCATACCAAAAAGCACTGTAAATCTGAACCAAAATGCGAAGTCTGTTCAACAAGCATCCACGATCCCTCACCCTGTTTAAAAGTAGAATGCATAAACTGCAATCAGCAACACAGATCAAGCAACAAGAACTGCCCAACGTTAAAAAAACGTAAAGAAATTCTAAAAACAAAAAAATTAAACAAGTGTTCTTACACAGAAGCAACAGAATTAGTAAACGAAAAAACAACAACAGTCATGCCTATACCCACAGAAACGCTAGACGAAGCAATAAAATTTAGACAAAAAAGAATGCAACATAGAAAATTTATCAATACAAACAAAGAAAACTCAGAAACTTGCCTAACTAAGATCAATAACTCTTCCACTAGTTCACTCTCTCCAAGTAGTACTTCTACTCTACCATCATAAATTATCATTTCAAACTCACTCCCATTAAAAGCTCAAACTACAACAAGCACTTTCATAACCACTTCAACATCAACTTCTTCAAACATCATCGCAAGCTCTCTTTCTTCAAACTCAACTTCCTCTACCACAAAAAATCAAACATTACAACAAAATAAAAGTACACCGCTCAAATCAAAACCAAAACTCGCCTCATATATGAACACCAAACTGACCTCCACAAAAACCAAAATAAATTCTACAGCTCTGGACTCAGCACTCTCCACATCCTCTCTTAACCCTTTCAACTCTTCTCGTTTATCAACAATGGATTTAACTCAATCAGATACCTCGCCAATATCCGATGAAGAAATGACATAATAATTACATGAATGCTCTCTTTGGTTTTTTGGTAAACTTCTGAAGAGCATTTTTGTTCTTTTTTTTTTTTTGTTTTGCTTCATTTATTATTGTATGGTTCTCAAAATTCTTCAGTGGAATTTAAATGGATTTTTCAATAATTTACACGAACTTCAGCTTTTAATAAAAGTGCATTCACCGGATATTATCGCTCTTCAAGAAACCCACTTAAAATACAACCAGACAAAACCTTTTTTTTTGAAAAAATATAATTAAAATTTTGCTAATCTCTATAACACTAACCGCTGTAAAGGCGGAGTTGCAGTTTTAGTCAAAAAAACAATAGAGCACAAATTTTTAACACTTCCAGACAACATTCAAGCAGCAGCAGTAGAAATCAAGCACGATATAAAATTAACAATTCTTTCTATTTATTTTCCACCATCTGATAGTTTGACTCTTACCAAGTTAACCTCAGTCTATAGCAACATATTTACACCTTCACTTATTTTCGGTGATTTTAATGCTCATAGCATTCTTTGGGGCTCTCCTCACACCAATTGCAGAGGTAAGACTATAGAATCTTTTTATTTGCAAGAAAATCTCTCGCTACTTAACGACTGTTCGCCTACCCACCTCACCACGCACTCTACTTTGTCACATGTAGACCTCTCTCTTGCTTCGTCTAACATTGTACCCTTTTTAAATTGGAAAGTAGCCAGTCATCCACATGGGAGCGATCACTCTCCAATATTTATAACTTACATAAATCGGTTCTCTAACTCCTCAAACTTAAGTAAAAAAAATATCTGTCGATTCAAGCTGTCCGAAGCGAAGTGGGAGCAGTTCCAAAATATTGTTAGTAACAAAATAAAGAACACTCAAGTTACACAAAATACCAACAGAGACGCTTCAGTTTTCCACAAAATAGTTATTTCTGCTTCAAATGAATCAATTCCACATATACCTGTTCAACACAATTTTCCAAAATCAGTTTACTGGTGGAACAAAAGTCTGAATAGTCTCCGTACAATCAAACAAAACCTTTGGCACACTTTCAAAAACAATTTTTCAGTTGACACCCTACTAGCCTACAAAAGGGCAAACGCAATCTTTAAACGGGAGGTCAAGAGGACAAAGCGTGATTCGTTCTATGCGTTTACATCAGAAATTAACCCTTTCACTTCAACTAAACTCATTTGGAATAAAGTGAATAATAGGCTTTATGGTAGAAAGACAACTTTCACAGTTAACAATTTAGTAAACAATGATGGTTCAACAATCTCGGACCATACCCATATAGCAAGCACTTTTGCTAAAGAATGGTCCGTCTATTCCCAAGATACTAACTTTAACCCGAAATTTATTGAATTAAAAAACAACTGGAACGCCGAAATTAACTACTCTCTCAGTAGTTCTGCAGAGTCCATTGAAGCCGATGTCTCCATAATAGAGATCAATATTGCTTTAAATTCAGTAAAAGGCAAAACACCTGGTTTCGTTAAAATAAACTATCCAATGCTCAAAAATTTACCACCCGTTGCTAAACTTCGTCTATTGCAAATATACAACAATATCTTTAAATCGAGCATCATACCTCAAGAATGGAAGAATGCAACAATCATACCATTACCAAAGCAACACAAACCCTCAAACAATTTAACAAGTTATCGTCCGATCTCCCTTCTTTCTTGTACAAGTAAATTACTTGAGAAGATAATAGCTAACAGTCTAGGGTGGTTTCTTAATATTAACTGTTTGATTCATGCTAACCAAGTTGCGTTTAGAAATAGCAAAGGTACAATTGACGCACTTTTATTTCTTGATCATAAAATTGCGAATGCTTTATCAACAAAAAATCATATTTCAATTATTTCAATTGATTTTGAAAAAGCTTTCGACAGAATCGGCTGCCACACTATTTTAAACCAACTCCAAACATGGAAGTTAGGGAAAAACATTATAAATTTTGTTAGAAATTTTCTCTCAAACAGGAAAATAAGGGTACGAATAAATGCATCGCACTCTCAACTCTTTCCACTTTATAATGGAATCCCTCAAGGATCTCCACTCTCGGTAATCTTATTTCAGATTGCATTTGAAGCACTTAACAAAATCATTACTAAACATAAGTTCTTCAGTCACTGTATCTACGCAGATGACTTATACCTTACTGTCAAATACAGAGATGAAATTCAATTGCAATCTGAATTTAGATTGCTTATCGATGAGATAAATTCGTGGTGCACAAGTTCTGGTGCTATTATTTCTATAACTAAGAACATGGTTTTGCATATTTGTAGGAAAAGAAATTGTACTCCGTTAAATTTAACTATAAACAATACTAATATTGATTTTGTAAATAATCTTAAAATATTAGGTATGATATTCAATTGTAAGTATAAATGGTCTTCACATATAGAGTATGTAAAAAAATCACTTGTAAATATGTAGATCAAACTTGGTTAAATGTCTGACAAATTTTTGTAGCAATACAGATCCATCGGTGTCAGTTCGAGTTGTCAAAGCACTCATACTCTCGAAAATCGACTATGGTCTAGTGATTTATGGACACACAGCTAAATCCCATTTACGCAAACTTCAGTCAGTATATAATGCCGCCGCTCGTTACTGTATAGGCGCTTTCCGTTCTACTCCGATAACGAACATACTGACAGAGACAGGACTACCTACCATAGAACACCGAGTAAAAACACTAACTGCTAAACTTATCCCTAAAATATTAATGCCCACTGATAGAATGTTTCCAAAGAACCTTAATAAAAAACGAAAAGTTCCATCAACACTTCACCATATAAACGAAACACCAGTAAAAATTGGATTTGAAGTAAAGACACAACTGAAAGATTTATCTTCCCAGCCACCATGGAACCTAAGAAAGCAGAGTTTCATCAACAATCTCGACAATTACCAAAAAACTCCACGAATGCTGCCGCCTATATCAGCCATTTTGAAGAAACCGCCAATCACTTCCAAAACTGGCACTTCTTCTATACTGACGGTTCAAAAACCGACTCTGGTGTTGGTTATGCTGTTGTGAATGACAAGTTCGAAATTATCAGGTCAGTCCAAATTAATTCTTACTGCTCAATCTTTACCGCAGAATGTGAAGCAATTTTTTATGCTATTCAATTTTGCAAATCTCTAAGAGGTAAATACATCATATGCTCAGACTCGCTATCCACCATAAAAGCTGTTGAAAATACCCGCAATCAAAATGAAACCGTAATTAAAATACGTGACATGCTAATAAAACACCAAAACAAATTGAAATTAATGTGAGTACCAAGCCACATTGCCATAAAAGGTAACAATATCGCAGATGAAGGCGCTAAATATGCAACCAAAGCCCCAGTAGAACTTCAATACACGTATAATAAATCTGATTATATGCATGCAATCAACAGTTTTTTCTTGAACGAACTTAAACAGAACTGGACCTACTACACTCACCACTATAAAAAAACTAACCAGAACGGAAAAGCACCTATTTATCCACCAAACTGTCAAAGAAAACATATTCAAAAATATGCCAGGCTAAGAATGGGACATACACTTCTTACACACCAACACCTTATGAAGGCCGTAGGCTGAAGACCTTAGTTGTTAGTGCCTAGATTAAAAGTTTGTTTATGTAATTTATTATGTAAATAAAGTTTTAATAATAATAATAATAATAATGAAAATGTCCGTTTGTTGTAGAGAAAGCTGTCAAAGGTCGAAATTTGTTTGTCGCGGCACTTTCGGCACTTGTTTTTTTTATATTTTATAAATCGTATTATAATCGCGCACACTTAGTTAATTATTTACTAATTTGCCGGCACGATAGCGAATTTGTTAAGATTAATTAATTTTTAACAACAGCTGATCGGTTTTTGCTGTAGATTGTATGTGCATAATAGTGCTGACGACGAGAGTTGCCACCTGCTCAGCGGAGACGAGTGTGGGTATTTACACAACGAAATTCTTAACGCGAAAGAAAACGATGCAGGTGCGTTTGATACGACTTTTTAAGCAAAGTCTTATCAAACTTATGCACAGTGGGACGAAAAGATGAACCGAATGACAAAAAAAAGAAATATTAGTATATTAAAATATTTCGATTAACCCTGCAGTAGTCGCGTACCTAAATGTGACGAGAGTGGTCGCGCGGATTACATATGTAATCCATGTTTTAAAGTTTAAAATAAGAGATGGCAATTTGAAAATGCTTAGTTATTTGTTTTAATTTTTATTATTACTTTATTTTATATTATATTTATTTAAAAAACAACATAAACATAATTCTTATAGTACGTAAAATCAATGAATATCGGTTGCAGACAATTGTGAAATTCATAATTTTGCATGACTGGATTACATATGTAATCCGCGCGACTACTGCAGGGTTAAATAAAAGTTGTATTAAAAAAAAATATCACGAAAGGAAAAAAAAAATAACCCAATTTTTGGGTCGCACTCTAGTTGCGGGTCCAAAGAGATGACTTGGACCCTCTCACAATTCCACCGGTGGAATTTATTTTACCTGTTCTTGGCGGAACTAGGCTCGACTGCGAGGGGCCTCATAAAAAAAAGCGCCAAAGCGAACACGGAGCAAAAGGGATAAAAAAAGCGTGGTAACACAAAAAACAACCGGACAATCGAAAAGTTAAAATACTGTGTGTGGTGATCGCACCACCACACACAAACACATACAAAAATACACCAAAAAGAATAACAAGGTATTCCTTGATTTTTTTTTCAGGTCCTGGCCTTTAGGTCCTTCTCCTCGCTCTAGCGGCTCCTGATCCAAAATCCCACGGACTCCGTTTGTCCTGGTGGGCTCAACAGCGTCACTGGAACCACTTCACTATATAGATATACTAGCTTTTTCCCGGTGCGCTTTGCTGCACCTTATCTAGATAAGTACCGGAAAATGTTGCACATATTGTACTCGAAACAGGGGTCCTTCATAAATTACTTGACCGATTTTCAATTTTTGTTTATCCCCCTCCGGTACTCTTCGTAGTGCATTTCCCCTATAAAGTAACGTAGTATATGGAAAAAAAAATAAATTGATTAAAAAATATTCGAAAATAGAAAAACATAACTGTCGAAAAGCAAGTAAAGAAAAATTATGCCCTTACTATACATGCCAATAGTTAACAGTCAATTTAGAGGGTTAAACATGAAGATGTAAGGATGAAAATGGTTTAAAATTGTGGTATATTTCTACACGCTGTATCTATTTTTAGAATGCCACTGTAACGGCTGAACCTATTGATGGCTTTACGCCGTACTTATGAAAAAGGAAAGAGATTTTGTTTTTGTTTGTTTTTAGACTTTTGGACTTAGCACAAGACTAACTCTTTATTCAATTCTTCAGATCTATATAAATTAAAAATACCAGTATTTTTCTTCTATACTGCAGCCAAAACTCCTCCCCATATTTTCACATACATTGAAATTAAAAGTAGCCAAAACCAATTAATTAATATATTGAGCAATTTCTTTACATTTACAAATTCTTTGTTTTCTTTCATTCTTACACTTCAAATAATTACTATTGCTGCGCTTGCAATTTTAATGCAGCAACATTACTTGCGCCAGTCGCGATGTAATATGAATCGTTTGACCCAGTGCAGAAATGAACATAAACAAAACGAAAATTAGTTTGTTGATTGTCATCGACTCAAATATTTATTGTACCGTGGGCTGGCTGTGCTATGACACTACACCCTTACCCTTCAGCGAAAAATTATTACTTGAAAGAATTTTTAAAGATTGGAGAGATGTTTGGAGCAGTTTACATATGTAGTTTACAAAAATGTTTTTTATTACTTATATTATTACTAAGGAGAAATAGATAAGATATTTAGTTCTAAATTTATTTTTCCTTATATATACCTACTTAATAAATATGCCTATATTTTCTAAATATATATTTTATATGTATATGCAAGTTGTTTTTCAAGAACTTATTATTTTTTTTTTTTTTTTTTTTTTTTTTTTCATTTATTAGGGAATTACTTATTTAAATTAAATTTATCTTCTTAGTTACTTCTTATGTATTTCTTTAAAATATTGTTGTGCAACAACTTATTTTTACCGTTAACCTCTACTAGTGAATTTACACCTAATCTATCAATTATCTTATATGGTCCATGGTATGGGCTTTGTAATTTCTTTTTATTTTTTAAACCTATAAAAACTAAATCACCTATTTCTAATGAAGCTTCATTCTTATGTCTATCATACTCTATCTTTCTCTTATGTTTAACTGTTTTAATCATATTTCTAGCTCTATCAACCGATGTCTTTAACCTTATTTTTAATTCATTACTATAGTCTTCTAAATTATATATTTTATCATGTTCATTTAAAATATCACTCGGAAGTGATGGTAATTTTCCAAATATAAGTTCATATGGGGAATATGATGTATCTACATGTGGTGTGGTATTGTACGCAAATGTGTAGTACGGAACCCATTTATCCCATTCTTGGTCATCCACAAATGATAATAAATATTCGTTCAGAACCCTATGATTTCTTTCTAAAGCTCCTATAGTCTGATGATGGTACGGAGTTGAGAAAATTTGTCGCGTGTCGAGTAATTTACATATGTTTGCCATTAACACATTTTTAAATTCTGTGCCGCAGTCAGATCTAAGGATCTTGAAACATCCGTATTTAAGTATGAACTGTTCTACTAGAGTTTTTTCAATAGTCTTTGCTTCTTTTGTCTCAATAGGATGTGCTACTATAAATTTTGTAAGGTCGCATTGGATAGTCAAAATGTATCGATTTCCATTAGAAAATTTTAACGGGCCTACTGTGTCTATAGATATATTTTCAAAACTTGTTGTCGGTGTATTCGTAACTATTAAACCTTCTTTAATATGTCTGTTTACTTTATTTTTGTGACATTTTTCGCAGTTGTTTATGTAATCTTTAACCATTTTTCTCATATTCTTCCAGATGTATCGTTGCTTCAATTTTAAAATTGTCTTTCTGATTCCTAAATGACCTCCTGTTCGAGTATTATGATATTCATCTATCAATTTGTATTGTTGCAGTGTACTTTCTATATGTCGTGGAGCTTTGTAAATTAATATCTTTATAGGCGAGGATTTATTCATTTTCAACTTGTTGTACTTTTCTTTGAATGCATTCATTTTAATATTCTCAAATATATAATCTTTGTCACAAAGGGCTAGCTCCTTTATCTGTGATCTATTTAATAAACAATGTAGTTTCTCCAACATCGAATCTAGTTTCGAAGGGTCATCGCAACATGTTATGTGCACTTCATTATTATTTATATTCATAGTAACGTTACTCTTTTCTTTAATAAAAAATTTTAATTTCATTGCTCTTCTTACGTCATTAAAGGATGTGCATTCCCAAATATAGAGGTGATCAGTCTCTTTATGAGATGTGCTGTTCCTGTTAACACGTTCTTTGGTACCCATAATCATTTCACTCGCTTGATTGTCATTTCTTTCCTCATTTTCGTTATTGCTCCTTTTACTTACTTGTTTTGTTTTGCTCCTTGTTATTGCTAATACTTCTTTTTCACTGCTCATAGGAATCATATTTTTTAAAATTTCGCTGTCATATTTTATTCTGGATAATGCATCTGCGTTAGTGTTCATTTTGCCTTGTTTGTATGTAATTTCAAAGTCATAATCAGACAAATCTAATCTGATTCTGGTCATTTTGGACGATGGGTTCTTATTTGAAAATAGAGAGACTAGTGGTCTGTGGTCAGTCACTACTATAAATTTTCTTCCATATAGGTAGGGTTTGAAAAAGTTTATGCTCCAGTGTATTGCTAGGAGTTCTTTCTCTATGACCGGTTTGTTTATATCATGCTTTTGTAATGACTTACTAGCGTATGATATTGGCAGATCATGTCCAATCTCTCCTTGCGAGAGAACAGCTCCTAATGCAAAATCGGATGCATCAGTAGTTACGATAAATGGCTTCTCAAAATTTGGGTACTGTAGGACTGGTGAATCAACAAGTTTAATTTTTGTGTATAAAAATTATTAGTCGTTAAATTTTCTCCTTCAAGATGGAAAATAGATTGATGTCTTCTAAATATGTCTTTTAATTCGGTCTCGGTACTGTTGTCTAATTTCAATTCTATCATTAACTTCTTAAAACGTTGTTCGTTTATTTCGTCATTGTGTTCATTTTTTGTTGTCAAGATTGTGTATTCTGTTAGTTTTTCTGTTTTTGGCTTAACTTCATTCAAAATTACTTCTTTATCGTTTACGTTGATAACCTTGATGTGGCAGATACCTTTGGTAGATGCTAAGGAGTTAGATAAAAATACGCCTTCTACGAGTTCTTGATTCAAAATGACACAGTCTTCCGTTATTTCAAGGTTTATTGGAAAGATCATTTCCGTTCTGGGTGGTATTGTGTAATATTCTTGCTTTGGTAGTCTTGTTGAGATAGGTACTACGTAATCCGTTTCGGCTATAGGAATCGTAATAGTGAATGTTTCATAGTCTATCTTACATGTGTATTTTACAAAGAAATCTCTACCAAGAATTCCGTCTGTAGTGATGGGAAAATCGTTATCCACTACGTGAAAATCATTGTTAGCACGGTTATCTCCTAGGCATAATGTTAATTTTGTAACGCCTAAAGAGTATATTTCATCTTTAGTTATGCCTGTTAGTTTGCATTTGTTATCAAAATTTATTTCAAAATTTGCGTTTATTTCTTCGCATATCGAAATGTCTGCTCCCGTGTCTAATAGAAATGTTAAAGCACGATTTGTTTGTGCGCATCTTAGTGTTACGTAATTGGTGAGATTCTCTGATATTAGGCAAATTTTCTTTTTATTTATTGTTGGCCTTCCGGAGGTGCTTGGAAATCTTCCTCCGGGCCATCCATGTTTCCCTGGTGGCTTATTACACGCATATAGTGTCGGTTACTTCCTTGATTGGAGTTCCTCTGATTGTTATTTCTATTGTTGTTATTAGCATATCTTCTTCTATTGCTGTTGTTATATGACGAATGCCTTTTGTTGTAATTATTGTTGTCATGTACAACATTTCTGTTATTGCTGTAGTCAGTGTGGTTATTTCGTTGATATGTATTGTATTTGAAAGTGTTATTGCCTCTAGTGTTATTATATCTATTTATATTCTGAGGGTTGTTTCTGTTATTATAGTTGTTGAACTGTCGATATTGTTGTCTGTTGTGGTGTACACGGTAGCTCAAAATGTGTGAGCTATTGTTTTGAGTGTCTCGTTCGATTTCCTGTGCAATATCCACGGCTGTGTTGAAATCCTTAGGCTGAGCTGCAAATAATGTGGTTTTCAAACGATTCTCTAAACCGTTTTTGAAAATTGTCAGAGCATATTTTTCATTCATTTTTCCTACTACTGCCTTTTGCTCGCTCGTTGCAGTGTTGCCTAGTTCATTTATTTGTAACCTATTAAGTTCTGATACTAAATTTAAAATCTTGTCTTTAAAATTTATTACTGTGTTATTCTTTTGAGTTGTTAATGCTAATTGTGTGTGTACCAGAGCGATTGTAAAATTGCTCTTGTATCTTTCTTGTAACCGTTTCTTGAGTTCTTCGAGTGTTGTTACATCAGGACCTAAAGCTGTTCGAACTGCCGCATTAAGCTTTATACTAGTCACAAATTCTATTAGGCTTATTCTTGCGTCAGCTGTGTAAGATCTGTGTAATAATTCTATGATTTTCAAAAATGGTTCCAGTTCTTTATGTTGTCCGTTGAATATTGGTATGGCCTTAAGGGCTGTTTCTAGATTGAAAGCTGACATGTTGTTTGAGTAACTATTTTCCTCTTCTATTTCTGTTCCTGAACTTTCACTTCCTTGTCTAGGCTTCAAAAACTGGTCTATTGTGCTCACTATCTTATCAAATGTTTCTGTCTCACTTTTGCTAGTCGTATTTTTTACTAGTGTTTCTCTAAGTACTGCTAAATGCTTTTTAGTTTTCTCTTTAAATGTCAATGAATATTTTCTATTTGGAGCCTTACGCAAGTTTGCTAAAAGTTTTTGAACTGTATCTAATTCCATTCAAGTTTGATATTATTTCACAAACATTTGTTGCAGATATATTTAGAGTTACGTTTTTCAAACATATTTTTCCCAATTTTTTTCTTACAAATTTCACATCTGAAACATCTATAATGAAAACTTTCCTTTTCATATGCTAAATACCTTACCTTACCTATATCTATAATCTTTTCTTTGCAATTGGCACAATATTTTTCAAATAGAATGCCGAAACACCCTTGGTAAAAACAATTTGTTGCTGATTTTGGCATAGTAATATTTTATCAAAATTTTACAATTACTATACTCAATATCTTGATGTTTTCTATCAAATTTTTAATCATTATTTTGATGATTAAAAATTTTATAAATTTTTCATTAAATTGTTTTTATTTTAGACTGAATTGTTTATATTGCGCAACATCTGTTTGCGTACATAGTTCTTATAATATCTATTTATTATATACAATATAGTAATAATCATGAAAATAACACTAATGATTCCTACTATGTTTAAAAATCCACTTTTACCGCTGTTGCTGCTGCTGCTGTTATTATTGTTGTTGTTGATTACCTCTTTGGTGCCGAACCAACCCATTTTGGTGTCTGTTGCTCGGACCGTAGTTGAGTTTTTCCAACTCTATTTGTTGTAGTAAACGCTGCTTTTGGGCCAGATCGTTAACCAGTGGTAGGATGTTGTAAATTTCTGTTACCCGTTGTCGTGTGATTACTCGCTTACCACCTCTCACTCTTTTTCGTGTTTTGTCGATTGTTTCTTGTGTGGTGTTACTTCCCTTCCGCCGTTGTTGTCGTTCTTTGTATTTTTCAATGCTTATAGGTTGTGGTCCCGCTGTCTTAGGTGTTGGAATATACACAGCTGTTTCATGTTGTTCTGCCAATGCTTGTGGCACGTATTCTTCTTCGAATTTCCTTGCGTTTGCTGCTGCTCTCTCAAATAGCGCGTTGAAATCGTCCTCTGACATTGATGTTGTAGGCTTGAGAAAAAAAAAATCACAGGATCACAGGATCAAAAAGCTGAATCGCTAGGGCTGTGTTGAGCAGGTTGAAATTTTGGCTCGATCAGATGTTACAGGATCAAAAAATGTGCAGGATCGGTTTGCAGGATCGGTTTGCAGGATCAAAACAATGTGCAGGATCGGTTTGCAGGATCGGTTTGCAGGCTCGCCATGTGGTATATTTCTACACGCTGTATCTATTTTTAGAATATTTAGAATAGAAGAAAGAGATTTTGTTTTTGTTTGTTTTTAGACTTTTGGACTTAGCACAAGACTAACTCTTTATTCAATTCTTCAGATCTATATAAATTAAAAATACCAGTATTTTTCTTCTATACTGCAGCCAAAACTCCTCCCCATATTTTCACATACATTGAAATTAAAAGTAGCCAAAACCAATTAATTAATATATTGAGCAATTTCTTTACATTTACAAATTCTTTGTTTTCTTTCATTCTTACACTTCAAATAATTACTATTGCTGCGCTTGCAATTTTAATGCAGCAACATTACTTGCGCCAGTCGCGATGTAATATGAATCATTTGACCCAGTGCAGAAATGAACATAAACAAAACGAAAATTAGTTTGTTGATTGTCATCGACTCAAATATTTATTGTACCGTGGGCTGGCTGTGCTATGACACTACAAAATGCTGGGTTGTATTAATGTCAATTTTTTCGAGTTTTTTTTATTTTTGGTCACATTACTATATCTGAGACTCACTCCCCCCATTCTGTAATGGCACAAACGCCTCATGAATACCCTTCTCATGGTTATTTACACCATGCGTTAAATGTGGAATGGTCCTTAACGTACGACCTACGTGAACATACCCGCTTGACGTTCGGTTGGCACCCCTGAGGTGACAAAAGATGGCGAATTGCCGAAAATTTAACGAAGATGGCGGATCAACGTTGGCGAAGCAGCGCAGCGATCGGCCATCGTTCTTTTCTTCTGGAGCCGTAAGCGAGGATGGTCGCAAGATCTGCGCGACTTACAGAGTAACACAACAACAACATCAAAATAAGAAGCAATACTGCCAACACCAACAACTGGTTTTTTTTTTTTTTTTTACTCACTGCAACACACGCAGGCGTGGCAGTTAGACAGCAAAAGCAGCAATAAAGTAATAAAACTGCAGCCAGACCTAAATTTAACAGCAGCAACAGTATCAACTGCACCAGCATCATCATCATCAGCAACAGCTACAACAGTAGCCCTAGCGCTACCGCTGTGCCGCTGCAACACCGAACAACGGCCAGAACAGCAACAGCTACAACAGCAGCCCTAGCGCTACCGCTGTGCCGTCACCACAAAACACCCGGAGCTACAACACATCAACAATTTAAAAATGCTGATGAAGGAATTCCGAGTGACCTTGCCATTCACTGCGGAGGAGTGTCAACTTGCACCATTTTGTTTCGGCTGCGGTGGCATCGAGGAACGACACCAGTGGCATAAAACTGTGTAAGTGTTTAGCTCATTATAAACCACACAATACAGAACAACCTAAGCCCAAAATTCGAAAATTTTATATGGACATTTTTTTTTATTTGCTCTTTTGGTTGCTGTAATTTTCCATTTTGACATAAACATACATATATAACAAACATACTTACACATATTTTTTTTTAATTATGAATAATCTACTTTATTTGCTTTTTTTTATGTTTAATAAACAAAAACAAAATGAATCCTTCATAAAATTAATAAGTTAAACCAGTAATATATATATTATTCTTATATTTCGTTTTACTATTTGGTAAAATTTCTTTAATCTTTGCCGTTACAATTTTAATATAAATAATAACATATATTATAATTGTTCTATCTACATATAATATAATTTAGCTGGCATTTGATTATTTATAAAACAAAAACAATTACAAGACATTATAGTTTGTAGGAAACTTCAGCATATAAAAAACAAAAAAAAAACATTTTTTTTTATACAAAATAACGAATTGTAGATGTTAAATAATATAGAGAAAAAAAATTATCTATATATATATTATATCAAAACTAGAATTAAACTAAAGAGTCCAAAAATAAAAATCTTAACTAAACGTAAACTAGAGATATAACATAAACGTAAATTTAAATTAAGCTTAAACTAAAAAAAATACAATTAAAACTTAAACTAAACTAAAACTAACATTGAAATTAAAACTTATATAAAAAAAAAAAACTAATATATATTTAATAATTTAAACTTAAACAAAATTTCTAAAATCGAGTTACAATCTAAGCTAAAACTTAAAATTGCATTGAAATATACTAAAACTAATACTGAACCAAGATGTATACTCAAATTACAATTTGAAAATAAACTAAAAACGTAAAATGAAATTAAAATAAAACTAAAACTTAAACCACAACTAAAATCAAAATAAAAAGTTAATATATTTAATATATATTTAATAATTTAGAAACTAAACAAAAATTTAAATCAAAAATTAAAATAACACTCAAACTGTAATTTAAGCTAAGACTAAAACTTAAATTAAAAGAAAACTAAAACTAAAACTAAAAATAAAATTACAATTTAAACGAAAACTTAAATTAAAATAAAAACCTAAACTAAATTTAAACTAAAGGTATAACATAAACGCAAATTAGAACTTAACCAAAATGTAAAATAAAACCACAACTAAAACCAAAACTAATAACTGAAATAAAAACTAAAACTGAAATATTAAAATTACTATAAAAACTAAATATATATTATACATAAAAACTATGTATCTAAAACTATGTATAGAATATATATACGCGATTAAATAACAAATGTATACAAAATATTCAAAATATATACTTTATTATATATTAAATATATATTATATATAGAATAAGAATATATATAAATATTAATTATAAAATATAAATGCGTATTAAAGACCCCGATTAAAGAAAAAAAAAACAACATGAACTAAATTCCATTTAATTGGTAAGGGATGGAAGTGAGTTTGCGATAGGGAGGATCCCAAAATATTCGCCCCGGATCCTCACGGTGGGTGGGAAACGTGGGGCATGGGCCACAACATCAGGTCCATGAGCGTCGCGGTTGGGGTTGCGTGGAGGAACAGAGCCCCTCTCTCATTCAAAAATTAAGAATTCCGTTCCGTTTTGCTTTTTATCTTTCTTTACAGATACATGAGTTCACAGGGCGAGCTCACCAACCCATCATCCGCACGAGAAATTTTTGTGTGCGGCAAAGGGGTGCTACCGGCCAAGAAAAGAACCCCCCCCACTTCCCGAACTGGCAGCAAAGTGGCACGCAAGCTCGTGCGGGCCCTTTACGGTAGCACCCACAGGTGCGGTTGTGCGCGTACGCGGGTCGGCCGCCCTGGTTTTTTCTCGTCTGGTACTGTGACCAGGAGCGCCTCAAAGGGCGCTCTCCAAACCTAATATAAAAACCAGGGCGACCGAATAGAAAAGCAAGCGGGCGCACGCCGAGGCTGAAAAAGTCATCAGCCACAATTCGTTACTCATCGTAGTACATTTTAAAACCTCTCTCTACTAAATTGGGAACGTAATTTATGAATGACCCCATAGTTACTACGCAAATTTGCGCTCAATCGGCTCAGTAGTTTTGGAGTCATAGCAGCGTCCTCTATTGTAATTTTTTTGCATTTTTCATTTCCCAGTAGCAGAATATTACCAAGTAGTAACTTCATTCTTACTTCTATGTTCTTTGTCTTTTAATTCTATAGCTTTTCTGTCATAAATTTGGCTTGTATGGGTGGAGACACACCCCCTTGTCCAATGCATGTCACCTTTTCTAGTAGAAGGACATCACCAAATGGTATCTACATTGTGAGTTTCAATGTTCTGTGACTTCTACTTCCATAGCTATTCTTTATCGTAAATTTGGCTTATATGGGTGGAGCTACGCCCCGTTTTCGAATGCCCGTGCCAGTTTTTCAGTAGAAAGACCTTCATTGTTATACGACATTTAGTTCCATAGCAATTAGATATAATAAAATTTGGCCTGTGTGGCCAAATTCCCCCTTGTCTAATGTTCGGTCTTGGGCCCATAGCATCTACAAATCAAGTTTCACTACAAAATATGTACAAATCAGGAATAATAATGATTTCTCAAAAGTGGGCGTATATATAGTAAGGCCACGCCCAGCTTTAGTATAGTTGCCGACAGTAACAATACGAACTTATTTACCAAATTTAGGCTAATACGACCAAAACCGTCTTAAATATAGAATTTTTATTGATTTGTGGGCGGTAAAAGGAGATATGAAAAAAAGGGGTATGGAAAATTTTTACTATTTTTTTTTAAAATTTTCACATTTTTTGCGCAAATGCAAATTTAAGTGAAACTTGCCAAATTATTCCAATATTCCATATATTTCCAATTTCCCTTGCAAATATTTCCCCATATACACCATATGTGCGCACCTGTATTTGTTCACACCTGTATTGTTGTATAAGTTCACTAAAATGCTTATAATTCCTGAACCAATACACATACAAAGACAGTTTATACATAAAAACCTTCGTATTGACGTTCCCTTTCATGGGAAATCAGAAACAAAATCGGTTCACGCATTACAGAGAACATCAATTTCATACACAATACAATTTATTTTTATATATATAGATACATATATGTATATTAGACCGTAACTCAAAAAAAAAGTTCGCCGTATACCAGCGAATATGACGTATTTTTGCAAGACAATTAACAATTTTTTTTTACCGAACGAGGGGTCGCGTATTGACATATAACTTCATATCTCTGGTGTTTACAGTCGGATTTTAAAGTTCGGTATATCAATGTTTTGTGGCATCCCTGGCGTAGTTGATTAAAGTGCGTGGCCTCTATGTCGACGAACTTGGAGACCCGGGTTCGAACTCCAGCAACTACAGAAAATTATTTGTATTAAAATTATTTTTCTGTACGGCCGCCACCTCTCTGCAGACAATGGCAAACCTCAGAGAGTAATCAAAATGCCATGTAAAGCTTCTTGAGAACAAGAACATTCTGTTCATCGCCGTTCGGAGTCGGCGTTAAACCTGTAGGTCCGTTTCTCGGTCAATTCTGTACAAAATTAATAACACGCACAACACAATTGATCATAAAAAGCTAGGTCAAAGTCCTTTCAAGGGCTGAAATGGCCAGTTATTTATTTATTTTTTTTGAAGAATGATTTATGGTATATAGAAGAAAGCCTTGAAGATCAGAATTCAGCATAAGAAGAGTTTATGTGTAGAGATGACGACAAAAGGGATGTTTTATTAGGAAAGCTACGACATGAAAAAAGAATTTAATTAAAGAAATTATTTGTACAAAGAAGTAAAATTTTATATCATAACTCAGTCTTTATTCAATTTATAATTCAAAATAACATTAATTTTGCTTTTTAAGCTTTTGTACTGAATTAAGTTTACAATTAACTCATTTATTTTGTATTTAAATTTGCTTATATATTCTCGTTTCTTATCAATTTCTAATTTTGTACTAACACTTACTTCACAATAAATTCATTTATTTGCACTTAAATTTGCTTTTATATCTTCATTTCTTATACATTACTTATTTTATATCAAATATTTACATAGAGGGTGGCCCGCAATAGAGTGCAAATTAAATTACGGGATTGGAAAGGAAAATTTGCATATCAAATATCGAGTAAAAATACCAAAAAGACGAAAAAGCATATGAAACAAATATTAAGCAAACTTAAAATGAATTTTACATAAAATTACAGCAAAATTGTGCAGAGTAAGTTGGTCATGGACAACAAAAAATATAAAGACAAAATTGTAATATATAAATATAACAAAAAGATTTTATTTACAGTGTGGACTGATGGTAGCACAAAATTTTTATTAGACAATTATGCACATTATCTGCCTCAAATTGGGCCCTTAAAAAGATTTAAACGGAAGAAAGATATGTGGGAAGAAATTGCTAAGGATGTGGGCAACAAAACTTGGAAGCAGTGTGAACAGCGATACAAAACGGTCACCAGAAGAACAATTCATGCCGTTGAAAATAATCAGCCCTACCCTATGAGTCGTTGTCAAAGTCGTCGTCGACTCGTTGTCGTTGTCACTTGCTATCGACGTCGTCATCACCTCAATGTTAAATCGGCACTCGCTACGTCGTTTCATCCAATGACAAGACGAGACGACATTTTATCGATAATTTAATACAATCTTCAAATTTGCCTTGAATGTGAACTGTCAAAGTACAAAAATTTCGTGTTAAAATATATTTAATTTATTTTCATTTTGATTTAATATTTGCTTGTATCTTCCGCCGCCGGTTGCATTGCATTCTGCCTTGTTCAATGCAATTTTCTTCTTCACTTTAAATTTTGAGTCTCTCCAGACCTAATATAAAACAAAGTAAAATTATTTCTTCGTTTATGTCCAGTATTACAAGTGGTATTGTTCCTTACCTTCTGCCAACCATCACTGTCCCTAAGCGGTGGACCAAAAGAATTTAGCTGTTTGCTTATTTGTTCCCATTTTGTTTTAAAAATGGGCTGGGACGTTCCCTCTGGTAAATCCTTTTGCCAGGTTTGGATTCTTCTCCAGCTCGCGCACCAGATGTTCAAACTGACGAACGCTTGTTATTTTTAATTTTTTTTCCATTTTCAATCACACTTTATTCAAAAATTTACAGTAACGAAGAAAAAATCAAACACTTTGCTTTAAGTCGTTGCAACTCGTTCAGGAAAAACTCAACGAGTAGTATTGAGTCCTGTCGACACGACATGTTTTTCAAAACGACGTGGCGAGTACCGCATACTCGTCGTCAGCTGTCAAAATTTATCGATAACGACTTCGGTGGTGCCAATTTCAAGATGACGACAGAAGACGTCGACGATAACTGTCGACGACGACTCATAGGGTAGGGCTGAATATGTCAACTGGAGCCAAAAGGATTAAAGTTGAATTTGAGAACGAAATCAACAACCTAGATGACTCCATTGAGCCTGAAACTCAATTGAGTAGCAAGGCTGTCGTAAGAAAACAATGCATTGACATGGAAGAGCCATCAACTTCTCAAGCAGCAAAAGCAGCAGCAGCTAAAGAAAACAGGCGAAAAAATAAATCATTGATTTTTACCAAAATGGCAGGTAAAGAACTGATTTTTGACTAAAAAAGTAATTTTTTTAAGTTATAAAAAATAATATTTTTTCTAAAATAAAAATCGAACGATTAAAAGTACCGGTCATATTTACTTAACAAGTAAAATAAATTTGGTAGCGATCCTTAGCATAGTTTTGGAGCAATGCTGTCCACGTTTAAAGTTTTAAAAGTAGTTTATTAAGGCATACATTAATTTTTTTCAATTAACATAGTATCATTTATTCCAGGACCATATAAGATACCCTCATCATCAATTGTTGAGTCTATAATTTCAACTTGCCTCTGTCTTCTCATGATTCTTTCCTCGCGCGTGGCTTCCAATGCATTTTTGTTTGCGAGAATAATATGCGTGGAATTAACGTTTTTTATAAATATATGACAGGTTTTTGCCACATCTTTTAGTCATATTTATTTATTACAATTTTGTCTGGAATAATTGTACTTAAGGGAACATGTTAATTTTTTTCTAAATGTGTATTTGGGGCTCCTAAATCTAATGCTGCAAAAAAAAGGTCGGTCTCAAAGTTGGAAAAATTTACATATTTTTTATAAAAAGGACTATGATATCTTCTTATCTATATATATAAAAAGAAGTGTACGTTTGGTTGAAATCGCATCACTTCAGAACGGCTGGACCGATTTGGATAATTTTTTTTTTAAATGTTCGGTTTAGTCCAAGTTAGGTTTTTAAGGAAAGAAAAATTGACCACGCCCACTGTTGCTCCCACTTTTTTTGATTTATCTAAAATCGGAAAACGGCTGGACCGATTTGGATAATTTTTTGTTCAAATGTTCGTAGTAATCCAATTTAAGTTTTGTCGGTAAGAAAAATTTAACACACCCACTTTTGCGCCCACTTTTTTCGATTTATCTAAAATCGGAAAACGGCTGGACCGATTTGGATAATTTATTTTTTAAAAGTTTGTAGTAATCTAATTTAAGTGTTTACTGAAAGAAAAATTGACCACGCCCACTTTTGCGCCCACTGTTTTGATATATATATGTATCTATAATCGCAGAACGCCTGCGCTGATTTTTTTTTAAATGTTTGTAATCTTATATATAAAAATAAGTTGCATTGTGTATGAAATTGATGTTCTCGGTAATGCGCGAACCGATTTTGTACCTGGAAATTTCCCATGAAAGGTGACGTCAATACGAAGGTTTTTTATATAAATGGTGTTTGTATAGATTAGGTTTTTTATATAAATGAATTATAGGAATTTTAATGAACTTTTTCAAAATACAGGTGTGAAAAAATACAGATGCGGGGAAATATTTGCAAGGGAAATTGGAAATAAATGGAATATTGGAATAATTTGGCAAGTCTCACTTTAATTTGCATTTGCGCGAAAAATATAGGCATAGTAAAAATTTTCAATGCCCCTTTTTTTCCATACCTCCTTTACCGCCTACAAATCAATAAAAATGCTATATTTAAGACTTTTTGGTCGTATTAGACTAAAATTTGGTAAATGAGTTCGTAAGGTTACTGTCGGCATACTGAAACTGGGCGTGGCTTAACTATATATACGCCCACTTTTGATAAATCATTATTATTCCTGAGTTGTACATGTTTTGATAGTGGAACTTGATATGTAGATGTTATGGACCCACCAAGAAGTAGTTATTATATATTTGAGAGAACATTAGACAAGGGGGAATTTGGCCACACAGGCCAAATTTATGATATCGCATTGCTTTGGAACTAAATGTCGTATGTAACTATGCAATAGACTCCTAAACTACTCATCCGATTAGAATGAAAATTTGCGTACAGAAGGTTTTTGGTACGGTGCGTGTTTGCGAGCTATCAATTTTTATCCACCTTGAACACCAGAGGGCGCTGTAGTACAAATTTTTTACAAAATCGCATATTTTTAGTTGTTACATATGCAAATATTTACAAAATAAAAAATATTTCTTAAATTTAGTAAAATTAAAAAATTTCCGTTATTTTGACATCAAAAACATGAACATACATATCTTCAAAACTATGAAAAATTTTACTGCAACGATATATATAATGCAACATCGTGCTCAAAAATGAGAAAAACACAATCAGAAATTTAATTTTGTGGCTTCCGATTCAAATATCTCCGCTGCTTTTTTATATACTTTGTTAAATTTTTTTTTGTCTTAAAGCTTCATCAAAGTACTATAAAAACCTTATTGCAAAAATACCGTTAGTTGAGTACATATATCTTAAATATTTTTTTCAAAAAAGGTCTGAAATTTTGGAGTGTTCCTCAAAAAAAGTCTCAAAATTTGTTTTTGTTGTAAAAATAATTTAAATTCAAATTCGCAAATTTTCAACTCCATTTAAAAATTACAATATTTATAGGCAAAAATTGTTTCAATTTTACGCAAAAATTAAAAACCATTTCTGTGATTCAAAAAACACGGTCTAACCCTTGATTTTTTCTAACAACATATTTTTTCTAATATTGTGTTTTTATATATTTGTGAAAAAATAAACAAGCTAAAAAATCAATTTTTTAGAAAAAATTATCTTAGTATCTCTTTCCAATCAAAAGTTGTAGCCAATAATCTTTATCCAAAATTTATATATTAAAGGCAAAACGCTGTCTGATGGCTGGAAACTTCAAAATTACTGAGCCGATAGAGCTGAAAGTTTGGCAGTACATTTTTTTCAAGTACGAGATGGTTTAAATTTCTGTCACACCCCCTTTAACCGCCCACAAAGCAATAAAAATGCTATATTTCCTACGGTTTTCGTCGATTTGGCTACATTTTGATAATTTAGTTTGTATGCTCACTGTCGGCAACTGTACTAAAACTGGGTAATGTCCATCTACTAGAAAACTGGGATATAAGGGTGTGGCTCCGCCCATACAATTAAAATTTGTATTATCGAATAGCTTTGAAAGTAAAAGTAGCAGTACTTACATACAAACTCACAATGGAGTTACTATTTGGTGATCTTCTGCTACTGGGAAACTGTAACGGGCAATGGAAAATGACAGTGGTGTCAAACTATGAGTCTAGGAAAAGTTTTGAATACACCTATTATGTTCCCATATAGTTGCAGGGTGCAGCAACGCGCGCCGGTAAAAGGCTAGTATTAGAAATATATATCCATTTAATGCGAAAAATATGATCGTTTAAATGCAATATTAACTGCAAAATTCCAACCTCTTGCAAATCCAACCTGACCTTAAAAAAAATCATATTGGATTAGTGAAAAATTCCAATGATCATACAAGTGCGTTCAAATTAGTACTATTTGGTTAAAATTGTGGCGTTCGTGTGGCGTCCGTGGCGTAGTTGGTTAAAGTGCGTGGCCTCTATATCTACGAACTTGGAGGCCCGGGTTCGAACTCCAGCAGCGACAGAAAATTATTTGAATTAAAATAATTTTTCTGTACGGCCGCCACCTCTCTGCAGACAATGGCAAACCTCAGAGAGTAATCAAAATGCCATGTTAAGCTTCTTGAAAACAAGACCGTTCATCGCCGTTCGGAGTCGGCGTTAAGCCTGTAGGTCCGGTTCTCGGTCAATTGTGTACAAACTTAATAACACGCACAACACAATTGATCATAAGAAGCTAGGTCAAAATCCTTTAAAGGATTGAAATGGCCAGTTTTTTTTTAGGGTTAAAATTTGTGCCAATGACGAATTTTCTTTGTTTCTTTAATAAAATGAAAGTGTTTTGTTATGTGTAGTGTTATTTTTATTTTTTTTTTTTTTTTTTTTTAACCACAATGGACCAATAGGCCCCCGTGTAGGCAACGCTAAGTTGTCCCTCCCTTTTAACCTATGTGTAGTGTACTCTTAAAGTCACTATAAACATTGTTAAATGAACATAATTGTTTTTCCCACATTCGTTTTACTGTTAACAAATTTAAGGCAAAAACAATAAAATCGATATTATTTATAATCGAGTCAAAGATCCCAAAAATATTCATGAAAATTTAACGTAAACATTTTTACCATATTTACAAGCAATAGTATCAAATTCATGAATGCATTTTCTCACCCTTTCGCTTGTACAGTAGTGTGGTCCAAAAACGTAAAAGTTTAAAATGTTGAAGTGCACTTGACTTTTTTTAATCCTTTTGATGACTTAAGCTACCACAAAAAAAATTTACCAAAATGAATAATATTTACAACTGCCTCAATGCTTTTGAAATTAAGGCTTATACATATGAATATAATATTTTTTTGATTTTTATAAAATATTTTTATTTATTTATTTATAATAGTTTTAAACTGTTTTCTTTGAAAGAACATTAATTTTTGGTTCTGGAAACATTTTTCTATGCATTTCCACAACCTGGAAAAGGAACTGTTTTTGATCTTCTTGTTTTGTTATTGAAGAATTGAAATTTGTAGCTAAAGCAATTCCCCTCTCAGCGCTGTCATTTACGACCTTTAGACCAATCGCTGCCTTTTTTGCAATTTGAAATGGAAGACTTTCACTCCACTCTTCTATATCCGTATCCAGGAAGGAGGAATCCAATTTAAGGATTCGAAAAAAATTGTGAGATGCTGGACCAACAAAATCTTGTAAACCTTTGTCGCTAATATCATTAGTTGCATGGTACCTGGTGGATCTGTAATTTTCTTCCTTAGATGATTCGTTAAGTCGTTTTACCATCTTTCGTTTGGTTTCAAAATCAACTATGTCTGAAAATAGTCCAAATACAACCAGCTCTTCACTTAGATACCACAAATGCCTATATATTAAATGGACCTTCTGGTGAAAATGATACCTTACAATTAGTTGCTTGACTTGATCGGGCGTTTATCCTTGCCCTTCGGATGCTGCTTCTACTTAATGACAAAGTACCATTATTTCCATACATTTTTTCTGCTGCAGCAAGTAGATAAGTTGCTTTCCGATCACTTATATTTGTTCTATCCAAAGCTGCTGTAATATTTGAAGAAATAGCAGCCTTTTTGACAGTAGATCTTTTTGCATTTGATGTTGATGGAATGTTTGCTTTAAAACTATCGTCGCTTAAGTCAGACTCTCCTTCTTCTTTTTCAGATGACAACTCCGAAATGGTTATAATTTCTTTTGCTCTACGTTTTCTGTCATTTTCTTTCTCTGTCCTCATTTCATTTTTTCGAGCCTTTGTTTCCTGTTTTTTCTCTTTTTTGGCTAATTTTTTATCCATAGTACCCATAAAATACATTCTCTCGGAACGTTGATCCAAAAGAAATACTTGATCTTCTTTAATTTTTATTAAGTTTATAGCATCATGATGGCTAATGTCAAAAAGTTTTTCAATTGCTTCAGAAAATTTTGTTTCTTTTGCAATCTGAGCGGTATCTCCACGTTTTTTATTTTTGCACAAATTTCGATATTTTTGTAGTAATAACTCAAATTTCCGTATAATACTTCGGTTTTCTGACACAGGCACTCTGGCTTTATCCCATATTTCACAAATAGCTGATACTACTAATTTAACAGCTTTTTTCTTGGGCAGATTTTTCACTTTGTGATAATAAAAATATACACGCAAGGCCTCAAGACTTGTTGGTAGCATACAACCCCCGAATTTTTCATCAGGTTCTCCAATTAAGTGTAATATTGTTTTTTTGCGTGTTGAGGCCATCTGTAATAATCACATTTATAATAACACAATATAATTAACACAACACATTCAAATTTACTATACTGGGTAACAATTTCCAAGATCCTCCAAAAAATATATTTTGTAACCGAATTGTTATGCGCTTTTCTTTCAATCGCGATTTAAAGGCAACTTATTGCAGTGAAAATTTATTGTAAAGGCGGATTCACTGATCACGTTCAGCAAGTTTTTTATATGAAGTTTTTGCTCTCTACCTTTCTCCACACTCAATGAGAGAGTAACAAAAACTTGCTGCACGCTCTTTGACTTGATTAACTAAATTTCAATTTTCTTGCTGAATGTTTTTTAACGGAATTGCCAGAATGAAGTTTCTTGAGTTGAATTGGCATATTTTATTTTTTGAAGCTTCAAAAGCATTATGTCTGGCAACATTAAATTGTAAGAAAACTTGCTGAACGTTTAACATGTCAGTGAATCGACTTTCGGCTTATTCCTGCAGAGAGAGCAAAGAAGCGCTCACAAAAAACTTGCTGAACGTTATCAGTGAATCCGCCTTAACTGAATAAAAATATTTTCGACACATTTCAAATATGTACAAAGTAAAAACCAAGGTTACTAGATTTAAACAAAGTAAATTCAAATACAAAGTAAAAACCAAGGTTACTAGATTTAAACATAACAAGTTTTTTAAGAAAAGTATATTTGTGATTTGTCCTTCAAGAGTAAGTGCTTTTTGCGAGCTTTTTAAACTTAATTTTCTTGAAAGACCCGTACAAAAAAATCGCAAAATCTTTGAAATTTTTATTAAAAAAAAATTCATACTGTTATGCAAAAACTATTAAAACAATTTTTTTTATGTTCTCCACAATGAATGAACGGATATTATACGTGAAATTAGTTATTTAAATAATTGATTTTTGTTAATACTTTTGCATTCCGTGGCAACTTATTTACCTTTAGCCTTACCGAAAGCAAAAATTGTTTGTATGTAGTTAAAAAATAAATTTTCAGTAGAGACAACATTTTATAATTTGTAACTATTTTCTAAGCTGTGGGATCCCTAAAATTTCCTTAAAAATTATGCACAGGCCCTTTAAAAGTTCCCACACTTTAAGGAATGATCCAGAATTGTGGTAATATTAATAATTACTGCATACAAATGTGGTAGACAAGAGTTTTAACGAATGAAGCCAAAAATTTTTATGTTTTGTGAATTTTTACGGATTTCAACAAGCATGAGGCAGTTCTAAACAACATCTTATTTAATTGAAATTTTTACACAATGCTAAACTTATCAATAGGATTCAAAAATGTAAAGTGCCCTTTGATTCCGGTAAAAAAAAAATTTCTCTATACAACTGTGAACCACCCTATTGTACAGCCACACACCGCATAAGCGTGAAGCCAGCAGCGTTAGCATAACTGCAAGCATCAGCTTGCAATAGCTGTGTACAAATAAGTACAACAAAAACAAGCATTAGGCTGCACTCGTGCCAACGACACTTTCAATATCAAGGTTGAAACATATATTTATTAATTAATGCCAATGATTGAAAATTAAAAATATCTTTTTGAGGAGAAATGTGCATAATGATCAAATTAAAGAATTTGATTGGTTTTCTTTAATTTAAAATTTAATAAGCTGAGGTGGCGCAAAAGTAATCCTCCTATCAGAAAATGCTATAAATTATGCGATTGGCCCCTAATGTCAGTTCTGTTTTGACATTTGTGTAGTAAACACATACGAAATACACGTTAATAAACAATGTTACGCTACACTGCAGAGAACTGCAATGAGTATCCGATAGAAATCGGATACTCGAATCATACTCGAGTTACTTGTTGTGCTCTACCCTATCCGTACTCAATAAAATATGTACAATACTTATAATCATTCCACTCATTAGCATATTTTCGGGCATAAGTACATACTTATACCCGAGCGCGGCGTGACCCGAACCACTCAGACTCGTATTTAATGAGTGCGTCGAGTCAGAGTCTTGAAAAGGCGCTATATCTGAGTATTTTCGGGTATATTTTGAGTGTACTCTGAGTACTGATTTTTCTCTGCCAACGACTCTAAGCGACAATAAGTAAAAGCTAACGCTCGCATATTTTGTTTGAGTTTTATGCTGCAAATTTGTTGTTGATATTTTATTTCGTTGTTAGTGTTAGTGTTTCGTTGTTAATGGTTTCGTTAGATAAAAACAAAAAACAACACAAAGCACTGCATAAACAAAAAGAAAAAACAACACAAGACGAACACGTGTTTTTCTGTTTCTAACTAAGTGCTCAAGAAAAAGAAGCACATAGCAAATACAAAAAAACTCAATCATTCTCACTGCTACGCTCTACTGCGCTCTGCTTTATATCGGTGGCAGAATTACCCGAGTGATTTGAGTATTTGTGTCGAACCTGAGTGTTTGGGTAAGTAGAATAAGTATCAACAAGACGACAACAACCATAAGTATTAATGAACCGAAAAACCCGAACTTTACCCGATCCGACTCGTGATTTAGGATACTCATATTCATTTGAGCCGCCGCATTGCAGCTTCGTATAAGTGAGTACGAGTCGGGTTGCGTGCGATATGGGTTGAGTAGGTTTTTGTACTTATTTTTTTCGGATATACTTAGAGTCACAAAAAAGCTACCCGTTGCAGATCACTGCTACACTGCTCCAGAACGCCATCCTTAATCACCACCAAAAGGAAGATGATTTTTCATCAAAAATAATCATGAGTGATATAATCATGAGGCCCATTTCCATTTTAGCGGGTACGTAAGTAAGCAAAATTTACGCTTCTGGGGCACTGAAAATCCGCGTGTAACCCACGAAGAGCCATTACACCCGCTCAAAGTCACTGTATGGTGTGCTGTTTTCGCTGGAGGAGTCATCGGACCTTTTTTCTTCGAAGACGTCGCGGGCCAAATGGTTACTGTGAATGGCGAGCGCTACAGAGCAATGATCAACGAGTTCTTTTTGCCGCAACTAGATGAATTGGGATTGGAAAACATGTGGTTCCAACAGGACGGTGCAACGGCACACACTGCACGTGCCACAACCGATATGCTGAAGGATGCATTTCCCGGGCGCCTAATCTCCCGATTTGGCGATTTGCACTGGCCAGCAAGATCGCCTGATTTGACCGCTCCAGACTTCTTTTTGTGGGGCTTTTTGAAGTCGCGGGTTTATGTCAAGAAGCCTCAGTCTCTTGCAGCTCTTAAAGACAATATCCGTCAAGAATGTGAGGACCTATCGCCGGAAGTTTTGGCCAAAGTGATGGAAAATGCCATAAAAAGAGCTCAAATGACAATCAACTGTGGCGGCGGCCATTTACATGACATCATATTCTCGACTTGATGTAAAAAAAATTAAAAGACCAAACAAAAATAATCCATAAGAAGAATCAAAGTTTTTCATTTTTTTTTTTTTAAATTACAACCAAAAAACATCGGAAGGTTATTTTTGCGCCACCTATATAAGGAAAATGAATTGAGAAATAAAAAAAGTTATCTTTTGACAAGAAACTAACTCAAGCGGCTCTTAGGCTTTTATTATTTTTGAAGACTTAAACTGCGGCTCTCTAGCCTAAGTCAAAACAAATATTTATGAACACTGCGGCTCATAAGCCATTTGGCGTGACACGCTTTCTAATATGTCAATATACACAACACCATAAATCCTTACATATGAAAAAAGTTCGAAATGTATTAAGAATTTTTAATATTGAAGTGTTTGTGATTTAAGAAATGCAAATATATGAAGATTTTCTAAACAGATTTGTTTTCATGATAAGAGATGTTCATACATCTTTTTGTAAGTGATCAAGAAAATATGTAAAGTTAATAAAAGTTCATGAACGTACAAATTTTGTCATGATTCAACTTCAACCTATTAGTTTAACAAGCATTGGGTATCGGCGAACTCACCGAACGTTTTTTAAAATTGCCGGTGAGCTCTATAATCCGATTAGAGTCAATATTTTATCGGCAACACACTATTCAGACATTGACAATGATTCTGAATAAATTCATTAAAAAAATAAATGATTTTTTCATAAAATGAAAGTATGTTGCATTACTTATTTTTATATTTTTGATATACAATAATGATGGTAGGTATTATTATGTGAAAGATAAATTAGCTTCCACGCACTTAAAAATTTGCACTGAATTTTCAAACTTTCACGATTTTTATCTCCTAAACCATTCAAGACCGACCTTTTCTTTTTAAATCAAACGGTTTAGGAGACCCATATACACATTATAAAAATAAGAAAAAAATATTTAAGCATGTGCCCTAAACTACAATTATGCCTAACTTGCTCTGCACAATTTTGCCAACATTTGTATGGCCATCAACTTCCTCGTGATGACTCCCTTGTTCGCTGGCATTGGATTCAATTAAATACTCTTTAAGAGTTTCGCACAGAAAACCTGTGAGTGCAAAAATATATATTACGGATATATTACAGTTTAAAAATATTCAGATAAGTTAATTTACCTTAAACAAAATTTTCGCCTTTAGACATTTTGAATTAAACTTTGTATTTTCTCTCTTTGTCTGAAGATTTTTGTAATTTGTTTGACGTTACTTTATATAGCAGGGCAGCCAACACAACATTGAAAAAATGTTGCATTTTTATGTTCTTTTCTTTAATATTTTTATACAAATTTTCTTTAAATGCGATAGTTTTATTTTCAAATAGTAAATATTTGAAAGATATTTAAAAAAATTCGTGCATACTTTTAATACATTTTTTATTAACTCTGTTTAAATATTCTAATATTTTATTTAATTAAAAAAATAATTGAATAAATTGTAAATATTTACGTAGTCGATTTAAGCACTTGCGTTATTGGTGCAAAAATGACTCGCTTTTTGGATAAATTAAAAAAGGTTTTGGATAAATTTCAAAAAAAATATTAAATTTCTAAGTGTATTTCTAATCTCTAAGTGTACATATATTGTGCGTTAGTGCCTGAATAGTTTAGGAATTGTCGATATAATATCGACAGTTAAAGCTGATCTACAAACAAAGTCTGTAGGCATCTAATAGCAGCTAATCAGAGGGCAGAGACATAATTAAAAAAAGAAAAAGCCGATTATCAATCCCTTATTTTTAAAGATATATTCTAAGAAGAAGGTATACGTATGTTTCTTTAAAAAAAGCTGCGTCATTGGACACACGAGAGAAGGGAAGCATTTTCGCAATTTACCAACAACACAAACATATTCACATCAACAAAACAAGAAACTCCTTCTTAACGACCGTGTAGTAACCCAGTTGTAAAATGAGCAAAAACAAAAAAAATGTACCAATAACAACACCAACATATTCACATCAACAAAACAAAAAAACTCCTTCTTAACGATCGTGTAGTAACTGAGACCTGCTGTATGCCTGCCGGCAACATTCCTTTGAAGTTAAGCAGACATTCTGGTCTCTATACCCGCTTTTTTCTTCTAGGTATGTCCTGGGACGGCATGTCTGCCAAATGAACTGCTGTAGGCATAAATGCAACATTATTAAAAAAATTTAAGAAAAATATTATGTGTCCGGTGGAGGATTCGAACCTTGCTGCTCGAAAGCTTACACTTCAGCTACACGTAGCTACAAAGTGAATAACATCAATCATGAAAGTATTGAAGTTGTTGAATTTGAAGAAGTGGAGTTCTTAAAATAGCATTAAAATTATACCCTGCCACATTTCTTCTATCGCCAGGCATAAATAGATTATTGTGATCTGCTGCAATATAGCCTTAGTTAATACTTAATATTGAATCAGTGACATTTACAACGAAGGCTTGTAGTTTGTTGGTTAGTGTTAGGGCCATGCGATATACTCAGACATAAATTAATATAGCCATGTGGCAACGCTGATATATATATATTGTCCTATAGATAGATACACATACATTACTTGACTTTACTCTAACACACTAACACACATTTTTGATCTCTTACATTGAAGATAGACTTGAATAAAAATTGAATAACTTGCTAATTGTGAGAACCAGTCTATTTATTTTATTCCTGGACCACAACATAAATTGGCGACGAGGAACTGGAGTGTGCAGTATTGACCAAGAGGATCTTGCATTTGTGATAAAACTCCTAGTAGTGGGCGACGTGCAGGCGTCGCAAGCAACCAATTTTTGGTACGTTTGACGAGTTGTCACAAAAGAAAAAGGAAATGTCCGACAAAAAGATCCAGGAGCTTCTTGAAGTACAAAGTCAATTGCTGGCAATGATTACAGCAGAAAAGAAAGGTCAAGAAAGTACGATGGAAAATTTGGCAAAAAGCATGGCAGAGTTTTGCTAAGATCCGCAACATAACCTCACATTTGATGTGTGGTACACTCAACACGAGGATGTGCTCACAGTCGATGGAAAAGATTTGGATCAGCAAGGGTACGACTACTATTGAGGAAACTTAATCCGGTAGCATACGGCAAGTACGCTACTTATATTTTACCCCAAAATCCACGAAACTTAAAATTTAAGGACTGTTAATGTATGGATTAACTTGCCAGTACTTGAACTGGAAGTTAAGGTCGAAAGGAATTTTTGATTTGAATTTCTAGTACTTGAACTAGAAATTCCCGATGAATGAAATGAAAACCAAGTTGACTCTTTTGCTTTCTGATTTCAATTAATTTATTAACATTTATTATTGATTATTTATAACAAAATTGCATATAAGTGATCTTAATACATAACTCGTCATAATATAAATATCAAAAAATATCAATAGTAAAAAACAAAACTAAAATTAATGTAAGAACGCTGGCATAGCATATTTTGTGAAGCTACATATGTATATTTCAATATTAAAGCCGCGGACGGAAATTCGCAACAACACAGGTGTCGAATTTCTGTTCGCTTAATATGAACAACAATTTAAACTTGTGTCGAACAAAGTGCAGTGAACCTTTGTTCTAATTACTGCCGAATAAATAAAATACAGAATAAAATAAAGACAAATGAATGAATAAAAATTGCTATGCTAGCGTTATTAATGAATGCGTTAAAAACATTGCTGGTTACCAAAATAAATAAGAAAAATGACGTGCGGCAACATCCTCCCCCGCGTTGAATGAATGTTCAACAATCCACCTGTGGTTTTATATGTCCACACAGAAGCTGTAAGAATGCCGAGGGGCTACTAGTGGCTGGGCGTTAGGAACTACATCTGACGGTGGAAGTTCTTCCATTGGTGAGTTTGTAGGTGCTGTTTGGGTAGACGTTGATGGAGCTCGTCCGTGCTGCCTTTTGTGCCGCTTGTGCATGATAACGATGGTCAAGATAATAACAGCACTTAGGAACAAGGCCGAGTAACCTATTGCGAAGCTATGATAATGATGAGTTTGCAGTTTATTGGAGAAATCGTTGATTTCGTGTGCGTCCAAAATTTCTTGCAGCTTTGACAATTCTGTTAATGTGGGTTCATATTCAATCTCTGTGGTATCCAAGACTGGAAGTGATGCTGGTTTCGTTGCATTTACGTTGGCAATGTGTCCAAATGTAGTGTAGGAAGTCCTTGTAGATGATGATAGCATCTGGTTGCTTTTTATGGTTAAGAGTTGATATTTTAACACACATCCTGCTGTTAACTCGATAAAACCTGACCCTTCCAATGAGATTCGTGAGACTTGGTTGTCACATACTGCTGTCATTTGAATTGGGGTTGATAAAGCAAACAACCATCGATTTCTGTCATTGACTTGTATCCACACATGATCTTTCCTATTCTCAAGATTACAATGTGATCGGGTTTCATTGTTGAACAAACTTACTTCGCAAGCACAAACTTCTGATCCCTTACTGTATGTGGGTTGGTTGTTGGCACATAGATACACTTCGTTTTCCATTCTAAAACAAGATTGTAACATTTCACCTGTGGTTGGAAAGTATTGATCTCTATGTACGTTGATTGCCAGAATTGTTGTACGCAATTTTATTGCCACCATAGTGTTGTTAATTTTTGTGGGAATTGATATCAGCCGGTACAAATTAAATTGATTGTGGTTGGTTAAAGGAACAGTTATTTGGAAAATTGCATGGTTCTCTGTTATCGCCGCCTTAACTTTCATAAGCTTGTATATCGATAGGAGATCACCTTGATAGCCTGGGATCTGCATGGTTGGGGATAAATGTGCTGTAATTTTTAAACTTTCATCGTTAAGTTGCTGTGGTGAGAGCAA
The DNA here is from genome assembly GCA_943735915.1 of Pherbina coryleti. Classification (NCBI taxonomy): domain Eukaryota; kingdom Metazoa; phylum Arthropoda; class Insecta; order Diptera; family Sciomyzidae; genus Pherbina; species Pherbina coryleti. The sequence continues at coordinate 87,168,451 of OX030948.1, forward strand.
CTGAGGACTGATCTGTCCGTTATGAACATTTGTAAGGATATTTATGAGTGCTGCTTGCACACGTTGAACGTTTCATGTCATAATAGATAATTGAAAGGCTAATGATAAGAACATCTGAAATGTCTGCTCTCTCTGCTCCTCCTGTTCATTATGCCGTAATTGATTTTTGATGTCTATCAATCTTCCTTCAAGCCTTTTGAAGGCCATTTGAGTTGTGCTTTGATCATGTTTGATGATGTTAATGGTTGAATCAACTACCGAGATCTGTTTTTTCATCATGCTTGTCAAATGTTGTTCATTGTCATTGATGGCAGTTATCGTTTGTGACATCTGATGGGCATATTCTGAGTCTAAAACCCCAAACAACGAGTTGGCCATATTTCCTACAAAATTAAGTGCACCTCTTTTTTGACGATGGCTTCCTAACAAACCTTTATCAAGGTCTAGCTCTGTATTTGTGCGTTGAAACTGTGTGACTAGTTCATCGCATATTGTTGTTGGCTGTATTTGTTCGCACATGTGATTCATAGTTGTGGTGCCATTTTTTAGTAGTTGGATTTCAGTACGCAATGGTTTCAGATCATAGTACACAACCAGTTTCCATTCACTGTTAATGATTTTGCTTGATCCGATGTGTTCAAAGTGAATGCCTGCATTTGGATCAAACTTTGTTATCTTAACTGGATCGCACCATGCTATTGGCAACATTAACAGTATTGCCAATACTGTAATTAAATTGTAATTCCGTGTCGTTTTTGTTCTCCGTGGTGGTTCTTCATTTGTTTCGTCCTTTCGTTTTCTTGTGGTTATATCTTCCCTTGATTCTGTGCCAGTGTCTGTTTCTATGGGTAGTCGAGCGAGGCGGTGTATTGCACGTTTATATGTTCCCGTTGCAGTCTTTACATCAGCAACACGTACTACTCCGTCAGGTCCATTATATACCTCTACAATTTGGCCAAGAGGCCAACGCATGACAGGAACATTGTCCTCCTTGATAATTACCAGTTCCCCGAGTTTAACGTTATCTGTTTGCTTTGTCCATTTTTGGCGTTGTTGGAGTTCATTAAGATACTCATTGGACCATCTCTTCCAGAAATCGTGTTTTAATTGCGACACTAACTTCCATCGTGACAACAGGGATAGTTTTGTTGAGTTTGCCCTACTATCTACTTGGGCGGTAAGTGCTTCTCCTATGAGAAGATGCCCTGGCGTCAATGCAGTCAAATCAGAAGGATCCGATGAAAGTGGCGTTAGTGGCCGAGAATTCAATATAGCCTCGATTTCTACAATAACAGTTTCCAATTCTTCATAAGTCAATGAAGCTGACGCAACACTTCTTAGTAGAAGATGTTTTGCAGATTTAACTGCAGCTTCCCACAGTCCACCAAAATGGGGTGATCTGGGAGGAATAAAATGGACATGTATTCCCTTCTCATTGCATGATTTCTTAATTTGGTCTTGAGCGTTTAATGAGTAAATTGCTGATGATAGTTCCGTTAATTGATTTCTTGCTCCGATAAAGTTTGTTGCGTTGTCACTATATAAGTTTAGGCAGCGACCTCTTCGACTTATGAACCTTTTGAGAGCTCCAAGAAAAGCGTCTGTTGACAGATCAGTTACCAACTCCAGATGAACTGCCTTGGAGGCAAAGCAACAGAATACAGCTAAGTAAGCCTTAGTTGGCCTTTTTCCTCGGACCTTATAATGCACCCATAAAGGTCCCGCGAAGTCCACACCAGTGTTAATAAATGGTCGAGCTGGTGTCACTCTTGTAGCTGGCAGGTTTCCCATCATTTGTTGTACTAATTGAGGGCGAGCCCTATGGCATCGAATACAATGCTGGACAATTGATCGAGCTGTTGTTTTCCCCTTTATAGGCCAAAAACGTTGCCTCAAGGTTCCCAACAACGCTTGAGGTCCACAGTGCTTGTTCTCTTCATGCACTTTGATGATGAGTAACTTGACCAGCGGGTCGTTGTACGGAAGCACCATTTGGTGTTTAGCGTCGAATGAAAGTGCAGCCGCTTCTAAACGTCCCCCCATTCGGAGAATATTCATGTCATCTAGAAATGGTGATAAACTGCACAGTGAACTGTTAATTTTGACCTCATTATGCTGCTTCAAGTTTTGGATTTCTTCTTTGAAGTCATAGGCCTGAATGAATTTGACGATGACCGCCAATGCATGTTCTTGTTCGATTGTCGATAGAACAATGTGTTCTGATCTAGACTTCTGTTTGAACCTTGTATTGTTTATAAATCTTAAAACGTATCCAATGATTCTTTGAAGTGTGCCAAATGAATTGTGATGATTGATTTGATAAATCCATTCTCCATTTGCTTGCCCAGTGAGCAATGATATGGCTGTATCCTTTTTCTTTTCGATGTTAGAAGGAATTTTCAGCTGATTGGACCACATTGGGGGCCATAGTTCTTGTTTGCCATGCAGAAACGTTGGTCCCTGAAACCAAAATGCATCGTCAGCCAATGCTTTTGCTGAACATCCTCTTGATAGTAAATCAGCAGGGTTTGCCTTTGAACTAACATGTCGCCATTGCATAGGTGAAGTTAACATTTGAATTTTTGCTACTCTGTTTGCCCCGAAAGTTTTGTATGTGGATGATTGTGCATTAATCCAATGAAGTACAACTTCTGAATCGGTCCAAAAGAAAATAGCTTCGTTTTTTATCTGACAATCTGTTTTGTTTCTAGCTGCAAGTTGGGAACCGACTAGTGCGGCGCAAAGTTCTAGTCGTGGCAAGTATTGTGTTTTGAGCGGTGCAACACGGGTTTTTGCACATAATAATCGCGTTATTATCCTGCCATCCTTCAACGTTGCTCTTAAATATGCTGCCGCACCGAAGGCCTTTTCAGAAGCATCAGTAAAGATGTGTAGTTGAGTTGATGATGACGGTTCTCCCTTAAAAATGTGTCTGTGTATTTTGAGGTTGTTTAGGTTGCTCAAATTTTCTCGAAATGCTGTCCATGTGGCGTCTAGATCTGATGGTAGACCTTCATCCCAGGATAACTTGATTTGCCATAGATACTGTATGAATATTTTTGCTTTAACAATTACGGGTGCTAATAGCCCCAATGGATCAAACAGTCGTGCTAAATCGGAACTGATTGTTCGTTTAGTAATTTCCCTTACAGGATCCAGCGTTGTTCTGATGCAGAATACATCAACCTTCGGTAACCACAATAAGCCAAGCGTTTTTATTGAGTCATTACTGTCCTTAGAGAAGTCTAAATTTACTTCCTGGTCACCTTGTGGAATATTTTTCAATAGTTTAGGATGATTTGCACACCATTTTCGTAAATTGAATCCATGTATGCTCAGTATTTTGATCAACTGCTGTTGCATTTCTATGGCTGTAGCTAGACTGTCTGATCCTCCAAGACCATCATCTACATAAAAATTGTCCTGCAACATTTGAGCTCCCAAATGATGACTTAGCATGTTGTCGTTTGCGATTTGTTGCAGACATTTGGTTGCCAGGTATGGTGCTGCCCGTGTACCATATGTAACGTTGTTCAATTGATAGTACTTGATTTCTGCTGTTGGGTCTTCTCTCGAAATGATGATTTGATACCGTTGATCATCTGGATGTATAAGGATCTGCCGATACATCTTCTCGATATCGGTTGTGAAGACAAATCGTGGCAACCGAAAACGTAGCAATATTGAAAATAGTTCGCTTTGAACTGTGGGCCCCGTAAGCATTAAATCATTTAATGCATACCCTGTCGTGGTTTTGGCGGAGGCGTCGAACACCACTCGCAATTTGGTTGTGGTGCTCTCGGGTTTCAGGATACAGTGATGAGGAATGAAATATTTAGGAGATGGAATTGAGTCAAGATTCAACTTCTTCATGTGTCCTAATCTTTCGTACTCTTTCATAAACTCCACATATTGTTTCCGTACTTCTGGGTTCCTTTGAAGTCGACATTCCAGACCAAGAAATCGATTGTGGGCCATCATCCTTGATTCTCCCACTGCTGCTGGATCTTCGAGAAATGGAAATTTTACTATGAAGCGCCCTTGGGAATTTTTGCGCATATTTTGAAGAAAGTGTGCTTCACATTGTTGTTCTGCTGGTGACATACTCCTTTCAGTTGTTTCAAATTCATCCATTTTCCATAACTTTTCAATTGCTTCGATTAGTGGACCATCTCTGCTATCGGTATCTGTTTTTATACCGAAAACTGCACATGTCTGTGATTCAGCCGAGGGTTCAGATGATCTACATTTTCCGCTCACAATCCAACCAAGTGAAGTGTTTTGGAGAATTGGGCCGGTAGTCATTAACTTTATATGACCAGGTACCAGGAGACTGAGGTAAAACTCGGCACCAAGCAATATGTCAATCTTACCTTGCTTACAAAAGTCTGGATCTGCCAGTTGTAAGTTGGCTGGGATCTTCCACTTTGAAGTAGCAAGTTGAAGATTCGGTTGATCGGTAATAATGTTTGGGAGTACAAACGCGTTCTAAATTTGTGGCAAAACTGCAATTAGTGGATTGCATTTTGACATTAATTCTCTGAGTGACCTTCTTTTGAGCATCACCAATTCCTTCAATGCACAATGAAGCCTTGGTCGGTGCTATAGATAGTCTTCTCATGAGACGTTCTGAGACGATGTTGACCTGCGATCCGGAGTCCAATATAGCTCTAAATTCCCCTGAATTGCCATTAGTCGCAGTGATTTTTATCTTTGCTGTTGCAAGTAGTACGTATGCTTGAGTTGGCACGTTACTTACTGCTGCTGATGAAACGGTTGCATTTGGAATGTTACTAATAGCTACATCGGCTGGTGGTATTTTTGTGGTTTGTTGCCTTTGATTTCCGGTTTCCACATGTAGCAACGTGTTGTGTTTCTTATCACACTTGCAGCAACATCTCGATTTGCAATTATTTGACGTGTGATCGGTTTTGAAACAATTGACACACAATCGTTGTTTTTTGACCCATGATTGACGTTCTGTAGATGACAGCTGTAAAAATTTCTTGCAGTAGTACAATGGATGATTACCATTTTCACATAATTTGCAGCTTTTGCTCGATGTTGTTATGGTAGACACAACTCTAGTAGGCCGTTGTGGCAATGCCGCCTTCTCCTTAAAACCGATGGCTTCCAGTCTATGAAATTGTCCTTCAAGAAACAGCAAGTAGTCATCCACCTTTTGTAATTCCTTTGGATTTGTCAATGATTGTTCAAATCGCATGTGTGTTGCTCGATCAAGTTTCTTTAGAAGCAAATGAAAAAGGATCGGATCCCATGCTTTTGTATCAACCTCTAAGTTGTCTAAGGCCATGATGCATTCACGTGTTGTGTCGTGTAAATTCTTCATTGTTGCAGCAGTTGAGGTTCCTGATGGCTGATTCACTAACTTTTCGATTAGCGTAGCCACAATTACCCTTTTGTTGTTGTACCGTTCTTGTAATAACGTCCAAGCGGCTACATAATTGTTTTCTGTTGACGAAAAATGACTGATTAGTTTTGCCGCTTCTCCTGTAACGTTGGCCTTTAGGTACCACATTTTTTGCACTGCTGCTATTGGTTGTTTGTCGATCATTTGGGAAAACAGATCCGAGAATTGTTGCCACTTCAGGTAATCGCCATTAAACTGTGGGAGAGTTACCTTTGGGAGATGAACTGCACTTCGCATGGTTTGTTCTTGTGGCATTGTTGGATCAACGAATCTGTTACCTTGACATAGATCTGCTCTTATAGCGAGCTCTACTAGCTGATATTGTACCATTTCTTCTAGTTGTTCGTACTCCGCTTGGTCGAAGCCTACCACTGAAGGATCTTCAAAGTGTTCCCAAAGTTCGTCGTACACCAGTTCAATTTGGGTCCAAAGATGGCTTATGTTATTTAACTTAAATTGATAAAACTGCACTGGCTGGTTTTCTTGGACTGCTTGGAGGTTTTCAAGTATTCGCTTCAATGTTCCCATTCGAGAAGTCATCTTTCGAACCAGTCCGTGTTGGGTGGAAACTCCAGATGATTTTCTCAAACTTGGTGTATTTTCTGCTACGTGTTGAGATGTTGTTGTCTTCACGGTCGATGTTCCTGGTGCTATCTGTCGAGGAGCTATGCTTGGCATGTTTTCCATCTCTTCATTTGCCTTGAACCGAGTGGCTTCTGCTTGGAAGATTTCTCGATAGTTGGTAACTATGCTGCTGATTTTATCGTAGTATCCAGATACAAAGTAGTCTTGTTGCAATGGTTGTTCTGTAACCATCCTTAACTTTCCATCTGTTGCTTCAAAGTCATCCCAACATTGTTCCAATCGTCTTAACCGCTCGTTATAGTAAGCTGAAGTTGACTTCCGCTCTGCCGAATCCTTTTTGAAGTTTTTAATAATTCGGGAGATTTCTTCACCGAGCTCCTTTTGATGATCCACTAGCTCCGATGTCGATGTCATCTTTGTATATAAATTTTCTTGTACTTGAACAGGAAAATTATGTTGACTTGAATTGAATTTTTCAGTACTTGAACTGAAAAATTATGTTGAATTGAATTGTTGAGTCAAAACTTGAAGGTTAATTTTTATTCGTGAAGATATTCTAGCACATAAACTAGGTTATACTGGTTACCAAAATAAATAAAAAAAATGACGTGCAGCAACAAGGACACAGTAAAAATTTTGCAAGACATGTTTGGATCGCGAGAATCAATTTTCAGCCTCAGATACCGATGCTTGCAACTTACCAAAAAAGTTCAAGAAGACATTGTTACATATGCAGCGAGAGTAAATGAGTGTTGCGAAAAATCCAAACTAGCAAATATGACTGCCGACCAGTTTAAGTGTTAATTTTTGTACTTGGGTTGCAAAATAAGCAAGATGCAGAAGTGCGCACAAAGTTATTAACTAGTTTTGAAGATGAAGCAGATCAAAAAATAAGCAAGCTTGTTAATGTTGCAGAGCGAATTCTAAATTTGAAGAAAGACACAGTACTGGTTGAGCAACCGAACAAAGTCGTTAATGCGATAAAAACACAAGTCGATAGCAACAATAAAAATTTTAAGAAAAGTGCAAACCACAAGAAAAGTAAAATTCCTAAATCTCCCTGTTGGAATTGTGGTGCAATGCACTTCGCGGAATATTGCAATTATCGAAATTATAAGTGCAACTATTGCAACCGAATGGGTCACAAAGACGGATATTGCAACGCAAAAGGTGCCAAACTGCATAAAGGAGCATTCCAAAAACAGCAACAAATTAGGAGCAACGTAGTTCAGGTAAATCGAATAAACTTCGCAGCACGGCGAAAGTATGTGGAGGTGACCATCAAACCGCTGCCAGCAGAAGCTGAAGCAGGGAAGGTTTTAAAACTACAGATTGACACCGCTTCTGACGTCACAATAGTTGGGAAATCAACATGGCACATGTTGGTAAAACCGGGACTGGAGCTGCAGAATAGTCACGCTACTAGTGCATCGAAGGACAAAATACGGTTAATCGCTGAGTTTCCATGTGAAATTTAGCTTCATGGGGAAGTTCATCATTTACGAATTTTTGTAGCAGAGATTAATTCATTAAACGTTTTAGGTACTGACGCGTTGGACTTATTTGGCATGTGGGATAAACCACTGGCAAGCATTTGTTGTCAAATACAGAAGCCAGAGCAAGTCGATTTTAAATTAGCCTTGTCAGACATAAAACAAAAGTACTCCAATATTTTTAACACAGTTCCAGAAAAATGTAATAAAATGACGGTCCAACTTCATTTGAAACAGGATGCAAAGCCTGTGTTTCGCGCAAAACGACCTGTGGCATACGCAATGTTACCACCCATAGAAGATGAACTACAGATATTGCAACAGTTGGGTATAATTACACCAGTGAATTTCTCGGATTGGGCTGCGCCTATTGTAGCAGTCAGGAAGGCAACCGGAAAAGTTCGAATATGTGGTGATTACTCATCTGGGTTGAATTCAGCATTGGAAGCGAACCAGTATCCACTTCACACTGCAGAAGACATTTACGCGAAAATAGCAAATAGTTTTTGTTTCAACCATATTGATCTGTCAGATGCATACCTGCAGACCGAAGTTACGTCAGAGTCCGCGAAACTGCTCACAATTCACACGCACAAGGGGTTGTTTACCTTCAATCGTTTAGCACCAGGAGTGAAGAGTGCACCTGGAGCATTTCAACAAATAATGGACACTATGCTAGCAGGCATAGAGGAAACAGCAGCGTATATAGATGACATAATAATCGGAGGGTTAACTTGGCAAAAACACTTGAAAAACGTAGAGGAAGTCTTGCAAAGACTTAGAGAGTTAAATTTTTGCATTAAATTGGAGAAGTGCAAGTTTTTCGCAAAGGAGGTGAAGTACCTAGGCAACATTGTTACGCAGGAGGGACTGCGTCCAGATCCAGAGAAAATTGATGCAATATTAAAGATACCACCACCCAAAAATGTTGCTGAACTCAGGGCATTCTTAGGAAGCATAAATTATTATGGCAAGTTTATGAGAAACATGAGTAACCTAAGGGCACCCTTGGACAACTTGCTTCATAACAACATTAAATTTGAATGGTCAGCAGAGTGTAAAAAATCGTTTGAAGATTTTAAAAAAATTTTAAGTTCTGATTTGTTGCTTATGCACTTTAATCCAGAACTGCCCATAAAAGTTGCAGCCGATGCATCTGGGAAGGTGCATTCATTTGTCACATTTTGCCAGACAAGTCAGAGAAAGTAATTGCTCATGCAGCATGCACGTTGACATCAGCCGAGCAGAAATATTCTCAAATTGAGGAAGAGGCGCTGGCGCTAATCTACGCTGTAAAAAAATTTCACCGCTACATATTTGGACGTAAATTTATTCTCTGTACTGATCATAAGCCGCTCCTTGCAATTTTTTAAGTAGCAAGGGCATTCCAGCGCACACGGCGAATAGGCTACAGAGATGGGCGCTTACCTTAATGAGGTATGATTTTGAGTTGCAGTATATTAATACAAACCATTTTGGTTGTGTTGACATGCTGTCCAGATTAATAGGGAACAATGAAGATGAAGATATGGTTATAGCTTGCACGCAGCTTGAAGAAGATGTCTCAGCAGTACTTTATGAACAAATCACCAAACTTCCGGTGACCTTAAACATGGTGCAGCATGCTACCAGCAAATGTAAACAGTTGCAAGCAGTCATCAAGGCGCTTAAATCGGGATGGGAGTCAAACTTAGGTCCTGAGCTAATACATTACCACAGACGACGAGATTCCTTAAGTGTCGTGAATGGATGTATTGTTTTTGGAGAACGGGTCATCATACCGCTTTGCTTGCAAAAACGCATCTTAAATCAACTACACCGGGGGCATCCTGGAAAGGAAAGAATGAAAGCAGTTGCTAGAAGTCATGTGTACTGGCCGGGCATTGATGATGAAATCGTATCATATGTACGCAATTGCCAGCCTTGTGGAATGGCAGCAAAATCACCGATTAAATCAACACTTCAATCATGGCCACTAGCAGCAAAGCCAATGGAAAGGATACATGTAGATATTGCAGGTCCATGCAATGGAAAATTCTATTTGTTGATAATTGATGCGTATTCCAAATGGCCTGAAATTTTTGAGACCACAAGCATAACATCATCAGTAATGATAGAGAAAATAAATGAAACTCTAGCACGTTATGGAGATTGTGACATTATCGTGTCGGATAATGGCACTCAGTTCGTCAGTGCACAGTTTCAGGACTTTATTAACAAACGAGGAATTAAACATATACGAACAGCATATTATCACCCACAATCAAATGGGCTAGCAGAAAGATTCGTTGATACCTTGAAGAGAGCATTAGGAAAACTTCACAGCGAAGGGACGACCATAGAGAACTTGGAGACATTCCTTCAAACTTATAGATCCACCCCAAATCCAAATGTTCCAAACGGCACATCTCCAGCAGAAGCATTTTTGAACAGAAAAATAAAAACAACGCTAGATTTGATAAATCCTAAGACAACGTTGAGAGATACAATCAGAAACGTACAAAAAGAACAACAATTTAATCAAAAGCATGGAGCAAAGTCGAGATATCTTGCAAAAGGTGACCAGGTTTATGCAAAGATTTTTCAACGAAACAAGACAGGCTGGGCACCAGGAACTATAATGGAACGAATCGGTAATGTCAATTTTAATGTATTGTTATCGGAAAATAACAGACTGATTCGATCGCATATAAACCAACTGAAGCAGCGGTTCAATAATGAAGGTTTAGAGCCAACGGATGTTAACAAATTTTTGTGCGATACGTTTGATCTTTACAATATACCGGAACGAGATAATTCTAAACATTATTCTCAAGATTATACAACAGTACATTCATGCCCAGAAGATGCAGCAGTGAAAAATCAGGAGCAACCTGAATTGTCAGTTCAAACACCAGAACCTTCAAATGATGATTTCGATAGGGAATCTGCAGAATCGTCGGGTTCATCCTACAACCGTGCGCAGGAGCCAGGAGTAAGGAGTCAACCGAAGCGACAAGTAAAAACACCATCATGGATGAAAGACTTTGATCTCTCTTAACAAAGGGGAGATGTTAGGGCCATGCGATATACTCAGACATAAATTAATATAGCCATGTGGCAACGCTGATATATATATATTGTCCTATAGATAGATACACATACATTACTTGACTTTATTCTAACACACATTTTTGATCTCTTACGTTGAAGATAGACTTGAATAAAAATTGAATAACTTGCTAATTGTGAGAACCAGTCTATTTATTTTATTCCTGGACCACAACAGTTAGAGTGTAGAACCATCTGTGGAGACTCAATACCAACACATATAAACACCAACACCACAATATACAAAACATACCCCTTATAAATACTCACTTACCTAGAAATTATTATTTAAAATTTTAAAAATGTCAATATTTAATAATCAGAAATATTTGTATGAAGTTTCAGTTCTAAAATTGTATTCAAAAGTAAATGTTGTTTTTTAAATAAAAAATTAAAATAAAATAAATTTGAATTTAAATTAATTTTGTGTACAACCACAATTGGCGATCCTGCTAGGAGGAGTTAAACAAAAAAACGTTAACCAGTTCGTCAAATGAATTTTTAAAGAAAACCACAGAGTAAAACATCTGCATGCTTAGGAAACTCAATCAACAGAAGAAAACCCAAAAATATAAACAAAAAACAAAAGATTTCAGATCTAAAGCGCCGTCAACAACTACGCAAAACACGCAAGAGCTTTGCCAGCTAAAAATTAAACTCCGTGCAGATTACGTTTCCAAGACTTTTGCAAAACAGTGATCTAGAAGCTTAAACTGCTGCAACTACAGCAACAACATCCAACAACCAATAAAACCAGAACAAAAAGCACCGCTGTCACCGTTACCGCCAAAATCAAGTAACAATAATTACACACAAGCGGTACTACCAACACTTGCAACTCAATACAGCAACAATACGCCATTTTTATTAGCTATCAGCTGCAGCGAATCGGAGAAATCAGTAAACATTAGTTCATTATCTTCACTCACGACAGCATTTGTCGGTACGAACACGTTCTCAGCTCAAAAGCAACAACAACAACAGCAACAGCATAAAGAGCAATAATAGAGAAGCAACAACAGCAACAGCACCATTAACAACAAGAACAACAACAACAAGAACAACAACAAAAATAACAACATAGGAGCAAAGCAACAATAATTTCAACTATGATATCTGCATTATATATATAATTTTCTGTATAATTATATATATAAAATCTGTTTATATATATAATTTTTTTAATATATATAAACAACTAGCTTTTTCCCGGTGCTTTTATCCCCCTCCCCTCCACCCCTATAAAGTAACGTAGTATATGAAATAAAAAAATTAATTGATTAAAAAATATTCGAAAATAGAAAAACATAACTGTCGAAAAGCAAGTAAAGAAAAATTATGCCCTTACTATACTTGCCAATAGTAAACAGTCAATTTAGACGGTTAAACATGAAGATGTTAGGATGAAAATGGTTTGAAATGCTGGGTTGTATTAATTTTAATTTTTTCGAGTTTTTTTTATTTTTGGACACATTACTATACCTAAGACTCACTCCCCCCATTCGGTACTTATCGTAGTACATTTTAAAACCTCGCTCTACTAAATTGGGAACGTAATTTATGAACGACCCCATAGTTACTACGCAAATTTGAGCTCAATCGACTCAGTAGTTTTGGAGACATAGCAGCGTCCTCTATTGTAATTTTTTTGCATTTTTCATTTCCCAGTAGCATAATATTACCAAGTAGTAACTTCATTCTTACTGCTATGTTCTTTGTCTTTTACTTCTATAGCTTTTCTGTGTCATAAATTTGGCTTGTATGGGTGGAGACACACCCCCTTGTCCAATGCATGTCACCTTTTCTAGTAGAAGGACATCACCAAATGGTATCTACATTGTGAGTTTCAATGTTCTGTGACTTTTACTTCCATAGCTATTCTTTATCGTAAATTTGGCTTATATGGGTGGAGCTAAGCGCCGTTTTCGAATGCCCGTGCCAGTTTTTAGTAGAAAGACCTTCATTGTTATACGGCATTTAGTTCCAAAGCAATTCGATATCATAAATTTGGCCTATGTGGCCAAATTCCCCCTTGTCTAATGTTCGGTCTTGGGCCCATAGCATCTACATATCAAGTTTCACTATCAAAACATTTATAACTGAGAAATAATAATGATTTCTAAAAAGTGGGCGTATATATATAGTAAGGCCACGCCCAGTTTTAGTATAGTTGCCAACAATAACCATACGAACTTATTTACCAAATTTTAGTCTAATACGACCAAAACTGTCTTAAATATAGCAATTTTTTGATTTGTGGGTGGTAAAAGGGGATGTGAAAAAAAAGGGGTATGGAAAATTTTTACTATGCCTATATTTTTCGCGCAAATGCAAATTAAAGTGAAACTTGCCAAATTATTCCAATATTCCATTTATTTCCAATTTCCCTTGCAAATATTTCCCCATATACACCATATGTGCGCACCTGTATTTATTCACACCTGTATTGTTGTATAAGTTCACTAAAATGCCTATAATTCATGAACCAATACACAAGGATCTGCCAACTGGATATGTAGATACCATTTTAGGTTTAGGTAGGGCAGCTAGGCAATGTTATCAACCATGCTCATTCATTCAAAACGACACCAAACACAACACAACGCAACGTAACTCAACAAACTAAGTGACTTTTGCCACGGCTAATAATGGAAGCCAAACAATACTCACACGCCGTCTTTTTATTTACGATAACGACAATCACATAATTCTTGATAGACAGTGTAAAGTAAATTTGAAACTAAGATGCGATTTCCCTTTTACATTTATACTAGCAGACATTACAAGACCCATCATGAGAGCAGATTTCCTTACGAAATATGGACTCTTGATAGACTTAAAACGTAAGAAACTCATTTAACCACTTACACAGCTATCAGTTAACGCAATCACAGCATTTACAGAAACATCACTACCCAAACGAATTACACTAGAAAACAAATATGCTCCAAAATGACCCATCATTAACAGCATAACCCGACTACAACAAACCAGCTAAATACAGAACAGTACACCACATAACTACAGAAGGACAATTGCCTTTTCAAGACCAAGACGCCTTGACTCCAACAAATACAAAATTGCCAAACAGGAATTTGACTTCCCAATCAAAGTAGGCATCTGCCGTCCTTCAGGCTCCATGTCAGCGTCTCCACTACATCTAGTACCAAAAAAAAGATGTGAACGAATGGAGACCCCTGTGGTGACTATAGAAGACTAAACGCAATTACAGTCCCAGATAGCTACCCTCTACCACACTTACACGACCTATCAATTGACTTGTACAACAAACACATATTAGACCTAGTTAGAGCATACCACCAAATCCCCATGGCCACTCAAGACATACATAAAACCGCGATTACTACACAGCGGCTTAATCCCATACAAAGTTTGGAACAAAATAGAAGGAGTCGTCGTAGACCAATAAAATTTGGTACATAAGTTAGAATTACCTCTATAAGAAGTTGTTAAAATAATTTTTGAAATCCGCCTACAAACACTCCTACCTCTCATATAATACAAAATTTTAAAAAGCTTTATTTCTTTCGTATTGAAGTTTATATGTAAATATATATATTTTTTTTTTTTTTTTTTATAGTTTTTATTTGTAATCTATCAAAATGATAATAAACAAATTTGCGAAATGATGTATAACATAACAGAGAGTATTGCATTCCATTGAATACAATCACTACAAAAGATAATCAAACATTGTTTAAGACATTCAAAGAATTATTTCAAATACTTAATTAACAGACAACATAGTTTACAAACAGGTGTTTCTCTATACTTATAATAATCTAAATGGAAGATCTAAAACATGAAATCGCTGGAGTCGCCTTGTTTCGTTGGTTTCATCCAGAAGGCAGATTGCTAATGTGTTGGTATGGTTGCTAAGCCGTTTGAGGTATCTTTCACAGAGTTTTCGGATCTCATCTTGAACTGTTAGAATGTTTAAGTCCTTATGTATTAAGTCATTTCTTACAAACCAAGGGGCGTTTAAAATCATCCTTAAAGTCTTGGATTGATATTGTTGTAGGATATTAATATTTGACTTACTAGCAGTACCCCAAAGTTGGACTCCGTAGGTCCAAACTGGCCTTAAAATCGCTTTATAGAGTCGAATTTTATTTTCAAGGTTTAATATATATATAAATTAAAATAAAATATGCCACTCCCACCTCCCATAATTTTTATACGATATTTGCATAGCATTAAGATGGAGTAGTCGTATACCAATAAAATTTGGTATATACATACATAAGTTGAAATGAACTATATAAGAGCACTTACAAAAAATTTTGCAAATCCGCCTACAAACACGCCTACCTCCCATATAACACAAAAATTTAAAACGATATTTTTCTTTTTATTGAAGCTATAACAAAACTTAAAAATATATAAAAAAGATGTGTATATTTAAAAATAAATTGCCACGCCCACCTCCCACACAAAATTAGCATAGCATCTAAAACTCAGGAGCGACTCGTCGTAGGTCGATTAAATTTTGTATTTAAGCAATTAGAACCCTATTAGAGCACATGTTAAAATACCTGGTTCAATATCTGACGAGTACACAAGTTTTTTTTTCAATTTTTTTAATTAACGCAATCATTTTTTTTTTTTCTTTTTATATAACATTTAGGAATTTCCTTTATAATTAAAATAAGAAAAAAAAAGAAGAAAACAAAAATATTACATGTTCTTTATGACAATGTGTGCAGTACGCATGGGTACGCATTCACTTTTTTGTTCGTTAAACCCAGGTAAGCAGCTATTAGCAGCCAATTTGTTTTTTAAATGCTTACTAAAAGCCTACAGTTTAAGATGTTTACAGTTAGAAACCGTCGATAAGTGTCGATAACTTTGTTCTGGTCCACCAAACTTTGGAATCTGGGAAAAAACATGCTCTTAATAAAATTATTAAAAAAAAAAATTATAAAAATATATATATGACATTAAAAAAATGCGTTTTAGATAATCACAATATTGTATATAAAAAGATTTAAGTGAATACAAGCAATTATGCCGGAGCAGGTCCTACCTGAATCTGGCTTAAAATCATGGCTGTTTTTGAGAAGAAAAATTATGCCGACATTCATTGCTCGTCCACAAAAATGGACGAAATTAGCTAGTATTTTAAAATTATATTTTTAGACAGGGTGTTGTTAAGATATATTTGAAGAATCCAAATTGAGCAAAGTTTCTTCGGTTCCATTTCTGGTACCCGAGATATAAAATCTTATATTAATGTTTTTCAAAAAGTTAAAAAATTGCATTCAAGTATATATTTCTCAAAAATAGAAAAATACATATGCAAAAATTATGCTAATTATTAATTCGGCAAATCTAAGGAATACGTTAATAGTATAATCAATACCACCAAAATTTAGACTATTGGGTAATAATCAAAAGATCTGTGCTATCTCGATTACAACTTTTGCTTCGAATATCCTTCACATAGGACACTGTGGATAAGAATTGTGAGTGGCATCGTGTTAACCAATATATTGTTAGTGTTACCGCCACTGCCGAAACTATTATTTACATTTTATCGCTTTGTTTAATTTAAGAACTGGTCCAAGTCTGTTCTTCTGAATTCCAAACATTGACTTATATTAAACAAACCCTTTTTAAATTGCCCAATGTCATTTAAAGAAAGTTGCGTAACATGAACACGAGGGAATCCTCCATTTTCAAATTCAAGCTCCATTTTATAAATGCGGAAGATGAATTGAAAAGCGATTTGTTTGGCGCTTATTCCATATAATTCATTATTTATTGAAGTATGGAATTATAGTACTGGAATAAATAATGAATTATATGGAATAAGCGCCAAACAAATCGCCTTTCAATTCATCTTCCGCCGCTTCCATCAGTCTTCGTATTCAGAATTTAGACGCCAGAAATCAACTTGCAGAGTTCTGAAAATTATCGACCCTGCTTTTTGTTGCTGAGGCAAATTCCTCAACAGTTAGTTTAAGCCTATACCTACTTTTGTTTTAAGACATACGTAGTTTTTTTTAGAAAAGTCAAAGCATTTTAAGGTCGTTATTTTTTACTGTTTTCCGCTAAAAACAACTTTGTCCTTGCGGGACAGGAAGACATCCTTTTTTTTCATAAAATTTTATTTGGGTGATCTTGACAACCTCATGCAACTTTTGAGACCTCTTAGAATGTGAAATTTGAAAAAAAATTGTAATTCGATACGCCCTACTGTGCACCGTTCGAAATGTTTGAGTTTCTGAGAATGCTATTCGGTTTAAGAAATGCAGCTCAAACATTCCAACGATTTATCAACGAAGTATTAAAAGAACTAGACTTCGTATTCGTATAGTTTGATGATATTCTAGTGACCCGTGAGACAGAAGAAGGATACCTTAAACATCTAAAATTAGTTTTCGAACGACTAGACAAATAGGGACTAAATATTAAACCAAACAAATGTATTTTCAGCATAGACAGAATAGATTTTTAAGTTACGATATTTCAAACAAAGGCATACAACCATCTCCCGTTAGAATTTAATGCATTGTTAACTATCCCAAACCAGAAACAGTTAAACAAATGCAGAAATTCACCGGGATGATTAACAACTACCATAGGAGCATACCAATATTAGCACATACACTCACACATATTTACGAGATGATAACTTCAGCATCAACAAAGGGGAAGCACATTACATGGACAAAAACAAAACATTAGCATTCGCAACGATAAAAGAAAGTTTTACTAAGGAAGTACTACTTAATCATTTTAATAGCAAAGCAAAACTTTCTATCGCTGTGGATACATCTAACACTGCTACCGGTGCAGTCTTACAACAAGAACACAATCAGTAAACAGAACCACTAGCTTTCTTTTCAAAGGAATTATCACTATCAGAGACAAAATGCAGTACGTTCGATCCCGAACTTTTAGCAATTTATCTTACAATTAAACACTTAAGACACTATTGGGAGAGACGAACATTTACATCATACACCAATCACAAACCACTTACTTCAGTATTACATTCAAAAACAAAGAGAAACTCAAGGCAAACACGACACTTAGAATTCATTGCGCAGTTTTCCAATAACATCAGACACATAAAAGGTACATATAACATCGTAGCGGACGCACTTTCACGAACTAAGGTAGAGGCTTTTACAACCTCAGAAATGAACCTCAGAACTCTACATGTTTGATAAGGTGTGCTACCAATTTCTTAATGTTAATTATTACAATTATAATAGGTAGTTTAACTGCGAGAGTAAATAAAGCATCTAAATATTTAGTTGTACTTTCAGCCATAAACTAGATACTTACTTACACGGAGAGAATTGAGCGCAGGAAAAATGAATTTTGTACACACATCATGCAAAAATTATCCATAATTTTATGCTTAAGACCGCAATTCATGATATATGAATTTTGTATTGCATGATTTGTGGTTAAGAAATAAGTAGCGAAATGAGTGCACATAAATTATGAAATGTGACACAAAATTCATTTGCTGCAAAGCATGAATTGAATGTTGACCTTACTCACGTTCTGTGGTTATTTACACATGAAATATAAAATTAGGCTTCTACGAGCGCCTTGAAGATGCCTATGAGCGCAGCCCCCGCCACGACATAAAAATCGTGCTTGGTGACTTCAACGCCAAGGTGGGAAAATAAAATATCTTTGGTCCAACAGTCGGAAAGTTCAGCCTCCACGACAATACCACCGATAACGGAATGAGGCTGATTGACCTTGCCGCAGCGCGAAACATGGTCGTTAGTAGCAGTAGATTCAAGCATCTCAATATTCATAAAGCAACTTGGCTGCCTCCTGATCAAAAGACGCGCAACCAAATTGATCACGTTTTGATTGACGGAAGGCACTCTTCCAGTGTTTTAGATGTACGCACGATCCGTGGTGCCAATATAGACTCGGATCATTATCTTGTCGCAGCCAAGATCCGTACACGCCAAGAATGCGCGCAATCCAGCACAGAGAAAGCTAGACGTCGAAAAGCTGCAATCAAAGCAAACAGCCGAAGACTTCGCTACTCGACTCTCACTCCTGCTTCAAGAAAGCACTCCTCCGATCGACGATATATGCGCGCAGTGGAATCATATTTCCCACTCTATGCGTACGGCTGCCGAAGAGGTGATTGGCTATCACCGCCCTCGCCGAAACCAGTGGCACGACCAAGAGTGTCGCGACGCCACTGCAGAAAAAGACGCCGCCTACAAAGCCACCCTGCAGTCGGTTGTAACGCGTGCTGCTAAAGAGCGATACAAAGAGAAGAGGAGGGAAGAGAGACGCATTTTCAGGCGAAAGAAAAGGGAAGCGGAAATGCGTGAGTGCGAGAAAATTGAGATGCATGGTGACAGGCATGAGGTCCGAAAATTTTTCGAAAAAATAAGACGCCTGGCAGATGATTTCAAGACCGGGGCCTCTTCCTGCAAGGATGAAAATGGGAATCTAGTGACAGATATCCAGAGTACACTGATGATGTGGAGGGAACACTTCTCTAGGCTTCTGAATGGTGACGACGACTTTCCTGCTGAGCTCTTCAAGAATGGAGGCGAAGCTCTATTTAAATGCAATCATGAGCTTCTATGCAGAATATGGTCGGAAGAATGCATTCCAAACGATTGGAACCTCAGTGTGCTCTGCCCAATCCACAAGAAAGGCGATCCCACAATTTGCGCCAACTACCGAGGGATAAGCCTTCTGAATATCGCATATAAGGTTCTGTCGAGCGTACTATGTGAAAGACTGAAGCCCATCGTAAACCAGCTGATTGGACCTTATCAGTGTGGCTTCAGACCTGGCAAATCCACCATAGACCAGATATTTACGCTACGACAAATCTTGGAGAAGACCCTAGAAAAACAAATCGACACACACCATCTTTTTGTCGATTACAAAGCCGCCTTCGACAGTCCAATAAGGAATCATCTATATTCCACCATGTCTGAATTTGGTATTCCTGCAAAGCTCATCCGCCTTTGCAGAATGACTTTGAGCAACACCAGCAGCACAGTTAAAATCAGGAAGGACCTCACTCCTCCATTCGATACCAAACGAGGTTTTAGACAAGGTGATTCCTTATCGTGCGACTTTTTCAACCTAATGATGGAGAAGATCATCCGAGCTGCTGATTTGAGATGCAGTGGCACGATATTCTACAAAAGTATTATGCTGCTGGCGTATGCTGATGATATCGATATCATTGGCCATTCCAGGTTAGCGAAAGAGTCGGGTCGAATGGGTCTTGTAGTGAACGCAGATAAGACGAAATACCTAGTGTCAACAAAAACACAGTCCCAGCGTCTTGGAAACCACGTCACTGTTGACAACATCTCCTTCGAGGTTGTTAAGGACTTCGTCTACCTGGGATCCAGCGTAAACTCTTTCAACGATGTCAGTATTGAGATAAAGCGAAGGATAACTCTTGCCAACAGGTATTACTTTGGGCTGAGTAGGCAATTGAGAAGTAGAGCACTCTCTCGACGAACAAAACTCACGCTCTATAAGTCATTAATCATGCCCGTCCTATTATATGCAGCACAAACTTGGACGTTGAGCAGTTCTGATGAAAAGACTTTGGGAGCCTTCGAAAGAAAGATCCTTCGTAAGATCTTCGGTCCGATCTGCGTCAATGGCGAGTACCGAATTCGATGGAATCACGAGCTGTATGAGCTGTACGCTGACATAGACATAGTTAAGCGCATTCGAGCGGTTCCGCTGGCTAGGTCATGTTGAGCGAATAGAAAACGACGCTCCAGCGAAAAAAATATTCGATTCGGTGCCCGGTGGTGGTCAACGCAGAAGAGGACGCCCACATCTTCGTTGGAAGGATCAGGTGTTGGATAACCTGACTACACTTGGTGTTTCCAACTGGCGCCAGCAAGCGCAAAATAGAAATGGCTGGCGCAATTTCTTATACGAGTCCAAAACCGACCTTCGGTTGTAAGCGCCAGATAAGTAAGTAAGTATATAAAATTATGTGCTCCATACACAGGTGCCATGGTTTTGTTACTCATGAAAAATGGGAAAAATTGTCATGAAATCTTAGACTACTTGCGCATGAATTAAGTATTTCAACTCTTACGTATTGTGTTATACCTATGCATGAAATTGCAAAGCATAAGGAAAAACCATGGGAATGTTTTTATTTAACCTTTTTTTTATTAGTTTTACAATTTACAATGATTCAATGATACAACTATCAGTTTCGGATAGGAAAAAAGAAAGCATCATTAATTTATGTTTATTATCTTACATTATTACAGATTAATATAGCATCATTTTCCGAAAGGTTCCTTATTTAGTTCACTGCTGCAGGAAATTTAACCAGCATCCGACATGCATTGAGTAGTTTTTCCCAAAGAGCTTCCCAATTTGAAAAGAGAGCATTCGACTTTCCAGGAAAATGAAGCTCGAAATCAATTTCAATCTAGAAATAATTGAAAAATATATGTTAAAGGCATTTTTATTGGTACAATGAAAAAAATCGGAATTGTTTACATTACCTTCAAAATGTTTTCAACGAGTGGTTGTGCTTTTTATAAAAAAAGCTTTCAAATAACCTTTTTCATAACCTTAATTCAATTCATAACCTTTCATAATTTCATAACCTTTCAAATATTTTCATAAGCATATGTTAATATTTTGATGAAATTTACACTATTATTTAATTACTACATCACAATTTTTTTTATTTTCCGTTTAAAAAATAGCTTAAAAGAAATTTCGTCAAAATGCCAACACATGCATATGAAAAAATATTTTAAAGAATCTGAAATTTGATGTGAAAAACACAACTTATTTTTGAAAACATTTTGAAGGTAATGTAAAAATTTCATTTTTTTTCGGTTGATGTTTAAATTTCGAAATAATTAAATACACTTACTGAACGATATCCACTGCTGTGCGAGATAAGTGGCCAGTCTTCTAAAATCTTCACAATGTTATTTGAGCATATTTCAGCTCTGCGCAAAGAATACTTCCACTTGAGCTCAACGGATTCCCATGGCGAGTTTCTAGATTAAAGCCATTCTTTTTCTTGGACCATCTGCAGATCTCTTTTGATTGGAGCCGTTTCTTTTTCTTCTGAGGTAAAAGATTCTTTTTTTAGACCTCTCAACTTCTGCGTAAAGAAACCAGCTCTTCGGAAAGATCCTACCATAGAACGGTATTTATTATACAGTTTTCCGCTCGCTCGTGGCTGCCTTTGGAAATAATATTTCTACGATTAAAAAGCTAGCTGGACGGCTGGACAACGACAGTACTGCGGTGCCACTGAAGAATTTCAGCAATCAGGCAAGAAATGTCTGGAACGCTGGGCAACGACGGCGATACTTGAACTTTATTTTGTTTCACGGCGGTACTTGCTTTTGTGCAATATTTGTTTATTTTTATTAATTATACTTGTTAAGAATAGCGCCGATACCAACAACAACATGCATTGTTACATGGCAATTTGTTGTTACCCAGCAAAGTAGAGCAGCAATTATTGGGCAAAGCAGCCATCACAGCATATTTTGCTGTGCTTGCTTAATAGTGTTCTTATTTAGAGTCGATGATTTTTTGGCGTAATTTAAGTCTAATTATTAAATTAAAATATTAGTTTAATTTAAGTTTAATTATTGCGTAATTTAAGTCATATTGATTTGTGTCAATTAAACTAGTTCATAAATTCTTGGTCTTGGTTGCTTTGCTTATTTTATATTAAGTTAAGTAAATACTTTCCACATATGTTTCTTTCTTTATTGTTTTTATATATTTTGTAATGTGTTAAGTCAACACTTTTTATATAACTTTGATTGTAAATACAATTTGTTAATTATTCACTTTTAGCATTGTTTTAAGATTATTTTTACTATAAAAGAAATAGTTTTTAATAAATTCTTCCAGTTATTCAATCAACTTTCAGTGTTTGTCATTAACTCATCTTCCCGTTTTACGTGGTTTAAGTGCCATCTAAAACAAACCCTTGATTCAAGCATCTAAACGGTTAATGTGCCGCCTAGACGCAAAATTCGAATCAAACATTTGGTGACCCCGACGTTCAAACGAATCCTGGTTTTCTTGTCAGGTGCATTACTTGACAAAATCACTGTATTACTTAAACGCAAAAATCGTTTAATTCGTCAACCGCGAAATCAAGTTCGCCGCGAATCAAATTCGAACAACCAACAAAGGAACTTCAGGGACAGCAGTTCACATTCTACAAGAAGCCAAAAATTTGCCAAGGAGCCACAATACCATGGAAATCTAAATATGAGGAGCTTTTTATGAAGCAAAAGAAGACTGGTGAAGAAATTCAACAGATCATTCGGAATGTTAAGAAAGATTCTTTGGATAGGAAGACAGCAGCGTATTACATAGAGAGCATAAAAAGAATTCATCAGGCTTGGACGGTATTCGAAGAAACGGATAACTCATTCGGGATTTGGATAATATCCCATTACAGCATGAGTATTTTTCAACAGACTATTATGAGCAAATGTCATCATTGGTACAGCAGTACCAAACTTTGTTTAAAAAAGCATTGGAAAGTATTAAAGAACAACATTGAAAGACACAAGATCGTAAAGTTGGTGGTGAAGACATTGGATTGCATGTATCCACAGGTGGTACAAATCAAGATGAGGAAACATCTGAAGCTCATCGAGCATTCGTCACGTCAGATACAGCTTCAGGAGAGCCAATACAAAATACTGAAGCTCATGGCAGTGCACCAGTCGGACTGTTGAGAAAGATGGCAGCGTCATTAGCAGCACTAGAGCGACTACTATCAGGTTTGGCTGAGAATCAAGAAGGTTTATCGCTTGAATATTTCAAAATAAAAATTGGAGCCGTCAATCAATTGTGGCATCAAGTAGAAGCCCTCAACTATGCAATTTGAGAGCACTTTGGGGATCCACCAGCAGTTGGTTATGATATGCAAAAATACATTGAGTTAGAAGAAAGAGTTCAAAATAAACTAATTGATCTCTCAGTGAAAGCAGAAGAATATTCAACAACAGAACTAGGAGGTAGTTCAGAGGAAACGTATTGCCACTACCAAAGGTGACAATACCCAGGGTCTATGGTGACTACCTTAAATGGCAGCAGTTTTTTGATCTCTTTTGCCAACTAATACACAACCAACATATCCCAAACGTCCAAAAAATGTTCTACCTAAAACCAAATTTAAGTGGAGAAGCAGAGCAACTAATAAGCCATTTTGCAGTAACAGATGAGAACTATAACACCGCCTGGGTTCTACTTAAAGACAGATATAACAATAAACGAGTACTAACAACAAATTTGGTTCAGAAAATATTGGATCAACCTTCATGCGTTGGTACGGCGACTGCCATAAAGGGATTGCACGATACAACTCAAGAATGTTTGCTGGCATTGAACAACTTGGGAATCGAGACTTCCAGTTGGGATCCTCTACTAGTACATATTATAGTAAAGAAAATCGATAGAAGCACTTATATTCGTTATGAACAATCAATTAAAAATCCAAAGGAACTACAAATGATGAAAGAGTTGTTAGCTTTCTTAAAAAACCAATTTCAATCCATGGAAGCTATTAAACAAAGTGACAAAGTATCAAGGGTGCATACATCATCTAGGGCCTACACCTCAATTGTTTCTACTAATAAGGACAATGTTTGCAAGGCATGTGGAAACGGTATTCACCCACTGTTTTCATGCAAGCAGTTTTTGCAGTGGGGAACTTCAGAAAGATTACGATTTGTTCAACAACAAAAACGTTGCATGAATTGTCTAAAAACTGGCCATATGTACACCAAATGTACACTAAAAAATTGTTTAAAATGTAACAAAAAACACAATACACTGTTGCACTTTGAAACTAAAGAAATAAAATCATCGGCAACACCATGTTCTCCCACAAGCATTAACTCATCAGCAACATCATTAACAGCCGCCAGAAGCCAGAAAGCTAACTCTTATGTTCTGCTCAGCACGGCTATCATCAAGCTTTCATCAGCAACCGCACAGGAAATAGAGTGCAGAGCCATTTTAGATTCAGGCTCCCAGGTCAACATAATAACTGAGAGGATGGTAAAACGACTAGGATTACCTCATGAGTGTACAGGCATGCAAATCCAAGGTATCGGCAATAGCAGCAGAAAGGCAGAACATAGAGTAAATGTTGGAATGCAGTCGAAAATCAACGGATTCAAAGCACGAGTAGAAGCATTCATACTGCCACACATCATCTCGCCACAGCCAACTCAACACTTGGACACGGATGGGTGGGCCATTCCAAATAACATAATTCTTGCTGATCCAACCTTCAATCGCCCAGATAAGATTGACATACTGTTGGGAGCCGAATTCTACCATCAATTGCTGGTAGCCGGTCAAATAACATTAGGGAAGGATCTTCCCCGATTACAAAACACCAGACTTGGATGGATAATAGCTGGTAAGATCCAAAACAATCACTCGGGAAGTGCTACATGCGGCGTGTGCAGTGAAGATGAACTTGATCAATTAGTCGAAAAATTCTGGAAACTAGAAGAAGTGGAGGCGACAGAACCTCAACGTTCTATAGCCGACAATTTATGTGAAACTCATTTTGTACTAAACACCACAAAGAATCCTCAGGGTCCATTTATCGTTAAATTACCGATGATGGAAAATGCAACGCCACTAGGAAAGTCAAAGGAGATTGCTCATAATCGATTCTTGGCTCTTGAACGTCGTCTTACCAACTCAATTGACGTCAAGAAGCAATATGTCAATTTTATGGAGGATTATGAAGCAGCAGGCCACATGTCAAGGGTTGACATAAATAATTTGGTGTCACCTCAATATTTCATCCCTCATCACTACGTTCTGAAGCCAGATAGTAGCACCACCAAGTTACGTGTAGTTTTTGATGCCTCAGCTAAGACATCATCAGGCGTGTCCCTCAACGATATAATGTATAATGGCCCGAACGTGCAAAGTGAATTATTTTCAATTTTACTAAGGTTTCGGCTTCCTCGGTTTGTGTTCACCGCTGATATACAACAAATGTAAAGACATATATTGATGCATCCTGACAACCGGTCACTCCAGCTGATAATGTGGAGATCAAGTCCCACCGAACCCATCAAGCATTATCAATTAAACAAAGTCACGTATGGAACTAGAGCCGCACCTTATTGACGTAGAATACGTCATTCTCGGAGGTAAGTAGGGTGGTTGATAGTGATCAGGTGTCGGTATTTACATAACTTTTTGAGCCTTTGGTGGGCCTAAAGTACTGATCGTACAATGTTGATGTTAGCACTTGTTGGTCTGCTTGATCCTCAATGCGACAAAAATTCATGTTAGAACTCTCTAACTTATATAAATTTTACACAATTACATGAAATATAAAGCCAACATTTGATGTTTTTGTTTGCTTAAACTTGCTACCTATTTATCGACAGTTTCCGGTTTTATCGACAAAACCTTAAAATTTGTATGGGAGCCCCCCTAAGGAGTGGTCGGAGGGAATAGGTGTCAAAGACAAAAATGTTTCTTTTGCAAAAGTAATGGGGGTCGGTCATACATATTAACCCTCTCCGGCACTCTCTTAAAGGTCATATGCTCAGGTGTATGGAATAAATAAACAAAAACCATAAAATTTGTATGGGAGCCCCCCTAAAAAGTCGTCGAAGGAAATAGGTGTTAAAGGAAAAAATGCTCCTTTTGCAAAATTAATGGGGGTCAGTGATAAATATTAACCCTTTCCGGCACTCTTTTAAAGGTCATATGCTCTTGTGTATGGAATAAATAAACAAAAACTATAAAATTTGTATGGGAGCCCCCCTAAGGAGTGGTCAGAGGGAATAGGTGTCAAAGGCAAAAATGTTCCTTTTGCAAAAGTAATGGGGGTCGGTGATACATATAAACCCTTTCCGGCACAAACACAATAAAATTTGTAGGGGCGCCCCCCTAAGGAGTGGTCGGAGGGAATAGGTGTCAAAAGCAAAAATGTTCCTTTTGCAAAAATAATGGGGGTCGGTAATACACATTAACCCTTTCCGGCACTCTTTTAAAGGTCATATGCTCAGGTGTATGGAATAAATAAACAAAAACTATAAAATTCGTATGGGAGCCCCCCTAAGGAGTGGTCGGAGGGAATAGGTGTTAAAGGAAAAAATGCTCCTTTTGAAAAAGTAATGGGCGTCAGTGATACATATTAACCCTTTCCGGCACAAAAACCATAAAATTTGTATGGGAGCCCCCCTAAGGAGTGGTCGGAGGGAAAAGGTGTCAAAGGCAAAAATGTTGCTTTTACTCTCTTCTCTTTTGAAGGTCATATGCTCAGGTGTATGGAATAAATATTTTGCTAAATAGTTTTTAAAAAAGATGTCATCAAAAGCGAATTGACTAATTCTACGTCTTGTGTTACGACATAGTCGAAACTACTGTATCTTTTTTTTTAGTAACCAGATGCCTTCAACAATTAGAAAGCGAATTCTGGGACTCACACGCGCTTGGGGCCCGGGCACTTCGAGAAGACTTCTACGTTGATGGCTGCTTAACAGGATCTGACAGTTTTACTGCAGCCATAGAAACACAAAGGTAATTAACTCATATTTTAACGGGCTCTGGATTTAAATTAAGGAAATGGTGTGCCAATTATCCGCGATTACTTCAAGGAATTACCCAGGAAGATGTGGAAATAGATCTGGACCTGAATGAAGATGATAAAATCATAAAAACTCTAGGCATTTCATGGACTCCAAAAAAATGATAAATTTTGCGTCAAAGTTAATTTGGACAACAGAACCCAAATTTCAAAACGAAACGTCAGCTCAGAGCTTTTCCGAATTATTTGATCCGTTGGGAATTATGTCACCTGTGGTGGTTACAGCTAAGATGTTCCATCAATAATTATGGCAACTTAAACTATCCTGGGACGAAGCATTGCCGATTGAATTTCAGACAAGATGGAGATATTTTCGAGAGAACCTGAAGGAGCTGAACAACTTGAAATTCTCACGACACATGTTTAATCAGTCAGTTCCTAAAACAATGCAGCTTCACGCCTTTGCAGATGCATCAGAACGAGCATATGGTGCAGCAATATACATTAGATCCGTGTTAAATGATGGAACGATAATTGTGAGGCTTCTATGCGCTAAGTCTCGTGTAGCACCACTAAAGAAACAAACTTTACCTCGGTTAGAACTATGTGCGGCAGTTGTGCACAATTAATATCCAGAGTAATAAACGATCTTCATTTAACGGACGTTCCTTCATACTTGTGGACTGATTCAGAAATTGTGCTGTCATGGATCAATTCTGAAGTATCATCATTCCAAACATTTGTAGCCGACAGAGTAGCCACAATTCACGAATTAACTTTGACTCAACAATGGCGTCATGTACGATTAAAGGACAACCCAGCAGATGTCCTTTCACGTGGTTTATCTCCAACGGCGTTGGTCTCATGTAATCTTTGGTTTTACGGTCCACTTTCCTTACATGGAGATGTGTCAGCATGGCCGAAACCATTCAAAAAAGAGTCGGCCATAAGCAATAATGTTGAAAGAAAACGTAAGTTGCCGATGTCATTGGTAACTTCTAGAACAGATGTTGAAATGATGATCTACTCAATTAATCATGGAAATTCGTTTAGACGGCTACAAAGAATATTGGTGTA
Organism: Pherbina coryleti; assembly: GCA_943735915.1. Taxonomy (NCBI): domain Eukaryota; kingdom Metazoa; phylum Arthropoda; class Insecta; order Diptera; family Sciomyzidae; genus Pherbina; species Pherbina coryleti. Next base: position 87,196,709 of record OX030948.1, read on the forward strand.
CGTGCTTCAGTTTATAAATAGTTCAAGATGCAAACCATGTCAAGTTGAGCACTTTACACCAAAAGAATTAGATGAAGCGTTCATTATAATCATCAGAACTATGCAGGTGGCGTCCGTGGCGTAGTTGGTTAAAGTGCGTGGCCGCTATGTCAAAGAACCTGGAGACCCAGGATCGAACCCCAGCAGCGACAGAAAATTATTTGAATTAAAATAATTTTTCTGTACGGCCGCCACCTCTCTGCAGACAATGGCAAACCTCAGAGAGTAATAAAAATGCCATGTAAAGCTTCTTGAGAATAAGAACATTCCGTTCATCGCCGTTCGGAGTCGGCGTTAAGCATGTAGGTCCATTTCTCGGTCAATTGTGTACAAACTTAATAACACGCACAACACAATTGATCATAAGAAGCTAGGTCAAAGTCCTTTCAAGGGCTGAAATGGCCAGTTATTTATTTTTTTTTTTTATATTTCTGTTCGTGCATTCGTTGATTATTTTTTCTTGTGCTGAAGGTGCATATATTGCTAACGCTAACTCATTCAGTTGATTCTTTGCACCAACAAAGTTTGTGGCATTATCACTATATAAATTTTGACAATATCCCCTTCTGCCAATGAATCTCTTCAGAGCTCCAATAAATGTGTCCGTTGTAAGATAGCTGACAATTTCAAGATGGACAGCCTTGGTAGCGAAACAACAGAAAACTGCAATATATACCTTCTGAGGTTTCTTTCCCCGTGTTTTAAAATGAATCCATACAGGACCACAATAATCTACTCCTGAATTTATGAACGGTCGAGATGGCGTGACTCTTTCTGAAGCCAAATTTCCCATCATTTGCTTTAATAGTCTTGGTTTTGCTTTACTGCATCTGACACAATTAAGCACGATTGACCTAGCCATTGTTTTCCCTTTGACAGGCCAAAACCTTTGCTTGATTTATGATAGCAACGCCGTTGGTCCACAGTGCATATTCTCTTCGTGGACCTTCTGGATAAGTAATTTTGTTATAAGGTCGTTGTATGGGATAATCATCTGGTGCTTAGCGTCATACGGTAACGAAGAATTTTCCATACGCCCTCCTACCCGCATTATGGCGTTACTATCTAAGAATGGTGGCAGTCTGGAAAGCTGGCTTGTTGGTTTGATTTCCTTGGTTTTATGTAGAACCTTCAATTCTTCTGGAAATTGTGCAGCCTGCATAGTAAAAAAAAAATAAATAAATAACTGGCCATTTCAGCCCTTGAAAGGACTTTGACCTAGCTTCTTATGATCAATTGTGTTGTGCGTGTTATTAAGTTTGTACACAATTGACCGAGAACCGGACCTACATGCTTAACGCCGACTCCGAACGGCGATGAACGGAATGTTCTCGTTCTCAAGAAGCTTTACATGGCATTTTGATTACTCTCTGAGGTTTGCCATTGTCTGCAGAGAGGTGGCAGCCGTACAGAAAAATTATTTTAATTCAAAAATAATTTTCTCTCGTTGCTGGGGTTCGAACCTGGGTCTCCAAAGTTCATTGACATAGCGGCCACGCACTTTAACCAACTACGACACGGACGCCACACAATACTTCCAATACTTAACATTAAAATTTGGTGCCAACAAACAAGTTCAAGAACACGTCTATACATTGCACAAACATTACGTAACCAAATTTTTTAACAATAACATAACATTACACACCCAGGTACACGAGTTTCTCGACGACACAAATCAACAAATGGTCACAAAAATGCGGTATATGCCAACGAGCAAAGATACAAAGACACACGAAGACAATCCCACACAAGATAGACATTCCATATGGTCGTTTTGAGCATGTTCACGTCGATTTAGTTGGTCCTTTACCGATATCAAATGGTTACATTTATATATGGTTACATATATTGGCGAATTTTCATCCGATCGAGGACCTCAGTTCAAGTCCACAACATTTGAACTTTGTCAAAAATCTAGGAAGCTAGCACATTACCACTTCTGCTTATCATTCACAAGCTAATTGGATTGTAGAACGATTTCATAGCCAACTAAAGACTGCTCTAATAGCGAGTAACAATCAGACAAATTGGTACACAGAGTTGTCACTAGACCTTCTAGGATTCAGGTCCACGGTCAAAGAAGATATTAAGGCTTCACCAGCTGAAATGGTTTTTGGTCAAACACTCAGGCTACCACAACAACTAGTTATACACAGCAGTCAAAATTTTAATTCGTCGGACAACTTGTCCAAACTTAAAGAGGCCGTAAAATATAAAAGGTCAAGCATAGCTCATTACAGCACCAACTTCCAACAAAATATACAAATATAAACTGCACAGACATATTCAAATAAACATAAGAATACTAATAAAAACTTTTTACCAAAAAAAAAAAACCGACTTCAAAATCACTACAAAGTCAAAAATAATTTTAAATAATTTTTCCCATTAATTTCTTGGTAAAATTTTAAAAGTTATTTATATATATTATAATATTGGAAATATTATTATTTTAATTTTTCCAATTTTTTTTATAATTATTAATATATAAATTTCTTTATGAATATAAAAGCTTTAAAGTCGGCGCTAACCTTACTAAGTCGACATCTTATTTAAATATTTTCTAATTTGTTTAATTATCATAAAAATATTAATAACTTTATGAATATAAAATCTTTTCAGTTTTTTTTTTTCAGTTGGCTATTGTTGAGCCCGCTGAATTCCATGCATTATTTGTGCAGCTGTAGCATACTGTATCATATTCAAAATGAGCTTTACAAGCTCACCCAAACCAGTAAAGTCAGTAAAGCTTATGTGTGCAAAGCTTTTAAAATTACTTCCAAATTAAGATTTAAAATTACTACAGCGTCACCAAAGCAGCATAGCAAGGAGTGGCGCTGACTTTAAGGCTTTTATATTCATAGAGATATTAATATATTAATGATAACAAAACAAATAAGAAAAAATTCAAATGATAATGTTTCCAATATTATAATATATATAAATAACTTTTTAACTTTGACCAAGAAATTAATGGCAAAAATTATTTAAAATTATTTTTACTTTGTAGTTATTTTGAAGTCGGTTTTTTTTTTTTGTTAAAAAGTTTTTATTTCTTCCTTTTTAGACAATATGAAAAATTTTATGGAATAATATTCTTGAGAAAAATTTCAAATATGAAACTTTGTTCTTAAAAACTTGGATATTTTTAATTTCTGTTTCTTAACAATTTTTATTAAAGTACCACGCCCTTATTATAATCCCACCCACTTTGTTTATCGTACTTTCCAATGATTCTACCAAGCCCTGTGCCAAATTTCAGTTCCCAAGTATTAATATTAACCGATATATAATACTTTCATTAAAGAGCCGCACCCTATGTACATTTCCACCCACTTTTGTAATGATTCTACCTACCCACCTACCTGCATACCAAATATTAACAATATTAACCTTACTGTCAATATTAACTGAGATACAGTATTTTTCTGATATTTCCACACCCCCTTTGTTGAATAACGCCCTCTTTTTTATCGTAATTTGTAAAAATGTTGTGCCTACCCCTGTACAAAATTTCAGTACCCTTGTGTTAATATTATTCGAGATACAGTGTGTTTCAATAATTGACACACCACTTTTTATAATGACGCCCACTTTATTGACCGTAATTTGTAATAACTGTGCCTACCCATGTACTAAATTTCAGTATCCTAATGTCAATATTATTCGAGACACAGTGTTTCTAATATTGCCACACCCTTTGTCAAATAACGCCCACTTTATTGACCATAATTTGTAATAATTGTGCCTACCCCTGTTTTTTTACTATAAACTTCCGTACCCTAGTGTCAATATTAACTGAAATGCTACGCCCATTTGTCGAATAATAACCACTTTGTTAACCCTAATTTGTAATACTTGTTTCTATCCCTGTACTATATTTCAGAACCCTAGTGTCAATATTATTCAAGATACAGTGTTTTTATAATATTGCCACACCCCTTTGTCAAATAACGCCCACTTTATTGACTAAAATTTGTAATAATTCTGCCGACCTCCGTACTAAATTTCAGTGTTCTAGTATCAATATTATTCGACATATAGTTTTTCTAATAGTGACACGCCACTTCGTTGAATACCGCCCACTTTAGACGGGCACCTCCGTGTTTATGGTTTCTATCTGTTGAGAAAAAATAACGGCAATCGGGCAAGTACTTTAGGAGCTATCGATGTACATACATTTAAAAAAAGATACAGTTGTTTCCACTATGTCGTAACACAAGACGTATAATTATTCAATTCGCTTTTGATGACATCTTTTTTAAAAACTATTTAGAAAAATATTCATTCCATACACCTGAGCATATGACCCTTAAAAGAGTGCCGGAGAGGGTTAATATGTATGACTGACCCCCATTACTTTTGCAAAAGGAACATTTTTGCCTTTGACACCTATTCCCTCCGACCACTCCTTAGTGGGGCTCCCATACAAATTTTATGGTTTTTGTATATTTATTCCATACACCTGAGGATATGACCTTCAAGAGAGTCCCGGAAGGGGTTAATATATATGACTAACCCCCATTATTTTTGCAAAAGGAACATTTTTGCCTTTGACACCTACTCTCTCCGACCACTCCTTAGGGGGGCTACCATACAAATTTTATTGTGTTTGTGCCGGAAAGGGTTAATATGTATCACCGACTCCCATTACCTATGCAAAAGGAACATTTTTGCCTTTAACACCTATATCCTCCAACCACTCCTTAGGGGGGCTTCCATACAAATTTTATGGATTTTGTGACGGAAAGGTTAATATGTATCACTGACCCCCATTATTTTTGCAAAAGGAGCATATTTTCCTTAGACACCTATTCCCTCCGACCACTCCTTAGAGGGGCTCCCATACAAATTGTATGGTTTTTGTATATTTATTCCATACACCTGAGCATATGACCTTTAAGAGAGTGCCGGAGAGGGTTAATATGTATTACCGACCTCCATTACTTTTGCAAAAGGAACATTTTTGCCTTTGACACCTTTTCCCTCGGATCACTCCTTAGGGGGCTCCCATACAAATTTTATGTTTTTTGTGCCGGAAAGGGTTAATATTTATCATTGACCCCCATTAATTTTGCAAAAGGAGCATATTTTCCTTAGACTCCTACTCCCTCCAACCACTCCTTAGAGGGGCTCCCATACAAATTTTATGGTTTTTGTATATTTATTCCATACAACTGAGCATATGACCCTTAAAAGAGTGCCGGAGAGGGTTCATATGTATGACTGACCCCCATTACTTTTGCAAAAGGAACATTTTTGCCTTTGACACCTATTCCCTCCGACCACTCCTTAGGGGGGCTCCCATACAAATTTTATGGTTTTTTCGATAAAACCGGAAACTGTCGATAAATAGGTAGCAAGTTTAAGCAAACAAAAACATCAAATGTTGGCTTTATATTTCATGTAATTGTGTAAAATTTATATAAGTTAGAGAGTTCTAACATGAATTTTTGTCGCATTGAGGATCAAGCAGACCAACAAGTGCTAACATCAACATTGTACGATCAGTACTTTAGGCTCACCAAAGGCTCAAAAAGTTATATAAATACCGACACCTGATCACTATCAACCACCCTACTAACCTCCGAGAATGACGTATTCTACGTCAAAAAGATACAGTAGTTTCGACTATGTCGTAACACAAGACGTAGAATTATTCAATTCGCTTTTGATGACATCTTTTTTAAAAAATATTTATCAAAATATTTATTCCATACACCTGAGCATATGACCTTTAAGAGAGTGCCGGAGAGGGTTAATATGTATGACCGACCCCATTACTTTTGCAAAAGGAACATTTTTGCCTTTAACACCTATTTCCTTCGACCACTCCTTAGGGGGGCTCCCATACAAATTTTATGGGTTTTGTTTATTTATTTCATACACCTTAGCATATGAAATTTAAGAGAGTGCCGTAGGGGGTTAATATGTATGACAGACCCCATTACTTTTGCAAAAGGAACATTTTTGCCTTTGACACCTATTCCCTCCGACCACTCCTTAGGGGGGCTCCCATACAAATTTTATGGTTTGTGTTTATTTATTCCATACACCTGAGCATATGACCTTTAAGAGAGTGCCGGAGGGGGTTATTATGTATGACCGACCCCATTACTTTTGCAAAAGGAACATTTTTGACTTCAACACCTATTTCCTTCGACCACTCCTTAGGGGGGCTCCCATACAAATTTTATGGGTTTTGTTTATTTATTCCATACACCTAAGCATATGACCTTTAAGAGAGTGCCGGAGGGGGTTAATATGTATGACCGACCCCATTACTTTTGCAAAAGGATCATTTTTGACTTTGACACCTATTCCCTCCGACCACTCCTTAAGGGGCTCCCATACAAATTTTATGGTTTTTTCGATAAAACCGGAAACTGTCGATAAATAGGTAGCAAGTTTAAGCAAACAAAAATATCAAATGTTGGCTTTATATTTCATGTAATTGTGTAAAATTTATATAAGTTAGAGAGTTCTAACATGAATTTTTTTCGCATTGAGGATCAAGCAGACCAACAAGTGATAACATCAACATTGTACGGTCAGTACTTTAGGCCCACCAAAGGCTCAAAAAGTGATATAAATACCGACACCTGATCACTATCAACCACCCTACTTACCTCCGAGAATGACGTATTCTACGTCAAAAAACATAGAAACCAACGAACTTGAGAACCTCCTCCTTTTTGAAGTCGGTTAAAGAGTACGCTTCAATTTATTAGCCAATACGACCAAAATATTTCAGAAGGGAGGGGGAATAATGTGGTGACTCAATACCACCATACATAAACACCAACACCACAACATACAAAACACACACTTTTTAAATACTCAGTTATCTAGAAATTTTAAGGTTTTAAAAATGTCAATATTTAATAATCAAAAATATTTGTACGGAGTTTCAGATCTAACGTTGTATTAAAAAAAAATGACAACTTTTTAAATAAAAAAAAAAAATTTGAATTGAAATTAATTTTGTGTACAACCACACATCAATCGATGGGAGATGAGTCCAATTCATATGGCAGCCAAGAAATTATTTTTAATTTAACACTTTCTTGTTGCAACAGACGCAAGCAAAAAGCAACATCAATTCTAAGAAAAAAGGTGTCGGAAAAGGATCGTTTTGAGATTTCACTCCAGCAAATCACAAAACGAGTTTTTTTAGATTCCTTACGTTACAAATTTAAGAGTTCTGTATGGAGTATTGAGTTGATGATTTGCCATATTATTAAGCTTGTTTGCCAATATATAGTGGTGAAAAAAGAGTTTTTGATCTACTAAAACTTAAAGAGTTTTATATTCGTTAGTATGCTTTGTATCGATGTATGTACCAATATTCAATATCGTATGAAATGTAATGAAGTAAAGAAAGAGTTTCTTATTCTATTTTATTATGTAAGTATTTAGAAGCATATGCGAATTTACCTAAACGATGCGAAATTTCCTTCCATATACTTTGCTTGAAAACAAAAATTAAGAATACGGAAACACCCAGAAATACATTGAACGAGTCAGTAATCACCCAGAAAAATGTTTTTTTGTGTTCATAAAAAAGTATACTCAATATCTCCAATAGCCACGTAATACCCATTACAATAAAAAGCTTGGTGTTCATGGCAAAACGGGTTTTATCCATAAAAAATCGCCTTCGTATGTCAGGTTTTTCCGCGTTTGAGCTACGCATTCTAAATATCTCCCTTTTGACTTTATTACAATAACGAAGAGTTAACGTGAATAGAACAAAATTTACTGCGAATAATACTCCTACTGGTCCTGAAAAAAATATTAAATTCGCAGAAGCAAGTCTATCGTCTGAAATAAATTAAAAAGTTAAGGTTAATGGTTAATGAATGCACATTTAACTTACAGGTAAACCAGCATCTCCCATGACCAAAGTGAGGTCTAATTTTGGAACTCAGCAAATTAGATTTTGTAAGAGATAGAGTGATAGTCGTTAAAATTGTTGGAAGACCCCATCCATAAAAAGAATATTTAAGAAATTTCTTGTTTTCATCTTTTTTAAATCCATGTTTTTTCTTAGAAGTTCTAAAATAATAAAAAAAATGTGATTTAATCCAATATTTAATAGTTTAATATTATGATAATCCTACATTGCACAGTGGTCTAGAAATAGGTTTTTTGACATAATGTCGTAACAGTGAGATATTCGTTTGAAACATTCACATAAACTATTGGTACTATAGATACATGAACCAAGAAATAAAGATCATGCAAGCAAAAGAGCCGCCATATTGTAAACAAAACAAATTTTTATCTAAGTTTTCACATGTTTTGCATGAAAAACGTATGCAATATAGCTTTTTTTGTGACCGATGACGTAGCACGAAAAATATACTTTTTTCTCGCACTGCTGATTGCTTGATCTTGTCTTGTTGGTTCATGCTATAGATATGATAATCTATTTATTAATAGGCAAACAAAAAGTTTGTGTTCCCTTTTTTTCTGTGTTACCTTCAACATATTCACATAATACTTATATCGATGGATATGTATTTTCGAGTAGATTTGCACAATATAATTTTTATTCGAATATGTTGCCATTAAGATAAGTAAAACTGAGCAAATGTAAAACGCTTTTTTTACAAAGCTCTGTTGAACAGCGACAAAGCTCTGTTGAACAGCGCTACTGTAGCTTACAAAAGCAAGAGTAGAATGCGGGAGGGATGCAAACACTTTAAAAAGAGCTGAGTAGCATTATTGTTGTTGTTGATGTTGTTGTTGTTGTTGTTGTTGTTTTTGTTGTTCTGGCTGTTGCTTTCTCTTAATATCTCTCAGCGTAAAAAAACAAAAAAACTGCTGCTTGCTTCTATTATCTTGAGAATTATGACTTATCTTGATTTAGTTGTTATACTTTTCTACCGTTTATTTACTTTACTTTTAATTTATTTATTTACTTTAAATGAATATTATATGTTGAATAAATTTTTATTATTGATTGATGTATGCTTCCTTTTTTGTCTTTTACCACAATGTTCCCCATAGCGTCAAGGTAAGCATTAAGAATTTCCATGCAAATTAATAACCATTCATTATGTGAAAAACAACTTGAGTTTCGTTACCTTACAGAAACAGATGGCCGAATTTCGGCCACAGGCGATACTAATTATCTTTATTATAGGCTCATTCCACCAGTTTTCGCCCAATTTAAAAAAATGTTGTTTTTGTGTTAAAGTAGGTAACAAAATTCATATCAGGTTCAAATATATGGGAAGTAAAATATTCATATCAGGTTCAAATATATGGGAAGTAGAATCTATTTTAAGCCGGCCTAGCAAAAAAGGAATATCATAAAATAAACTAAAATGATGGAAAACGAATATAAACAACTTCTAAGGAAAAACTTATAAGCATGCATTTTCTGAAAATTATTTTTTATTTCATTTATCACAGAGTTTATATAAACGTATTTTTCCTGAAAAAAACTAGAACAACCCTTCGAAATTAGTAAAATTGTTACAACAATACATCTATACAATATTTGTGATGATTTTCATTACTTTTAAATGTGCATTTTTTGAGATACGGGGTCAACAATGGAAGACATTTTCTTCAATTTAAATTTAAACCCAATTTTTAAAACTTCATAAGTCCAACAAATATTAAAGCAGTCTCTCCAAATTGGAGGACTATTTTAAATGTGAGTTCAACAATATCTACGTTGATTTATAAAACTTTTGCTTGTGTACTATTTTATAGGGAGGCACCTAAACATCTTGCTTTTTTCAATTATTTGAGTTTTTTTTTTTTTTTGGATTCGCCCGGAGGTAAGAAATCTTCATAGATACGTATGACCCGCGCCATACGAATGCACGATTTACATTCTAAGAAGTTCCCGGATCAGCCGGACTGATAGAATGCACCTACGTACTAAAACTTACCACCTGTTGGCAAATAATAGCCTCCACTAAGCACAATTGCTTGGCCTTTCAGCGGAAATTAAAATTAAATAAAATTTGAGAATTTTTTGTGCTTATGTAAACTTCATAAACATCATCGAATAAAAGCACATTCTTCATAATACGAAGCAATACAAGACAACATCCAAAGTTATTTATTAGACCATATATAACCGCATTTATAATTGTTGTCGTTCGGCTTGGGGCCACTGTCCAACCCAAGATCCTACGTGGAAAAGAGATGCAACTCTCAAACACCAAACCAATACCAAACATAGCACAGATATACAAGTATATATTGTGCAGGCACAATATATTTATATATTCGGGTCACTAAAATAAGGGAACACCGAGCTACAGTTATTATTTGGATATGCATTTGGGCCAACGCAGGTAAAAACTTGTATGGAAAAGAGATAAACTCTGAGACACCAAGCTAAGAGACACGGTATACATGGTCAAATAAGGAAGAACTAAAGATCTAAAATAATTTCATGAAAAAATAAAGCAACGAGTAATGCCATAATTTTCAAAAACAAGGCAAAACACACTCCCAATTTTTTTTCAGTGTGTTGTCAATACATGAAATTAAAATAGAAAAACAAATTAGAATTTTAAAATATGCACTTTTGCCGATACAGGGTCCTGAAGTTGTGCCATTTCTCATAAATCCATACTTTCAAAGCAGTAAAACTAAAAATATTTACACATTTTCATCAATTTTTTCAACTTATCTTGTTAAAAGGTAATAAAAGAAGAAACTGTAAAAAAATCTTAGGTCTGGCAACCCTGTAAGTTGTTGAAACAGGGTGATGAAAATCGAAAAAAAACCAATTTTTAGCATAAGTTTGGTGAATTTTATTATTTATTAAAAATAAGTTTACGAACTTAAATTTTATATTAGAAGTTGCGTCAATTTGTTATCTGTCAAACAGTTTTTAAATTAAGTCAATACCAATTACAGGAGCAGAGATATAAATGAAATCGTAAACTATTAAATCGTGATTTTTGCGCCCGCCAACAATTTTTCGAGCGCCACCACTGGTTAACGGTTAAAAATAAAAAAATGTTTTTTGTTACCTACTTTAACACAAAAACAACATATAATTTTGTCAATTTTTTTCTAGAACATGTTGCGACTTTTTTTTTAAATTGGGCGAAAACTGGTGGAATAAGTCTATATACACACAAAGTGACTTTATCAAAAAGGCAAAATCTCTAAAAATTCCACAAAAATAGAGCAATTGTCTTGATATTTTACGTATAAGCTTTGGTCTCCGTAGTGCTTCTTTATATCCAAATTGGGAGGAGTCGGATGAAAACTACACCCGCCTCCAATATAAAGTGCGGTCATAATAGGGAAAAACCTTAATTATATGGCTTAAACCTATGCAATATACCTTGCAATTTTGTGTTTAACCTTTCCTCTTTAATTTGATTATCAAGTGCGAAAATGAGCAAGATCAGATAAGAATCACGTCTATCTTCCATTTAAAGTGACGTCATCAAAATGCTTAAGTCTCTGAAGAATCCACAAAAATATAGCAAAAATCTACTTAATTTTTTGTACAAAAACTATGCGCTTCGGTTGTTAAAGAATTAATAAAATTTGAAAATTGGAACCACGTCCACTGCCCATATAAAGTGACATCATAAACAAAAAAGTCTACTCATGTAAATATATAAATTCATGAACAGTTTTGTTTGTTACAAACTGATAAAGAAACATGATAATTTCTTTCAGTAAACAAATCACCAGCTGATTTCACTTGAATTGTTATCTGTCTTAATATTACAACATTTTACATGTGTCAATATATGTGATTTATTTCAGCTGGTTTCAATAGGTGCCAACGATGTAGGATACTTTTAAAAGCCCCCTTGCGATGTTACTGTAAGAATTATTATGCTAAAAATATATTGCATCTAGAAAAAAGGGTTGATTTATTCAAAGGAGGCCCTTTGAATTTGAAGTGTAAAGTGTATACATATTTAAATTCATTGAAATTATTTATATTTAAAATATGAACAAATTAACAATAAATTGTATCAAATAAATAATAATAATAAAACAAAAATAAAAATTAATATTTTTAAGCTTTATGCTCATGTCATCACCGTTCCCGATATTACACATACAAAAATGGTCTTTTGTGTAATAAGTTCCCCGCAAACCACGTTAGTCCGGCTGCAGGATTTTAGAGTAAACACCGACGCCTAACACCATCAGCACCGCAGACGAAATAAAAAAGTCATGGTCAGTCAGCATCAGGTTCGAGAAATTACCCTTAATCAACGCGTCCAAATTCTTTTTTGGCAATAAATGCGTAAAGTGTCGCAACTCCTCAGCCTGGGTTGTCACCGACTGGTTGGATTCGTAGTTGCTCGGAGTGTTACGGAGCAAAACTCATCCGAACCAACCCGTCGTGTGGGAAAGCCAAGCTAGCTCATGATCCGATGCGACAATATCGACGTTTTCGACGTTTTCGACGTAGTGTTCGATTATCAAAAACCTTGACGGCTGCCGTAGGGTGCAGCTGAGTTATGTGTTTCAAACTAGGCAACGGTTGAGGCGAGAGCCAGTTTCTAGAGTCACTATTTGAGTGACGGTACGTGCCATTATTTGAACGGTGTTTGTTTGGTAGTTAGAGCCCTCTTTAACGATTACGACGCTCGGTTCTAAGAAAAAGAGACTTATTGCGAGAGCACTGCGTTTTGCGAGACCTCTTGCCCTGATTATGATTCTGTGCGGGTCGAAAAGAGCGTGACTCTTGTGCCTCTCGTATGCATCTCGCCATTCTTGCCATTCTAGTCTTGTCATCTTCTTCAGATGCCGATCTACTCTCAATGCTCACTGCTTCCGACAAATTTGGCCGGGCAGCTCCTCCTAGACTTAAGTCCCTTCTTCACTGCAAGACACAGATAAACTAGGATTGGCTACGTGCTGAGGATCAGGTTGCTACTTTATTGAGCATTTATAAGGTCCAAACTGCAGCATGGTACCCTCCTTGCAGCGGCGACACTGCCCGTCGCTGGCGCACTTGTCGATGATATGGTTTGTGGACAAGAACTTTTAGCAGTACTTGAACAACAGTACCAAACACAGTGTTTCCGCAATATTTCCGACGACAAATGACGGACAAAACCTCAGCGGGTGACGCAACATGCACACCTTGCATTTTTACGGTACCGTGGCTTGTTGTTCAGATATATTTTTGGGTTTGGTGCACATATCAGCGATGCGGACCCGATTGTCAATCGCCAATCATTTGTCGACAGATTGTCCAATTTTACCACAACACAGTCATCAATCTTTAAATCTACACGGAAATGTTTCCACTTATATCTCTTGTGAAGTTCTTTAAAATTATCGTTTTTTCAGATTTGGCAGGATTTTCATCAATATTTAGCTCAATTGAAGCAAGTAAAGGTTCTCCTACTAAGAAATGCGCTGGAGTTAAAGGTACAAGATCATTAGGATCTGACAAAATTGAACCTAGAGGGCATGAATTCAAGCATGTTTCGATTCGTGATAGCAATGTTGAGAGCTCCTCAAAAGTTTTAGGTCTGAAGATCCATACGAAAGTTTAACTTACAACTTTTGACACCCGCACCTGCTGGAATAAAGTACCAAGTTAAGTGTTGGTGAGCAAACTTGGACATCACATTCTCTTTAGAGAGAAAAAAAAGATTGAATTAAAATCTTCTGTAAAGGCTCGCGAGGGACCAAAAAAGTTGGTTCCATTGTTCGAGTAAATTTTCTCCGGACAACCTCTACGTGCGATAAATCTCGAAAATGCTGCAAAAAAAGTGACAGTGCTGAGATCTCTGGTAGCCTTTAAATGAATTGCCTTTACAGCAAAGCAGACAAAAACACAAATATAGCCTTTGGTTATGAGACAAGCGCGTCCCGTATAATTTTAAATGTCATATGGACCTGTAAATTTAACTCCAGTAGGTGCAAATGGGCTAGATAATTTGGTTCGCTCTGGAGGCAATGAGTCATCATCTGCATACATACTTTGCAGTTGTGTATGATGGATTTTTTCATATTTTTTTCACTCGGGGAATTCAGTATTGCATCCGAATAATTCATAACATAAGCTGGTTACCACCATGAATTGAAATTTCATGGGTTAACTTCACGAGTAGCTTAGAAAATTACGAATCATACGGTAGAATTACCAAATGCCGTTCATCATAAGTGATGTGTTCCGTCTCCGATAATCATTCGCATATTCTAAGTATTTTTTGACTGTCGAGAAAAGGGTTCAGATTTAAAATTATAAATAAAATTTCTTCGATAAAAATGCATATTCAGATGGATACCCCAATTTTTTACTTTCAATGGCGAGGCGTCTGGTTGCCTCTTTCATTTCTTGCTGTGATATTCCATCCAACCAAACTTGCTACATCAGGATTTTTGCAATGACTACGACCAAAGCCAACCATCCTGCGGGATCGAACAGTTTTGCGATCGCTTACAAAACCTCCCGTCTTGAAAATCTTCACTCCTGTTCTTACGAACGTGCAGAAAATACCTCCCAAGCTAGTTTTCTATCCATTGACACCTCGATTTGTGAGGGATGACTAGTGTTGCGTCGTCTGAATACCTCCCTTGTCATTTTTCTGCTTTGTGACAGCTCAAGCGGAGATAAATGGTGGCCTCCGCATTCACCGGCGAATTTGAATTCAAATTCAAGATTGAGCATTTCGGACTAAGCGGGACAATTTTGGGCGAATGCAGGAAGCCTGCATGTTTCCGTGCTAAGCGATGGGTTTGAATTCGAATTCAAAAGTCAACTGGCACGACTGGATGAAGTTTGATTACTCTCGTGATAGATCGTCGGAAGTGAAATCTTGGTTCCGTACTCAAAAGAGTATTTGAATTTTTATTAAAATTTGAGAAGAGAACTCGCAAGACACAACGGCCAGTTTCATGATGACATAAAAATGTTAAAAATGTTAATTTGATATATTTTTATTTACTAGCTCTATTTATCGGTAAAAATATGCAGTGATACGCAGTTGAAACACCTTTTTTGTCCTCCCTGCACATGTTTGGAAAAATCAAAATGGCTAGCACGTGCATGACTCGGCATCAGCCAATGAGAACGGACAATCTAAATAATACATATCGGATCTTGGCTGAAGTTGGGCACCAAACTCCAACTCAACGACCACTTATCGAACAAATAAGTATCTGACACACACAAGTATCTGATCACCCTTTGAAGTAGATACTTCAAATATGAAGTAGATAAAAACTAAATTAAAAACGATGCTGCGGCAGAGACGACAAAAGAAAAAAGCTATTTCTTTTCCTCTGCGCGACTGATCGACTATGCTTTATTTTTGGAAAAAAGTCTGTTTTTCTACTTGAAAAATGTAAACATCGAGAATTGTTCATATATTAAAAAACCGCTTACAGAATAAAAAACAAAATTGGCAGTTTCATTTTTTTAATTCACCAAAGCCGAATTGAATTTAGTATAAATCTGACATATCAAATTTTTTACTTCGTTTTTTTTAAGACATGTTCCTACTTGGCAATATTCTAATGAAAATTTAAAATGTATTTACAGGAAAACGGTAAGAGATAATGGACATTTTTTTTGGGATGAATAGATACACTCAAACAAATTTTTACAAAAGTTTTTTTTATTTATTTTTAACATTTTTTATGTATGAAACTTAATTTTGAAGGTTTTTACATTTTTATACCTGGTAATTAACTTGTCCGAATATCTCCAAATTTTTACCACATAATTTCTACATACTTAGTTTCTATGTGCGAAATTTTTATTTTTTCTATATTTTTTGCACATTATTCAAAAAAAAACTTGCGTTTTATGGGATTTCTTATTTCAAATCTACATAATTTTTTTATTTTTTCCAAACTTGAAAATTATAGTTCACACGATAACCATACTCATATTATTTGTGATTTTTTTCCTAGGTGCTGCCAAACTTTAGTTATTATAGTTACCATCAGCTCTTTCCGATATCGACACGTCAACTTTAAATTACAGTTTCATACATAAAAAATGTTCATGGCGTCCGTGGCGTAGTTGGTAAAAGGGCGTGGCCGCTATGTCAACGAACCTGGAGACCCGGGTTCGAACCCCAGCAGCGACAGAAAATTATTTGAATTAAAATAATTTTTCTGTACGGCCGTCACCTCTCTGCAGACAATGGCAAACCTCAGAGAGTAATCAAAATGCCATGTAAAGCTTTTTGAGAACAAGAAAATTCCCGTTCATCGCCATTTGGAGTCAGCTTTAAACCTCTAGGTCCGGTTCTCGGTCAATTGTGTACAAACTTAATAACACGCACAACACAATTGATCATAAGAAACTAGGTCAAAGTCCTTTCAAGGGCTGAAATGACCAGTTATTTATTTTTATATATACATAACAAATGTTAAATATTAATAAAAAATTGTTTTTTGTAAATTCAATATTCACCCCAATAAAAATTTTTCCATTATCTCTTACCGTTTTACTGCAAAAAAAATTTTTAATTTTCATTCGAATACCGAGCGTGCCAAGTAGCAACATGTCTTAATCGATATTAACGTCTATTTGATGTTTATTTTAAAAAAATGAATTTGAATTATACGAACATTTATTAAAATATTAACAAATCATTGGCATACTTAAAAGTAATAAGAAATTCCTTAGCTGAATTTGGGTCTCCAGAATTATTCCACAATTGTTAGAAATATTAAATTTTACTTTCCAATCCACCAAAAGCTACGTTCTGAGCGTTTCTATAATAAAAATAGCATGTAAAAGTAGCATTGCATACTTTTAGGGATTCATTAATTATTTTGTCAAAAGAAGTTCGCTCATATTAAGTTAAATTTTAAGTTAAATATATGAAATGAAAAAAGGTGCATGCCGAAATGCACACAACAAATTGTACCATTTTATTGTTTAATAATAAAGGGTGATTTTTTGAGAGCGGATTTGATTTAAAAAAAACACAAAGTTTAGAGAAATGTGTGAAATCTCTTTTTGAGTCTATAGTCGAATATATAATTCAATGTTTATAGATGATTTCATGTAAATGTTGACTGCGGCTACGCCTCAATTGGTTCATACGCTGGGTCCAATTCTGGCAAACTCTCTCCAACATATCGGCCGGTATCTCACGAATAAATTCTTCAATATTGGCTTCCAGTGCTTCAACCGTGGCGGGCTTGTCCCTATAGACATGAGCCTTTACATGGCTCCACAAAAAATAGTCTACAGGCGTTAAATCGCACGATCTAGGTGACCAATTGACCGGTCGCGAAATAAACTGTTCACTGAACTCGCCTCTCAATTGGGCCATTGTTTCGCGTGCTGTGTGACATGTGGCTTGTTAAAACCACATATCAGGCAAGTCCACCTCTTCCATTTTGGTCAAAAAAATTTGTAATCATCGCACGTTATGCGTCTTTGAAAATGTATGGTCCAATGATGCCACCGACCCATAATCCACACTTAACAGTGCATTTTTCGGGATCCATAGGCAGTTCTTGCAATGCTTCTGGCTGCTCTTCATACCAAATACGGCAATTTCGCTTGTTCTCGTATCCATTCAACCAGAAATAAGCTACGTCGCTGAACACAATTTTCCGATAATAAAGTGGATCTTCATCCAACTTTTCCAGCGCCCGTTCACCAAAAATTAACAGTTGTGATAGGTCTGTGGCTTCAATTCTTGCACAAGCTATATTTTAAAAGGTTTTACACCCAAATCCTTCAGCAAAATTTTCCACGTAATGGAGTAACAGAGGCCCAATTGCTGCGAATGGCGCCGAATCGATAATTCATGGTCAGCAACAACACTGGCGGATACAGCTACGATATTTTCCTCTGTTCACACTCTACGTATGCGTGTTGGTGGTTTAATGTCCAGTAATGTAAATTTGGAGTGAAATTTAGTCAAAAGATTCCGAATAGCCGCCTCAGGTCGCTCAAACTGACCATAAAATGGAAGAAGTGCACGATGCACTTTCTCTACCGAGCACGAATTTTGGTAATACAATTCAATAATCTGCAAGCGTTGTTCGTTTGTAAGTTGATTCATGGTGAAATAATAGACCAAACTGAATATGTTTAACAAAAACATGTTACACGACAATAGCTGTGCTGCCAAAAACAGTGCTACCAAAACGAAAGATGCTAAAAAATCACCCTTTATATGTAGATAAATAAAACCAAATGGAAACTCCTGCAGTTGAGGGTGCTTTGAGCTCAGATGAGCTGGTAGTTTGTTGAATTTGAACAATACACTCATTTTGATTGATACCTTACTTGGTGGCGGTGGTGCCTTGACAGTGAGAATACCATCCGATGAAATTGTTCAGACCACATCTTGGGGACCATAGTCCTTGGGTAACGTATACTGCGCACAGTGACGCTGAATCAAACCATGGTCGTCTTCGCGTTCCCCGTGCTTGCCCTCGACCACAATAGTTTTGAACACAGTTTATACAATCAATTCATTCGGCTTGAAATTGGAAACATCCATGCAAACTGGGAATAATTGTACTTTAGGGCCCATGCTCCTTTTTTTTCTAAATGTGTATTTGGAGCTCCTAAATCTAATGCTGCAAAAAAAAAGAGTCGGTATTAAATGGCTTAGGAGATAAAAATCGTGAAAAATTGAAAAATCTACACATTTTTCATATAACAGACTATGATATCTTCTTTTAATAGAAATAGATATCCATTTAAAGCGAAAAATGTGATCATTTAAATGCAATATTAACCGCAAAATTCCAACTTCTTGCAGGTTCAACCCGTACCTTACAAAATTCATATTGGTTCAGTGAAAAATTCCAATGATCATAGAAGTGTTCTCAAATTAGTACTATTTGGTTAAAATTTGTGCCAATGACGAGATTTCTTTATTTCTTTAATAAAATGAAAGTGTTTTGTAATGAAAAAAGTTCGAAATGCATTAAGAATTTTTAATATTGAAGTGTTTGTGATTCAAGAAAGGTAAATATATGAAGATTTTCTAAACAGATTTGTTTTCATGATAAGAGATGTTCATACATCTTTTTGTAAGTGATCAAGAAAATATGTAAAGTTAATAAAAGTTATGAATGAAAATTTATGAAATATGAGCGATTTTTACAAAAATTTTTCATGAAGTTTTAATATTATAAGGAATGAGCGCCGCAGGCGAAAAATAATTATAAAAAATCGCCGCGATTTTTAATAAAAATTTTTCACCTGCTCATGAATGTACAAATTTTGTCATAATTCAACTTTAACCTATGAGTTTAACAAGCAGTGCCACGCCATGGGTGTCGGCGAGCCCACCGAACTTTTTTAAAATTGCCAGTGAGCTCTATAATCCGATTAGAGTCAATATTTTATCGGCAACATAATATTCAGACACTGACACTGATTCTGAATATATTCAATAAAAAATAAATTATTTCTTCATAAAATGAAAGTATGTATGTTGCATTACTTATTTTTACATGTTTGATATACAATATTAATGGTAGGTATTATTATGTGAAAGGTAAAATTAGCTTCAACGCACTTAAAAATTTGCACTGAATTTTCAAACTTTCACGATTTTTATCTCCTAAACTAGAGTTGGGCAAATGGAGCACATTACGCACTGGCGCACAATGTACGCCAACTGTGCGACACAGGGGCACAATATGCGACAGAGCTTGCTGACTGCGTGTTAAGTGTGCTAGATGAGGGGGGTTGCCATGGCTCGGAAAGAGAGAAAAATTGAGCAAAGAAAAAGCGAATAAGAGAGTACCACTGAGCGCATTATGATTTTCGCAAAGCCCACTCTCATGCAAGCTTTGCCACTATTTTTTTCGGAATACAAACTTGATATATTTTTAATTCAATATATTGTGTTAATATTACTCGAAAGTTTGGTTGGTTTGTTGCAATTATAATTATGAAGGCTTGAAAAATTTCAGAATTACAAACAATTAAGAATTAACTCACACAAAAATAATTTTTAGCAACAAATTATTTGCTCACTTGCTACAATTTTAGCAACTCTGACATAAAATTAATTCACTTCAAAATAACCCTAAAAAACAAATTCTTGGATTTTGTATATTGTAAACAAACTTGTATAATTTTTTTTTTTTTTTGATAATTCATAAAGTGACAACTGAAGGTAACAATGCATGTATTGTTTTGTTTTTGGTAAACTTTGTTGGCACATAGGTTGCAAACAAATTTGAGGCAGTAACAAATTCAGTAAAAATTTGGTAAAATAAAATATCTTAAGTGGTCTGCATTGCAAAAATCTTAATTGCTCTCAGTACCGACCAAAATCAATGTTGCTTGCTCAGTGATGAATAAAGGGCATTTTATAACTACTAGTTAATATTCGGCACATAATGCAGAGACCGGTTTTGAGTGTGCAATTTTTACTAAAAGCCAGAAAGTATTAATTATCTTTTCACTTTTAAAATTTTTAACAAAAAGTATTTTTTAGGCTTTTTTTAAGGCAAAAATAAAAATAAAAATTCTTTTCGAAAACAATTTAATAAATGCACCTAAAGACCATAACCTGATTGGTAAACAAATAATATTAATTTTTGTTGCTACGTCAAATAAAAATAATGCCTTTTTAAGAAATCATCATCTTAATATGTACAATATGCAACACTTGCTTTTCTTAAGACTATTCTCTCGCTCTCACACCTTCTATAAATCTACGGTCTTAGTTTTCTCACAGCTTTCCGTTCCCCTTTTCGATTCACACCCGAATTCATCCAGCAGCCGAGTTGGCGCACACTGGCACCCACTGCCGCAGAATTTGCGTCAGATATGCCCGTCCCTATCCTAAACCATTCCTAGACCAACCTTTTCTTTTTGAACTAAAAGGTTTAGGAGACCCATATAAAGAGTGATTTTTTAAGTGCCTGATAACTTTTTTTTTAAAAAAAACGCATAAAATTTGCAAAATCTCATCGGTTCTTTATTTGAAACGTTAGATTGGTCCATGACATTTACTTTTTGAAGATAATTTCATTTAAATGTTGACCGCGGCTGCGTCTTAGGTGGTCCATTCGGAAAGTCCAATTTTGGGCAACTTTTTCGAGCATTTCGGCCGGAATAGCCCGAATTTCTTCGGAAATGTTGTCTTCCAAAGCTGGAATAGTTGCTGGCTTATTTCTGTAGACTTAAGACTTGACGTAGCCCCACAAAAAATAGTCTAAAGGCGTCAAATCGCATGATCTTGGTGGCCAACTTACCGGTCCATTTCTTGAGATTAATTGTTCTCCGAAGTTTTCCCTCAAAATGGCCATAGAATCGCGAGTTGTGTGGCATGTAGCGCCATCTTGTTGAAACCACATGTCAACCAAGTTCAGTTCTTCCATTTTTGGCAACAAAAAGTTTGTTAGCATCGAACGATAGCGATCGCCATTCACGTTGCGTCCAACAGCATCTTTGAAAAAATACGGTCCAATGATTCCACCAGCGTACAAACCACACCAAACAGTGCATTTTTCGGGATGCATGGCCAGTTCTTGAACGGCTTCTGGTTGCTCTTCACTCCAAATGCGGCAATTTTGCTTATTTACGTAGCCATTCAACCAGAAATGAGCCTCATCGCTGAACAAAATTTGTCGAACAAACACATTTCGAACCGAACACTGATTTTGGTAATAAAATTCAATGATTTGCAAGCGTTGCTCGTTAGTAAGTCTATTCATGATGAAATGTCAAAGCATACTGAGCATCTTTCTCTTTGACACCATGTCTGAAATCCCACGTGATCTGTCAAATACTAATGCATGAAAATCATAACCTCAAAAAAATCACCCTTTACATACATGTTATAAAAAAAGGAAAAAATATTTAAGCATGGGCCCTAAACTACAATTATACCGCAAACTGGAAAACCCTCGTTGCCATCTGTGGGCAATAGCTACGAAGACACTTCGTCTTGCCACCGCCATGACGACTGGCAGCATGAGTGAAAGCATCGTAGTGGCGATTTCATGGCAAATGGCGTCGACGTGGATGCAGTAGCAACGATGAACGCGAGGAACGGAAAATCTTCATGGGATGAATGCCAAAGCCAAAATCATCGTCCAAAAGGCGATCCAAATCGCCTGCTTTACTCTGTATCGAATTTGCGTGTCAAATTTACCAACAGTTGGACAATAGCCATTTTGTTCAAGTTTTTGCAACTTTTTTTTACGCTTTGTTTGAAGATGTTCTTGTTTTGTCGAAGTTATTTTCATTTTATTGCCAAAGTTAATTTAATTTTGACTCCAACTTGGTCGCAATTTGTTGACACAAACATTTTATATGACTTTTTATTTGCTTATGACAGATGAAAGAAATATGCCAGGGTTTCTTTTACACACAATCATGGTACAATGAAATAAAGGTAGTCGCCATCATGATACAAAAATAACAAGGTAAGTTCAGTTTGACACACACGTCATTTATAGCCGGAATTTCGACAAACTATGAAAATATTTTTTTGCTCTCTGTTTTTATTAAATTTTTCCATATTGAGAACAAACATAAGACAAAAACTTTACAAAAAACTTTGTTTTTGTTCATGATACAACTATACATGTAGCACATGATACAACTATAAGGTAGGCCCAGCAGAAACACGCTCTTTCTGACTACAAATCAACAACAAAACAATAAGAAAGGTATAGGCACAATGTCAAAATTTTCTGTTGTTTTAATAAAGTTTATTTTGACACTTGAAAACAGCACAGCGAAGCAAATAAATTGGTTACTGAACAATAGAATTAAGTAGTCGAATGAAAATTGTATTAAAAGTTAACTTTCATTTGCTTCGTTGAAAGCTAACATGCAATTAATTCTGCATTACATCTTAATACATAATACATTAAATTAATACATTAAATCTACATCATTTAATAAAATTTGTAGGGTTTTTGCTTACTTTTCTTACATTATTTCACATAAAATCTGGGTATTCAATTGATTTATACGGTTACAAGTAAATTATACATCCATATGCCTAAACGAGTAAGCGTTTATTGTCAAAAGCGACATTATACTTACACCAATGTTTTTTGTTTAGATTGCTTTTTCGTTTCTTTTGTCACACCAGTTGGAGTTGGACCTACCTTATAATTGCATCATGAGGTAGCATTGTTACTTGTTGATTTTCTCATCTACAAGGAAACCAGCTTCTATCAAACGGCTATCCGTGCAACGAAGCTAAAATAAAAGCAAGTGTCAAAAAGAGCTGCTTAGGTTGTTCTTTTCTTTCACATGATTTTTTCACTTTAACGTTTTGAACATTGTTTGTGTTTTCACTAGGTCTGTTTCCGTACGCACACTGTGTAACTTGTGGGACACTATTTTCTGTTTCCGTACTTTCTGTGAAAAAAATGGGAGAAGAAGAATAAGCATAAAATCGCTCTCTCGAGCACACAAAGTGTACAGAGAGTGCTAGAACTCGAGATTTCGAGTAATGTAAGAACAAGCATCAAGAAGAATAAGCATCAATAATAAGAAACAAATGTCAAATTACATTTCATAATTGTTTATGTTTTGCGATTAATAAATTCATAAATTGTGTGCCTAAAAAGAAATTTACGTGCAATAAATTAATAATAATAAATAAAAATTAAGTAATTGTTCAGTTTTGCATTAAAAAAATGGCTTTTAATAATTTGTAAATAATGGCGCTATTTATGTTTGACACGCCTGCAGTCAAAATCAGCTGTTTTGTGTTTGAAACTTATTAGAAGCTGTTTCCGTACTTTTACAACTATTCTCACATTTCGTTTTTTTCTCACATCTTACACAAATCTTACACAGGGTAGAGTACGGAAACAGATCTACTGATTAACAATGCCCGAGTGTAAGTGCTCTCTTTTTTAATACATTTTTTGTCAGGAGCTGGTTTCCCAAGCAACTGTCAATGCTACCTTGTAATTTTTATGCCATGGTTTTTGTTGGAGTTTTGTTTTTATTTTTGATTGAGAGACGGTCAAGCAACCTTCGGTTAAATCATTAATAGTGAAATTTTTAACTGTAAATACACATAACAATTAAGAAAATGTACTTTCTAGAAATCGATGTACCTTATTTCTCATCTCTGAACATTTTCATAAATTTTCATTTTGTTTGTAGCCGCCAAAAGAATAAAAAAAGAAACTCAACAAATTTGAAAGAAAATCTAATTGGAAGAGGACAATTTATCAAAGGTAAGTTAAGAAATGAGTAGGAAAATATATGTAAAACGTCTTATTAAAAGACAAAAAGAAATATATATAAAAGAATTGTTTAACCCAAATGAAGTTAAGCATGTTCTAAACGAAAGGCCAACTATTGGGGAGGTGCTTGCTATTGATAAGGTGCCAAAAACACATTTGAGTGACCTTACTCTTTAGGATAAGTTAACAGCATGGTATATCAGAAATAGGCATTAGCGAAAAAGTTTCAAAGAACTGCTAAGTATTCTCCGCGAGGAAAACTTGGAAGTCTTACGGCTGAGACTTTTTTAAACAATACAGAATAAGCCGTAATTTAATCCATTTCTCCTAGTTTCTATTGCCACAAAGATGTAAGAACGCAACTTCAAAAAATTCCTTATATTTATTATACTGATGTTCTTACTGTAGACATAAACATAGATGGATTGCCATTGTTCCGTAGCTCTACAACAGGGATTGCCAAAGAGTGATTTTTGAAGAGTGCAACAACAATTAAAAAAAAAACCAAAAACAACAACAAATCGTTGAATACTTAGTTCAATTAGGAATTAGTAACATAAAAAACACTAACAAAAAGCAGTCGGTGACGAAACCATACGCAAAATAACCAACAAGAAAACTTCAGCGTAGCAAGAGTTGTACGCGGTCGCATGCGCTATATTTACCAACAACGACAAGAATAAACAACAACAAACACACGCTGTATTGTTGCGGTGCAGCTGCGTCTGTGAACGATTCGGCGAATTACAACAATTATTGAAATATTGAAGTTGTTGTAATAGAGTGGAAAGAGTTAGGCGATGGCAATCGCTGCTCTAAAACAAATTCTTATGAGATTAGTAAACATTCCCAATACAACAGTTTTTGCAGTAGGAAATTATGTCGGTTAAAGAATCTAATGAAATTTGGCGTAGAAGTTAAGGAAAAAGTTTATAAATTCAAAATTTTATTTGCGGTACCCCCGGAAAGGCATTTGTTTGCGTTTATTTGGCCATACTTCTAGTCATGGATATACAAAATGTACCCAAGTAGGTAAAAAAAAATCGATAATATGTTAACTTATAGCAAAAATGTTTAAGAGATTTAATATCAGATAATGACTTCGCCAATACAAATTTTTTAAATCATCATTAAAAAAATTTTCAAAACAAGAAGACCCCTCTCGAATATTTAAATATTAACATGATTACTCAATTCCCTCTTGATAGCATGCATCTTCTAGATCTTGGTGTAATGTGTAATGCGCAAGTTTATTACGAGGATATTACATAACAAAATTGAAGCAAGAGTACATTTATTAAGAAAAAGTAATATATCAAAAAAATTTGTCTCTTCGTCCTCATATTCCTAAAGAATTTGTCCATAAACCTCGAAGTCTCGACGATGTTTTCAATTTTAAGGCAACGGAATTTCGTCAAATATTATTATACACCGGTATTTCAGTTTTTAAAAACGAAATTCCAAAAGAACTGTACTATGAGTTTTTATTGATCCATTGTGCTTGCAGGTTTATTTTTCCCCCACAGATTTTTTAGTAAAAATCGAAAAATGTAGAGAAATGTTAAAACGTTTTGCAGAAAATTTTGCAACTTTATTTGGTACCAACAGTTTTTCACATAATATTCATTCCTTGCTGCATTTAACAGAAAATATGAACCATTCAAGCCAGTGGCGTTCTTAGGGGGGGCGGGGGGGCGGTCCGCCCCGGGTACCACCATTTTAGGGGTGACACCATTTCGTTTTTTTTTTTTTATTTCTCAAACAGAAAGAAAAAGGTACAAATACATTACGTTAAAAAATTTGTGTCCCATTTTGTCGCATTGAAATTATCTCAACAATTTGTGTATCAGTAGCTTCATGCGAAAGGAGTTTTCCAAAGCTAAAATTAATTAAGACTTATTTAAGGTCTTCCATGGGAAAACGAGCTTGCAAGTAATATGGTCAATTGCATACAAAATCCTGCTCTGAGAGTAAAATAGCAAAGTTAACGCCAACTAAAGCTAGATAAGGAACGAAATGAAGAATATAAACGAAAGCAAAAATAATGGTACCTATGTATGACTTCGACCTCATTTTTGCTTTTTGTGTTTACTTACTGATATCGCCCATTTCACATTATAGTGATCAGATGCACTGACCATCTCCGATTTCTCTCAAATATTTTTTTGCATTGGTTTATTGATTTGAAAACCAAATTTGAAGTTATAAATTTTTAGAATAATTGTTCGCGGCCAAAATAGGGTCTATTTTGAGACAACATAGCTCAATCAACTTAAGACCGCTATAACCGGTAATATAGTATCATTGGAAAAGTTATTTCATCTATTTTGAGGGAAAGTACAAAATTTTTGAAAATATTGCCATAAGTTTGTTTAAGTTCAATACCATACCAGCAACACGAGCTATAATTTTTTTTTTGTTTATAATTTTAATTTTTTTACGTTTTTTCGTTAGGTTATACCTTTCCAATGATATAAAATGAAGATGTGGTTTTAACGGGTTTAGAAGTTATATTGTAAATCGTGAAGTCTTAATAAATTTTCAATACAAATTCAACTAGCTATTGAATTTTTTAATTTTTTGTAAAAAAATAAAGAAAAAAAAAATTGGATGAACATTTTATGCATAGCTGAATTATATACTTTATATTTACTTTTTTTTTGTAAAAGAATAAACCTGTTTTTTGTTAAGCTCCCAATTTGATTTAAATTATTTGGTTAAGCGCAACAAAATGAATTGAACGTCACAAAATGTATTGAACGTCACTCTGATGTTTTTTCTGAAATGGCTTATTATATAACAGTTTTTTTTGCTGCAAGTCTACTACTTTGAAAATAACTTCTATGTTGATGTCTTTTTGGAGAAAAATTTTAATTTTTTCCCGTTAAAATTGTAAAATATGAGAAAAATTTTAATTTTTTCCCGTTAAAATTGTAAAATATGTAGGGATTTTTGGTAAAAAATTATTATTTCTGTAACTGAAATGGCGATTTTTGTAAAATCTAATTTAACTGATTAAATAACTTAATAAACATCACAGTAAGCTTTAATTTACAACATTTTTAAAATTTTTAGTGATTTTTCTCGTATATCTGCTGTGTGACGTTCAATAAGAAATTCGTATAAAAACCATAGAAAAAATGATTTTTTGCAGGGCCTAAAAACAACTTCGAATTCTCCATTAACTTTCACTTAATTTCAACGGGAAAATTTAAAAATCATTAAAAACAAAACATGAAAACCTCTTTGTGTACGTTTTTTTTTGCAAATGACCCAATATTGATTTCGATAAGGTTATTTCAAATTTTGGAGCTCTTAAAGTAAGAAAAGGTAGTTTTTAAGACAACGCCATTAATAAGATTTCTTTGTTTAACCTTATACCTACATATACAAAAATGTACCTGAAAATGTAATGTTTTTGTTCCGTCAGTTCTTAAGACTGCGAAGTTTATAAGTTTTCTTTTTTACCTTATGCCTACATATCTAAATATGTAGACACCTGAAAATGTAATATTTTTGTTGTTCTTTACAAATTCTTATTGTTTGTTCAATAAAAACACTTAACCTCATCGAATTGGTTTCTTTTTGCATTTAGAAATTTTTTTATAGGGGTGACACCATGAGTATCCGCCCCGGGTGTCACCAAGCCTAGGAACGCCACTGATTCAAGCTTTTGTCATCATCTACCGCGTATCCATTTGAAAGCTACCTTCAAATATATAAAAGTTACTTTAATTAACAAACAAAATTCTCCAACAACTTTTCAATAAAATAAAAAATGAAAATATTGTTCTCCCTTCAAAACCGATTGAGTTCAAGATAAAAGGAAGCGAAATTCCAGCTTGACTTTGAACCAATGCGAAATAACAGCAGAATCACCAAACAACTACTGTTGTATGTTGCCGTTTTCAATAATCAAAGTTACTCGTTTCATTCATGTTCCTTGGTGCGGGTCTCTAAAGATATTTTTGTTGTTCCAATGTAGATTTTGTTACAAATGAAACAAGTTATAAAGGATAAAACCATCTACAAGACTATGAGAACCAACCCAACAAAGAAATTACAAAGGGACAATAATAAAATCAGGGTTTAAATTGCTTTCAGCAAAACAGCAAAAGCAACGAAAATTTTGCTGCGTAGTGCTACCTAAAGTTTTTCAAGACAAGCTCATTTGCTCATATGCTGCTCATTTTGCTTTGCTTTCTGAATCTTCGAAAGGCTAAGCAAAGGCAGCAGCACTAAAAATAATTTGTTTTGCTGCGTAGTGCTACGAAAGCATAAGAAATTATTGTAGTGCTTTGATTTTCATTTTGCTTTTCTAATTTGTCGCAGCACTACGAAAGCAACAATTATGCGCTTTGCTTCGTTTTGCTTTCGGAAGCATTTTATTTTCATTCGTTTGGCTTTCGGGATTTACTTGTCATCGCTTATATGCTGTATTTCAGAGACGCATGTTTTTTGTACATTGTTGTTTGTATAATATGCGCACTTGTACGCAGTCGCGAATGCTTGGTGTTGTTTTTGTTGTGTGTAATGGTTTTGTTATTGCATGAGTTTTAAAGAGATTGCAGAAATAAATTTAGTAGCGTCTATTTGGAATTTAAAGAAATATTTAAAAATAATAGCTAAGGTGTGCATAATAAGAATTCCATGAAAGTTTTATGAGTTATTGGCTCGGGAGTTATTGGCTACGCTGATTTAAGATCTCATTTATAAAAAAAAAAATCAAAATAATCAGGAAGAAAAGAATTTTTAATAGAAAAATATGTAACTTAAAATAAGACACGTATTTCACAGTCATAAAAGTTTCTATAATCACATTAAAGAAAAAAAGATACAGGAGTTTCGACTATGTCGTAACACAAGACCTATTCAATTCGCTTTTGAAGACATCTCTTTTAAAAACTATTTAGCAAAATATTTATTCCATACACCTGAGCATATGACCTTTAAAAGAGTGCCGGAGAGGGTTAATATGTATGACCAACCCCCATTACTTTTGTAAAAGCAACAGTTTTGCCTTTGACTGCTTTTCCCTCCGACCACTCCTTAGGGGGGCTTCCATACAAATTTTATGGTTTTGTCGATAAAACCGGAAACTGTCGATAAATAGGTAGCAAGTTTAAGCAAACAAAAACATCAAATGTTGGCTTTATATTTCATGTAATTGTGTAAAATTTATATAAGTTAGAGAGTTCTAACATGAATTTTTGTCGCATTGAGGATCAAGCAGACCAACAAGTGCTAACATCAACATTGTACGATAAGTACTTTAGGCCCACCAAAGGCTCAAAAATTTATATAAATACCGACACCTGATCACTATCAACCACCCTACTTACCTCCGAGAATGACGTATTCTACGTCAACTTATGCACAATCAGGATTACGCTGAACTGAAACTCAACTTAAACAGCAATAATGTCTTTAACAACTTTCAACAAACAACAAAATCGTTTTTGTTCTATCTCTAAAAGTTCTAGAACGATTTTTTTATGCGCATCCAAATTTATTTCTGCAATCCCTTTAAAACTCATGCAATAACGAAACCGTTACACACAACAAAAACAACACCAAGCATTCGCGACTGCGTACAAGTGCGCATATTATACAAACAACAACGTACAAAAAGACATGCGTCTCTGAAATACAGCATATAAACGATGACAAGTAAATCCCGAAAGCCAAACGATGAAAATAAAATGCTTCCGAAAGCAAAACGAAGCAAAGTGCATAATTGTTGCTTTCGTAGTGCTGCGACAAATTAGAAAACCAAAATGAAAATCAAAGCACTAAAATAATTTCTTATGCTTTCGTAGCACTACGCAGCAAAACAAATTCTTTTTAGTGCTGCTGCTTTAGCTTAGCCTTTCGAAGAATCAGAAAGCAAAGCAAAATGAGTACAATTTTTTTTGTGATAGTGCTTTCTGCTTTGGCTGTTGCTGTTTGATTTTCAATAAGCATAGCAAAGTAAAAGCAAAAGCAATTGAACGTTTTTAAGTTTTTTAAACACTGAATAAAATAATAAACGAATTATACAACAGCAAACAAACCACTGAAACAAAATTTAAACTGTAACTCTGCAGCGGCACCAAAGCTCTATGGACTACAAAAAATTCATAAAGAAGATAAACCACTACGACCAATTGCATCATCGACTCACTTTCTATGCTACAAACTATCGAAACACATAGGGGATATTTTAAAAAAACTTGGTATCAAAAGACTACAATGTAAAAAACACAATCCAAGTAAAGGAGCAACTAAAAGAATTGACGACGAAAGAACATGAGGTGCTAGTCTCCTTCGACGCCGTATCGTTGTTCACCAACATACCAACATATTTGGCTCTCAAAATAATTATGAAGACACGGTCAACAATAAGTCAACACACCGACCTAAAGAAAAACGTCTTCCTAAAACTTCTAAATTTCTGCCTAAAGGACAACAACTAGTTCATACTTGACGACACAGTTTACAGTCAAGTGTTTGGAATGCCTATGGGAAACCCGCTATCTCCATGCATAGCGGACATAGTTCTGGACGACTTGCTGGACGAAGCAATACAAAGTTTAAACCAAAAAAACACAACGATAACAATAATATTTAAATACGTAGATGACATTTTAGCTGCTGTAAATAAAAACGACATTAATACTATACTTGACGAATTAAACTCATATCACCAAAAAATAAAATTTACAGTAGAGGAAGAATGTAACAACGCTTTGGCTTATCTCGATATGAAGATAATGCGGACAGACAAAAAACTTAATTTCAACTGGTACACGAAACCTACATCATCAGGGAGAATATTAAATTTCTTTTCGGATCAACCTAACCACTACAAAATTAACACAGCTAAAAACCTAATAACCAGGATAACAACTATAAGCCATATATAATATCTATATAATATATGTGACCCGGTCTACGAAAAGGGACCTTCGGTGTAAAAACAAGTTTTTTTTCTGCTTTGCGCCATTAGAAAGAGCACACATTAGTCTATCCGAATCGCCAAAAAAGTGAAAAATGATATTTTCACACCGAAGGTCCCTTTTCGTAGACCGGGTCACATATATATATATATATATATATATATATCTATATAATATCCACCATTTTTAGAAGAAAATTTTAAGAACATAAGCAAAATATTACAAAAAAACAACTACCCATTGAAACTGATTAACAAACTAATAAGCAACGCAAAATCTAAAAATGATACAGTAGACGCTCGAAAATTAGAACTCTCGGAAATTCGAATCCTTCGGAAATTAGAACTAACGTTTTTTTTTTATTTATTTATTTATTTCATTCATCAAACAGATTTTCAATATCTTACTGACTACTTAAATACTTGATTAATCTAGTGGACATTAACAAGTTATTACGTATACTATTAAAATATAAAACTAAAGTGTTCTTATAGGCACTTCTACTTAAACCTTGATTAAAATCTATTTCACGACACACTGAGTTAGCCAGTCTTAAACAGCATGTAATAGGTTCATTCATACTATAATTTACTCTATGAAAAGATTCATAGAATAGATTAGAAGATCTTAGCGCACGTGAAGGTACGTAAAGCGTATTTCAGAAAGCAAACAAGAACAATTTATATCCGAGCAAATAATATCTCTTACAAACATTATGGCAAAATATTTAAGACGATTTTCTAAGGATTGAATACCAAGAAGAAGGCATCTTACATTATAAGAAGGCATTTCAATATTCCATCGTAAGCGACTAGTTGCAAACCTCGTAAAACGTCTTTGAACTCTTTCAATTCTACTTGAAGAGCCACCATAAAATGGGTCCCATATTATGCAGCAATATTCTAAAAGAGATCTCACAAAGGAAAAATAAAGAGTTTTTAAAGATAAAGGATCCGAAAGTTCTCTCGAGTTTCTGATTATGAAGCCTAACATACTACTGGCTTCTGCTACTATGTAGTCTATGTGCCTTGAAAAATGAAGTTTACTGTCAAGTATTACTCCAAGATCCTTTTCTCAGTAATCCTTGACAAAGATATATTTCCAAGTTTATACGGATAAAGCATAATAGAAAAACTTCGACTGAAAGTCAAACATTGGCATTTTGATACATTTAGCGGTAGTAAATTGTTACTGCACCAAGAAGATAATTGCAACAAATCCCTCTCCAGATTTATACAATAATTATTGTCTTTTATTGTAGAAAAAATTTTTATGTCATCGGCATACATTAAACACTGAGAAAACTTTACTATTTTGGGAATATCGTTTATAAATAATAGGAACAAAAGAGGCCCCAAATGGCTGCCTTGGGGAACCCCTGAAGAGACCGTTATAGCATCTGACATTAAGTTATTTATTCGAACGAATTGCGTCCGACCTAAAAGATATGATTCAAACCATTTTAGAATACTGGAGTGAAATCCAATGGATTCTAGTTTTTTTAAAAGTAAGTAATTGTGAACTCTGTCGAAAGCTTTTGAAAAATCAGTGAATATAACATCACACTGATATCCATTTTTAAAACTGTTTAAAATATATTTAGTAAATATTGTCAAATTAGTAGTTGTTGACCTTCCAGTAAAAAAACCATGTTGAAGCGGGTTATATCACCGCTTCATTAAAAAAATTAGTCTATTGTAGATCAATTTTTCAAAAAGTTTAGGGATCGCAGATATTTTACATATTGGGCGATAGTTTGAAACCTCATTTTTTTAACCAGATTTGTGGATCGGTATAATGCAAGTGAATTTCCAATAATTTTTAAGTGATTGACTGTAGATTGTGGTAAGAGGATCTGCTAGTACATTCGCACAATTTTTTAAAAGTATCGGTGGAAAACCGTCCATTCCTGGATGTCGATCACTGTTCAATTGCATTAATCCATCTAAAACTTCTATTGAGCGAAGCTCAAGGGATCCTAAATCAATTAAATTACTTGATGGGTTAATGAAATTACCTTAGATAGTATCAGAAGATACATACACTGAACGAAAAAATTTAGCAAAAAGATTGCAAATCGAGAGGGGGTCAGATGTTGTGTTCCCCATATACTGAATGGTATTCGGAATACCCGTCGTATTTTTTTTGCTGTTGATAAAGTACAAAAAACTCTTACTACTAGTCTTCAATTGGCATTCAATCCGAAAAATATAGCTTTTGTATAAGAATTTGTTCAAATAATCAAATTTTTTTTGAAGACATAGATAATTATTTAAAAGAATTGCATTATTATTTGATTTTCTATAAAGTTTGTATGCTTTATTTTTTTTATTGTTAATATTAACAAGTTATTTATTGAACCATATTGGTTTAGATGAATTTTTTTGTGAAATTTTAGGAATGAAAAGATTTATAGCTTCTTTAATCTTATTGGAAAAAAACAAGTAATTGGTTAATAAATTATTGTTATTCAAAACTGATTGCCAATCAACAGTGCTTAAGAAATTCGATATACTAATGAACTATTTTAATACATTACACGCTCTAAAATTAGAACCGTCAGTTCTAATTTCCGAGCGTTTTTTCTTTTTTGTTTGCTTTTAATACTAAAAAATTGCATAGTCGTCATATCATATAAAATTTTTCGTATGAATGTTCTGTCATATCTCTCTTCAACGACGCTCTTGATGTCTACTCAACGACTGAATAAGAGAGAACAATATGTTTGAATTAAGCGAGCACAATTTTGTTTTTGAAATATTTTTTTTTCTTTAAACTGTGATGAATTTTAATGTATCGGTATGTTTTGTGTTCCTTTTATGTGTATAAAAATAAAAGAACTTTAAGCCAAAGTGTTTTTTGTGTATTTTCTAAGCGAAGATGCACTTTTATGTTAATTTTTATTAAAAAAAAAACCATTGGAAATTAGAACTTCTCGAAAATTAGAACTACCCCGGGAACAAAGTGGTTCTAATTTACGAGCGTCTACTGTAATGACAACATAATTGGAAATAAAAACAGTACGACGAACATAAGCCTAAGCAAAAACAGAATCACGATACATGAGAATACAATTTATAAACAAATTAACTGAAAACAAACAAATGAAAGAAATAATTCACAGTGACAATATAACATTTGCTCACAAATCGGTCGCCACAATAAACACAATTTTTACAAAAACAAAAACACCAATAGACAAACTACAACATTCAAACATAATATATCAAATAAACTGTAATGGCAACTTAACAAAATCTATATTGGAACAACAAAAAGATCTTTAGCCCTGCAGTAGTCGCGTACCTAAATGTGACGAGAGTGGTCGCGCGGATTACATATGTAATCCGTTTTTTAAAGTTTAAAATAAGAGATGGCAATTTGAAAATGCGTAGTTATTTATTTTAATTTTTATTATTACTTTATTTTATATTATATTTATTTAAAAAAACAACATTAACATAATTCTTATAGTACGTAAAATCAAAATATCGATTGCAGACAATTGTGAAATTCATAATTTTGTATGACTGGATTACATATGTAATCCGCGCGACTACTGCAGGGTTAGAGACCCGCACCAAGGACCATGAATCAGACATAAAAAACGAGAAAGAAGCAACAGCGCTAGCGCAGTAATGGTTAGAATAAAACAGGACACATTGAGTTCAATGGAATTATATTTGTATCTTGTTTAATGGTAGCGTCAAGTTAGAATAACATAAAAACATATAAACGTCAACTTAAATTAGCGTCAGAGTAAACAAGTGTCAATTTGGGTTAACGTCAAATTAACGTCAAATCTATCACCTCCTCTTAATTTGATCCGGTTACACAAATTCAATTTTAAAATATACAAAAAATAAATTCAGAAATTTACTTTACGTTAAATTATTTTCAAACAAAAATAATTCAATGAAATAAAGAAACAAAATATAAAAATATACATATGTATACAAAAAAAATATTTTTCATCAAAATTTAATTAATTCCAAGTTAATTAATTTAAATTTAAATTATCTCGATGTTTTTTAAATAGAATTCTTCCAAGCCCTTTTTTCATGATATCAGCAACCTGGTCAGCATTTCACGTCGATATGTTTCATCCTTTTGTGGTCTCGCGGCTCGACCTTGATGCATGACTGGTTATCTTCAAATATCGTCGTAGGTGAGTTGCATGGATGACCAATTTCTTTTAACAAACATCGCAAGCATCTCGCTTCGCATATTCCTTTTGCCAAAGCTAAATATTCAGCTTCTGTTGAATGATGGTGAAAGGCTGATAGCAAAGAATATACAATATATAGAATGCGCATCTTGGCACAAAACGCAAACATTTTTCTTTCTTGCTCATTAGTGCGGGCGGTAGCAACAAGACGAACATACGATGTGAGCAGCATCAAGCAACATCGAACATTTTGAACGAACCAACCAACGGTTGCAGCAAGTGTGGTGTTGTTTGACAAAGCACACAATATTTTTGTGAGCTCGATCATGTTGTTAGCATGATCGACATTCGTATCTTTGCTGGCCTTTTTGAAATTTTATTAATCTATGAATTTTTAACTACCTTATTATAAACCTTTTAAGAAAACATTGTTCTTGGGTTGTAGAAAAAAATTGGTAATTAAAAAAAGCAAACGAAAATTCAAAATATATATATCTCGGAAACTCTGGGCGATATCACCTTCATTTTTTCTACAAAAAATGTTTCATCATATTATCTATAACATGATAATACAAAAAACCCACTCTTCTATCAAAAATCGCCATTGAAACCTGAAGTAACACCTCTTGCGATATCAGCAATAAATAAACAAAATCTACAGTTTTGAGTCCTAATTCTCATTCATGCTTACATCCTTTGAAATATTAAAAACTCTTAAAATTCATTTCTTATTCATTATTCTTATTCTTATTCTTATTCTTATTCTTATTCTTATTCTTATTCTTATTCTTATTCTTATTCTTATTCCTATTCCTATTCCTATTCCTATTCCTATTTCTATTCCTATTCTTATTCCTATTATTATTCTTATTTTTATTTTTATTTTTATTCTTATTCTTATTCTTATTCTTATTCTTATTCTTATTCTTATTCTTATTCTTATTCTTATTCTAATTCTTATTCTTATTCTTATTCTTATTCTTATTCTTATTCTTATTCTTATTCTTATTCTTATTCTTGTTCTTATTCTTATTCTTATTCTTATTCTTATTATTTTTATTTTTATTCTCTCTATATAATGTTTCTCATATCGTGATTTTTTTTTTTTATTTATTAATTTTTTTATTTGCTTATAAAGAAATTTTATAGTACATATTTTGCCGTTCTTTGTGGGAACGTGATAATTTTTTTATTACTATAAAAGCATATTTGCAATTAATTTGATCGAAAACCGAAAAATCAGAAAATTGCTTGATAGAAATTTCTGCGCCCTAGAAGTTGCAAAAGTATACAAATTCCGATTCCCTTCTCTCATACCATCACTTTAGCAAGCGAACACATCAGGCAGGTTTAATAACAAAAACAGTGCACCATCAATGGTGCAACAACAACAATACGCACAACACGTTGTGGTATGGAATATGAGAGCGGGTCGTAATATTACGCAAACAAAATTTACGCAAACAAAATTTCTTCTTATATGAGATGCGCATTCTATATATTGTATATTCTTTGCTGATAGTTAGTTGTTTCTGCGATAGCCAGCTTACTGTACTACCGAATACTTTAAATACATATCCAGACGTTGATTTGCGATCAATCTTGTCACCAGCCCAATCTAAATCAGGGTATCCAAATAGGACATCAGCTGCATCATCTCGACGATAAGCCATCTTTAATTCAACTGTTCCTTGAATGTACCTCAAAATTCGTTTTGCATACATAAAATGTTCATCAGAACAGCAGCTTTGAAACTGAGCAAAATAATTCGTCGGTGCACACAAATCTGGTCGAGCTGTTTGAGTTGCACATGTCAAACAACCAATTAGTTGTCTGTATGGTTGATTGGTTAAATTGTTTTTGTTGGCATTCTGTAAACTCAAACCATTTTCAATTGGTGTTGCAGCCGGTTTACAATCACTCATATTGAATTTTCTCAAAACATTCTTTAGATAACGTGATTGGCTCAAGGTGATCGAGTTGTCATTTAAATTACGCACAACATGAATTCCCAGAAACGAATCAATTTCACATACATCCTTCATTTCAAATTCTTTTACCAATTTTGATTTGATGTTGTTGATTGTTGACACTTAGTTTGTTTGATGTGTGCTGAGTAGACGTGTTTTTCTGTGCCGGCTAGTGTTTCGCGCTTTTTAGACAGATAAAACGAGCCTAACACTGTTTAATTAAAACAATCGCACATTTTCAATCGCACATTTTTTCTTCTCTGAATTTGCGCCTGATAAATACGTGCCACTAGGTGCTCGTTTAATTAAAAACCTCAAAAATACTTCGAAAAATAAAAGTCTTGTATAAATTTCGATATGCCAGCAACTCGGGGCAGTAACAACAACAAAATCTCACCGTTAACACCACACTCACTTTCTGCGCGTGGTGACTCATCGTTGGCGAGTTGGATGAAGGTTCTTACCGAAAAACTGGAGCAACAAAAAGAGTGCATCATTGAACAGCTGACCGCTAAAATAACAAAACTAGATGAGAGAGTGGCGCATCTGGAAGAGAAGGTAATGCTACGAATAGAAGAGATTGCTGGTGAACTGAAGAGTTTGGATAAACGGCTCACAGACTCAGAGAAAATGTGTATTGAAGCTTGCGCGCTTAAAAACGATCTAACGGCAATGCAAACACAGCTTGAAAAACATGAGAATAACTCCGTTGCTGCTGATCTTGTAATAAATGGAATTCCAATGTGTGAAAAAGAGAATCTGCAAAAAGTTTTCTCTGATGTATGCAATGCTGTTCACTCCCATACCCCTGCAGTTCGTGAATGCTTCCGAATGCCATGCAAAAACAAAAACAGAGCAGCACCAATTTTAGTTAAACTTAATTCAGCTCATGATAGAAATCAGCTGTTCAAATCAATTGCTGGCTTCTGCAAGTCACAAAGGCGATCGGTAACTCTCAGTGATGTTGGAATGAGTGGGGATGAACGAATATATGTGCATGAAAGTCTCACAAAAAAGAATAGAGAAATAATGTATCATGCTACGCAGCTTAAACGACAGAAGCTTTTGTCATCGGTCTTTTCAATTCGTGGGAGAGTCTATATAAGAACAGCTAATAGTTTGGGCTCGAATGAAGTTCTAAGTATTGAGAGCGTGAATGCAATAGTCGGAACAAACAAATTGCATAAATTATAAGCAAAACAAAACAAAGATAACATCTATATTTAAAACTATTCTTTGTATGCATAAAACTGTCTTTACATATGTTTAAATTTTTGTTCTCAATGTTTCAGTTTTTATTATTATTTATTATCTCATATATGTCGATAGCAATGAGGGTGGGTTTTATGGGGATATTTTCATACGTTTTTTGTTTTTCTTTTCTATTTCTTATTTACTGCCTATTTGTAGTACAACTTATGAACGAACATTTTTTATTCAACTATCATGCAAATTAATAATACTTCGACGCATGGCACTAACTTAAAAACCATCTTGAATATCGTAAGTAACTACCAGCGCGGTTTTCAACTATGTCATGTCAATGCACGTAGCTTGAATCCGCATAAAATTGACTACTTTAATCATATCTTTTCAGATACTAAAATAGACGTCATATGTGTGACTGAAACGTGGTTCAGAAGTGAAATAGAAAGTAGCACATATAGGTTAGAAAACTTCAATGTTGTTCGAAATGATAGGAAAACAGGTTCGCGAGGGGGCGGGACTGCAATTTATTGCAAAAACTACTTACATTTTCAATTTTGATGATCACGATCAAGTCGAGTTTCTTTGTGCGGAGGTCAGTGATAGATTCACAAAATGTTTAGTAATTTGCGTTTACAATCCTCATCGCTCAAATGATCTAAATGTCTTCTTCCAAAAAATCTCAAAATTCATGATTGAATACGAACATATAGTACTTTGCGGTGATCTCAATATTGATCTCTTTACTGATGATGTTCGATCAAATACATTGTACGAGTTAATTAAATCAGGTGGTCTTCAGATCGTCAATGATATGCCAACTCGTTTTGCTCCGAACTGCAAACCAAGCTTGCTGGACTTAATTTGCGTCACCGAAATGTCTTATGTTTTTCATTTTGAGCAACTTCCACTAGCTGGGATATCTGATCATGAATTGTTGTTTCTTTGTTATAATATTCAGTTTTGTCGCGTAAACTATGAAGAAAGCATATCCTTCAGAGATTTTAATCAAATAAATCATGAAATGCTTTTTGCAGCTGCTAGTGCGATATCATGGCATGACTGCTGGTACTATCCTGATGTTAATGAAAAACTAAGTCACTTTACACAGTTCATAAATGTTTTATTTCAGGAACATGTACCCATAAAGAGCATTAAATTCAAAAAAGGACAACAACCATGGTATAATAGCGAAGTTAGACGGGCTATTCTTAGTAGAAATAAAAAATACAATGTCTGGAAACGTAATAAAACTCAAGTCAATTGGGAAGCATATCGTTCTCTTAGAAACCAAGTTCATATTGTGACAAAGAATGCCAAAAAAGCTTTTTGTGAAAGAAAATTAAATGTCAGTGTGCCCCCAAAAACTTTTTGGAAAAATTTAAAATCGTTTGGTTACAAAAAAGACACATCTGAATGTACTATTGATGCTAATGTTGTTAATGACTACTTTCTATCCGCCAGTGTATCTGATGATGGATCTACCTATATACTTGATGAAAACCTTTTTCACAAATTAAATCGAGAGTTCACGTTCGAAGTTTTAACTCAATATGAAGTTATACAATCAATTTTTTCAGTAAAATCCAACGCAATTGGAGATGACCTTATCAGCATAAGATTCATTAAGTTGATCATGCCCTTCGTTATTTCTTCTATAACTCATATTTTCAATTTTTCTATTACGTCATCGACTTTTCCGGAGAGATGGAAGGTGGCCAATATCACACCAATAGCTAAAATAAATAACCCAGTTTTACCTCAGGACTTTCGTCCAATTAGTATTTTATCGGCTTTATCAAAGGCTTTCGAAAAACTCCTGGCATCACAAATTGTTAAACATCTCTCTGTTAATAAGCTGCTGACTGAGAACCAATCAGGCTATAAAGCTAGACATAGCTGCTCTTCAGCAGTTGTGAAAATACTTGAAGATATTCGTCCAGCTTTTGACAGAGATGAGATCACAATATTGGTGCTATTGGACTTTTCGAAGGCCTTTGATACTGTAAACCATGATATCTTGTTGAAAAAACTGCGGCATTTTTTTGGTTTTGGTGCAACAGCTCTGAAACTGCTATACACGTACTTGACAAATCGTCAGCAACGAGTATTAACCAAAACGACATCTTCACAACTGCGATACAATTTATCTGGGGTACCACAAGGTTCGATACTTGGCCCTATTCTTTTCAGCATTTTCATCAATGATATCGTACACTCCTGCAAGAACTCTTCTATACACATCTATGCTGATGATACCCAGATCTACCTTTCTCGTCCCATTGGTCTTTTCGAAGATTTAATATTTAGAGTCAATGAAGACCTTGAGTGCATAAATATGTGGTCAAAAAAAAACTTTTTAAGATTAAATGCCAAGAAAACACAGGCGCTGACTATTTCCCGTCATCCTTATGTGTTAGATAACCTTTCGTCATTACATCTTGCTGATGCAAATATCACACTAGTAAAATCAGTAAAGAATCTAGGTTTCCTAATAAATTCTGATCTCAGTTGTGTGGACCATATAAACGCTGCTGTAAGCAAAATCTACAATGTTCTGCGAAAGTTGTGGTACTCGGCATCGTGCTTACCACAAGACACCAAGCTTAAATTGGTAAAAACATTCATAGTACCACTTTTGTCATACGGTGCTTTAGTTTATGGCAACATTGACTCGGCATCTAAACAAAAACTGCAACTTGTTATTAACAATTGTGCCAGATACATCTACGAAAGAAGAAAATATGATCATATTTCTGACTGTGCAATAAAGATCCTCGACTGTGATATTTTAACTCATTTTAATGTTTGTAATCTCGTATTCTTGCATCAACTTGTCTACACCCACACTCCTGAGTATTTATATCGAATGCTGCGTTTTTCACAATCTAGACGTACATTTAATTTAATTGTTCCTTATTTTAATTTTTTGAATTCTAAAAGATTGTTTTTTGTTAGTGTTGTAAAATTATGGAATTGTTTACCAATAGAAATTAAAACCGAAAGTCGTAAATCGTGCTTCAAACAGGCAGTAGTGAGGTTTTTAAATAATAGATAAACTGAGTTAATTCATTTGAATTGTTATTAAAATTTTAGTGTCATTGCTATCGTATTTATATTATAACTTGAAATTTTTTATACACATATCTATTTTTAAGCTATTTCATACTTATGTCTAATCTAATTTTAATGTGTCAAATACGCAATCATTCATACCATTTGTAAATGTACTTTATGAGATGAAAGTCTTACGGTACACCTAATATTCTTAATAAACTTAAACTTATATTTTTTTTTTTTTTTTTTTTTTAACAGATTATTTGCATGCTGTTAGCTACAATCGCCAAGTCATGGAAGTACAAAAGAACGAAGCATGTAATGTTTCCTATGAATTTTATGTACAGACAACGATCCGATTCACAACGATTGAAATCAATTTTAATCATAGACTTATTAAAGCGTTCGTTTCACATTCGTGATGCCTGTTTTAATCCATACAATGATTTATTTAATTTGCAAACTGTTGAGTCATCTCTCACAAACCCTTCCGGTTGTGTCATGTAAATGTCTTCTCGTAATTGTCCGTTAAGAAATGCACATTTGACATCCATCTGATGAATGAAATATCCAAAATGATTAACGATTGATAACAAAACACGAAAAGTGGTCAACTTTGCCGTCGGTGAATACGTTTCATTGTAGTCGAAATCTGTTTCCTGTGAGAAGCCACGAGCAACAAGTCTTGCTTTATACTTTTCAATATCACCATTCGATTTATATATCAGCTTAAAAACCCATTTGCATGAGACAGCTTTACGACCAGGTGGCAATTTACACAAAGGCCAAGTATCATTCTTTTATAACGACAAAAATTCATTATCAATTGCTTCTTTTCATTTTGGCCAATCAGCACGCTTCCTTGCATCGTAAGTGGCTCATTTTGCACAAATTGTTCCGCTGAAAGTGCAAATCGAGTAAACCATGAACCAGCTTCATATCCAAATCGATCTAGCTTTTTCCTTTTTCCCATTCGATGCGTTGTGGACATTTTCATTATTGATGTAAGCAGTGCATTTCACATCCAAACCTACACTGCTGACATTATCTTCAATGTTATCAATGCAATCCAAATCTGCATTGTGATTATCAATGCACGATGTCACCACCTACCGCCTCTGAATCAGAAATATCTACATAATTTAATCGATCGAAGATTGATTTTTCGTTAAATGTGACATTGCGACCCATAATAAACTCGTTCTTCTCGATATTCCACAGTCGATATGTGTAAGATGACAAACCGTATCCAAGCATTGTTTTTTTTTACATGCAATAACAATAGAGTTTAGCTACTACAGCTTTTTCGCACATTCTCCTCATTAACGCTTTCAAAGTCACAACCCAAAAATCTTTGAAATTTTCAACGATATTGATATTGGTGGCTCAAAATAAGTTAATGTGAGAAAAATGTACCCACCAAAATATGGTTGGGCTCAAGGACAACACAAGACATCACGACTAACCATGCAAAAACATAACCATGCAATTACATAATAGTTTTTAATCTACTCTTGAGTTGACCTTTAGACAAGTTAACATCAAAAAAGCTACAATTGTTAACTAATTTACTCATACGGTTTAAAGGAGCAGTTAACATCTAATTTGTTGTACTAAATTGTAAGTAAATTAAATTGTTAGCATTTCTACTGCTTCTACGATTAGAATTGAAACTTATAAGAGAAAGAAGTTCTGGAGAATCGAATACACCGGTGATGAGTTGGTGCAAATAGACGATATCTGCAGACTTCCTTCGCTCACTCAATGATTGCATTTTTAGAAGTTTTAAGTGATCCTCATAAGGAGGAAGGTTTAAAATGTCAAATCCACTTAAGCCCCTTAGGGCAAACCGAACAAAGCCTTTTTGGATTCTCTCTATTCGATCAACATGCACATTGTAACTTGGAGACCAAACTTGACTTGCGTACTCCAAGTGAGGACGCACTATTGCATAATACAACGTTGTAGTCGTAATCATGCTATTAAATTCTTTGGCCCAGCGTTTAATGAATCCAAGCATAGAAGATGCTTTTTTACAAATGTTATCAATATGAATGTTAAAGAAAAGCTTAGAATCCATACATATTCCCAGATCTTTAACGACATCCACACGACATAAAGCAGTATCTTTTATTTTATAATCAAAAACAAAATTATTCCTTTTTCGCGAAAAGGTCATAGTTTGGCATTTATCTGGATTGAGAAACATATTATTTTTAGAACACCAAACTTCAAAAGATTTCAGATCGGACTGGAGTAGGGCTGAATCGTCTTGAGAATTTATTTTTCTGTATTTTTTCAAATCATCCGCATAAATAAGCAGATGAGAGTTTTTAATGATATGGGTCACATCATTAATGGCTAGAATAAACAGAAGTGGACCTAGGTGACTTCCTTTAGGAACACCAGATAACGCAATAAGCTCAGCAGACAAAACCCCTCGGAATCGTATTTGATAAGATCGTTCTGTCAAATACGATTTAATCCAGTTTACAAAATATTGTGGAAATCCAATGGACTTCAGTTTAAATAGAATTAAATTGTGTGGTAACTTATCAAATGCTTTGCTAAAGTCAGTGTAGATACAGTCAACCTGGCAACCAGATTCAATGGTGTTTAAGCAAAAGGTTGTAAAATCGAGTAGATTAGATACCGTAGATCTGCCATTAACAAAACCATGCTGACGAGTTGTTATGACTTCACGGCAGTGAATTTTTACTCAATCATACACGATTCGCTCAAAAAGTTTTGGAATCGATGACAGTTTAGCAATGGGCCTGTAATTAATAACATCATTCCTGCAACCTTTTTTATAAATAGGACTAATAA
Source organism: Pherbina coryleti (assembly GCA_943735915.1). Lineage (NCBI taxonomy): Eukaryota > Metazoa > Arthropoda > Insecta > Diptera > Sciomyzidae > Pherbina > Pherbina coryleti. The sequence continues at coordinate 87,241,060 of OX030948.1, forward strand.
ATGATTTTTTTCCAAAACAGTGGAAAATAACTTTCGTTTATAGATTTATTAAATAACAAAGAGAGTGGTTGACACAAAATTGAACCGCATTGAGTTAACACTGCGGCAGGAATTCCATCAGGTTCAGCGCTAAAATCTTCATCGATCGAACTAATATATTTTAAAATATCCTCCGAGGTAAAGGATAAAGAGTCCAAAGAAACTCTGGGTGTAGAATTCATATATTCAAAATACCCCTCATCAGGATCAAAAGAATCCGAACAAAATGACTCTTTAAAAAGATTTGCAAATAAACTACAAATAATGACAGGATCGTCAGTAATTCCATCAACAGGTTTGAATGAGGAAGGGAATCCATCGGATTTCTTCTTTGTATTTATGAATCCCCAAAACTTCTTTGGATCAGACAGTATTCTCAGCTTTATATTGTCTTAATATTCATTATATAATGCAGCTGAGCTATTTTCAAATTCCAGAAACAACCGTTTGTAGGTTTCCAGGTCATTTGAGTCTAAACTAAAGACATATTTCTTCCATGCTCTTTTCCTGTTGTTGCGAAGAGTTTTTAAATCCTTTGTGTACCAAGGGTACGTACAGTTTTTCGCAAATTTGAGGCTATATGGTACGGACTAAGAGAACACTGTAAAGAGCTCCGTATAAAAAAAATGTATGGAATCATCAAGGTTATTTCCATTTAAGTACTCTAAAATAACATTTAGTTTGTTATGAAGTAAATGATTCAACTTCAAAAAGTCAGCTTTTTTAAAATTGAATTCATAAACCTTATCGATTGAATTCGAATTAACTATGCTCTCTCTGTCCGATTTATACCAAATGCTCAATGGTGGATGGTATTCATCAACATTAGTCAGAGCATGAAAGGCCCTCTTAACAATTACATTGTTGCTGTCTGTAGTTAAGACCAGGTCAAGAAGTCTTTCAAGACTATTATAAATACAACTAACTTGTTGTAAGTCCGAACATATATTGTCCACAAATATATGCTCTTGGCGAGTCTTCGAATTTGATGCACAAAAATATGTATCATCGTCGGAAGAATGCCATTTTAAGTCAGGCAGATTGAAATCGCCCAACAGTAAAATGTCGTCATTAACGTCAAGTAGATTAATTATGTATTCTATGCAATCCGCAAGGCTTGCATAGACTTCTGCACTGCTCTTTGGGGGAACATATGCATTAATAACATATACATTGGAATTACAATGTAACACCTTAACGCATAAAAGTTCGATATTAGAAGAGCAGGGAATATCAATTAAGGAACTGACAAAGGAATTCCTTACAGCTAAAAGGACACCACCACCAACAGCAGAAATATTGTCAGTGTGTCTGTCCCTTCTAAAAACTTGAAAACTATTGTCAAACAGTTCCAAGTCAATAATGCTTCCGTTCAGCCATGTTTCTGTTAACGCGATAATATCCTCAGAGAAATTCTGAGACGCCAAAAATATGTCGCGTGTTTTAGAACGTAATCCCCTTACATTTTGATAGTAAAGGGATAATCTATTTAGTTTTTTTGTGTCTGATAGGCGATTTTATTCGTCCTTCTAGACTTATTTTTAGGCGTAAACTCAGAAACGAGGATATTATCGGCATGTAGCATGTAACATTTTGATGATTTTGCATCCAATTTAGTACGCCTTTCTTTCGGCACGTGGTTATAACAAATCAATAAATGTGGCTTTTACCATACCAAATTTCAGCAGGTGTTTTGTTTGCAAACTGTTTGCCAATAGCACTGGTTGGAGAGCAATTTTTGACATAATTTGCATATAGAACAGCCTCGTTCCATAAACGACGATCCAATCCACTTGACAACAGCATAGTTCTCGCCTTTTCCAGCACAGTACGATTAAAACGTTCAGATACTGTGTTCATCTCCGGATTATATGGCACAGTGTAATTTGATCGAATACCTTTATTGGCACAATAAGATTTAAATTCCTTTGAGCAATACTCACCGCCATTATCCAATTGTAAATTGACAATTTTTTTGTCCATGTTGAGCCTCAGCCATCGCAACATATTGTTGAAATGTATTAAAAACTTCGCTTTTCTGCTTCATACAGAAAAACATTGATGCTCGTGAATAATCATCAATAAACGCAACAAAAAATCTCGAACCGTCATGGGCTAGTTCACTCATTGGACCACTGACATCCGTATGAACCAATTCCAAAATTCGTTAAGATTAAATATCCTTTCTTAGTGGATACGGTAAGCGCGTTTGTTTCCAAGTACACAAGGCTGACAAAATTTGTCATCGATGTTCACCTTAAGTGTCTCTAATCCAGTCACCATATTTTGATTAACCATCTTGGGCGGCCTCGGTAGCCGAGTAGGTAGCGTGCTCAACTACTATCCCAGAGGTCCAGGGTTCGATTCCCGGCCAGGCCATGGTCCTTCGCTTTAAATACCTTTCTAAATTTTCTTTCCTCATTCCTAAATCAACTGAAACAAATTTTCCACTGAAACATTAATATTTACCACTTGAAATGAAATTATTGAAATGTATTTATGAAATTTGATGAAAAAGTTCACCAATGTTTACGACTTGAAATGAAATTATTGAAATGTATCTATGAAAAATTTAATATGTAGTCTGTAAGAGTTGATCTCTGTTAGATGAAATAAATAAATAAATAAATAAATCTTTTTCATATCGTTGGCATTCAAATGCCCCAGACGAAAATGCCATAAATTCTGCGATGCTTTATTTAATTCCTTCACATCAGCAATTCCAGCAAACGCACTTCGTTCAATATAAAAAGTTGTTTGATACAGTTGACCTTTACGATAGGCAGCGAATATATTTTTACCAAATTTCGAAATAAATGCAATATCACCATTGAATGTAATTGTATAACCCTTGTCAGTCAATTGACGAATAGACGACATCAAATTGCATTTAAGATTTTCAACAAACAAAACGTTTTTAATAGTTTTTGTTAAACAATCATCTTTAAAAAATGTTTTGATCGAAATATCTCCTATAATAGAAACGGCCACCAATGATGCACCATTCTTCGCTGTCGAAATAATAATTGGATCTATTGTTCGCATATTGTTAAAAAAAATCTTTATTATTAAAGATATGATGCGTTGCGCCTGAATCCAACACAAATTGTATTTCTTTAAAACTTTCGCCTGATTTAGCACTCATGCAGTATGACGTAATATCTTTGCTCTCCTCTGTAATCTCATATATAGTATCTCATAGTAGCAAGAATTCCGGATCTTCATCTTTTTCAGCACAATTTGCACCGGCACCTTTCTTTCCGTTCGAATTATTTTTCTTCGGTAATTTTACTCTGCAATTGGCCTTTATGTGACCTACCTTGTTACACCAATGGCAAACAATTTTTGAAATATCAGCTTGCATTGCCACTGAATCATTTAATTTACTGCCATACACATTGTTAGCAGCACGCTTTCCACAATCGTCCAAAAGGCGAGTTTTGACAAATTCTATTGTTAATTTCGATGGTTCCATTGTTTCCAGCGCCGCACAGTGCGCTTTTTTCGATTTTAGGATGACATTTGGGTTTTTTTTTTTTAATTTTATAGAAAAATAATTCCATTCGTCAGATTATAAAACATATAAAGGGTCCGCCATATAACTTTTTTTTTTTGAAAATGCTACAAAAAAAACTACTGAATATTTTCTCAAATTTCTGTTTTTATTTGAATATACAATCCTTCCGGTTAATAATGGAAAATAATTTCATTCAAATGGCTGCCTCGGCTGGCCATGCAGTAGCCTACACGATCGGTCCAATTTTTAAGCACATTATCGATTGTGTGCAGCTGTATTTCACCAATGGCTTCACGAATATTGTCCTTTAAAGCGTCAATTGTCTCTGGCTTGTCGGCGTAACACTTATCTTTGAGGGAACCCCACAAATAATAGTCCAACGGTCTCGTTTTGGGTGCATCGGCTTTTCAATGTATGCGTGCGGGTTTTCTGTACCCCAAATGCGACAATTTTGCTTGTTAACATATCCGCCAAGATCAAAATGAGCTTCATCTGAAAATATGATTTTTTTTGGTAAAATCGGCATCTTCTGTAAGTCGATCGCAGGTCCACAGAAGGCCCATGAGGATGCCAGTTTCTTTCACTTTTTTCACAAGATAACGAACATACGGAGCTGACGGTGCTTCTGTTCTTCCAAAATCCGTACGCAATTTTCGCACACATTCTGCAACATTACCATGATTTTCAAAGTAATGTCGCAATATTTCCCAGCGTTGTTCAAGCGTATACACAACCATATTCGTTCAGCGGAAGGATAAAACTAATTATCTGTCAAATCAGACATGTGCTAAGTGCTACCATTCACGAAATAAGCACTAGTTGAAAAAAACGCTAGATGGCGGACCCTTTATTATGAATGTAAAATTGGAAACTTGATGTTTTGTATGGTTTTTTTTTATAAAATTCGTCAAAGTTGAAACATTTTTAACAAAAATAAGCTCAATAAAACCCAACAAAAAATAGTCATTTTTAAACAATAATAACTTCGAGAACAAAGTATATTTCAAGATTTTGTTTCTCATATTGTTTTATGTTTTAACCGGCATTTAGGTTAGGTTAGGTTGAAGTGGCTGAGCCGATAGACGACTCGTACACCTAGGCCAGTACAGGCCCGTTGTGACACCACATAATCCCTTTTTAACTAGAGATTCCCCTCCTCTATAAACCAATTGGAACGGAGTATGAACTTTAAAATATGCCTAATTTCCAGGCATGAGACTTCGGTAAGTCCACTTAGGAAGGGATGGCCCAAAGTTGCCATTCTCCTTCTAGCTAGTGCCGGACATTCGCAGAGGAAGTGCTGAGTGTTTTCTTCTTCCTCTTCGCACATGCAGCTTCTGCAAAAGTCATTAGATATAGCTCCTAAGCGAAGAGCATGCGTTCCGATTAAACAATGACCCGTGAGGATTCCTATTATTTTAGACAGGTTTACCCTGTTAAGTTCAAGCAGCGAGTTGGTGCGTTTTAAGTCGTAGGAAGGCCACGTTAGCTTAGCTATCCTACATGTGTCAAGTTGTTCCCAGCGTTCTTGTGCAAGGCTTAAAGTTTTGCTCCTGCACCGGAGTTTGTAGGAGGAAATGGGTATACCAATAAAGTCCTAGTTTAAGAGGGTGTTAGAGGTCGTACCCTTCCTTGCCAGTTCGTCAGCCAGTTCATTGCCCTCGATATCCCTGTGTCCGGGTACCCATACGAGGTGGATCCTGAATAACCTGGCCATCTCGTTGAGAGATCTGCGGCATTCAGTGAGAATTTTGGAGTTGTCAATATGTGAGTTTAGCGCCTTGAGCGCAGCTTGACTGTCTGAAAAGATGTGGATACTTTTTCCATTGAGGTCTTTTTGACCTAGAATCTTAGCGGTTTCGTGAATGGCCATCATCTCCGCCTGGTAGACACTGCAGTAATTTGGGAGTCTGAAGGAAGCTTCAATTCCAAGATCCTGGGAGAAGATACCACCCCCTACTTGTTCTTGAAGCTTAGAACCGTCAGTAAAGATTTTAATGCCGGTGGTTTTAAGGGGGGTTTTGTTAACCCAGTCTAGCCGCGAAGGGATGAGAACCTCATAGTTCTTTTCAAGGTTTAAGCAGGGCACACAGTAATCTGTTCTGTCAGGGACAGATGAGTCTAGAATTAATCTGTGACCGCAATTATTACCTATCCAATTTCCAGATTCTCTTAGTCTGAGAGCTGCTATGTTAGCACATTCTCTGGCAAAGATATCTAGAGGAGGAAGGTGAAGCATGACATTTAGAGCACTAGTTGGGGTTGAGCATAATGCCCCGGTAATACATAGACTTGCACTTCTTTGAACCTTAGCAAATTTCTGAAGTATAGTTTTCTTATTCAGGGCCCTCCACCATACCAGTGAGCCATATATAAGTATGGGGCGGACAATTGCCGTATAGATCCAGCGTACTATTTTAGGGGAAAAACCCCATTTTTTCCCAATCGATTTTTTACAGGCAAACAGAGCTATGTTTGCTTTTCTAACACGTTCATTTATGTTGTCATTCCAGATAAGTTTCTTATCCAGAATAACTCCTAGGTATTTCGTGCTGTCACTAAAGAGCAACCTCTTGCCGTTCAGACGCGGAGGTTCTAAGTTAGGGATTTTGTATTTCCTGGTGAAAAGGATGAGATCTGTTTTCTCCGGGTTTACATTCAAACCACAAGAGGCAGCCCATCTTGAGAGGGTTGCGAGTGCTCTCTCCATGAGTTGACAGAGAGTTTGAGGAAATTTTCCGTTAAAGACAAGAGCAATGTCATCAGCATATGCAATAACTTTGTAGCCTTCCTCCTCCATGATACGCAACAGTTGGTCAACCGTCACGGACCACAGAAGCGGAGACAAAACACCCCCCTGTGGAGTCCCCCTGCTTACAAATCTACGGATAGAGGATTCCCCCAGTTCTGAGTTTACCACCCTGCCCAAGAGCATCTGGTGGATGAGACTCACGAGAAAATCCTCCACCCCCAGTTCTGACAAGGCAGAGGTGACCGCACAGGGGAGGACGTTATTGAATGCACCTGCTATGTCTAGAAAGGCAGCAAGCGTGTATTCTTTGTTCTCAAGTGATTTTTCAATTGTAGACACAAGAGAGTGGAGAGCTGTTTCTGTTGATCTGCCTTTTATATAAGCATGCTGAGATTTAAGGAGCCGGTCGAGTTTCGGCTTAAGAAGAAGCCCAATAAGCCTCTCCAGTGTTTTAAGCAGAAAGGAGGAGAGGCTTATGGGTCTAAAGTCGTTCGGTTTAGTGTGAGAGGATTTACCCGCTTTCGGTATGAATATGACTTTCGTCTCTCTCCAAGCTAATGGAATGTAGTTAAGGAGTAGGCAACCATGGTAGATCGCCTGAAGCCAGGGTACTATTGCGTTGAAGCTATAGTGGAGTTGAGCTGGTATAATGCTTTCGGGACCCGGAGATTTATAAGGTTGGAACGAGTAAACCGCCCATCTTAAATTCTCCTTGCTGGTTAGCTGCCCAATCTGCTGAGGTGTAAGCTCAGAGGAAGATGTTTGAAAGCTGGAGTTGTTAGTGTGACCACTTCCAGGAAAATGTGCGTCCATGAGTGTATCTAAGGTTTCGATACATGAGTCTGTCCAGGTACCATCTTCTTTTTGAAGAAAGCTTGGTGCTGTTGGGAATTTTGCAAGTATTTTCCTAAGCCTTGAGGCCTCAGAAGTACTTTCTATATCTGTGCAGAAGGAAAGCCAAGATGTTCTTTTTGCTTTCCTAATTGCTGTTTTGTAACTACCTAGTTTGGACTTATATGTTTTCCATGCGTTCTCGCTATTGCTACGCCTTGCGTAGTTAAAGTCTCTACGACAGTCCTTTCTGAGGATTTCAATTTCCCGAGACCACCATACTGGTTTACGGGATTTCTTTTGTAGTTTTTCCGGACATGCTCTGTTAAGGGCATCCGAACACTTTTTGGTAAAGTTTTGTACAAGGGCGTCTAAACCTTCCTTGTTTGTCACGTGGAGAGAACTATCTGAGGTCAAGGACCTCTTGATTATTTTATTATACCATCTCCAATTTGTCTTACGGAGATTTCTTATTTTTTGAGGCAGGGATTGATTAGTTTCCTTCCAGCCAAATTCTATGTACCTATGGTCTGAGAACGAATGTTCTTTTAAGACCTTCCATGAATAAATTTCGTCCGAGAAGTTTCCAGATGCTAGGGTGACATCCAGGACTTCCTCTCGGTTTTTAATTATAAATGTTGGTTCATTGCCCTTATTTAATATATTTAGGTTTGTATTAAGTAGGTAGTTAAAGAGTGACTCACCTCGATCGTTGTTGTTTGTGCTGCCCCATTGCGAATGGTGTGCGTTGGCATCTCCACCCAGTATTATGTGCGCGGCAGGGTTGGTTTCCTTTACCAGTTTCCGAAATGACTGTGTGGGTATATCCTCGTCATACGGGAAGTAATAGGAGGCCACCCTGAGTTTTTTGTGGCTCAACTCCAGGCTGACCACCGTGAGGTCTCCATGACTAAGCTGAGGGAGAATAAAACAATTTAAGTTATGTTTAGCTAATATACAGGTTCGAGTTTTACCTTTATTAGAGACGTGATAGTTTTTATAGTTTGGTGTATTCTGGCCCAGGATTTTGTTGTTGTTTATCCAGGGCTCCTGAATGAGCACCAAGTCGACATCACCCGTTGCCAGGTGACGCTGGAGAGCAGCAGATGCTGCTTTGGAGTGGTGGAGATTAATTTGGAGTACCCGGAACATCCTCTGGTACTCCAACCACCGTAGTGTCAGCTTCCTCGTCGCTGAGGGGTTCTCCCAAAAGGTCCTGCTCGCTGTAGAGGCTGGTCATCGCAGCAGCAAGCTCGGAAGCGGACGACAGCTCATCCTCACTTCCCGACGCCATTTCGATATCACTGGTAGTCTCAGTCGTGGCGTTGGAAGCCGCACGACCAACCAGTGACACCGTGTCCGTCTTATAGATTCTCGGGTGAACCTTACCGAATCCATAGTTGAGAGTGCTATCCTTGTTGAGCCTGTCAAGACATTCATTATTGAGGATCAGCAAGATCTCCATCTTGGACCTCTTGGTGCCGACCGTTTGATCCTCGGCATTGGGCTCCAGCATGACCACCTTCCAATTGTGTGTGGAGATGTCTGGATTGAAGACCTTAAACATCTCTAGGATCTCCTCGGGTTCAGATGGAGTGACTGGAACCCGGACCCTAGCTCTTGGTCTGGACGGAATCTCTTCCGAGTTAACAGCCTTTAGCCGAGCGCCTGGGTAGACCTCCCCGACCTTCTCAACCGCCGCTTTAAATAGCTCAGCGGATCTGCTGTTGTCGCAGGCCATCAGCTTGACGTTACCCTGAAACCATCCTGCGTCCGTACATGACGGGGGTGGCCCAGGGTTGTCCTTGAGGACCTGCAAGGCGACCTTGGCGAGCGAAGCTTCTATCCAGCTCCATTGGTGTTTGGGTATTTTACCGTCCTCGCTGTTTTGGTCTATGACCCCTATGACTATTTTGTCCTTGGCAACCTCTGCGAAGGATCGTAACCCCGCGCCATGGGTTTTGGCCCTCTTGGCGGTCTGGTTCGGATTTGCAGGTTCCTCCACAGAGCGGTTTCTCTTCGTGGCCGGAAGCTTTGCGCGGGGAGGCTCGAGCGTGAAGTCCGGTAGAACCTTCTTTGCCCATTCTATATCCTCCCTGACTTTCCTCAGGTCATCCTTTGAGACCTGACCCTCCTTGATAGGATCGGTAGCCAGGTGTCGAAGAATACGGGATGCCTTCCTGCGGTCTAGGTAACCTGCCTTTAAAGGATCCCTTCTTGCAAAATCGGTCGCCCTGGTGCTGACCATTGGGTTTTCCTTGGTCCCAGATGCATTGGTTGAACCCGCGTCTCCGCGTCGATTGCTACCTTTGCTTAAGGAACCGGAGGGTCCAATGTCAGCTACACAGGCTTTCGATGTGCTTGCTGTTGTTGATAAGGGGCGATGATCTGATGGTATCACTATCATCGTCTGACCCTGTGTGGTAGGTTTCGAGCTTGGTGGAACCACAGCTTTGAGATCGGAACCAGAGGTTCCTACCGGTTTTTTTGTTTGGGGTCCGGACCCCCGTTTGGGTGTTGAGGTTTTTTGTGTGTTGTTTTTGTTGTTGTCGTTCATGTTTTGGTTCCCACGAGTGGCGGAGAAGGGACGGTCGACCCAGGCAGAGATCCGCAGTACCTGGGCAAGGCTGAATAGAACCGGAGGTCGCCAGGTATCCGGAGCACACCGTTCGCGACTGAGCAATTATTTTTGACTGGGTCCTCAGCCAGGCTGATCCTCGGCACGGTACGCATGACACCTTGATCCGACCCAGGGGGAAAGAGAAGGAGAGAAGGGATGTTTCAGGATAGGGCAGGGGAGGAGTGGCAGGCTTAGTTGTTCTCACCGAGTTTGTTTGGTAACACAGCCCTGTGAGAAACTTAAGCCCCCACACCCAGCAGTCGGAGGGACTGCTTTCGTCAAGGTGCTGCCAGTCGTGGGGGTAACCGGCATTTAATTTATTATAAAATAAAATAAAAAACATTAATAAATAAAAATAGAAAAATTCTTAGAAACATGACTGCAAATTTTTCAAGAAATGAAAATTTAAGTAAAATTTAGTAGAAAATATCTAGAAAATATAGCATAATTAAAGTCAAAGGCTATAACTATCATAAAATATAGTACTTCATATAGTACCCACTTCATTTGAAAAAAGTTTTGTTTTCCACTTATTTTCAAAACGATAACAGCCGTAATTTTCAAGCTATCATCACGAAATTCGATATTTAAGCTTGTATATAAAAAATAAAAATCAAGTTCAAAAATGAGCCAAATCAGATGAAAACCACGATTACATCCCATACAAAGTGACTTTATCAAAACGGTAAAATCTCTTCGAATTCTACAAAAATTAATATAAGGACTTGAAATTTTGCATATGAGTTTTGATATTTAATATACACTCTAAAGATGAAATTCAACTAAATCGGATAAAAACCACGCCTACCTCCCATATAAAGTGACCTTATCAAAAAGGTAAAATCTCTTTAAATTCCACAAAAATTAATATATGTATCTACTTGAAATTTTGCAACTAAGCTTTAATGTTTAATATGCACATGAAACCACCTACTTACGATATAAAGTGACTTAGTCAAAAAACAAAAGCGAATATTTTCCTTTAAAACTATGACGGAAATGTTTTTACAAATAAACATTTTATTGGCTGCTTAAGATTTTGAATATACTTTGGTTCGGCCCTGGAGGTATTTTAACTTCGGTCCAGTGGAGGATCATTTCTTACCACATATTATATATTGTTTTCTTTTTAAAATTCAATTTTTTTAATCTATTTTATTTTAAAGATACAGAATCATTTTGGTAGGTTTATGTAAAAGTGAGCGGATCACGCCGAGTTTTGGTAGTGACATTTATAATGATGATATGAAGCTACCTACCAAATATCAATGAAATGCGCTGTACGAATCGAAAGTTATGCCATTTAAAACTATTATATACATGAATTTTATATGGGAGGTAGGCGTGGTCATTGATCGATCATGCTTATTTTCAATACTAAACAGCGTATTAATAATAGTAATATGCACACCAAGTTTCATTCGCTTTGCTTTCTCTGTTTGTCCGTAATCGTAATTTTAGCACAGATGGACAGATGGACGATCGGACGGACAGACGGACACGGCTAAACCGACACAGGAGGTAAAGTTGAGTTAAGAGTATAATATTTATATGTTTGTACCGGAGATGTCTTTTTATCTGTGTTAAACATGCATATTTCCCATATAAAGTGGCCTTGTATCGGAAGAAGGCGTGGCAGTTGACCTATAATTATAGTTTTTGGTCAAATTACTTTAATTGGTATGAAAAGTATTGGTACAAAATTTCATGACTCTACCTTTTATAGTTTTTGAGATAATTGCGAATGTCATCCTAAAATGTTCTGTCAAACTACTACTTGCCGAAAGACGTGTTTTTTCTATTATTGCGTAAAGTTTTATTTTAAACCGAATTTCGCGCAAAATTCAATTAAAAAATTAATTTCTTTTGGACTTGCCGTGCCTAACTTGAGACCTGCGTTGGATTTATACAACTATAAGCCAAGAAAGCGCTTTAAATAATCCTTTTTTAAATATCATACATATATATTTTTCATTGTGTTTTTATTCTATTGTTGTTCTGTTAAAGCAACAACAAATGTTGGTTTTTTTTGTGTGAGCGGGTTTGTTCTTGTTTTTCCTTCCATTTCTGACGCTATTCAGCTTGAATCTAAAGCTTCTCAAACTACTGTCATAGGTAACAACTTTTGAACGCCTTTCAAACTATTGCCTTGCAAGCTGTGTCTTTCTCAAACAGGGCTGCCAAAGCTAAACTTTAACTTCTACTTTTCACCTATAAATTTATAAATTAATATAATATATTTAAAAATGGTCTGCAATTTCCGCAACTGTACCATTAAGGGAAAATCCGACCGAATTGTAAATTGCTGGTTATGTGAATCCTTTTTTCACACTAAGTGTGTAGCACTAAATTCACGTATATCCGACGCACTAGGTGAAAATAAGGGTCTCCGTTGGGCATGCGAAGATTGCAGAGCAAACGATTTAGAAATACTTAAACTCATAAGGCAATCGAGAAAGGGCTTCTTGGAGGTTTCTAAACACCTAGAGGCGGCTCAGATTAGATTGGCGCAGTACGAAAAGTGTTTCAAATCGTTTAAGTGCATGGATGAGGCTTTTGTCTCTCCTAAGCGCAAGCGCAACAGCAAAAACCTTCGAAGCTCTGCCAAATCCACTTCAAGAACCGCCACTCCGTCTTCAAATGTTACTCCTCAAGCTAACCCTGAAACTAATGCTGAGCCTTCACCCAACTTAAACGTATGGCTTAATTTTGTATTTCTATCCGATCAATCGTTTCGTTCACAACAGTGTTCGTTCGTGTTTTTGAAATTTGTAATTCGAACAGAAACAAACAACGAAAACAGCTGCTCAGCTAGCGAACGATGCCGTAGTACAGTTACATATTTGCAATATGTATTTCTAACGATCACTGACATTCAAATGTCAAAATCAAACGAATGCTTTCATGTTATCGTTGTGATGTATTCGTTGAGAAAAATTTATTTTAAAATGGATATTTTAACAAAAAATGCGTATATATGATAAAACTTATTTATATATAAACATATAAGTGCAATTTAAGTACTAAAAATTAATTAATTAAAAATTTAAAACAATTTAGTTATTACTTAAATTTCAATATTGAAAAAACAAGCAATATTTTTCAGCTCTTGTGAGGCAGCTGGAGGCCAATTCAAACTTTTTTTTTTATTTTTCTTCCAATTCGAATTTGGGCATATATAAACAGAAAAAAATTGCAGAAAAGAATAACAACATCCAAGCAAAAGGCGGTGATTTTTTTCGGTTAACTACAAGTAATAAATAGAGGCAGGCCATGATATCATTCTGCTTATGTCGAAGGCAGCACAATTGTAGCCAATAAAACAACCTGCAGCACAGCTTACACCACAACCTACAACACAGACTAGAACAAAAGCATTGCCAACAACACGAAAAGTACAAAAAATGCATGAAATCTTAAAAGAAAATACAGAAAATTTCCCTAATGTTTGATATGGCAGTGCCACGTTTGATAACTGCTTGTGTATAACAGTTTGAGTGTAAGAAGCAAACATAACTTGTAAAATGAGCTAACGATAAGCTGTGTTCGAAATACATATTTCACCTTCAATCAAACATCGTTCGCATAGTCATCGTTCGTTAAACTCTTCGTTAGAAATACAGATTGAAGCAATTAAGCACATCATGTGAAGCACTTTCAACTGAGAATGTAACTACAGCTCGAAATACTGACGTTGTGGCTCTTTCTAGAGCTCCCGCATCAGTCAGTGAGAATTCAATGTTGACAGAAGCCTCTGCTATTCACACAATAAATTTAATCACTGACTCTCCTTCTACTTCTACTTCTCCTTCTACTAAGATAACTTATGCTAAGGCTTGTGCTTTATCAAGTGCTGCCACTTCTCCTACATTACTCAAAACTAATAATACAGGCGCAATACCAAAACAAATATTGACTAACAATTTAAATCAGCCGGTTTACAAAAATCTTGTGATAATTCCGCCTGCAAGATCTATATTTGTATCCCGTTTTGCAGCTGATACGTCTGAGGATGACATTCTCTTTTATATACAATCGAATTTAAATCTTTTAAATAAAAGAATTTCGATTTATAAATTCAAGTTCTCTCAAGAACGCGTCACGTCTTCATTTAAAATATCTGATGATCTCTACAATAAAGTAACCAGTCAAAGTTTTTGGCCTGAATATACTTTAGTTCATGAATACGTCCCTAGATCACAACCTACAACTGTACTAGCTTCTTTGCCTGTTCGCAACATGAACCAAAAAAACTAGATTGCTGCTTTCAGTTCCTAATCTTGTACCAAAACGTTCGTGGCATTAATACTAAATTGATTAATTTATTCATAATGAGACACAACATTCATTATGATATAATTACCTTCAGTGAGACTTGGCTAAAACCCAACACTTTAAATTCTGAAATTCTTTACAACAAATTTAACATTTATCGTAAAGATAGAAACTCCATTCCTGGCAATTATTCTAACGGTGGAGGTGTGTTGATTGCGGTCAAATCAACACATTACTCTCAAGAAATAGACATACAAGAAGCTGCAGACATAGAATTTTGCTGTGTTCATGTAAAGTTCGGTCCCTTGAGTATCTACATTACATGCTCATATATCCCACCATTTTCTAACTTAGAAGTTTATAGCAAACATTTGCTCGCCATTAGTAAAGTTTGCCTACAGCTTCATCCAAATGATCATATATTAATAACTGGTGACTTTAACCTGCCCAACGTTTCTTGGAACTGTTGTTTCGAAAACCCTACAATATTTTTACCTTCCTCTGAAAGCTCATCTGACAATTGCTTTTTAAATGACCTCTCAAGCCAAGGTCTTTTCCAACTAAACTGTCACTTGAACAAGAATAACCGTTTGCTCGATCTGGTATTTTTTGATGATAGCAATATTGCTTCAGTGTCAAGGTCCGATCCCTTGGTCACTCCCGAAGATTCTCACCATCCGACTAAAGAAATCTGTCTAAATTTTCCTAAACCATCTGTGCAGAACTATACTATTCAACCGCTCACCGAATTCAACTTTAAGAAAACTAATTATGTTACTTTGAAAAATAGCTTGTCCAATATAAATTGGTCATCTATGCTGAATCTAAATACAAAATGTTTATCATCACAGAATCTGGATGCCGCGGTCTATGCGTTTAACTCAACGCTCATGGATTGCTTTCTTAGATCTATTCCTCAACTAAAAGCCTCTATAATTTCTGGCCCCGTGTGGTATACCAATGAATAACGAAAATTAAGAAACTTGAAACTAAATATTATAAAAAATATCAAAAAAACGCATAACATATGTGATATTGCACGTTATACTTCGACTAAATATAGTTACCAACAGTTGTGCAAGCAATCCTATAATATCTACCTCACAAAAGTTAAACTAAACATTAAGTCTGATGCAAAATTATTCTGGAGCTTTGTCAACACAAAACGCAAAATTGATTCCTATCCTTCTTTTATGAAATACAATAATGTGGAATCCGATAATGACAATAGTATATGTAACCTTTTTGCTGATTTTTTTAAGTCGACTTATTCATCATCTTCTTTCAATAATGGCAGCTATCATCCCCATTATGTTCAATCTGGTGATATTTGTCTCCCAATAGTTGATACCAGTACAGTTCTAGCCTTCTTAAGAGATCTTAAATCTTCCTTTAAGAGCGGTCCCGACAACATACCCTCATGCATATTGAAATACTGTTGCGAAGAATTAGTAACCCCTATCACTTTACTTTTTACTTCTTCTTTAAAATCTCGTTATTTTCCAGCTGCCTGGAAATCTTCATTTATTATTCCGTTGCATAAATCTGGTAACAGGTCATTAATTGATAATTATCGTGGAATTGCTAAATTAAGTACTTTGCCCAAACTTTTTGAGGCAATTGTAACATCACAATTATCACATAGTGTCAAATCCTTGTTGTCTCCATGCCAACAAGGATTTATTTCTGGAAAATCGAGTGTCACTAACCTACTTGAATTTACATCTAAGACTATAGAGAATTTTGGAAAAGGTCTTCAGACATATGTCATCTATACGGATTTCAGCAAAGCTGTTGATGTTGTAAATCACAAACTCTTAATTTTAAAATTATCTCTTATCGGATTCCCATACAGCTGGTGAGGTGGATTGAATCGTATCTCAGTAATAGAACTCAATCTGTTTTATTTAAACTCGGTTACCTCAGGAGTGCCCCAAGGGAGTCACATTGGACCTCTTCTCTTTCTACTTTTCATAAATGATTTGCCAACTATAATAATGCATTCTAACGTCTTGATGTACGCTGACGACGTCAAACTATTTCTTTCTTACAAAAATGAAAATGATGCCAAATTCTTACAAATTGACATCAATAATCTTTATAACTGGTGCAAAATAAATCATATGAATCTCAATATGAAAAAATGTAAGCACATGACCTTCTCGCGTAAGCCAGGGCTAAGGCGCACGTACAAAATCTGCGATTACACATTAGAATCTGTAGATCTGTACACTAAGGGAAAAAAATATTAAATTTATCCAAAAACTTTTTTAATTTATCCAAAAAGCGAGTCATTTTTGCACCAATAACGCATTTGCATAAATCGACTACGTAAATATTTAAAATTCATTGAAAAACTTTTTTAATTAAATAAAATATTAAAATATTTAAACAGAAATAATAAAAAAATATATTAAAATTATGCACGAATTTTTTAAATATCTTTTAAAAATTTACTATTTGAAAATAAAACTATCACATCTAAAGGAAATTTATATAAAAAATATTGAAATTAAAAAACAATATATTCAAATATTTCTCACGAGCTGCGTCCATGAATGCCATTAGCATGGTTACTTTATTTTCTTTTTTCGTTCCTTGATATTATACTATTTTTGACAGCCGGCGTAATATTATGGCACCAAATGTCAAAAATAATATAAAACTATAAAACGAAAAATTATAAAGCAATATATGGAGGCAAATAACAATCTGTGCGACAGTTTCGTGGGAAAATGTCGAGTTGTTACTCCAACCTACATAATCGCATAAGCAATCGCTCATATGTACGACCAAATATTTCTCTTAAATTACTCTTGCAACAAAAACGAAATGAGAAATATAAGAACTAAGGTTGCAACTGCAAGAAATGAACTGCATGAACAGAGTGCGATGCTGTTGCTGTTTTTTTTTTTTTTTTTTTTTTTTTTTTTGTTAAAGACGACAGGAGGGAATCTTTTATAGACAAATGGAAGCCCGTACTTCCAAATAGTGTCAGAGTCCCTGATATGGTATACTGACTAAACCACTCCTTACTTTTCTCTCCTCCTGTAAGACCCTACGGAACCACCAATCGAGGCATTACTTCGTAGGGCAGGATTGAGTATGTTTACTCATCTACGATTCTACGCTTCTTCTTAACAAAGAAACGTTTTGCAGATCATGCTTGTTTATATTCCAAAGCGATGATGTGCTGTGCTTAATATGCAATGACGCGTTGTAGGCTCATCGTGATGATGATGCATCAGGTGGAGACCGCCTCGAGAAATGGTCCCTAGCCGAAGACGCTGACGGTGCTAACGACTGCGGTCTCTTCTTGGAGAGGGGATTTCGGGGGGAGGCCTCTTCGGGAAATGGTCCCTTGACGAAGACGCTGACGGTGCTATCGACAGCGGCCTTTTCTTGGAATGGCATCACTTCGGGCATATGAATCCCTAGACGAAGACGCAAGGTACGACTGCAATACCTTCCAAGATGAGCGCAGGGCTTCATCACCCCCTAACCTCTGATCTTCAGCAAATCTGCACGGTGCGGCCTACCAACTTTGTCTATAGATTAGAGTCTGCAGTTGATCTGCGGAGTCTTTCTACACGACGCAATTCTTTGGTTATGGCGCATGCCATATTGCATACTGCGATCCATTTTTCTTCAGAGTTAAGCATAATGTCCACGAGAGTTTCTACTGTTGGTGACTTCCCTAGATTATTGCTTAGCCCTTGTCTTTTGGCGTTAAATTTCGGACAGACGAAGAAAACATGTTCGGCGTCTTCAATAACACTCCCAGCACAAAAACTGCAAAACGGATTTTCGTCGTGCTTGAATCTATAAAGGTACGATTTAAAGCACCCATGACCAGTAAGTATTTGGGTGAGGTAGTAATCTACTTCACCATGACGCCTGTTAAGCCACGGTTCCAAATTTGGAATGAGGCGGTGCGTCCATCGTCCGTTCTGTGATGCCTCCCAGCGCATCTGCCACACTGCTACACTGCAGTCTCGCGCTATCCTACGTTAGGAGGATTTAGGCAATTCGAGTGGAAGCGAATCGTATGTCACGTTCTCGTTCACCAGAAGGTCTATAGGGGGAGAACCCGCAATAACCAGCTCTGCATCCGAGGAGACAGTTCGAAACGCACAGCATACTCTAAGTGCACAGATACGATACACCGATTCCATGCTTCGTAAGTAGGAGCTGAATCTGGTTGCCTCGACCCATATGGGGGCTGCGTACAAAAGTATTGATCTGACGACAGTAACTATGATCTTTCTACGGGTTTGTCTAGGACCTCTGGTATTCGACAAAATTCTTGTTAGCGCTGCAGCTGCGACTCCCGCTTTTCCACTTGCGTATAAAAGATGCTGCTTAAAGTTAAGCCTACGATCTATCATAATGCCAAGGTATTTAACGAATGGTTTCGATACAATTGTATGTTCACCAACCGATATTCTAGCGGTCTCAACGACTTTTCTGCTGCTTACTAGCACTGCCTCGGTTTTGTGCTCAGCCAAACTGAGACCCGCTGTATTCAGCCACTGCCGCACTGCTATAATCGCTTGGTTGCACTTATCTTCAACCTCGTGCAAATGCTTTGCTTCTACTATGAGGGCAATATCATCTGCGAACCCGATAATATGGGCCCTCTCTGGCAGCTGTAGACGTAGTACTCCGTCATACATTATGTTCCATAGGACTGGACCCAACACTGATCCTTGTGGGACTCCGCCAGTAACTTTATACTTTTCAGTACCCCCTTCTGTTTCGTAGTAGAGAATTCTATCCTCGAGGTAATCTCGAATGATTCTACGAAGGTAGAAGGGAACGCTAAAGCGCGCAAGAGCTGCCAGTATTCTGGTCCAATTCGCAGAATTGAATGCGTTTTTTATGTCGAGTGTTGTAACTAGACAGTACTCTTTGTCACCGTACAACCATCGAGTTCCTGAGATTGCCTGGAGTGCAATTTTTTTCACCGCTCCAATTGCATCTATTGTGGACCTAGCTTTGCGGAAACCATACTGTTGGTTGGAAAGATCTCCGGCATCTTCTATTGACGCACCCAGTCTTTTGCTTATCAATCGTTCTAGGATTTTGCCGGCAGTATCGATCATACAAAGTGGACGATAGGCCGATGGATCCTCTATGGAACTAGTATTCTTCGGGATCAACACAAGTCTTTGTCGCTTCCACATTGGTGGGAAGACGCCATCTTTTAGGCATGTGTTGTAGAGGTCAACGAAAACCTCTATTTTCTGCTCTATCGCAATCTTGAGCACCTTATTTGGGACTCCGTCAGGTCCGGGGGCTTTATTGTCTTCAACTTCTTTGGCTATTTTTAGGAGCTCCTCATTGGTTACATTTTGAAAATTTTGTAACTCTGCTTCAACTTCTCTGTTTAGTGCTGGCGTGTCGGGTTGTTGTGGAAATAGTGTGTGGACTATGTTCCTCAACAGTATGGAACACGTAGGTGTTGGTTGCCTAAACAAAGAGAGCTTCTTCATAACGAGCTTATATGGAAAGCCCCAGGGCTGCTGTTCAGCGTCGTTGCAGATTTGGTTGAAACAATGGGATTTACTCATTTTTCTTGCCTTTCTAAGTTGGGTTCTTGCGGCTTTGAAACGCCACTGGTTTGGTAGAAATTCATCTGTGCCTCTCGAGCGATAGTATGTACGTCTCGCTCTTATGCAGCACCTTCTTAGGCTTGAAATTTCATCAGTCCACCAGTAGACTGGCGCCGGGTGATTGTTGTCTACCTTTCCTAACCATCGCGGCGTCGCATGCTCTTATTACGGTCTTCATCACTTGCGAGGCCTTGTCTCTAGCATATCCAGTTGCAGACATACCTGCGAGCATGACCTCTAGAATGCCAGTATCCAGAGTGCTCTCTTTGTATCTCCTCTGGTTTGTGCACACCCTTCTTATGACGGAGTCTCCCGTGCTGAATATGATTGCGTGATGATCGCTTCCAGTGTAGTGTTCGCTTACTTGCCAGGCAGTTTTTGGCAATAGGCTGCTACTCACAAAAGTAAGGTCAATTATGGAACCCATCCCAGCTCTTTCAAATGTGTTTTGCTGTCCAGAGTTCAGCGTGACGATATCTAAGATCGCAAACGCCTCCAGAAGTGCTTGACCTCTCGAATTTGATCTTGGGCATCCCCAGTCAGTTGACCATGCATTGAAGTCACCCGCGATAACTATTGGGTGTCTTCCGACAGCGTCATCTGCTATTTCTTCTAGAACATTCGTGGCTTCTTGTAGAGTAAGGCTTGGGGGTAGGTAACAGCTATAGTTATAGAGTCCACCCAGTCTAGCCCTCACGAAGTAGTTCATAGATTTTGTGTCTCTAATTTGCTGCTGTCGTTGGCCATAGTACCATATGGATGTTTTCCCAGATCTATCACTGATCTGGTCACCGGAGTTCTTAGTACGATAGGGTTCGCTGAGGATGGCAACATCGGCGTTTACATCCCGTACGTTTTGCTTCAAGAGATCATGTGCAACTTCGCAGTGGTTGAGATTAAGCTGATAAAACCTTATCGTGCTTTAGTCTCTCGCAAAGCCTTCTGGTAAAACGGACATTTGATGCTCGTTGTCGCGTGCTTTGTGTCAGACTTCTTATGTCTTACGCAGAGTCTGCATATTGCTGCGTTTTCGCATGCTTTGGCTCGATGGCCCAAGCTGCCACACCTAAAGCAGGACTTTGAGCAGTCTTCTTCGCTCTTGCACTTTGATGCAGCATGGCTGAAGTCCATGCATTAAAAGCATCTCATGGGTTGTATTTTAGGCCTTATGCGGCACACAACCCATCCTATTCTAATTTTGCCTGCTTTAGTCAGCTTTGAGGCGCTTTCGGGTGGCAAACTAATTGTTGCTGTTTGGGTGCCTCCATATGCTCTGCGTAGGCTGAGTATGTTGGATGGTGACACCTTCAATTCAGCAAATTGGTGTTTTAGTGCCTCAAGCACTTCCTCTTTCGTTGTGACCTCATCGATATCTTTTATCTCTATTTGGATAACTTCGGTGAGGATTTTGACTTCGGCATTAGTTCCGAGTACCGTTTGTACTGCGTTTTGGAACTTTCCGGAAGCAGGGTCCGAGGTTTTCTCCAGGAGAAGTAGGAGCTCTCCCTTGGCCGTTTTTCTTACGCCGCAGACATTTTGGCTTAGCTCTTTTAATTGGGGTTCAGCCTTCACCTGTCTGAGGATATCCGCATAGGAAGCTGCGCCTGTCGTTTTTATTACGATGGCGTCCTTTCGCGGTGGCCTCCTCACTTTCCTTCGTTTTTTTCGAACTTTTGTCCACTTCCGGTTCTGGACAGTGCTCTCGTGTGGAGTAGCAATCTTTTCAGTTGCTTTCGGCAGTTGCTTCTGGCTAGCTTTGTCAACTGCACCCCGTTTCACCGCTTCCTCACGTGGTGGGTTCTCCTTTTTATGCTCACTCACGCTGGCCTTCGAATGGGCCTGGAGGATTTTGTCCCCAGCAATCTGAACCGTACCTTGACCTTGAAGAGGCGTTTTATGCTTCCTCTTCTTGGCGGATGGTGTCGGCGATTGGGGGTCACGTTGTTCTCCCCTTGCTCTCTTTGTAGAGCTAGTTCCTGACGTAGGAAGCATTGTGGACTCTGTTTGAGTCTCCACACTCTGCCTTTGTCGTGGTTGCGATGGTTTTGCTTTGGCGGCATCCTGTTGGTGCCGCTCTTTGCATGCCTTCTGGTGCAATGCTGCAATTTCGTCCACGAGGTCTCTTATAGGCTGGTGGATGCTTCGTCGAGGGGGGGTCATCATTTCCACGAGCTTCCGAATTTTGACGGAAAGAACATCATTTTCCGACGTTTCTTGCTCGTAGTTTGCTGGTGGCGTTGATAGAGCTGGTGGTGATGAGCGTGTACGCTCATGTGCTCTATCGGCCGCTTTCTGGGGAGAACGCGCAACCCTTGGAGTACCCTTGAAGGGGTTCTGAGTCTCCCAGCTATATGAGGAACCGGGAGTACTACCTCTTTCGTTATTGCTTGTAGCATTATCTGCTACGGCAGCCAAGTAAGCCACCACCGTAGCATTGCGGTAATTTGATGACGACGACTGGGAGCCCGCTTGCTCACTCCCTACAGCCGCCGATGCTCTCTTAAAAAGAGTGTTGGATGGAATGTTGGTTGGGGCCTCCAGAATCTTTGCCCCGACCGTGGGAGTTCCCACGGGTGGATTTCCACTACTGTGGTTACCACCTGGAGTAGTTATGTTTTTAGCCGACATTCCTACACAATGGTTTTTTCTCAGGGTGACCTTCCCCTATCCTTTTATACCTACGGACAGGTATTAAAACTGCCGACCGTTACGGTACAGACGCAGACCAGGGAGCCGCTCATTCTGAGTCAGACGCGCCTGGATTTTGTGTTAACTAGGGTCCGCGGGTTCGTAAAGCCCGAAGGATTGTTCTGAGAACTGATCCCCCCTTGCGGGTATCTGTTGCTGTGTGTCGGAATATGTGTGTACGTGTGCGATGCTGTTGCTGCTTGCTTGCATGGAATATGTGTACGTGTGTGGTATAAATAAAATTCAAATACGGGAAAAAAACGAGTTGTAAGGAAAATATTTGATTTATCCACGTAAATATTTAAATAAAATTGATACTCAGGCGTGGATAATGTTAATATGCATTATTTCCCTTAGTGTAGAATCTAGATCTGTAGAATTTATGATCTTGGAATTACCATGGATCCTGAACTTCGCTTTCATATTCATATAACTAAAATAATAAATAGAGCAAATAGTACCCTAGGATTTATCAAACGATGGGCAAAAGAGTTTAATGATCCCTTTACATCGAAATCTTTGTTCACTTCACTAGTGTGGCCTATCTTAGAATATGCCTCAATTGTATGGTGTCCACGATATGGTTGTTACATTGACGACATTGAATCAGTTTAGAAAAAATTTCTTCTGTTCTGCTTAAGCAATTTATACTGTAGAACTGATTTTCATCTTCCACCTTATGAATATCGATTACAGCTATTAAATCTTAAAACTTTAAAAAATCGGAGAACTATGCTTAATGTTAGTTGGATTGTTAAACTTCTGCATGGATATGTTGAAAGTCCATATTTATTAAGTAAAATAAAAATTAAAAATTACTTTAATATTCCTATTCGTCCTTGAAGATCTTTTGAGTTACTTTACAAGAACTTTTGCAGAACAAGCTACTTGCAAAATGAACCGCTGAAAAATGCTTGTGGTAACTTTAATTTTGTTTCAGGTGTAATTTCTTTAAATGAATCCATGTACTCAATTAAACTTAAAATTCTAGATTATCTCCAGTACTGAGGTTAATTTGGATTATGCTCTCACAAGAATACTTTAAATTCTCCTGGACATGTTTGGCAATACTATCAAGTTGATTAAATTTATACATGATTATCCAAAGCGAGACCACGTCCGTCTCGCCTGGCATATGCCGGAGGTAGACCCCGTCCGTCTACCCTCTCATATGTGAGCTTTGCTCTAATCTCTATTTACATGAATCTACATACATTATACACAGAACTTGATTATCAGCCTCACCTATGTGAGCACTGCTCTAATCAATTGATATAGTAAATATCAAGATGTTATCCGGAATATGCACTTAACATCATACCTGGCAATTTACACCAAGCTGATTATATTCAAACATGATTATCCAGAGCGAGACCATGTCCGTCTCGCCTGGCATATGCCGGAGGTAGACCCCGTCCGTCTACCCTTGCATATGTGAGCTTTGCTCTAATCTCTGTTTACAAAAATCTACACACATTATAGAACTTGATTATCAGCCTCACATATGTGAGCACTGCTCAAATCAATTTATCTATTAAATATCAAGATGTTGATCCGGAATATATATGCAACGTAACATCATACATCATATCATAAATAACCCAATTTATTTTTATTCTTATATATTAAATCTGAAATCCTTTGAATGAATATCAAAATGTTTAATGAAATGTATAGTTTATAAGTTAACAAACAAATTGTAAAATTTTTTAAAATGCTATGAAGCCTTAGGGCTTAGCATTCAATAGCCATTGACAATGTGAGTAAGCCATTAAAAATTTTTGGCATCGTTAAAATTAAATGACAAACAATGTCTAGATCTTCCAAAGTGGCACCAATCGATTTCAATTCACGCACCGTGTGATCGAATTGAAGAAAATATTCGATTATATCATCGCCATCTTTGTCTCGCATGGTCAATAACTGTTTTCGCAGCAACAATTGACCAGCTACACTTTACGTTCGAACACACCAACATTGCACCCAAATTGATTTACATTTTTTTTCTTTTATTTTTAAAATTTCTTTGGCCTTTGGTTCTGAAGCGGCACTCAATAACGTGTCCAATGAATTTGTTAAAAACTTTTCCAAGCACTTCTCTTCCAGTAAAATTTTAATGCGAATTTCCAATTCGAGAAATTCGTACCATTAAATGGTTTCACCTTTTGCATATTTGATTCCAAGTTGAACTTGTCCAATAAAAAATGTCTAATGTTCAATGCAACCACCGTTGCCAGATTGGGCGATTTATCGCAAATTGGGCACTTTTTTTCTTGTGTTTTCTCTTAAATTTTTGTGAAAACCACGCTTTTTCATAAACTCATCTAATGTGTGTGGGAAAAATGTTTGGCAATGTTTGTAAGTTGGCATCCATCTTTCTTTCCTTGCCACATTCCAATGCATTTGTGGAACGTATTTTCTCCGTCAACAGAATGAAATCAGATATGCTAACTTCAATCATTCGAGTAAAATGCTTCATGAAGGCTCAAAACTGTTGTTGCAAGTCGCTGCCAAAATCCGATGATATGATTTCAAAAATGAATAAATCAACATATGAACTAAACAATACTTCAAGAATTGACAAAACGGAGGAAGTATTGAAGAATATATGAAAAATTCTAAATAGTTATAGTCTCTAAAAAAATGTTCTTTAACAATAAAAATTCTAGTATAAAATTAAGTATCTTTTTTACAATTTTTTACAGATCTCAATATTATTTCAATAAATATGAAAATAAGAACTTTTATACTATAATACTATTTACAGCTCTCAATATTATTTCAAAAAAATGTATATAATTTTTTTGTTTTTTCTAATATAATAAATTTCTTAGAAAAAATTGCGATTTTGGCAATTTTTTTCCATTGAGCGATTTTGGGCGATATTTTTTTTTTTAAATCTCGCGCTTTTCTCAAAAAAGTTCTGGCAACACTGAATGCAACAAACAGTAACAGCAGCACGACACACCATGCGCAATTCAATAGTACTTTTTTGCATGCGATTTTTACTGAATCGAAAATCTTTCCTTTAACGCAAACAAATCAAAATAAAAACTTTTATTTTGATAAATGCAATAACTAATTTCACTATTGAATTGTTTCCTGGGCCCATAACCTAATGGTTAGAATAAAACAGGACACATTGAGTTCAATGGAATTATATTTTTATCTTGTTTAATGGTATCGTCAAGTTAGAATAACATAAAAACATATAAGCGTCAACTTAAATTACCGTCAGAGTAAACAAGTGTCAATTTGGGTTAACGTCAAATTACTATTCTATCACGCAGCACATAAAAAACACGGGACACATGGCTGATTTGCAAAATACGAAAATAATGATAAAGAAAATAACCCCAACATAAGAATAACACTGGAAAGCTTGCACATACAGAAAAATATTAAACAAAATATGAACAAAAAAAGAAGACGTTGACACCATAAGCTCAATATATAACATTCTCTTAATATAATTTTCTACAACATAATTAATTTCTCTTTTATGTTCATTGGTATTAGTTAAAGAAAAAATTGTTTTGTATGCTAATGTCATTGTTATTTGAAAAAATTAATTGTTAGTTAGTAAAGTAACGTGCCCTGAAGAAGGAGTCAAAAAAACTCCGAAACGTCGGCAAAACTAAATAAATAAAAGGAATTTATATAATTAATGTAATTTTTCTGTCTTTTATTTAAAAAATTTCGGTCGGTAGATACTAGCCTTTACAAAATAAAAATTCATAACATAAATAAAATGGCGTCCGTGGCGTAGTTGGTTAAAGTGCGTGGCCGCTATGTCAAAGAACCTGGAGACCCAGGTTCGAACCCCAGCAGCGACAGAAAATTATTTGAATTAAAATAATTTTTCTGTACGGCCGCCATCTCTCTGCAGTCAATGGCAAACCTCAGAGAGTAATCAAAATGCCATGTAAAGCTTCTTGAGAATAAGAACATTCCGTTCATCGCCGTTCGGAGTCGGCGTTAAGCCTGAAGGTCCATTTCTCGGTCAATTGTGTACAAACTTAATAACACGCACAACACAATTGATCATAAGAAGCTAGGTCAAAGTCCTTTCAAGGGCTGAAATGGCCAGTTATTTATTTTTTTTTTGTTAACATAAATAAAAAGTGACCTTTAATAAATAAAATTATATGTTACTGGTTTCATTCAAGGCGAAAAAAAAAATATATAATAGGAAAAAGGTTCCACAATATAAGAAACTTTTTTTATGAGCCAGTTCAATCAAGTTCTTTAGGAATTTACTTAGCAGGACCAATATTGTATACCACATGAAACGAAATTGCTTTTGATTCCTATCTTACATGGTTGCTTGTAGGATTTATATGAGTATTTTCTAGAATAATTAGTGGATATTTAATTAAATTGTGATTTTATCTGTGCCTTATTATTTCTTAAAAGTATTTTATATAAGAGTCCCAGAAAAGTTTGAATCTTATTAACATATATTAAAATGAAATTAAGATATCTTTATTTCTAAGCATTTTAAAAACATTCTAACTTTTTTCCTTTTTCATGAATCACTTCAACTTAATCAATGAGCTCAACATGTATCGAAAGCACGGATCGACGGATGAACTGGCAAAAGCAAAAAAAAAAAATAATAATTCGCCTAATTGCAATACAACGCAATCTACAGTGAAATACAGCTGTTTAGAGGAACTTAAAACTAAACTTTTCCAACTCGAGGGTATGAAATAAATACATAATTAAAAATGTTTATTTTAAAAACAATATCTTTAGCTAAGCTTGATAACCAAGCCACAATTATACTGGAAGCACTAGCGGAGCAAAAAATATTGATTCAAAAATTGATGAGGCAAGAAAGTGCCATTATTCCGGTTGCATCACTCTTCCCTTTGAAAACAGAAGAAAATTTAAAAACGATAGAGGCAAAAATTATTTCAGAAAACAAAAAAAAAGATATTTATATAAGTTTCAATGTTTCTTATATTAAATGTGTCACATTGCATATTATAAGATTTATTATTTCGACATTACATTTTAACCAGGTGACGGCTGTCAGGAATTTGCTGCGCCAGAATGTCCAAAAAAATTTAAGCAATATCTTTTCGAATGACATTATACGTAATTTTAATGTGGATAGCACCCACGGTAAAAAAAGGCTCAAAGATTATAATCAAATTTATCGAACAATTACACTGGTCAACAGTGGTTATGCCACACGAACTTTGATAACTGATATTGTTTAAGCTTTCTTCTCTCATTATGAAACTGATTTTTTTTTGTTAGTTGGCTTCAGATTTTTTGTGATTTCGGACTTTGTGTTTTTACGATTAATTACCATAAAAATATTAATAACTTTATGAATATAAAAGCTTTTTAGCGATTTTATTTTCAGTGGCAACTAAATTAAGATTTAAAATTACTACAGTGTCACCACAGCAGCATAGCATTAAATAAAAAAGTTTAAAATAGTGCAGGGATGGTAAAAGATCATGATTGTGTGTGAAAGATTAGCGCCGACTTCAGAAAATTTTTGTTTGTTATCTTAAAACATTTATAAATATATCATAAAAAGTTTAAAATTGATATTTAACACTTTAACTGCCACCATACAAAAAAAATATCGGGTCCTTCGGGCCATGTTTTTTTTTACGGATCTATTGTATTTTGGTATCAAAAAATGTTTTTTTTTTATATTTCTGTGAAATTTTGTAATGTATTTGCCTAATGTATACGCCGTGAGGTACATGTGTTGTGCCTTGTTTGTATATTTGTGCAATTTTGTTTTGATCATAGTAAATAACCATTTCGTCTAGCAGTATTGAACTGCGACACATTCTCTTCCTACCACGTTTCCTTATGGACGTTACAAACGGAGTGACAAAATTAATATACCCCAGAAAAAGGGGTTTTTTTTAATCGTGGGGGTATAAAAATGATGAGCTAAAGATAGGTTTAGGTATGCCAGGCCATGCGGAATTGAACTACGTTTACAGATTTTCATTTCGAGGTACTAATTTTAAACCATGAACTATAATGTGTAATCAAATACTGAGGCACATACGCTGTGCCTCAGAGCATTCATGGTCATTTTATTGAGACACACCGTATGTGGCTCGTGGCAGTTAACGTGTTAATAAATATGATTGAAAAAAATAAACAAAAGATTGGTACTACTCCCTTAAAATTATTTTTTACTTTGTAGTGATTTTGAAGTCTTAAAATTATTTTTTACTTTGTAGTGATTTTGAAGTCGGTTGTTTTTTTTTTGTTAAAAAGTTTTTATAATTTATTTTAATTGTTCCTCACGAAGAATGTTTATGTTGTTGGTATCAAAATAAAGGGAATTCAATATAGAATACGATAAAATTACATCTTTTTTAAATATGGCTTTAAGTACAAGGTGGCGCAAAAGTAATCCTCCTATCAGAAAATGCTATAAATTTTGCGATTGGCTTCTAATGTCAGTTCTGTTTTGACATTTGTGTAGTAAACACATGCAAAATACACGTTAATAAACAATGTTACGCTACACTGCCATCCTTAATCACCACCAAGAGGAAGATGATTTTTCATCAAAAATAATCATGAGTGATGAGGCCCATTTCCATCTTAGCGGGTACGTAAATAAGCAAAATTTACGCTTCTGGGGCACTGAAAATCCGCGTGTAACCCACGAAGAGCCATTACACCCGCTCAAAGTCACTGTATGGTGTGCTGTTTTCGCTGGAGGAGTCATCGGACCTTTTTTCTTCGAAGACGTCACGGGCCAAACGGTTACTGTGAATGGTGAGCGCTACAGAGCAGTGATCAACGAGTTCTTTTTGCCGCAACTTGATGAATTGGGATTGGAAAACATGTGGTTCCAACAGGACGGTGCAACGGCACACGCTGCACGTGCCACAACCGATATGCTGAAGGATGCATTTCCCGGGCGCCTAATCTCCCGATTTGGCGATTTGCACTGGCCAGCAAGATCGCCTGATTTGACCGCTCCAGACTTCTTTTTGTGGGGCTTTTTGAAGTCGCGGGTTTATGTCAACAAGCCTCAGACTCTTGCAGCTCTTAAAGACAATATCCGTCAAGAATGTGAGGACCTATCGCCGGAAGTTTTGGCCGAAGTGATGGAAAATGCCATAAGAAGGACTCAAATGACAATCAACTGTGGCGGCGGCCATTTACATGACATCATATTCTCGACTTGATGTAAAAAAAATTAAAAGACCAAATAAAAATAATGCACAAGAAGAATCAAAGTTTTTCATTTTTGTTTTAAATAACAGCCAAAAAACATCGGAAGGTTATTTTTGCGCCACTTTGTATAAGAAAAAAATTCTTGTAAAAGTCAAAATTTTTAACAAATAAATCAAAAATTTTATTTTGAACCTTAATATCTCACAGACTAAACATGGCTGAAAAAATACAAATTACCCTGCTAAAAAGCTTCTTTAAAATTATATAAAATAGTTTTTTCTTTTTACTCTACGTTGAGTGGTTTGGATTCCAGAGCATAAAAACAGGTTCAAAGTCGTAAAAACACAAAGTCCGAAATCACAAAAAATCTGACGCCAACTAACAAAAAAAAAAAAAAATTCAGTTTCATAATGAGGGAAGAAAGCTTAAACAATATTAGTTATCAAAGTTCGTGTGGCACGAAAAAGTGCCACATTGCGAAATTGTTGACCAGTGTTATTGGTAAATCATATAAATCATTTTTGTGAAACGAGTTCTTAATATATTCTTTTCAGATGCAATTGCTACATTGCCATCGAACGAAAGCCCAGAGCGTCAATTGAGGCATGCTATGCAGCTTATAAAAGAAAGGAATTTTCAAAACTTAAATGTGCAAAAAGTACACGCAGAAAATGCAGACGTCAAAAATCAAGACAAATTAAACGTTTCGTAAACATACAATTTTTAGTTTCTTTCAAATTTAAGTGTCCACTAAAGTTTTTAAACGAAAAAAACAACACTGAATTAAATATTTAATTTAATTTAAGTTACTTCAAAATTAAATATTTAATACAAAATTATATATTAATATACTTAAGGTATAATATACGTGTAACAACCAAAAACAGGAGCTGTTTTAAACATTTTTTTTAGATAGAAGAAGTTATTATTTTTTGTTTATTTTATACAGGTTATTGTGCATAAAAAATACTTTATAAAAATATTTTTTTTATAGAGGGCGCTGAAAATGGCTTTGAAAAAAAGACATCCAAAACGGTTCGATGGATATGGCCTTTCCCATGTATCGAAAACAAAAAAATCAAAAGCATAGACCTTTATTTAGCATAGACCTTATATTAAGCATCCCCCCTACGCAAGACCCCCGGGGTTTTTTTTTAATTATGGCGGAAGTTGAAGTAAAGAGTTAAAAAAAAATACATTTTCGCGCGCTTTTTTGTTGATAAAAAAAATAGATACTTTAATTTAAGGGATGCTTAAAGGACAAAATACCGAACAAAATGCAAAAAAAAAATCATTGAAATTGAACCAATACATTTCGAGTTCTCTATCGAACCGTTTTAAAAGAACTAGTTTCGAGGAAGTCGCGTTTAAAGTTTTTTATTTACGTTGTATGGAGTTTAGACATAGGTTAACGAAAACCGTTGTAACTTCTGTTTATTTTAAATATCGATTTAAAAATGTGTATATATATTCTTAAAACTATAAAGAACACATCAAACAAAAAAAAAAAAAAATTTCGAAAAATTAACACGTATATTAACCTTAATAATAACAATAATTTTACCTTAAATAACATCGGTTGTTGTGTTCATAATACATTTAAAATTTTTTTTCATTATACTCATGTACTTTAAAAAACTTATTTACTTTAAATGAAATAATAAAAAACTTTAGGTAAATTTACATTTAAAAAAAAAACTTTAGTGAACACTTAAATAACATCGCTTATTCTATTCAAATTATAATTATTTTTTTTTCATAACACTTATGTACTTAATGTTCTTTTAAAAACTTATTTATTTCTATGTATGTGAAATAATAAAACGCATTTATATAAATTTTACTGCAATTTTTTTTTACCAACTGGTTGAATTATTGGTTAAATATTACTAGTTGTAATCTAATTATAATATGACTAGTTGCCAACCACTCAGGAAAGGTTAAACTACAAACTAGTTCAAATTTATGCAATATATGATTTGTTAACAACTAGTCACAACAAACTAGAATTTAAGTAACTATAACATACTAGTTGTAAACTAGTTTTCATGTGTTTAGAACAGGTCGATTGATATTTCCTATGACATCGCCATGTTAAAAATACCAGTTGGGTATATAAAAGAAATACGATCTTGAACTAGTCCTGCTCAGTTTTATAATAATTCCAAAGTAATGATGTAAGTTTTATAATAATGCCAAAGTAACTAGTACTGCTCATAAGTAATAATGCCAAAACTACAACAATTCCCAAATATCCTGAGGTGGCAACCATACTTTATAATAAGAGCTTTCGGCATATTCGAAAGCTGTTAAGCTAGTGTTAAATTATCTATAGCTAAGTAAGATAGTCCTATTAGTTAAGCTAATAATTAATAATAAGTAATAATTAGCTCCGCTAGCCCACTTGCCGTTGTAAGCATAAAAAAAAAACCTTTAACTCCCCATTGTGCTGTGTAAGTTCTGCAAAGTTACAACTTTTAATACAGCTTAAAACTTAAACAATTTAAATTATAAAATTATACCTAAGTGCTTAACTGCAATTCTGCAAAATACTAACTGTGTCAATCCAGTGCGAGTGAAAAAAAAAACAAACAATCCTGAACAAAAGCAAACCAAAACATAAGCCAAAACAAAAAAAAAAAAAAAAACAATAAATAACTGCAAATCGGCAACAACGTTTTTTTAAAGGTATTAACCGATTGTAACCTAATTACGACTATAAATTAAAATAAAAGAAAAACAAATAAGGAACCAATACTTTTCAATATGGAAAACAACTGTGCTTCATCTCTTTGCACCGTGGAAGACCGTAATGCACCAAAGGTGGCATGCAAGGGCCTGTGTGGGAAATGTTTTCACGGCTGTTGTATAGGCTTACCAAAGAGAAGTTTGACATATTTAAACGACTACCTTGCGAACTTTTCCTTTTACTGTGATGAGTGCAAGGACATCTCACTCTCGCTCGTCCTTCTTGCAGTAAAATGCCTCAGTGATACAACAAACTCACTACGGTTGGACACTAAACAGTGTGTAAAAAAAATAGTTGAGCAGGTCACGAAATTTAATGCAGTCTCAAGAACTGCAGAAGATCTTATGTTAACTGCTCTATTGAATCCTTAAAATCTGACCTTGATTCGAAAATATCTAAACTATCAAATAGCATGTTAAAAGTCACGAACACTACAGCGGAGTTCAAACATAATTCTTGCAGTTCTTTTTCGAAACTGCGATAAATAACATAAATAATACAATATAACAAAACAATAAAACAACTGTGAATGAAAAAGAATTGATTAATAACATATCGAAAAATCTTGCATTTTTGAAAATAGATGTAGACACCATGATGCAATCTACTACAAGGGTAACTTCACCGTGGTGGTGATCCAGCAGCCAGATCCACTAATTGAAGTCTTATACCATAAGGTAAACGAAATTAGTGATGATCTTGGAATATTTCGGGAGTCGTTGGCGGAAATTACTGATTTTGTCAGATATGCTCCTGAACGTATTCAGAACACGTCAGAGTCTTCTCATCTTAATGCATCCTCTATATTTGAAGAAATGTTGGAAGCAGCCGATCCTTCTACACTGGTTCATTCTTTACGCTAACCACCGGTGTCTCTCTCTGATAAAGAAATTGAGCAACCTATAACTATTCCGGTGGCTTCACCGCGCAATTTGATCCATCAGTTCGGAACATCGTGGATATCATCTGAATGGGATAACCGGATCAAAAAACTGGAGAGTGTGAATGAAAGACAGAAAACTACAATGTTCATTAAGGGTCTAGAAGTTAAGACTAGCGTATCTTGGTTGCGCAATTACTTTCAAAAGAAATTTGGTGTTCCAATTTCTGACTGCATAAAGATGTCTTTTAAAGTAAGAAAATTCTGCAGTTTCAAATTTAAAATTCCTACTCAATATGCATGGATGTTTCTGAACATCTCTGGTAGCAGTGTGATGCACGGAAAGTGGATAATTACCGAGTGGATTGACAACCCTGACAAGAAGCGGAAGACACTGAGATCTAGCAACATATATAACAATAACCATAAAATTAGAATTATTAGTAAGCCAAAGAATAATAATTATTTTAATTCTTATAATAGTAATTCATCTAGAAAACCTTTGCCAGATAGTAACTGGTCTTATAAAACAAACGTCTTCCCTAAATTCTCGGCTTTTCCTAAAAATACTTCAATTCTTTCCTCTTCTTCTGTCCATAAATCATCAAAACCTAAACGTGTCTCATTAAATCTCAATCCTGAACCTAACACCCCCTTCAATAAAAATACGCCTAAAATCCCCAGTTCACCTTATTCTTCTCATAAATCATCAAAATCTAAACGTGTCTCATTTAACCTCAACCCAGAATCTAACTGCTCCGTCACTAAAAATACACCCGAAACCTCCAGTACACCCTATTCCAATTGCGTGCACTCCCATACTCTAAACCCGTCGCCAACAGATCCAATCATAATTGAACCCTCGAACGAACCTAGCAGTTCGAAGTCATTCTAAGACCCTCTGTTACCACCAAGAGTTAAACTTACTTTAAATTCTTACGCTGACACTGGGAGCAGATGTGCCCTTTCTCGCCTTAGAGAGAGCAGTGTATATAATAATGTCCGTCTGTATCTCGCCTACATGCATAAGGCCCCAGATTCTACATGTATTGAAGGCAAGACTAAAACTAATCTCAAAATATTAATTCAGCAAGAAGGTCTACCAACCGATGTTGATGGCTTGCGCAAATTATTTATTTGTTTTCACGAGCAACTCGGCGTGACGATCGATCAAGTCAAAGTGGATCTTGATACCTATGGCACTCACGTTAGGAATAAACATATTTCTCTTCTCCAAAAATCGCGTAAAGACTAACAATAATATTATCGTCCCTAACTCACCTGTCCTAAATATATTTTACCATAACTGTGGCGGCATCAGAACCAAATTAAATAAACTTTATGTTGACGCCAAATCATGTCACTTCAATGTTTTAGTATTTACTGAGACATGGTTAAATTATACCTTTAATAATGAGGAAATTCTTGACAGCAATTGGACTGTCTTTAGAAATGATCGGGATTACTCCTCAACTGGTCTTCCCGAGGAGGGGGGGTTCGGTAAACTCTTCGATCACCGAATAATAAGAGTCTGTTCAGGAAATAGTCTTTGTATGTACATAGGTGTCATTTACAGTCCTCCCGGCTCAAGTGAAACAACATACACTGAGCTATGTGAAACGTTGTCGTCCTTTACCTCCACCCTAAAAGAGGAAGATAAGGTTGTTATTCTTGGTGACTGTAACCGTCCAAATATATCATTTGTCATTGATGAAAATGACAATTATCTTCTACCTGTAAACCTTTCTAGTACCATCGATTTCACATTACTTAGTACCTTTTATGGCAGCGACCTGCAGCAAGTTTCTTCTGTACAAAACCAAAATAGCAAATGGTTGGACCTGATCTTCACTAACTCGTATGATGAAGTGAAGGTTAGTCCATGCATTGAAGCAGAAAACTTATTTACTAACACTGTTCACCATACAGCCCTAACAGTTGTTTTCTCTGCTAACGACATTACTGTTACACAGTCTTATAATAACTCCATTGCGTACGATTACCTCAACGCCGATTACTCAAGTATAAAATGTGATCTAAATGCCCTAAACTGGAATAATGTTCTATCCAACATAGATTTAGACAGCACTGTTTCAAGATTTTATCAATACATTTTTACTGCTATTGAAAGGTATGTCCCAAAAATAAAAAAAAAGAATAAGCTTTCAGAGCCATGGCTAGACAAACATCTCAGGTTTTTGAAGAACCAGAGAAATAAAATTTACAAACTTCTCAAAAACACCGATAGTGTAAGCGATGAACTGAAGCAAAGATATGACGAACTGAGTTCTCTATCAAGTCAGAAGAAGCGTACAAGTTGTACATTAACCTTATCGGAGAGAAAATTGTCCAAGAGCCGAAAACATTTTTTGACTTCGTTAACATGAAGCGTAAATCTAGCGGCTATCCATCATCTATGTTTAAAAGTAATGTCTACTCCTCCAACCCTAATGAAATCAGCAACTTATTCGAGGATCATTTCAAAGATGTATTTGGAGTACCTACAATTGTGACTTTAGCTCCGTCTCGCTGTTCGAATACTTCACCCATTGTCTCTAACATCAGTCTAACTCAGGAAGAGATATATATAGCCCTTAGGAGTCTTGTTCCAAAAAATGCTCCTGGTCCGGACCTTATACCCTCAAGCTTTCTAGTTCAATGCGTAGACCAACTTATCATCCCATTATATATTATTTTTAATAAGTCTTTGAAACTCGGTATTTTTCCATCCCACTGGAAATCCTCCCATCTAACACCCATATATAAAAGTGGTGATAAGAGGTCGGTTGAAAACTATAGGGGTATTGCCATATTGTCTGCTATCCCAAAACTTTTCGAAAAAGTTATATGTGAGAAACTAACATGCCTAGTTAATCCATTACTTAACGAACAACAACATGGTTTTCGCAGAGGCCGATCTACTACAACGAATCTCACAGTTTTAGTCTCTGATCTTCTTACTGAAATGGAAAAAGGACATCAGTTGGATGCAGTCTATACTGACTTTAGTAAAGCCTTTGATCGGGTGGATCATGAAATCCTAATTTTAAAATTGCAAAGGTTTGGTATATCGGGTTCTTTGCTAAATTGGCTAAGATCCTATCTCTGCGAAAGATGTCAGTTTGTTAAGTTTCAAGGAATCTTATCGAAAAAAATTCCTGTCACATCCGGTGTTCCACAAGGCAGTCACCTTGGTCCACTCCTTTTGAACATCTTCATCTCAGATTTATCAGAATTATTGAATGAAATTCCACATCTTATGTATGCAGACGACCTTAAAATATACCATGTCATTAAGTCTAAAGCTGATGCTTATTTTTTGCAGTCAAAACTGTTTGCTTTAGAGGAATGGTGTAATCGTAATAAGCTATATCTTAATGTTAATAAATGCTACGTTATAACTTTCTCCCGCAAGTTTCTTGCAATGAATAACTGTTACTCTCTTAATAGCATTGAAATTAACAGAGTTAACCATATCACAGATCTTGGTGTAGTTTTGGACAATAAGCTACGGTTCAATCTTCACTATGACAAAGTTTTATCTAGGGCTAATAAGCAGCTTGGGTTCATAAAAAGACGTGCTAAGGAGTTTAAAAATGTTTGGGTGACTAAGAC
This sequence comes from Pherbina coryleti, assembly GCA_943735915.1. Lineage (NCBI taxonomy): Eukaryota > Metazoa > Arthropoda > Insecta > Diptera > Sciomyzidae > Pherbina > Pherbina coryleti. The sequence continues at coordinate 87,277,817 of OX030948.1, forward strand.
TATATACAGTGCACTAGTGCGCCCACTTCTTGAATATGCCTGAATTATTTGGAATCCTGCTTTTGAGTCACATAGTGAAAGATTCGAATCAATCCAAAAACAATTCCTGCTTTTTGCGCTAAGAGACTACTTTGATCCTCGTGATTTCAGAAGCTTGCCACCGTACAAACATAGACTCGGCCTTCTGAATTTGTTGCCTCTGTCATCAAGGAGAACGTTACTAAGTTCATGCTTTACCTTTGATGTTTTAACTGGAACTATTAACATCGAATATATATCGAATAAGATAACATTCAATGATCCTGTAAGGTTAACTAGGCATACAAGACTGTTGAAATAATACCAACACCATACAGTTTATGCATACAATGAACCCATTAATAGATGCTGTAGAATATTTAATAATATTAGCGATTGTTAATTACCCTCCATGAATAAATTCACCTTCAAGAACACCCTTTCAAAATCGCTCTCCTCAAATTAAAACAAAACTAATCTTGCTATCTATTTATTTAACTCAAATCCACCTTCCTCTTTTCCTTACCGTAAAATTAAAGTACTTCCCCATCTCTTTTAATGCTCACCATTTATACCACTTTGGTTTGTTCCCTATTAAGTATCAGCTACCACTACTAATTATGTATAAATTATGTATAAATGAAAGTACCTATTATTTTTACTTTCCTTCTTGCCTTTTCTTTTTGACGTGTTCGTGAAATCATGTCATTTAGGTGGGCGGATTACGCCCACGTTGAATTGCATATCTTCGAACACCAAAAAAAGGAAAGGGGAGAGAAAAAAACAAACAAAAAAAAAAACACAGGTGCGTCACTGGACACACGAGAGAAGCGAAGCATTTTCGCAATTTCAAAGATTTGAGAATTTAATGCCTTTTTTCGATTAAAATAATTTTTGAATTTAAAACTTTAAAATAACAAATTTTTTTGTTTTTGTATGGGAGCACCCGTAAGGAGAGGTCGGAGGGGATAGGTCCTCAAGGGAAAAATGTTCCCTTTGCAAAAATAAGGGGGTTTGATAATACATATTAACCCTCTCCGGCCCTCCTGTTCAGTTGTAGGGAATAAATATACAAAAATTATTAAATTTGTTTGTAGCGTAACGACATCTAGTAGTAAGTAGAAGCAACATTTGTGTTTTTTAGTACTCTTGTTTGTACAGCCAATACACAATCTATAGTGGTTATTGTGTATTGCCTAATGGTTATTGTAGGAGATGAAGGCTTGTAGCCAATACAATTCCTATAAATATTTAGATTATTTTGATCTACTGCAACATAGCTTTAGTTAAAGTTAATTCTTGATATTGAATCAGCAATATTTACCAACAAAGGGTTTTGGTTCGATGGCTTAAGCTTTAAACTATCAGTTGACGGGCATGAGTTCAATTCCTGCAGCGAGCAAGAAATTATTTTTAATTTAACATTCAATTAATGCAAGCAAAAAGCAATATCAATTGTTGAGTGAAATTGGAAAAAAGTGTCGTTTTTTCTGATTTCACTCTAGCAAATCGCAGAACGAGGCGTAAAAAGCTTCGCTTCAAAAAAATAAAACCTGTTAGTATAAGTAAATTGCCTTGTTTGGCCAATAAATAAATAAATAAATAATCTTTCTTAGTTTTAGTCTTAAGTGAACAAGCAAATGGTATGTATAAGCAGAAACTAATCTCTAAAAACTAGACAACAAATAACACTAATCCTTCCATTTCTTTTTATTCCGAGCTACTCTGGAGTTATTAAAAAATGAACAAAATTTAACAAAATTAACCATATTTTTAAAAGAATATTATCAACCCTCAAATAAGAAATCTAATGAAGAAATTGAAATTATTATAAGCGATGTGAAAAAAACAATTTATTAGCAAGTTTTGGTGGAAATGGAGTGATTCAAATAACACATCGAAATTTTTTCAAAAAACAAGGACTGGCCTCGGTAGTCGAGTAGGTAGCGTGCTCGACTGCTACCCCAGGGGTCCCGTGTTCGATTCCCGGCCAGGCCATGGTTTTTCGCTTTAAACCTTTCTAAGTTTCCTATTTTCGTTTCTTATCAACTGGAATTAAAAATTTATCAATATTTACGACTTGCAGTTGTAGTTTGTGGATGAGATTGCCTTATAACTTGAATTGACTGAGGTAAAGGCATAACACTTGCCTCTCAAATTCACATGTTTCTTTGGCTTTCCACCACGTTTAGAACATCCTACACGTGTTTCACTTGATTACCCTTTCCTTCCCTCTAATCTATCACCCCATTTCGAACCAAGGTAGACTTGACTGAATAGGTATTCCACCTAAAATTCTTGGTTCAAATCTAAAAAAAAAAAAAAAAATGCATCAAATCTGTGTAGTAGCTGATGTAGTTCCTCGGAACGGGGACTACAAGAAATTAAGAAAAAATAATTTTAGGGAATGCAGTCGTATTGCTACGAATACTGATGTAATACACTAGCTCTTAATCTCATCTGATCTGTACATCACAAGTCTAAGAGCCGCCGCACATTACAGACTTTTAGTCGGCCGATAGTTTGATGCTTGATTGGCCGCAACTGACAAGCAACTATTTAGTTGGTTGTAGGTGCGCACACTGTGCCCGGATAGTTTGCCAATTGCGGGGTTGCATTTGAGAAATATTCTCATGGGGAGTTTTAAAATTATTTGGCTGTTTTGAGTTTTATAAAATTTTTCGCTGCTGACATATTTTTTGTTGATTTTGGTGCGGGTATGAATATTAAACATTTTTTTTATTAGATTATTATGTAATAAGCAGCATTCAAAATTTTGCTGGCAATTACGCTATCTTTTATAACAATAATTAAAACTTGTTTATTCCTATTTGCAATCTGCAAAAGGCATCACTTATCCTCATTCATACCGCAAAAAGCAGCACATTTCAAGGAAAAAATAAAATTGCAACAAAAACAAACAAAATGTCTACTAGTTGGCAAACTATTTGATCGGCTAGTGTGCGTACTTCCATAGCACGCCATACCCACTTGGCAGTCTGCAGATAGTTGCCAAACTTTAAAATCAAGTGGAAATCTGGCCTCCCATTTGATTTTTTAGTTGGGTTCGGTTCAATCGTTTGGTGTGCGTACTTCCATAAGACACAATGCCCACATGAAAACAAATCAAACTATCGGCCAACTAAAAGTCTGTAGTGTGCGGTAGGTCTAAGGCATCAACCAAGAAAACAATTCCTTATTCTAGATAATGCTATAAAATAAATGATAGCACACGTTTAATACTCCTTTCTGGTTTTATATTTTTATAATTAGTTAAATAAAGTATGCTTATTTGTTTTAACGGTTTTAATTTATTTGAAATTTAGTCGTAAAAATACACTTCTAGAAAAACTTTTATGTCATATCTATTAGCAGAATTAATGCCTTTTATTTTATTTACGTGTGTAAGTAGCGTCAAACATCGAAAGCACCCTTCATTTATTGTAAATATTATTGTGGAGTGATAATATCTCTTTGTAAGCTACATTTCATATCTTTAACAATATCAACGACAATATGCTTCGTTTAAATTAACTGTTTTTTGTCTGCTAGATATTGGCTGCATTCTGGCAGAAACAGCGCTCAGGTAGCAAAGTGGCATAAAGTTATACATTCTGCTGAATGGGTTTTTTTGAGAAACGTCAAACTGCAAACAGCTGTTCGTGATTCGACGCTTTTGTTTTAAGTTTCTTTAAATTCGGTTCTGTGTACATTCATTTGCACAAAAAAAATATTAATTTAAAGCAATACAAAAAAATGAAATTAGCAAGGAAATCATGGAAAAGGTATTAATTTAAGTATTTTTATATTAAAATGCAAACCTTATAATTTTACAGCACAACTTCACAACAAAACACTTTTTTCATCTGTCAAAATTAAGTTAGCGTAAACCGCTCAATCGAGGTAGCATAAAATATTTTCGCTACCTAAAATGGAGACCACTCAGGCAACATGTTGTGTGAGCGCTTTATGTTACATATCATCCAGCTGGAAAGTTGAGCAACAGTTGCGTAGAATGTATCGGCCAGAATGCTACCATTGTGAACACTGACATAAATTTTTTTTTTTTATTAAAACTAGGGTATGCAAAACCGGTTCGAATTATTCGGCGTTTCGGTTTTTTCTTTTATTATTCGAACCGGTTTTTTTAAAAATCGCAATTTTCGAATAATTTGAAAACCAGTTTTTTTGACTCGAATTATTCGACTGCTCGAATAGTTATGAAATATATAAATCCACAATTTAAAATTGTAAAATTCTTCAAACCACTTTTTTTATTACATTTTTACATTTCACTAACGTTTCTTACATTTCTTATCTCTGGCTTCTATTACATTTTGCTTGATTTGAGCTCGTTTAAACATATGCTTTGGTCATTTCTTTTTGATTTTTTTTTTAAACAGCATTTACAAGCGGCTGGCGTATTTAATGTAAGTTAAACATGATTTTTAGTTTATAATGCATTCTTTTTTAAGAAATACATTGAATTATCAACAGCTTGACATGAACTCCGAAGTCTGGAAGTATTTAAAAAAATATAGGAAATTCAACAAGGCTTCTTGTACGAAATGCCCAAAAAATCTAAAAGCATTAAGTACAAATATACAAATAATCATTTAAAGATATAAAACATATGTTAAAAAAGATTGAAAGAAAAACTCGAAACATAATTCTACCCAGGGAATCAAAACTATCGTTTTCGAATTCATTTTTGAACCATTTCGGGTAGAAACGTTCAATTTCGGCACTCATAAATTAACCTTTTTTGTCTCATGCTTCGGACTATAATGTCTCTCAAAAATTAACCTTTTTTTTTGTTTATTATTAATTGTGCTTTTTATTAATTGTTTTTTTGGTTGTATATGTCCAATCGTCCCGTCGGTATTTTGTGTTTTTTTGTGTTAAAGTGAAAGTGTTAAAGTTAAATGTTAAATTAATGCTTTTAATAAAACTAAAAAGGAAAAGAATACAAAAAAAACTAAAAAAAATAAAAAATAAAAATAAGCATAAATAAATAAACAAAAAAATATATATATATGCAAAGCAAGACAAGAACAAAGGGAAAACGGCAACTACATATTCACAGCTGAACAACAACAACAAAAACCAGCGGGAACCTGTTTTTACAGCAGCCGCCAGCAGCAATAACAACATCGCTTGAGTTTTTTTTAGCTAACCACTCGATGGGCTTTTCTATACTCCTCGCAGCGTAAGTAATTGTTGTTTTTTCGTGTCCGTCTGTTCCTCCATCCTCCGATTAGTTGCAACTGAGAGTGAGGGTGCACTGTGAGCAGAATTGTGCTAAGGCAAAGGCATAACACTTGCCTCTGAACTTTTCGTTTATGCTCTCGGTGTTATTCTCTTTGCACTTGTAGCTAATTACCCACATACCTCTTTTAGTTTTAAAATTTACACTGTAAGAAAATGTCGGGTCATTTTCGTATAGATTTTTGCAATGTGCGTGGACTGAGGAGGAATTTTTTCTCGGTTTATGCATTTTGTACTCTTAATAGGCCTCAAATAATGGCACTGAGTGAGACCCAGGTGAGCGAGGATGCAGATCCACTGGATTTTCATATACCTGGGTATCACTTACTGCCATTGTTTTCTTTGCATAGGGGGATCGCCTTTTTTATAAGAACAGATGTAGCATATCAGTGCGAGCGGAGTCTGAGCGTTACCGATCCGGAGTTTTGTTCCATGTGAGTAAAGTTCAGGGTTCGCTCGCACTTGATGCACTTTTGCTACGTTTATAGAAGTCAGAATTTAGGGAGGGAGTCCACTTTTAACAAATTGGACTCTCTCTGATTCAATAACGCACATTTTGGGGTTGTTCCCTGACAGCGAGATCGTTGTTTCCGGCGATTTCAATGTCCACAACCCGGCTTGGTTATGCCATTAGGGGGCAACAATACCTGAGGGACAATATGTTGAGCTCTTTGCTGAATCGAACCAACTGATTCAACTAGTGAAAGAACCAACTTTCATCCCTAGAGTTGGTCTGCAAAGCCACAAAATCCTAGACCTTTTTTTGACTTCACATATGAGAAATATGATGTGAGTGTCCATGCACCTCTTGTTAATTCGGACCACTGTACCATATCCGCTGCTTTTCCATATTCTAACCTATGCACTTCTACGCCTAAAGCCCCGAAGAGGATCGCTTGGTTTTATGGAAGAGCAAATTGGATTGCGTTAAATAATTTTTACCGTAATTTCAATTGGAAATTATGATTCGCTGATAGAAATGTCAAGAAAAAGAAAACAGAAACAATTAATTAATAAAGGAAAAAACTCAACAGTATAAGGTAGATATGTTGGTATACTCTTACCAGTATTTATTTTATCTTATTTTGTAGTTAAAGTTACAATTTTGACTCTGGATCGTATTGATTTATATGGAACTCCAATATTTTTCGCTGCCAATTCTTCGGTCAGGATATCAAGAAGGCCGGAAGTTCCCTCTTCGTCCTAATCCGAAGGAACGACCCGATTCGAACCATCAATATGGTATCGATACTCGAACGAATAAGTGAGTTTTAACTACGGTTTTATACTACTATTTAACTAATTACTTTACTTTAGGGTTTCAGCCTAAACATACCGGCCCCCTTGCAGTATTAGTGTAATTATAATTTCAGTTCATTTTCTTATATTCAATACTTAGTCATAACTAATAAAGATATTTAGATATGGAATAATGATATATACAATGATGTAGATATAAAGAAAAGTTTGTTGATTTTATTTCAGTGTCTCAGTTCAAGTTCAATAATATATTATAATTTAAGAAAATGTCAAAAAAAAAACTGATGAGTTGGTGTAGCGGCCAATGAAACAGTCTGTATAGTCAAGCTGTGTGATTTGCTCTATACAGAGCCGTTGTTGTTTGTTGCCTTCTTTGTCCTTCATGTTGTCTTGTTGACAACATGCTTGGCCTAGAGCTCGAAAAACTTGTTTTCAATATAAATAATAAGAGGCCGTATACAAATATTAATATTAAATATTCTGGGAGAGCACGCCCATAAAAATGTTAAGATAAATTATTGGTTGTGTGTTTATCACATAAAAACAACAAAGTCTTTCATAACAAAAAAAATGGTCTCCACGCCACCTTACGTGTACCATCAGTTAAACTAACTGAACCCTAAGATGAAAGTGTGGGAAAAAAAGGGAGAAGCTAAACAGCAAAAATAACTACAACTTCAATATGCTCTGATAGCAGTAAACCGCTGTGATCGAATTTCGAAGATGCACATGAATTAAGGCTATGCCTAAAAGTATGATACGATCTAGGTTGTTAACCTTAGTACAGTATGCATCAAAAAGTAGATAAGAACTCATTTACAAAAATTCCAGCGTTCTCTGCCAAAAACAAATTCCGGGTAACTTTCTCGGCATATTGGCAGTATATGTAGAACCTAAGTAGCTTGAGTGGATCACAGTGTAAAGTCATACAAAGGCTACTGATGAGTTGGTGTAGCGGCCAATGAAACAGTCTGTATAGTCAAGCTGTGTGATTTTCTCTATACAGAGCCGTTGTTGTTTGTTGCCTTCTTTGTCCTTCATGTTGTCTTGTTGACAACATGCTTGGCCTAGAGCTCGAAAAACTTGTTTTCAATATAAATAATAAGAGGCCGTATACAAATATTAATATAAAAAAAAAAACTTTATGGAGAGCATGTGCCTGATAGTACCCATCCCAAAAGGGTATTTTTATTTATTTATTTATTTATTTATTAATTCATCAACGGATTATAAATTTCCTTACTGACTACTTGATATAATTTTATATAAACTTATATTGTTTGATTGATTAATTTATAGAGGTGTTACTTATACTATGAAAATATGAACGTAAGATATTTTTAAAGACATTTCTGCTTATGCAAGTATTAAAGTCTATGTGCACGAAGACTGAATTTGCCAGTTTTAAACTACGCGTTATTGGCTCATTTAGAGTATAGTTTGCTCTACGGTATGGCACATGGAATAGATTATAAGATCTAAGGTAACGCGGCGGTATATGGAATCCAATTTGATTTAACAAATCAGGACAATTTATTTCAAAACAAATAATGTCACGTATGAACATAATGGCAAAATATTTGCGACGTGTTTTCAAAGTAAGAAAACCAAGAAGTAGACATCTAACTTTATATTCCGGCCTTTCAATACTCCATCTGAATCGGTCGATTGCCAGTCTAGTAAAGCGTTTCTGAATTCTTTCAATTCTATCGGAGGAGACTGCGTAAAACTGATCCCAAATAATACAACAATATTCTAAGATCGGTCTAACAAAGGCATTATACAGGGAAATAAGAGAAAATGGGTCATTGAATTCCTTTGAGTTCCTAATTATGAAACCCAGCATAGAATTAGCTTTAGCTATCATATAATCAATATGCCTATTGAAACTAAGTTTATGGTCAAGAATTACACTCAAATCTTTCACTTCAGTTATCCTTGCTAACATTATATCACCAAGCTTATAGGGTTATAAAACTGGAGAGGAAGCTCTGCTAAAAGTTAAGCATTTGCATTTCGCAATATTGAGTGGCAATAAGTTCACGCTGCACCAAGTAGATAATCTAATTAAGTCTGTCTCTAGATCCAAGCAACCATTAGTAAGCTTTAAACGAGAAAATATTTTGATGTCATCAGCATACATTAAACACTGAGAAGAGCATAAAACTTTGGGTATGTCATTAACAAACAATAAAAAAAGAAGTGGTCCTAGGTGACTGCCTTGAGGGACGCCTGATGTAACATGAATGGCTTCCGAAAGCTTATTGGGCGATGATAGTTCCTAAACCGCTGGGAATAATACCTGGTTGTAGTATTTTAGGGTACACATCTACCCCTAATACCAAGCTCACTGGGGCCGCTGTATAGAACGTGGGATCAGCTAGCATCAGGTTCGAAAAATTTGACCTGATAGACGCATCTAGCGTCGTGATGGGAGTTGTCCGCAGCTGGTGACGCTTAACTCTAGCTTGGGTGGTTATCGAAATATTTGACTCGTGATTGCCACGCAGAGTTATGGAGCATAATTCATGCGTGCCAAACAATTTTGTGGCCAACCCCAGCTGGCGTACCAATTGATGGGACACTTCCGATATGCCCACACTCTGGTCTATCAGGGCTCGAACCGGATGCAGCTGTCTATTTGCCTGCACCTTCACGACCGCCGTGGGGAGCAGCGGAATTACTTCTTGCAAACAGGTCATCGTTATCGAGGACTGGCGTTGGAAGTCACTATTGGAGTGACGCTGATGGAGGAGTGTTTTTGACTGGCGTCGGTGGTGCTGGTTTTTCACCACTCGGGAGCGTTTACACGAGCATCGTGTTCTCGGTTTTTCTCCAAGTGGCGGCCGGAAAGAGCGTGACTCGTCCGCATGCGTGGCCACTGATGTTATGCCCTCTTCCTCGCCATCAGGTGCCAATCTCCTCTCAACCTCCTCTTCAACGGCCGTGAAATCGTGACGAGAAGACCAAGACAAACTTGGCCTGGCTACTTCGCGAGAGGAAGAACGCGTCAGTGCCTTAGCAGCATCACGGCGGGAAGACCGAGACAAACGAGGCCAAACGGTGTAGCCAGTGAGAGGATGATCGTCTCGTTGTTAAGTTGGCATCGCGATAGGAAGACCGAGACAAACGAGGCCTGGCTTTATCGGCTTTATCCGTGCACGATTCGGACAAACTTGGCCCTGCGCGTGAGCGTTCCCCCAGATGAAGCAAGGTGTTGTGTCCACCGTTGCAGTAGCGGCAAGAGACTCCAGTGGCACACACCTTCGTTACATGGTTCGGCAATAGGCACTTCGAACAGTATCGAAATAGGACGACTAAGCGTAGGCGATTCGCGACGCTTTTGCGTAAAAAGTCTGGGCACGAGCGAAGCGGGTGACGTTCATTGCACACGAGGCAGCTGCAAACTTTAGTCTCTGGAGACATGATGATGCTGGAAGAAAATAGTTAGGGTAAGCTAATGTACGGACTGCATACATACGGAAGGGACAACAGAAAATCTAAAGTTGATTTGGTGGTAAGACAATTATGTAAGATCACGGGTCGAGTGATGACCCCACGTTCCGTTCTTAGATCAGCGACGCGAACACGACCGTCGGGTCCTAAATATTTGTGTGTATTTAAAGTCCGAAGCTATCTTGCGAAAATGCAGCTTAATAATCTTGACACCTGCTTCCCACAGGCCTCCCATATGGGGAGCACTTGCCGGAATAAAGTGCCATGATAACTGTTGATGTGCAAATTTGGACAACAGGACTTCTTTGGAGCTGTTCATGAAGGCCTTGAAATCTTCTTTAAATGCTCTTGAGGCTCCGACAAAATTAGTTCCATTGTCGGAATATAATTTTTCGGGACATCCTCTCCGCGAGACAAAGCGAGCAAATGCAGCTAAGAAAGTGACCGTACTCAAGTCACTTGTTGCCTCTAAATGGATGGCCTTGGTAGAAAAGCAGACAAAGACACAAACACAACCTTTCGTTATAAGGCAAGCTCTGCCCGTATAATTTTTTTATATCATACGGACCAGTGGAATCCACTCCAGTACACTGCCGCCATAAGGAAGAGTGCGGCATCTACCATGAAAATCAAAATCAGTTTTATTGCTTTTTCTTAAACATATTGCTTTCATCTTCAAGAAAATAAAATAAAAATTACGATTTTTTTGCTCAATTGCTAAATTTTTTAACCTGAAGTGTCATATCTTCACAAATTAAAACAATCATTCAAGCAAAAAAGCGGCATCTACACTGTCTGTTAAACAGTTTTTGCATTTTTAATAAAATCGGTAAAATATCATTAATGTTGAAAAAAAAAAACTGGATATTACTATGCTGAAGAACCAAATCTTTATAACCATCCAAACCCTAGTCAGTGAACTTTTGATAAATTACTGAAAGTCGTTTATCTCAGAATATTGAAATATGTATATGCCGCACTCTTCCTTATGACGGCAGTACACGCAAAGGGACGTGTGAGAGTGGTTCTCTCGGGTAGCAAAGAGGCCATTAGTTGGGTCTGCAATCGCTTACGGTCGATTACACATACCTTGCAGTTATGAATGATGCTCCTTATCATATTGTTTGCCTTGGGAATCCAGTATTGCATCCGAATAAGTCGCAATGCAAGCTGGTTCCCCCCATGAAGAGAAATTTCATGGGTAAATTGCACGAGAAGTCTTGCACAGCAGCACTCATATGGTATGATAATTGGATGTCCCTCATTGTATGCTATATGCTCAGACCTTGACAACCTTCCACCTACTCTCAGGATGCCCTGGTTGTCTTAAAATGGGTTAAGTGTCAAGATTGAGTTTTTAGCATCCACAAGGGTTTTCTTAGATAACTTAGTGCATTCTGATGCATATCCTAAATTCTGACACGCAATAATGAGCTTTGTGGTTGCATCTCTTATTTCTTGTTGCGTAATAGCAACCGACTGAAACGCAAAATTATCACGATGAATGGGGTAAGTCTTTCGAAAGAATCGTAATATGTACGATATCACCCGCAATGCACGAGGCAGAGAAGAGAAACGACTTAAAATATCAGTATTCTCTGAACAAGCCATATGAACATGTACTGGCTTGGATTCCACTGTGGTCTCAAATTGATCTTTTCCAGTTGGCCATTGAGACGGCTCCTGCGTCAGCCTCGTCGGTCCATGCCACCACAACGAATGATTTTTCAACTGTTGTAGTTCTGCTCCTCTGCTGGCCAGATCCGCTGGGTTGTCGTGAGAATCGAATTGATTCCAGTTCTCGATTCCAACTTTTTCACTGATTTTAGTGATTCGATTGGCCACGAAAGCCGTCCAAGCACAAGGTTGTTAAAAAAATGTATTTTCAGTTACATCTGTCAAAACTTTTCTGTATAAATACATATATTTCTTGCTTAGTCAGTCAGTCTCTTTTCTAACCTTATTATTTGCACATTACAAGCTTTGTTAAAATTCTTTTAAATAAAACCAATTCTTTTGTAATTCTCTATTGAATTTCTCGCGTTTTATTTCGAATATTTTAACAGGTTATGGGCCCAGCTCGCCCTTTGCGCGGTGTGTAAATAATAAAAAGAAATTGCTTTGCAAAGTATTCACATACAATAGAAGTTTTTATATATATATTGTCGTCTGCTACGTTTGGTTCTCTTAAGCGCTTTTTTTTTTGCAAAGACTTAACTTTTTGGAATTTAATCATGGCATCGGAAGGTGAAATTAAAGTTGATAAGCTGCAGGACAGCTCGCAGTGGCTTACTTGGAAATTTCAAATGGTGCAGATATTGGAAGCTGGAGAAACGTATGGAGTAGTCACTGGAGAAGATGTAATGCCACGTGAAAATGAAGTTGAAATAAGATCTAACTGGTGAAAAATTTATGCAAGAGCCCGTCGTACAATTAGCACATCGTTGGGAAAACAACCGCTAATGCAAATTCTTAGCTGTGCTACTGCAAAAAGCATGTGTGATACACTTAAAAGTGTATATGAACAAACTTCAAGGTCAAACGTTTTGTTTTTGCAGCAAAAATATTACAGTTACTCGAAAGATCCCGACGACGATATTGCAACGTTTTTAGCAAAATTAACGGAAATTGTACAGCACCTTCGTGATCAAGATGAAAAAATTTCTCATTCCATGATTATGGCAAAAGTTTAAATGTCATTACCAGCGGATTATAACCATTTTCATAGCGCATGGGAGTCGGTGAGACCAGAAGATCAGAATCTTAATACTTTGTGAGCAAGGCTTATGGCTGAGAAAATTCGGTTGGGTGCACAAGAAAAAGTAAAAGTTGAAGCTTTTGTTGCCAAACGTCAGCAACGGTCCTACTCAGTGAAGCACCAAAGTAATGACAGAAAAGCTATAACAAAAAAGGTTTATGGCAGCTGTTATAAGTGTGGAGAAGTGAGGCATTTTAAAAGGAATTGTCCACAGTCACAGAATGCAACTAAGAATGAGACTCACTTTAAGAGATGTGAAGCTTTAGTTTGTTGTGCAAATGTGGGTGGCAAGAAGGATGCTTGGGTGCTCGACTCAGGTGCAACAGACCATATGTGCCATCGACGCGATTGGCTTGCCACTTTTGAAACTTATGATGATGTCGTCAGAGTTGGTGATGGACGTACGATTAAAGCAGCAGGGAAAGGTGACATAGTTGTTTTGGTAAATGAAGGCAAAGAGTGGGTGCAGAAAGAAATGAAGGATGTACTTTATATTCCTGGTATTCATTACAACCTGTTTTCGCAAGCAAAACCATTAAATCGTGGTTATAAGTTTTATTCTGACAACAATAACTGCAAATTTGTCAGAGAAGATGGTAGCTCAGTTGCAGTAGCTTTATTAGCGAATTGTTAAAATATTCGAAATAAAACGCGAGAAATTCAATAGAGAATTACAAAAGAATTGGTTTTATTTAAAAGAATTTTAACAAAGCTTGTAATGTGCAAATAATAAGGTTAGAAAAGAGACTGACTGACTAAGCAAGAAATATATGTATTTATACAGAAAAGTTTTGACAGATGGTTTTATAGCATATGTACAATGTTGCCATGTAACTGAAAATACATTTTTTTAACACTCCCACTTTTTAGTTACATGATAAAATATTAACATCTCAAAATAAGTAATTCAACAAAAAACTTTACAAACGTTGTAACCCTATCTGGCTTCTAAAAATAAAAAACTTTTCTTTCGGCAATGCCTTAGTAAACCCATCAGCGAGTTGATCACCAGATGATACATATTTTAGTTCAAAACCTTGCTCCTCATATTTTTCCCTTATGAAATGGTACCTTACGTCTATATGCTTTGTCCTTTTGTGGAATTCTGGGTTCTTGATCAAACGGATAGCACTTTGGTTATCGACACAAAAAACCACCAGGTCGGTATTGCCAAGGCCGGACCAAAAACGCTTGAGCCACACTAGTTCCTTCATTGCGTTAGCTGCTGCTACATACTCTGCCTCTGTTGTTGACAAGGAGACGCATTTTTGCCTCTCAGAGCACCAGCTTATAATACCGCTGCCTACCATAAAAGCATAGCCTGATGTAGATCTTCGAGTCTGTGTATCACAAGCGTAGTCTGCATCACTGTACCCACTTAATAAGAGGCTGCTGTCATTTTTGTAGTGAATGCCTATGTTTGTCGTACCATTCAGATATTTGATTATTCTCTTGACGGCGTTGACATGCGCTGCTAGTGGCTTCTCCAGATACCGACTTGCGTTTGACACAGTGAATTTTTTATTCCAACACCTGGAAGATTGTTTAAGTCCATATAGACTTTTTACTAGCTTGCAAACACGTCCGCTGCCGTCGTCGTATCCCATTGGCTGCTGCATGAAACCGTTCTCTGACAATTCGCCATACAAAAAAGCCGTTTTCACATCGAACTGCTTAAGTGCCATTTTTCTAACTGCTGCCATAGCCAAAATGCAACGAATTGAAGTGAACCGTGCAACTGGACTAAAAGTTTCTTCATAGTCGACGCCATACTCCTGGGTGAAACCCCTTACAACCAAACGTGCCTTGAAGCGTTCAACATTTCCCTTGGAATCTTGTTTCAGCTTGAATACCCATCGATTACACTGAGTTACAAAATGACACTTTATAAAAGGTGCAGAGTTCTTGATAGCCAATCCCAAATGCATTTTGGCTGCTGATTTCAAATATGGACTCCGTTTTTCTCCATCAGCTCGAGTTTTTCAGTTATAGGCAAAAACATGAAAATCAGTTCTTTTTCTGATAATTTTGCTGTACCCATTACACTGATTTACCGATTTGTATTACGATGACCTTGAGCGAAAGGCATGGGTGTCATTTGAGTAAATTGGCGGCCTCGGTAGTCGAGTTGGAAGCGTGCTCGACTGCCAACCCAGAGGTCCCGGGTTCGATTCCCGGCCAGGCCATGGTCCTTCGCTTTAAAACCTTTCTAAATTTTCTATCCTCATTTCTAATCAACTGAAATTAAAAATTCATCAATATTTACGACTTGAAGTTGTAGTTGATGGTAGAGAAGTTTGTGGATGAGATTGCCTTTATAACTTGAATTGACTGAGGTAAAGGCATAACACTTGCCTCTGATTCAAATTCACATGTTTCTTTGGTTTTCCACCACACTTAGAACATCCTACATATGTTTCACTTGATTGCCCTTTCCTTCCCACTAATCTATCACCCAATTTCGAACCAAGGCAGACTTGACTGAATAGGTATTCCACCTGAAATCCTTGGTTCAAAGCTAAAAAAAAAAAAAAAAAAGATTCACTATCAACACAACCATTTATCCCACTTCCCTGAGAATTTAGGAAACACTAGTGATGAACAAGGTGAGCGTTTCCATCAGGACATAAAAATAATGGAAGACCGCTACCAAGGAAGATGGGACAAACATATGATGGCAGACTATTGTTGTAGTCTTAAGAGAGATGGTCCTGATGCCTTTCATTCCAGAAAGTTACTGAAGAGAAGTTTTTCAAGTCGTAAATGATGCTCAAGGTTAGTCGTTGAGGTTTTAAAATGAGGGTCTTTCATTAGCTGCCTTATCTGCGGACCATCTATTACACCAGCTTTAAGCTTTTCTAAACTTATTCCCGGTATTTTTCTACTTATGTAAGCAAAACATGGTCCTTCTTTATCAATTGCTTATCAAAAAACCTTATCAACTGTACTTGAATTTTAACAAACTTAATTTTAAAAAATTTTTATTTTTTTTAATTTCTTTGAAAAAATGTAAGATAATAAAAGAAAACAAAGATGTTTATTAAAATTCGAAAGATTTTCAATCAAGTAAAAAAAGTTTTTGCAAATCCGTTGAAAAATAATAAAGATACAGGGTTTCAAAAGCGCAGCCTACGTAAAATTGTGAAATTTTTTCCACTTTGAACGTCGATATCTTCAAAACCGTCAAAGATATTGTAATTTTATGTGCAAAAATTGAAAAGTCTAATATTTCTTCATTGAAATTCGTCATCGTAATACAAATCGGTAGATCAATGTAATAGATTTAGCAAAATTATCAGAAAAAGAACTGATTTTCATGTTTTTGCCTATAACTCAAAAACTCGAGCTGATGGAGAAAAACGGAGTCCATATTTGAAATCAAGAAACCAAACTAGTCTATAATCAGCTGAAGAATCTCCGGCACCAAAATGTCTGTCGGGCTGTGTTATCAATGATCTTTTGGTCTGACGTTTTTTCTACAAGTGTCCATGTTCCATTTTGAGTCAAAGAGTCATACTCGTCATCCATCGCATGCTTCCATTTTGCACTATCTTTTGAATGCATAGCCTCTTCGAACGATTTTGGCTCCTCGCAAAACATAATAGCTGCCACATGCGTTGAAACTGATTTGCTGCGCAGACGATCAGCAATTCTGCTAGTGTTGTTGTTGTCTTGGGCGTCATGAAAAACGTTGCCTCCCACTGATTCAACATCATTATCTTCGTCATCTTGTGCATCTTTGTCATCATCATACTTCACATTGTATGGAGGACGCTGCACTTGTAATCAAGCTAAAACGATTGTAGAGTCGGTCCACAGAAACAACCGTTGGTTGCATGCTTCCAGCTTGGGCAAAAAGGCATCAATCATTTCAGCCAGAAGATGCGCTCCGCACAATTCGAGCCTTGGTAGTGAAACAGTTTTCACTGGTGCCACCTTGGTTTTTGCTACCAGAAGATGTGTCTTCACTGAACTGCACATCAGCTTGAGGAGAAAAATCAATCCATATTGGAATTCTAATACTGCCGATGTCAGAATAATTTCGAATGAAAGATTGCCACCGTTGTAGCGTCAAAGGCACTAATTGCTCATCCCAGCCGATTCCGTCTAACCACACCTGCTGCATCAAGATCTTTGCTACAACCGGTGCCAGCCACCCTGCCGGATCAAAAAGTTTGGCTATCGTAGATAGCACCTCCCTCTTAGAAAAGCTTCCCTCTTGATCGATTGATCGGACATCGAAATAGAAACAGTCCGAGCGGGCATTCCAGCGAATACCTAAAGTCTTCACTTGACTACTGTCTTCAAGTTGCAGAAACTCCTCGTTCAGTAAATGTCTTTTGGGGATTCCTCGGAGAACTTCTACGGAATTCAACGTCCACTTACGAAAGGACAGCCCAGCTGACTCCATCGCCTTCTCTAGCTGCTGACGGGCTTGAATAGTTGTATTCAAGTCATGGCCTCCAGCTAGCGCGTCGTCTACATACATATGGTCACGTAGAATTTTAGACGCTAAAGGCCACCTGCAGTCCACTTCGTCGGCGAGCTGTAAAAGTGTCGTAATTGCAAGAAACGGTGCACAGTTAACACCAAATGTGACGGTGTTCATTTGATACTCCCGCAGCTGATCTCCTGGAGACAAACGAAAAATAACTTTTTGGAACCCCTGATGTTTCTCTTCTACATGAATTTTTCGATACATCTTCTCAATATCCCCGTTGAAAACATATCTAAAGAACCGCCACTTGAGTATAAGTAACGTTAGTTCACTTTGCAGCACGGGTCCCACGTGGAGAACATCATTTAAGCTCATGCCGTTTGATGTAGTGCTGGACGCGTTAAATACTACTCGAACCTTTGTGGTTGTACTGTCGGGTTTCATCACGGCGTGATGATGCAGGAAGTAACTGGAAAATTGTTCTTTCTCAAAACTTGAGGGAACTTCTCGCATATGGCCGAGCTGCAGATACTCCTGTAATACCCTATCGTACTCTTCTTTTAATTTTGGATTTTCCATAAGCCTAGCCTCATTGCGTAAAAATTGACGCACCGCGATATGTGGAGAATTTCCTAAGCATATTTCTTCTAGAAAATTCTCTTTGAAGGTTAAAGTAACCACATATCGCCCATCTGGATTCCGTCTTGTTGTTTGTAAATAATTTTGTTCACAAAAGAGATTTGATGTGGTTAGGCCTACCTTCTGCGGCAACTCCTCGAGTTCCCAAAATGAGGCTAACTGACGATCAAAAGAAATCTCGTTGAAATATGCGACTATGGACGAGGGCTCAGCCGGACTAGAAGTCAACATTGATCCAGTAAGGATCCATCCAAATACCGTCTCTTGGGCAATAAGTGACCCAATGACATTACGACGTATACCGTCAAGAAGAATTTGGGGATATAAATCCCCACCTAGAAGAACATCGACCTGTTCGCTACAATAGAAACGTTTGTCAGCCAGAACTAGCTCGGGAAATGCTTGTTGTAGCAAGGGATCCACTGAGCAGGTGGGAAGATTGCCTGCTATTTTGGTAAGGATAAGAGCATTCGCATGTATTTGGACAGTTAGGTCAATATGTGACCCAATGACAAATTTGCATGCTTTATGTGCCCTTGCCAACACGACATTATTGATGCCGGAGATTTGAGCGCTCACTTTACGAGTAGGCAGCTGAATAAATCGTTGCAGTCTCTCGGAGACGAATGAGCCCTCTGATCCAAAGTCAACTAGTACTCTGGCGGTAATAGTAGACCCTCGATGCACAATGTTGATCATTGCTGTCGCTAATAAAATGCCTTTAGTGCTGGAGGCAAAACACGACTGAACATTTTCGTTGCGTCCTGATGGCTGCTGTTGAGCTGGACGCGATTGAGTGGACTGTATGGCATTGCTCCTGCTTGGACCTCCCCCACTAAAATGACTATTTGGATTTTGTTGATTAAAATCTCGATGCAACAACGAATGATGCCGTTGTGAACAGGTAGAGCATCTAAAAGTACTTCTACAATCCCTTGAGGTATGTTTTGCTGATAAGCAATTAAGGAAGCAGTGCAAACGTCTTGTGCTTGATGAAATTTCATTGACATTCATCGCCAAAAATTTGGGACAAGTCCGAAGGGGATGCTGCTGACCTTTGCATAACTTGCATTTGTCATTGCAAACTTTGGCCTGATATGTGTTAATCTTTTTCACATTTATTTGGTGTGCATTTGTCTTTGGAGCCTTTGGACCGGGGCTCCGAAAGTCAGATACCGTTTCTAACGTTTGAAACCGATTCCTGAGAAATTGATCAAGATCAGACCATTTAGGGATTTCTGTCTTGTCTTCAACCGATTGCTCCCATAAGGAGAGCGTATTTTCAGGCAACTTGGTCGAACATAAATAAATAAATATCACATCCCAGTTGCTGATGTCTACGTTGTGCATCGTAAACGCTGAGATACAATTGTTGATATCTCTCTGAAGCTTTTTTATACCACTTCCGAATTCAGTAATCACTGTTGAAAGATTGAATAAGACTTTCAATTGACCGTTTATGAGAATTCGTTTATTCTCATATCGATCCTTTAAATTCTCCCAAGTCGTCGAAAACCTCCATGTGTCAGAGGGGACTTTTGCACTATTTCTTTTGCCTCACCTCTGGTTTTTTGATTTCAATGAAAGAGTTTTTCGACCGGCGTAAGCCGTTTATTTGATATATAAATGGCGGAGAACATGTCCCGGAACGACGGCCAAGTCAAATAATCTTCATAAAAAAGGTCAGTGTCGCACGGAGGTAAGTTGAAATTATGACCAGTCAAAGGGGCCTCAACCATTGAAATGTCATCTAACTTGATTTTTCTTGAAGCTAACTGATCGGACAGTTCGGCCATTTTCTCCAGACACCGGACATACGCCTGATAACAAGTGCGATATTTGACTTTGACCACACTGACATTCTCCGCGTCGTCCTTATTTCCCGCCGAGACACGCCTCGTAAGCTTCTTTTACACACCCCCAGTTTGATTTCAATTCATCTTCCAGAATTTTAATCGAAAAAATTGTGTGCTCATTTTGGGGTATGTCGTTGAAATCCACTTCGAGCTCCACAATTGTGTCTGTTTGTCTTATGAATGTACTTAATCTAGACATTTTGTAGTATTAATTTGCGTAGTGAATTAAGTACAGACACGAAACCCTAGAAAAGCTGTTTAAATATTGTACAAATGTATTTCCTTCAAGCTTGATTGCTTGAGCTACTTGTTGTAACGTAATGAACTGTTTCACTTAAGTATTTAGAAACCGACTGAATTCTTACAGAAATCCCACGAAACCTTTTCTAATACATATGTAGTAAAATTTAAAAATTCAAACTAAAATGCTTGACGTTCTTTCAAAATCGTGTGGCAGTTGTTTCTAATATGTAGAAACAATAACTGATTTGAATGTAATAAATCCCACGAAATTTTTTTTTTTTTTTTTTTTCAAATGAAAGCTAAAATGCTTGAGGTTCCTTCAGAGCGTATGGCAATTGTTCCTAATATGTATAAACAATCACTGATTTGAATGTAATAAAAACCCACGAAGATTTTCCAAAATGTAGAAAATTTAAAAAATTCAAGCTAAAATGCTTGACGCTCTTTCAGAACCGTATGGCAGTTGTTTCTAATATGTAGAAACAATAACTGATTTGAATGTAATAAATCCCACGAAAAAATTTTTTTTTTTTATTTTATATATAAAAGTTTAAAAATGCAAGCTGAATTCCTTGACGTCCTTTCCAAACCGTATGGCAATTGTTTCTTATATCTTGAAACAATATACCAATTAGAAAGTAAAATCCAACGAAAAATTTTCTAAAATGTAGAAAGTTTAAAAATTCAAGCTAAAATGCTTGACGTTCTTTCCAAATCGTATGGCAATTGTTTCTTATATCTTGAAACAATATACCAATTAGAAAGTAAAATCCCACGAAAAATTTTCTAAAATGTAAAAAGTTTAAAAATTCAAGCTAAAATGCTTGACGTTCTTTCAGAACCGTATGGCAGTTGTTTCTAATATGTAGAAACAATAAACCAATTAGAAAGTAAATCCCACGAAAAATTTTTGTATGAAAACGCAAGAAAAATTATTAAACTAATAACTAACTAATAATTATTAAACTGTGCAATATTTTTTTTAGCCAAATCACTACAAGGGTAGTGCGCTTACGCCTTTATACTGCGTGCGATATGTTGATCGTGGTATGTGGCAACTCTGTCTCTATTCGATGTTTGCTTACAGCTGCTTTCTTTTGTGTTATTTTAGCGATTGTGGTCTTTTCAAAATTATTAATATTTAATTTTCGCCTAATGTTGTTATTGCGAATAATAATTCTTTAGCCGGTAATGTTTTTCCTCAAACTTTTTCCTCGATGTTTGCTTACAGCTGCTTTCTTTTGTGTTATTTTCGCGATTGTGGTCTTTTCAAAATTATTAATATTTAATTTTCGCCTAATGTTGTTATTGCGAATAATAATTCTTTAGCCGGTAATGTTTTTCCTCAAACTTAACTTAAAAAATTTCGTCGTGCACAAAACTCGAGCTTTAACTATCTGCTTTTTATCGTACTGAAATTTAACTTATTGTGTGTTGAGAAACAAATTTATGTCAATTGAATGCAAAAAATCGGAAGTTAATTATCAAATTAGTGATCAATTGAATAAAGTTAAGTTAAGTTAAAGTTAATTTAAGAATAATTCACGATTTTTCACGTCACTTCGCGGATGGACGGACGCTCGTCTTTACTTTGTGTGTGTGTGTGTGTGTGTTTTTGTATACAACAACCCTTATATTTGCTTTCTTGTTTTTTTTCCAATGTTCTTGCTTACGGGAGTTTAAAGTTAACAAATTAACACACTATCGCGAATACAATTCCGTATTTAATATTTAATTTTATTTTTCAAAATTCGCGAACCAAAAACTTTTCTCGACCGTCGCGAAATATCGAAGTGCACCGATTCACTGAACATACAAAATGGCCGGTGCTCTTTATACCAATTACTTTGCTTATGGTAGATAAATTGATGCAATTTGTGCAAGTTATTCTTTTTTCTTTTAGAAAATAATGGCCTTTTTTTTCGTTAAAAAAAAAAAAAACACTGAGACACTATATAATAAAAATCAACTAACCTTTATGACTGCTGTGCGCTGGTAACTGGTGAGTGATTCGTTGTGTTTAGTTTTGTTTCTTATATCCAAAACGGCTTGATAGAACCATAAGCAGTTCTCTAATGATTGTCGGTGTAAGGGTGCTGGATGTCGTCGCTAAAAGAACGGACGAGATGAGCCTGGACCTGGCTGTAAAATTCTGGAGCAATAAGTGCTCCCAAGAAAAAGAAAACAGAAACAATTAATTAATAAAGGAAAAAACTCAACAGTCTAAGGTAGATATGTTGGTATACTCTTACCAGTATTTATTTTATCTTATTTTGACTCTGGATCGTGTTGATTTATATGGAACTCCAATATTTTTCGCTGCCAATTCTTCGGTCGGGATATCAAGAAGGCCGGAAGTTCCCTCTTCGTCCTAATCCGAAGGAACGACCCGATTCGAGCCATCAATATGGTATCGATACTCGCACGGGTCGATAGATGAGTTTTAACTACGATTTTACACTACTATTTAACTAATTACTTTACTTTAGGGTTTCAGCCTAAACAGCGGCTGTTATGGTACAAGAAATAATTTTATTGGGCATGAGGTCTTTCATCCCCAGTTAAATGAGAAGTATTAAACCAAAAGACCACACCTGGTTTAATAAGACTTGCAGGATTGCAGTCAGGTCCAAAGAGGAAGCCTTTCAGAATTGGCATTCCAACAAGAATGCTGATACCAGAAGACTTCGCATTGAGGCTAGGAATCGCTTTAATGCAGCTTTGAAACGCGAAAAGTTTTTTGACGAAACTCGTATTCGAGAACAGGTTTTTCTCTGCCCCAAAGGGAGCAAAAACTTGTGGTCATTCGTTAACAGAGTTAAAAATCAGACGTCCTCGTCGATTCCTGCTCTTTTAAAGGGTGACCAAATCTTCACTGACTCGGCTGATAAAGCGAACCTATTGGCTGGAATGTTTGCACAAAATTCCACAATTCCGGCTAGCAATCAGCCATCGCCTTCTATAGAGAATAGATCGTCTTTGATGCAGGAGATTTATTTTCGAACGAGAGCAGTTAAAAGAGTCCTTGCAAACCTCAATATAAACAAATTCTCTGGCCCCGATGGTATACCACCAATTGTGCTAAAAATGTGTGCTTCTACACTGGCTCAACCTTTGCGTAACCTTTTCAACATCTCATACAGGACAGGAGTATTTCCATCTTGTTGGAAGGTTGCGAATGTTCACCCGGTACCTAAGAAGGGCGATGCCACGAACTCTGAGAGCTACCGATCCATTGCGATATGCTCTACGGTCTCCAAAGTCATGGAGAGTGTAATAAACTTCCACCTTATGAACCATCTGGAGCGCAACGAGTTGCTGAGCGACCGTCAATATGGCTTCCGAAGGGCTCGCTCTACTGGTGACCTAATGGCGTTCCTCACAGGAAAATGGAACCAATGTGTTCACTTCTTTGGTGAAAGCAGGGTTATTGCTCTAGATATTTCTAAGGCGTTTGACCGAGTGTGACATAAAGCGCTCGTGTCAAAACTAATTGCATATGGTGTTGGTAGTAACTTTGCTCGATGGATCACATGTTTTCTTAAGGACAGATCGATTCGTGTCGTGGTCGACAGTATTTCGTCCAGTGAACATGCCATCGTAGCTGGAGTGCCACAGGGTTCAGTCCTATCGACTGTTTCTGGTTTTTATCAACGACCTTCTGCCGTTGACTCATACCCCAATTCATTCGTTTGCAGATGACAGCAGCATTTGTCATTCATATTCTTTCAAAAAAACGCCCGAGCTCTTTGGAGATTGAGACAAAGAAGCAACATATGAATGACACACTGCTTAATGACTTGGAAAAATCTCCGAGTGGGGGCTTGCTAATAGAGTCGAGTTTAATACTAGCAAGACTCAGTGCTGTCTGTTAACCCACAAACGAGTAAATTGCCCCTTAGCATACCTTAATATGAACGGTATGGATCTCGCAGATGCTCTTGACGTTCTGGGCATATCAATCAGATCTGATCTTCGCTGGAACGATCACATTTTCGATGTGTCGAAAGAAGCGTCCAAGTGTTTAGGTTTTTTAAACGGTGTAAGAAATACTTCACTCCTACTGATCTACGCGTGATATCATATATTAGGCCGAAAATGGAGTACAATTCGCTCATTTGGGCAGGAGCTTCAAGTTTTTCGAGTTTGACAGGATTTTTTTTATTATTCTTTTTTTTCTCTCCTCTTTCCTTGTTTTTTTTTTATTTTATATTTTTTTTTTACTCAAAGTGGGCATACCCGCCCACCAGATTGACATAATTTTAGAAAACATGTCAAAAAGAAAAGGAGGAGGAAAGTAAATAAGACGGCTTATATCTATTCTTAAGATACTATATAAATCTAAGAAGGGAATAGGGAATTGGAAAGTATACGCCGAAATGTTTGCTTTGACATGGATGGTGAGTAACAGTGGCTAAAGTTGTTAAATACTCTGCATCATCTAGTAATGGGCTCGTTGTGTCCATAAACGGTGTGGTGTTGGTATTCATTTAAGAGACGTGTATGTCTGGTTCGTCTTACTGGATCGTTAACTTATTTGAAAAATGTTCAATGTCTATAGCACTAGTGATTACATTAAATGTAAAACATGAATTCAGTAACGTTCTTCTTGAATATAGAGGCATCAGATTAAGAAGCCGAAGCCTTTGTTCATATGGGGGAAGTTGGTAAAATCACGGGGGTCAAATGTATCTCCCAGCGCAAAAAGCAAGAATTGCTTCTGGATTGATTCAAATCTTTCACTATGAGTCTCAAAAGCTGGATTCCAAATTATGCAAGCATATTAAAGTAGCGGGCGAACTAATGCATAATATAGGGCTTTAGTGACCCACACATTTTTGAATTTCCTTGCACGCCTTTTAATGAATCCAACTGTTTACAAGCCCTGGATAAAACTTTATCATAGTGAACGTTGAATCTTAACTTGTTATCTAAGACAACACCAAGATCTAAAATATGAGTGGCTCTATTTAGTTCAACGCTATTAAGGAAGTAACCATTATTTTTTATTAAGTTTTTATGCGAAAAGCTGATAATATAGCATTTATTAGTGTTAAGAGAGAGTTTATTGTTACTGCACCATTGCTCTAGGGAGATCAATTTTGATTGCAAGAAAATCTTGCATCTTTATGTCGTCAGCATACATAAGATGCGGAATGTCCCCTAATACTACCGATAGGTCAGAGATGAATATATTGAAAAGAAGTGGGCCAAGGTGAATTCCTTGCGGAACACCAGAAGACACGAAGATTTTTTTAGATAATATGCCTTGGAATTTAACAAATTGGAACCTTTCGGACAGATAGGATTTAATCCAATTAAGCAAGGTCCCCGTAATTCCATATTTTTGTAATTTAAGAGTAAGGATATTATGATCAACGCAGTCAAATGCTTTACTGAAGTCTGTATAGACTGCGTCTACTTGATGTCCATTTTCCATTTCAATAAGAACATCAGAGACTAAAATTCAAGATTTGTAACCGTTGAATGGCCTTTACGAAATCCATGTTGCTGCTCATTAAGTAAGGGATTAACTAGGTATGTAAGTTTTTCACATATAATTTTTTCAAAAAGCTTAGGAATAGCAGACAGTATGGAAATACCTCTATAATTTACGACTGACCTCTTATCACCATTTTTGTATATAGGTGTTATATGGGATGATTTCCAATAAGATGGAAAAATACCAAGACGCAAGGATCTATTAAAAAGAGTATGTAAGGGCATGATTAGTTGATCTACACAGTTAATCAGAAAGCATGACGGTATGAGGTCTGGACCAGGTGATTTATTTGGATCAAGTTCTTTTATAGCTTTGGAAATTTCATCTTGCGTAAGTAGGATCATATCAACCAAGGATGATGTAATCTGACAGGGCGGCATAATTTGATGTTGGGATGAATGCACGGTAAATACATATTTAAATGGTCTGCAAATAGGTTACATATCACTTCAGGATTGGAAGAACTAACGTTTCCTTTGGACATGGTCGTAGGGTAACCAGTTGACTTACGCTTAACATTTACAAGGTCGAAGAATTTTTTAGGATCTTCAAGAATTTTCTCTCCAATTAGTAGCTTGGTGTAAAATTTGTAAGCCAATTCTGACTTAATAGCGAACATTTTGGACAGCTCAGTGTATCGCGCCTTTACTTCCTCACTAACATGAGGGTTATTTTTTATGACTCTGTAAAGCTTGTTGCGTTGATTCCTCAGGTGTCTTAGATCCTGATCAAGCCATGGCTCCGAAAGTTTATTTCTTTTCTTTATTTTTGGAACGTGTTTGTCCATAAGGCTTAGAATAGGCTGATGAAAAGTGTAACCGCACTATCTAAGTCCATGGTTGATAGAGCATCCCAATTTATGGCATTTAAATCGATAATAATACTTTCGTAATCAGCATTTAGAAAGTCATACTCAATTGAGTTATTTGAGGATTGAGTAAAAGGTATATTGGTATTTGACATCTCTACTGTGAAAGCAGTATGGCGAAGAGTATTGGTAAATAAGTGTTCTGCTTCATTGGTTGGACCAACCAGCGTTGCCGTTTTGCTACAATTGTAGCAAATTTGCTACTTTTAAAATGAAAAGCTACAATGCTACATTGCTTCTTAAAATGCTACATTTTCATAGTTTCAAACAATTTTTGTATTTTCAATAGAAAAAATTAGAAAACGGACACTTTATATTTTAAAACAAACCTTTAGTGCAGTGGTGTTCACACGCATACTACTACAATTTTCGACTTTTGTGGTTGTGTTTCAAGCTAGAGGTGGGTAACTCAGTGCTGTGCTATGGCACTGTGCTGACTCTCTGCAGTGTGCCATGTGTGCTAGCACACTACATTGACTCACATAGTGAGTCACAATGAAGACCAGCACTTTTGTGCTTAAAGTGTCTATTATGTATTGTGTGACACTCAGTAGTGAGCATGTGTGCTAGTACACTACGTTGACACACATAGTGGCACATCCAGTAAAGTTGGTTTTTGTTTCACTTTGGCTCGCTCGCTAGAATTGACAATATGCAATTTGTTTTATAGCCTATCCGCATTAAGTGCAACAAGAACTGAGCGCCAACTGTCAGTTTTCATTTACATCAGTGTTAACCCCGTACTACACACGCGTGTGAAGCAACCTTCGTCTTTTTACGTAAACACGAAAGAATAAATAAGACTAATGCGGTTGCTGTGGTCGCAGCTGATTTGCATGTATTTCTTATGGGACGAATATTCGACTGCTTTTGCTTTTCGACCGCGAAGTGCTTTTTTTGACTGTGACACAATTGTGCTAGCACAGTGTGCTGACTAATTAGGGTGCACATGTGCTAGTGAGTCAGCACACCAAAAATTGTGCTATTACCTCTATTTCAAGCTCTCTCGCTCTCTGCACTGACAGAAATTGTTGTGCAGGTATAAAGCAAGAATTGTGTTATAATTATCAATGTGATCATCATTATCATTATCAGCATCATTATCATTGTCACTATCACTATCATTGTCACTATCATTGTCATTATTATTACTATTATTCTGCATATAATGCATTTTCATATGCCTCAAACATTTCGTGCAGTACAAAACACACGACCAAATACCCAGCTTGAAGTTTCGCGAAATGAAGCGGCGCGAAATACACAGCTTGAAGTTTCAGCGCCAACTGATTGAGAGAACTTCGTGCATTCGATCGTGTACGTGTTTCAATTCTCGAATAAAGCTGTCGAGGCTCAGCACGAGTGGTACTGAGTGAACATCACTGCTTTAGTGCATTCACCTCTCAAACTCCATTTTTTTTTTTCGATGTAAATAAACTGTGCGATTCGTTAATTCGTTGCTATCTTCACGTTAATGTGATTTTTTGTTAAGCTTGAAATGGATACGTAAGTTTATATATAATTTACAATTTTAAATAAATAGGCTTAAATTCATTGTTTTTTTTTAAATTCGTGGTTAATAAACCAAGAGTAGAAAAAGTGGAGGAAGAAATTGAAGTGGAAAAAAAATGTATGAGATGTAAGTATTTCAGCTTTTTCTTTATTTAGCTCTCATGAGAGAAATTTTTTTGATATTGTACTATTTCTTTGCGGTGAATCTAAGAAAAACTACAGGAAGATGAGAATGGAGTGACTGAAAAAATTACCATGGCTGTACCTAAAATAAAAACTTTTTGCAGGCATGCAACAAGAGTACTGTCAATATTTTATCACATCTTCATAGACACGCTATGTGTTCTGCACATGTACAAAATGTGGAATCCCGAAAAAGACATATATTGATGGATTAATTTTTGGATGCGGAGAAAGAGTAGATGGATAAAATTGTAAAAAACGCAGAATTAACGATAGTCACGTTCTTGATATGTATGCTACCGGCTAGTTCTACTGCTTACTGTAACTGATTACTGTAACTTCATTAGCGTATTGAAACACTCAAAGAGGCCTGGCTGGGCGCTTATTAACAAAATTCGATAATAATATTCAAAAATAAGAAGTTGCGATAATGAAGCAGTGGCACAGCCGGTTACATTCATATTTATAAAAACAAGAATTGTTCCATTATTTACAGAATTTCAAGTGTGTCTTTTAATACTATTTAAAACAATAATTGCTTTTTTATCTTGAATAAAATAAAAATATAAACAAATAAAATTTTCGATAAAAAAGAAATTCTGCCAAATAGCTGCCGAATTATTATTGCTAGGTAATTAATTTTTTTTTTATTTTGCTACACTGCAGCCAGATTTGATACTTTTTTGCTACGGAGAAAATATATTGAGTGGCAACACTGGGACCAACCCTCACTTCCTCATAGGAATTAGTAAAGATTAAATCTAACCACCCACCGTTCAGGTTTGGAGTTGCAGCAACTTGCTGCAGATCGTTGCTGTAAAACGTGCTGAGTAATGTATACTCAATCGAATTAGAGAGGCTAACTGGAAGAAGACAGTCATCATCTTCATCAGTGGCAAAGGAAATGTTGGGACGGTTAAAATCACCAAAAATTATAATTTTATCTTCTTCATTTAAGGCCGAGATTATTGACGAAATTGCTTCACAAAGTTTATTATAAGTGCATTCAGTTGAACTGGGGGGAATATAAATAACAACAACGTATATGTAGAAGTCTTTACTTGAACAGATTCTGACAATAATGTGTTCGAATAGCTTTTGTGAGGTGGTTTCGACAAGATCACTTAAAAGGGAAATGTGGGTTGCGATAAAAACACCTCCTCCCCGGGAGAGACCTGTTAGAGAGTAATCTCGATCATTTCGGTAGACTGTCCAATAGAGCACCCACAATATATATGAAAAATGCAAAGTAGTTTTATTTTTCGCTCCACCAGCATTTTCTAATAGAATGAGGTTAAAAAATAAGATTTGCATCAAAAGACGGGTATCGTTAGTGGAAAATAGCCAGCCGGTTTTCATTTAAAGTACCAAAAACGGGCTTGAACTGCTTAAAAAAAAGCTCAAACAATTTTTGCTTTGTAACTTTCTTAAAAAAAGTTAACGGTTTTCATTTTTTTGTTCCTTTCGACACACAATTAGACAGGTAAGACTGTCCGTGCAACTTTTTTTATGTAGGTGCGATATTTAATGGTGTTTTTGAAGATCAAACTCAATTTTTTACTTAATTTTTATGTTCTATTTTTCTTAAAAAAATTCCCAAAAATCATGAAAAAATCTGCGAACTGATAGAACTATATCATCATGAAGGGAATTTATTGAGGTTTAAGAAATTTATTACTTTTCATTATTTTTTGCGTTCCACCCATGAACTGACGTCTTAAAGGCAAACAAATTATTTTTATTTTTGCTTCATTCAATGGAAATCTTTAAAATTTAAACAAAGTACTTGTTCAGTTCCGAACAATACAATTACATTAAGTTATTAATAAGTAGTTGTAGTCATACAAATATACAAGCATAACAGCAAAACACAAAACAACAAAGCATTCCAGTAACTACCAAAAAAGCTGAGCCTGCAAAAAACGACACATGAGTCTCAGTGCAATGTTCTGGACAAAGTCAAGGCCAGTTTGGCTATGTTTTAATATGAAAAGAATTTTGTAGTGCAATGTGCTGAACAATTATTTCAAGGGTAGCTTGGCCGTTTTTGTTGTGTGTGCATTTTGTTGTTATGCTTAATCATATGCTAACTCAATATATATACATATATACATATTACATATTAGTTTCATATATTCTTTTTCTATGTAAAATTGGAACAAATTTTGTATAAAAGGAATCTAAATAGTAACAATAAATGAACATTAAAAGTCAACACCTTTGAAGCGGTTTTTTTATTCCTCTGGGTTGAACAGGTTCAAGTGCCTGGTTAGCCAAAGCAAATAAAACAAACTATCGTTAGTTGAACAGGTTCAAGTGCCTGGTTAACCAATTATTTAAACAACTATTCCTTAGTCAAGTTAAGACTAAGGATTTGCAGTTGCCCCCATTAAGACGCAACATTCTGGTGACCCCGACGTGATCTAAAACACTTCTTAGGCAGATTCAACATATCATTCTGGTGGTTCAGTTTCATCAGCATTTATCATGGAAGATTTTTCATCATTGGTTGCCTTGCAAAAGTTGGCGGGCAATGAAATTCAGCAAATTGTGAAGAATTTCAAAAAGGATTCTCCAGATCGAAAGACGACATCAATCTATTTTGAAGAGCGACTGCAGCGTCTAAATAAAGTGTGGGATCAATTTGAAGAAAATGACACGAAGATTCGTCCGATAAAGGATCTATCATTAGATCATGAATACTTTAAAACAGACTACTATAACAACATTTTGACTGTGGCCAATAAGTACAAACAGATTTTTACAGCCGAGATACAAAACCTGGAATCGAAGTCATCACCCCAATTGGAACCACCTCCAAAGGCAACCCCAAGAGACATACGAGGATTTACAAAAGATGCATCCTCGGTCGCACCAACAACTCAGCAGGATCAGTCGTCATCAATTTCTCCAGTCCAAGTTAGTTTTGAGGCCATGTGCAGGAGACAAAAGGCGATGATGTCATCACTGGAACGTCTACTAGCGGGCAATTCAATACAAGAGGCTCCTTCACAGTGTCTGATCGTGTTAAGCAAGCTGTGGAGCCAAGTTGAAGAAATTCACTATAAATTATGGGAACTGTTCGAGGACCCGGCAGCAAAAGGATATGACATACTGGCATACTCAGAACTCGAAGCCAGAGTCATACACCGACAAGAATTGTTAACAAAACATAAGAATATCAATAAAGCATTCCAGGCAATAAATCACCAATTGGTGCATCTACCAAAAATGTCAGTACCGAAGTTTGACGGAAACTACTTGAAATGGCAAACTTTCGCAGACATATTCACGCGAATGATACATCAGCAACAAATTCCAAAAATCCAGAAAATGTGGTACCTCAAAACCAATGTATTCGGGGAGGCTGAACGCGCGATTGGTCATCTCGAATTGACAGAAGATAATTACGACATCGCATGGGAAGCTCTACAAGATCGTTTTAGCAATAAGAGAATGCTTACATCAGCTATAATACAACGGCTGATATCCCTTCCAAACCTTACATCAGAAGCCAAGACTATTCGAAACTTTCATGACACCATTCATGAAAGCTTAGCCGCACTCAAGAATCTTGGAGTCGAGACAGATAGCTGGGATCCTCTGCTGTTGCACATTTTAATAAAGAAATTTGATCACCAAACCCATATGCTCTACGAGCAATCACTTCAAGACCCCAGAAAGCTTCAAGAAATAAGCACCTTTCTCAAATTCTTAAAGAATCGGTTCCAAGCATTAGAAGCCATAGGATGTAATATCAAAAGAGTGGTAACATCGACAGCAGTATCCAATCACAACAGTTGCAAGGTTTGTAAGCAAGGTGGCCATCCTCTTTACTATTGCCAACAGTTTCTCAAGATGTCCGCCGTAGAACGACTGAAATGGATACAGAAACAAAAGCTGTGCGTCAATTGTTTCAAAGAAAATCACACAGCCAAGACATGTAAATCACGAAGCTGCACAAAATGTTCAGCAAAGCACAACACACTACTGCATTTACAGGGAGATGCTAAAATTCAGAAAACAACAGTAAATCATCAAGTTCCTGATCAGTCAAATAACAACACTGTGCCTTTCACGGTAGCTGCGGCTCAAAATGAAACTAACAAATATAACTACGTTCTACTAGCAACAGCAAAAATTAAAATCTCAGCAAATAATGGAAGATCGTGTGAAGTTCGAGCAATTCTGGATTCCGGCTCTCAGATTAATATCATAACTGAAAGACTGATTAAGAAATTATCGCTATCAACAACATCATCATCGCTCTGTATCGAAGGCATTGGAAAGGGTATTCATAAATCAACTCAGCGAGTAAACGTAGATATGCATTCAAGAACTGGAAACTTCACATCCAAACTCGAAGCAGTCGTCCTGTCTCACATCGTATCACCTCAACCAAGACTGAACATTGACATTTCAACCTGGTCACTCCCAGAAAACATTAAGTTAGCAGATCCTGAATTCTTCAAATCTGACAAGATCGATGTTCTACTGGGAGCAGAACTGTATTATCACTTGATCCGACCAGAACAAATCAACATCGATGAACAGTTGCCCATACTGCAGAATACGGTGTTTGGTTGGATAGTAGCAGGAATGGTGGGATCAACAAGCTACGATGCTGTCACATGTGGTACATTCAGTCAAGAAGAAGAAACCACGAATGAACTGATAAAAAAATTTTGGGAAATAGAAGAAGTTGAAACAAGTAAGAAATATCTTTCACCAGCAGAGCAGCGATGTGAATCTCACTTTGCTCAAAATGTTCGTAGCAATGAGGAAGGCCGCTTTGTCGTTAAACTCCCCTTTATCGAAAACACATCAGCCTTAGGGCAATCACAAGCCATGATCCACAACAGATTTATGAGTCTAGAACGCCGACTTCTAAAAAATGATATCGTACGCAAGGAATACATTCAATTTATGAAGGATTATGAAAGACTTGGGCACATGAAAGAAGTGAATCTCGATTCTGTACTAACTCCGAATTATTTCATTCCACATCATTGTGTATTCAAGCCCGACAGCACGACAACGAAACTTCGGGTCGTCTTTGATGCCTCAGCCAAGACGTCATCAGGATATTCACTAAATGATCTAATGTACACTGGACCAACCGTTCAAAGCGAACTTTTTTCAATTCTTCTTCGGTTCCGGCTACCACGCTACGTGTTCACTACAGACATCGAAAAAATGTATCGTCAAATTTTAGTAGATCCAGATGATCAACGATACCAATTAAATATTTGGAGAGAGAATCCAGCCTTTCCAATCAAATATTATCAATTAACCACTGTGACGTATGGAACAAGATCAGCACCGTACCTCGCCACAAAATGTTTACAGCGAATTGCAACTGCAAATGCCAATAATTACCCGTTGGGAGCTCAAATTCTACAAGATAATTTTTATGTAGATGACGGTCTGGGAGGTTCTGATAGTTTGACAACAGCCATTGGAGCTCAACAACAACTTATATATATATTAAAGAAGCATGGTTTCAATTTGCGAAAATGGTGTGCAAATCATTCGCAGCTCCTAGAGAATATACCACAATGTGATCAAGAAGTGAATCTGGACTTTACGAATCTCAACAACGATTCAATTAAAACTCTGGGATTGCTGTGGCTACCAAAAACTGACTATTTTTGCGTTAAGGTAAAACTGGACCCAGTTAAAGTAGTTACAAAGCGAACCGTCAGCTCTGATCTGGCCAAGTTATTCGATCCACTAGGATTATTGGCACCGGTAATTGTCAAGGCGAAAATGTTTATTCAACAGTTATGGCAGCTTAACTTATCATGGGACGAACCGTTACAATCAAAACTGAAGGAAAAGTGGTCCATATTTCGAGATAATTTGACAAACCTAAACAACCTCCAAGTTTCTAGACACATATTTCGAGGAGAAGTACCAACCTCAACTCAGCTTCATGTATTCGCTGATGCATCTGAAAGGGCTTTCGGTGCTGCAGCATATATTCGAGCAACTCTTAAGGATGGTAGAGTAATAGTCCGACTATTGTGTGCAAAAACTCGGATAGCTCCACTCAAAACGCAAACACTACCACGGCTGGAACTGTGCGCTGCAGTATTAGCCTCACAGCTCTCAACTCGCCTCAGGGATGACATGAAAACCAAGGATCAACCATTATTTCTGTGGACCGATTCAGAAATTGTGCTAAGTTGGATCAATGCTCAATCTTCAACATTCTAAACATTTGTGGCTAACAGAATAGCAACAATTCAAACACTAACCCTGCCGGAGCAGTGGCGACATGTCAGATCAAGAGACAATCCAGCAGACGTGCTGTCAAGGGGATTAACAGCGAAAGCTCTCGCAGCATGTGACCTATGGTTTCAAGGACCATTTTTCTTACATGGGAGACAGGACTTGTGGCCTCCACGTTTTTTAGCTCAACTTCAAATTCCAAATGACCTGGAAAAAAGGAAGCAATTGGTAGTATTGCCCAGTAACGACGTCGCTATTGCTACAACAGAGATTGAAAGGAAGGATTGCTGCAACCACATATTAACGGAGAATTAGTGTATACAATAAGGCATAGAAACTCTTTCCGAACATTACAAGGAATCCTAGGGTATATTTTGCGATTTATAAGCCACACAAAAGTCAAAAAGAATCTGAGGCAACAACAAATATCGCTTAACCCCAAAGAAATGGATGCACTTTTTGTTATCATAAAAAGCATGCAGATGTCTGACTTTAGTTGCGAGTTAAAATAATTAAAAAATCATCAAGGACTTTACAAATCAAGTTCAATTAGCAGTTTGACTCCGTTCATTGATGATAAAGGTATCATTCGAGTGGGTGGACGGCTGGAAGCATCAACACTAAACTACGACTCTAAGAATGCAATGCTAATTCCTTACAACGACCCGTTAGCAAAACTTTTGTTCATTATGATACACAAGGACAACAAACACTGTGGCTCCCAGACATTATTAGCAACAATAAGGCAACGTTTTTGGCCAATCAAAGGAAAGTTAACAGCCAGAGCAACTGTACAACAATGCATACGATGTAGCAAGGCCCATCCAAAATTATGTCAACAGATCATGGGTAATCTACCACACACCCGAGTGACTCCAGCAGACCATTTATTAACAGTGGCGTTGACTACTGTGGACCATTATGTATTCATTATAAAATCAGAGGAAAAAGAGCAACAAAGGCTTATATTGCTGTATTTTGTTGCTTCGTTACGAAAGCAGTCCACCTCGAATTGGTAAGCGATTTAACAACGAATGCGTTCATTGGCGCATTGAAACGTTTCATCAGCCGTAGAGGACATTGTAAAACCCTCTACTGCGACAACGCTACAAATTTTGTTAGAGCTCGAAACCAACTCCATGAGCTTAATGAAGCAATCCACTCCCAGAAGGCCAATGAATCAATAGTAAGGTTATGCAGTGATAAAGGAATAGATTTCAAATTCATTCCACCTCGGGCTCCACATTTTGGCGGGCTCTGGGAGGCTGCAGTCAAATCAGCCAAGCATTTGTTAATAAGGAGTGTGTCTACAGTGTCGCTAACTTATGAAGAGCTAGAAACAGTGGTGGTTGAGATTGAAGCTATACTCAACTCAAGACCACTCACTCCAATGTCATCCGATCCCAAGGATCTTACTGCCTTAACACCAGGGCATTTTTTGATCGGCGAACCACTGACAACATCCGTAGACACATATGCCACGCCAAACAACGCGTCGCTACTAACAAGATGGAAGTTAGTATCCCATCTGAAACACGAATTTTGAAGGCGTTGGTCGCGAGATTACCTTCAGGAACTGCAATATAAAAGCAAATGGAAACAACAAATGAACAACGTCAATCCATGTTTAATGGTTATAATACAAGAGGATAACGTACCACCACTCCAATGGCCACTAGGCAGGATCGTAAGGACATACACAGGTCCCGACAACAATGTTAGAGTGGCTGACATTCAAACAGCAGCAGGAACTTTAAAACGTCCGATACATAGGCTTGCACCACTACCAATAAAGAATTTTGAACAAGAAGACAGACTCATTCCATCAGATCAAAACGATGAAGGTAGCAAGCGCAAAGAAGACAGCTCTAAAACAAATGAAAGGAAGATTAAACACTCAGATCATACCAACTCTTCTCACCAATCAAAACGAACACGAATGAACACAAGTTCAGCATTTGTAACTAAAGAGTGATTTTTTAAGTGCCTGATAACTTTTTTTTTAAAAAAAACGCATAAAATTTGCAAAATCTCATCGGTTCTTTATTTGAAACGTTAGATTGGTCCATGACATTTACTTTTTGAAGATAATTTCATTTAAATGTTGACCGCGGCTGCGTCTTAGGTGGTCCATTCGGAAAGTCCAATTTTGGGCAACTTTTTCGAGCATTTCGGCCGGAATAGCCCGAATTTCTTCGGAAATGTTGTCTTCCAAAGCTGGAATAGTTGCTGGCTTATTTCTGTAGACTTTAGACTTGACGTAGCCCCACAAAAAATAGTCTAAAGGCGTCAAATCGCATGATCTTGGTGGCCAACTTACCGGTCCATTTCTTGAGATTAATTGTTCTCCGAAGTTTTCCCTCAAAATGGCCATAGAATCGCGAGATGTGTGGCATGTAGCGCCATCTTGTTGAAACCACATGTCAACCAAGTTCAGTTCTTCCATTTTTGGCAACAAAAAGTTTGTTAGCATCGAACGATAGCGATCACCATTCACCGTAACGTTGCGTCCAACAGCATCTTTGAAAAAATACGGTCCAATGATTCCACCAGCGTACAAACCACACCAAACAGTGCATTTTTCGGGATGCATGGCCAGTTCTTGAACGGCTTCTGGTTGCTCTTCACTCCAAATGCGGCAATTTTGCTTATTTACGTAGCCATTCAACCAGAAATGAGCCTCATCGCTGAACAAAATTTGTCGATAAAACACATTTCGAACCGAACACTGATTTTGGTAATAAAATTCAATGATTTGCAAGCGTTGCTCGTTAGTAAGTCTATTCATGATGAAATGTCAAAGCATACTGAGCATCTTTCTCTTTGACACCATGTCTGAAATCCCACGTGATCTGTCAAATACTAATGCATGAAAATCATAACCTCAAAAAAATCACCCTTTATCTTGATGGCTTGCTTATTTATACCATACGCTTCCCCTGCGCCAATAGAGGTTCAGCCATTTGTGTCTAATCCGGGTATTTATTTCGAAAAATTAGGGTCGGTTGGAATAATCACCAGTGAATGGAACCTAATAACCTACATTAATATGCAAACATACTGGAAGAATTTGGAATTAATGAATGGTTATCCACAAATATTACAAAAATCCTGCACAATCTTGCAAACGTCGAAACACTGTTCAATAATAGTTATGTTAACTAAGCGTTTAATGGATGAAATAACACTGAAGAATGAACTCCTGAAAATACACAATGGACATCGAGCGAAAAGAGGTGCATTCAACATCATCGGCAACATAGCTAACTCTTTATTCGCAGTTCTAGATTCTCAGTATGCAGAAGATGTCGCCAGTACCATTGACAAAATATATCAAAATGAAAATTATCTTGAAAATAAAATCCACAACCAAACCTCATTTCTGGACAGCACAATAAACATCATGAAAAGGAACCAACAAAGTATTGAAGAAGAATTTGTAAAGGTCGAAAAGACATTGAAAACCCTGGAATTCCGATTTGAGAACGTGCAACAAGAAGTAAACAAACAAGGCATCGCTCAATCAGTTGCTGAACTAGCTCTTCAAACAACGTTGGAACTAATATACTTCCAACGCGTGCAAGATTCTCTTCTAAGCATTTTAATAGACACACATCATGGTAAATTAAGTCCCGAACTAATCTCACCTCAACAGCTACAAGAAGAGCTACTCCACATAAAGGCCAGCCTTCCCAGCCATCTAAGCTTACCTACCGAAGAATTGATACAACTATATAACTTGATGTCAATCGAAGGACGAGTCACTTCAAACTACGTTATTTTTAAATTGAAACTTCCACTAGTATCAACTGAAGATTTCGAGTTACTACAACTTACTCCTGTGCCGTGGCATCTAAACAATGAATTTGTCAAAATCCAGTCTCCCTTCTCATTTTTTATTGTAAATCTGCATCGTGATCAATACTATCCATTAAAGGAAGCTGATTCAAGGATATGCACGTCAACCGAAAGTGAGCACTATCTTTGTGAACAAATTCACCCACTTTATAAACGAGGATCCAACATAGCAATATGTGAGTTAAACTTGCTTAATCACATTGAAACAAACACGTCATGCTCCATCGAACATGCGGAAGCCGGCCCCCATTGGCTTCAACTACACAATCCTAACACATGGATATATTCTGTCAGGAGCGAAGTCGTGGTAAATGCAGTTTGTGAAGCAGTTCTAACGCAATTCACCATTCAAGACTCAGGACTTCTATCTATGAATGAAAACTGCGTCATTAAACAGCCACTGATAACCATTCAAGGCCACAAGACATTAAAGTCAACCAATCACAGATCATATATCCCAACCGTTCAGACATCTGATTTGGTGTTCTCGTCAACAGAACCTCCAGCAGTCAACATTTCCCTTCGTTACAACTCCCATCAAGAACAACTATCCGCTATCCAAAGTGAATTATCTAAGCTACAATTGAATCTTCCTAACGAAATTCGACCACATGACATTCATCACTACTCAATAAGTTATTTATGTCTCTTCTTGGTTGGTTGCATTATTTCATTCTTTGTTTGGAAACGCATCAGGAGATCTCACAGCATCAATTGCTTACCACCACAACCCACGCCAAGAATTCATGTCATCGCACCTGATACAAGCCATAGAAGAGATTCGGATTTTACGATTGAAGTTTAAATTTCAGCTGTTGAACCCATGGTTAAACGGGGCGGAGAATGTTCAGTTCCGAACAATACAATTACATTAAGTTATTAATAAGTAGTTGCATAACAGCAAAACACAAAACAACAAAGCATTCCAGTAACTACCAAAAAAGCTGAGCCTGCAAAAAACGACACATGAGTCTCAGTGCAATGTTCTGGACAAAGTCAAGGCCAGTTTGGCTATGTTTTAATATGAATAGAATTTTGTAGTGCAATATGCTGAACAATTATTTCAAGGGCAGCTTGGCCGTTTTTGTTGTGTGTGCATTTTGTTGTTATGCTTAATCATATGCTATATATATATATATATACATATTACATATTAGTTTTATATATTCTTTTTCTATGTAAAATTGGAACAAATTTTGTATAAAAGGAATCTAAATAGTAACAATAAATGAATATTAAAAGTCAACACCTTTGAAGCGGTTTTTTTTATTCCTCTGGGTTGAACAGGTTCAAGTGCCTGGTTAGCCAAAGCAAATAAAACAAACTATCGTTAGTTGAACAGGTTCAAGTGCCTGGTTAACCAATTATTTAAACAACTATTCCTTAGTCAAGTTAAGACTAAGGATTTGCAGTTGCGCCCATTAAGACGCAACAGTACTTATTTTACTCACCTAAATCATTGATCCCTAAATCATTGAAACCTAAGTAATGATCCATTTATTTGTTGTAAGAGCCGTTGAGCTTTGTTTCAATTCAATTTAACTCATACACCTCGTTGATAAAAAAGTTAAATATTTTCTTTTTTTATTTTGGATTTTAATTGAGTGGGTTCGTTGGGCCTCAATTCTTTGCCAAAATACCAAACAAAATTAAATTGATAATACACCTCGTAAAAATTACGTGTAAATTCTAAAACTCTAAGGAAGGATACAACAATTGTGTGATCACCAATGAAGTCAAATCCGTACCTAACTAGCTCACCTGATAAATCACCTTCGTTAAAGACAAGTGCTAAGAAAACCTAATTTAAGTCTGCAGAATTGAGCTGGAATGGATAATTATTTTTAACAATTATTTAAGTATACCATCATTAAGGAATTTGAAAACAACTGTAAAGAAAAAATAAAAAAAAACTATTTTAAACGAAAAGAACTAAAATTATTTTTTTATTTGAAGAAGTTAAATATTCTAAAAAATTTGATTTCGAAAAGTTTTTGGTTGGGATATCTCTGAAATGTTTTCCCATTGCATGCAAAATGAACTCCTTTTGCTCGTCCTGGTGTGTTAATACGGCATTAAACCTTGAAATTAAAGCAACACCACATATACACCACAGATACAGCAGAACGTATCTTTTACAACCAGTAATTTCTAACTAATGATTTTGCCGCCATGTAGTCATGATAGTTTTGAATTTCGTACATGAAAATTTCAAAATTGTATGAATTTTTTGAAGCTTTAACAACAGCCTCAAATAGCACGTGTTTTTACACTATTGCCTAGTTTCACAGTACACAACGAATGAGTTAAATTATATTAAAACGAATTGTTGTATCCTTCTTTAGAATTTTAGAATTTGCACGTAATTTATACGAGCTGTATTATCAATTTAATTTTGTTTGGTATTTTGGCAAGGAATTGAGGCCCAACGAACCCACCTCAATCCAAAATCCAAAATCCAAAAAAAAAAACATAATATTTAACTTTTTTATCAACGAGGTGTATGAGTTAAATTGAATTGAAACAAAGCTCAACGGCTCTTACAACAAATAAATGGATCATTACTTAGGTGCCAATGATTTAGGTATCAATGATTTAGGTGAGTAAAATCAGAACTTTGTTTAAGGTTTTCAAAAAATTTTTTTATATATAAGAAGTTATTATTTTTTTTTAAATTTATACAGGTTATTGTATATAAAAAATACTTTATATAAATATCAAATGCCATTTTAAAGCGTAGACCTTATATTAAGTATCCCCCGTACGCAAGACCCCCGGGGGTCTTTTTTTAATTATGGCGAAA
The DNA here is from genome assembly GCA_943735915.1 of Pherbina coryleti. Taxonomy (NCBI): domain Eukaryota; kingdom Metazoa; phylum Arthropoda; class Insecta; order Diptera; family Sciomyzidae; genus Pherbina; species Pherbina coryleti. The sequence continues at coordinate 87,318,714 of OX030948.1, forward strand.
GTTGAAGTAAAAAGTTCGAAAAATAGATACATTTTCTCGCGCTTTTTTGTTTATATAAAAAAAAAAAAAAATAAAGACAAATAGATACTTGAATTTAGGGGAGATGCTTAACCCCAATGGTGCTGGAATTATTTTTTTTTCGAATTTCTTTCGGGTCGCTGAATCTAAAAATTTGATTACACATATGATTCACGAGCAGTTTTTGTGAACGTCAATTTGCGTGACCATATGGTCACGCTGGCACAGTTCGGGTTAAAGGACAAATAACGAACACAATGCAAAAAAAACACAGGTGCGTCACTGGACACACGAGAGAAGCGAAGCATTTTCGCAATTTCAAAGATTTGAGAATTTAATGCCTTTTTTCGATTAAAATAATTTTTGAATTTAAAACTTTAAAATAATAAAGTTTTTCGTTTTTGTATGGGAGCACCCGTAAGGAGAGGTCGGAGGAGATAGGTCCTCAAGGAAAAAATATTCCCTTTGCAAAAATAATGGGGGTTGATAATACATATTAACCCTCTCCGGCCTTCCTGTTCAGTTGTAGGGAATAAATATACAAAAATCATTAAATTTGTTTGTAGCGTAACGACATCTAGTAGTAAGTAGAAGCAACATTTGTGTTTTTAACTATTCTTGTTTGTATAGCCAATACACAATCTATAGTGGTTATTGTTTATTGGCTAATGGTTATTGTAGGAGATGAAGGCTTGTAGCCAATACAATTCCTATAAATAGATTATTTTGATCTACTGCAACATAGCTTTAGTTAAAGTTAATTCTTGATATTGAATCAGCAATATTTACCAACAAAGGGTTTTGGTTCGATGGCTTAAGCTTTAAACTATCAGGCGAGGGGCATGAGTTCAATTCCTGCAGCGGCCAAGAAATTATTTTTAATTTAACAATTTCTGGTTCAATTGATGCAAGCAAAAAACAATATCAATTCTAAGAAAAAAGGTGTCGGAAAAAAGTGTCGTTTTTTCTGATTTCACTCTAGCAAATCGCAGAACGAGGCGTAAAAAGCTTCGCTTCAAAATATCATTGAAATTGAACCAAAAGATTTCGAGTTATCTATCGAACCGTTTTAAAAAAAAAAAGTTTCGAATAAATCGCGTTTAAAGTTTTTTATTTATTGTATGAAGCTTAGACATAAGTTAACGAAAACCGTCATAGCTTCTGTTTTTTTTTTAAATATCGATTTAAAAATGTGTACGTATATTCTTAAAACTATAAAGAACACTTAAAAACAAATGATTTTTTTTTTTGAAAAAATTTACACACATATTATACTTTAAATTTGAAAGATTTCCATTGAATGAAGCAAAAATAAAAATAATTTGTTTGCTTTTAAGACGTCAGTTCATGGGTGGAACGCAAAAAAATAATGAAAAGTAATAAATTTCTTAAAACTCAATAAATTCCCTTCATGATGATATAGTTCTATCAGTTCGCAGATTTTTTTATGATATTTGGGAATTTTTTTAAGAAAAATAGATCATAAAAGTTAAGTAAAAAATTGAGTTTGATCTTCAAAAACACCATTAAATATCGCACCTAGATAAAAAAGTTGAACGGACAGTCTTACCTGTTTAATTGTATGTTGAAAGGAAAAAAAAATGAAAACCGTTAACTTTTTTAAGAAAGTTACAGAGCAAAAATTGTTTGAGCTTTTTTCAAGCAATTTTAAGCCCGTTTTTGGTGCTTTAAATGAAAACCGGCTGGCTATTTTCCACTAACGATACCCGTCTTTTGATGCAAATCTTATTTTCTATCCTCATTCTATTAGAAAATGCTGGTGGAGCAAAAAAAAAACACACCTTTGCACATATGAGTGCTCTACTGTCCAATCGTTGTCAAGAATTTCCTCATTTTTGAAGTTGTCATTTAGCCATGTCTCAGTAAAAACCAAGATATTGAAATAGCATGATTTAGCTTCAACGAACAGTTTATTTAACTTTCCTCTCATACCACCACAATTATGATAGAAAATTCGTAAACTAGATGATGGGTAAGGTTGAGCTGAAGAATCAGAAATTTTAGGATAGTAGTTAGGAGCCATAATAACTTTTAAAATTGGAGCGTGATCTTTGCAGGTGCCAAAGCCGTTTTGAACTTGTGTGTGAGGCGAATGCAGACAGATCATTTTCAACATCAGTTGGTGAGATGTTAAAGCTTTCGTGATATCCAATAAAGATTTTCTTAAGTTCTAACAGATTTGTTGGAATGCCTTCTTGTTGAATCGAAACCATGACACTTGTCTTCGTTAAACCATCAATGCAAATCGAATCTGCCTTATTGTGCAAGTATGCGAGGTACAGGCGTACGTTGTCATACAATCTCCGGTCCCTAAGTTGAGACATAACGAAGCGGCCGTCACTATTTACATCTGAAAGATTTTTCGTTTGCTTTGCTGTAGGCGGAAGAAGAGGATCAAGAAAGCTAGATGGTGCATCGGAAAAGGTTTGAGTTTCAATGGAGGAAGGTGGTAAGACTGTGGTTGGAGTTGGTGGTGTAACATTTTGTATTTGAGGACTTACAGTGGGTATTTGAGAAGTTCTTGAGTTTATCGATGTGGTTGGTGCAGCTGAATGTGAAGGATTGATGATATGAGAACTAATAAAATTGGGATATTTCTTATTTGAATCTGAATTGAAGGTAGGTAGAGTTGGAATAGATAAGGAATAAGGATATTTATCTTTGGGATGATTGATTGTATTGGTTTCAATTTCGTTAAGGTTAAATGAAGCCCGGTTACGATTCGGATAAGTGGATGTTTTGGGAAGGAAGTTATGATTGGTGAGAAATGAAGTTTCTATGTTTTACTATATTCGAATATGAGTTGGAAGTGGGTGAATGTTGAATAGGTGAGGACCACGGAATGGGGGTGGCGTCTGACGTTTGTTACCAACTTTAGGTTTAGTATTGACACTACTAAGTGTTGGATGCTTCAAGTCAGATGTAGGTGGATGTGGATGTTGTGAAATACGTGGACAAAAGGCAGGGAAGATATTGGTTTTAAAAGACCAATTGGGTTCTGAGGATCGTTTAGAGGAGGATATTTGAGGCTTACGTCTAAACTCTTTTTGCTGCTTTCTGGGATTCTCCGCCCACTCGGTTATTCTCACGTTTCCATGCTTTAATTTAAGTGTTTCCTCTGAAGTATCAAACATCCAAGTAAATTTTCTCGGAAGGCTTATTTTAAAACTACTGAATTTGGAGTACTTAGATGACACCTCCTGGCAGCTACTGATGGTGATTCTATATTGTCGAAAATAACTCTTTACCCAAGAATCTTTCGTGTTTTTGAGAAATCCTTTGACAAACAGTGTTGTGTCCTCCTTATGGTTAGCACACCTTAGTCTTTGAATCCTATTCTCCCATTCTGATGTGGTCCAAGAGGTTCCAAAGCGTTTAATTACTTTGCGAGGAGCTGCAATGGGATGAGTTTGCGTTTCCGTTTGCGTTGCTGCAGAGAGGCAGTCAGATGGCGAGTTGAAAGTTATTGTGGGTAGTGTTGATGGAGGAGATCCAATTTGGGGTGAATACGAGGATGCTTCCATTATTTCTTCCAAGATCGAACTGGAGTTTACATGATGATGATATCTTGTGAGGTCGGTAATGTTATCATCTCTGATTGGAGGATGTCTGACAACATCAATGTCATTTATTTTGTGAAATAAAATTTCTACAACCGGATCAGGTTGCAGGACTGACTGTGGGTGTTCCTTGGATGTTGATTGGATCATAATATCCATATCATTGCGGAGAGAGTTCAGATTTTCGATTATTTGGTTATTTGTATCTTGGTTTTTTAGATTTTCATAGTTTTTATTAAAGTATTTTTTAGATTTTTTATAGCGTCTTCGATGTCACAATTTTTGCAATTACTATTTATTGTTTCATTTAATATTTTGATTATATTGGTAATTGTGTTAAGCTTCAAATCGATTTTTTTATTGGATGCGTCGATTTTCTTGACAATATCTTCACACAATTGCGTAGTTGCATCAGGTTTTGCTAACTGCTTTAAGGCCTTATTGGAAAAGATTTTATTTTTCGACACCATCGTAGTAAGAGAGTCACTTAAGGGGACATATAGGTTACAAATTTTTAAAATTCCGAATTTTTTTTCGGGTTTTTTTTTTAATAGAAGGAAAACATATATCGTTTTCAAATTTTGCACATATATTAATTAGCATTTAGAGAATGCAAAAAATTTTTTTCCAAATATCTGAAGCGGTTTTTGACGTTGTTTGATTTTTTTTAAAAAAATGCCAAAAAATTGACGGTGTGCGGATATCACCAGTCTGGAACATCTGAGGAAAAAATAAAAAAAAAAATTAATTCCTGTTTAAGTGGCCTTGCCTGAACTAGGATAATTTTTATCCGCCGAAAAAAAACAAAATAGCGGACTGGTGATATCCTGCACACCGTCAATTTTTTGGATTTACCGCATAATCGATTACATGTTATTTTGGCGGTATTTCCGTCTTCAATTGCGCACATTGGGTTGGCACATGATGATTCCATAATTTGACTGTTTTTGTTTTTTTTTTAATTGTTTTTTTATTTTTGATCGATTTAATGTTCGATTTAAACTTTTGACACAGTTACTGAATTATTAACTTTAAGTATAACGGCTTTACGTTGCTAATTTCGCTGAATAGCAGTTTAGGCTGTTGAAATTTTTTACAATTATCAACAAACGGGCACATCTATCAACACTTAGTATTTGCTTTTTTTTATTTTTTGTTTTCAATGTTTATTTTTTTTATTTAATTATATTATATTGTCGTTAATTGGGCCAATTTATCGATTTTTTGAATGAAAACAAACTTGAAGAACTCTAAACGAACACGTCCGGTAGGGATGACGGTGAAAGAAGAAGAATTTAAAACTAATCTTCACCGACACTACTCCATCTTTCCACCATCCAACTAACTATCACCCTTCTTCCGAATCAACATAATGCTTTCGCATTTATAGGGGGCATCTCCTAAGCGTTGGTTTAGTCTAAAAAAAAAAAAAAAACACTTTTTGAATCAATCGCCGTACTGAATTGCTTTCAGACAACGAACCTTTTTTTTCAGAAATGAGTTAATAAATGAACATTCCTGAATTATAAATTTTATTATTGCTTAATATTATTTGTTATTACATATCGATGATTTGTATAAAAAAAAAATATTTTGATTGAACTCAAATATTAAGAATGCAAAAAAGAAACATTTATTATTCATTTCTGAACTGAACTCATGTATGAACAAAAATAGTTCATTTTTGAGGCATTTTTACCTACTAAAATGATAAAAAAATTTGTCTTTTTTAGAATTTAATCTTCTATAGCAAGTACTTTTAAGAGACAAAATAAAAAAATCAAAAATTAATAAAAACATTCTGCCCAAACACCATCGCCAAACTCTCACCTTGCGCAAAACCTTCGCTTATGGTTCAGTGGGTAGTAAGGCATAAGTACCTTTATTAACTTTATAAAAAACTATTTGCTATTTTTGTTAAATAAAAACAAATAGATATAAAAACTTAACAAAATTTATTTAATATGAAAAAACCCGGTTTTCGGTTTTCCTGGTTTTTTTCTGCTCGAATAATTCGAAAACCGGTTTTGTAAAAATTGTACTATTCGAAACCGGTTTTTTTATAATGTCGAATAGTTGCATACCCTAATTAAAACCTCACTTAAAAAATAAATAAATAAATAACTGGCCATTTCAGCCCTTGCAAGGACTTTGACATACTTACTTACTTACTTATCTGGCACTTACAACCGTAAGTCGGTTTTGGCCTCGTATAAGAAATTGCGCCAGCCATTTCTGTTCTGCGCTTGCTGGCGCCAGTTGGAAACACCAAGTGTAGTCAGGTTATCCAACACCTGATCCTTCCAAAGAAGATGTGGGCGTCCTCTTCTGCGTTGACCACCACCGGGCACCGAATCGAATATTTTTTCGCTGGAGCGTCGTTTTCCATTCGCTCAACATGACCTAGCCAGCGGAGCCGCTCGATTTTGATACGCTTAACTATGTCGATGTCAGCGTACAGCTCATACAGCTCGTGGTTCCATCGAATTCGGTACTCGCCATTGACGCAGATTGGACCGAAGATCTTACGAAGGATCTTTCTCTCGAAGGCTCCCAAAGTCTTTTCATCAGAACTGCTCAACGTCCAGGTTTGTGCTGCATATAATAGGACGGGCATGATTAGTGACTTATAGAGCGTGAGTTTTGTTCGTCGAGAGAGGGCTCTGCTTCTCAATTGCCTACTCAGCCCAAAGTAACACATGTTGGCAAGAGTTATCCTTCGCTTTATCTCAATACTGACATCGTTGAAAGAGTTTACGCTGGATCCCAGGTAGACGAAGTCCTTAACAACCTCGAAGGAGATGTTGTCAACAGTGACGTGGTTTCCAAGACGCTGGGACTGTTTATTTGTTGACACTAGGTATTTCGTCTTATCTGCGTTCACTACAAGACCCATTCGACTCGACTCTTTCGCTAACCTGGAGAATGCTGCGCTGACTTCGGACTTTGACATAGCTTCTTATGATCAATTGTGTTTAACAAGTACAAGTTTAACGTCGACTCCGAACGGCGATGAACGGAATGTTCTTATTCTCAAGAAGCTTTACATGGCATTTTAATTACTCTCTGAGGTTTGCCATTGTCTGCAGTGAGGTGGCGGCCGTACAGAAAAATTATTTTAATTCAAATAATTTTCTGTCGCTGCTGGGGTTCGAACCCGGGTCTCCGAGTTCGTTGACATAGAGGCCACGCACTTTAACCAACTACGCTACGGACGCCACTAAGCCTCACTTTACACAAATAAAAAAACAGTAAGGTGCATTTTATTATTATTATTTTATTGAGATGCTATGCCCTAAGGCTTTATAGCATTTTAAAAATTCAACAATTTGTTTGATTAACTTAAACACTATACAATTCATTATACATTTAATTATTAATTTAAAGGATTTCAGATATAATATACATAGTAAAAATGATGTAAGGTTGTATATATTCCGGATCAACATCTTGATATTAATAGATCAATTGATTAGATCAGTGCTCACTTATGTGAGGCTGATAACCAAGTTCTATAATGTGTGTAGGAACAGGGATTAGAGCAAAGCTCACATATGCAAGGGTAGACGGACGGGGTCTACCTCCGGCATATGCCAGGCGAGACGGACATGGTCTCGCTCTGGATAATCATGTTTGAATTTAATCAGCTTGGTGTAAAATTCCCAGGTATGATGTGAAGTTGCATATTCCGGATCATATATTTAGAGCATCGATCCCATATGTGAGGCTGATAATCAAATACTATTCTGATGTATGTATGTAGATTCATGTAAACAGGGATTAGAGCAAAGCTCACATATGCAAGGGTAGACGGACGGGGTCTACCTCCAGCATATGCCAGGCGAGACGGACGTGGTCTCGCTCTGGATAATCATGTTTAAAATAAATCAGCTTGATAGTATTGCCAAACAAAGCCAGGAAAATATAAAGTATTCTTGGGAGAGCATAATCCAAATCAACCTCGGTACTGGAGATAATCTAGAATTTTAAGTTTAATTGAGTATATGGATTCATTTAAAGAGATTACATCAGAAACAAAATTAAAGTCACCACAAGCACTTCTCAGCGGTTCATTTTGCAAGTAGTTTGTTCTACAAAAGTTCATGTAAAGTAATTCAAAAGATCTTCTAGGACGAATAGGAATATTAAAATAAATTTTACTTAATAAATATGGACTGTCAACATATCCATGCAGAAGTTTAACAATCCAGCTTACATTAAGCATAGTTCTGCGATTTTTTAAAGTAGGAAGATTTAATAGCTGTAATCGATATTCATAAGGTGGAAGATGAAAGTCAGTTCTGCAGTATAAATTGCTTAAGCAGAACAGAAGAAATTTTTTCTGAACTGATTCAATGTCGTCAATGTAACAACAATATCGTGGACACCATATAGTTGAGGCATATTCTAAGATAGGCCGCACTAGTGAAGTGAACAAAGATTTCGTAATAAGGGGATCATTAAACTCTTTTGCCCATCGTTTGATAAATCCTAGGGTACTATTTGCTCTATTTATTATTTTAGTTATATGAATATGAAAGCGAAGTTTAGGATCCATGGTAACTCCAAGATCATGGAAACTATCTAGAGATTCTAGTGTATAGTCGCAGATTTTGTACGTGCTTCTAAGCCATGGCTTACGCGAGAAGGTCATGTGCTTACATTTTTTCATATTGAGATTCATATGATTTATTTTGCACCAGTTATAAAGATTATTGATGTCAATTTGTAAGAATTTGGCATCATTTTCATTTTTGTAAGAAAGAAATAGTTTGACGTCGTCAGCGTACATCAAGACGTTAGAATGCATTATTATAGTTGGCAAATCATTTATGAAAAGTAGAAAGAGAAGAGGTCCAATGTGACTCCCTTGGGGCACTCCTGAGGTAACCGAGTTTAAATAAAACAGATTGAGTTCTATTACTGAGATACGATTCAATCCACCTCACCAGCTGTATGGGAATCCGATAAGAGATAATTTTAAAATTAAGAGTTTGTGATTTACAACATCAACAGCTTTGCTGAAATCCGTATAGATGACATATGTCTGAAGACCTTTTCCAAAATTCTCTATAGTCTTAGATGTAAATTCAAGTAGGTTAGTGACACTCGATTTTCCAGAAATAAATCCTTGTTGGCATGGAGACAACAAGGATTTGACACTATGTGATAATTGTGATGTTACAATTGCCTCAAAAAGTTTGGGCAAAGTACTTAATTTAGCAATTCCACGATAATTATCAATTAATGACCTGTTACCAGATTTATGCAACGGAATAATAAATGAAGATTTCCAGGCAGCTGGAAAATAACGAGATTTTAAAGAAGAAGTAAAAAGTAAAGTGATAGGGGTTACTAATTCTTCGCAACAGTATTTCAATATGCATGAGGGTATGTTGTCGGGACCGCTCTTAAAGGAAGATTTATGATCTCTTAAGAAGGATAGAACTGTACTAGTATCAACTATTGGGAGACAAATATCACCAGATTGAACATAATGGGGATAGCTGCCATTATTAAAAGAAGATGATGAATAAGTCGACTTAAAAAAATCAGCAAAAAGGTTGCAGATACTATTGTCATTATCGGATTCCACATTATTGTATTTCATAAAAGAAGGATAGGAATCAATTTTGCGTTTTGTGTTAACAAAGCTCCAGAATGATTTTGCATCAGACTTAATGTTTAGTTTAACTTTTGTGAGGTAGATGTTATAGGATTGCTTGCACAACTGTTGGTAACTATATTTAGTCGAAGTATAACGTGCAATATCACATATGTTATGTGTTTTTTGATAATTTTTATAATATTTAGTTTTCAAGTTTCTCAGTTTTCGTAATTCATTGGTATACCACACGGGGCCGGAAATTATAGAGGCTTTTCGTTGAGGAATAGATCTAAGAAAGCAATCCATGAGCGTTGAGTTAAACGCATAGACCGCGGCATCCAGATTCTGTGATGATAAGAATTTTGTATTTAGATTCAGTATAGGTGACCAATTTATATTGGACAAAATATTTTTCAAAGTAACATAATTAGTTTTCTTAAAGTTGAATTCGGTGAGTGGTTGAATAGTTTGGTTCTGCACAGATGGTTTAGGAAAATTTAAACAGATTTCTTTAGTCGGATGGTGAGAATCTTCGGGAGTGACCAAGGGATCAGACCTTGACACTGAAGCAATATTGCTATCATCAAAAAATACCAGATCGAGCAAACGTTTATTCTTGTTCAAGTGACAGTTTAGTTGGAAAAGACCTTGGCTTGAGAGTTCGTTTAAAAAGCAATTGTCAGATGAGCTTTCCGAAGAAGGTAAAAATATTGTAGGGTTTTCGGAACAACAGTTCCAAGAAACGTTGGGCAGGTTAAAGTCACCAGTTATTAATATATGATCATTTGGATGAAGCTGTAGGCAAACTTTACTAATGGCGAGCAAATGTTTGCTATAAACTTCTAAGTTAGAAAATGGTGGGATATATGAGCATGTAATGTAGATACTCAAGGGACCGAACTTTACATGAACACAGCAAAATTCTATGTCTGCAGCTTCTTGTATGTCTATTTCTTGAGAGTAATGTGTTGATTTGACCGCAATCAACACACCTCCACCGTTAGAATAATTGCCAGGAATGGAGTTTCTATCTTTACGATAAATGTTAAATTTGTTGCAAAGAATTTCAGAATTTAAAGTGTTGGGTTTTAGCCAAGTCTCACTGAAAGTAATTATATCATAATGAATGTTGTGACTCATAATGAATAAATTAATCAATTTAGTATTAATGCCACGAACGTTTTGATATAAGATTAGGAACTGATTATTAAAAAAAAAGAAAAAGATTAAAAATGTAAGCCACATTTTCTAAAAGCACTCTCAGGATTTTCCAATAGGGACTTGACAACTTTGAATTAAATTTCTGAACGCACCCTTTATTAATCATTGAACTGTCATTTTTAATTTATTCAGTGAACTCAAAATTTTCATCATGGTAACGAAACGTCTGCAAATTATAACAATTTACTACCGAAATTCGGAGTCGCAACTTTAAGAGCGTTAACTGCAATTTTCGGTAGTAATTCTCGCCCTAGTAGACAGACAATAACAAGTTTAGTGCAACAATTTGAGTCTTCATATTCGTCCTATGATGTTGCCGTGCCAGGGAGACAACGGGTTGGTTGAAGTGTCGAAAATATCGCTGCCGTTCAGGCGTCCGTAGCAAACAATACAAAACAGTTAATTCCACTGTGTTCTCAAGAATTGGACATCGCCCAGACCACTTTATGGCGAATTTTGCTTAAGGATCTTGGTTTACATCCATAAAATATCAAGCTGACTCAAGAATAAAAGCCGATGGACTATTTGAAGCGACGTACGTTCTCCGATTGGGCTCTGGAAAAGATGCACCAAAAAGGTTCTACGGATCAGGCATTTGCGGATGGCTTAATCATTGGACAGCATACCGAAGCTGATAAAGACATTGTGGTTCATCTGGGGAAAAAAGGTCAGTATAGGTAATGGAGATGCAAATTGGGGTTACTATGTACGCTTACTGAAGAAACAAAAATTTTTTCAAAGTCGCTCTCACTTTGCATATTGCTGTGGAAGCGGGCATTAGTTTGCATTAGACATCTGCATGAATACATTTGCTTTGCCTGCTGCAAAGTATACACAACTGCTATGTTCAACATTTCGAATCATATTTTAAGCTAGAGTGCAGTACTTTCATAACAAATAGAAACTGAAGCGAGCACTGTACAACATTCGGCAGGCTCTCAACAGAATGAGTACAGAACTTGCTTATCGTTTGTTCTCTTTGTACAGTTGCTTTTTTGCAGACTACAATGCTATGTATTCGAGATACACACTTACATACCGAGTACATCTGAAATACACCAAGAAATTTTCGAATTTATCTTGTGCTGTGCAGCATTTGTCGCTATTGTTATCGTTCATTCTTTTTGTGCACACATATAGACTTATTTTTTGCTTACTCAAACAAAACGAATAAGAAAATCTTTTTCTAGTCAGAAATTGTACACTCTGAAGCAAACAAGTGTCCTGAGAAGTGATAGATTTTTGATTTTTATATTTTAGTGATATTTAAGTTGTGTTTAATATTTTTCTAATATTTTTCCAAAAGTGCGGCGTCGAGCACTGTAAACGGCCAAAAATAGGTTAAGGCATAAAACAACTTAATTTTAGATATACATAATTTTCAATAACATTAAAATTTGTTTTTATTTATGACTAAAAAACAAAGTTTCAAAACCTTTCCTTAAAACTTTGCATAAACATGCAAGCAAGAGCATACATGCCGCCAACAGCGCAAATTCGTTTGCTTAAACGAGTACATTTCTTTATACTTGGTACGTATTTGTCTAACTCGCTGTGTAACAAGAGATATTTGAATATATTTCATTTCGAATACACATCTGCTTTGAGTAAAGTACTCGAATGTTTTTATTTCATTTTCTCTTTTACTCACTTGTTCTTGGTTGCTTAGAATGATAGAGTGTAAGTATACGTTTATCAAGCAAATGTTTTAAAGAGGCATTTGAATGTATTCATGCAGATGTCTAGTTTGCATATCGCTAATTTCTTCGTATTGTTCGTAGTATTAAATTTCCAATACATTCAAACATATCTATATTTCTTATACATTTTTATTTTACAAACATTATTAATTTTCATTTAAATTACATGAAAATCTACTTGTTGCAGGCATGCATACATTTAAACACACCCACAAAATAACACATTCATGCCATTAAGAGTACATTTATGTAATACTAGCAAATACTCGCTGCTTCGCCGGCGATAAAAATATTAAATATCATTAAAAACTTTAAATCTTAAAATTTAACAGCCGTATTCATATTGAAGTGGGAAGAGTGGAAATAATGGTTTGTGTATTAGATAAATTCAGTGACTTGTTATTTATTAGTCGCAATTTCATCAAGATTTTGATATTTAAAAATCAATAGTTTTTCTAAGCCATCTGCACTGAAATAATTGTCATTTTATTATTTTTTTTTTTTTAATAAATATTTTGAAATCTTTGACAAATTTTCTTGTTAAGAAAAATGTCTACCCAAACATAAAACAAAACAAAGCATACATATTTGTTTTGCATAAATCATAAGTACGCACCATTATAAAACAATTATAAGACCAACGCGTGAAATATGATAAAAATTTAAAAAGAAAAAATTCAAGCAAACAAAATTTAAATCATAAAAATTGAAACAACAGAAATTTTAAATGAAATTTTTGACAATGAAAGCACCGCTCCTGAGTTTTTTTGTTATAAAATTAAATTTCGAGTACATAAAAAAAACCAAAAATAAATAAATAACTGGTCATTGTAGCCATTGAAAGGACTTTGACCTAGCTTCTTATGATCAATTGTGTTGTGCGTGTTATTAAGTTTGTACACAATTGACCGAGAACCGGACCTACATGTTTAACGCCGACTCCGAACGGTGATGAACGGAATGTTCTTATTCTCAATTAGCTTTACATGGCATTTTGATTACTCTCTGAGGTTTGCCATTGTCTGCAGAGAGGTGGCGGCCGCACAGAAAAATCATTTTAATTCAAATAATTTTTTGTCGCTGCTGGGATTCGAACCCGGGTAACCAACTACGCCACGGACGCCACAATTTCGGGTACATTCACAGTACAGTGTACTGCCAATATAGAAGTATTACATATATGATTATTTTAAATAAAATTTATTAACTTTGGGAAATAAGAAAACATATCAAAACAGACTGATGATTTTCTCACTTATACCAGAATTTGTTTTAGAATCAGTTCGTTTTTCACTTATCAAAAAAGCAAGCAAGGAATCTAAAAACATTTTATATATTAGAAATAATTATATGGGTCGTAATCGATTATGGCTGGAATAAAAACGAATCAGTAAACTTTTGCTTGATAGATTCATAGGTTTTGCTATAAATGTATATATTCTTTGGAATACATTCTAAAATGTTAGCAATAGAATTTATTCTATTTACGATTTTTGTTTCTAGAATCCATTTTCATTTTGCCGGTGGGACGCTGACGTCCTACAAATAGTAGTACATTCTTTTCTCGCTTCCATATGAATAGCTACAGAAATCGATTCTTTTATTCACTTTTTAAATGCATTCTTTTAAATAAAAAGTATTCATTTTCGGAAATGAGAAAACAAATCAAAACAGACTGTTGCTTTTCTCACTTATGCCAAAATTTGTTTGGTTGATATATTCGTTGATATATTGGTTGATATAAACTTTTGATTGATATATTCCAATTCATATGTTTTGCTTTAATTTATATATTCTTTGGAATACGTTCTAAAATGTAAGCAAAAGAATCTATTCCATTTACGATTTTTTTTTTTTTAATCAAATCTCATTTTTCCGCTGGGTTGTTGACTTTTATATATGTTGCTCAAAAAGAGTTTGAAAATAGAGCTTTTGTCTCACAGCGATTTTGACATATTGTTCTATCTCATATATTCGTCAACATTAGAGTGCTGATATACTGTTATATGAGCGAGAAAATATATAGAGGAAATTAAATTTAAAAAAAAAAAAAACTCAGGAGCGGTGCTTCCATTGTCAATAATTTTTATTTGAAATTTTTGTTGTTTGAATTTTTTGATTAAAATTTTGTTTGTTTAAATTTAATCATATTTCAGGCGTTCTTATAATTGTTTTATAATGGTGCGTACCTGTGATTTAGGAAAAACAAATATGATTTGTTTTCTTATATGTTTGGGGAAAACGTTTTCATAACAACCGCCCCTGTGACGGGTTGACTTTTTATTTTTTGTGTAGTAATTTTCATATATTCAAATATACTAACACAAACAGCAACATCTTATGTTGTTATGGCTGTCTCTCTTCGATTTCAGAGTTGGAATACAGAAGTATTACATATACATATGTTCTTCCTTATTAGCTTTGGGCACAACCTTTTTTTGAGATGTACAGAGCTTTAATGAGAAAATTTTTTCTCTCTGAGAATAAAAATAAAGAAATTGTATGGTTATTCTCTTTGGATTTTAATTAATTATTTAAACAATGGCTATTAAATTTATATATCCCATGTCCCAACTGGGCACCATAGCTATCCTAGAGAAAAAGAATTTTTGAAACAGCGCCTGCCATTCTCAAGCTTTTCGCAGCCGAACATACGTGAGTCTTCTTTTATATAATAGTATAGATAAGTGATTCTGAAGGCGTTTTATGAAAGAATACTACAAAAAATGGTCAGAGAAAAATAAAAATATATTTGTAAAGTAAATAGTTGCACTGAGATTACTTACTTACTTAATTATCTGGCGCTTACAACCGTAAGTCGGTTATGGCCTCGTATAAGAAATTGCGCCAGCCATTTCTGTTCTGCGCTTGCTGGCGCCAGTTGGGAACACCAAGTGTAGTCAGGTTATCCAACACCTGATCCTTCCAACGAAGATGTGGGCGTCCTCTTCTGCGTTGACCACCACCGGGCACCGAATCGAATATTTTTTTCGCTGGAGCGTCGTTTTCCATTCGCTCAACATGACCTAGCCAGCGGAGCCGCTCGATTTTAATACGCTTAACTATGTCGATGTCAGCGTACAGCTCATACAGCTCGTGGTTCCATCGAATTCGGTACTCGCCATTGACGCAGATTGGACCGAAGATCTTACGAAGGATCTTTCTCTCGAAGGCTCCCAAAGTCTTTTCATCAGAACTGCTCAACGTCCAGGTTTGTGCTGCATATAATAGGACGGGCATGATTAGTGACTTATAGAGCGTGAGTTTTGTTCGTCGAGAGAGGGCTCTACTTCTCAATTGCCTACTCAGCCCAAAGTAACACCTGTTGGCAAGAGTTATCCTTCGCTTTGTCTCAATACTGACATCGTTGAAAGAGTTTACGCTGGATCCCAGGTAGACGAAGTCCTTAACCACCTCGAAGGAGATGTTGTCAACAGTGACGTGGTTTCCAAGACGCTGGGACTGTTTATTTGTTGACACTAGGTATTTCGTCTTATCTGCGTTCACTACAAGACCCATTCGACTCGACTCTTTCGCTAACCTGGAGAATGCTGCGCTGACTTTGCGCGTATTATGGCCAATGATATCGATATCATCAGCATACGCCAGCAGCATAATACTTTTGTAGAATATTTTTTCAAAATATAATTTTGAAGAATCTTCTCCATCATTAAGTTGAAAAAGTCGCACGATAAGGAATCACCTTGTCTGAAACCTCGTTTGGTATCGAATGGAGGAGTGAGGTCCTTTCCAATTTTAACTGTGCTGCTGGTGTTGCTCAGTGTCATTCTGCAAAGGCGGATGAGCTTTGCAGGAATACCAAATTCAGACATGGTGGAATATAGATGATTCCTTATTGGACTGTCGAAGGCGGCTTTGTAATAGACAAAAAGATGGTGTGTGTCGATTTGTTTTTCTAGGGTCTTCTCCAAGATTTGTCGTAGCGAAAATATCTGGTCTATGGTGGATTTACCAGGTCTGAAGCCACACTGATAAGGTCCAATCAGCTGGTTTACGATGGGCTTCAGTCTTTCACATAGTACGCTCGACAAGACCTTATATGCGATATTCAGAAGGCTTATCCCACGGTAGTTGGCGCAAATTGTGGGATCACCTTTCTTGTGGATTGGGCAGAGCACACTGAGGTTCCAATCGTTTGGAATGCATTCTTCCGACTGTTATGTTTAACGTCCGGGGCCTCCGTGCTTTCCGCAAGGAGAAGAGAGACCAGAGACGGGAGAGCGAGTAAAAGATATTTAGTTTAATTTTTTAGTTAACTTTATTTATTTTACAACATAGGCCCGCTGTCTAGGCGAGGCTGCGACCAATGTTGTGTTTTTTAAGTTTTTATAAATATTTTATTTTAACTAAAAGGCCCGCTGTCTAGGCGAGGCTGTGACCTTATTAGTTGGTTTAACTTTTAACTCTTAAAATTCTCTGTCCATTTCTGCGCCGGTCACGGGCTTATAAAGGAAAATCCTCACTTTCCAAAGAGGTTCCTTTCTTCCAGAAACTCCCACAATTCCCATAATTTCCAATAAGTGGAAATTATGTATCGATTCTACCCAATCAAAACATTACATGTCATACATAAATTCTTTGCATTTATCTACATATTACTTCCCCTTTCGCGATACGTGATCACGTACGTCTTACATGTTGCGTAGCTGCAGGCATTGCACTTTGCGAGCAGCGCAGCAACTAGGGTAGGTAAATGATCGCTATTATGCTGACCGTGCAAGCTAATGCCGATGCACCCAAACAGTTCATTGCTTTGTTTTTTGTTGTCGCCGACGTTGTAGTCGGAAACACTTGACAACTAAAAACAAGCAATGGTTTTGTTTATTTTGGTAATTTTAAGCGTGCGCTAAAATTAGGTCAGTTTTTCATGAACGCCAGCAATTCGAGTCACTGCACTTGAATTGGGTCTTGGTCGTTCATGGAAATAATAGTCATAAATTTTGCCAGCAAATGCCGAGGCAATATTTATTGATATTTATGTATGAGTTTTAAAGAGAATCGATTGAAGATTCTGGCTTTGTGTGAGGTCGGGCTGTACAAAGTGTACAGGGTAATGTTGTGCGGGTCACAACATCCCTCTCCCCTTATAAAATAAAATTTTTCTCCTTAAAGAGGTTGAAAAATTTTCTGTCGCGTTACTGACCGGTTGAGCAGAAATGAGCATAGAGTATTTACATTTTTTGTAAAACTTAAATATATGTACATTATTACTTTTCTAATGTGATATAAATAGTTTATGTATTGTAAATGAATATTTTACTATTTTACAGCGTTAAAAATTATGCGTAATATTTAGTAGGTTAAAAGGAAATTGAATTAAAATTTATTATATGAATTTAATAAATAAAAATATTTTATAGAACTTATTATTTTTTTTGTCTCTTTTTTTTTTTTGAATTACATTCTTTATATATACATATATTTTTCTTTTTGTTGAACTTTTTGTTTCGTTTGTTATTAAAATGTTTTAAAGAATTAAAAAAATTTTTTTTTTTTTTTGTGTTTGATTCATATTTGAAAACTTTTGCGATAGAAAGATTTTTATATATATTTTTTTTTTATACATAAAAAATAGCTGAAAGTTCTTTTGAAAGAAGAGAAGAGAAAAAAAAAATTGTCGTAGTTTTATTGCTTAAGATCGTTTGGCAATATTTTTATTTTTCATCTACCAAAATTTGAGGGAGAACGACAAAGCCTGCGTTACACCGCGGAAAATATGTTTTTCCCTAATCTTTAAAAAATGGCTAGTCAGAAACTCCAGCAAGCTAACTAAAAATTTGTAAAAAATTATACTGGGTGTATTGATTTAAGGTTTTTGCTGTGTTTTAATTTATGCTAAATTGTTTTATGTGTGTGTGTTATTTAAATCTGAAAATTGTTTGAGATTGTTATTGTGTATGATTTTAATTTTATTACGAATTTTTATGGCCGTGTTTTCCGGTGATATTATTTTTAGAACTTCATATGAACCTTCCCATAGTGACGAGAATTTATTTTTCCTTGTTTGGTTTTTAATTAAAACCTTTTCACCTACGTTAAACGTTTTCGGTTTCGCACCTTTGTCATAGTATTCCTTAGACTTTTCCTTTTTCTCTTTTAAAGTTTGTCCAGCAATTTTAAATCCATGTTGTAGTCTTGCCTTAAGTTCGTTGGCGTAATTTTCATAATTGTAATTTAAAGAGGGATCCTTTTGTAGGGTGGAAAGAATCTTGGCCGGAAATCCGTAAAGTAATTCGTGAGGGGTGTAGTTTGTACTACTGTGTGGTGTGTTATTGAAAACAAATATCGCATAGGGAATCCAGTCGTCCCAAGTGAGTGGATCATTATTTACATAATGTCGAAGGTATTCCGCTAGCGTGCGGTGGCTTCGCTTAAGTGCTCCATTTGTTTGTGGGTGGTATGGTGTAGTTTGTAGTTTTTTTATCTTTAATAACTTACATACTTCTTTAAACAATTCACTGAGAAAATTAGTGCCTTGATCGGTTAATAGTGAGTCTAGAAATCCGAATCGACAGAGTATTTGTTCTACAAAAGCTCTTGCAACTGTGATTGCTTCTGCATTTTCCAAAGGTATAGCTTCAGTGAATTTTGTAAGATCATCTTGAAAAGTTAAAATATATTTGTTATTTTTGTACGTTACTGGAAGAGGACCGACTATGTCTAATGCTACTCGTTCGAAAGGTGAAGAGCTCGTTGTTGTAATTTTCATTGGTACTTTTGGTGATTTGTTGAGTTTATTCTTTTGACATGATTCGCACTTTTGAATAAAATTTTGTACATCTTTTTTCATTGTAGATCAGTAATAATTTGTTTTTAATCTTTTCAAGGTTCGATTTATACCCTGGTGTCCTCCGAATGGTGACTTATGGTATTGTGCTAGAACTGTTTCGATTTCGTTCGTATTTTCCAAGATTGTTCTATTGTTTATATGTAAATTAATTTCCATGTTAAAAAATATTTCCGTAAGCATTGTCTTGAATTCTTCTTTAAATTGGGAGTTAAATTTGGGAATTGCTATTGCGATGGATTTTTGATCCTGTGTACAATTCTCGTTTTTGATTTTTTGTAGTATTTCTTTTGCCATTTGTCGGTCTTTAGTAGTTCTGAAGGGTAAAGGTAAAGTTGTTACGTATAATTTACAATAATTTTCTAGCGTATATATTTCATTTTCTCCCATGAGAGGTTTGATAAATATTGGGATCTTTTTCTTTATAAGATTTTCTTCTGGTGATTCTGTTAGGGGTAGCAATAATAATTTTATTTTTATTCCTTTATTGGCGTAAATTTGTTCCGTGCTTTCTATTATTTTAAATATTTTTTCATTCCTTATATTTTTGGGCTGTTTTGCTTCTGTTTGAAAACTCTCATTGTTTATTTGCTCGCTTGCCATTTGTCGTGTCATGACTAAAACCTTGTTTTTTATTTCTGTAATATTTTTGTCTTTAGTGATGCGACTAAGTGCGTCAGCATTTGTATTGTTTTTCCCTGTTTTATACTTGATCGTGTATTCATATTCTGATAGAAGGATTCGCCATCTAGCCAATCTTGACATTGGATCTTTTAGCTTCATTAGCCATTCGAGCGGCTTGTGATCAGTGTAGATCGTGAACTTTTTACCATAAATATACGGTCGAAATTGTTTTACGGCGAAGACAATAGCTAGCAATTCTTTTTCCGTGGTGCTATAGCGTGTCTCTGCATCGTTCAATGTTCTACTTGCGAAGCATATTGGCTTGACTTTTCCAATTATACCTTGGGATAAGACTGCGCCAAGTCCTGCATCACTCGCATCTGTTGTGATTATAAATTCTTCACTGAAATTTGGATAGGCTAAAACGGGGGGACTTATTAGTTTATCTTTTAATTTTGTAAATGCTTCATCGCAGAATGCATCCCAACTGAATTTTACATCTTTTTTCAGCAATTTTGTGAGTGGTCTGGCTATACTGGAAAAGTTTTCCATAAATCTTCTATAATATCCCGTGAATTCAAGGAATGATTTAATTCCTTTCGTATTTTTTGGAGTTGGATATGTTTTTACTACTTTAATTTTCTCAGGGTCAGGTTTTATACCGTTTTCAGAAATGATATGTCCTAAATAATTGAGCTCTTGTTTAAGAAAATTACATTTATCGGGTTGGAGTTTGAGATTATGATAACGCAATCGGTCAAATATTTTAATTAATTTTTGGTTGTGGTCTTTTAAGTCGTAGCCGTACACAACAATGTCATCTACATAAACAAAGCATTCAAAGCCTTGTAAGCCCATGAGTACGTTATTCATTAGTCTTTGAAAAGTAGCGGGGGCGTTTTTCAACCCAAATGGCATCCTATTATATTCGTAGTGTCCAAAAGGTGTGCTAAAAGCTGTTTTACATTTGTCAGATTCTTTAACGGGAATCTGGTGAAATCCTTTGGCTAAATCTAATGTGCTAAAATATTTTGCTCTTCCCAACTGGTCAAGTATGTCAGTTATGTTGGGCAAAGGGTATGCGTCCCCAACGGTTAAGTCGTTTAATTTTCTAAAGTCTACTACGACTCTCCAGCGTTTGTGACCTTCGGAGTCTGCCTTCTTTGGAACTTCTTGAGCTTGGTCGAATGACGTCGTCTTCTAGCATTTCATTAACCTGTTTATGAATTTCATTTCTTTGGCTTTCAGGAAGTCTGCATGGCCTAACAAATAAAGGAGGTTTGTTTGCTTCTGTAATAATTTCATGGTCTGCTGTCTCAGTACAAGTAAGGTGGTCTCCCTCAAAATAAAATAAATCGTTGTAGTTTCAACAAATCTCTAAAATTGATTTCTTTTGTTCTTTATTACAATGCGTTAGGTCTATATTTGTTTCTACTTTGTTTAATCTACCCTTCACTAAATCTTTTGTTTTATCTAGTTTGATTTCGTTGAAGTTTTCTATTTTTTTCCACTCATATTGAATTTTATTTAAATTGATTTTTTTGATTTCTTCTGTTGTGTTCATAAAAAGAACTTTTACTTTATTTTTGATTGGGCGTACCAGGGTTTCCGCCAAATATACTCCTGGGTTTATTTGTTTCTTGTGGATCACTGCGTCTTTTGTATAAGCAAAAGGGATCTCGACAAGTTGTTTGCATCGAGGTTGCAAGGTTATGGATTGTAGCCCGTAGACATCAGGTTGAGTTGACTCAATCCTGTTTTTACAAATCCTTTCATTATCCAAAAATAATGCCTTGGTTTCCTCTTTATTTGCCTTCACTTTATTTGTAATGATTTTACTATCACTTTGAGGTGACAATGTGATGGATTGCGGCCCGTAGACATTAGGTTGAGGATTCTCAATATGACTTATGCCATTCGGCGCATACTCCTGATCCTGTTTCCTATTTTCACAATTTCCTTTGTTACCCGTAGGCAACACATTGTTTTCCTTTTCAGTGTTTTTATAATCATTTTGAATTTGTGGTTTTATAATTTTATTTTTACTTACTGCCGCGTTTGAGCAGTCTACTGGTATTTCTAGTTCTTGAAATCAATTTTACGGTTAAAAGTGGTAAGAAAGTCGCTTCCTAAGATTCCGTCGTAGGTTAAGTTAATATTTTTATTTAAAATATGAAAGTTGTGACTCAGTGTTATTATTTGGTCATAAAAAGGGACATTAATCGTTTTTATTTGCTCCCCTAGAGTTTGCATTGCATTGCCTGAAATGGTTGAGACCGTATGTTTACTTTTTTATAAATTGTGCGCTGTGGTTCAGTGCCTTTTAATAGGCTAATTTGTGCGCCCGTGTCTACTAATAATGAAGTTATATTTTTATCTGAAGGTTCTAGTTTAATGCAAAGCACTGGCTCTTCGTATTCTTTGCAAAAAGGTATTTTTATAGAGTAATTTAATTTCGTGCTTGGTGCACATCGGCTTTTACTTGCATCCGGGGAGAAGTGCCGCTGGTTTCTTCCCGAGCTATTCCGTTTCCCGATGAGTTGTTAGTATGATGCGTTTGATTGGGATGGCTGTATACGCCTCTGAAAGGGTTGTAATATGCGTTTGGGTCATCATTTACTCTTCGGTTCTGAAAATTTTCGGCGCTTCGCAGTCGAGATCTACACTCTTGGTACGTGTGATTCGGCCGTTTGCAGTATGTACAGAATATCGATTGTACTTCTTTTTTTATATTTGGCTGTCTGTTTAAATTGTTATTAAAGCGGGTGGAAAAATTATTATTGTTTTTCTGATAGCACGTCTCTTGAGTATGCCCTAATTTCTTACAGTATTGGCATGTAGATTTTAACGTTGAGGTTTGGTATTGCGACGTTTTTTCAAGCCGTACTGAATGTTCTTCAGCATATGCAATGGCTTTCTTCAAGTCTCGCTCATTGTGAGCTTTAAGAATTAATCTTAAATTATGATTCTGCAAACCATCCTCGAATACCTGTAGTTCCAATCGATCATTTTCTTGTTTTAAATAAGCCCTAACTGATTCGTCGCTAGTGCTTGAAAATGTAGCAGAATTTAACGAATGTAATAATTTTCCTACTCGTTCACCAAATTCTTTTATTTTTTCTTGTGATTGTTGCTTTGCAGTTAAAAGTTCATTCTGGGCGGAAGTTCTCGACTTTTCCTCCTTGAACTCCGTCTCCAAATCTCGTACCAAATCAATTCATTTAGTAAAAGATTTGAATTGGATGAGTTCAAAGGCCGAACCCTCCAATCGAGTCTTCACTACCTCTAGAATAAAAGTGTGTTCCGCTTCAGTTTTAGCAGACGAAAACAGAATATTGCCGCAAGCTATAAATTTATTGAGTTCGGCTGGATTGCCGTTAAATACCGGTACGATATTATAAATATCGTTTAAAGTAAATTTCAGATCCATTTCAAGATCGTTATCTTCAATGGTTTCAAGACAAAACGAGTTTTCGAAAAATGGTAGATTAGCAAAGAGCTGAACTACCTCAGCTGCGCGCTGACGAGTACGAATTTTGAAGAAAATGTGTGCAAAACCTTTCAAGTATTACTAAAAATATTGTTTTTTTTTTTTTTTTTTTTTTTTTTTTTATAAATAAATGTCTCTTATAAATTTTCTTCTCTTTTGAATGCTTAATAAGTTGTAAAATTTGAGTGTTGCTAACTCTCTTTTTTTTTTTTTTTTTTAGATTTGGTGGTAAAAATAGTGTAGATAACATAATATAAAAATAATATAATGTTTTTGCTTACTGAAAAAAAAAAATGTGTGTTTTCTTTCTGCTCACTGCTGGATGTTGAAGCCGATGTTGTTGAAACTGATATAGTTGCCGATATTCAGTCGATGATACTGTTGATCAATTGTTTCGTCTTTCTTGTTGAATTTAGTTTGCTGTTGAAGTATTTTGTTACTGATGTTCTTGTTGTTGAAGGCACGGTTGAAGCTGTTCTTGATGTTGTCGATGTTGTTGTTGTTGTTGTTGTTGTTGTTGCCAGGAGGCTCTAGGCCCTAAAGCTGGTTATCCTGCGCTTCTTGATGGGCCAGGAGACTTCACGTCTTAAAGCTGGTTAACCTGGTCTTATTATTATTTTTTTTTTTTTTGCACTGTTCCGATGTTATAGCCTCGGGACGCTTTTTTTTCACTCACTTTTTTTTTTCACTTTTCACTATTAAATTTTCACTGCCGCTGTTTAGCCTTGGCACGCTTTTTCACTTTTAAGCTGTTATATTTTTTTTTTTTTTTAACCCGATGTCGAAGCCTCGGTACGCTTCAAAAATTTTTGTTTTTAAAATTTTATTTGTTAAAGATTTTTTTTTTCTGTTATTAAAGGATGGTTATTCCTTTTTGTTGGTTTAAGGGATGTAGCGTATCCCACCGCTGCCACCAAATGTTATGTTTAACGTCCGTGGCCTCCGTGCTTTCCTCAAGGAGAAGAGAGACCAGAGACGGGAGAGCGAGTAAAAGATATTTAGTTTAATTTTTTAGTTAACTTTATTTATTTTACAGCATAGGCCCGCTGTCTAGGCGAGGCTGCGACCAATGTTGTGTTTTTTTAAGTTTTTATAAATATTTTATTTTAACTAAAAGGCCCGCTGTCTAGGCGAGGCTGCGACCTTATTAGTTGGTTTAACTTTTAACTCTTAAAATTCTCTGTCCATTTCTGCGCCGGTCACGGGCTTATAAAGGAAAATCCTCACTTTCCAAAGAGGTTCCTTTCTTCCAGAAACTCCCACAATTCCCATAATTTCCAATAAGTGGAAATTATGTATCGATTCTACCCAATCAAAACATTACATGTCATACATAAATTCTTTGCATTTATCTACATATTACTTCCCCTTTCGCGATAAGTGATCACGTACGTCTTACATGTTGCGTAGCTGCAGGCATTGCACTTTGCGAGCAGCGCAGCAACTAGGGTAGGTAAATGATCGCTATTATGCTGACCGTGCAAGCTAATGCCGATGCACCCAAACAGTTCATTGCTTTGTTTTTTGTTGTCGCCGACGTTGTAGTCGGAAACACTTGACAACTAAAAACAAGCAATGGTTTTGTTTATTTTAGTAATTTTAAGCGTGCGCTAAAATTAGGTCAGTTTTTCATGAACGCCAGCAATTCGAGTCACTGCACTTGAATTGGGTCTTGGTCGTTCATGGAAATAATAGTCATAAATTTTGCCAGCAAATGCCGAGGCAATATTTATTGATATTTATGTATGAGTTTTAAAGAGAATCGATTGAAGATTCTGGCTTTGTGTGAGGTCGGGCTGTACAAAGTGTACAGGGTAATGTTGTGCGGGTCACAACACGACCATATTCTGCATAGAAGCTCATGAATGCATTTAAATAGAGCTTCGCCTCCATTCTTGAAGAGCTCAGCAGGTAAGCCATCGGCTCCTGCGGCTTTGTTGTTTTTAAGCCGAGCTATAGCTTTCAAGACTTCACTATGGTCGGGCAGCGGAACTTCAACGCTGTCGTCCAAAACTGGGGATTCCGGGATATTATCTCTATTGGCGTTATTGTTGTCGTCGTCGCCATTCAGAAGCCTAGAGAAGTGTTCCCTCCACATCATCAGTGTACTCTGGATATCTGTCACTAGATTCCCATTTTCATCCTTGCAAGAAGAGGCCCCGGTCTTGAAATCATCGGCCAGGCGTCTTATTTTTTCGAAAAATTTTCGGACCTCATTCCTGTCACCATGCATCTCAATTTTCTCGCACTCACGCATTTCCGCTTCCCTTTTCTTTCGCCTGAAAATGCGTCTCTCTTCCCTCCTCTTCTCTTTGTATCGCTCCTTAGCAGCACGCGTGACAACCGACTGCAGGGTGGCTTTGTAGCCGGCGTCTTTTTCTGCAGTGGCGTCGCGACACTCTTGGTCGTGCCACTGGTTTCGGCGAGGGCGGTGATAGCCAATCACCTCTTCGGCAGCCGTACGCATAGAGTGGGAAATATGATTCCACTGCGCGCATATATCGTCGATCGGCGGAGTGCTCTCTTGAAGCAGGAGTGAGAGTCGAGTAGCGAAGTCTCGAAGTTTCTCTGTGCTGTTGCGCGCATTCTTGGTTGCGCACAGGCGTGTACGGATCTTGGCTGCGACAAGATAATGATCCGAGTCTATATTGGCACCACGGATCGTGCGTACATCTAAAACACTAGAAGAGTGCCTTCCGTCAATCAAAACGTGATCAATTTGGTTGCGCGTCTTTTGATCAGGAGACAGCCAAGTTGCTTTATGAATATTGAGATGCTTGAATCTAGTGCTACTAACGACCATGTTTCGCGCTGCGGCAAAGTCAATCAGCCTCATTCCGTTATCGGAGGTATTGTCGTGGAGGCTGAACTTTCCGACTGTTGGACCAAAGATATTTTCTTTTCCCACCTTGGCGTTAAAGTCACCAAGCACGATTTTTATGTCGTGGCGGGGGCTGCGCTCATAGGCCTCTTCAAGGCGCTCGTAGAAGCTGTCTTTGATCTCATCGTCCTTATCTTCTGTCGGAGCGTGCGCACAAATCAGGCTTATGTTGAAAAATCTTACCTTGACACGGATTATGGCAAGTCGTTCGTTCACAGGTGTGAATCGCAGAACATGATGTCGTAGTCGCTTGCCAACCACGAATCCGCATCCAAATTCGTGTTTCTCCGCATGGCCGCTGTAGTAGATATCACAGGATGCTTGCCGTGAGCAACCCTGTCCCTTCCATCGCATTTCTTGGATTGCAGTGATATCAGCTTTGTATCTTTCTAAGATATCTATCAGTTGGATAGAGGCACCATCCCAATTAAGGGTTCGGACGTTCCAGGTGCATATCCGTAAATCATTGTCAGTTTTTCGTTTGCGGTAGTCGTCATCAGATTTGGGGATCATTTTTATCTTTTTTCTTGTCGTTTTCATTGAAATTTGTTTTTACGTGGTGGGCTTCAAACCCAACGCACAACCCTTTAAAGGCAGGGGGAGCCCGCCGCTCAGATTAGCCGTCAAACTAGCGGTTGCCAGTTTGCCGTTTCTAGAGGACACCACGCAGAGATTTGAGTCGACTTGAGACGAGTTCGACATGGATAATGCTGGCCTCAACAGGTTGAGGCAGTCAGACACGTTGCCATGTGAAGATCGCCCCCTTGACCCTCACGCGTTGCCTTGTGAGGATCGTCCTCCTGAGATTATGTTTTTTTTTTTTGAAAATTATCCAAAAAAAAAATGTACAACTCGTTATGTACTTAAATTTACACCCATTTTTTAAACAATAACCTTTAAAGACGCGTTATTTTCTTACAAACAAAAATTTTAAAAAAACTAGAAGTCACTACCTCGGCGTAAGTATTTACTTTACAAATACATATTGCTCTTAAGCTATAAATTTAACTTTATATATATGATGTAATCAAACTCAAAATAATCGCAAAATCCAAAAACAAAGTAAGCAAGGAAGTTTTATTTTTGCCTTTATGAACTTTTGTTTTTTTCCTTTTGGCTCTAAATAGCCTGAAAAAACTATTTAAAATAAGTAAATTTAAATATCAAATATAATTTTAATTTATATTTATATTCAAATAAATAAATTAACTATTTAAATGTATATAATTTATATTTATATAAATCTTTCTAAAAAGTTCAACTACTTCATATTATGCTTTTCTACTTCTAATAAACTACTTCTAATAAAAGCTAATTCAAATTAAACACAAAATCCTACTGGAAGAACAAGCCTATACATATATAAAAGAAAATAAATAATGGTTATGTTTTTATGCGGAAGAATTAAGGAAAAAAAATGGTATGTAATAAATTAATCTGAGGATTTAAATAAACTTAAACATCAGCGCTAATTAATTTATTTTGAATTGTTTTTTTAATATGAATACAGAAATCAATGATCCTCAAATTAATTTATTCGAAATACCGGCTTAAAATGTCGGAACAATGATTTTAATAGCATTGCCAACAATCCAAGCAATTTTATATAGTTCAAAGGCGGCCAGACCTTCGTTATTTTATAAAAGCTGAAATTTTTCTGTGCATGTCTTCTATACAGGTAAAAGCGACCAGCGACTATAGAGTTTGGGTCGGGTTACTTGTGCAGGTAAATTCGTTAAAGTCTAAAGCTCAATTTTTTTTATATTTTCTTCGGGATAGCTTTAGAAATCACATCATCCATTGCCGGACACTTATGACAGTTGCTACCCCCTGCCAGACACCCCTAAATTTTCATAAATTATAATAATACCTTCATTATAGTATAAAAGCTAGGTGCGAGCGCGAGGTAACAATTGCTCAAGCGGGTGCGAGTGAGATATGGCGCCAAGTCGACTACGATCTTTTACTGCGCATTATGTCATTCAGTGATGTATTTAACAATTATGCGTAGGTACAACCAAAGTTTTATAATTGATATTTGTCCAGATTTTTATGAATTAAAAGTTTAATTTTGTGTCGAGTGCTTAGTTGATTGCGGTCTTTTAAGATATCCAATGAAAAAAGAATTTTATAACGTTCATAGCCATGTTATATAAAGAAAAAAATGTAATTGAAATATTATAAAAAAACATTAATATTTGTATAATATAAAAAAAAAAAAACATTTGCAGTCTTAATTTTCTTAAAATGAATGCAGATTTTTGCAAAGTATTTTCAATTTGTAAGTTTTTAAATATAGTATTATTATATTGCTTGTAAATAATTGGGCGCCATTATTTTTTGATATTTAAATTTAATACCTTTGTAGAATTTTTTTCCCATTTTTTTCTTCTAGATGGTTTGCAGTAAAAACAAAATTCACTTCAATAGAATTTTCATCAAAAATTTCTCCAAATACATCGGTGTACACTACATGCAAATCTATTAATAAATTACCGCCCTTTCTTAATTACGTCTTCCTCGATGATGCCAATTATATCATTAAAAGCTAGTTGGTGATTTTCCCGATGAAAATGCCAATCACTTTTACTGAATGGTTTTTTAGAAGAGGATATTTTTTATTGAAACTAATTCTACATTCTGTATGATAAGATATTTTTGGACCAGAAATTTTTTTCAATTTATTTAATAATTCTGCATACTCCTCTTGACCTCGATGTTTGGTAGTAAAGGGTGTTTTTTTTAGAGGTATAGAACTTCGAATTGAAATAAAACACAAGAAAATCGTTTTAATGTCCATCAAATTGGCTTTATTGGAAGGATAATTTTATGCCATTAATGTTTAAATATGATTTTGGGCATGTGGCCGCCGCGGCTGGCTCGAATAAAGCCAATTCTACAGGTCCAATTTTCAACCACTTTTTCGAGCATATGGGGCCGTATGTCGGCAATAACGCCACGAATGTTGGCCTCCAAGTCCCCTAACGTTTCTGGTTTGTTGGCGTAGACGAGCGACTTCACATATCTCCAAAGAAAATAATCCAATGGTGTCAAATCACACGATCTTGGTGGCCAATTGACAGGTCCATTCCGCGAAATTATGCGCTCATCGAATGTTTCCTTCAATAAATCGATTCCACATTCATGCCATCCAATTCGGGAACAAAAAAGTCGGTTATCATGGCTCTATACCGGTCTCCATTAACGGTAACTGACTAAATATTCTAAATATTTATTTATTTCATCTAACAGAGATCAACTCTTACAGACTACTTAATAAATTTTTCATAGATACATGGTATGTTGATACCAAATTTGGTAGCACTGCCAATAAATATATTGTCAATCAAAATAATCCGTCAAAATATTAATAATTTTAACGTCTATTTGAATTTGTTGTTTATTCGAATTTTTGATAATTTATAAAAAAGAAAGACGAATTTAAAAAAAGTCATTTGTGGTCTCCTGGAGCCAAGAAGCTCCTTTTAAATGTGTGGATGGGAACGTGAATGCGTGGTGTCCACAAGAATGGATGAGGACATTGCGATAAAACTCTGGCTGCAAAGACCAGAAGCATCAACTGCAGTCTTTTTGAGTTGAAGATATTTATTTGCAGGTTCTTTATGCATTCTTTTAATGACCGGCGTTGTCTTTCGTGTATTTTCTGCTGCGTATTTCATTCAGCTTCATCATACGTCCCGTTTTATGTTGATATATTACAAAGATATCAATAAACGATACAATGTTTTTGTAAACAATTAAAAAGTAAAGAAATAAACGATACAATATTTTTGTAAACAATGAAAAAGTAAACAAATAAACGTCAAACAAAATTATTTCAATTCAGTATGAACACTGTGACTACCCAAAACCAGCAGTCAATTTTGGGTGCACACGTTTTCCATCATCAAAGCAGAAACTGAATTATTTTGGATTAAATTACACGGTGTTACAAAATGAAAATAAATCAAAAAACTTGCCTTGAGACATAGAAGAGGTGGTAGGCCTGGTTGAACATAAGATAACTGCATACTTAGTTTTTTGAATATACCCTCAAAATCGGGATTTGTGGTCAAAAAACCGATTTTAGGTAGGTGCATGTATAGTTTGTTATGTAACTCCGTTATATCTAGCTCAATTTTAAAAATTTAAACATTGATAAAAAGAAGAAAAATATGCCTTTAATTTAATATACACACCGTTTTTTTACAAAAAGTATTGACAAAGTTACAGGTAAAATCATTTGAAATTTTCTCATTTTTTTTTAATTTTTTCAACTTCAACAACGTTTTGTTGACAAATTTTGCTTTGTGGCACTATAAGTTTTAGCAGGATTCTAAAAGCCTGTTAAATTTTGCGTTCAACAAGCTATCATTTACTTCAATTGGCTGAAATACAAAAGCACTATCGAATTTTTAGTATTCGTAATAAAATACAAAAAAAAAATTTTTTTTTTTTCTAAAAATGTTTTTTTTGACCTTTTTCGTTTATATATATTATCATAAAGCTGGTGTATTTCCCGGATGTGACGGAACTGTTTGCAGTTTTCAACCACAAACACGCTCCGAATGAATGGCGTTTGTTTATTGAGGGATCTTGCAAGAGTATGATTTATTTAAAAACTTTTTGTGTGTGTTAAATTCCGCTATATGTATGTAGGTTTGAAAGTTGTGCTATTACACAACAAAAATGAGTTGCCATCGGTTCCTTTAGCTTATGCAACGAACATGAAAGAAACATATTAGACAATGGAAAAAATACTTCGTTTTATAAATTACAACACGCTTAAATAGCAAATAGTCGCCGACTTAAAGGCTCTAACAATACTGTTTGGAATGCAAGGTGGATATACCAAGTATCCTATCATTATTTGCGAATGGGATAGTCGTGCGACTAATAAATATAAGCAAAAGGAGCAGCCACTGCGTGCTTCATTTCAAGTTGGCAAAAAAAAATGTTTTGAATACTCCACTGGTGCGACCTGAAAATGTAATCCTACCGCGGCCTCGGTAGTCGAGTTGGTAGCGTGCTCGACTGCCACCCCAGAGGTCCCGGGTTCGATTCCCGGCCAGGTCATGGTCCTTCGCTTTTAACTTTTCTTAATTTTCTATCCTCATTTCTATTTAACTGAAATTAAAAATCAATCAATATTTACGACATGAAGTTGTAGTTGATGGTAGAGAAGTTTGTGGATGAGATTGACTTATAACTTGAATTGACTGAGGTAAAGGCATAACACTTGCGTCTGATTCAAATTCATATGTTTCTTTGGCTTTCCACCACGCTTAGAACATCCTACACGTGTTTCACTTGATTGCCCTTTCCTTCCCACTAATCTATCACCCCATTTTCGAACCTTTCGAAAATGCCCTTTTCTTCCCACTAATCTATCACCCCATTTTCGAACCAAGGCAGACTGGACTGAATAGGTATTCCACCTGAAATCCTTGGTTCAAAGCAAAAAAAAAAAAAAATCTGATTGCAGCGTTTCCTAGGTTAAGTGAGGCCAAAATCAAAGAAAGTATCCTGCATGTTCAAATCTTTTATAAAAGTTATTTACTCATTTCGGTTATTCTATGGTTTATTTGTTCCACAAATTCGGAAAACTTTCTTGGACAATGATTTCGTTGCTAAATTAAGTCCAGTTGAAAAAAAGAGCTTGGAATAATTTTATTTCGTTATGCATTTATTTCCTCGGCAACAAGAAGACTCGAAATTACTTAGATATTGTAAATGAATTTTTAAGTGCCTACGAAGAAATGGGTTGCAATATGTCAATCAAAATACATTTTTGCACTCCCATATAAACTTTTTCCCGAATAGCCTTGGGCGAACAAGGAGAAGTTTAGTGACGAACAAGGAGAAAGGTTCCACCAGGAGATGAAAGCTATAGAAACCGGCTTTCAGGGAAAAAATTCCATAAACATGCTGGCAGACTACTGCTGGTCCCTAAAACGTGAAATCGATTATAATATATATAAACGAAAAAGGTCAAAAAAACATTTTTAGAAAAAAAAATTTTTTTTGTATTTTATTACGAATACTAAAAATTCGATAGTGCTTTTGTATTTCAGCCAATTGAAGTAAATGATAGCTTGTTGAACGCAAAATTTAACAGGCTTTTAGAATCCTGCTAAAACTTATAGTGCCACAAAGCAAAATTTGTCAACAAAACGTTGTTGAAGTTGAAAAAATTAAAAAAAAATGAGAAAATTTCAAATGATTTTACCTGTAACTTTGTCAATACTTTTTGTAAAAAAACGGTGTGTATATTAAATTAAAGGCATATTTTTCTTCTTTTTATCAATGTTTAAATTTTTAAAATTGAGCTAGATATAACGGAGTTACATAACAAACTATACATGCACCTACCTAAAATCGGTTTTTTGACCACAAATCCCGATTTTGAGGGTATATTCAAAAAACCAAGTATGCAGTTATCTTATGTTCAACCAGACCTACAACCTCTACTATGTCTAAGGCCGAGTTTATTTTCAGTGTTACACCGTGTTATTTATTATTATTACAATACTTGCCTTTAAATTATTTTTATTCTAATAGTTAATTGAATTACTGAATTATTAAACTATGTTAAATTAATTAAATTAGATATAGAATGTAACTAAGCACCCTGTGCCAACATAAACTCATAGTATAAGGTATATATATTTTGTTGGTGTGAGCAGCGGTCAATGCGGCAAAAGAACAGCAAAGCTTATCATACGATTTCAACATAACATTGACCATCAGCCAGAGATAGAGAGAAACACGCATTGAAAACCAGTATTCCCCCTACCAGCGATCTAGCCCTTACACAAACAGTGCGACGCGAGACACAAGCAAAAACAATTACAACGAGAAACAAGAGAGGCACAAGAAAATGCTAGAAGTACAAAGTAAATACAAATACAACTCGAATTACAAGCAAGCATAGCTTAACGAGAGACACATGAAAATACAAATACAACTCGAGTTACCAGCAAGCATAGCTTAACGAGAGACACATGAAAATACAAATACAGCTCAAGCCTCGAGGTACCAGCAAGCATAGTCTAACAAGAGGTACAATTAGAGCAGTGAGTGGATTGCAAAATCAGTAGCTGACGGACCATCGAAGAAGGAAGTTATTAGAAGAACGAGTTGCTGACGGACCACCAACAGAAGAGGAGTTGAATAGAAGAGCAGTAGCTGACGGACCATCAAAGAAGGAGGTTAATTCCAAGCAAGTAGCTGAGGACTATCAACGGAAGAGGTCGCGGCAAATACGGAGGATCAAGAAGGATTGACAGCGGAGGCTGAGGACGGATACAAGGTATATATTTTGCTGTGGGAATAGTGGTAGGGTATTTGCTAAGGCGCACCGTCAGGTCCCGCGGGTGGTCAAGTAGATAGGAAGCGCACCGTCAGGTCGCTTGATTGAGTCTAAGAGCTAGCGTATTTGCTAAGGCGCACCGTCAGGTCACATGGGTGGTAAAGTACAGGCCAGGAAGCGCACCGACAGGTCACAGTGTTTAAGCTAAATAGCTAGTAGTATATTTGCTAAGGCGCACCGTCAGGTTGCACGGGTGCACAAGTGAAGGTTAGGAAGCGCACCGTCAGTTCGCTTGATCGTGGGCGTGACTTTACAGAATTATATTAAGAGCACCGTCAGGTCGCACGAGAGGGAAAAGACATCTAGAAGGCGCATCGTCAGATCGCCCCAACAAGACTAGAGTTTGATGGTCAGGGCGTAAGTGGGTAGTCAAGGAATAGCATAGCAACCGGACTAGCACCACGGACATCAGCCAAAGCGATAACTCCTAATTCGCGAAACGCACAGCCGATTTCGACCAACAATATATCTCTCGCCGCACCAACACCACATCGCTCGCCACACAAACTTACTTTGATCACATTTGTAAGATAAGGAAAACTAAATATTTTCTAAATAAATTATATTTTAACAAAAATATCCCAAACTATAAATTTTTGTGATGAGTCCTGGACAGCTTCGTTACAACACTCACAATTTCGACCGAAATCATCTCACAAATTTAAGCAATTTCGGGCCAGTGGGAATGTACTATTAGAAACATTGAATAAGAAATTCGAACGTATTGAGACTGATGCAGTATCGGCCGACCTACTTGTTAATGGGATACCTGGACTCAGGCCCTTGCAATTTCACGCCAGCGCTATAGTATTAATAGTCTTCCACCCATAGTTATGTCAGGTGTAGATGTCTCGTTTGTCGATTGTGTCAAAAGCCTTGGATATAAAATAAACAATAACCTTAGTTGTGCAGATCACGTTAACTTCACTGTCTCCAAAATGTATTCCGTACTTCGAAAACTATGGCATACGAGTGACTTCATTCCGCAGGAAACGAAATTAAAGCTCGTTTGCGCTCTTATAACTCCCCATATCACGTATGGTGAACTTGTTTACGGTAACCTTGATACTGTTTCGCAGAAAAAGCTGCAATAAGCAATAAATAACTGTTACTAAAGATACGTATTTAATAGGAAAAAATTTGATCGAATATCCGAGTTTTCTCGAAGAATTCTAGGGTTAAATCTCAAAAATCATCTTAATATTCGCAATCTCCTCTTCTTGCACAAACTTACTTACACGCGTTGTCCCGAATATCTATTTAGAAATCTTCGCTTTGCTCTGTCTAGTCAAACACTCAAGCTTATAGTATCCAAATTTAAATCTCTTACAACATCCAGAACGTTTTTTGTTAACCTTGTAAAATTGTGGAATATGCTACCAATGTATATTAAAGCCAAAATATATAAGGTGTACTTCAAAAGGGCAGTATGTAATTTACTTAATTATCTTAAATGTTTAATTACTAGTTTATATCTTTAATGTTTTGCTTTATATACAATTTAATTTTAGCAGAAAACAATTCTGATTTTTAATTTCCTTAAAATTTTTTTAATTTATTTTAAAATAAACCTTTTTCTTTATTTAATAATATCATTATTGCAAAATTGATGTTCTTAAAGAGACCTGTAGTCTCAATGCACAATTGTATTCACAAATAAATAAATATTAAAAACATATTAAATATTAAATAGTTCCAAAACCATTTTGTTTAAGGATCCAAGCATACGTGACTTTTATTTTATGCTGAGTATGAACCGAAATCATGTACTTTGAGAATCGGAACTATAATTATTTTCAATATATTTCAAAACTTCAATTTCTCATGTTCAGGTGTAGATTTATACACCATGCACGTTGCAGCAAGATACTCCTATATTTTGTTTCTATTATATTGTTTTTTTCTGAGAACAATACCTCTTCACATAATGCTGAAGCTGGAACATCGTGTAAACGGCGTAATATAAGCCTTACAGACCAAGAAAAAAAGCGAGGCAGATGCTTCTTTTGCGTTGAAAAAAAAACTAGAAGGCAAAATACAATCATAAGTTGGCCTGCTGTCTCTACCAAAAACTAATTGGAAGGCATATCACAGTCAAAATCTGTGCAAGGAATACATTTTAAACAAATAAATGTTTTTATTTATAATTCATATATGTACCTTAACATTTAATAAAATATTTTTTTTCATTTAAAAGTATATGTTCTTAATAAATTCCACACAAGGTATATGGGTGTAGAAATCTACACCACTACGTAGAATTCTGATTTTTTTTCTCAACGTAGGACTACGGTTAAGGTTATGTTTTTTTCTGATTTTCAAAACAGTTTGACATTTTTTCAACGTTCCTCCGAAAACAATATTATTTTACCATCACTTATATTACAAACAAAACAAATTAATGTATCTACCATGATAACACTTTTTACTAAAATTAAACTTTTATTTCATAAAAAACTGCACAAATATCAATTATAAAATTTTGGTTGTACCTACGCATAATTGTTTAATACATCACTAAATGACAGATAATGCGCAGTAAAGAATCGTAGTCGACTTAGCACCCTATCTCACTCGCATCCGTTTGAGCAGTTGTTACCTCGCGCTCGCACCTACAGCGGACTTTTAATGTGTCTGGCAAGATGTAAAAATCATTAAAACTGTCCGGCTATTGAGGTAACCTTTTTTTATAGGTCCCCAAGTAACATATATAAGCCTTAGATTTTATACTATAACGAAAGTATAATTATAATTTATTAAAATTTAGGCTTGTCTGGCAGGGGGTGGCAACTGTCACAAGTGCCCGGCAATGGATGACGAGATTTCTAAAGTTATTTCGAAGAAGATATAAAAAAATTGAGCTTTATACTTTCACGCATTTAAGGTGCCATCCCTGCAATACATGCCTTACTGAAACTCGACCACAATCACAACATTACCAGCAAAAACTAATACATTCTCAGTTATTTCACGTTTGTCAGTTCTGTTAGAACGAGACAACAGTATTAACATTAAAATGAATGTGTTGTGTCAAAGCTAGCGCCAAATGTAAGTTGCAAAAACTGTTTTTTTATTTATTTATTTATTTATTCAGTCTACGGATATAATAATCTTACAGACTAATACATTTAATTAAATACAGTGAATAAGTTTAATCTAAATCTTGACTCATTTACATCGAAATTAATTAACTGAGAAAGACTATTGCACAAATCTATGCACCTAGCAATTGGTTCATTGGAAGCGTAACTTGTCCTATGAAAGGAGTCAATGATTAATCTATTATTTCTTAAAACTCTAGGTGGGTTGTAAAAACGAAACAAACTTGATAGTTCAGTACACACTATTTTACCAGTGACAATATTATAAGCGAACATTAAAGAAAAAACCTTACGCCTATCCTGAAGGGTAGTAAGACCAAGAAATTTACGTCTAGCAATATATGAAGGGAGGCCATCCGGCCAAGACATTTTACTTAGGGCATATTTAGTGAAACGTTTCTGAACACTCTCAATTTTATTAGAATGAACCTCAAAATATGGATTCCAAATCAGGCAGCAGTAATCTAAGTGACTTCTAACTAAAGCTACATACAGAGCCTTTACCGTCAAAGGATCTTTGAAGTCCTGTGTATTCCTTTTAATAAAACCAAGCATTGAGTATGCTTTAGCTACGATGAGGTCAATATGACTGGTAAATTTAAGTTTAGAGTCAAATATCACACCCAAGTCTTTGACTTCGTTTCTACGCTTAATATGACAATTATTTACTGAATAATCGAACATAATTTGGTCCGAGTGTTTAGTAAATGACACTACACTACATTTATTAATATTTAATAAAAGTTTGTTTGAAACACACCAATTGTTTAAAATGTCTAGATCATACTGCAGGTTATGACAGTCTGAAAGCTTAGAGATTTTTAAAAATAATTTAACATCATCCGCAAACATAAGACACTTTGAGTGTTGAAAGTGCTGCGGTAAATCATTGATAAAAATTAGAAATAGAAGCGGTCCACAATGAGTTCCTTGGGGTATACCGGAAGAAGCATCAATCAAAATATCGGATTTTAAAGAGCCTATTTTTACAAATAGTTTTCTGTTAGTTAAGAAACTTTTAAAGAATTTAACAAGATGGTCAGACACTCCAAACTGTTTCAACTTATTTAAAAGAATGAGGTGGTCTACTTTATCGAAAGCTTTTGAAAAGTCAGTATAGATAACATCTAACTGGCTATGCTGCTCGAAGCTGTTGATTATCTGATTCGTGATTAACGCTAAATTAGTACATGTTGACTTTCCTGGTAGGAACCCATGTTGTAATGCACTTATGTGGTTATAAATACAAGATAAAAGCTTAGTTTTAATGATGTCATCGAAAAGCTTAGCAAATATACCTTGTTTGACAATCGCTCTGTAATTGACTACATTACATCGATCGCCTGATTTGAAAATCGGAGTTATCGAGCAAGTTTTCCAACATTCTAAAAATGTGCATTCATTTAAACATGCGTTGAAGAGCATTACAAGCGGTGCAGTTATATTAACCAAGCAAAGTTTAAACAACATGGGTGGAAAGCCGTCATGATCAGATTTATAACTTGGTTTTAAGTTCGAGATGGCATTTAACACATCTTCATCCTTGACTAAAAAATTTTGCAATGGACTAGAATTTGGACGACCAGACACGAGACTCTGAGTATTATTATGTTTTTCATAAACACTTAGAAAATATTTCGCAAATAGATTACAAGAATCCAGAGTATTATAAGACCTTTCATCTAAGTATTCTAAGCTTGAAGGAAATCCATTCGTCTTCCGTTTCATATTTACAAAGTCCCAAAAAGCAGAGGGATTAGATTTAAGTTTATGTTCGATGTTATACATATACTGTTTGAATAAAAAGCTGTGGAGAAAATCAAGTTCCTTTCGAATGCGAACAAAATACAAACGATCTGCTTCACTATTAGTTTGCTTAAATTTTTTCAAAGCTTTATTTTTCCTATTTTTTAGATTTAATAACCTGGCATTAAACCATGGAGGCTTACTATTGGAACTGCTGCGTTTTAAAGGAACAAAATTAGAAATTAAAAAATTTAATTTTTCGCATATAAAACTATAAATATCTCTTGGATCGGATAAAGCATTTAGGACTGACCAGTCGACGGATTCTAGATATTCATTAATTGAAACAAAGTTACCTTTTGAAAAGTCGCGATAGAAATTGTCATAGGCAGGATCAATATCAAAATTATAAAATTCAAATGATATGTGCAACGCTTTATGATGAACTGTATTTGACGAAATAGGCAGCAAATTCAGGTCACAATTGGCTTTTATGTCACAAGTGGTAAAAACAAGGTCAAGTATGCGATTAATGTCGTTCTTGACGAAGTTTATTTGTTCAAACCCATTCGATAGCAAGGAAGATATTACAAAAGAATCTATTTCAGATTTAACATTCAATGGCACAAGCTTTTTTCCTTCCAAAGACCATAAAATATTACACATGTTAAAATCACCTAATAACATAACCTGTTGATTAGAGTTTAAATTATTCACAACAAAATTAATATTATCTATGTGCTTTTGGTATATACTCAATTCACTATTTGGTGGAATATACGATAACAAAAAAAAGATAGATTTAGACCCCTCAAAATTAACTTTAACACAAATTTGCTCTACATTACCATCGATTACTGGCAAAGGTATTAATTTACTATTTAAAAAAGCCTTAATAGCTAGAAGTACTCCTCCCCCCCTTACACGTCCTGTAGAAATTGGACATCGATCGCATCGGTGGACAGTGTAGTGTTCATCAAAAAATTCTGCATTTTTTATATCGCTGTGCAGCCAAGTTTCAGTTATGGCCACAAAATCGTATTCCTGCAGAGACAATGATCTCAGGAACTGCGAGGATTTCGTTCGAATACCACTCGCATTTTGATAATAAAGCGAGTATTTAGTCATCTGGGTTGCGTTACTAACATTCCGAAGAGCTGCTGAAGAGCTATGGTGAGCTGGTAAGAGAGTAGATGTAAGCACCTGCAAAGCAGGCTGATGTGCAACGCTTTGAGTTTGCAAAGAATGTTGTGAGGAACTCAGTGCTAACGAGATTACACGTTCCCCCCTTCCGTCTATAAAAAAGATGAAGTGAACGGCCGAACATGTACATTAGCAGGCCACAACTCCGAGTTATAGACTTTCTCATAGTCGCTACTTGCTATTCCCACTTTAAAGCTTACTCTTCTTAATGTTGCTTCATCCACACCTCTTTTAATAAGGCGAAAGCATTTAATATCACTCTTGAGTATATTAGTATGTGAAGCAATATAATCGCTCACGCTATCAGCAGTGACCGATGGCTTGAACGAAGAGAGATGCAGATATTTTAAGGGAACAGACACGTCGAGCTCACAATTTGAATTATTACCAACAATA
This sequence comes from Pherbina coryleti, assembly GCA_943735915.1. Classification (NCBI taxonomy): domain Eukaryota; kingdom Metazoa; phylum Arthropoda; class Insecta; order Diptera; family Sciomyzidae; genus Pherbina; species Pherbina coryleti. The sequence goes on from OX030948.1 coordinate 87,358,463, forward strand.
ACATTAACTATATCGCTCTCTTTGTTTTTTATTTCCTTTCTACTGCGCATCGTAATCCACCCAGTAGTTGAAGGCGCTGACCTCGGAGCAGTTGAAACATCATTTACATCGACCACGACATCTTCAACAGCAGCAGCAGCGGCAGCAGCATAAGAGAGCGCGCTGCGCGAAACAGCAGATGGGGACACATCAATAGTGGCAGCAGACAAAAACGGCGGAGATTGAACAGCAGCAGCAATAGTGGGAGCATTGATGGGGGAGTCTAATGAACATGATTTCTCAAAACTGGTTTTTGACGACGATGCTGGAACGTTGAGCCAAGCAGATTCGGAAGCAATAGAAGCATTTTTGTCTGTTTTGTTTTTATTTGTTGGGCCTATAACAGCTGATTTATTTTTAGGCTTAGCAATATTTTTTTGGCTGGCAGTATCTACTAAGAGATTAGATTTAATATGGAAAGCAACAAAGACTGTGGCGCGCAGCTCTTTAACCTCGGTAGTGAGAGACGAAACAGCGGAGGTAGCTTCGTTTTCGACTAGTTTCTGTTTGATGAATTTAAGTTCACCCTGCAGGTTGTCGATTTTATCCATTAGAAGCACTCTTTCCTCTTGCAATGAATTTATAATTGCGAAAGCGCGACAGCTCTCTGATCTTAGGATAACGAGCTCATTAAGCACTGTTAGCAAATTCACTTTTCGTATGTTGTCATTATCGCATATTATTTCACTTTCATTACGTTGAGTTTTAGCGTTAATTTGCTCTTGTTGTGACGTTTTGATTAGATTTGGCTGTATTTGATTTTGTTGGTATAGCTGTAGGTGATTTTCCTGAGATTGGCTTTGCTGTAGTTGAGTTTGCTGTAGTTCTTTTTGCTGTGGTTGATTTTGCTGTAGTTGATTTTGCTGTGGTAGATGGCCTTGTTGTTGTTGCTGTTGATGTTGTTGTTGCTGTTGTTGTTGCTGTTCATGTTGCTTTGGCGGGATTGCTTGAGCTTCGAGCGAACTGTTTACAGAGGTGTTGATGTTAAGCTTTCCTGCATCACCGATCAAGTCAGCTGACCGAGGGGGCGATCGGAAAGAGTTACGGCGCCTAGTTGAGCATACCTTACAATTATATGGAGTGCCAGAAACTTGCATATAGTCCACATCAGCTGGCAAGACATTAACGCAGGGCAAATGAAACAAATCATTGCATTTCGCACATAGCACTTTTGGCTGACCGCGCTCCACCTTTTGGCCACAAACACAGGGCATGATGGTTATAAAAAGCTGGCACAAGTAGATATGTTGTGACCAAGCTTAGCAAAACGGTTGCTACCGCGCAAATGTTTATACTTTCGCACACGTTTGTTTAATGACAAAAATTTTCGTAAATTAATTAAAGATAATAAACGACCGCTCTAAACGACATCTAGACGAAGACTTGATGAGACGCCCACGTTGGGCGCCAAAAATGTTACGCGCAAAATCTCTCGCTTGTCGAAATCGAGTTTGGCTAACTTAGTGGATAAGGCCGTGGGTATATTTGTTGTTGTTATTTTTGGGCGCCACGCGATGCACCCAATTCCGACCGGTTTCAGTTATCGCGATCCCTGGAAACCGTAGCGATTTTTATTGAAAATTCAAATTTTAAATATACAAAATCTATGAATTTTATTACAAATTAACTCCTTAACTACAAATTACCTCTTCAGAGTAAATTGGTAGATTTTGGTTCAAATTTACAAAAACATTCAATTTAATTCATAATTGGACATATAGCTCCTAACCCTATTACTCCTCACGTAAACAATCGATTGCTGACCAAGGATCACAAATTCAAAATAAAATATATGTATGAAAATCCAAAAGAAACTTATGCACTAATGTTTGAAATCCTTAGTTGCACAAAGTAAAATAAAATATTTGAATAACATTATAATAAACCGCCGAAAAATAAAATTGTATGTGTGTAACCAATACACCATTAATTCAATAGAGTTCTGTTAAAAATGATAATTTTAAATACTCGTAATAATGTTATATATCTTTATACTATTAGTATTTTTATACTAATAAATGATATTCTTAAAAAAATATGTATATAAAAAAAATTAGTTATAAGGTAAATTAGTAAATAGTTAAAATTGCGTCATGGCGGAAATCTGACATCGCAATTAATAAATTATTAATAAAAAAATATGATTTTTATTTGTTTTGATTAAAAAAATAACTAAAACAAAAAAATATGTATCCTCGATCGGGATTCAATCCCGGGACTCTCGCGTAATATGCCGATGTCTTAACCACTGGTCTACCGCGACTCTTGCTAAACGTTGGGCCAAAGCTGCATTTAAGCTGTGCGGTTGTATACGTGTGCTCACGATACGTAACAACGATATAGCCACGCGGAAAAGCACAAATTTAATAGTTTCCACTTAATGGGAAAACCTCAGGACGTAGTTATGTATCTATAAAGAAAATTTAGACGTTATAGACAGTTTTTTTCTTTATCTATGTCCTGGGGTTTTCTCTTAGACTTCCTACCTTGCACTTGGACTCTCCAATATACATAAGATGACTGCGTTTTCCTCTATAAATACGATTCCAATACTTTTATTCCTAAATGAAACTGCAATAAACTCCTTATTAATTTATTATAATTTATTTATAGATTTTTGAATTCACCTTTATAAACAGTTTCCACTAAAAAGAATCTAAAAATAACTCCAAATTGTTTCAAACTCTGCACCAATTAAATTCCTCAGCTTAGCTTACTACACTCGACCTTTCTCAGCTCTATTCCACGACTCAATCATTTTGATCGTCATCATTGGTATCATATAAGCTTCTCGTATGATCGCGCTGTTAACTGTACCGCTGAATAGCCCAACTATCGACTCTTATTACCCTTATATTCTTCTTGTTTTTATTTTTAATTCCTTACTTTCAATGTTAGCTTAAGAAAAAAAAAGAAAAAAACGAAAAGAAAATTTTCATCCGTTTGGGGAGTCGATCCTGCTACCTTTCGATTACTAGGCCAACACACTACCGTCGCGCTATCGCTCAATGTCATCAAATTCCGTCTGCGAGGCTTTTTTTTTTTCGGTCGCGTCGTTTTCTCGCCTGCTTGTAAGCAAACTCCCACGCGCACTTGTATGCAACTTGACCGCAATCTATTTATAGACCAAAATAGATATAAATAAACAGGCGGTAGTGATGAAAACTTCTCCCAAACGAAAATAATAGTTTTTAATATTTATTATTTATTATTTAATTTTATTGTTTTATATATTTTTAAGTTTTTATTGAAAAATTCAAACCGTAACACTCCCCCCTACCTTTAAGAAGTTTTCATTCACTACGCCCATAATAATTCTTTAAATCCTTGCTGTGCCATATTCCGGCCTCCTTCTGAGCAAGGGTCTCTAGACTATAAGTCCACGGTGACAGCCTTTTCTTAACCCTAAAAGGACCAATAAAAGTGGGTGCTAACTTGGCACTAAAATATTTGGTTGCATCCGATAGTACGTAGTTTCGACGCAGCACCAAATCGTTTGGCTGATATTGGGCATCACGGTGCCGCAAATTGAAATTTTCGCGAGCTCTATTCGATGCCTTTAGCATGCGCGCGCGTACATCATTGAGGATTACGCCCATATTTTTAAACCAAGGACAACTTCCGTTGCTTCGATCTATCAAAATTCCTTCAGCAGGAAGTGCTTCTCTATCCCGTTTCAGCGTCATTTCTCGACCAAAAATAATGGAAAATGGGGTTCTTGCCGTTACCTCATTCCGCGACGTTCGAATAGCGCAGGCTATTTTTGGTAACAAGACATCCCAATTTCGATGATTTTCGGCGACATAAGCTCTCAATTTTGTTTTCACAGTCTGGTTAAATCTTTCCGCAGGGTTAGCTTGAGGATGATAAAAGGGAGTGAAGGTCGTTGTTACCCCATAGCAATTCATCAAAGCAGAAAACTCTCTACTACGAAATTGTACGCCATTGTCGCAGACTATCCATTTCGGCACTCCAAACATCAAAAACACATGATCCTCCAAGGCTTGACACACCGACTTTGTCGCTTTCCTCGTTTTCCACTCTCTGCGTTAAAACAGCGCCTATACCGAACCCTGATGCATCGGTATGTAGAAGAAAAGGACGAGCAAAATCTGGACAAGTCAAAATCGGAGCCTTTATTAACTTTTCTTTGAGGTCCCTGAACGCTTCTTCGCACTGATCGGTCCAGTTAAACTTAGCCTTTTTCTTCAAAAGCGCTGTTATTGGCGCTATAACATTTGAAAAGTTAGGCACAAACTTCCTATACCACGAAACCATCCCGATTAACCTTCTGACTGCCGTAACCGTACTTGGGCGAGGATACTCGACCATAGACTTCACTTTCTCTGGATCTACCGATAACCCGTGTTTATTTACAATATACCCCAAATATTTTAATTGGCTCTTGCAGAACTCGCACTTATCTTTATTAAGAGTCAACCCAGCTTCCGTAAGCCTCTTAAGAACCTCCTTTAATATCGCTAAATGCTTAGAAAAAGTATCCGTGACAATTATGACATCATCAAGGTATACGAAAACATATGGATCCAACTCAGGTCCCAAGACCTTATCAATAAATCTTTGCCACGTACTAGGGGCATTTGAAAGACCCATGGGCAGACGTCGGAACTGAAACAAACCCTTCCCCGGAATGGTAAAAGCGGTGTATTTTTTTGAACTCTCTGAAAGAGGAATTTGAAAATATGCGGATTTTATGTCCAAAGATGACAGAAAATGGGCATTTCGCAGTTTATCCAACGTTGCCGACACATAAGGGATGGGGTAAGCATCCCGTTCCGTAACCGCGTTAAGTCGGCGATAATCCACTACAAACCTATAGCTGCTGTCCTTTTTTTTAATTAAAAGGATTGGTGCTGACCAACCACTATCCGATGGCTCTATTACCCCGTCTACTAAAAGTTGGTCAACCTGCTCATTGATGTGCTTTTGGAGCACTGGCGAGACTGGGTAATAGCGACTTTTAATGGGAGGTGAGCTCGTTTCAATGACATGCTCAATCAATGAAGTGCAACCTAGCTTCCCATCGTTTGAACCAAAATTCGCCAGTGCCACCTGATCTAACGCTGACCTTTCAACCTCGGACAGTATATCTACATCCATTATCGCCGCAATTTCTGGACTGAATTCCCACTTGTTGTTGCGTAAGTCTGGTTTTATCGCGAACTCTTTCCAGAAATTAGTACCCAGAATCAATTTGTGAGGAAGATCCGGCACTACCAAGAATTCAAAGACTCTGACTCTGTCTTCGACAGCAACCGGAACACTCACTGACCCCCATACGCGGACCTTATTGCCGTTAGCCACCGTCACCGAAGAATGAGATTCTCGAAGGCTAAGCTCCTTTAAACTCAGAATGTCCCACCCTGGACCTCCGATAAACGAACTAGTAGCCCCAGAATCTAGCAGCCCAACTATCTTCGTTCCATAAATGCTTATTTCTAAATAAGGCCGATTATCACCGCCGTTTTGAATAAAAAGATAATCAGCCAACTCCACTGATTGCTGCCTACTCGCTCCAACGGAAACCCCCGACCTTTTCCGCCCTGATAACTTTTCCCTACCTAGAGAAGTAAAATCAGCGGATAACCCCATAACCCTACTCAAATTCCCGCTATCTATTGAGGGGCCCGACCGTTTCCCGATGGAGTGCACGTATTACAGCGGCTACGTATAACGCCAACTTCTCCGCAACCATAGCACTTGACAGGCTGAGGGCAACTGCTGGCAACATGACCCGGCTGACGACAACGAAAACACTGTATTGGCTGTTGAGGATAATTCACAGCATTAATCTCCTGAAAATTTACGGGCGACGTATCTACGTAGGCTAGATCAGGTTCTAAAAGTTGACCATGACGACGTGTGGGTGGCGGAGCGTAACGACCTACAGTATATTGCGTCATTTCCAGCTTCCGGCCTACTTCAACCAACTGTCTGACAGAAGAAATGTCTACAAGAGCAAGCGACATTTGATAAAAGGGAGTAAGATTTCGTCGGATGACTTCCAGGACCCTCGCTTCCCCACACTTCTCATTCAACCTCGAAAACAGACCTTGCATCACACTCACGAACATACCTATCGATTCATTTGGCCCTTGTGTTCGGTGTTTTATTTCCTCCCATAATCGTTCGTCGTAGCCTGGAGGTTGAAATTCTTGTTTCAATTCTATCACCATATCTTTCCAAGTGCGTATGAAACGCCTATTAGCGCGAAACCAAACTGTGGCCTTTCCCTCGAAAAGGTCAATTGCCGACCGATACAGCTCTTCCTCCGAATAACCCCGAAGCTTGGCTGGTTCTTTTGTCTTTGGCATTGCCGAATCTCTGCTCCCTCTTTTTTACGTTCCGCAAGCAGCATACACTCAAATCAAGTGATGCCACTGGCCCTGAACTCTCGCAGCAATTTCGTGATCACTGCCCGCTAGCTAAGCAAAGTCTTCTGTTGATCTAAATTCTCATCAATTACAACTAAAGAGAATCCCTATCGCACAAGTCTCTTTAGTTGTTTCGACTATAAGGACTCGCCCCTTGGAAGTCCCACATTTAAAATCAATTTCAACATAGTATATGAGCAGCTCTGCCGCATTCTGACCATAGGTCAGACCACTCTGTTGTTGTATTTGCTACTGCATTCAATGAACTCTTCTATCGTTTTGTAATGGCTCAAATTCATTTGGAGAACTTAGTGATCCCAATACTGTAGACGTTGTATTATGCGCCTGACAGCACTTCACATCATATCTACATGTCGCTGATTGTATTGCTGATATTTAGTCAGGACGATAGCTTTTATAAGAATGTGCACAATATTGTAAGTGAAAGAAGGCGAAAGAGGCAGAGTAGCATTCACTTTATATCACAGTGAAATACATGATAAAAAACATCGTATATATCACTTGGTTTATGATTTTTTATATCGTTCTTATCATTAAGAGTATATTTAGATTTAATAGTACTTAAGATTTTATTTTCCTTTATCAAATGATTGCATTTTATAATATCTTTTTACACTAACATAAAATATATAATTAATTTTAGTTTTTTTGATCTTATCTCATTTATTTTGTTATATTTTTATTTTAAAAATAATTATTTTTGATATAATAGAATTTTCAAAAATGAAATAAAACATAATTTTATAATTATATTTATAAAAATAAAATGTTTACAATAATGTTTTTCTTCTACGTTAGCCCTATATATTTACGACGTAACATCTAACCGCTTTGTACGTTAGTATTACACATTTACTACGTAACATCTAACTGTTTTGTATGTTAGTGCTACATATTTTGTTCGTAACGTTTACCTGTTTAGCACGTTACATCTAACAGAATGTAAGGGCAAGCCTACCTCATATTTACATTAGGTGCATTAGTTCAATACTCGGTTAACTTACCGGTAGTATTAACATGAGTAGGCGAGACAGCTATAAGTGAAAGTATACCTGACACTTCATGAGTAAGATAAGGATGGCACTATTCATGTACATGAGTTTCGGGTAGTTTTTTCCCAACGCCCTTAAGAAACTCGTTCATATAGCCTACCCAAAATTTTCGTAGCACTGTTATTTAAATACCCAATTAATTTAACAGGACTGTTCTTGCTGGGATTTTATACACGTAAACTACCTGTTACCTGCACAAGTAACCACAACCCAAACTCTATAGTCGCTGGTCGCTGGTCGCTGGTAGCTTTTATAAAATAACGAAAGTCTGGCTATCGCACAATGGGGCGAAAGTCCCAATATGTGCGATTAATTCAAAGGAGCCCTCTACGCAAAATTTGTGCATATGTTAATACGTATAATAATAACATAGTTAAAAAATGCTCCTCTCTAAAATAGTTTTAGTGGAAAAAAAAATGTTTTACAGTATTTTACGGTTAGAGGTAAAACTGTATTTTAGATGTTTTTATTAAAAAAATAGAGTTTATATGAAACAACGGTGTTGAACTTTAGCACACTGATTTGTTTTAATAATTCAACTTTAGAAAATAAATTTGGATCACATTTGCCAAGTGGGCGCGGTAGTTCCCATATAGACGAACAGCTATTTTGACCCTACCTAAATGATATAAAAATGCATTGTTTTGTCAAAATATAGTTCAACTTACCTACATGGTCGTGACCTCGCACATATTAAGGATATTCAAAATTAAATATTTATTTGAAAAACAATTAATATTTAATAAAAATGATTCTATACAAATTTTTCTTTATAACAATATATATAATATCTGTTATTATTATATTTATAAGTAAAATTATTCAAAATCAGCATCTACATCGTATTCGTCACCGATTTCGTAATCAATATCAACATCATCGTCAGTCATTTGTTCATTGATTTTACTCACATTTATTGTTGTACATATGAGCAAATCTAAGGTTGTTTTAGGAAGATATTGTAACTTTTTTTTTGCATAGGTTGCTCAAACTTGAGATTTTGGTATCTGATGTTATCAGAAATTTATTAAGTATATCCTCATTCGTTTTTTCGCGGTTACATTTCCGTGAGTGATACTCTCTATAAAATTTAAATCTTCATTTCGAGCTTCTTGCGCTTCTTCTGGTAATAAACCAATTGGTAATAAAGCGTGCATTAGAATTTCAGGACCGTGAATTAAAAACTTACGCACGTTACGAGGCATTGGATACCATTTATATAACGTTACAAAAACCTTAGCTGTAGTTTGAGCGAATTCTGCAAATTCATACCCGGATGAAATTACAACCATTATAGTATGCATTTGTTTTATCAAATATAAATTAATCTGAGTTATGTATGAAGATATCTCAGCGTTCTGGAAAAATCGTCTCGCTGCGTTGCCATCATTTGAATTTCCAAATGTTTCAAATTAACTTTTTCGATATTCCTTAAAACAGTTACTGTCTCCTGCAATTTACAACACTACTATTAAATTATTGCACATCAAGATTATAACAGTTTCGCAATAACAAAACAAAAGCGATAAAAATTTACCAACAACATTAACAAACGCAGTAACTAAAACGCAATGAAGACAATAACAACACAAAGTACTGCTTATTTGCTTATATTTTGTAAGTGACTTAAAATACTAGGTCGTAGCAGTCGCTTACCAAACACTTACGCGTTTGCTAGCTAGCCACATAAATTGGTACGTTGTGGAGGCAATTTAGTTGAGTTGCTAGCTCCAATAGATTTTTCTAAAAACTATATATGCAAAGATATTAAATAGGTTTTGTTATTTCAATTAAATGGGGATTCTACTTGTTGTCAATAAAATTACCAGATCTCAAACATTCAATTACAAAAAAATGTTAATATATTTTAGTTGAAATACAATATTTTATTGTATTCTTGGCGTTTTTGAACCAATCCTTTCTTTTTCTTTATGTTCTCATTATAAGGAATAGCCTATCATAAGGAATAGAACATAAATTCCCTTTCACTATTATCGAAAACTGCTTGATTGAGAATTAATCTTTGCAATTTTTAATATTAATGGCATACGCAAGTTATAGTGAAAATTTTTTGCGAGTAAAATTGGCTGATCCTTTTTTGAATGATACCACTACGGAATAAATAAGTAGAACATTTAAATTGTTGTATTTTGGTCCAGAATAATTGGGAAACTTGATCATAATGCACAAAGGAAATTCCTCTATAAATCGGCCACTTTCGCAATTGTTATAGAAAATTTCAACAACCTCACCTGTGGCCTATTGCACAGTCCTACTAATAGAAAAAGATTTTGACTCATTAATTTAAGTCTCAATTTTTCGCTTAAACCTCTTGCATCGTCGAAGGAGTCTGACAACGCTCGTGGGTGTGTAAAGCATTGATGATTGTCACAGCATTGCCAACATTTTTCAGCTTCTTAATGTTGTATTTTTCAATTTCAGCGCTTTTTGTGATTATTTACGTTAAAAATTTTCAAAAATGTGTCTAAAAATGTACCGGAAGTTTACCGTGTACATACAATTTGGCCACAAAGTGACAAATGGTAACATTGATAACGCAAATGGTAACATGCGTTAACGCAAATGGTAACAAATGCGGTAAATGTGCGTCAAACGTGATGAACTGCCACCCCAGAGGTCCCGGGTTCGAATCCCAGCTAGGACGTGATCCTACGCTTTGACCTTTCGCGTTTGCAATTTTCTTTCATTAAGTAATCAGCTGAAATTGAAAACTCATCAATATTTACGACTTGGAGTCGTAGTTTGTGGATGAGATTGCCTTATTACTTGAATTGAATTGAATTGAATTGATGCACCCTTCGCTCACACTAATCTACCACCCCATTTCGAACCAAAGCAGACTTGACTGAATAGGTATTACACCTAAAACCTTGGTTCAAAGCTTAAAAAAAAATGATAAGGTTATGTATGTTATACTCTGAAGTACAAATCATACTCCATTATGTGTGTCAAATTAAGTAAATTAAACAATACAATAGAAAGCTTACGTTTTATTATAAAATTGACGTTATTAATGCTATAGAACTTACAAAAAATAATAACTTTACATTAGGAAATAATTGTGTACAAATAAATGTTCATACTGAAATAATCAAAAATTATGAATAAAATCATAATATATATCAATCAATACAAGTACAAGTAAGTAACCTGTTCAATAATGCATTATCTACATTAGCGAAGATTGTCAAAAAAATATTCAATAATAATGGAAATATTGGATTACAGGGGGTGCCGAATTAGTCAGGGGCCGGATTACCGGGGGTCCAGTGTAAAAAAAAGATGAACGCTGATTGTTGATTAAACATTTGATTTGTAGACAGTTCTTCTAATGATACTCTTAATAAACATTCCCTGAAATTTTGTTGTTCTGTCCAATTTGACTCATTATCTGGTTCATTACGAACACTTTCCTTATTTAATTTAGTATTGCTAATTATTGTGTTAAATTGTTGTTTAAAGCAATGTGAACAAAAACCAAGACTCGACTTTCATCTCTATTCAAATGCTGAGTGCTCCCTCTTGATGCCTCTGAATATACGAAACCGTCTAGTTTTAATGAACTAAATGTTGACAATATTTAGAAACATTTCTATATATACAAACAAGTCTATATTTCAATTCATGTCGCGATCAATATCACAATATCCTAGATCCTAGGACCTACAAATTAGAATATCGTGATATTGATCGCAACATGGATATGAATGGAGGCTTAGAATTATTTCTAAATATTGTCGAAAAAATTCATTTTATTAAAACTGCTAAAGACGATTTTATAACATTTATTGGTTTTTTTTGTTAATTATTTGAATTTAAATCTATTGGTGTTTTCGTTCCTACAAAAAAATGTTGCCCTACCACAGTGCAACATTTTTCAAGTGTTGCACTCAACCCTCAAAAAGTGCAGGTTTTGAACACAAAACACTACCCTGCTTACTCAATCAGCTGATATATTTGTGTGCGCCAAAAATAAAAAATTTGCTTTATTAAAAATATTATTTAAGTGTCAAATTATGAATGCATATATTAAACCTTGTCTAACACACGCATTTCATAATATTTTCGTTTAAAGCAATCAGCTGATTTTCAGGGCAACATTCTCCCCTCAAAAAATTTCGCAGGGCAAGAAATGTGCCATTTTTGCCCTATATAAATGTAACATTTTAAGAAACGAACACAGATTTTTTTCACCCGTTTGCACTTATTTAACAATCGAACACGAAAAAAGAAGAGGGCAATGAAAAGGTAACATTTTCTGGTAGAAACGAAAACACCATAAGTTATAGTCATGAATTGATAGAATCTGATAATGGTTTGATGAGTTGGTGTTAAAATCAGCACATTCTGAGGGGAAGCAATGAAAGCTAATAAGCCTACCAGTCACCAAATAATAACAAATTAAAAAAAATTGCAAATTTCTTTTATTTTACAGGGTTTACCAACACATGAAAGTATAAACATTAAACAATTTAATTTGAATGTATTTGCATCCATTTACAAACTTCAGCATAGCAGTTATTTATTTTTGTTAGTAATAAACAGCTGTTGCAGCGAACAACATTTGCTTTAATGTTTTTGTTGTTGTTGTTGTTCCATGCTGTTCGGTTATTTATAGCGAGCGAGCGAAGCGAACGACGTATACATACAGAAGCAGGGAAGCAGCAAACTGAATTAAGCGAATATGTATCAACAAAGAAAGATATGGAAATATTTTTTTCAATAAATTTCTAAACTAAACAGAATTTCCAAATTTGGGCTTCGCAGGCACCTAATTTAAGATCAGTAGAACAGTTTAGAAAAAGAAATATTAAAATCGGTCAACCCATTTCAGAGTTCTGCTCCTTTAAACATTCTTCATGCAAGTTGTTCCATGGGAGCTTCGCTCGCTCGCTCCAAAAAATCATAATTTTTTTCAAATGTTGCAAAAACCGAGCAAGATTTTTTTTATAATATAATTTCAATTTTCAATTTCAATTTATTAAGCAAAAATGTTAGCATATAAGTAATTAACTTTTGCATGCTGCAATAAAGTATATAACAACAAACAGACAATAGTATGACATAAAATTTTAGATTAATAAAAAAAACAATATAATATAAAACAATATAATACAAATTAAACAAAAAGAAAAATTGGAAATAAAGATTGCATATCTCAATATTGAGCAAAATATGAAGATGCTTATGGCAATAAAATTGATATGTGTAGTAATTAATTTTTTTTTTTTTTTTTTTTTTTTTTGTAAAGAGATTAGAATAAAATTAGATTAAGAATTAGATTAGATTAGCATTAGAGTGAAGAGTTAGAGTTAATTGAAGTATTCTAGAATTAAACGCTTAAAGGCTCTTTGATTAGAAACAAATTTGAAGTTATTTGGCAGTGAATTCCACAATCGGATTGCGCTGACGAAAAACAGTCTACTAGATTGTAAGTAATTGTAACTTGGAATCAAGAGGTTCATACTTCTAATAGATCTGCAAAACTGAAGTTTCTCAAACAAGTAATGTGGACGCCGCGTATATAATATCTTGTGCAAAAATATACAATTTCTTGCTTCAAGAAAACGAAATAGACAACGACCTAGTAATTTGGTTCGGAAAAATGATACATGATCGAATTTTTTTAGACCGCAAACATACCGGGTAGCATTGTTCAGAGCAACTAGAAGCTTGTGTGATGATCGCGAATCTAAATTGCTATAGACGACATCCGAGTAAGTTATAATTGGCATCAACAATTGCAAGACTAGTTTGCGCCTCGTTTCGACAGGGACAAAATCAGCAGTGATTCTCAAATTTCTTAAAATATAGTAAACTTTGCTTACGCAGGAGTTAATGTGATCCACACACGACAGGGAAGTGTTTATTTGGAACCCAAGATTGGTAGCCTTACTAACAACTTTTAATTCAACATTGTTGATGTATAATGAAGGAAAACTTAAATTTGAGAAGTGTGTTTTAGAGATCGGTAAGACGTAAGATTTACAAGGGTTCAGTTTAAACTTATTAGTGCTCGCCCATTCTGCTATTGTGTTTAAGTCTTTATTGATTCTGACACATAAGTCTTCTATGAGCCCGAAAGGTCTTGACAGATATAATTGCAGATCATCTGCATAGGCATGCATTGTGACGTTGTTGCACTTAGCGAAAATGTCGTTGATGAACATAGAAAACAGCAGTGGCCCAAGGATCGAGCCCTGGGGAACTCCGCTGCAAGTGTTCTTGTATGTTGAAAAGTTGATCCCTACTTTTACTCTCTGGGCTCTTCCGCCTAAGTAGCTATTAAGAAAGCACACTGCACTGTTTGAAAATCCAAAGTTGAATCTGAGTTTTTTGCATAAGATCTCATGGTTGACGGTGTCAAATGCCTTGGAAAAGTCTAGTAAGCAGAGCAAGGTCAGATGCCCCTTATCAAAGGGTATTCTAACATTATCCAGGATTTTAACGACAGCAGTAGAGCAGCTATGCCCAGGACGAAAACCCGACTGAAAATCTGACAAGAAGCCTAGTGTGTTTATGTGGTTAGAGATCTGTTCTGCCATTAATGACTCACATACCTTTGAAAGTGAAGACAACAAACTAATCGGTCTAAAGTCAGCTGGTTCACGAGCATTTGATGTTTTTGAGATAGGGATAATAGTTGCTACCTTCCAGATTGCAGGATAACATGAGGTTGTGAAGCAGTGATTGATTATGTGCACCATTGGGCTGAGCACATAAGGCAGTATAAGTTTGACAAATTTTATGGAAATACCGTCTTCACCAGAAGCATTCGACTTTATTTTCTTAATGCATCTTGCGACATCTATTTCACCAACCGCGGTAAATTCAAAAAGAGTAGGACAGTCAGGGGCAGAGCTACTAAAAAAGGCGGATTCAACAGGTTCATTGGAGACCGAATTCGCAACAAAAAAATCGTTAAGCCGATTTGGATCAATCTGACAGGAGTCTACGTTCTTACTGGAGATGCCGATTCCTTTTAAATTGTTCCACAGTTGTTTCAGCGGCAGTGTGGGATTTAGTTCAGATAAATAAAATTTCTTTTTTGATAATCTGACGGCAGAAGTGCTATCATTTCTTGACATTTTATATGCCTCCCAGTTTTGTGCTGTTGGGTTTCGTTTCCACCTTCTATACATCCTGTTTCGTTTTCTTAATGACATTTTCACGGATGACGTGAACCAGGGGCATGAAATGTTTGTAATTCGACGAGAACAAATCGGAACATGTTTATCATAAAGTTCAGTTATTTTTTCAATAAAGAAATTTAATTTGTCATCAACCGTGTGTAAGAACCAGCAGTCAGTCCAGTTTATAAGAGCCAAATCAGCAAACAGCGATCCGTAATCAATGGACTTAAAATTGCGAAAAGAAAAAGTGCTATCAACAGCAGCAGATGAGAGGTTAATGTTCAACGTACAAAAAATTAGGTCATGATCTGAGACAAATGACAGTTGATCAAAAAGCAAGACTGTGGACAGGTCAGAAACAACAAAAAGGTCTAGTAAGGTAGGACATGCATTGTTGGCAAACCTTGTAGGATTAGTTGTATTAACTATGTTAAGACCCGACTGAGCCATGTTTAAATTAAAATCACCGCATACAATGAAATGTTGGAAGTCTATTGCACAGTTTGAAATCTCATTGAGTAGAGGCTCAAGGCTACAGTTACGGTTCGGGTTATACACACACGAGAGAAAGACTTTAGTTTTGTTATTATGAATTTCAACAATTAAATATTCAACCTCAGAATCACATGATTTAGCAAGTACTTTTACATTTAAGTATTTTTTGCAATAGATTGCAACACCGCCGCCTTTTTTATTATGTCTATCGTGCCGGAACAAATTGAAGCCACTAATATTTAGATAGGAATCATTATATTCCTTATGAAACCACGTTTCAGACACGCATATTATGTCAACCGAAGAATTAACAAAGACATATTTAGTGCAGTCCATCTTAAGATCATTAAGGCTTTGTGCGTTGAAATGAGCTATTTTTAGGCCAGAACGTTGTTTACATAAGATTTCAATCATAGTTTTTTGGCTATCATCAGCGCATAAGAAAGTGTTATTCACTACAGGCATGGATTAGTAAACGAACATAAGAGCTATAAACATTTAATTTACAAAGATCGAAAAAAAGAAGTAGAACAAGGCAGAGGGGAAGAGAGAAGTATAGAAAATATGGAAAAGTTGAGGATATAATTTTAAAAATAAAATAGGAGTTACGATGAGACTCCTCCAGCGATGATGTCATGATTGTAACTATGGAGCTCATCAATGCTACTAATTTTAATCTTATCACCTCCTTTCTGCAGTCTAATAAAGATGGAGCCACGTAGAGAAAAGGCGTTGAAAATAGCTTTGCTCCGCTTGGAGACGATCGCAGCTTGAAGGATGTTTCTGGCCTCGATAGTAAGGCTTTCATGAATGTAGACATTGTTGTCACAATCGAAACCGGCATTATGTAAATTAACGGCTTGTTTAGCACGCCTGCGGTAGTCACCAAAGGCCTTCAAAACGCGATTACGGTCGAATGTGGTGTAGAACTTTACAATCACCAGTGGGGTTGATGAGTTCTGCTTGCTTTTCACTCGAAAGATGTCTTTGAGTTGTGGAGAGAGAAAATCGATTGATCGGCAGATGAGGTTGAAAGTGCTTCTCAGATTCTCTCCCTCGGACAATGGCACTCCAAACAAAACCGCGTCCGAGTTATGATCGAATGGGCAGTTGTTGTTGTTGTTGATGTTGTTATTGTTGTTGTTTATGTTGTTCCTGTTGATATTTATTTTGGCAAGTTCAGCTAATTCGTCACAACGGTTTGTAAGAGCACTGACTTGCTCTTCAAGTTGCAGTATTTTATTATCATACTCGATGAATTTGTTGTTGATTCTCGCGACTTCACTCTTAAGATAAACAAAATTACTGGAGCAGTCCGCGGAGAGGGAGTTGAAGAGGCTGTCCGTGTAATGCTGGATACGTTCTTCAGAGAGCTTTAGTTCTTCCCTAGTGTAAGCTTTTAATCGCTCTTCCAGAGCGATAAGTTGAGCACAGATCGAATTAGCGTCACTGCTGTTTATAGAAACCGGTTTTGGCGTGCTTTCAGCTTTAGTTATTGTATGTTGTTGTCTTGTCAACATTGGAGAGGGCGCCATCAGTACAGAAAAAAAAATAATAAACTGGTAGTGAAGATGTGTTTGTATAGATATATGCTCGCAGAGAAAGGAGCTGAAGTAAATATAAGACCGAAGAAGAGATGCTGGGGCTAGTTGCATCAGTTTGGTTCCAGGCAGTTAAGAGTCAACACTGTAGTGAGTGATGCGATAGAAGCGAGGCGATATTTATTTATTGATTATATGTTTGCGTTTTTCTTTTTTTGTTATTTACTTCAATAAGTTTTAAATTTAGATTTAAAATGCTCGATTTTTGTCCTTTTATTAACCTCTGTTATTTTTATTTGCAGCTTTATGTTCTTTTTCTTTTTTTACAGATTTGACACTAGAGCTCACTCGAGATCGTTTCAGATTTACCAAAATGGACACAACAAATCCCGATTTAAAAATTAAATTGTTTTTACTATTCAAATTTTATAAAAAAAAACAAATCTCTTTCCAAGTTTTTGTCTTGCACCACAGCAGTAATATATTAAAAGCCAGCAAGAAATTATGTTGGTGAATTCAGTAGAACTTTTGAACTGGTTTTATTATTCCGACACATGTGAAAGATATTTAATTAATTTCGTATAGCAATAATAAAATTAAATTTGGAGGCAAAGAAATAAATTTTTTCGTTGTTTAAGATCCGACGCGAATGAATGTTGAATCTTATGATTAGCTAAGTATTTTTAATTTTAGAAAATATTCGACTTAAGGCTTTTTTAAGCTTGGTTCACAACTATTTGTCCAAGTATACGCACAGAAAACCCCATTTTAGACACTTTTTAAAAAAATCACATAAAAAAACAAAACACATTTCCTAATTTTTTTTAATCATCACAGATTTTAAAATACCAGAAGTTGATGATTCCATAGCAAAATTTATTTTTTATTTCAATTTTAATACTTTAATTTCAGGTTGAATGTTGCTTATAATTAACTTTTTGCACTTTGCATAAAAACTCAGTTAAAACAGCAAACTTTGACAAGGCGCGGAAGTTAAACCAAAGCAGATAAAGAAGTAATTTTTTCAAGCAGTATTGTTAAATGCTATGTTCTTTAAGACAGCATCAAAAATTCTTTGCTAAATTTAATTTTCGTTTTTCAATTAATCGCACAAATTCAGGGTTTGGCCCCTCTGTGCGTCGTGGGCTCTTGCGCTAAAACGAAGCATGCGTTATAACTTCGATAATTTTCTTGTAAATTTAGAGTCATTTAAAAATAGGCCCCTTTTCATTTTTTTAACAGAATCGGATACATGATACAGAAGTAACACTTTTTAGCATTCCAGGTTACAACTTTTTTGCAAACTGTAACAATAACTATGCGGCAGGCGGTGTTGCTGTGTTATTTAAATCGGAAGTTAATTGTGATTTATGCGATAAGTTTTGAATGTTCAGATGCAATTTATGTTAAATGTACTAAAAATAATGTTAAATTAACTTTCATTTGTATGTACAGATTTCATGAACACAATGCGAATGATATCTTTTTGAATGATTTAACCTTCATCCGGATTTGTCACCAAATTGATGACATTTTTGATTTAAAATGCTTATATTCTGTGTTTCTTATGGAATCGATCTGAGATTTTGGCTCAATGGTTAAATCGTATATAAATTTTTTATTTTTGGCATCAGATTTGTGCTCACATGTCACATATGTGCTGTATAAAAAATTTCCTTAATAAGTATTTGTCATCAAATTGATGACGCTATATTCTAACAGGTGTCTTTATTTTGTTGCATCATTTCCTCTTTTTTGTCGTCATTATTTTGTTCTTCATCAGTCTTTCTTTGCTTCCCAAGAGGTTATCCTAGATTATATTAGTAGTTAAATTATTTGAGAAAAAAGGATACAGTAGTTTCGACTATGTCGTAACACAAGACGTAGAATTATTCAATTCGCTTTTGATGACATCTTTTTTAAAAATATTTATTCCATACACCTGAGGATATGACCTTTAAGAGAGTGCCGGAGAGGGTTAATATGTATCACCAACCCCCATTACTTTTGCAAAAGGAACATTTTTGCCTTTGACACCTATTCCCTCCGACCACTCCTTAGGGGCGCTCCCATACAAATTTTATGCTTTTGTCGATAAAACCGGAAACTGTCCATAAATAGGTAGAAAACTTAAACAAGCAAACAAAATTTGTTCAATGCTACCAAGTTCAACAACCCATGTGTCAAAATTTCACTGTCGATAATATGCCCGGATATTTAATTGGCTGCGTTTGACATTTCAATAACAGATTCTGTTAAAAAAGCATGCCCCTCAAAATTACTCAGTATTACTGGGCTACGCGAGTCTGTTAAAAACAACATGCCCCCAAAAGTATGCTTTTTTTTAATTATAAGATTTATGTCTTCACGCTAGATGGCGCTGTCTTCGCCGTCGAAAAAACCGGAAGCCGTCGATAATAGGTAGCAAGTTTAAGCAAACAAAAACATCAAATGTTGGCTTTATATTTCATGTAATTGTGTAAAATTGATATAAGTTAGACCGTTCTAACATGCATTTTTGTCGCATTGAGGATCAAGCAGACCAACAAGTGCTAAGATCAACATTGTACGATTAGTACTTTAGGCCCACCAAAGGCTCAAAAAGTAAGGTAAATACCGACACCTGATCACTATCAACCACCCTACTTACCTCCGAGAACGACGTATTCTACGTCAAAAATTATAAAACAATTTTTTCAACTTTAAACACCGTCACGCACATGTTACATTCGTCACGCACAATTACACCGTACGTTCATATTACTGTTACCTTCGACCATATTTACTAAAAACTGAAATACAAAACAAACTGATTAAAAATTTCTTATTTTCTTTTTTTTAATCTCTTTTATGTCATGACTAGATACATTTAAGAAAAAAATTTGAAAATCAAGTATTTTAATCGATAAAAACTATTCTATCTTCGATCCAAAAGTCGATGCTCTCAATCACTGGAATTGAAGGAGCTGGAACTTTGGGGACTCTTCGAATTCTTCAACAGATTCCATGTGGACCTATTCAGGTGTATCCTCATTTCTTATGCAAAGAAATTCGCCTGGCCTTTGAGAGAGTACCCGTAAAGACTGCACCCGTACAGCACCAAGTTCAGTGTTTTTGTGAATATGATTTCTTAAAATTGATTTATTTGAATAATCATTATTCCTTAAATTACCAACAACACCGATTTCATTAAAAAAAATATGTTGTGCTAAATGATCCCCTGAACACGACCCCGTTTTTACTTTTTTGGAAAAAATTTTTGTTTACGAGTTTGTTTACCTTAATACTTTTATCCCCTTCAGTTTGCGCCGCTTGTCTAATTTAACATAACCCAATGCTTGGCACAAGCGTATACAGCAACAACAATAACAATTAAATTATGAGTACATTGCCCAAGAAGAATATTATGTTACAATAGTGCTAACGACACATTTTAATTCAAGGCCAAAATAAATGCACTTGTTGTTGGTGTTTTGGATTAAAAATTTAAATATGTTAATATATAGAATATGTAAATATGTAAATAATTATGTGATCGACCAAAAATGAAATTGATTGGCGATCGATGTTAAAGACACAAATTAAGGGAGGAGTTTAGAAAATACTGGCACAATATTTTTAAGAATAATAGTGGTAAAAATTGTATATAAACTTTGATATTTCACAAAAAAAGACAGATTTTAACAAATAGCCTATGTGGCTTTAAAACTAAAAAAGATCTCTCTTTTAATTAAACTTTGCGGCTTCACACAAATAAAAGCCTTGCGGCTGAATAAAAAGACGTGTGCACCTCTAATACACAAGACCCCCACATAATACATTACACACAAACAGTTCAAGATACAGTACTTGGCGACCCTACACCTTATTTCACTACATATTAAACAAAACATGGTTGTATCCAAAAATATACAGTGGGATACAAACCAACAAAGTTATGCCAATAATTGAATTTTTGTTTTAAATTTACAATTTTCTGAGTGAAACTACATATCCAGCACTTTAATTTTTGGAATAATCTATATATGTGACCCGGTCTACGAAAAGGGACCTTCGGTGTAAAAACAAGTTTTCGAGAAAACAGCACTTTATATTTCGATTTTTATGTAAAATGGCTGGTTTCCCTTCAAATAAAAGTTGTTCAAATAAAAACTTTACGAGTTGGAAACTTCTGCTTTGCGCCATTAGAAAGAGCACACATTAGTCTATCCGAATCGCCAAAAAAGTGAAAAAATGATATTTTCACACCGAAGGTCCCTTTTCGTAAACCGGGTCACATATATAAAAAAGGAGCTTATGTTTGTAAGGCCGCAATAGACTCCTAAACTACTCATCCGATTAGCATGCAAATTTGTGTATAGAAGTTTTTTGGTACGGTGCGTGTTTGTGGGCTATCAATTTTGATCCACCTTGAACACCAGAGGGCGCTGTAGTACAAATTTTTTACAAAACTGCCTAAAACTCATAAACTGCTAATGCGATTAGAATGAAAAGTGGTATACAGTGAGTTTCATGTACGTTGAGTGTTCTGCTGCTATCGTTTTTGACCTATATTGAACACCAGAGGGCGCTTTAGTACAAATTTTTTACGAAACCACCTAAAACTCCCAAACCGCTCATGCGATTAGAATAAAAATTGGTATATAGTAGTTTTCAGGTACGATGAGCTTTTCAGCACTATCTCTTTTGACCCACCTTGGACACCAGATGGTGCTGTAGTACAAATTTTTTACAAAATCGCATATTTTTAGTTGTTTTCTTAGGTTACATGTGAAAATATTTACAAAATATAAAATATTTCTTAAATTTAGTAAAATTAAAAAATTTCCGTTATTTTGACATCAAAAACATGAACATATCTTGAAAACTATGAAAAATTTTACTACAACGATATATTTAATGCAACATCGTTGCTTAATAATGAGAAAAAAACAATCAGAAATTTAATTTTGTGACTTTCGATTCAAATATCTCCGCTGCATTTGTATACATTTTGTTAAATTTTTTTTTGTCTTAAAGCTTCATCAAAGTACTATGAAAACCTTATTGCAAAAATACCGTTAGTTGAGTATATGTATATTAAATTTTTTTTTTCAAAAAAGGTCTAAAATTTTGGATTTTTCCTCAAAAATAGGCTCAAAATGTTTTTGTTGTGAAACTAATTTAAATTCACAAATTGTCAACTCTATTTAAAAGTTATAACATTTGTAAACAAAAGTTATTTCAATTTTACGCAAAAATTAAAAACCATTTTTGTGATTCAAAAAGCAAGGCCTATCCCTTGATTTTTTCGAAGAAAATTTTTTTTCCAATATTGTGTTTTTATATTTTTGTAAAAATATTAAAGCTAAGAAATTAATTTATTAGAAAAAATTATCTTAGTATGTCTTACCAATAAAAAGTTATAACCAATAATCTTTATCCAAAATATATATACAAAAAGCAAAACGCTGTCTGTGTGATGGCTGGAAACTTCACAATTACTGAGTCGATAGAGCTGAAATTTTGGCAGCACATTTTTTTCAAGTACAAGATGACTTAAATTTCTGTCACACCCCCTTTTACCACCCACAAATCAATAAAAATGCTATATTTCCTATGGTTTCCGTCGATTTGGCTACATTTTTGTAATTTAATTTGTATGCTCACTGTCGGCAACTGCACTAAAACTGTGTAATGTCCATCTACTAGAAAACTGGGATGAGCATTATATAAGAGGTTGTGGCTCCGCCCATACAGTTAAAATTTGTATTATCGAATAGCTTTGAAAGCAAAAGTAGCAATACTTACACACAAACTCAAAATGGAGTTACTATTTGGCAGTGGAAAATAACAGTGGTGTCAAACTATGAGTCTAAGAAAAGTTTTGAATACACCTATTATGTTCCCATATAGTTGCAGGGTGCAACAACGCGCGCCGGGAAAAGCTATCTATCTATCTATATATATAAAAAGAAGTGTACGTTTGGTTGAAATCGCATCACTTCAGAACGGCTGGACCGATTTGGATAATTTTTTTTTTAAAATGTTCGTTTTAGTCCAAGTTAGGTTTTTAAGGAAAGAAAAATTGACCACGCCCACTTTTGCGCCCACTTTTTTGATTTATCTAAAATCGGAAAACGGCTGAACCGATTTGGATAATTTTTTTTTCAAATGTTCGTAGTAATCCAATTTAAGTTTTGTTGGAAAGAAAAATTGACCACGCCCACTTTTGCGCCCACTTTTTTCGATTTATCTAAAATCGGAAAACGGCTGGACCGATTTGGATAATTTTTTTTTCAAATGTTCGTAGTAATCCAATTTAAGTGTTTACTGAAAGAAAAATTGACCACGTCCACTTTTTCGCCCACTGTTTTGATATATATATCTAAAATCGCAGAACGCCTGCGCTGATTTTTTTTTTAAATGTTTGTAATCTAAATATATAAAAATTAGTTGCATTGTGTATGAAATTGATGTTCTCTGTAACATGTGAACCGATTTTGTTTCTGGAAATTTCCCATGAAAGGTGACGTCAATACAAAGGTTGTTTTGTATAAATGGTCCTTATATGTGTATTGGTTCATGAATTATAGGCATTTTAGTGAACTTATCAACAATACAGCTGTGAAAAAATACAGGTGCGCACCTATGATGTATATGAGCAAATATTTGCAAGGGTAATTAGAAATAAATGAAATATTGGAATAATTTGACAAGTCTCACTTTAGTTTGCATTTGCCCGAAATATATAGGCATAGTAAAAATTTTCCATACCCCCTTTACCGCCTACAAATCAATAAAAATGCTATATTTAAGACTTTTTTGGTCGTATTAGACTAAAATTTGGTAAGTAAGTTCGTATGGTTACTGTCGGCAACTATACTAAAACTGGGCGTGGTCTAACTATATATACGCCCACTTTTTAGAAATCATTATTATTCCTGAGTTGTACATGTTTTGATAGTGGAACTTGATGTGTAGACGTTATGGGCCCAAGAGGTAGTTATTATATATTTGAGCGAACATTAAGCAAGGGGGAATTTGGCCACACAGTCCAAATTTATGATATCGAATTGCTTTGGAACTAAATGTCGTATGTAACTATGCAATAGACTCCTAAACTACTTATCCGATTAGCATGAAAATTTGTGTATAGAAGTTTTTTGGTACGGTGCGTGTTTGTGGGCTATCAATTTTTATCCACCTTGAACACCAGAGGGCGCTGTAGTACAAATTTTTTACAAACCTGCCTAAAACTCACAAATCGCTCATGCGATTAAAATAAAAAATTGGTACATACACACCAAAAAATTTCTATAGAATTTGGTTTTCATGTAGGTTGAGTGTTTTGCTGTAATCTTTTTTTGACCTATCTTGAACACCAGAGATCGCTGTAGTACAAATTTTTTACAAAACCACCTAAAACTCCCAAACCGCTCATGCGATTAAAATAAAAAATTGGTACATACAAACCAAAAAATTTCTATAGAATTTTACACCGATCGGTGTTCCAGGGAGTCCTACACCGTTCGGTGTTAAAAAACATCGTGTCAAAGTGTTATAATCTTATATCCGAAAGGGTATTTTTTTCACACCAATCGGTGTAAAAAAGTAAATATCAGATAGGATGTTTATTTTGTACCCCTGTTAGGTGTTTATTTAGAAAGAGCAAAATCATGATTTTTTTTTACACCGAACGGTGTAATTTCCGTGTAATAAAAGCTTTTTTCAATAAAAAAGACAAAAGGTTTTAATTCAATAAGTTTATTATTTAATTTTTCTCTGAGAACAATATTTTCGAGTATATATACTTAACAGATTTTTAAAATTGTACATTTGTATCACATACATAGGTATTCAATTAATTATTTTTTTAATTATTTGGTACAAAAAGAGACATTTAAAATTTTGTTTGGACTTACTTTCGAATTCCGCTCAAATTTTTACAAAAACTGCAACGGGGTTTTCACAAAAACTGCACAAATTACTAAATAAATACATAATGCACTTATCTAACGCACTGAAGTTGAACTTTTAGTTTAATTTTTTTTTTTTATTAAAATTTTCACTTTGTCATAGAAACTTCAAGTTTTAATTTATTTGTCAATGATAATGTGATTTCAATGTTGCTCTTCTCCTTCGCTTTTCCTATTTCACACTGATCGGATAAGTTCAGCATTTCACACCGGATAAGCGGTGTAAATTAACACCGTTCGGTGTAGAAAATGTAAATATCCGCTCACCGGTGTGAATTTATCTTGGAAATTTTTTAGTGTGTAGTATTTCTTGGGTACGATGAGTTTTTTGACAGTATCTTCTTTGAACCACCTTGGACACCAAATGGTGCTGTAGTACAAATTTTTTACAAAATCGCATATTTGTAGATGTTACATACGCAAATATTTACAAAATATAAAATATTTCTTAAATTTAGTAAAATTAAAAAATTTCCGTTATTTTGACATCAAAAACATGAAGATATCTTGAAAACTATGAAAAATTTTACTACAACGATATATTTTATGCAACATCGTGCTCAAAAATGAGAAAAACACAATCAGAAATTGAATTTTGTGACTTTCGATTCAAATATCTCCGCTGCTTTTTATACACTTTTTAAAATTTTTTTTTTTCTTTAAGCTTCATCAAAGTACTATAAAAACCTTATTGCAAAAATACCGTTAGTTGAGTATATATATTTTAAATATTGTTTTCAAAAAAGGTCTGAAATTTTGGAGTTTTCCTCAAAAAAAGGCTCAAAATTTGTTTCTGTTGTAAAAATAATTTAAATTCAAATTCGCAAATTTTCAACTCTATTTAAAAGCTATAACATTTATAGGCAAAAGTTATTTCAATTTTACGCAAAAATTAAAAACAATTTTTGTGATTCAAAAAGCAAGGCCTATCCCTTGATTTTTTCGAAGAAAATTTTTTTTCCAATATTGTGTTTTTATATTTTTGTAAAAATATTAAAGCTAAGAAATTGATTTTTTAGGAAAAATTATCTTAGTATGTCTTACCAATAAAAAGTTATAACCAATAATCTTTATCCAAAATATATATACAAAAAGCAAAACGCTGTCTGTGTGATGGCAGGAAACTTCAAAATTACTGAGCCGATAGAGCTGAAATTTTGGCAGCACATTTTTTTCAAGTACGAGATGGTTTAAATTTCTGTCACACCCCCTTTAACCGCCCACAAATCAATAAAAATGCTATATTTCCTACGGTTTTCGTCGATTTGGCTACATTTTGATAATTTTGTTTGTATGCTCACTGTCTGCAACTGTACTAAAACTGGGTAATGACCATCTACTAGAAAACTGGGATGGGCATTATATAAGTCGGTGTGGCTCCGCCCATACAATTAAAATTTGTATTATCGAATAGCTTTGGAAGTAAAAGTAGCAGTACTTACATACAAACTCAAAATGAAGTTACCATTTGGTGATCTCCTGCTTCTGGGAAACTGTAACGGTCAGTGGAAAATAACAGTGGTTTCAAACTATGAGTCTAAGAAAAGTTTTGAATACACCTATTATGGTCCCATATAGTTGCAGGGTGCAGCAACGCGCGCCGGGAAAAGGCTAGTTTAAAATAAATAGCATATTTTCTCGATTGTATCCAAAAAGAAGCACTGGGCATTTAAGTGTTAAATTAAATAAAACCCACTTATGAGAATTCATATTTACACTTGTCGATAGTTAACCGTCAATTTATACGTTTGACCGTCTAATGAAGATGTAAGGATGGACATTTTTTTTAAATGAGGGATGTATTAATTTAAATTTTTTCGAGTTTTTCTATTTTGGTCACTTTGCTATATATGAGACCCCCATATCATACTTATAGTAATACATTTTAAAACCTCTCCTCCCCCTCTAAATTGGTAACGTAATTTATGAACGACCCCGTAGTGTTTAAAAATTACATCGTTGTATAGACAAAAGTGTAACATGTGCGAAACGCGTAAAATTTTTTTCAATGGAAATAGTAAAAAAATTTTTTTTAATCTACTTTGAGATCTCAATATCCACACATAACAGCATTTTCCGCAAAAACTGTCTTATAAAGGGTGATTTTTTTGAGGTTATGATTTTCATGCATTAGTATTTGACAGATCACGTGGGATTTCAGACATGGTGTCAAAGAGAAAGATGCTCAGTATGCTTTGACATTTCATCATGAATAGACTTACTAACGAGCAACGCTTGCAAATCATTGAATTTTATTACCAAAATCAGTGTTCGGTTCGAAATGTGTTTTATCGACAAATTTTGTTCAGCGATGAGGCTCATTTCTGGTTGAATGGCTACGTAAATAAGCAAAATTGCCGCATTTGGAGTGAAGAGCAACCAGAAGCCGTTCAAGAACTGGCCATGCATCCCGAAAAATGCACTGTTTGGTGTGGTTTGTACGCTGGTGGAATCATTGGACCGTATTTTTTCAAAGATGCTGTTGGACGCAACGTTACGGTGAATGGTGATCGCTATCGTTCGATGCTAACAAACTTTTTGTTGCCAAAAATGGAAGAACTGAACTTGGTTGACATGTGGTTTCAACAAGATGGCGCTACATGCCACACATCTCGCGATTCTATGGCCATTTTGAGGGAAAACTTCGGAGAACAATTAATCTCAAGAAATGGACCGGTAAGTTGGCCACCAAGATCATGCGATTTGACGCCTTTAGACTATTTTTTGTGGGGCTACGTCAAGTCTAAAGTCTACAGAAATAAGCCAGCAACTATTCCAGCTTTGGAAGACAACATTTCCGAAGAAATTCGGGCTATTCCGGCCGAAATGCTCGAAAAAGTTGCCCAAAATTGGACTTTCCGAATGGACCACCTAAGACGCAGCCGCGGTCAACATTTAAATGAAATTATCTTCAAAAAGTAAATGTCATGGACCAATCTAACGTTTCAAATAAAGAACCGATGAGATTTTGCAAATTTTATGCGTTTTTTTTTAAAAAAAAGTTATCAGGCACTTAAAAAATCACTCTTTATTAAAGTCTGCATTGAAACATATATCAATATTGTCACGCACATGCTACATATTTTCTTAATTTATTTAACTGCTCTTACCACGGTATGTCGTTGATAATTATTTATACATATATGTGGTGTCTGCATATCACATACACACGATACACATACATAAGTCACACAAAACAAAATACTCTACTTTTATAAATTTGAATTTTAAAAATAAATGTTGTTTTGTTGATGTCAATTTTTATATATCAAAACATTATTATAAAAATATATCAAAACTTGAAGATTGGAACTAAAAATTTGTAACTACAAAATATATGTTTAATAAAAATTGTTGCTTGAAGTTTTTTGAAATAAAAATAAAGATGCACCCAACAAGCACCAAACTGGCGATCCTACCTACCACCGGACAATGGATTGTTAATGCAGCAGACAAACAAAAAAAACGATTAAAAATAAAAATAATAAAACAAACGGACAAATTCTGCAAGCAGTCGCAATCAGTGCTCAGACATCGCAAACAGCTCTACTGCCTCACGCACCTTTTCGTCATAAACATCGTTATCATCGTCTTCTTCACACTCATAGTGCAGCAGCAGCAACATTAACAACGACAACAACAGAAGAATTGACAACAACAAAAGAGAAATAATAACAGCAGCAGCAGAATTAACAAAAATAGCAAGAACCATCAACACCAATAAAAATTTCACCGCTGTGCAGCAGAGCTCAACATTCGCATTTGTCCGTGTTTCCATCGAACGTTTCGAATCCACTCATATACACCTTTCGTCGTCGAGAACTACAGGCGTATTCGTAGTTGGAACACCAAACGCACGGCAGTATTAACAGGGCAGCAGCAACGGAGCAACAACAACAATAGGAGCAAGCGTAAATATACACTACACTACACACTTAGCTTCTTACACGGTTGGCAAACGATCGGGTCGGAAGAAACCGATAATTTTACTCCGTAGGCAGTACACCACACCTAGGTACACTTATATTATAGGAACACTTAAATTATATAATTATTTTACTATTACCTTAACATTAAAACAACAATGAGTATTAGTATTGTGGCGTCCGTGGCGTAGTTGGTTAAAGTGCGTGGCCGCTATGTCAACGAACCTGGACACCCAGGTTCGAACCCCAGCAACGACAGAAAATTATTTGAATTAAAATTATTTTTCTGTACGGCCGCCACCTCTCTGCAGACAATGGCAAACCTCAGAGAGTAATAAAAATGCCATGTAAAGCTTCTTGAGAATAAGAACCATTCCATTCATCGCCGTTTGGAGTCGGCGTTAAGCCTGTAGGTCCATTTCTAGGTCAATTGTGTACAAACTTAATAACACGCACAACACAATTGATCATAAGAAGCTAGGTCAAAGTCCTTTCAAGGGCTGAAATGACCAGTTATTTATTTTTTTTTTGAGTATTAGGCACACACCCCCTCATCCCACTCACCCTCTCTCACTCCCACCTAACCCCACTCATCCCCTCTCACTCCCACCTCACCTTACTAGCCCCCTCTCACTCTCACCTCAATCCTCTCAACACGGAGATGGGCACATAAATAGGTTAATAGATTTAGAGTCCGATCTGATCAACAAATTCGAGAGGTCCGAACGTACGGAAATTCACGTGACATCGGTAAAACTACCCCAGTTTTGGACTAGGTGTCCAGAGGCGTGGTTTATACATGCCGAAATCCAATTTCAGTCTAGATCCATTACGATGGTTAAAACAAAATATGAATACCTGATTACAGCTCTCCCGCAAGAAGTAATCATGACGGTACTCGATTTTATTCAGAAACCTTCTTCAAGCAATCTTTACGAAAACTTGAAGAAAATACTGCTTGAACGCTACTCTCTTAGCGAAAATAAACGTATTGACAAAATACTAGCTGGCACAGAGATGGGAGATAGGAAACCTTCCCAATACTATAGATCACTATTGCTATTGGCTGGTTCTGCGGTAGACCCCGACTTTCACCAAAAACGTTGGCTCAGGAAACTTCCTAAAGCACTGAACATAGCTTTAACCGGGTCAGGCCATACAGAGCTAGAGGAGCTTTTGAAAATGGCCGACAAGCTATGTTAAGTCATAAGTGAGAATGAAGTTTCAGTTTTACAAACAAGCCATGGTTCAAATACTAACGAACTAGCGAGTATGGTACAAAAGCTAGCGGTATCTACGACGAACATATTAACCGCTTGTTCGGGTGGTGAACGTGGGGTTGGAAAAATGAAGTAATAACACAATTAGTTGGTTTAAATTGGGTGGGTGAGTGTGTTTATTTTTTACCTTTTTTCTGTGTGATTTTGTTTAACAGTGTTTCTGGTGATTTGTTTAGTTAATGTATATTTTATATAATGTTGTATTGTTGGTTGTTTGTTGGGTTTTCCTTGTTGTTTAAAATTCTTCCTTCTTGCTTGGGTGGGTGCTAGATAAAGATGTCCGTCTTGGTGCAAGATCGATTCGGCTCCCTTGATCTTGCCGAGCGTGAATCGTGCAGCGGCGCACCGACCACCTTGTCGACTGCAGCGCCCTTCTTGCCACAACGGCGAGTAGTCGTGAGGGAGTGTTCAGTGACCACAGGGTTACGTGGCCACGTAAACATTCCGCCCACCTTGCAATATCTGCAAAACTTAGAAGAGGGTTATTTGGGTACAAAGATAAATGATTCACATGAGTTTTATATTTGCAAGAAGCTCATTTTTTTATTCTAAATTCAGTGCTTTTTTATGTTAAAAATTTTTTAAGTTCAAACATCGGTTTTTGAACGGGTACTCGGGGTTGGGTGCTCTAACAAATACAAGATAGATGCATTAGAGTGGGGTAGAGTAGGGTAGAGTAGAGTAGAGTAGATTAGAGTAGAGTAGAGTAGAGTTTACTAAGAGGGTAGAACCACTAACTTTGTAATGCGTCTGGTAGTGATTCCCTTTGCCGTCCGAATGTCAACCACACGGGTTCTGGAGTCCGAGCCTAAGTAAATCTTAGCTATTCTACCTAAGCTCCATTCGTTTGGTGGCAAATTTTCATGTCGAATGACCACGAGATCGTCAACATTGATGGGTTTTTGAGGGTGCTTCCATTTATATCTTTTATGGAGGTCTTTAAGATATTCATCTTTCCACCTTCTGCAGAAATTGAGATGAAGTATCTTTAACTTTTGCCAGCGGTTTATGACGTTAGGCGTAGAGTTACTTAAATCGGGTTCAGCTGGGGTGAGTAACGGGGTACCAATTAAAAAGTGTCCTGGAGTTAAAGGCGATAAATCAAGTGGGTTTTCGCTTGAAGGACTTAGAGGTCTTGAGTTAAGGCAACTTTCGACTCGAGCGAGTAGGGTAGAAAATTCTTCGAACGTGAATCTTTGATTTGCATACGCCTTTTTCAAATGCGTTTTACAACTTTTTACACCAGCTTCCCAGAGTCCTCCCATGTGTGGAGCGCCAGGGGGTATAAAATGCCAGGTTACGTCTTGGTGACTGTAGTTGTTGACAACTTGGGTCTGGAGTGCCTTCATGAATTCTCGCCGATTTTTCTTCAACATTTGCGCTGCTCCAACGAAATTTGTTCCATTGTCGGAGTAAAGAGCGGCGGGGCATCCGCGCCATGAAAAGAAACGGGCGAAAGCTGCTAAGTACGCTTGGGTAGAGAGATCACTTGTTGCTTCGAGGTGCACTGCTTTTGTTGCAAAACAAATAAAAACGCAAATAGAGCCTCTTGTTATTAAGCAGGCTCGCCCGGTGTAATTTTTGATTTCTACGGGTCCAGCGAAATCTACACCTGTGTTTGTAAATGGGCGACTAAGAGATGTGCATTCGGGTGGTAGCGCAGCCATAATTTGAGTATGCTGTTTTTTCTTGTGGATCACACAAATTTTGCAGTTATGGATAGTAGTTTTTATCAGAGTTTTTAACTTTGGTATCCAAAACTCAGCACGAAGCAGTCGCAACAATAATTGGTTACCGCCATGTAGGGTGATTAAATGAATCATATTAGTCAAGAGAGAAGCTAGACGACTGTGGTATGGCAATAAAATTGGGTGTCGCTCGTTATAAGTGAGAGCTGGCGACGTCACTAAGCGTCCATTTGCTTGAATTATGCATTTTGAGTCCAGAAAGGGTGTGAGGGTTAATATTGAACTCTTTGATGAGATAGGCAGTTTATTTAACAATGATGCATATTCCTCTGCAAATCCGTTTCTCTGACTAAATATGATCAGCTTTTCTCGTATCGCTTTTATTTCATTAGATGTTATATCTAACGTCGTGTGACTCATTTTTGAACGACGTGAGGGTTTGCTATAAAAACGATACACATATGCCATGACACGTAGAGCTCTTGGCAGTGAGGAGAACCTGTTCAAGATGTCCTCTTGGGTTGTTGTAGCAAACGACTTAATGGGTTTTAAGTCAAGGGTAGTGTCGACTGTATCTTTGGACTTGGGCCAGAATTCTTTTTCATGCTTTAGCCATCCTGGGCCGTGCCACCAGAGATGATGATCTCTTAGCTCTATTTATTTATTTATTTATTTATTTATTTGTTTGCTAAGCCTTTTAGGCTTTATAGCAATTTAAAAAATTTTTAAAATTAAAATTCAGAATACAATTTTACTAATACTAATAATGCTAATAATAAAACTAATATAAAGAGCTCAGTTCATTTCAAATGCAAAAACAAAACCAAAGTAAAATAAGTTCAGTTGTAATGTAATGTAAATTAAAGTATTTATGAGCGTTTAAAAATGTACAGACTAATAGATAATATGAATAAAGATATTATAAAAGAAAAAAAAAAATAAATAAATAAATTAATAATAAATCATCCAGAGGGTCCAAGGCGGTGGTATAGAGAATTAGAATATGTATAAAATATATATCGTTCAGTCTTGAAGCCAATGAATTTTTGGCTTAACAAGTTGGTAATCCGACGAATTGGGTCGTATTTACCACACCAATTTCCTTGTACGAAAAGAAAATGGTTGCGAACGCAGGCACTAAGACAAACTGGGTCTCATTGGCCACTCATATTAATATACATATAACACCTCGAAGCGGAAATGTGGTACATAGTATCAGAGTGTGAGATCTAGAACAGTGTTAGGTATCATACTGATAGTATATGTATATACAATATTATTCATTCTGTGATTTTAAAGCCGATGATGTCTTGATTCATCTTTTATTTATCACACCAAGTTCCTAGCAAGATTCTATATAGGAATAAGTCCGGCAAGTTCAGGTCCATTCAGATGTAAATGCGTAGATTGGTTACCATCCAACAGTAAAAATTCCGTATCCTTGGAAGTGTATGTTAAGAATCAGTGGCGGTGCTGCAGATAATCTATTATTTTAAGTTTAATTCAGTATAGGGTTTCATTAAAAGATATAACATCTGAAACGGAATTGAAGTCTCCGCAAGCGCTTCTTAGTGGTTCATTTTGCAAGTAGTTAGTTCTACAAAAGTTCATAAAAAGTAGCTCAAAAGATCTTCTTGGTCGAAGAGGAAGATTAAAGTAAATTTTACTCAGTAAGTATGGACTGTCAACAAATCCATGTATAAGTTGATAAATCCAGCAAACATTAAGCATGATTCTACGATTTCTTAGAGAAGGTAGGTTAACAAGCTTTAATCGATATTCATAGGGTGGTAAGTGAATGTTAGTATGACAATATATATTGCGTAAACAAAACAAAAGAAATTGTTTCTGAACTGATTCTATATCGTCAATATAACACCCATATCTAGGACACCAGACAATTGACGCATACTCAAGTATGGGCCTTACAAGCGAAGTGAATAATGTTTTAGTAATGAAAGGATCATTAAACTCTTTTGACCATCGTTTAATAAACCCTAAAGTACTGTTTGCTCTGCTTATAGCTTTATTAATATGAATGTGAAAGCGAAGTTTTGGGTCCATAGTTACTCCAAAATCGTCGAAAACTTCTAAGGACTCAAGTGTATAGTCACTTATTTTGTAATAACTTCGAGAAGGTTGTCTACGAGAAAAAGTCATGTGTTTGCACTTTTTCAAGTTAAGCTTCATGCAATTGATTTCACAACAGTCACAAAGATGGTCAAGATCGGTTTGTAAGAAAAAAGAGTCTTGCTCATTTTTATATGACAGGAAAAGTTTAACATCATCAGCGTATAGTAAAATATTACTATGAATTACAACAGATGGTAAATCATTAATAAAAAGTAGAAACAACAGAGGCCCAAGGTGGCTTCCTTGAGGAACACCGGAAGTAACAGGGAACTCCTCTGACTTAACAAGGTTAAAGATAACACTTTGTGTTCTATTTAATAAATTAGACTCAATCCAAAGCACTAATGGTGTTGGAAAACCGAGAAGGGTTAGTTTTAAAATTAAGAGCTTATGATTTACAACATCAAAAGCTTTACTGAAGTCAGTATAGATAACATCTGTTTGTAGACCTTTTCCAAAATTCTCAATAGTCTTTGATGTGAATTCTAGAAGGTTAGTAACAGTAGATTTTCTAGATAAGAATCCATGTTGGAATGGGGACATTAAAGATTTCACGCTATGTGATAATTGTGAGGTTACAATAGCCTCAAAAAGTTTAGGTAGGGCGCTAAGCTTTGCAATTCCGCGATAGTTATCTATTAAAGATCTATTGCCGGATTTATGCAGCGGAATAATAAAAGATGATTTCCAAGCCAGTGGAAAATAGCAGGATTGCAAATACGCTGTAAAAAGCAAAGTAATGGGAATTACAAGTTCTTCACTGCAATATTTCAAAACACATGAAGGTATGTTATCAGGACCGCTTTTATAAGATGTTTTCAGGTTTTTTAAGTAGGTTAAGACTGTATCAACATTAATTATTGGGGAGCAAATGTCACCTGGTTGCACATTATAAGGGTAACTAAAATTATCGTAAGAAGCAGAGGAATAAGTGGTTCTCTATGGCAGTTCTCTATGGCAGAACATCCTCGACTGGCTACATCTGCCGGGTTGTCGTGGGATTCAACATGGTTCCAGTTGTCGGTTCCAATCTTTTCAATTATTGTTGAAACACGATTAGCCACAAATGTGTTCCAGGAACAGGGTTGCCTTTTAAGCCATGCGAGTACGATGGTAGAGTCCGTCCAAAGATACAATTGGTATTGCTTCAAATCCAAATTGGGTACGATAGCATCGACTAAATTTGCCAGTAAAACTGCTCCGCATAGTTCAAGCCTTGGTAAAGATACTGTTTTTACCGGCGCCACTCGGGTTTTAGCGACTAGCAGTTTAGTGTGAGTATCACCATTTTTATATGTGACTCGCAAATAGAGCGCTGCACCGTAAGCCTTTTCTGAGGCATCACAAAAACCATGAAACTGAACGTTTGCTTCTGGTATAAAATGTGTCCATCTTGGAATTTCTATTGTGTTTATCGAATCATAACCATCAATAAATGTTTGCCATCTGTGTTGGGTTAAGGGTTTTAGGGTATCGTCCCACTCAGTTTTATCTAGTCAAACTTGTTGCATGATAATTTTAGCAGCTATCACAATTGGCGCTAACCAGCCTGCAGGGTCAAACAAATTCGCTATGGAAGATAAAACTTCACGTTTTGTATGAACGGGTTTGTGTTCAATGGGTGGAACGATAAAAAAGAACGAGTCTTTTCGTGCGTTCCAACGAACACCTAGGGTTTTGGTATTGCCTTCACTTGGGTCTGTTAGATTGAGTAGACCAGTCGTCAACAAATGATCTTTGGGTAGATCGTGTAATATTTGTGACGCATTTGAAGTCCACTTTCTGAGTGTGAGTCCAGCAGATTCTAGTGCTGCTATGAGTTCGTCACGGGCTATCTTTGCGGTTGCAAGTTGATGTGCTCCAGCCAGTACGTCATCTACGTACATGCAATTGCGTAAAATATATGACGCATGAGGGTGTGTATCTCGCACATCATCAGCCAATTGATGTAGAGTTCTGATGGCAAGATATGGGGCGCAGTTGACTCCAAATGTCACGGTTTGCAACTCGTAGTCCTGAATGGGTTCTTCAATGGACTTTCGGAATAAAATTCGTTGATAAGCTGTGTCTTCTGGGTCGACTTCAATTTGCCTATTGCCATTTTCTCGATGTCAGCGTTAAAAACGAACTCATAGAGCCTCCACTTGCTGATCAACATGACTAAATCAAGTTGAAGTGTTGGACCAATGTGGAGCACGTCATTTAAACTTTTGCGGGTTGTTGTAGGGTTAGACGCGTTGAATACAACTCTTAATTTTGTTGTAATGCTGTCGGGTTTTATGACTGCATGATGTAGCAGATAATAATGTTTGGGTCTATCCGTGTAAGAGTGTGGGTTTATGATCGCTTTCATATGGCCGAGTTGCAAGTATTCGCACATAACTCGATCATACTCTACCTTTAGTGCAGGCCTTTTGAGTAATGATTTTTCATTGCGAAGATATTGCGCCATAGCCTTGAGTTGCCAAGTTCCAATATATTAGGGTTTTTAAAGGGTAATTTTACAACATAACGCCCATTAGGGTTACGGCGTGTTGTGTTTTTGTAAAATTCTTCGCATTGCTTCTCTTCAGCTGAGAACGAAGATGTTTTTGGAACTTCTTCCACTTCCCAGAACCGAGTCAAAAAGTCATCTGGGTCGACTATATTGTAGCATGCAACAATATTACTGGGTGTTGACTCTGGTTCGTGAGGAATGGGTCCTGAGAGAACCCAACCAAAGTGGGATTCTTGCGCCAAGAGTGATCCACAAATATTGCGTTTAACACCACTGCAGATAATTTTTGGGTAAATATCACAACCAATTATGACATCTACGGCTCGAGATTCATAAAATTGTGTGTCTACCATTTGGAGGCCAGCCAGATTTTCAGCAAGGTTTGCATCTATCGAGTGTGTGGGCAAATCGCTTGTGAGAGTTTTCAATACTAGAGCTTGGGTTTCTACTCTAAATTGAGGGTTTCTTGAAGACCGTATTATTAATTTGCAGGCTTTTGTAGGATTTGCTGACACTGTCTGGTTCAGACCAGTGACTTGAACGCCAACAATTTTTGTGGGTAAGCCAATACGATTTCTAAGCTGATCTGTTAGAAATGTTGCCTCCGATCCTGAGTCAATGAGGGCGCGTGCGTCGAATATAGAACATTCGTGTTCCACGTTCACCATTGCCGTTCCTAGGAGGATCTTCGTTCTGCTGGCCGCAAAGTGGGAATTCACTACTTGGGTTTCGAGCTCTTGTGTGTGGGTAGGGTAAGTGGATTGTATTTGGTTCGTGAATGCCTGCCGTGTAGAGTTGGCTTGTTGAGCTGCTTCCTGCGCTTGTGCACTAGTGCTTGGGTTCACATCTAATGCGCTCTTGTGCAATGAGGAGTGGTGCCTCTTCTTGCATATTCTGCAGCTATAGTCACTCTTGCAATCTTTAACCCTTTCAGACCCGACGCTTATCTACTGCACATTTTTTTATGATTTTTGGAATTTATGGTCGTTATGTGGTATGAAAATATTCTCAATGCTTATGTCTTGCAATTTACATATCCTTCAAGGATTTTCAGGACACGCACAATTTTGATGCACTCGTTTAAAACTTTATCTGAAACCCATTTTTTTAGCAACAAATGATTCAAATTTATTTGAAACATCAAAATGTATTATTGTTTTAGTTCAAATTCGTTAACTTCACTAGTTTTACACTGTTTATATTTTTTGTAATTGAAGACACAACTAACCTCTGCGACTCATTTTGACAAAACTAAAAAGTTTGTCAAAAATTCCTCGCGTGTTCAAGTAACGGTAAAGCGAATCGCGGAAGAGTGTGAGAAACAAAAGTAAACAATAACAAGCACAATCGATTCATTTCGTTCTTTATTCGTTAAATAAAAAATCTTCTGCCTGATTCAGACAAAAAAACTGATTTCATGGCCCTGAATAATGCATTGCTATTTGAGGGTTGGGAGCATATTTATAATGAAAGTGATCCTTCCAAAGGTTATAGCATATTTATAAAAACACTACTTGAGCACGTCGAAGTTTGCTCGTGTGTAGTGAAGAGAAAACATGGTAATGTAAGGAAATTAAAGCCCTGGATTACCAATGCACTTCTGAAAAAAATTACATCCAAAAATAAACTTTTTAAAAGAATGAAGGAACATCCTAGTAATCTGGAAACTCGTACTGCATATAAATCACTTTGTAAAGAGATTTCTAAAGAAGTTTTATTGTGTAAAAATAGCTTTTATACAAACCAATTTTTCAATATAAGGGGAGATATTAAAAAAGAATGGAAACTGGTTAACGATATTTTAAACAAAAACAGAAAAAAAGAAACCATTCATAGTCTATCATTTGGAGATACTTCAATTACTGATCCTATTGAATTAGCTGAACACTTTAACAAATTTTTTGTTTCTATTGGCCCAGAAGTTGTGGCTAATAATGCAACGGGTAGAACACAATGTAGTTGTTTGTCTTACGAATCTTGTCTTTCGCAGAGCTTTTTCTTTGAACCTATCTCTTCTTTTGAAGTATACAAGATCATAATGTCCCTGAAAAACTCTAATTCGGTAACTTTGAACAGTTTTTCTAATAATTTTGTAAAGCGAATTGCTTTTAACATTTCTGACATATTAAGTCATCTGTTCAATAAAAGTGTCGAAACGGGTATATTTCCAGATGATATGAAACTGGCTGAGGTTATACCTCTACATAAAAAAGGTGATCGGTCACTGATAAATAACTTCAGGCCTATCTCACTTCTTCCCATCTTCGCTAAAATTTTTGAGAAAGCTGTAAAGACTCGAATAGTGAATTTTCTTGAAAAGAACAAACTTTTTAGTAAATGGCAATTTGGATTCAGGACAGGGTTATCTACTGAAGATGCCCTTCTTAATTTTTGTACAAATGTTTATTCTGGCCTTAATAATAAGCACATAACAGCTGCACTGTTTATAGATATAACGAAGGCATTTGATACCGTCGACCACTCTATTTTATTGGCTAAATTATATAACTTTGGATTTAGAGGCTCTTTTTTCAATTGGCTAAGCTCTTATCTGTCTAATAGACAACAAAAAGTGAAGATCAATAACTTCTTAAGCACTTCATTGTCAACAGCTCTAGGTGTACCCCAAGGTTCGGTGCTTGGTCCAATTCTTTTCCTTATTTTCATAAACTCACTATTCTCTCAAAACTTTATAAGCAGTATTAATGCATTCGCTGACGATATGGCCTGCACTTTTACTAGTAATTCTCCATTAAACTTGATTGCGGACATTAATCATGATTTGGAAATATTAAGTCACTGGTTCAAAGTGCATAAGTTAGTTCTTAGTGACAAAACGAGGATCATGTATTTCAATGTTATTGGCAAAGACTTAGACTTTGGCACCTTTTTCTTTCACTGTGGAAAATGTCAAAAATTTTTTATATTCGAACGCTACTTGCTTTTCTAGTAATAACCCTAAATCATATTATGATGATCGTTCATGTTCATCTCAATGTTTTAGGATTGAAAGTGTGAAATCTTTTAAATATCTCGGAGTAGTGCTTGACTGCAAGATGGATTGGTCTGACCATACACGTGCATTGAAAAAGTATCTTATGGCAGCGACAAGGCATTTATACTTGTTGAAACCATATTGTTCCTCCAGTCTTTTAAAGTGCATGTATTTTGGTATCTTCCAGTCAAAGTTAGAGTATGGATTGATATGTTGGGGTGGTACGCATAGCAATAAAGTACTTTCGCTCTTAGTGTTGCAAAAGCATTCTATTCGTCTAATACTTAAGAAAGGTCCCCGTGTAAGTAGTCTGTCTCTATTTTATGACCTGAATATTCTGCCTCTTAAACATCTTTATTACTTTAAAGTCCTAAAAACGTTTTTCAATAAATCTGGTTATTCGTTGAGCAGAAGTTCCAATAACTACAACTTAAGAGTTAACACTCGGGACTTAGTATCTATCCCACATCACAACTATCAATTTGTATTGAGGTTTTATACAGCAGTTGCTCCAAGGCTCTTTAATAGACTGCCTTTCGACATAAGATCTACTCGCAGTAAACCTCTGTTTCTCAAAAAAGTAAAATCATGGCTTTCCACTTTGTCTTATTACGCTGTTGATGAACTCCTCCGTATAGTCATCTAATTTGTGGACTGTTTATCCAGACCATTATAGCATAAATAATCTGTTTTTTCTTTTATTTTTTTTTGCAATTTTATTTTTATGTTTTTGTTTTTTTTTTTTTCTTTTTCATGAATT
Organism: Pherbina coryleti; assembly: GCA_943735915.1. Lineage (NCBI taxonomy): Eukaryota > Metazoa > Arthropoda > Insecta > Diptera > Sciomyzidae > Pherbina > Pherbina coryleti. The sequence continues at coordinate 87,398,397 of OX030948.1, forward strand.
TAATAATATTGGTTTCTTATTTACGTTCTTTTTTATGAATTTCTGTTATTAATAATTATGACCCCACACTATTATAGTTGAATTTAATATTTTTTTTTTTTTTATTTTATCATTTAAATACTCACTACTTTCGCCTCTAGTTCCCTGTGAGCTATAGATTGTAGTTATTTTATTTGTTATTTATTTTATTTTTTTTTTTTACAATATTCGGTTTATATATTTGTTTTTAGGCTAAGGCCAATAATATTGTAATGTAATGAATATCAGACATATGAATTCATAAAGATAATTTAAACCCAGTATATTGTAAAAAATTTGATTGAATTAAATTGAATAAATTGAATTGAATTGAATTAAATAAAAGTGGAAATATTACAGATAGAACCCACCCGCACAAACGATGCATCACGGTCTGAAAGGGTTAATGCCATGAGAAACTGCTAGACAATTGAAGCAGCATCCCACGCGCTTCACTGTTGCTATCCTTTCATCTATTTTCATGGATATGAAGCTTGGGCACTCACGAAGAGGGTGTTTGCTATTGCAAAGTCTACAAATAGCACCATCAGACTCCCATTGGGTGCTGGAAATCGATGGTTAAGGGTCATTTTTAATTTGTTTGGGTACAAATTGTTGGGTTGATTTTGGGTTAGGTCTTGTAGCAACATTCATGTGGTATGAATTTACTCTTCTTTCTCCCCACCTGTTGGGGCCATTATGAGTGGACACATTCTGTTGACTTGGCCTTTGGAGTGAGGTAGATGAGAAAGCCTTCATATCGCCAACAGATTTCAGAGTTTTGAATTTATGGGTCAAGAAACTATCTAATGTTTTCCATTCAGGGATAGTTGAGTTATCTGTTTGACACTTTTCAAAGTCTTCTAACGTGTTTTTGGGTAATTTTGTAGAGCACAGGTAAACTAAGATAGGATCCCAACTATCTGTTTCAATTCCAAGAGTTTGGAGAGTGAATATATAGTTATTTATTGTTCTCTGTAACTTCTTGATAGAGTTTCCTGTCTCTATATTAATTTGTGGCAAATTGAAAAGGGTCTTCAGTTGCGCGTTTATTTGCATGCGCTTATTCTCATACTGATCGATGAGATTTCTCCATGCCATAAAAAATCCTTCATTAGTTAAAGGGGCATTTTTAACTATATCCTTGGCTTCACCGCGGGTTTTTTGAAGTAAGTGGAAAAGTTTTTCCACATTACTTATGCGGAAATTTTTTATGTATAGGGCCGTAAACAGGTCCCTAAATGTAGGCCATGTGACATAGTCCCCATGGAAAATGTCCGTATCACAGGGTGGGAGATGAATTATTGGGTGATGTTCAGCAGATGCATTCATTGTTGAAGGCGACGACTTTGGTTCCACTGGTGGAGTCTTCATTGCTTCAATGTGCTCGGTTATTGAAGCAGAACAGCGCACGTACGACTGGTATGTCTTCCTATATCTATCCTTGAGCTTATCCTTGTCCAAGGGTTCAGTGTCGGGTTTTTCACGAAGCTCCTCATAGACCGCTTGAAATTTTTCAAATAGGTAATGCAGATGCTTCCTTTGCACTTCCAACACGTGTTGACTCTGATCTACCACTTGGGTTTCACTGTGTGCTAGTTCCAGCTCAACAATGTCATTGGAAAAATGCACAAATGTTTTAAGCGACATGTTAGATGTGGTGCTTTAATACGGGTTGGGTTGGGTTGGGTTGGGTTGGGTTGGGTTAGATGGGTTATCAATCGAAGTGGAAGGTGTTTTAAATTGAGTATCTTTTTTTTCACACAGAGTAGAGTACTTCTGTTCAAAACGAAATTTTAGTTTTAATTATTCTTTTAGAAAAAATTCAAAATTCTATAAAATCTTCAAACGGGTGGGTGGGTTTGAATGCACTGTATGGGTTAATCAGGGCACCAAATGTAATGATTTTACTTCAGTTCAGCAATTTTTTAAATAATTAAATCTTCGATTTTGAAAAAAGTCTTCTTAATTCAATACAAAATTGGGTTCTACAATTTAAAACACCTAAAGCTGTCGAAAAATTTTTTGAAATAATTGAAAAAGTTACTTCTGGGTATTTTACTGATGGGTTAAATGTAAAAGAGATGTTTTTTGGTTAAAACACACAGCAAGGGTTAATCGATTGATAAATTTTGTAAAATTGCAAAAAAAATTATAAAAAGGGTTAATCTGTCCCAAAGGGTTGAGTGGAACAGCAAGGGTTAACGATTTGCAACAAAAAGTGATATATTTTTTTTTTTTTTTTCGAGTTAAATTCTCGATATGTTTTCGACAAGAGTTATCGAGAAAGTGTTATTGGGTCTGCAAGGGTTAAGCAGGACCGCAAGGGTTAAATATTTGCAACAAATTAAAATTACTTCAAAATATGGGATAAAATTGTGTAATCCCACAAAAATCCCACAAATTTGCCGATATGGTATCACACTTTTGCTTTGCTCAATCTGGCAGCGCTTCGAGAGAGTGCTTATATACTTTATATATTTGTATGTGTGTGGTGATGGCAAAGCAGCAAGTGTCAAAATGTACCAGCAAGTGCTATTGTTGTGGAGTTTTAATTAATTTTAAAATTTGCTCAAATAAAATTTGTGCACAAAATTATTGTTTTATATTTTTAATAATTTGCGTGTGCTAGTTACAGCAGCAGACTCGCAATCGTTTTTTGTTTGTTCAAGCCTTGCTTATCTTATTAAGTTATATATGTAAATACAAATATTTTCAATTGTTGTATGTTCAATTGCTCAATTGTTTTAGTGTTTCTTATATTTTGTATATGAGAGTTAGATTGAAAAATTTGTAAATTTTAATCTGTATTTCAATAAGCACTGAATAATAAATGAACTAAATGCAACTCACTTTGATTTATTTCCTGGGTAGTGAGTGGGTGGGTGATTGTGTTGTTTGAAACTTGTGTTTGTGTTTCGCTGATTTAGTGGTGTTCTGCTCCAGCTTTGTGTTAGCCGAATAGTGTAGTTCAACTTGTGTTGTTTATTGTTGCAATTTTGTATTCACTTTTTTTTAAACCTTTTAATTTGTGCTCTCTATCTTGCGTTATTTCCAAATCCTGGTGGTTCTTTTTTCCAGGCTCGAGTGGACCAAATGTTCGGGTGGTGAACGTGGGGTTGGAAAAATGAAGTAATAACACAATTAGTTGGTTTAAATTGGGTGGGTGAGTGTGTTTATTTTTTACCTTTTTTCTGTGTGATTTTGTTTAACAGTGTTTCTGGTGATTTGTTTAGTTAATGTATATTTTATATAATGTTGTATTGTTGATTGTTTGTTGGGTTTTCCTTGTTGTTTAAAATTCTTCCTTCTTGCTTGGGTGGGTGCTAGATAAAGATGTCCGTCTTGGTGCAAGATCGATTCGGCCACCTTGTCGACTGCAGCGCCCTTCTTGCCAACACGGCGAGTAGTCGTGAGGGAGTGTTCAGTGACCACAGGGTTACGTGGCCACGTAAACACCGCTTTTAACAAATTGTTACTAGAAGTTGAGGCCCTTAAATCACAAAATAATTTCAGATCACGGTCACCAGCGAGACATAGGCCAAACTCAAGACAGACATCACGCACACGTAGACCAAACTGATTATGCCGATACCACTACAAATTCGGTAGAGAAGCACGTAGATACGAACAACCGTGCGCAACATCAACAAAACAACATTTATTTTTAAAATTCAAATTTATAAACGTAGAGGATTTTTTTTTCAGTCAGATAGCAAGTTTCATATAAGATCAAATCAAGAGTACATACCCCAGGCGTTGAAGAGTTGTACATTCGTCTTTAAACAAATTGGCTGCTATTTGTTCCTAGTGATTGTTTCACTGTGGCTGCTGGCGTTCAGGCGGCAATAGGTGCTGCGAGATGGAAGCTTAATCAATCGTTTATTGCAAGTAAATCTTGTTCAATAGGTGACCAAGATTTACTCGCAAATGCACCGAAAATAAAGAATAAAAGCGGTAAGTTTTAATTTTACATACAATATTGGTTTATTTCAGTATACCTTTATTTACAGTTTCCAATATGTGGAGTGCTGAATAATTTTAATTATCGATGCTGGCATGTAAGATGGATCACAATATAATTAAGATGTTTTTATTTCCAAAAGGGCGTCTCGTAGTTTCGGCTGACCAAAAAATAAGGAAGGGAAGCCATTTAAGCCGACCGAAAACTCGTCGGAGAAGCCGATCGAGGGACTCGTTCGGCTATCGAAAATCGATAATCGAACTAGTCGGTAAGTAAGTATGTAATCTTTTACATCGGTGGGCATTAATCCTCTACCTTTCTTTCTTTAGGGTTGCCGCCTAAACATGCCGGCCCCCTTGCAGTATTACTGTAAGATAAATTCAAAAATATAGCTTAGAAATACCTTAAATCTAGTAAAAAAGTGTTGATCAATTCATTGTGTCTCAAAGCTTTATTAAAGATAAAATTTTAATTTTAAAACAAAAACAAACAATTTGTGCAAAACAAGTTCATAAAATAAAAAATATGTTCAAGACAAAATATATGGTATTGTTGTGTATTATTGGGCGACCGTTCCTGACAGTAGCCAACCAAAAATGGAGTTTTGTATGACGACTCCCCCCAAACCACTCGGAGATATTCCCGGTTGAATAATTTTAGGGTATACGTCTACCCCTAGCACCATACCTACCGGAGATGAAGTGAGGAAGTCGGGGTCCGCGAGCATAGATAGACGCGTCCAGACTCTGCCTAGGCGTGACTCGTGTGAAGTGACGTAACACCTTTGCTTGGGTTGTCACCGATTGGTTCGACTCATAGTTTGCTCTGAGGGTTAAGGAGCAAACCTCTTGAGAACCAACCATCCTCGATGGCAACCCAAGTTGGCGAACGAGACGCTGGGAGATGATGGAACTTTCCGAACACGGGTCTATCAAAGCACGAACCCGATGCAGGCGACCCTTATCGATCACCTTGACGACCGCCGTGGGGAGGAGCGAAGTCACCTGTTGCAGACACGGCAACGGTGATGGCGAGGGCAGGCGCTGAGCGCCACTATTTGAGCGGCGGTGCATTGGTCGTGTCCGTCCTTGACCACGATTGCGATGCTCTTCCTTGGATGCTCGTGACCGTCTGCCGGAGCGCCGCGTTTTACGCGATCTTGGCTGTGCATTGCTGTGCAGCGATGGTCGGAACGCACGCGACTCTTCTGCGTTTCGGATGCATCGGGCCAATCGCGCCTCATCATTTTCGGAAGGCACCTGATCCCCCTCAACGCTCAATGCAACCACATTAGGCTGGTCGGCAAAACTCCCCTCGGCGCCCGTCCCACGCTGACTAGAGGGCTTAGATAAGCTGGGCCTCTCTACGTCTTGCAGCTTGGGCGGTGACGACTTTCCTGCGTCCTTAAACTGGTTCAAATGCAGCATGGTGTGATGCGACCCCTCGCATTTGCTGCAACACCCGTCGCTGGAACACTCGCTGGTTTTGTGGTTTGGGGAGAGACACCGGGAGCAAAACTTAAACAGAAGCACCAACCGCAGGCGATTGGCAACATTCCCGGCGACAAACGCCTTACAAAAGCACACTCGGCACTTTAAGGCGACGTCAGCGGGCGATTGTCCGACACTCGACATTTTTGTTGCTAGAAAAGAAGAAAGATTAAATATGTTAATTCCTCGAACCGAAAGTAAGGACAACACGCACACAATAATTACGGACGAAGACTTCCAGCTACGACTTGAAAGGACGAAGATATATATCTACGGAGGTGGAGGCAGAATAATTAGTTTGACGACAGGCCGAGTAATAATGCCACGTTCCGTGCGCAGATCGGCGACACGGACACGATTGTCAGAGCCGAGATACACCTTCACGACTCTCCCTAATCGCCATTCGGTGGCCGAAAGGTTGTCTGCTTTTATTATCACCAAGTCGTCAACTTGCAGGTTTTCGTGGGGATGTTTCCACTTATTTCGTTTGTGAAGTTCTTTGAGGTAATCATGCCATCATCTGAGTCTGCAACCTCTTGCGGTCGATAACACAGACCTTGCAGTTGTGTATGATGGATTTGATCATATTTTTTACTCTGGGAATCCAGTATTGCATCCGAATAAGTCGCAACACAAGTTGGTTCCCACCATGAATGGAGATTTCGTGGGTGAACTTCACGAGTAACTTAGAAAATTGACAATCATATGGTAGAATTATCGGGTGACGTTCATCATAAGTGATGTGTTCCGTCTCCGATAAGCGACCGCCAATTCTAAGTATCTTTTGACTGTCGAGAAAAGGGTTCAAATTTAATATTGAACTCTTTGAATCAATAAGGATCTTCTTCGACAACTGGGCATATTCAGATGGATAGCCCAATTTTTGACTCTCAATAACGAGTCGTTTGGTTGTATCTTTAATTTCTTGCTGGGATATTGCCACAGACTTATGAGAAAAAATGCTCTTATGCTGCCGGTGAGTTCTATGGAAGAATCGTAATACGTACGACAGAATTCGCAAGGCTCGAGGAAATGAAGAAAAGCGCTCTAAGAAGTTGATATGCTTAGAGCATGCCACATGAGCTTTTATGGCTTTTGCTTCCATCGTGGTTTCGTATTCGTCACCTCGATTTGGCCACGAGCTGGGCTCCTGTTGTAGCCAGACTGGTCCATGCCAACACAATGAACTATCCTTCAAGTGTTGTGGCTCCAAACCTCTGCTGGCCAGATCTGCTGGATTGTCTGCTGAATCCACATGACTCCAGTTATCGGTTCCTACCTTTTCGCTGATTTTTGCGACTCGATTAGCGACGAAAGTGGTCCAGGCACATGGCTGTTTACGCAACCACGCCAGCACAATGGTCGAATCTGTCCATAAGTACAGCTGATTGTTAAACGTTTTTAAATTTGTCAGAAACGCTTCGACCATCTCTGCCAGCAGAAGTGCACCGCACAGCTCGAGTCTAGGTAAGGACACCGTCTTCACTGGTGCCACTTTTGTTTTCGCTACGAGGAGATGGACGCTTATGATGTCTAAGCGTCTAACGCGAATGTAGATGGCGGCTCCATACGCTTTCTCTGAAGCATCGCAGAAGCCATGGAACTGGAGATCGCCTTCGGGAGAAAAATCTATCCAACGTGGAATTCGGATACTGCTTATGTGAGGGTAGTTTTCCAAAAAAGCTTGCCAACGCTGCAAAGTCGACGGGATCAGTTGATCATCCCACCCGATGCCATCCAACCAAACTTGTTGCATCAGGATTTTTGCGATGACTACGACCGGCGCCAACCACCCTGCAGGATCGAAAAGTTTTGCGATCGCCGACAAAACCTCTCGTTTGGAAAAACTACCTTCTTGATTTAGCGGCCGAGCGTGGAAGTAGAAGTAGTCAAACCGGGCGTTCCATCGAATGCCCAGTCTCTTCACGTTGCTCGTGTTCTCCAGCTCCAGAAAATCTTCACGTAGCCGATGACTTTTCGGGACTCCACGTAGCACTTCATCGGAGTTGGCCGTCCATTTTCGCAGTGTAAAGCCTGCTGATTCGGCCGCTTTCTCCAAGTCTATTCGAGTTTGGACTGCTGATTCCACGTCATGACCTCCCGCCAGTGCGTCATCTACGTACATATGGTGACGCAAAATTTTTGAAGCTAGTGGCAAGCTACTTTCCACATCGTCGGCTAGTTGCAACAATGTTCGCAGCGCTAGGAATGGAGCACAATTTACCCCAAAGGTGACAGTTTTCAGCTGAAAATCTTGTAGATGATTCCCTTTTTGGTCGCGAAAAATTATTCGCTGGAATCGCTGATGGTCTTCCCTCACTAAAATTTGGCGATACATCTTTTCGATGTCACCATTGAAAACAAATTGGAAGAACCGCCACTTCAGGATTAGCAAAGTTAGATCACTTTGCAAGACTGGTCATGCATGCAGAACATCGTTCAGACTTAAGCCATTCGATGTAGGGCTTGACGCGTTGAAGACCACACGAACCTTTGTAGTGGTACTATCTGGTTTCATGACGGCGTGATGAGGAAGGTAATAACTCTGAGTCGGCTTCGGAGTAATACAGGACGACACTTCTCTCATATGGCCTAGTTCCAGATATTCTTTCAGAACCCCATCATACTCCTTCTTATAATCTATATTCTTATTTAACCTGACCTCGTTGCGCAGAAATTGTCTGACAGCAATGTAGCGTGAATCTCCTAAAATGATTTTCTGCGGATAACTTTCCTTAAAAGGTAAAGTCACTACATACCGACCATCCGAATTACGCCTTGTTGTGTTGACAAAGTTGTCCTCACAGAATTTGTCTGCGCTGTTGGACACAATATTTTGAGGTAACTCCTCAAGCTCCCAAAATGATGCTAACTGTCGATCCAGTGAAATTTCACTGAAATATGATACGACAGTCGAGGAGGGAGGTTTCTGCGCGGTGGTTGGAACGGAGCCGGTTAATATCCAGCCGAATATTGTTTCTTGAGCAATAAGTGACCCAAGAATATTTCGACGGATACCGTCAAGAAGAAGTTGTGGGTATAAATCACCACCTAGTAACACATCTACTTGATCGCTGCAGTAGAAACGTTTATCCGCAAGAACAAGCTCTGGAAAGGCTTGCTGCATCAACGGATCTACTGAGCATGAAGGAAAGTTTCCTGTGATCTTTGCCAGAATTAAAGCGCTTGTGGTAAGTTGAATAGTCGGATCAATAGGTGATCCTATCACCAAAGTGCAGGCTTTTTGCACTCTGGCAGATACCACATTATTAAGTCCGGAGACTTGAGCACAAACACGGCGAGTGGGCAGCTGGATGATTCGCTGTAGTCTTTCCGAAATGAAAGAGCCTTCGGATCCAGAATCAATAAGTGCTCTGGCTTTGAATACAGCTCCTCGATGGCAAATGTTAATAATGGCGGTTCCCAGCAAAATACCTTTGCTGCTTGAAGCAAAACACGATTGTATATTCTCGCTAGCGCTTGCAGATGTTTGCGATGGCGCTGCGAGCGGTCGAGTGGACTGTATCGAGCTTGTTTTTGGACCTCCCGCATTTAGATGATTATTTGCACCTCGAAAGTCTCTATGAAGCAACGAATGATGTCGTTGTCCACATGTGGAGCAGTTGTACCCGCTTTTGCAATTTTTTGCAACATGGCTAGTTGACAGACAGTTTAGGCAGCAATGAAAACGCCTAACAGTTGACGATCTGTCATTAATACTCATCGCCAAAAACTTTGGACAGAACTTCAATGCGTGTTGCTGGTTTTTGCACAGTTTGCAATTGTTGTTCGTCACATTTACCTGGTATGTGTTGACTTTCTTCACATTTGGTGAAGGTGCATTAGGTTTTGGCCCTTTTGGCACAGCACCTCTAAAGTCGCACACTGTTTTTGTTGTAGCACAAAATTTTAAGTGCTTTTAAAAAAACTCCAATGAGCTAAATGATCTCCTGAACACGACCCCGTTTTTATTTTTTGGAAAAAATTTTTGTTTACAAGTTATTAAAGAAAACATGGTCGTATCCAAAAAGATACAGTGGGTATTCCGACGTATACCATCAATCAGCTTGGTTGTAGGAGTTCAAGGCAAAAACGTGGAAAACGATTCCTTTTATGATACCTAGACTTACTTGTAATTTTTTTTACTCAAAAATTGTTAATAGTTTAAAAGATATTTCATGTCAAAAAGCGAACTTTCCGTTCCGATTGCTCGATCAAGCATAATTCATTATGTACCACCTCATTTAAAGGCTATATCTTTAGAAGAAGAGACTTATGAGCCCTTTTATGACGACCTAGGCTGAGAATCTATACGAACAAATTAAAAAAAAAAATAAAAATGGTGAAACTAATTTTTTTTCTCCTAAACATCCCAAAACTTTGTTCAAAACTCACGCATTCCACGGCACATCTTCAGATGCCAAAGCCAAAAAACCGAGTGTCGAAGATATGGTTACAAGCAAAATTAATCAACTCTTTACAAAAAAAGCGTCCCTGTGAGAACATTATATCACTCGTTTTCTTCAATAACGTTACAACTCAAAAAATTAGATTTTTCAGGAGAAGCATTTTAAGTTTTGAACAGACGAAGGAAATTAATTCACCATTTTCAAAATATGGACAAAATATCAAATATACAAGTACTACTGTAATGTACATTATTTAATCCATACAAAGTGACAAACTGGATATTATCGATATATTTATAATACGATCTAATCGGAAATATATTGAGGTGAATGAATCACAAATATTATTTTTCTGCAAAAATTAAAGAAGATATCGTTACCAAAATTGTACACAGCATAGATCATGGTAACACGAATGTTGCTGTGTAATGAACTCGAATTATGTTTTTGGATTGTAACGTTATTGAAGAAAACGAGCGATATATACTGACATACTGATGCAACTTACTCGTCGCAAAACCTCTCATTGGAAAAATGAAGAGAGGGATTTATTTTTAAAATGAGACCCGAAAATATCTTTAATACCCCGGGATCTATATAATAATAATATCTAATAATATCGATTCTAGTTTTATTTATTTTATTATACTAGTGTCGCCTTTGGTCGAAATTCGACCATTTAAAAATTGATTTTTTTTTTTTGTATTTTTAGTGAAAACATTTTTTTCACTCATATCGCAACATATGTACCACCGGCAGGAAATCACAAAATAGAAACTCCATTCTGTGTTTCCATGTTATATGGCATTTACCAAAGCTATTCGAGATAAAAACTTTAAATTGTATGGGTGGTTCCACGCCCCCTTGTCTAATGCTCGTTCAATTTTTCCAGTCAAACAACACGAGCAAATAGGAAGCTCCTACCTAGTTTCATTGATTTGTGACTTATAGTTTGAAAGTTATAACAAAAATTTGGGCTGCTGAAAAGTTCCACGCCCCTTTTTTAACTCCCATAAAATGTAACCAGTGAAGTGGTACGTGTGATTTGTGGTCGAATACCGATTTCGTAAGCTGTGTGACCTATAACTCTAAAGCTATTCGATATCGCAAATTTGGGTTGTATGGGATGTGCCACGCCCACTATATTTATTCGGTGCACTCCTTCTCCCCACTCTTATTGATTAAAAAAAAAATTGTCAAAATCGGTTGAGAAACACGGGAGAAAACTGTTCTGCCTACGCCTATTTATAAATAGATTACGAACATATATTAATTATAATTGCGCATAATTTTTTTATTTTAAATTTTTTTTGCCTTTGTTGCTATTTTATTTAAAATGAGTTGTTTTTATGTTATGTTTAATGTTTATCTTTATTAAAATAAAAAGCATAAAAATGCATTCGTTGGAACAATAGTATGTTGAAAATACATATTTGTTTGGAGAATTCACTGCATTTTAACAAAAACTGGCAAAATTTATGCTTTTACAATTTCTTAAAAAATCACAAAACTGAAATAAAAATGCCCAAAATTAACCGAATGAAAAAAAATTACTTCAAAAATTGTCGACATGTAGGATTTATCGACATATTATTTTTCAAAATTTTAGATATTTAAATCTAGATCAAGGATTACTTTTTCCTCTCTAAACTCCTGTAAAAAAATAAAATCGCTTCCACAGCAACAGACTTTGTTAGTTTTGTGCACACATACATACATACATACATACTTACTCCGCAAGGGGGGATCAGTTCTCAGAACAATCCTTCGGGCTTTACGAACCCGCGGACCCTAGTTAACACAAAATCCAGGCGCGTCTGACTCAGAATGAGCGGCTCCCTGGTCTGCGTCTGTACTGTAACGGTCGGCAGTTTTAATACCTGTCCGTAGGTATAAAAGGATAGGGGAAGGTCACCCTGAGAAAAAACCATTGTGTAGGAATGTCGGCTAAAAACATAACTACTCCAGGTTGTAACCACAGTAGTGGAAATCCACCCGTGGGAACTCCCACGGTCGGGGCAAAGATTCTGGAGGCCCCAACCAACATTCCATCCAATACTCTTTTTAAGAGAGCATCGGCGGCTGTAGGGAGTGAGCAAGCGGGCTCCCAGTCGTCGTCATCAAATTACCGCAATGCTACGGTGGTGGCTAACTTGGCTGCCGTAGCAGATAATGCTACAAGCAATAACGAAAGAGGTAGTACTCCCGGTTCCTCATATAGCTGGGAGACTCAGAACCCTTCAAGGGTACTCCAAGGGTTGCGCGTTCTCCCCAGAAAGCGGCCGATAGAGCACATGAGCGTACACGCTCATCACCACCAGCTCTATCAACGCCACCAGCAAACTACGAGCAAGAAACGTCGGAAAATGATGTTCTTTCCGTCAAAATTCGGAAGCTCGTGGAAATGATGGCCCCCCCTCGACGAAGCATCCACCAGCCTATAAGAGACCTCGTGGACGAAATTGCAGCATTGCACCAGAAGGCATGCAAAGAGCGGCACCAACAGGATGCCGCCAAAGCAAAACCATCGCAACCACGACAAAGGCAGAGTGTGGAGACTCAAACAGAGTCCACAATGCTTCCTACGTCAGGAACTAGCTCTACCAAGAGAGCAAGGGGAGAACAACGTGACCCTCAATCGCCGACACCATCCGCCAAGAAGAGGAAGCATAAACGCCTCTTCAAGGTCAAGGTACGGTTCAGATTGCTGGGTACAAAATCCTCCAGGCCCATTCGAAGGCCAGCGTGAGTGAGCATAAAAAGGAGAACCCACCACGTGAGGAAGCGGTGAAACGGGGTGCAGTTGACAAAGCTAGCCAGAAGCAACTGCCGAAAGCAACTGAAAAGATTGCTACCCCACACGAGAGCACTGTCCAGAACCGGAAGTGGACAAAAGTTCGAAAAAAACGGATGAAAGTGAGGAGGCCACCGCGAAAGGACGCCATCGTAATGAAAACGACAGGCGCAGCTTCCTATGCGGATATCCTCAGACAGGTGAAGGCTGAACCCCAATTAAAAGAGCTAAGCCAAAATTTCTGCGGCGTAAGAAAAACGGCCAAGGGAGAGCTCCTACTTCTCCTAGAGAAAACCTCGGACCCTGCTTCTGGAAAGTTCCAAAACGCAGTACAAACGGTGCTCGGAACCAATGCTGAAGTCAAAATCCTTACCGAAGTTATCCAAATAGAGATAAAAGATATCGATGAGGTCACAACGAAAGAGGAAGTGCTTGAGGCACTAAAACACCAATTTGCTGAAATAAAGGTGTCACCATCCAACATACTCAGCCTACGCAGAGCATATGGAGGCACCCAAACAGCAACAATTAGTTTGCCACCCGAAAGCGCCTCAAAGCTGACTAAAGCAGGCAAAATTAGAATAGGATGGGTTGTGTGCCGCATAAGGCCTAAAATACAACCCATGAGATGCTTTAAATGCATGGACTTCGGCCATGCTGCATCAAAGTGCAAGAGCGAAGAAGACTGCTCAAAGTCCTGCTTTAGGTGTGGCAGCTTGGGCCATCGAGCCAAAGCATGCGAAAACGCAGCAATATGCAGACTCTGCGTAAGACATAAGAAGTCTGACACAAAGCACGCGACAACGAGCATCAAATGTCCGTTTTACCAGAAGGCTTTGCGAGAGACTAAAGCACGATAAGGTTTTATCAGCTTAATCTCAACCACTGCGAAGTTGCACATGATCTCTTGAAGCAAAACGTACGGGATGTAAACGCCGATGTTGCCATCCTCAGCGAACCCTATCGTACTAGGAACTCCGGTGACCAGATCAGTGATAGATCTGGGAAAACATCCATATGGTACTGTGGCCAACGACAGCAGCAAATTAGAGACACAAAATCTATGAACTACTTCGTGAGGGCTAGACTGGGTGGACTCTATGTCTATAGCTGCTACCTACCCCCAAGCCTTACTCTACAAGAAGCCACGAATGTTCTAGAAGAAATAGCAGATGACGCTGTCGGAAGACACCCAATAGTTATCGCGGGTGACTTCAATGCATGGTCAACTGACTGGGGATGCCCAAGATCAAATTCGAGAGGTCAAGCACTTCTGGAGGAGTTTGCGATCTTAGATATCGTCACGCTGAACTCTGGACAGCAAAACACATTTGAAAGAGCTGGGATGGGTTCCATAATTGACCTTACTTTTGTGAGTAGCAGCCTATTGTCAAAAACTGCCTGGCAAGTAAGCGAACACTACACTGGAAGCGATCATCACGCAATCATATTCAGCACGGGAGACTCCGTCATAAGAAGGGTGTGCAAAAACCAGAGGAGATACAAAGAAAGCACTCTGGATACCGGCGTTCTAGAGGTCATGCTCGCTGGTATGTCTGCAACTGGCTATGCTAGAGACAAGGCCTCGCAAGTGATGAAGACCGTAATAAGAGCATGCGACGCCACGATGGTTAGAAAAGGTAGAGGCAATAATCACCCGGCGCCAGTCTACTGGTGGACTGATGAAATTTCAAGCCTAAGAAGGTGCTGCATAAGAGCGAGACGTACATACTATCGCTCGAGAGGCACAGATGAATTTCTACCAAACCAGTGGCGTTTCAAAGCCGCAAGAACCCAACTTAGAAAGGCAATAAAAATTAGTAAATCCCATTGTTTCAACCAAATCTGCAACGACGCTGAACAGCAGCCCTGGGGCTTTGCATATAAGCTCGTTATGAAGAAGCTCTCTTCGTTTAGGCAACCAATACCTACGTGTCCCATACTGTTGAGGAACATAGTCCACACACTATTTCCACAACAACCCGACACGCCAGCACTAAACAGAGAAGTTGAAGCAGAGTTACAAAATTTTCAAAATGTAACCAATGAGGAGCTCCTAAAAATAGCCAAAGAAGTTGAAGACAATAAAGCCCCCGGACCTGACGGAGTCCCAAATAAGGTGCTCAAGATTGCGATAGAGCAGAAAATAGAGGTTTTCGTTGACCTCTACAACACATGCCTAAAAGATGGCGTCTTCCCACCAATGTGGAAGCGACAAAGACTTGTGTTGATCCCGAAGAATACTAGTTCCATAGAGGATCCATCGGCCTATCGTCCACTTTGTATGCTCGATACTGCCGGCAAAATCCTAGAACGATTGATAAGCAATAGACTGGGTGCGTCAATAGAAGATGCCGGAGATCTTTCCAACCAACAGTATGGTTTCCGCAAAGCTCGGTCCACAATAGATGCAATTGGAGCGGTGAAAAAAATTGCACTCCAGGCAATCTCAGGAACTCGGTGGTTGTACGGTGACAAAGAGTACTGTCTAGTTACAACACTCGACATAAAAAACGCATTCAATTCTGCGAATTGGACCAGAATACTGGAAGCTCTTGCGCGCTTTAGCGTTCCCTTATACCTTCGTAGAACCATTCGAGATTACCTCGAGGATAGAATTCTCTACTACGAAACAGAAGGGGGTACTGAAAAGTATAAAGTTACTGGCGGAGTCCCACAAGGATCAGTGTTGGGTCCAGTCCTATGGAACATAATGTATGACGGAGTACTACGTCTACAGCTGCCAGAGAGGGCTCATATTATCGGGTTCGCAGATGATATTGCCCTCATAGTAGTAGCAAAGCATTTGCACGAAGTTGAAGACAAGTGCAACCAAACGGTTATAGCAGTGCGGCAGTGGCTGAATACAGCGGGTCTCAGTTTGGCCGAGCACAAAACCGAGGCAGTGCTAATAAGCAGCCGAAAAGTCGTTGAGACCGCTAGAATATCGGTTGGTGAACATACAATTGTATCGAAACCATTCGTTAAATACCTTGGCGTTATGATAGATCATAGGCTTAACTTTAAGCAGCATCTTTTATACGCAAGTGGAAAAGCGGGAAGCGCAGCTGCAGCGCTAACAAGAATTTTGTCGAATACCAGAGGTCCTAGACAAACCCGTAGAAAGATCATAGTCACTATCGTCAGATCAATACTTTTGTACGCAGCCCCCATATGGACCGAGGCAACCAGATTCAGCTCCTACTTACGAAGCATGGAATCGGTGTATCGTATCTGTGCACTTAGAGTATGCTGTGCGTTTCGAACTGTCTCCTCGGATGCAGCGCTGGTTATTGCGGGTTCTCCCTCTATAGACCTTCTGGTGAACGAGAACGTGACATACGATTCGCTTCCACTCGAATTGCCTAAATCCTCCAAACGTAGGATAGCGCGAGACCGCAGTGTAGCAGTGTGGCAGACGCGCTGGGAGGCATCACAGAACGGACGATGGACGCACCGCCTAATTCCAAATTTGGAACCGTGGCTTAACAGGCGTCATGGTGAGGTAGATTACTACCTCACCCAAATACTAACTGGTCATGGGTGCTTTAAGTCGTACCTTCACAGATTCAAGCACGACGAAAATCCGTTTTGCAGCTTCTATGCTGGAAGTGTTATTGAAGACGCCGAACATGTCTTCTTCGTCTGTCCGAAATTTAACGCCGAAAGACTAGAGCTAAGCAATAACCTAGGGAGGTCACCAACAGTGGAAACTCTCGTGGGCATTATGCTTAACTCTGAAGAAAACTGGATCTCAGTAGGCAATATGGCATGCGCCATAACCAAAGAACTGCGTCGTGTAGAAAGACTGCGCAGATCAACTGCAGACTCTATGCTATAGACAAAGTTGGTAGGCCGCACCGTGCAGATTTGCTGAAGATCAGAGGTTAGGGGGTGATGAAGCCCTGCGCTCATCTTGGAAGGTATTGCAGTCGATTGTACCTTGCGTCTTCGTCTAAGGATTCATATGCCCGAAGTGATGCCATTCCAAGAAAAGGCCGCTGTCGATAGCACCGTCAGCGTCTTCGTCAAGGGACCATTTCCCGAAGCGGCCTCCCCCCGAAATCCCCTCTCCAAGAAGAGACCGCAGTCGTTAGCACCGTCAGCGTCTTCGGCTAGGGACCATTTCCCGAGGCGGTCTCCATCTGATGCATCATCATCACGATGAGCCTACAACGCGTCATTGCATATTAAGCACAGCACATCATCGCTTTGGAATATAAACAAGCATGATCTGCAAAACGTTTCCTTGTTAAGAAGAAGCGTAGAATCGTAGATGAGTAAACATACTCAATCCTGCCCTACGAAGTAATGCCTCGATTGGTGGTTCCGTAGGGTCTTGCAGGAGGAGAGAAAAGTAAGGAGTGGTTTAATCAGTATACCATACCAGGGACTCTGACACTATTTGGAAGTACGGGCTTCCATTTGTCTATAAAAGATTCCCTCCTGTCGTCTTTAACAAAAAAAAAAAAAAAAAAAAAAATACATACTTACTCATAAACACTTATGTTTACAAATTTCTTTATGGATCATTTGCTTCAATCATAGTCTCTGTCAGCATCTCAGCGATTGTTGAGTAAGTGCGCCATCTAAGCGGCAGAGTTACTCCCTAAATTTGTTTTGCTGAAGTGGTTTCTCTATATATATATACTCAAAGATATAACTATAATAAATATAAAATCAAAATATTTTTGTTCTCGCGTGTGTGTGTGTGTGTTTTGTTGCACAAATTTTTAAGTGCCTTTTAAATGAATTGTTTTATTCGTGTATGTGTGTGTGTGTGTATTTTGTTGCACAAATTTTTGAGCGCTTCAAAACTCAAATTTAATATAAAAAAATTTTTAATTAAAGAAATTATTTTATTTTTTTTTGTGTGTATGTGTGTGTATGTGTTTGCTCACCAAGTTTTATTAAAGGTAGAGTGATTAAATTAAAACGCACGGAATAAAGAAAGATAAACGTGAAATTCGAAAAACGAACGAACGAATTTGACAAATTAAATTTCCACGAAAGTGCAGAAAAAAAAAATTGCTGAACTTTCGGACGGACAAAAATTTTGATTATTTTTTACTCGCGCGTATGTATGTGAGTGTGTGCTTTGTTTGTTGCACAGAAAAAAGGGTTGAAATTTAATTATTTTTTTTGTTATATTCGCACGTATTGCTGTTGCTTAAAACAAATGCCGACGGCAAAACACTTTTTTATAAATTTTCGCGACAACTGACGGTAAACCAATGGACTCGACAGACTTAGATCGAGGGACTCGTTCGGCTATCGAAAATCGATAATCGAACTAGTCGGTAAGTAAGTATGTAATCTTTTACATCGGTGGGCATTAATCCTCTACCTTTCTTTCTTTAGGGTTGCCGCCTAAACATATTCATTCGTAACGATTACATCAGACACACGCTCCAAAATCCGTACGATGGCCCTTTCGAAGTGGTAGACAGAACACCAAAATATTTCACAATATTAAAAGGAAACACTACTATAACAATTAACATAGACAGACTTAAACCAGCATTCTTAGATCCAGAAACTACACAGACACTCTCTTCCACACACAAACCAAAAAAGCAAGTACACTTTAATTTACCAGCGAACACAACAAAAACCTATGGGGGGGAATAATGTGGTGTCTGCATATCACATACACACGATACACATACATAAGTCACACAAAACAAAATACTCTACTTTTATAAATTTGAGTTTTAAAAATAAATGTTGTTTTGTTGATATCAATTTTTATATTTCAAAACATCATTATAAAAATATATCAAAACTTGAAGATTGTAACTAAAAATTTGTAACTACAAAATATTACTTACTTACTTATCTGGCGCTTACAAGCGAAGGTCGGTTTTGGCCTCGTATAAGAAATTGCGCCAGCCATTTCTATTTTGCGCTTGCTGGCGCCAGTTGGAAACACCAAGTGTAGTCAGGTTATCCAACACCTGATCCTTCCAACGAAGATGTGGGCGTCCTCTTCTGCGTTGACCACCACCGGGCACCGAATCGAATATTTTTTTCGCTGGAGCGTCGTTTTCTATTCGCTCAACATGACCTAGCCAGCGGAGCCGCTCGATTTCAATACGCTTAACTATGTCGATGTCAGCGTACAGCTCATACAGCTCGTGGTTCCATCGAATTCGGTACTCGCCATTGACGCAGATTGGACCGAAGATCTTACGAAGGATCTTTCTCTCGAAGGCTCCCAAAGTCATTTCATCAGAACTGCTCAACGTCCAGGTTTGTGCTGCATATAATAGGACGGGCATGATTAGTGACTTATAGAGCGTGAGTTTTGTTCGTCGAGAGAGGGCTCTGCTTCTCAATTGCCTACTCAGCCCAAAGTAACACCTGTTGGCAAGAGTTATCCTTCGCTTTATCTCAATACTGACATCGTTGAAAGAGTTTATGCTGGATCCCAGGTAGGCGAAGTCCTTAACAACCTCGAAGGAGATGTTGTCAACAGTGACGTGGTTTCCAATACGCTGGGACTGTTTATTTGTTGACACTAGGTATTTCGTCTTATCTGCGTTCACTGCAAGACGCATTCGACTCGACTCTTTCGCTAATCTGGAGAATGCTGCGCTGACTTTGCGCGTATTATGGCCAATGATATCGATATCATCAGCATACGCCAGCAGCATAATACTTTTGTCATCAGTAGCTCGGATGATCTTCTCCATCATCAGGTGGAAAAAGTCGCACGATAAGGAATCACCTTGTCTGAAACCTCGTTTGGTATCGAACAGAGGAGTGAGATCCTTCCCGATCTTAACTGTGCTGCTGGTTTTGCCCAGTGTCATTCTGCAAAGACGGATGAGCTTTGCAAGAATACCAAATTCAGACATGGTGGAGTAAAGATGATTCCTTATTGGACTGTCGAAGGCGGCTTTGTAATCGACAAAAAGATGGTGTGTGTCGATTTGTTTTTCTAGGGTCTTCTCCAAGATTTGTCGTAGCGTAAATATCTGGTCTATGGTGGATTTGCCAGGTCTGAAGCCACACTGATAAGGTCCAATCAGCTGGTTTACGATGGGCTTCAGTCTTTCACATAGTACGCTCGACAGAACCTTATATGCGATATTCAGAAGGCTTATCCCACGGTAATTGGCGCAAATTGTGGGATCGCCTTTCTTGTGGATTGGGCAGAGCACACTGAGGTTCCAATCGTTTGGAATGCATTCTTCCGACCATATTCTGCATAGAAGCTCATGAATGCATTTAAATAGAGCTTCGCCTCCATTCTTGAAGAGCTCAGCAGGTAAGCCATCGGCTCCTGCGGCTTTGTTGTTTTTAAGCCGAGCTATAGCTTTCAAGACTTCACTATGGTCGGGCAGCGGAACTTCAACGCTGTCGTCCAAAATTGGGGATTCCGGAATATCATCTCTATTGGCGGGATTGTTGTCGTCGTCGCCATTCAGAAGCCTAGAGAAGTGTTCCCTCCACATCATCAGTGTACTCTGGATATCTGTCACTAGATTCCCATTTTCATCCTTGCAGGAAGAGGCCCCGGTCTTGAAACCATCGGCCAGGCGTCTTATTTTTTCGAAAAATTTTCGGACCTCATTCCTGTCGCCATGCATCTCAATTTTCTCGCACTCACGCATTTCCGCTTCACTTTTCTTTCGCCTGAAAATGCGTCTCTCTTCCCTCCTCTTCTCTTTGTATCGCTCCTTAGCAGCACGCGTTACAACCGACTGCAGGGTGGCTTTGTAGGCGGCGTCTTTTTCTGCAGTGGCGTCGCGACACTCTTGGTCGTGCCACTGGTTTCGGCGAGGGCGGTGATAGCCAATCACCTCTTCGGCAGCCGTACGCATAGAGTGGGAAATATGATTCCACTGCGCGCATATATCGTCGATCGGCGGAGTGCTCTCTTGAAGCAGGAGTGAGAGTCGAGTAGCGAAGTCTTCGGCTGTTTGCTTTGATTGCAGCTTTTCGACGTTTCTCTGTGCATTCTTGGTTGCGCACAGGCGTGTACGGATCTTGGCTGCGACAAGATAATGATCCGAGTCTATATTGGCACCACGGATCGTGCGTACATCTAAAACACTGGAAGAGTGCCTTCCGTCAATCAAAACGTGATCAATTTGGTTACGCGTCTTTTGATCAGGAGACAGCCAAGTTGCTTTATGAATATTGAGATGCTTGAATCTAGTGCTACTAACGACCATGTTTCGCGCTGCGGCAAAGTCAATCAGCCTCATTCCGTTATCGGAGGTATTGTCGTGGAGGCTGAACTTTCCGACTGTTGGACCAAAGATATTTTCTTTTCCCACCTTGGCGTTGAAGTCACCAAGCACGATTTTTATGTCGTGGCGGGGGCTGCGCTCATAGGCATCTTCAAGGCGCTCGTAGAAGCTGTCTTTGGTCTCACCGTCTTTGTCTTCTGTCGGAGCGTGCGCACAAATCAGGCTTATGTTGGAAAATCTTGCCTTGACACGGATTATGGCAAGTCGTTCGTTCACAGGTGTGAATCGCAGAACATGATGTCGTAGTCGCTTGCCAACCACGAATCCGCATCCAAATTCGTGCTTCTCCGCATGGCCGCTGTAGTAGATATCACAGGATGCTTGCCGTGAGCAACCCTGTCCCTTGCATCGCATTTCTTGGATTGCAGTGATATCAGCCTTGTATCTTTCTAAGATATCTATCAGTTGGATAGAGGCACCATCCCAATTAAGGGTTCGGACGTTCCAGGTGCATATCCGTAAATCATTGTCAGTTTTTCGTTTGCGGTAGACGTCATCAGATTTGGGGATCATTTTTATCTTATTTCTTTGTCGTTTCATTGAAATTTGTTTTTACGTGGTGAGCATCAAACCCAACGCACAACCCTTTAAAGGCAGGGAGAGCCCGCCGCTCAGATTAGCCGTCAAACTAACAGTTGCCAGTTTGTCGTTTCTAGAGGACACCACGCAGAGGTTTGAGTCGACTTGAGACGAGTTCGACATGGATAATGCTGGCCTCACCAGGTTGAGGCAGTCAGACACGTTGCCATGTGAAGATCGCCCCCTTGACCCTCACGCGTTGCCTTGTGAGGATCGTCCTCCTACAAAATATATGTTTAATAAAAATTGTTGCTTGAAGTTGTTTGAAATAAAAAAAAAAGACGCACCCAACAAGCACCAAATATATATGTATGATTATTAGGAAAATATTAATAAATTTGAAACATATTTTTTTTTAATTGTTGTAATAACCAGCGCAATATCTCACGGCAAATATCAAAATGAAACTGCAAAATTTTCGCTCAACTTAATCACCACGCGAAAGTAAAAAAAACAAAGAAAAACTACCGTTATCTTGAAGAATTCAACTTAAAACGTGTTGTCCGAATTCGATAGAATTCTCTTCTCTCTTTACAATGTGATTTTTGACCTATGAGGTTGACTTTTTGGTGGAATTCGTGATATTGCAATTAACTTATGTATTCTTGAGAAATAAGGCCCTATTAGGTACGACAACTCAACTTAAGTTGCCATGACGTAAGACACCTCAACTCAACTTTTTTGCCATATTACATATAACATACATTTTCAGTTGAGCTGTGGTGTAAAATGGCTTTTTCTATTGGAGCATGATTACACCGAAATTTTGACACTTTCATTGAAATGAAGCATTACTTCCAATTTTTGTTTATATGTATTTTATTCACAAGTATTCAAGCAAGAAAATAGCGGAGCGGTAAGACATTTGGCTGTAATGCCAGCAGTCCGAGTTCAAACCTCGCATGCGACAAAGAATACAATTTTCTTGCCATGTTTTTGTGTATTTTTTTTTAACACAGCTCCTTGGACTAACACATAAAAGAGCTTTTTTAACTATTTGTTGAAGCGCTTTTTAAACGATTTTTTTTAGCTGCATTTAAGAAGCGCTTCCATCCTAGGATATCCAATGTAAATTTTAATATGAATTTGGTTTACTTAAAATGCGCTCCAGGTGTGTGAAACGCTATGGCAACCAGCGGTAATCGAAGTGCTTCATTAGCACTAAACAAGCGCTTCTGCCATGTCTTACCGCTCTGCTATTTCCTTGCTTTATAACTTGTGAACAAAATACATATAGACAAAAATTGAAATTAATGCGAACAGCTGATTCATTTCAATGAAAGTGTCAAAAATTCGGTGTAATCATGCTCCAATAGAAAAAGCAATTTTACACCACAACTCAACTGAAAATGTATGTCATGCGTAATATGGCAAAAAAGTTCAGTTGAGGTGTCTTAAGTCACGTCAACTTAAGTTGAGTTGTCGTACCTAATAGGGGCCCTAATACCACAAAAAATACATACACATCTCTGAAATACATGCTTGTCAGACGACAGACACGTATGTACCTCAAATGTGTAGTAGACAATACAAATTTACAAAATACACACTCAACTTAAGTTGAGTTGTCGTACCTAATAGGGGCCTAAGTTAAACCTCAATCTACCGCAATCTTATTCTTCTTCTTATTCTAATTCTTATTCTTATTCTAGTTCTTATTCTTATTCTTATTCTTACTCTTATTCATATTCATATTCTTATTCTTATTCTTATTCTTATTCTTATTCTAATTCTTATTCTTATTCTTATTCTTATTCTTTTTCTTATTCTCATTCTTATTCTTATTCTTGTTCTTATTCTAATTCTTATTCTTATTCTTATTCTTATTCTTATTCTTATTCTTATTCTTATTCTTATTCTTATTCTTATTCTTATTCTTATTCTTATTCTTATTCTTATTCTTATCCTTATTCTTATTCTTTTTCTTTTTTTTTTCTTATTCTTATTCTTATTCTTATTCTTATTCTTATTCTTATTCTTATTCTTATTCTTATTCTTATTCTTATTCTCCCTCTATACAGTGTTTCTTATATCGTGTTTATTTTATTTTTTTTTTATTTATTAATTTTTTTATCTATGGCCGTGTGCTATTCGGAAACTTTTCACTCATGGTAGGAAAGAATTTACTGAGTTGAATATATTTTCTGTCTGTTGAAATAAAATTGTGATTTTTGCTGTGCCAAAAGGACGATGAAATATTGACAACTAGAAATTTTGACGTCTTAGTTTTCGGTAGTGTATTAGTGCAAGAATTTTATTTAATTTGCAAAATTTTTAATAATACTGAAAATTAACAGAATTTCACGCAAATATTTTCCCCTTCTGCTTGCTATGTTGTCGGAAGCACAAAATTTTGAACTTCTTTACGACTCACGAACTCTCAAGTGTTTTTTATTTTCTATTTTTGCTTGTGTCAAAAATTCTCTTGCCGATTGTCAAAATTTATACTAGCCCCTGGGGCTACATGAATTTTTGACAATCATATTCACCTTACAAGTGCCAAATATTCTCTTTCAGACTGTCAAAATTTCATCATCCGAGTGAAAAGTTTCCGAATAGCACACGGCCTATATATATAAAAGAAAGTGTCCGAATGCGATGTAATCCCATAACTCGAGATCGGCCGAACCGATTTTGATGATTTATACTTTGTTGGAAAGGTATTTTTTCAGTTCGGGTTTTAAAAAAAAAAAAGAAAAAAAATCGAAAAAAGTGTAAAAAAATCAAAATTTCAAAATGTTTTATTTTTATCAAGGGCCTTCTATGCGATTCTCATACTCGCAAGGCACCTGCCATTGTTTGGAATTTACAAAGGACAGCAAAGGGCCCGTTGAGTGTTCTGCTGCTATCGTTTTTGACCTATCTTGAACACCAGAGGGCGCTATAGTACAAATTTTTTACAAAACCGCCTAAAACTCCCAAACCGCTCATGCGATTAGAATAAAAATTGGTATATAGTAGTTTTCAGGTACGATGAGTTTTTTAGCACTATCTTCTTTGACCCACCTTGGACACCAGATGGTGCTGTAGTACAAATTTTTTACAAAATCGCATATTTTTAGTTGTTTTCTTAGGTTACATGTGCAAATATTTACAAAATATAAAATATTTCTTAAATTTAGTAAAATTAAAAAAATTTCCGTTATTTTGATATCAAAAACATGAACATATCTTGAAAACTATGAAAAATTTTACTACAACGATATATTTAATGCAACATCGTTAAACAAAATTACGAAAAAAACAATCAGAAATTTAATTTTGCGACTTTCGAGTCAAATATCTCCGCTGCTTTTGTATACATTTTGTTAAATTTTTTTTTGTCTTAAAGCTTCATCAAAGTACTATGAAAACCTTATTGCAAAAATACCGTTAGTTAAGTATATATATTTTAAATATTTTTTTTAAAAAAGGTCTGAAATTTTGGAGTTTTCCTCACAAAAAGGCTCAAAGTTTGGTATTGTTGTAAAAATAATTTAAATTCAAATTCGAATTCAAAATTTTTAACTCTATTTAAAAGTTATAACATTTATAAGCAAAAGTTATGTAAATTTTACGCAAAAATTAAAAACCATTTTTGTGATTCAAAAAGCAAGGCCTACCCCTAGAATTTTTCGAACAAAATTTTTTGTTTCCAATATTGTGTTTTTATAATTTTGAAAAAATATACAAGCTAAAAACTTAATTTAATAGAAAAATGTATCTAAGTATCCCTTGCCAATCAAAAGTTATAGCCAATAACGTTTATCCAAAATATATATACAAAAAGCAAAACGCTGTCTGTGTGATGGCTGGAAACTTCTAAATTACTTAGCCGATAGAGCTGAAATTTTGGCAGTACATTTTTTTCAAGTACGAGATGGTTTAAATTTCTGTCACACCCCCTTTTACCGCCCACAAATCTATAAAAATGTTATAATTCCTACAGTTTTCGTCGATTGGGCTACATTTTGGTAATTTAGTCTGTATGCTTACTGTCGGCAACTGTACTAAAACAGGGTAATGTCCATCTACTAGAAAACTGGGATGAGCATTATATAAGAGGGTGTGGCTCCGCCCATACAGTTAAAATTTGTATTATCGAATAGTTTAGAAAGTAAAAGTAGCAATACTTACTTACAAACTCAAAATGGAGTTACTATTTGGTGATCTCCTGCTACTGGGAAACTGTAACGGGCAGTGGAAAATAACAGTGGTGTTAAACTATGAATCTAAGAAAAGTTTTGAATATACCTATTATGTTCCCATATAGTTGCAGGGTGCAGCAACGCGCGCCGGGAAAAGCTAGTATGTTTATAAAGAATATTTATAATACATATTTTGCCGTCCTTTATGAGAACTCGATAATTTTTTTATTACCATAAAACCATAATTGCAATTAATTTGACCGAAAACCGATAAACCAGAAAATTGCTTGATAGAAATAGCTACACCCTCGAAGTTGCAAAAGTACACAAATTCCGATTGCCTTCTTTCATACCATGACTTTAGCAAGCGAACACATCAGAAAGGTTTAATAACAAAAACAATGCACCATCAATGGTGCAACAACAACAATGAGCACAACACGTTGCGGTATGGAATATGAGAGCGGGTTGTCATGTTTGGTTTGAACGGGTTGCAATGTTGGAGAGCGGGTCGTAATATTACGACCCGCAAACAAAATTTCTTCTAATATGAGATGCGCATTCTATATCTATCTATATATATAAAAAAGGAACTTATTTTTGTAAGGCCGCAATAGACTCCTAAACTACTCATCCGATTAGCATGAAAATTTGTGTATAGAAGTTTTTTGGTACGGTGCGTGTTTGTGGGCTATCAATTTTGATCCACCTTGAACACCAGAGGGCGCTGTAGTACAAATTTTTTACAAAACTGTCTAAAACTCTATAGTTTTAAAACTGTCTATAGAAGTTTTTTGGTACGGTGCGTGTTTGTGGGCTATCAATTTTGATCCACCTTGAACACCAGAGGGCGCTATAGTACAAATTTTTTACAAAACCACCTAAAACTCCCAAACCGCTCATGCGATTAGAATAAAAATTGGTATATAGTAGTTTTCAGGTACGATGAGTTTTTTAGCACTATCTTCTTTGACCCACCTTGGACACCAGATGGTGCTGTAGTAAAAATTTTTTACAAAATCGCATATTTTTAGTGGTTTTCTTAGGTTACATGTGGAAATATTTACAAAGTATAAAATATTTCTTAAATTTAGTAAAATTAAAAAATTTCCGTTATTTTGATATCAAAAACATGAAAATATCTTGAAAACTATGAAAAAATTTACTACAACGATATATTTAATGCAACATCGTTAAACAAAATTTCGAAAAAAACAATCAGAAATTTAATTTTGTGACTTTCGAGTCAAATATCTCCGCTGATTTTGTATACAATTTGTTAAATTTTTTTTTGTCTTAAAGCTTCATCAAAGTACTATGAAAACCTTATTGCAAAAATACCGTTAGTTGAGTATATATATTTTAAATATTTTTTCAAAAAAGGTCTGAAATTTTGGAGTTTTCCTCACAAAAAGGCTCAAAATTTGTTTTTATTGTAAAAATAATTTAAATTCAAATTCGAAAAATTTTAACTCTAATTAAAAGTTATAACATTTATAAGCAAAAGTTATTTCAATTTTACGCAAAAATTAAAAACCATTTTTGTGATTCAAAAAGCAAGGCCTACCCCTAGAATTTTTCGAACAAAATTTTTTGTTTCCAATATTGTGTTTTTATAATTTTGAAAAAATATACAAGCTAAAAAATTAATTTAATAGAAAAATTTATCTAAGTATCTCTTGCCAATTAAAAGTTATAGCCAATAACGTTTATCCAAAATATATATACAAAAAGCAAAACGCTGTCTGTGTGATGGCTGGAGACTTCAAAATTACTTAGCCGAGAGCTGGAATTTTGGCAGTACATTTTTTTCAAGTACGAGATGGCTTAAATTTCTGTCACACCCCCTTTTACTGCCCAAAAATCAATAAAAATGCTATATTTCCTACGGTTTTCGTCGATTGTGCTACATTTTGGTAATTTAGTCTGTATGCTTACTGTCGGCAACTGTACTAAAACAAGGTAATGTGCATCTACTAGAAAACTGGGATGAGCATTATATAAGAGGGTGTGGCTCCGCCCATACAGTTAAAATTTGTATTATCGAATAGTTTTGAAAGTAAAAGTAGCAATACTTACTTACAAACTCAAAATGGAGTTACTATTTGGTGATTTCCTGCTACTGGGCAAACTGTAACGGGCAGTGGAAAATAACAGTGGTGTCAAACTATGAGTCTAAGAAAAGTTTTGAATACACCTATTATGTTCCCATATAGTTGCAGGGTGCAGCAACGCGCGCCGGGAAAAGCTAGTATTGTAAAGGCTGTTTTTTTTAGAGGTATAGAACTTCGAATTGAAATAAAACACAAGAAAATCGTGTTAATGTCCATCAATTTGGCTTTATTGGAAGGATAATTTTATGCGATTAATGCTTAAATATGATTTCGGGCATGTGGCCGCCGCGGCTGGCTCGAATAGAGTCAATTCTACAGGTCCAATTTTCAACCACTTTTTCGAGCATATGGGGCCGTATGTCGGCAATAACGCCACGAATGTTGGCCTCCAAGTCCCCTAACGTTTCTGGTTTGTTGGCGCAGACGAGCGACTTCACATATCCCCAAAGAAAATAATCCAATGGTGTCAAATCACACGATCTTGGTGGCCAATTGACAGGTCCATTCCGCGAAATTATGCGCTCATCGAATGTTTCCTTCAATAAATCGATTGTGACGTGCGCTGTGTGGCATGTAGCGCCGTCTTGTTGGAACCACAACTCATCCACATTCATGCCATCCAATTCGGGAACAAAATAGTCGGTTATCATGGCTCTATACCGGTTTTCATTAACGGTAACTGACTCTCCAGCATTATTTCGGAAGAAGTATGGCCCAATGACTCAACCAGCCCATAGAGCACACCAAACAGTCAGTTTTTGTGGATGTAATGACGTCTCAAGGATCTCATGTGGATTCTCTTCACTCCAAATGCGGCAATTTTGCTTGTTGACGTAGCCATTCAACCAAAAATGAGCCTCATCACTGAACAAAATTTTGCGATGTAAACTTCGCGAACTGAACCATTATTTTCGAAATAAATTTGCACGATTTGCAAGCGTTGTTCTTTTGTCAACTTGTTCATGATGAAATGGCAAACCAAACTGAACATAAATGACATTAGAGTTGCCAGATTTGACCACAAAATGCCAGTTCTATCTCTATTCGAAAAACAAACCCCTAAAAAAAACACACTGTATATTCTTTGGTATATATTCCGGATCAACATCTTGATGTTTAATAGATCAATTGATAAGAGCAGTGCTCATATATGTGAGGCTGATAATCAAGTTCTATAATGTGTGTAGATTTATGTAAACAGGGATTAGAACAAAGCTCACATATGCAAGGGTAGACGGGCGGGGTCTACCTCCGGCATATGCCAGGCGAGACGGACATGGTCTCCCTCTGGATAATCATGTTTGAATTTAGTCAGCTTGGTGTAAATTGCCAGGTATGATGCTAAGTTGCATATTCCGGATCACATCTTGATATTTTCTATATAAATTGATTAGAGCAGTGCTCACATATGTGAGGCTAATAATAAAGTTATATTCTAATGTATGTAGATTCATGTAAACAGGGACTAAAGCAAAGCTCACATATGCAAGGGTAGACGAACGTGGTCTCGCTCTGGATTATCACGTTTGAATTTAATCAGCTTGATAGTATTGCCAAACATAGCCAGGAAAATATAAAGTATTCTTGTGAGAGCATACTCTCGGTACTGGAGGTAATGTAGCATCTTAAGTTTAATTGAGTACATGGATTCATTTAAAGAAATTACATCTGAAACAAAACTAAAGTCACCAGAAGCACTTCTCAGCTGTTTATTTTGCAAGTAGTTTGTTCTACAAAAGTTCATGTAAAATATAGGAATAGGACTACTAAAGTTAATTTTACTTGATAAATATGGACTGTCAACATATCCATGCAGAAGTTTAACAATCCAACTAACATTAAGCATAGTTCTCCGATTTTTTAAAGTTGGAAGATTTAATAGCCGCAATCGTTATTCATAAGGTGGAAGATGAAAATCAGTTCTACAGTATAAATTGTTTAAGCAGAACAGAAGAAATTTTTTCTGAACTGATTCAATGTCACCAATATAACAACCAAATCGTGGACACCATACAATTGATTCATATTCTAAGATAAGCCGCACTAGTGAAGTGAACAAAGATTTCGATGTAAAGGGATCATTAAACTCTTTTGCCCATCGTTTGATAAATCCTAGGGTACTACATATTTGCTCTATTTATAATTTAAGTTATATGAATATGAAAGCGAAGTTTAGCATCCATGGTAATTCCAAGACCATGGAAACTATCTAAAAAATTCTAATGTGTAATCACAGATTTTGTACGTGCGTCTAGGCAATGCCTTACGCGAGAAGATCATGTGCTCACATTTTTTCATATTGAGATTCATGTGATTTATTTTATACCAGTTATGAAGATTATTGATATCAATTTGTAAGAATTCGGCGTGATATTAATTTTTTTAAGAAAGAAATAGTTTGACGTCGTCAGCGTACATCAAGACGTTAAAATGCATTATTATAGTTGGCAAATCATTTATGAAAAGTAGAAATAGAAGAGGTTCGATGTGACTCCCTTGGGGCACTTCTGAGGTAACCTGGAACTCGTAAGATTTCTCGAGATTAACCCGTATCCATCGGAAATTTCTAGAAACGAAAAGTACGTTGTGCATCAATTTGATGCAGATACAAAAAGGCAATATTATTCATTGGAATATTTTCAATTTATTAACTATTCTAGCGCGATAAGTGTTAGACTATCTCTAACTGTAGAACTGATCACTTGTTTATTTTGATATTTTAGAAAGATAGTCAAAATTCTGAATTTAAATATGCATATTTGTTTTTAATATATGAATGTGTTCCAAGAACTTGCATCAATTTGATGCAAACGATGGATGCGGGTTAAATTAAACAGATTGAGTTCTATTACTGAGATACGATTCAGTCCACCTCACAAACTGAATGGGAAAGCCGATAAGAGATAATTTTGAAATTAAGAGTTTACGATTTACAACATCAAAAGCTTTGCTAAAATCCGTATAGATGACATCTGTCTGAAGATATTTTCCAAAATTTTCTATAGTCTTAGATGTAAATTCAAGTAGGTTACTGACAGTCGATTTTCCAGAAATAAATCCTTGTTGGCATGGAGACAACAAAGATTTGACACTATGTGATAATTGTGATGTAACAATTGCCTCAAAAAGTTTGGGCAAAGTACTTAATTTAGCAATTCCACGATAGTTATCAATTAAAGACCTGTTACCAGATTTATGCAACGGAATAATAAATGAAGATTTCCAGGCAGCTGAAAAATAACGAGATTTTAAAGAAGAAGTAAAAAGTAAAGTGATAGGGGTTACTAATTCTTCGCAACAGTATTTCAATATGCATGAGGGTATGTTGTCGGGACCGCTCTTAAAGGAAGATTTATGATCTCTTTAGAAGGCTAGAACTGTACTGGTATCAACTATTGGGAGACAAATATCACCAGATTGAACATAATGGCGATGATAGCTGCCATTATTGAAAGAAGACGATAAATAAGTCGACTTAAAAAATCAGCAAATTATAATATATTATAATTATTATAATATTTAGTTTTCAAGTGAGAATCTTCGGGAGTGACCAAGGGATCGGACCTTGACACTGAAGCAATATTGCTATCATCAAAAAATACCAGATCGAGCAAACGGTTATTCTTGTTCAAGTGACAGTTTAGTTGGAAAAGGCCTTGGCTTGAGAGGTCATTTAAAAAGCAGTTGTCAGATGAGCTTTCAGAGGAAGGTAAAAATGTTGTAGGGTTTTCGAAACAACAGTTCCAGAAACACTAGGCGGGTTAACCTTAAACCCGTTTATCGGGTCATATTGACCCGAGGCACTTTTCATTTGCAAAAAAAAAAACGTACTAAAAATCAAAAATTAAAATAAATACCATTTTATTTGTTGAACTTTTATCTTTGTAACCAGAATGAAAAAATTGTACAAATGTGGCGTATGTGCATTGCAGAGTGTTTAGGCCACAACCCTAAATAAAGTGGGTACTAAATTAATGCCCACACAAAGTAAGAGATTAAGCACTTATTTATCGACCCGTTCGATAGCCGAACGAGTCTCTCGGTTGGTGCTTCGGACAAACCTTCATGGGTTTTAATGGCCGGCCCTCCTTGATATATTTCCGGAAACGCATAGACGTCTTTTTTGTCGAGTTAATTTTTTCAAATACGAAACTGACATCATCAATTATTTGGAGCATCCAACGTAAAAACAATAAACATATCTATTACTTCATAAACACTGTAGTGAAATAAGGTGTATG
This sequence comes from Pherbina coryleti, assembly GCA_943735915.1. Classification (NCBI taxonomy): domain Eukaryota; kingdom Metazoa; phylum Arthropoda; class Insecta; order Diptera; family Sciomyzidae; genus Pherbina; species Pherbina coryleti. The sequence continues at coordinate 87,430,394 of OX030948.1, forward strand.
GTCGACAAGTAATGTATCTTGAACTGTATGTGTGTAATGCCTGGGTCTTGTGTATTAGAGGCGCACACGCCTTTTTATTCAGCCGCAAGGCTTTTTTTTGTGTGAAGCCGCAAAGTCTAATTAAAAGAGTGAGATATTTTTTGGTTTACAGCCACATAGGCTATTTCTTAAAATCTGTCCTTTATTTTTGAAATATCAAAGTTTATATACAATTTTTACCACTATTATTCTTAAAAATATTGTGCCAGTATTTTCTAAACTCCTCCCTTAATTTTTGTCTTTAACATCGATCGCCAATCAATTTCATTTTTGGTCGATCACATAATTATTTACATATTTACATATTCTATATATTAACATATTTAAATTTTTAATCCAAAACACCAACAACAACAAGTGCATTTATTTTGGCCTTGAATTAAAATGTGTCGTTAGCACTATTGTAACAGAATATTCTTCTTGGGCAATGCACTCATAATTTTATTGTTGTTGTTTTTGTTGTTGTTGTTGTTGTATACGCTTGTGCCAAGCATTGGGTTATGTTAAATTAGACTAGCGGCGCAAGCTGAAGGGGATGAAAAGTATTAAGGTAAGCATGAAAAATGCTTATCGGAAATTATGATTTTCAAGTACAAGGTTTTTTATGAAAAAAGTATTGGGGAGTAATAGTGACTTTATGAGTACACTACAACACAAAGAAACACAAAAAAGTTCATATGCAAAGGCTACGATAAACCTTTTGCAATACGCAGCGCCAGCAATCCACAAAGAACGAACATCCCAAGAACAGTGCAAGTGTTTTTTTTAATTAAAGATTTTAATATAAAAACAATATAAAAAAGTGTATATGTGTGTTAAAGAAAGGTGTGTGTTGAGGAAAAAGTAAATTTTTCTGTCAGACGGACACCATTTTGTCCTCTGGGCCGATTGCACGACGGCGACAACTCGACACAATATTAGAAAAAATAAAAAAATAAAACATAAAGAAAAAATAGAGGTGAAAGTTCACCAATTTTTTTTCTGCCCTTTCGTGGAAGTTTAGTTTGTTATATTCGTTAATTTTTTTGAATACCTATATATCGCGTTTTTTTATTATGCTGTGCGTTTCAATTTAACTAGTTGACACTGAGGCAGTTGTTATAAATTGATTATAATAAAAGTCACTATTTTTAATACAACACAACGAATAAAATAAGTTCTTTCATTTATAATAAAATTGTTATATATTAAATTTGTTTTTGAAGCACTTAAAAATTTGTGCAACAAAAACACACACATTCACACAAGCATATATAAAAAAAAAGTTTTGTTTTTGTCCGTCCGAAAGTTCAGCAGGCTTATTCTGCACTTTCGTTGAGGGTTTTTTATTAAGTTATTATTTTCGATTCGTGAGCAATATATTTCGCTTTTTTTAAATTTCGCGGTTTTTATTATTTCGCGTTTTTTACATTTCGCGTTTTTTATCTATGTTTTTTTAAACACTGAGTGATTTATAATCGAGAGGACGATCCTCACAAGGCAACGCGTGAGGGTCAAGTGGGCGATCTTCACATGGCAACGTGTCTGACTGCCTCAACCTGGTGAGGCCAGCATTATCCATGTCGAACTCGTCTCAAGTCGACTCAAACCTCTGCGTGGTGTCCTCTAGAAACGCCAAACTGGCAACTGTTAGTTTGACGGCTAATCTGAGCTTCGGGCTCCCTGCCTTTAAAGGGTTGTGCGTTGGGTTTGAAGCCCACCACGTAAAAACACATTTCGATGAAACGCAAAAGAAAAATGATAAGAATGATCCCCAAATCTGATGACAACTATCACAAACGAAAAACTGACAATGCTTTACGGATATGCACCTGGAACGTCCAAACCCTTAATTGGGATGGTGCCTCTATCCAACTGATAGATATCTTAGAAAGATACAAAGCTGATATCACTGCAATCCAAGAAATGCGATGGAAGGGACAGGGTTGCTCACGGCAAGCATCCTGTGATATCTACTACAGCGGCCATGCGGAGAAGCACGAATTTGGATGCGGATTCGTGGTTGGCAAGAGGCTACGGCATCATGTCCTGCGATTCACACCTGTGAACGAACGACTTGCCATAATCCGTTTCAAGGCAAGATTCTTTAACATAAGCCTGATTTGTGTGCACGCTCCGACAGAAGATAAGGACGATGAGACCAAAGACAGCTTCTACGAGCACCTTGAAGAGGCCTATGAGCGCAGCCCACGCCACGACATAAAAATCGTGCTTGGTGACTTTAACGCCAAGGTGGGAAAAGAAAATATCTTTGGTCCAACAGTCGAAAAGTTCAGCCTCCAAGACTATACCTCCGATAACGGAATGAGTCTGATTGACTTTGCACAGCGCGAAAAATGGTCGTTAGTAGCACTAGATTCAAGCATCTCAATATTCATAAAGCCACCTTGTTGTCTCCTGATCAAAAGACGCGTAACCAAATTGATCACGTTTTGATTGACGGAAGGCACTCTTCCAGTGTTTTAGATGTACGCACGATCCGCGCTGCCAATATAGACTCGGATCATTATCTTGTCGCAGCCAAGATCCGTACACGTTTGTGCGCAACCAAAAATGCGCTCCAGCACAGAGGAGGCTAGATGTCGAAAAGCTGCAATCAAGACGATCAGCCGAAGACTTCGCTACTCGACTCTCACTCCTGCTTCAAGAAAGCACTCCTCCGATCGATGATATATGCGCGCAGTGGAATCACATTTCCCACTCTATGCGTACGGCTGCCGAAGAGGTGATTGGCTATCATCGCCCTCGCCTAAATTAGTGGCACGTAAAAGACGCCGCCTACAAAGGCACCCTGCATTCGGTTGTAACGCGTACTGCTAAAGAGCGGAACAAAGAGAAGAGGAGGGGGAGAGACGCATTTTCTGGCGAAATAAAAGGGACGCGGAAATGCGTGAGTGCGAGAAAATTGAGATGCTTGGTGACAGAAATGAGGTCCGAAAATTTTTCGAAAAAATAAAACGCCTGGCCGATGGTTTCAAGACCGGGGCCTCTTCCTGCAAATATGGAAATGGGAATCTAATGACAGATATCCAGAGTACACTGATGATGTGGAGGGAACACTTCTCTAGGCTTTTGAATGGTGACGACGACAACAATCCCGCCAATAGAGATGATATCTTGGAAACCCCAATTGTGGACGACAGCGTTGAAGTTCCGCTGTCCGACCATAGTGACGTCTTGAAACCTATCGAGCGTATTATGCGGAAGACTGAAGCCCAACGTAAACCAGCTGATTGGACCTTATAAGTGTGGCTTCAGACCTGGAAAATCCACCATCGACCAGATATTTACGCTACGAAAAATCTTGGAGAAGACCCTAGAAAAACAAATCGACACACACCATCTTTTTGTCGATTACAAAGCCTCCTTCGACAGTCCAATAAGGAATCATCTTTACTCCACCATGTCTGAATTTGGTATTCTTGCAAAGCTCATCCGTCTTTGCAGAATGACACTGGGCAAAACCAGCAGCACAGTAAAGATCGGGAAGGATCACACTCCTCCGTTCGATACCAAACGAGGTTTCAGACAAGGTGATTCCTTATCGTGCGACTTTTTCCACCTGATGATGGAGAAGATCATCCGAGCTACTGATGACAAAAGTATTATGCTGCTGGCGTATGCTGATGATATCGATATCATTGGCCATAATACGCGCAAAGTCAGCGCAGCATTCTCCAGATTAGCGAAAGAGTCGAGTCGAATGCGTCTTGCAGTGAACGCAGATAAGACGAAATACCTAGTGTCAACAAATAAACAGTCCCAGCGTCTTGGAAACCACGTCACTGTTGAGAAAATCTCCTTCGAGGTTGTTAAGGACTTCGCCTACCTGGGATCCAGCATAAACTCTTTCAACGATGTCAGTATTGAGATAAAACGAAGGATAACTTTTGCCAACAGGTGTTACTTTGGGCTGAGTAGGCAATTGAGAAGCAGAGCCCTCTCTCGACGAACAAAACTCACGCTCTATAAGTCACTAATCATGCCCGTCCTATTATATGCAGCACAAACCTGGACGTTGAGCAGTTCTGATGAAATGACTTTGGGAGCCTTCGAGAGAAAGATCCTTCGTAAGATCTTCGGTCCAATCTGCGTCAATGGCGAGTACCGAATTCGATGGAACCACGAGCTGTTCGCTGACATCGACATAGTTAAACGCATTAAAATCGAGCGGCTTCGCTGGCTAGGTCATGTTGAGCGAATAGAAAACGACGCTCCAGCGAAAAAAATATTCGATTCAGTGCCCGGTGGTGGTCAACGCAGAAGAGGACGCCCACATCTTCGTTGGAAGGATCAGGTGTTGGATAACCTGATCACGCTTGGTGTTTCCAACTGGCGCCAACAAGTGCAAAACAGAAATGGCTGGCGCAATTTCTTATACGAGGCCAAAACCGACTTACGGTTGTAAGCGCCAGATAAGTAAGTAAGTAAGTAAGTTTTGCTTCAAGCAGCAAAGGGATTTTGCTGGGAACCACCATCATTAATATTTGCCATCGAGGAGCTGTATTCAAAGCCATAGCACTTATTGTTGAATCATTCAGTTGTCCACTTGCCGCGTTTGCGCTCAAGTCTCCGGACTTAATAATGTGGTATCTGCCAGAGTGCAAAAGGCCTGCACTTCGGTGATACGATCACCTATTGATCTAACTATCCAACTTACCACAAGCGCTTTAATTCTGTCAAAGATCACAGGAAACCTTCCTACATGCTCAGTAGATCCGTTGATGCAGCAAGCTTTTCCAGAGCTTGTTCTTGCGGACAAACGTTTCTACTGCAGCGATTAAGTAGATTTAGTAGTAGTAGTAGTAGTAGTTTTATTATTAAACGAATGAAATTACAATTTGTATTACACATTATAATAAACATTAAAATAATTAAAAAATATAAATAATATTTCATTTTTGTAATAATTCTACATTCTATAGTTCATGGAACTAGAGGCGAATGCAGTCTTCTTAAGCCTATTTACAAAATTAGTGTGTGGGGTCACTAACCCATTTAAAGAGTGAACATTGTTTTTTATTTTTTTTTTTTTTATTTAAAATTATTATAAAATGTTTAATTAGAATATTGAATTATGTTGAAGAGAAATTAAAAGTAGAAAGAGCATTATAAGTTAACCAAGTTAAAGCGTTATAAAAATAAGTGATTCTATTTGAGTATGATTGTAAGTTAAAAGCCACATTTTCACTTCTTTAAGAAAGACATGTTTGTTATGAAGATTTCGCAAGTTGTAAGGCAAATTATTGTAAAGTCTAGGCGCCACATTTGTAAAGAATTGCAAGAAAAGTTGTGTTGAATGCGGAGGTACAATGCTTTGTGTTGTTTGTTAACTCTTAAATTAGAACTTTGGTAGTTTTTTCTTATCAAATACCCGCTGTCGTAGTAAACCTTTAATACTTTGTAAAAGTACAAATGCTTAAGTGGCAGAATCTTAAGGTTTTGGAAAAGTACAAAACTACTTTCTAATCGGTTTTTCTTGCAAATCAGCCGAATGATGTGCTTTTGAATAATCAGCAGCGGATTTAATTTGACATTATGTGTGCCACCCCAACATATAAGACCATATTCCAATCTTGAGTGAAAAATACCATAATATATTGTAATCTTTGAATAGTAGGATATTGGATGTAAATTCCCATCACTTTGTCGTTGTAATAACACAGCCCCAAAACCAATTGAACTGGCATCGCAGTGTAATTCGGTCTCTCTTTTCGGATTATAAATTGCTAACACAGGCGCTTCCATCAGTCTTCTTTTTAATTCATTAAAAGCACCAATGCAAGTTTCATCAAGACAAAAGTCGGTATTCTTTTTTAACAAATTTTGTAATGGCTTTGCTATGCGTGAAAATGACGGCACAAATCGGCGGAAGTATGAGAAAAGTCCAATACAAGATTGTAGGGTCTTGTGATTAGTGGGCATAGGGAACTTTTGTATAGCCCTAATATGGGATTCGCTGGGTGAAATTCCAGAAGAAGTTACTGAATATCCAAGATATTCTATTCTTTTGTAACAAAACTTACACTTAGCAAGATTAAGTTTTAGATTTTGACTTGTAATTCGTCGCAGTACCCTACCCAGCAAATTTTTATGGTCGTCGATATTTGTACTAGCAATAAGTATGTCATCCATATAAATGACAATTTCTCTTTTATCTATGAAGTCCCGAAATATTTCATTTATAAATCGCTGAAAAACAGCTGGGGCATTCTTGAGTCCAAACGGCATCTTTAAGTACTCATATTGTCCAAATGGCGTCACAAAAGCAGTATACGGAATTGAATCTTCAGACACACTTACGTGATGAAAACCACTTTTTAGATCTAAGACCGAAAAATAAGATTTACCCTCTAAGTACTCTATACAGTCTTCGATTAATGGGAGTGGATAATTATCCCGAATAGTTAGTTTATTTAAACCGCGATAATCGACGCACATGCGCGTCTGACCATTCTTCTTTTTTACCAGAACTAAGGCTGAGGCATATGGAGAATTACTTGGCCTAACAACGCCGTCCCGTTGCAACTCATCTATAATCTCTTGAACCTTTATCCGCTCAGAGAAAGAAAGTCTTCTAGGCGAGCAGTAAAAAGGTCTATCGGACGTCAAATGAATCTTCATCACGTAATTTATCGGTTTTGTAGGGACATTCTTTGGCTCTACATAACTCTCTACAATCAAGCTGTTTAATTCGTCACGTGAAGTTTTTCCTAATAACCAATCTATATCAATTTCGTCTTTATCACTGGCTATTTCGATATTAAATATGTCAGGCACATTTGATGAATCACTTTGTTTGTGTCTATCTAGCACCTCAGTAGTCTCAGTTGAACCAGTCCCCATTACTGTCGCGACTGAGCATGCAGATCTACAATTTCGATCCGGCCCACATGAGTCAAGCAAGCCATATTTGTCAAGAACCATTAATGAGCTTTTACGACCGAAAGTGCAAGATTTTTCCTTTTCATTAAGTTTTATTAATTTTTCCTTACTATATTTCCAATTCATTTTCCTTAAACATATATTAAATTTTTTTAAAAAATCACGCCCTAAAATTAGAGGCATTAACATGGCGTCATTCGGCAAAACATAAACAAAAATATCTTTTTCACAATTTCGGAATTTCATTTTTACAAGAATTGTTTTTAAAAATTGAAGTGGTTTCCCTCCAAGGCCACAGTATTTTGACGTTGTTAACTTATCTTTAGTGGATTGTAAGCCAATAGGAACGCACGATTGCTTGATAAGACTAATTGGACTGCCGGTGTCGAAAAGAGAAAAAAATTGATTAAACCTTGCACTTTTTGTCGTACCAACTCCAAAAGCAACACTCACCAAATTTAATGCACCCAATACATCGCTCTGATCATTAAAAGTATCCTCCCCTTCCACCGCGGCGACCTGGTGTCCCTTATCTAAAGCAGCTGACTCAATAAGAACCTTCCTTGGATTAGGGCATGTACGATGGTCGTGGCCCATTCGCCAACATTTGAAACACGATCCATTAGCCCGAAGTGGATATGGGCAGTTTGGTTTTATGTGGCCCTTCTGGGAGCAGTTGAAGCACAGTGGAGTTTCTTTTGCAGCAATAATTTTGTCGGCACTAGGTCCAGCTCTTGATTTGGCGCAAACAGATCGGGCGCCGGCAGCTGACACTAAAGCCAAATACTTGTTTTGGTAGCGATTAATGAGCGCCTTTAGCTCTTCTAGTGTCCTGGCGCCCATCAACAGATTAATATTCGTGACTTTACCATCAACTCCTTCGATGATAAAATCTACGACTTCCTGCTCACCAATATCTGCCCTTTTTCCAATCGCTTGCATTTCAATTACATAACGATGTAATGTTTCGTTGCGGCAATCCCATTTTCGTGTCGCTAAGATTTTGTAAATGTCTGAGCGGCTGATTTCGACAGAGAACTCTGTCATTAACGCTTTACACATGTCATCGTATTTGACGGCAGAAGTGGTAGACAAAAATGCACGTGCAGTTCCGCTCAAGGAGCGACGTAAGCTGAGCAGCTTGAAGCGATCATCGGCATTGATAGTGAGCATAAGCTCATCAAAGTTGCGCAAGAAGTTTTCTACAGAATTGGACACGTCATCACCACTAAATTTTGGGATGGCGTGTTCGATATCGCCGAAGTCCAGTTGGCGCATACTTGGAACTGTAGCACAAGATTCGAGCTGCCGTATCTGTTGCTGCAGTTGCAATATTTCCCGTCGTTTTTTAAGCCGCTGAAGCTCTCTATCAAGGGCAGCGTCTTCGTCGTCAGAAATTGAAGCTTTAGCACCTTCATCGTCATCGGCATTTGCAGAGGCGGCATATTCGAAGCAATTTGGAACATTCACCTCCACGTTGAGAAACTTTTTGTCGCGGCAGCTTTCTTCAGTTCTCTTTGTATCGGCAGTCTCATTAGCGGCATTTTCGGCATCAAGAACAGTAGTTTTCTGTGCATCGGCAGAAGTAGCAATCTTTGCGTTTTTATTCGTGCCATCCACAACTTCAGCGTCCTTTAAGTTTTCATCTTCGTATAATTTCTTCAACTGCGGCAGCGTGGCAGACAAAGAAAAACTTACGCCGGCTGCAGTCAACGCGTCCATGAACATTTGCTTCGTCATTTTGTTAGACATTATTATAAAAATTTTATTCTGTTATAAAGCAACTTGGAGCTTTAATGGGCAACCCCACATCTGAGTTGTAATAACTTTAGGGATTAGTTTTATTTTGTTGAATTAAAATAACCTCTTTTCTTTCTTTTATTTTATTAACAACCTGTTTATTTTAGTTTCTCCGGAAGAAGACCTTTTTTACAGTCATGCCAAATGCCGATAATTCGAGCTGTCAGAATAACCAAGTGCTGCCAAGTAAAGTTAGAAAGTCATTAACCCAATAACCCAATATACGACAAACATTATAACGAAAGTAAAGCGAGTTCTTATACAAATACAAAAAGCTTACAATATACTCATTAGCAACTGCATGGAACAAACGTTTTTTAATATGTAAAATTGTCGTAAGATCATTGTTGCATAGTTTTTGAGGACTTTTGTGTGTTCTAACCATGACAGTTTAAAGTCTAAAAGTATACCTAAGTATTTGAATGACATTACATTTTCTATATTAAAACATTTGAGTGAACAGGGTGTGTCATGATCAAAGGTTTTCAAGTGATTAGATGTACTGCAGATATTATTATCTATCTTAAATTTTTGGTAGTTCGCGCAATGATACACTAAATTATCACATTGAATTATCTTGCCTGAAACATTAAAAAACATGAATTTAGTCTTATCACTTAAAACCAACTTGTGCATTGCAAACCAATGCCTCAGAATGCTAAGATCGTGGTTAATGTTAGCTGTGAGATCAAGAACTGAATCGCCTTCATATGTGCATGCCATATCGTCTGCGAAAGCTACGGTCTTACTAACAAATTTTTGACTGAAAATGGAATTTATATATATGAGAAAAAGCACAGGTCCTAACACCGAACCTTGCGGCACACCCGCAGATATTTTAACGGAAGAACTAAACGCATCCCCTATTTTAACTCTTTGTGTTCTGTTTTGTAGATAAGAAGATAACCATTTATGTGCTGATCCACGGATTCCACACCTATATAATTTATCAATAAGAAGTTGGTGATTAACGGTGTCGAAAGCTTTCGTTATATCGATAAAAAGTGCTGCAGACAGTTTGTTCCTATTTATAGAGTTGTATATATTATCACAAAAAGCTAGAAGAGCATCTTCGGTAGACAAACCTGGTCTAAAACCAAACTGACACTTACTGAAGAATTTATTTTTGTCTAAAAAACCTAAAAGTGTTACTAGGTGGTGATTTATACCCACAACTTCTTCTTGACGGTATCTGTCGAAATATTCTTGGGTCACTTATTGCCCAGGAAACAATATTCGGCTGGATCTTAACCGGCTCCGTTCCAACCACCGCGCATAAGCCTACCTCCTCGACTGTCGTTTCATATTTTAGTGAAATTTCACTTGATCGACAGCTAGCATCATTTTGGGAGCTTGAGGAGGTACCTCAATATATTGTATCGAACAGCGCAGACAAATTCTGTGAGGATAACTTCGTCAATACAACAAGGCGTAATTCTGACGGTCGGTATGTAGTGACTTTACCCTTTAGGGAAAGTTATCCGCAGAAAACCATTTTAGGAGATTCACGCTACATTGCTGTCCGACAATTTCGGCGCAACGAGGTTAGGTTAAACAAGAATATAGATTATAAGAAGGAGTACGATGGTGTTCTGGAAGAATATCTGGAACTGGGCCATATGAGAGAAGTGTCGTCTAGTCTTACTCCGAGACAAACTCAGAGTTATTACCTTCCTCATCATGCTGTCATGAAACCAGATAGTACCACCACGAAGGTTCGTGTGGTCTTTAACGAGTCAAGCCCTACATCGAATGGTATACGTCTTAACGATCTGAATTGTATCTGAAGTTAAAAGTGATTTAACTTTGCTTATCCTGAAGTGGCGGTTCTTCCAATTTGTTTTTAATGGGGACATAGAAAATATGTACCGCCAAATTTTAGTGAGGGAAGACCATCAGCGATTCCAGCGAATAATTTTTCGCGACCAAACAGGGAATCGTCTACAAGATTTTCAGCTGAAAACCGTCACTTTTGGGGTAAACTGTGCTCCATTTCTAACGCTGCGAACACTTTTGCAACTGGCCGACGATGTTTAAAGTAGCTTGCCACTAGCGTCAAAAATTTTGCGTCACCATTTGTACGTAGATGATGCACTGGCGGGAGGTCATGACGTGGAGTCAACAGTTCAAGCTCGTATCGACTTGGAAAAAGCGCCCGAATCAGCAAGTTTTACCTTGCGGAAATGGGCGGCCAACTCCGATGAAGTATTGCGAGAGATCCCGAAAAGTCATCGGCTACGAGAAGATTTTCTGCAGCTGGAGGACACGAGCAACATTAAGACGCTGGGTATCGGATGGAACGCCCGGTTTGACTATTTGTACTTCCATGAGCGTCCATTAGACCAGGAAGGAAATTTCTCAAAACCGGAGGTTTTGTCGGCGATTGCAAAACTGTTCGATCCAGCAGGATGGTTGGCTCCGGTCGTGGTCATTTCAAAGGTCCTGATAAAGCAAGTTTGGTTGGATGGCATTGGATGGGATGATCAGCTGATCCCAGCTACTTTGCAACGCTGGCAAGATTTTTTGAAAAACTATCGTCACATCAGCAGTGTCCGGATTCCACGTTGGATAGATTTCTCTCCGAAAAGCGATATGCAGTTCCACGGGTTCTGCGATGCTTCAGAGTAAGCGTATGGAGCCGCTGTCTATATTCGCGTTAAACGATTTCGATAGTCGCGAAAAAGAAAGTGGCACCAGTCAAGACGGTGTCTTTACCCAGGCTCGAGTTGTGCGGCGCACTTTTGCTAGCAGAGATGGTCGAAGCGTTTCTGATAAATTTAGAGACGTATAATAATCAGCTGTTTATTGACAGATTCGACCATTGTGCTGGCGTGGTTGCGTAAACAGCCCTGCGTCTGGGCCACTTTCGTCGTTAACCACGTGACAAAAATCAACGAAAAGGTGAGGACCGAGTTCTGGGGTCATGTGGACTCAGCGGATAATCCAGCAGATCTGGCCAGCAGAGGGATGGAGCCGCAACATCTAAAAGATAGTTCGTAGTGGTGGCATGGACCCGTATGGTTGCAACAGGAGCCCAGAACGTGGCCAAATCAAAGCGATAAGTATGACACAATGATGGAAGCGAAAGCAATAAAAGCATCACGTGGCATGTTCTAAAAATGTGAACTTTTTAGAGCGTTTTTCTTCCTGCCGTACGTATTACGATTCTATCATAGAACTCATAGGCAGCATAAAAATAATTTCTGTCATAAGTCTGTGGCAATATCACAGCAAGAAATTAAATAAGCAACCAAACGACTCGTTATTGAGAGTCAAAAACTGGGCTATCCATCTGAATATGCCCAGCTGTCGAAGAAAAGTTCTATAGATTCGAAGAGTTCAATTTTAAATTTGAATCCTTTTCTCGAAAGTCAAAAAACCCTCAGAATTGGCGGACGATTATCGAAAACGGAAGACATTACTTATGATGAACAGCATACGATAATCCTACCATATGATTGCCAATTTTCTAAGTTACTCGTGAAATTCACCCACGAAATTTACATTCATGCTGGGAACCAGCTTGTGTTGTGACTTATTCGGATGCAATACTGGATTCCTAGATTAAAAAATATGATCAAATCCATCATACACAACTGCAAGGTCTGTGCTATCGACCGCAAGAGGTTGCAGACTCAGATGATGGCATCACTACCTCCAGAGCGCACAAAAATATCTCGCCCTTTTGCCTCCTTTGGAGTTGACTTTAGGGGTCCATACGACATTAAAAATTATACGGGACGCGCTTGTCTCATAACCAAAGGCTATATTTGTGTATTTGTTTGGTTTGCTACAAAGGCAATTCATTAAGAGGCGACTAGCGATCTCAGCACTGTCACCTTTATGACAGCATTTGCGAGGTTTGTCGCACGTCGAGGTTGTCCGGAGAAAATGTACTCGGACAATGGAACTAATTTTGTTGGTGCCTTGCGAGCCTTTAAAGAAGAGTTTAAAGCTTTTCTCAACAACTCTAAAGAGAAAGTGGTGTCCAAGTTTGCTCATCAACACTTAACTTGGTACTTTATTCCAGCAGGCGCTCCCCATATGGGAGGTCTGTGGGAAGCGGGTGTAAAAATTTTTAAATTGCACTTCCGTAAAGTAGCTTCAGACCTAAAATACACGTTTGAGGAGCTCTCAACATTGCTGTCGCGAATCGAAGCATGCTTGAATTCACGCCCTCTAAGCCCAATGTCGTCGGATCCTAATGATATTGCGCCCTTAACTCCAGCGCATTTCTTAGTAGGGGGACCTTTACTTGCTCCAATTGAGCCATATATTGACGAACATCCAATATCTGTTATAAATCGTTGGCAAAAGTTGAAGGCATTGAACCAGAAGTTCTGCCAAGTATGGAAAAACGACTATCTTAAAGAACTTCACAAGAGATAAAATTGGAAGCATCCCAGCGTAGATTTAAAGATTGATGGCTTGGTTGTGGTAAAATCGGACAATCTGTCCGCGAACGAGTGGCGATTGGGAAGAATCGTCAAGATTTATCTTGGATCTCACAATCGGGTCCGTGTCGATGATGTGCGCACCGAACGCGGAGTAATTACTCGGCTGGTGGTAAAACTTATTCTTTAACCACCTGTATCGTAGTTATATGTCTTCGTCAGTCCTGATTGTGTGCGTGTTGTCATAATTTTCGGTTCCGACGGAATTAACATATTTAATTTCTCTCTAGTACCGAAAAATCACTCTCGATGTCGACCTAAAGTGTCGAGTGTGCTTGGGGCGGCACACGCTACGATTTTGTAAGGCGTTCATTAATGGGAACGTTAATGGGAACGGTGTCTCTCCCCCACCCACAAAACCATCGAGTGTTCCAGTGACGGGCGTTGCGGTAAGTGCGATGGGTCGCATCACACTATGCTGCATCTTGGCCGAGTTAAGACCGTGGGAAAGTTGTCACCGCCCAAGCCGCAAGACATGGCCAGGCCTTGTTTGTCTGAGTCCTCTCATCAGCGCGGGACGGGTGCTGAGGGGAGGTTTGCTAACCGGCCTAAATTGCCGCCGGTTGCATTGAGCGTTGAGGCGGATTCAGCACCTAAAGGAGATGACTAGATGCGATTGGCTCGATGGATTCGAAACGCTGAAGAGTCACGTCCGTTCCAACCATCGCTGCGTGGTAATGCACATCAAGCATCGCGGAAGACGCGGCGCTCTGGTAGATGATCCCGTGCATCTCGAAATGAGCATCGCAATCGTAGCCAAGGACGGACACGGCCAACACATCGTCACTCAAATAGTGGTGCTCAGCGTCTGCCCTTGCTATCACCGTTGCCATATCTGCAACAGGTGGCTTCGCTCCTCCCCACGGTGGTCGTCAAGGTGATCGATAAGGGTCGTCTGCATCGGGTTCATGCTTTGATAGACCGGTGTTCGGAAAGTTCCATCATCTCCCAGCGTCTCGTTCGCCAACTTGGGTTGCCCTCGAGGATGGTTGGTTCTCAAGAGATTTGCTCCTTAACCCTCCGAGCAAGCTATGAGTCGAACCAATCGGTGACAATCCAAGCGAAGGTGTTGCGTTATTTCGTTCGAGTCACGCCTAGGAAGAGTCTGGATGCGTCTATCAGGGCATATTTTTCGAATCTGATGCTCGCTGACCCCGACTTTCTTACTTCGTCTCCGGTCGGAATGATGCTAGGGGTAGACGTATACCCAAAAATAATCCAGCCGAGAGGCTGGGGGGAGTTCTGACGCAGAACTCAATCTTCGGTTGGCTACTGTCGGGCTCAGTTGTCCAGTAATCAATATTTAGTATTTTTAGTAATTATAACTTTTTTTTTATTAAATAAATATAATTTATTGAATTGAATACATCAAAGGACTTAATTATTTTATGCACTGCACATATTCTTGTTTGGATAGAGACATTCGTCAATCAAGTCCCCTTTTTCTACATGTAAGCTATTTTAAAGTATAATTATTCCTACAGTAATACTGCAAGGGGCCGGCATGTTTAGGCCACAACCCTAAATAAAGTGGGTACTACATTAATGCCCACACAAGGTAAGAGATTAAGCACTTATTTATCGACCCGTTCGAGTATCGATCCTCGATATCCGAACGAGTCCCTCGGTTGGTGCTTCGGACGAGCCTTCGTGGGTTTTGATGGCCGTCCCTTCTTGATATATTTCCGGAAACGCATAGACGTATTTTTTTGCCGACAGAGACAAAAAACTGACATGTGCACTATACATTTATCTGGGTCAAAATGACCCGACATTTTCTACCATACGAATTGTATAAAGGATCAGATTTTGTAGTACTTTTTTCACTTATTTTTTCTATTATGCAATCCTTTCTAAATTTTTTGCAACTGTGAGCGCATTTGAAGTGAGGGACAGCATTATTCTGTCGTTGGCGTATGTACTTTTTATACTTATGTACACTTACACGTATGGAAACATGCTTTTTATATGGATCTGTTGTGCATGTGCAGTGGTATCTTTTGTTATGTCTTTTAGTATTTGCGTTATATCATGCTAGAAATCAATTGGAAAAGCGATTCAACACTCCAACGAAACAATCAATAAGGCCGTGTGCTATTCGAAAACTTTTCACTCGTGGTAGAACAGAAGACTTGAATACAATTTCTATCGAAGTATAATCGGGATTTTTACAGTGCCAAAAGAACGATGAAATTTTGACAGCTAGAAATTTTGACGTTTTAGAATTCGGTAGTGTAGTAGCGCAAGAATTTAATTTAATTTGCAAAATTGTTAATATACCTATATACTAAAAATAAACAGTATTTTATGCAAATATTGCAAATATTCCACTTCTGGTTGCTATGCTGTCCGAAGCACAAATTTTTTTCAATTTTTGCTTGTGCCAATAATTCTCTTGCCAATTATCAAAATTTATACTAGTCCCTGGGGCTACGGCTATATGCATTTTTGACAGTCATATTTACCTCTGTAGTGTACTTACCATACCTACTGTAGCATTGTTAGTCATTATAAACATTGTAATGGAAAACCATAAACAAGCGAGCGTTGACACATTGTAAGCGCTTGTAAACATAAACCATAAGCGAAAGCAATTGCTGAATATTCTGCGTTTGCACATTCTTTAAACGTCACTCAGTAGAAATAAGTTTTCATGTTATATAAACCAAATGCGATCACAAAATAAATCACTTCCTGAACTTCAGTTTAAGTTAGAAGAACTGTCTGGATTATATTTTTGAACAAGCTTTGTCAACTTAAGTACAACCAGACAAATGCAAGAACGGCTCTTTACGGCCAGCAATAGAAAGCCCTGTCAGCTTTCAAAATAAAGACTGATATAATTTTTTTTCTTCCTTAATTTTCCTCCAACAAATTAAAACAACGACATGGCGATCCTGCCAACTTAACTGCGAATCATAGCTAAAAAATCATTTCAAATTAACAATTTTTCCGCGATCCACAGTATGTATGTAGAAATCTTAACAAAAAACGCACTGGACAAAATCTTTCTTAAGTGGTGAAATCTGGTAAATAAATCAAAAGAGAATCCACCAGAAGAATATATGCCAGAGCAACTGCAGAAAAACAGAGAAATAAAACCATATGTACCGACTCCAAAGAATGCTGGACCACAGCCTTTGACAATCGAACAATACAGGGCTCGTCACAAGACCGTTGCAGCGAATAAAGAAGATTTAGAAAAAATACAGGTGAAGGAAAAAAGGAAGCGAGCAGGTCGGCGGATACGTAGAAGACAACGCATTGGAGAACTCTACAGACTAGCAGGATAACAACCGAGGAGCTGAAAAAATTTTATAAAAATCAAATAAAATTAGAAAAATTTAAAGAACGCCAGTTTAGGGAGCAAGGAAATAAAAATAAACATTCATAATATATAAAAACAAAAAAAGTAAAAACAATTTTATAACGGGTAATATCGAAAGCAAAAAGGAAAATGTTAATACCCTTAGTACTGTAACAAATAGCATTATAGTAGTTACAGATCACAATTTACTATATGTTGTAATCATATTGTTAATCTTAATGATTTTAAAAATAAATGCGCATTATAAGAAATACGTAAGAAAACAATTACAGAAGAATACATCAACTCAGGTTTACAAATTAAGTTAAATAATAAATAATAAATATATACATAAAAATTTAATATTTTCGTTACAAATTGTAAGGATTTGTTACAATACAAATCACTCAAAACACACATACCGACACGATAAAATTAAGCACAACCACTTTTATTAACTATTTATTCATTTATATTTTCATTGATATTATATTATTTTTAACAAAATATACTTGTTGATTTCGCGTACGTTTTTGTTGTTAATTGCAATTTATACTTTGGCAAGAAACAACCTCAAAAAAAAGGGTTGCCATCACAGCATAAAACATATGCAAATAGTGGGTTTTGGTCAATTTTTTTGTTTGACAAAAGTTTACATATCTTGGCATTTTGCGTAAATTTGTAGTGTTTTTACGTAAAAATCGCCATTCAAAGTATTTTTAAATCATTTTAAGTAATTTTAATAGTTTTTTAATATTAAAGGTTTGAAAAAAAAATATATAGAAAATATAATTTTTATTTTTAAACGTGGTGTTTTTTTTTAAGGAATTTTTTGACATTTTACGTCAAGTTACATATAAGCGAATATAAAAAAAAATATTTTTTTAAAAAATTAAAAACATACAATCGTCAACTAGACCAGTGTGAACTACAACTACTACTGGTGTATCTCTTTTGCATCGTTCCTTTCTTTTGCATTCTTGGCCAACATATTTGACCAATATTTAAAAGAATTATTTTTAATCGTTACTACGCGATATTCTTAGTTGTTTATAACTTTTGAAGTTTTTTCTTCCCTTTTTATTTTGCTTTACCCTTTTGAGGTAGTATTTTGGACTCCGTCGGCTATCTCAAGAAGTTCTAAATCTTAAAAGTTTAAATAAAATTTTATTTTTAATTTTTTTTTTTAAATGTTCGTGGGTTTTCTCCAAGTTTTTTATTACATTGTAGATAAAACTTTATATAATGGCAAAATTAAACTCCTTCATGCGTCAAACTGACCAAATTTTTGACATGGAGGCAGATTTTAATGAAATTCCTCAAAATGAGCACACTATATTTTCGCTCAAAATTCAAGAGGATGAATTAAAGTCAATTTGGGCGAATGTGAAAGCCTCTTAAGAATCATGCCTTCTCAAATTGACAACGTCCAGTAATGACGATGATCAAAATGTAAGTGTCGTAAAGGTTAGATATCGTACCTGCTATCAAGCCTTCGTCCGCTGTCTATCAAAAATGACCGAAATGTCCGATCAGTTGTCCGCAGCAAGAAGAGTAAAGGAGATTCCGTCTCCTTCTACAACTGAGGCCCATTTGTCTGGCCATAATATAAGCCTACCACCCTGCGACACTGAACTCTTCTATGGAGATTATTTAACGTGGCCGTCCTTTCGTGACATGTTTTCAGCAATTTATATTTCTAATAATCGACTGACGCCCGTTGAGAAATTGTTCCATTTAAACCAGAAAACTCGTGGTGAAGCCAAGGAGATTGTCCAGAAAACTCCCTTCACTCATGAAGGTTTTGCGACAGCGTGGGAGAATTTGAAAGACCGTTACGAGAATAAACGGATTCTTGTTAATAGTCAGTTGAAAGTTTTATTTAATCTTCCTGCGGTGGTCAGTGAGTCCGGAAGCGATATAAAAAAGCTTCAAAGAGACATGAATAATTGCATTTCGGCACTTACAATGCATAAAGTTGATATAAGCAACTGGGATGCAATATTCACCTATTTGTGCTCAACAAAATTGCCTGAAAATACGCTATCCTTATGGAAGCAATCAATTCAGGACAAGGCAGAAATTCCTAAGTGGACTGACCTTGACATATTCCTTACTAAGTAGTCGTTTTGAAACGCTAGAGACAGTGTTTGATTTCAGAGGTGCTATGCCAAAAGTCTCTAAAGCAAGCGCGCCAGCTCAACAACAAAAAAAAGTCAGCACCTACCAGGCAAAGGTAACAAATACTAAATTCAAGCTGTGCAAAGGCCAGCAGCATTCATTAAGACTTTGCCAAAAATTCTTGTCGATGAATGTTAATGAACGATCATCAACAGTGAGGCGCTTACACTACTGCATTAACTTACAGCTTTTACTACTGCATTACTTAAGCACTTACAGCTGTTCCACATGTTCGCAACGACACCATACGCTGTTGCATAGAACCCATTCAAACTTGAATAGTCAGAATGGAGGGAGAGGTCAAAGTACAAGCAAAGCAGTACAGTCCACTCACCATTGTCCAGAGCAACCGCAAACATCAGCAAGCGCTCAAGGAAATATTCAATCGTGCTTTGTTTCCAGCAGATAACGTATTTTACTGAGCACAGCGATGGTTAACATCTGCCATAAGGGTTCACACTTCACTGCCACAGCACTTATTGACTCTGGCTCAGAAGGGTCCTTTATATCTGAAAGGTTGCAGAAACTTATTCAGTTGCCTACTCGCCGCGTGAGCGCCCAGGTCTCTGGCCTCAACAATGTAGTCTCTGCAAAGGTGCAAAAGCCATGCAAGTTTGTTCTTGGAACACCTATTGATCCAACCCTGATCTTATCAAAGATCACCGGAAATCTTCCTACCTGTTCCGTGGATCCATTGCTTCAACAAGCTTTTCCGGAGCTCGTTTTAGCAGATAAAAGATTTTTCTGCAGCGAACAGGTAGATGTACTACTAGGCGGAGATTTGTATTCGCAAATCTTACTAGACGGTATCCGCCGTAATGTTTGGGTTCACTTATTGCCCAAGAGACCATCTTTGGATGGATCCTAACCGAATCCGTTCCATATGATGGTCAGTCCGCGTCCTCGTCTATGGTATCCTGCTTTTGTGAAGTTTCTCTTGATTGCCAGTTAGCGTCATTTTGGGAACTCGAGGAGCTGCCACAAAAGATTTTTTTTACAGACGCAGACAGATTTTGCGAAGAAAACTTCCTCAAAGCTACGCGACGAAATTCAGAGGGCCGATATATGGTGACTTTGCCATTTAAGTAAAGTTATCCAGAAAAAATTTGCTTAGGCGACTCGCGCTATATCGCAGTACGCCAATTTCTTCGAAATGAGGCCAGACTTATGAAAAATCCAGCCGCAAAAATGGAATATGACAGAGTTCTTAGGGAATACTTGGACCTCGGCCATATGCAAAAGGTTCCTGGCAGTATTGAAAAGGAACAAGCCTACAGTTATTTTCTACCTCATCATGTCGTTATGAAGCCCGATAGCACCACTACGAAGGTACGAGTGGTCTTCAACGGATCAAGTCCGTCATCGAATGGAGTCAGCCTGAACGATGTTCTCTACGCGGGACCAGTGCTGCAAAGCGACTTAACGGTACTCATCCTTAAGTGGCGCTTTTTTAGGTTTGTTTTTAATGGAGACATCGAGAAGATGTATCGCCAGATTGTCGTGGACGATACCCAGCAGGCTTATCAACGCATAATCTTTAGAGAGTCGTCGCAGAATCCGCTTCAAGAATTCCAGTTAAAGACTGTGACCTTTGGAGTCAATTGTGCTCCATTCTTAGTGATTCGGACACTTCTCCAGTTAGCAGATGATGTGGAGACTACCCTTTCGCTGGCGTCAAGCATACTGCGTAACCACATGTACGTAGATGACGCTTTGGCTGGTGGACATAGCTTAGCGTCCTCAATTCAAGCACGGAAGGAGCTTGAAAAGGCGGTAGAATCTGCCGGGTTTTCCATGCGTAAGTGGACGGCGAATTCCGAAGAAGTTCTTCGAGGGATTCCCAAGGGGCATTTGCTCAATGAAGACTTCCTCCAATTCGAAGACAGCAGTCAGGTGAAGACGCTAGGCATCCGCTGGAATGCAAGTTCGGACATTTTTTATTTTGATGTCCGTCCACTCGACCAAGGCGGAAGCTTTTCGAAAAGGGAAGTGCTATCTACGATAGCAAAACTTTTTGACCCTACAGGATGGCTGGCCCCAGTAGTTGTTGTAGCAAAGATCTTGATGCAACAAGTTTGGTTAGATGGGATCGACTGGGATGAGCAATTGGTTCCTTCAACGCTCCAACGTTGGCAGTCCTTTGTGGAGACTTATTCTCACATCGGCAGTATAAAGATTCCACACTGGGTTAATTTTTCTACTGATGCCGATATCCAGTTTCACGGATTTTGTGATGCGTCTGAAAAAGCATATGGTGCAGCGTTATACATGAGGGTCAGATATAACCACCAGGTAAACACCCACCTTCTCGTGGCCAAAACTAAAGTAGCACCAGTTAAAACGGTGTCTCTACCGAGGCTCGAGTTGTGTGGAGCTGTAATTTTAGCCGAAATGGTGAATGCCTTTTTGTCGAAGTTAGAAGCGTACAACCACCAGTTGTTTCTTTGGACTGATTCGACGATAGTGTTGGCTTGGCTGCGTAAACAACCGTGCACTTGGACGACATTCGTGGCCAACCGTATCACAAAAATCAAGGAAAAGATTAATACCGAAAACTGGAGCCATGTTGACTCCCAGGATAATCCAGCGGATCTTGCCAGCAGAGGAACAGACCCACAAAGTTTGAAAGACAGCACTTTGTGGTGGCATGGACCAGCGTGTCTGAAGCAGGATCCATCTCTATGGCCAAGCAAAGAACACCAGTTCGATACAACGGTGGAATGCAAACCAGTTCAAGCCCATATGGCTTGGATCGAGAATACGGACATTTTAAGTCGTTTCTCTTCACTACCTCGTGCCTTGCGGGTTATATCGTACGTATTACGATTCTTTCAGATGACGCATAAGACGCAGCGAAATAATTTCGTTTTCCAGTCGGTTGCTATAACCCCGCAAGAAATTAAAGACACGACGAACAGGCTCATTATATGGTGTCAGAAATTGGGCTATTCTTCAGAATACCACAATTTAAAGAACAAGATTTTAGTTCATGCCAAAAGCTCAATTTTAACGCTTAACCCATTTTTAGACAGCCAAGACATCATAAGAGTAGGTGGAAGGTTGGCTGGGTCTGAGCATATATTCTACAACGAGCGGCACGCCATTATTTTACAGTATAACTGTCACTTTTCAAAACTACTTGTGCAGTTTACCCATGAAATTTCTATTCATGGAGGGAACCAACTTGTGTTGCGACTTATTTTTTAGATTAGATTAGATATTTATTTCAATTCCATTACATTACATTTATAAATCCAAATTATGAATATGAACAAGAAGTCTGTTTTTACAGGAAAACGTATAATGAAAAGAGCTAAGCTGATTCTGTAGTTCACAAGGAACTAGTGGCAAATACAGTTGTATATTAAAATATTTAACTTAATAAACTAATTAGTTATGAAAAATTTAAAGTTATTAAAATAAATTATAAAGAAGTTAAAGTTTTGTTAAAAAAAAAAAAAAAAATTAATAAGACATTAAGATAACGAAATTATGGAAAAGGATCCAGGACATGGAATAAATTTAAGCTCAAAGAGGCTTTAATCAGAGAACAAACGAAAGTAAAGCATCAATATCTGAATAATTATGTTGTAGGAGCCAGAGTTTTATTCTTTTCAGAAAAGCAGATTTAGTCCGAATAGATCTAAGCTCAATCGGAAAGCAATTGAAAAGCCGAGGAGCCACTGAAGAAAAAAATTGAGAAAAATTCTTAAGGAATGTTGTGGAACAGCGGTGATGTGCTGACTATTAATTCTTAAGTGATATATGTCTGAGCGTCGACTCAACAGGTACCCGGATTTATCAAAAAAAATTTTTAAAACTTTATAGAAATATAAATGCTTTAATGGCAGAATGTTAAGATTCCTAAATAGTAACAGACTACTATATAGTCTACTTTTATTACAAATGATACGAATGGCATGCTTTTGTGAAACGAGAAGAGGGAAAATTTTATTACTATACGTACCACCCCAACAACTTATCCCATACTCAAGTTTAGAATGAAATAAACCAAAATAGATACACTTAAGAAGTGTAGGGCTGCAAAAATCTTTTAACAAGTAGAGATGTCTGGTAGCAGTCATCAGATATTTTTTTAACACAGATGTATGAGTTAACCATTTCATATCACTATCGAGCCAAACACCTAGATACTTGAAGCAATTCACATTTTCAATAGAAAAACAGCCTGAGGAGCAAGACCCACCATCAAAGAAAGTTTGAGTAAAGTTAGAAGAAGAACATATATTATCACTCAGACAAAATTTTTCACATTTGCCGCTATGAAAAAAGAAAGAGTTGTTGTCTAATTTTCTGGCGTTAGTATTAAAGAACATAATTCTAGTTTTATCACTGAGCACTAGCTTATGTATCGTAAACCAGTGACTTAAAACAGCCAGGTCATGGTTTATATCAACCGATAACTTCAACGGAGAGTCAGACGAGAAGGCACAGGCCATATCATCCGCAAAAGCACTAATGGAGCTACAAAATTTAAGTTTAAAAAGTGAATTTATAAAAATTAAAAACAAAATAGGTCCCAAGACGGAGCCCTGTGGAACGCCTAATGACATAGCTTCTGATGAACTATAATTGTTCAAAATATTGACACATTGTCTCCTATTTTCTAAATAGGACTGAAACCAGTTTAAAACAAAACCCCTAAATCCAGCCATATACAGTTTATCAAGCAAAATCTTATGATCAACAGTGTCAAACGCTTTAGTGATATCCACAAACAGTGCTGCAGTTAACTGTTTACTATTTAGACTGGAATAAACGTTAGTGCAAAAATTTAATAAGCAATTTCTGTTGATAAGCCAGATCGGAATCCATACTAAAATTTTTTTTTCATGCAATAACAATCGAGTTTAGCTACTACAGCTTTTTCGCACATTCTCATCATTAACACATTTAAAGTCACAATCCAAATATCTTTGAAATTTTCAACGATATTAATACAAGTGGCTCAAAATAAGCTTATGTGAGAAAAATTTACCCACCAAAATATGGTTGGGCTCAAGGACAACACAAGACATCACGACTAACCATGCAAAAACATAACCATGCAATTACACAATAGTTTTTAATCCACTCTTGAGTTGACCTTTAGACAAGTTAACATCAAAAAAGCTACAATTGTTAACTAATTTACTCATACGGTTTAAAGGAGCAGTTAACATATAATTTGTTCTACTAAATGGTAAGTAAATTAAATTGTTAGCATTTCTACTGCTTCTACGATTAGAATTAAAATTTATAAGAGAAAGAAGTTCTGGCGAATCGAATACACCGGTGATGAGTTGGTGCAAATAGACGATATCTGCAGACTTCCTTCGCTCACTCAATGATTGCATTTTTAAAAGTTTCAAGCGATCCTCATAAGGAGGAAGGTTTAAAATGTCAAATCCACTTAAGCCTCTTAGGACAAACCGAACAAAGCCTTTTTGGATTCTCTCTATTCGATCAACATGCACATTGTAACTTGGAGACCAAACTTGACTTGCGTACTCCAAGTGAGGACGCACTATTGCATAATACAGCGTTGTAGTCGTAATCATGCTATTGAATTCTTTGGCCCAGCGTTTAATAAATCCAAGCATAGAAGATGCTTTTTTACAAATGTTATCAATATGAATGTTAAAGAAAGCTTAGAATCCATACATATTCCCAGATCTTTAACGACATCCACACGACATAAAGCAGTATCTTTTATCTTATAATCAAAAACTAAATTATTCCTTTTTCGCGAAAAGGTCATAGTTTGGCATTTATCTGGATTAAGAAACATATTATTTTTAGAACACCAAACTTCAAAAGATTTCAGATCGGACTGGAGTAGGGCTGAATTGTCTTGAGAATTTATTTTTCTGTATATTTTCATATCATCCGCATAAATAAGCAGATGAGAGTTTTTAATGATATGGGTCACATCATTAATGGCTAAAATAAACAGAAGTGGACCTAGGTGACTTCCTTCAGGAACACCAGATAACGCAATAAACTCCGCAGACAAAACCCCTCGGAATCGTATTTGATAAGATCGGTCTGACAAATACGATTTAATCCAGTTTACAAAATATTGTGGAAATCCAATGGACTTAAGTTTAAATAGAATTAAATTGTGTGGTAACTTATCAAATGCCTTGCTAAAATCAGTGTAGATGCAGTCGACCTGGCAACCAGATTCAATGGTGTTTAAGCAAAAGGTTGTAAAATCGAGTAGATTAGATACCGTAGATCTGCCATTAACAAAACCATGCTGACGAGTTGTTATGACTTCACGACAGTGAATTTTTACCCGATCATACACAATTCGCTCAAAAAGTTTTGGAATCGATGACAGTTTAGCAATGGGCCTGTAGTTAATGACATCATTCCTGCAACCTTTTTTATAAATAGGACTAATAAATGATTTTTTCCAAAACAGTGGAAAATAACTTTCGTTTATAGATTTATTAAATAACAAAGAAAGTGGTTGACACAAAATTGAACCGCATTGAGTTAACACTGCGGCAGGAATTCCATCAGGTCCAGTGCTAAAATCTTCATCGATCGAACTAATATATTTTAAAATATCCCCTGAGGTAAAGGATAAAGAGTCCATAGAAACTCGGGGTGTAGAATTCATATATTCAAAATACCCCTCATCAGGATCAAAAGAATCCGAACAAAATGAATCTTTAAAGAGATTTGCAAACAAACCACAAATAATGACGGGATCATCAGTAATTTCATCCACAGTTTTGAATGATGAAGGGAATCCATCGGATTTCTTCTTTGTATCTATGAATCCCCAAAACTTCTTTGGATCAGATCAGTATTCTCAGCTTTATATTGTCTAAATATTCATTATATAATGCAGCTGAGCTATTTTCAAATTCCCGAAACAAACGTTTGTGGGTTTCCAGGTCATTTGAGTCTAAACTACAGACATATTTCTTCCATGCCCTATTCCTGTTGTTGCGAAGAGTTTTTAAAACATTAGTGTACCAAGTGTACGCATAGTTTTTCGCAAATTTTTAGGCTATATGGTACGGACTGAGAGAACACAGTAAAGAGCTCCATATAAATAAAATTTATGGAATTATCAAGGTTATTTCCATTTAAGTACTCTAAAATAACTTTAGTTTGTTATGAAGTAAATGATTCAACTTCAAAAAGTCAGCTTTTTTAAAATTGAATTCATAAACCTTATCGATTGAACTCGAATTTACTATGCTCTCCCTGTCCGATTTATACCAAATGCTCAATGGTGGATGGTATTCATCAACATTAGTCAGAGCATGAAAGGCCCTCTTAACAATTACATTGTTACTGTCTGTAGTTAAGACCAGGTCAAGAAGTCTTTCAAGACTATTATAAATACAACTTACTTGTTGTAAGTCAGAACATATATTGTCAACAAATATATGTTCTTGGCGAGTCTTCGAATTTGATGCACAAAAATATGTATCATCGTCGGAAGAATGCCATTTTAAGTCAGGCAGATTGAAATCGCCCAACAGTAAAATGTCGTCAGTAACATCAAGTAGACTTATTATATATTCTATGCAATTCGCAAGGCTTGCATAGACTTCTGCACTGCTCTTTGGGGGAACATACGCATTAATAACATATACATTGGAATTACAATGTATAACCTTAACGCATATAAGTTCGATATTAGAAGAGCAGGGAATATCAATTAAGGAACTGACAAAGGAATTCCTTACAGCTAAAAGGACACCACCACCAACAGCAGAAATATTGTCAGTGTGTCTGTCTCTTCTAAAAACTTGAAAACTATTGTCATACAATTCCAAGTCAGTAATGCTGCCGTTCAGCCATGTTTCTGTTAACGCGATAATATCCTCAGAGAAATTCTGAGACGCCAAAAATATGTCGCGCGTTTTAGAACGTAATCCCCTTACATTTTGATAGTAAAGGGATAATCTATTTAGTTTTTTTGGGTCTGATGCGCGATTTTATTCGTCTTTCTAGACTTATTTTTAGGCGTAAACTCAGAAACGAGGATATTATCGGCCCACATTTTAGAGTTAAGAAGAGATGCAAACTCTTCAGCTGCAACCGTTAGAATAAAGGAGGCGTGGGAAGGCTTGTTACCAATTTTTTTGCATGAACAGAATGCATTTTGACTATATAATATATATAAATGAGCTGAAAAAACTATATTTCTCCAAAAACTCTACCATCCGAACTTTCATTAGTTTTTCAAAATTTTTTGTAAAAACTGGGAGAAGAGAAATTGGTCTGTAATTATTTACCTGAGACTTGTCACCTTTTTTGAATAAAGGAATGACCTCAGCTGTTTTTAAGCTATCAGGAAAAATACCACAATACACACTTCTGTTAAAAATATCACATAAAATATCACTGATAAAATAAACTAAATGTTTGACAAAGTTATTAGATACACAACACGATGTTGAACAATTTGAATTTTTTAAAGACATAGCAGTTTTAAAGACTTCAAAAGTGCTTATGGGCTTGTAAACAAAAGTGGCTGAATTATGAGCCTCCCTAGACAAACAATTACATTCTTGTCTAACTGCATTACTTTCAGCAACTACATCTTTACCAATACTAACAAAAAAGGTATTAAATATACTAGCAATTTCCTGTGGATTATCAATTAATCTATTGTTATGTAAAAGGCTAGAGACCTGGTCCGCATTACTGTTTCTGTTTAAAAGATTATTAGCTATTTTCCACTCACTTCTTAGATCACCCTTTGCTTTATCAAACTCATTAATATAATAATTATTTTTACTTTCCAATACATCTCTGGAGATCTGCTTACACAAATTTTTATACCTTGTCGCTATGTTCACATTAAGTGGAAATTTCTTTTTAAGTTTATAAAGTTTATTTTTGGTGTTAATTTTATTAAGCAAAGCATTCGAAATCCAGCGTTTTAGCCTTTTTGTTTTAGTATTTCTTCGCAACGAAGAACGAGAACACCTGTTTATATGGCTATTAAGTGTGTTTAAAAAGATTGAGTAGGCAATCGATGGATTATTTTCCTCATAAACAGGTTCCCAAAACTCAAAACAAAGAGAATTTCTTAACGCAACAAAATCAGTTTTGACATGCGGAATTAATCGAGACTGAGAACTAAAGTTTGTCATCCTAAAATTAGCAATGCTTAAACATGTCATGCAATGATCAGTTAGCTGTAAGTCCATTATTGAGCTCAAGAATTTAAAGTTACAAGAGCTTAGCCGACGCAAAAAGATGTGATCTATACATGTACCCAAGGAGTCGGGAGACATAATTCGTGTCGGGTGATTGATGCACGACTCTAAACCAAAAGATGAAAGACTTAGCAAGTACCGATCAGTCAGTTGGCTGTCTACCATTATGTTAATATTTATTCGGATGTAATATTGGATTCCTAAGGTAAAAAACATGATCAAGTCTGTAATTCACAACTGCAAAGTATGTGTGATCGACCGAAAGCGTCTGCAAATGCAGCTAATGGCATCCTTGCCACCTGAGCGAACTTCCCTTACACGTCCTTTTCCGTGCACTGGTGTGGATTTTACGGGTCCATACGACATTAAAAATTATACGGGCAGAGCGTGTCTCATCACGAAAGGCTATATTTGTGTCTTTGTCTGTTTTTCGACAAAGGCATTCACTTGGAAGCCAGCAGTGACTTGAGTACGGTCACTTTCTTAGCGGCATTTTCTCGCTTTGTATCGCGAAGAAGATGTCCAGAGAAAATGTACTCTGACAACGGAACCAACTTTGTTGGTGCCTCACGAGCCTTCAAAGAAGATTTTAAAGCCTTTCTTAATGAAACAAAGGAAAACGTGGTGTCAAAGTTTGCACACCAAGTTTGTCTTGGCATTTTATCCCAGCTGGTGCTCCCCATATGGGAGGCCTGTGGGAAGCGGGTGTAAAAAGTTTCAAGTTACATTTTCGCAAAATCGCGTCAGACATGAAGTACACGTTTGAAGAACTGTCGACATTGCTTTCGCGTATCGAAGCATGTTTAAATTCGCGTCCTATAAGTCCGATGTCAACCGACCCTCATGATCTTGCGCCCTTAACTCCAGCGCATTTTTTGGTGGGTGGACCGTTGCTTTCACCTATTGAACCAAACATATCTAAGAGCCCTATGTCGATTATCAATCGTTGGCAAAAGTTAAAGGCATTGAACCAGAAGTTTTGCCGAGTCTGGAAATCAGATTATCTAAAGGAACTGCAAAAGAGATATAAATGGAAAAATCCACGCAAAAATTTACAAATTGACGACTTAGTTGTAATCAAAGCAGACAATCTTGCGGCGAACGAATGGCGACTAGGCAGAGTTATAAAAAAATATCTAGGAACTGACGGTCGCATACGCGTTGCCGATTTACGAACGGAACGTGGGGTCATTAGTAGGCCGGTGGTTAAGTTAATTCTCTTACCACAACGCGAAAAGTAGATTTTGTGATGTCCTTTACGTCCTTTTCCAAAATTAGGGAACTAAATAATTTACATCGTTCAGAAATGTCGATGACCAAATGATTTCGACCAAACCATCAAAATGCCTAGTGTGCCTGGGTCAGCACGCTCTTAGATCATGCCCGAAATTTTTGCGCGAAAATATCACTGGGCGCCTGCGAATGGTGTTGCTTTTCCGATACTGCTCGAAGTGCCTCTCCCCAAACCACCGAACCAACGAATGCGCTAGCGACGGCTCCTGCCGCTATTGCCAAGGAGCGCATAATACTTTGCTCCATCTGGGGTCGTGATTACGCGAAGGACCTCGTTTGTCCGAATCGCGCACAGAAAGCACCGACACAGACAGACCTAGTTTGTCTCGAACTTCCTGTCGTGACGCCGCCTTTAATTCGAGACGCTCTTCTTCTCACGACGTAGCCAGTATCGAGACGCAACTCCTCTCGCGACATAGCCAGGCCTCGTTGGCTTCGGTCTCCCCTTTGCGATTTTACGTCCGCCGAACGAGAGGTCGCTGCTAGACCTCGTTTGTCTCAACCAGCAAGCGATGAGAGGAGATTGGCACCTGATGGCGAAGAAAGGATGGAGATTGACACCAACATGGCTTCAGCAGCTCAGCGTGCGGAAGAGCCACAATCTTTCCGCCCCCCCCCCCTAAGAGCACAAGCATCAACCCGGCGCGCTTCCAAACGTCAACGACGAGCCAAGCAACAGCACCACCGACGACAAACCAAAAAACCCGCCCATCAGAATCGCTCATATAGCGGTTTAAGAAGCCAGTCCTCGCCCTCTATACCCTGCCTCCGAGAGGTAATACCGCTTCTACCTACGGCTGTCGTAAAGGTACAGGCGAATGGGCGGTTAAACCCGGTTAGGGCCCTGGTAGACCAGGGTGCGGGCATGTCTGAAGTGTCCGACCAGTTAGTGCGCCAGTTAGTGATCGTCAGAGATGTGCTCCATAACTCTGCGGGCGTTACATGAAAGCGCCTTGTC
Source organism: Pherbina coryleti (assembly GCA_943735915.1). Classification (NCBI taxonomy): domain Eukaryota; kingdom Metazoa; phylum Arthropoda; class Insecta; order Diptera; family Sciomyzidae; genus Pherbina; species Pherbina coryleti. The sequence goes on from OX030948.1 coordinate 87,460,508, forward strand.
GATTACGACACAGGCAAAGGTTACACGCAACTTATCACGGACAACTCCTAGTTCGACACTGGACGCGTCTATCAGGGCCAATTTTTCTAACTTGGTGCTAGCTGACCCTAATTTCTTTAAAGCGGCCCCAGTGAGACTAGTATTAGGGGTAGACGTGTACCCGCGTATAATACAACCGGGTACTATACCCAGCGTTTTGGGAGGAGTTGTCACTCAAAACACCATATTCGGATGGATTCTGTCTGGCACCTGTAGCCGATAAAACACAAACACAAAAATATATTACTTTTTTTATTTGCATCATAAATACACATGAATTTAAATAAATTGAATTGCACTGAGACGAAAAAGAGAAATCAACACACTTTTTTTATCTTTATTGTATTTTTAAGATTAATTTTTCTTTTATTAATACAACATATATGAGATAGTTTTGAACTTTACAGTAATACTGCAAGGGGGCCGGCATGTTTATACCTAAACCCTAAGTAATAATATTATTCTACTTACTTAAGCTAAATAATATGTAACTACCTTTTTGTTAACTGCCTTACCGACCGATGTAATATCGCTTACCGCGATCGAATTGCTAGTCCTTCGGTTTATCCGAACGAAGAGATATCTTATAAGATTTTCGCATCATCATTGGCAGCTTTTCTACAAATTTTCCTCCGGAATATTATCAAACCTTGTAAAAAGTAAGGAAGGAAACAATATTTCCTGTGTATAAAATTCTGTGAGCACGTATTGCACCAGAATTTTATGCACTTAGGCTTAACCTTTGTGTCCGTCCAGCGCTCCAGCAACTTATTTGCACCAGCATCTCCTAATTCCACACAAGCGAATTTACTCATGGTCCTTCGAGCCGGATAGCCTGAAAGGATTTAAAAACAAGAAGACAATTTTCAACAATCAACTTAAATCACATCAACAAAAACTTACCAGCTTTCAACGAGAGAAAAGGTGCGTTGATTTTCTTTAATTTACTTACGTCTCAGTGCTTGTGTTGTGTAATTCATGCGAAAAAATTTAATAATAACAAAAAAAGAAAATAGAATTAATTAAAATTTAAATTAAAAGAAAATTAAATTTTATATACACAAATATATAACAAAAATCGCGGCGGCCATAATACAAGGCATTCGTTGAACTTCGCGAATTTCGGTTTTTTGCAACAATTACAAAGTTTATTAATGGCGTTCTTTTTTTGATATTGCAAATTTTTAACATTAAAATTTCTCTGCAGAATTTTATTCATTAACGATTTTATTTGCAATTAATCGTCAAAACACAATTTTTAATTGTACTCAAGTTTTAAACGCAAACTCAGTGCCTGAATTTTGCGTTCGTCCGTCCGACACACAAAAAAAAAACCAAATAACACCGTGCAATTTTTCGTGTTTTTAAGTTATTCTTTGCCACTTGCGTTTTTCAATTCGTACAATTCTTTTACGGATTGTTAATTAAAACTGATTAGTTTATATTTCGGTGTTAAATTATACTCTCAAATAACTTTGGCTTGTTTTTTTCGCAAGTAGTAGTTTGACACTCTAAAGGCTAAGTCGCAAAGGCGCGTTAGGTCGGTCGTGCGTTGATCGTACTTCGACCGTATTTTGGTCAACTTTACGGGATGAACTGTCAAAACACCCGACCTTATAGTTTTGAAATCATAATTTCGCGTTAGCAGGTCGTACGTCTGTCACTTAGATGATGCCACTGTACATGGTCAAACCAAAAAATTCCCACAAAGCCTAAAATCCCCAAATCACAATGTATATGTTGGAAGTACATACATGATGGCTGTATTTCTTTATTTATTTTAGCTATTCATATTTTAATAGCCGTCGCTTTTAATAAATAAATTATATGCTATTATATGCTTTATTATTTATACAATTTAAAGCAAATTATTTATTTGCTTTAAATTGTAAGAAAATGATTAAAATTTATTATGTTGAATAAATTAATGTTTCTGCATATCTTACCAGGTTAGTAGTTATATTATTTATATGATAAATAAAAATCTGTGTTATATGTTGTATTACACGGAGAGAATTCGGTTCAGATATTATTCCTTATATACATAAGTTATGCGCTAATTGCAAATATTTATCGATTAAGAGCATCTGATCATAAAATATGCATTTGTGCTCATAAATTTGGAGCAAGAAATCTATATAAATAAAAATCAAATGTCGTTCGTTGGTAATTGTATCAGTTGAGAACGGCTGGACAGATTTGGATAATTTTTTTTGTAACGTTCGTAATAGCCCAACTTAGGTTTTTACGGATAGAAAATTTGACCACGCCCACTTTTTTCATTTATCTAAAATCGGAAAACGGCTACACCCATTTCGCTAATTTATTTTGTAAATGTTCGTAGTAATCCATTTTAAGTTTTACTGAAGAAAAATTGACCACGCCCACTTTTACGCCTACTTTTTTTTATCTATATATATATAAAAAAGAAGTTTTTGTGTGTAACTATGCAATAGATTCCTTAACTATTCATCCGATTGGCATGAAAATTTGTGTACAGAAGTTTTTGGTACGATGCGTGTTTGTGGGCTATCAATTTTTATCCAACCTGAACACCAGAGGGCGCTGTAGCACAAATTTTTTACAAAACTGCCCAAAACTCACAAATCGCTTATGTGATTGGAATGAAAATTGTTATATAGTAGTTTTCATGTTTTACGACGATCCTAGTTTTCAGGAGGACGATCCTCACAAGGCAACGCGTGAGGGTCAAGGGGACGATCTTCACATGGCAACGTGTCTGACTGCCTCAACCTGGTGAGGCCAGCATTATCCATGTCGAACTCGTCTCAAGTCGACTCAAACCTCTGCGTGGTGTCCTCTAGAAACGGCAAACTGGCAACCGTTAGTTTGACGGCTAATGTGAGCGGCGGGCTCCCCCTGCCTTTAAAGGGTTGTGCGTTGGGTTTGAAGCCCACCACGTAAAAACAAAATTTCAATGAAACGCATAAGAAATAAGATAAAAATGATCCCTAAATCTGATGACGACTACCGCAAACGAAAAACTGACAATGATTTACGGATATGCACCTGGAACGTCCGAACCCTTAATTGGGATGGTGCCTCTATCCAACTGATAGATATCTTAGAAAGATACAAGGCTGATATCACTGCAATCCAAGAAATGCGATGGAAGGGACAGGGTTGCTCACGGCAAGCATCCTGTGATATCTACTACAGCGGCCATGCGGAGAAGCACGAATTTGGATGCGGATTCGTGGTTGGCAAGAGACTACGACATCATGTTATGCGATTCACACCTGTGAACGAACGACTTGCCATAATCCGTGTCAAGGCAAGATTTTTCAACATAAGCCTGATTTGTGCGCACGCTCCGACAGAAGACAAAGACGATGAGACCAAAGACAGCTTCTACGAGCGCCTTGAAGATGCCTATGAGCGCAGCCCCCGCCACGACATAAAAATCGTGCTTGGTGACTTCAACGCCAAGGTGGCAAAAGAAAATATCTTTGGTCCAACAGTCGGAAAGTTCAGCCTCCACGACAATACCTCCGATAACGGAATGAGGCTGATTGACTTTGCCGCAGCGCGAAACATGGTCGTTAGTAGCACTAGATTCAAGCATCTCAATATTCATAAAGCAACTTGGCTGTCTCCTGATCAAAAGACGCGCAACCAAATTGATCACGTTTTGATTGACGGAAGGCACTCTTCCAGTGTTTTAGATGTACGCACGATCCGTGGTGCCAATATAGACTCGGATCATTATCTTGTCACAGCCAAGATCCGTACACGCCTGTGCGCAACCAAGAATGCGCGCAATCCAGAACAGAGAAAGCTAGACGTCGAAAAGCTGCAATCAAAGCAAACAGCCGAAGACTTCGCTACTCGACTCTCACTCCTGCTTCAAGAAAGCACTCCTCCGATCGACGATATATGCGCGCAGTGGAATCATATTTCCCACTCTATGCGTACGGCTGCCGAAGAGGTGATTGGCTATCACCGCCCTCGCCGAAACCAGTGGCACGACCAAGAGTGTCGCGACGCCACTGCAGAAAAAGACGCCGCCTACAAAGCCACCCTGCAGTTGGTTGTAACGCGTGCTGCTAAAGAGCGATACAAAGAGAAGAGGAGGGAAGAGAGACGCATTTTCAGGCGAAAGAAAAGGGAAGCGGAAATGCGTGAGTGCGAGAAAATTGAGATGCATGGTGACAGGAATGAGGTCCGAAAATTTTTCGAAAAAATAAGACGCCTGGCCGATGGTTTCAAGACCGGGGCCTCTTCCTGCAAAGATGAAAATGGGAATCTAGTGACAGATATCCAGAGTACACTGATGATGTGGAAGGAACACTTCTCTAGGCTTCTGAATGGCGACGACGACAACAATCCCGCCAATAGAGATGATATCCCGGAATCCCCAATTTTGGACGACAGCGTTGAAGTTCCGCTGCCCGACCATAGTGAAGTCTTGAAAGCTATAGCTCGGCTTAAAAACAACAAAGCCGCAGGAGCCGATGGCTTACCTGCTGAGCTCTTCAAGAATGGAGGCGAAGCTCTATTTAAATGCATTCATGAGCTTCTATGCAGAATATGGTCGGAAGAATGCATTCCAAACGATTGGAACCTCAGTGTGCTCTGCCCAATCCACAAGAAAGGCGATCCCACAATTTGCGCCAACTACCGTGGGATAAGCCTTCTGAATATCGCATATAAGGTTCTGTCGAGCGTACTATGTGAAAGACTGAAGCCCATCGTAAACCAGCTGATTGGACCTTATCAGTGTGGCTTCAGACCTGGCAAATCCACCATAGACCAGATATTTACGCTACGACAAATCTTGGAGAAGACCCTAGAAAAACAAATCGACACACACCATCTTTTTGTCGATTACAAAGCCGCCTTCGACAGTCCAATAAGGAATCATCTATATTCCACCATGTCTGAATTTGGTATTCCTGCAAAGCTCATCCGCCTTTGCAGAATGACACTGAGCAACACCAGCAGCCCAGTTAAAATCGGGAAGGACCTCACTCCTCCATTCGATACCAAACGAGGTTTTAGACAAGGTGATTCCTTATCGTGCGACTTTTTCAACCTAATGATGGAGAAGATCATCCGAGCTGCTGATTTGAGACGCAGTGGCACGATATTCTACAAAAGTATTATGCTGCTGGCGTATGCTGATGATATCGATATCATTGGCCATAATACGCGCAAAGTCAGCGCAGCATTCTCCAGGTTAGCGAAAGAGTCGAGTCGAATGGGTCTTGCAGTGAACGCAGATAAGACGAAATACCTAGTGTCAACAAATAAACATTCCCAGCGTATTGGAAACCACGTCACTGTTGACAACATCTCCTTCGAGGTTGTTAAGGACTTCGTCTACCTGGGATCCAGCGTAAACTCTTTCAACGATGTCAGTATTGAGATAAAGCGAAGGATAACTCTTGCCAACAGGTGTTACTTTGGGCTGAATAGGCAATTGAGAAGCAGAGCCCTCTCTCGACGAACAAAACTCACGCTCTATAAGTCACTAATCATGCCCGTCCTATTATATGCAGCACAAACTTGGACGTTGAGCAGTTCTGATGAAAAGACTCTGGGAGCCTTCGAGAGAAAGATCCTTCGTAAAATCTTCGGTCCAATCTGCGTCAATGGCGAGTATCGAATTCGATGGAACCACGAGCTGTATGAGCTGTACACTGACATCGACATAGTTAAGCGTATTAAAATCGAGCGGCTCCGCTGGCTAGGTCATGTTGAGCGAATGGAAAACGACGCTCCAGCGAAAAAAATATTCGATTCGGTGCCCGGTGGTGGTCAACGCAGAAGAGGACGCCCACATCTTCGTTGGAAGGATCAGGTGTTGGATAACCTGACTACGCTTGGTGTTTCCAACTGGCGCCAGCAAGCGCAAAATAGAAATGGCTGGCGCAATTTCTTACAAGAGGCCAAAACCGACTTACGGTTGTAAGCGCCAGATAAGTAAGTAAGTAAGTTTTCATGTACGTTGAGTGTTTTTCTGCTATCTTTTTTTACCCAACTTGAACAACAGAGCGCGCTGTAGTACAAATTTTTTGCAAAACCACCTAACCTCCCAAACCGCTCATGCGATTAGAATGAAAATTGGTACATACGGGTTTTCAGGTACGATGAGTTTTTCAGCACTATCATCTTTGATCCACCTTGGACACCAGATGGTGCTACAGTGCAAATTTTTACAAAACCGCATATTTTTAGTGGTTTTCTTAGGTTACATATGCAAATATTTACAAAATACAAAATACTTCTTAAATTAAGTACAATTCAAAAAATGTCCGTTATTTTCACATCAAAAACATGAAACTATGCGAATGTTACTACAACCATATATAAAGGGTGATTTTTTTGAGGTTATGATTTTCATGCATTAGTATTTGACAGATCACGTGGGATTTCAGACATGGTGTCAAAGAGAAAGATGCTCAGTATGCTTTGACATTTCATCATGAATAGACTTACTAACGAGCAACGCTTGCAAATCATTGAATTTTATTACCAAAATCAGTGTTCGGTTCGAAATGTGTTTTATCGACAAATTTTGTTCAGCGATGAGGCTCATTTCTGGTTGAATGGCTACGTAAATAAGCAAAATTGCCGCATTTGGAGTGAAGAGCAACCAGAAGCCGTTCAAGAACTGGCCATGCATCCCGAAAAATGCACTGTTTGGTGTGGTTTGTACGCTGGTGGAATCATTGGACCGTATTTTTTCATAGATGCTGTTGGACGCAACGTTACGGTGAATGGTGATCGCTATCGTTCGATGCTAACAAACTTTTTGTTGCCAAAAATGGAAGAACTGAACTTGGTTGACATGTGGTTTCAACAAGATGGCGCTACATGCCACACATCTCGCGATTCTATGGCCATTTTGAGGGAAAACTTCGGAGAACAATTAATCTCAAGAAATGGACTGGTAAGTTGGCCACCAAGATCATGCGATTTGACGCCTTTAGACTATTTTTTGTGGGGCTACGTCAAGTCTAAAGTCTACAGAAATAAGCCAGCAACTATTCCAGCTTTGGAAGACAACATTTCCGAAGAAATTCGGGCTATTCCGGCCGAAATGCTCGAAAAAGTTGCCCAAAATTGGACTTTCCGAATGGACCACCTAAGACGCAGCCGCGGTCAACATTTAAATGAAATTATCTTCAAAAAGTAAATGTCATGGACCAATCTAACGTTTCAAATAAAGAACCGATGAGATTTTGCAAATTTTATGCGTTTTTTTTAAAAAAAAAGTTATCAGGCACTTAAAAAATCACTCTTTATAAAGCAACATCGTTGCTCAAAAATAAGAAAAAACAATTAAAAACTTAATTTTGTGACTTTCGATTCAAAAATCTCCGCAGCTTTTTTATACTTTTCGTTAAATTTGTTTTTGTCTTATAGCTTCATCAAAGTACTATGAAAACCTTATTGCAAGAATAACGTTAGTTGAGTATATATATTTTATATATTTTTTTCAAAAAAGGTCTGAAATATTAGAGTTTTCCTCAAAAAAGGCTCAAAAATAGTTTTTGTTGTAAAAATAATTTAAATTCAGGCCTACCCCTTGATAAAGGCCTACCCCTTGATTTTTTCGAACCAAATTTTTTTTCAATATTGTGTTTTTATATTTTTGAAAAAATATACAAGCTAAAAAATTAATTTATTAGAAAAAATTATCTTTAGAATTAAAAATTATCAAAAGTTATAGCCAATAATCTTTATCAAAAATATATATACAAAAAGCAAATCGCTGCCTGTGTGATGGCTGGAAACTTCAAAATGACTGAGCCGATAGAGCTGAATTTTGGCAGTACATTTTTTTCAAGTACGAGATAGCTTAAATTTCTGTCACACGTCACACCCCCTTTTACCGCCTATAAATCATTAAAAATGCTATATTTCCTACGGTTTTCGCCAATTTGGCTACATTTTGGTAATTTGGTTTGTATGCTCACTGTCGGCAACTGTACTAAAACTGGGTAATGTCCATCTACTAGAAAACTGGGATGGACATTATATGATTATATAAGCCCATACAATTTGCATTATCGAATAGCTTTGAAAGTAAAAGTAGCAGTACTTACATACAAACTCAAAATGGAGTTACTATTTGGTGATCTCCTTGAACAATAAACATACCTACATTTCATGGTTGTGAGTCGCCAACATACATAGCGATGTTTTAATCAACACATTTAATTTTCATAATATAATTTTTTTTTTGCACAAGCTGAAATGCAGTGTCAGCGAATAATTAGTTGTTTTTGTTTTGGCTTCCTGTCCAAAAAGCTCAAATGTCTCCTAGTGCATTGACGTCTTTTGTGGTTCAGCACAATGCACTATATGTTCTATATGTTGGCTAGGTTGATGCACTCACGACCATGAAATCATTATAAGTGTATATGTAATAGAATATAATATTAAGGCATATGTATGTTTATGTATTTGTATGTTAGAGTTAAGTTTGTTTGATATAATTTTAAGTTTTTTTTAGTAATAAAATTGGCTGCAACCAAAGCAAACGCTTTGTTTTAAAATTGTTCAAAGAAATTCCACAAAAGAGTGGACACATTTTTTGGTGACCCCGACGTGATGGAAAAACTTAATATTTTATCCACTCAACAAAATGAATTAGGGAGAACTATTGAAAAATTCATAGTTAATACTGGCAAAGATCCAGTTGCCAGGCGGACCTTGGAATACTATGAGACAAGATTTCAGCGGTTGACAGAGTTGTCAACAGTGTTCGCGCAAAATCACGACAACATTGTGATACTTGCATCGGGAGATTTCTCTCACAAGTACTTCGCTTCAAATTATTACGGTCAAGTGAAAGAAGGAGTTGATCATTTGCTATGTAATATAACAAAAAATATTGCAAAGTTGAAAGCAACATCCATTCAGCAAACAAACACATCTGATGACCGTGATAGATCAGAGCCAGCTTCAACTGCAATCGGAACTAGGAATGATAAGGTCAACGAGGTAGAATCTGGTACCAGCAGACCAACTACCAGTGACACCACAAGCATGTTCGAAGTTTCCTTCTACGTCTTGCAGAACCAGGAAGGGTACGACGCAAAGTTACAAGGTTTAATTAATAGAAGAAACTCTATTATTAAAATTCTCAATCATTTAATTGAGCAAATACAATCAAAATTAGCGGAACAACATTCGAAACAATATTTTGAGCTACAAATAAGACATATTAATAGCTATTGGTCAACTATCGCCGAATTAAACCTATCGATATGGGAGCTAGTAGGACAGGAGTCTGAATGTGCAGGATACACCATGCAGGAGTATTTCAACTTGGAAGAACTAGTTCATAAAACTGTTCTTGAACTGTCAGAGATGCAAGCCAATATAATAGTTACTCATCAACAAACACAACTCAAATTGCCAAAGATTACCATACCCACTTTTGATGGCGATTATTTCAAGTGGCAACAATTCTTTGACATCTATACTCAAATGATTCATAATACGGCCATATCAGATTCGGACAAGATGTTCTATTTAAACAGTAATCTTACTGGAGAGGCAAAATCATTGGTTCAACATTTGCCAATATCGAATGCGAACTATGCATCAGCATGGTCTATCTTAACACATTGTTATAACAATCAACGTATCTTGATAACAACTCTGCTCAACAAGTTACTTTCCCAGCCCAAGTCGCACTCTGAATCAGCAACAGCGATCAGGTTACTACATGATGTGACAATAGAGTGCACGTTGGGCTTGAAAAGTTTAGGTATTGCAATCAACTCATGGGATGCAATACTATTGCATTTATTGACAAATAAACTCGACAAGACAACACATAGTCTGTACGAGCAGTCTTTGAAGCAACCGAGTGAGCCCCAGAACTTACAGGATTTCCTGGACTTTCTGGAGCTGAGATTCCAGTCCCTAGATGCGGTGGTATACAAAGGACAACAGCACGCAGACAAAACCATAAGTATAAAATCACAAAGGACTAGTAATTCAAAATTTTCATTTACAGCTTCATCCACACCAGTTAATTTTAAACTTTGTCAACAGAGTCATCCAATTTTTTACTGTTCAAAATTTCTTCAAATGAGCTCACAAAACCGTTTGAAAAGGCTGAAGGATTGTAAATTATGCATCAACTGTTTGAAGGATGGGCATTTTTCTTCGGACTGCATGTCGCGTCGCTGCAAGGACTGCGACAAAAAACACAACACTTTGGTACATGGAGCCTTCGAAAAAGGATCCATGGCTCAACAGTCAAAATCATCTGGAAATTCACCAGCATCAAGCAAGCAGCATACATCTACAACATCAGACAACAGCCAATCCGCAAAGGAAAAGGCAATCGTTGGGTTTGGTGTTCAAAAGAGGTGCCATATATTCTTAGCTACAGCAATCGTCCAGGCTCTAGACGTCTACGGTCGAACAATTGAGTGTCGTGCTTTATTGGACTCAGGCTCTCAGGTAAATCTCATAACTAGGAATTTATGTAAGAGGCTTTGTGTGAGGTTTTGTAAAAGCAACGTAAATTTGACTGGTATTGGTGGATCGAAGCAATCGATTCAAAAACGTGCAGAAATAAAAATCAGATCGAAAACGTCATCTTACTGTCGAATAATAGAAGCATTCATCCTCGACAGCATCATTGATGATCAGCCGAATTATGATATTAATCCACACAACTTCGATATCCCACGAAACATTCAGCTAGCAGATCCCAAGTTTTATGAAAGACAAGGTATTGATTTATTGATTGGAGCTGAGTTTTATAGCGAACTGATGATGATTGGCCAGATTGCACCATATAAGGACGTTCCAACTCTACAAAACACGGAATTTGGTTGGGTTGTTCTTGGAAAGGCGAATAATATACGGCCATCCTCACAATTCTGTGGAATAAACACCTTAGACGATCAACTTCAAAGATTCTGGGCACTGGATGAAATTCCTGCGAAGGAAAACACAATGTCCTCAATGGAACGTGAATGCGACAACTTTTTCAACCATACTACATATCAAAATGCCACAGGGCAGTTTGTAATGTGCAGTTTATGACAAGCAGAGTAGCCACGAAAAAACAGGCAGCTATATCTGGTGCTGAAGTAGTCGGGACGGGAGCCATTAATTCCTCTAGCGTTTAGTCGGGTGGGGGGGCAAGTGACTGCTCCAAACAACCAGGTTACCACACTACAATTTTATTTTAGACTCCCTATATTTTTTAAAAGACACAAAAGGAACAAAAGGACCATGATAAACTAATAACTAAAATCCACTTTCTGGCCCCTCTATAAGCTATAAAAATAAAAGAAGTATCAATCTTGCAATATTTGTTGAGTACCTCTAAGATATTGTTTGAGATACAAATGCACTCTATACCCACCCTACCATTGGTCTCGTTGTGTGTCTATCTTTTTCGGAGACCCCAAAACTCAGTAAGGTCCCTGTCACTCACATCATTTTATGGAGAAACACAAACAATTTTTTTTTTTTTTTATTCCATTATTTTAAACAATTCATTTATTTTTTTTTTTTTTTTTTTTGATTAATCTCAACATGGATTCATAACAAAAACTGATCACATGTACTTAGTATTAAATCATTATTATAACTTATGTTATTAATTTCTTCCTTTGACAGTAATCATATTTTAAATAATTTTTTACAGTGCAAAAAATTTTTGTATCACGACGATTAACTTATTCAACTTTATCAGTGTAGAATATTTGAGATTAATGTAAAACCACAAAAAAAATAAATAGATAGCGCTTACGCTCAGAGTAGCATAAATTTAATTACTCAATTTTGTTTTCTTTCTCTATGAAAAATAATTATAACTAAGAAACAATTGTATATGATACATATTCACGAATTGAATATCTAGTTTTAGTATATTTTTATAAACTTAATTTTAGTTTAAAACTAAAAACAAAATTCAAAGTTATTTTACAAAAGCAACAACAACAACGTTAAAGCAGCAGCAAGCAACACTTTGACAATCATAATAAAAGGTAAACAATCGGAGCGCTTAGCTAAGTCCTGCACGAGCGTAAAGACACAACATAAAAAGTCTCCACTTTTCAATGCACGTAAAACAAAGTTCTTCTCACGATCTGTGCTTATGCTAACCAATGTTGTTGTTATTGCAATTAAAGCTCGTTAGCAGAATCACCGTTGCTTATATACAACCTGTTTTTTTTTTTTCTTGAATTAGTATTATATGTAGATATTTAAAATTAATAGTTTTTAATTGTTTTTCATTTGCAAATCCAAAAAAAAAAGAAGTTTCAATCAAAATAGTAATAAAATTCAAAACATATTACTCACTTTTTTGTCTCATGATGAACGAAGAAGGCCTTCATCGGTGCATACACTGAGCTGTTGAGCTTTGAAGTTCTTATATATTAAATTTTATGATAGCTTACGTGTAAATTTAAATGTTAAATTAGTTGTAAATTTAAATATCAACAGTTTGCAAGCTCGGTTTAAATCATTAGAAGCAAATTTATGTAAAATTTACATTTATAGCATCATTTTATAAATCCCTGCACATCACTTCACGCTGCGTTGTTAAAATTCGCAATTTATAAAACGCAACGCTTCACGCCGTGATCTTCAGCGTTGAGTAACGCAATAGCGTAGTGAAAACAGTACAAAGTTCGCATTTTATAAAACGCTGCACTTGAAATTCGTTCACTTGAACTGTCACTTTCATCACTTGCTCTTGAGCTGCCGTTAGAACGAATAAGTTGGCATTGAAAGGGTAATAAATGTTTGTTTCACTCATATATTCTTAAATGTTTACATATATCGTTTAAATATAGGTTAAAGGCAGCAACAACGAACCAACAGTTCGAAATGTTGCTAAAAGAAATAAAAAAACTGCCGCAGGTAGCAAGTGGTACGCCAGTGTTTGGCGTTTATATTGCAATTTCAATTTAATGATTGCTGAAGAGAACAGCTGATATGGTTGCCAACAAGTCAGAATTTGGTGAATCTTAAATATTTCAAAGATTTGCAATAATGATGCTAGTTTTATTTTACATGTGACAGCCCTAAACTGTTGTTGACTGACAGTTCACCGTGGTAACGTAACATAGCTAACGCAATAACGTAGTGATTAATAAAATGCAAATTTTAAATCCAAGTGATGCGCCGCGTTAGCGTTGCGTTTCATCACGGTGATTTATAAAATGATGCCATTGATCAAACTAACTATTGTAGCGTTTATTTTATATTCCTTTTTTTTTTTTTTTTTTTTTTGTTTTTACGACTTGGTTTTATACTGATACAAAATGTTTTAACGCGATTTCTTAACACACTTTAAGTTTTTTTTTTTTTTTTTTTTTGTAGCATTCTTACAGCGAAATTTTTAGAAGCTAAATTTTTAATTTTTTTTTTTTTTTTAGATTTTTCAAACTTTTTCTGCTAAATTACTGACGACTCGCAAGCTGGGTACCGTTCTCGTTTGCACTCGTTTTCGATTTGCTCTGTAATTAAAGTAATTGCAGCATAAGTAGCTGTTTCTTCGTGCGTTTAACATAGGCAAGAGCGTTTTGCGGAGATCAAATAATGTCGAATAACCTCACCGCGCCGTTATGATATTATCGAGAAGGGCTGGAGCTATCTACGGTGTGCCATAAATTTTGCACTTGAGTTGCTATTTTATTTACACTTTTTTTTCAATTTTTGTGCTTTGGGTGGTTTTTAACTTAGCTACGCCATGCTGTCTCTACAGCTTTGAGAGTATGCTTCTTCCATGAAAATAACTTGCTTAGAAAGTAGGTTATTGAAGTAAAATCGTATATTTTTTTGGTTTTTGGCAAATATGTTGAACGATTTGTATACTGTCTTCAGTAGAAATCCATGAATTTATATCTAGAAAGATGTTGCACCACAATTTATCTTCAAATTCGGATCTTTAGTTTAAATAAAAAAAAAATATTGCGTTAAGCACATTATGCATTAAATTTCTTTTGAAATTTTATAAGAATTCGTACAAAAAATATATGGTGATCTTTCAACACTTACCAAATTTTCTTTAAAATTTTTGAAAGCTAATTATTACTCCACCATCGATTCAGAGAAAAAGGAAGTGCTAAAAATCTTTACTAAAATCGCAGATTTGCGTGGCAGCATGCTTGTTAGTGCTTAGCCTTTTTATCGACTCGGCATGAGTTTGATTGTTAAAAATGTATGCACGCATTGTAATGTTATACGCTTTGCTCGTTAGTTTGCGCAAACTTTCCATATACCAACCAGCATAAAATAGGATGAACTTGCTCGTTACAAAACCGCATAATACCTTGTAATTACAGAATGGTATTAGGTGGAAAACATATCTCTTATTGACGGATATCCTTCCCGTGATAAGTACCTACTAGATTCCCCTGTAAATCCTCTAAAACATAGTAGTGATTACCCAGTCTTTCGCGCACTCGAGCTTTCACGAAAACCGGACTAAGTTTTGCATTAATTTGCTTTTCAAAATTACTCTGCACGAAATTTCGGCGAAATACCTCCTGACCTACCCTAAAACCAACCATTCTTGACCTCAAGTTATATTGCTGAGCATTTCTGTTATACGCCTCTTTAGTGTTTTTCTTAATATTTTTTCGAATCAGTGCCAGTTGGTCATCTTTACTTAAGTTGCATTGGGCTTCGTCAAGAAGGCTTAAATTTTTCAAAAGCTGGTATGATGATCCATGAGTGATCATATCGAAACCGAATAATGCGTGGTATGGAGAACACTTTAAAGTTTGGTGAAGGGAATTTCTGAGAGCACAGCTGATGGATGTCAAATTTTCATCCCATTCACGGTGATCATTTTTTATATAAGCACGAATAGATGCAATAAGGGACCGATTAACGCGTTCTGAAGCGTTTGATTGTGGAGAATAAACTGCCGTATAAACATGATTTATTCCAAGCTTTGTTAGAAGTGCGTTGAAATCCTTAGCCTTAAATTGCGATCCATTGTCACTGACCATGACCTCTGGTACACCATAAACGTGGAAGATATGTTCTAAAAGAAACTTTTGTATGGCAGACGAGCAAAATTTTTTCAAAGGGCAAAGCCAGTGGAACTTAGTGAAATGGTCCAAGACAATAAGCAACCCTATATAACCATTTTTGCTTCGCGGGTATGGACCCAAAATGTCAACGAAAATACGTTGAAAAGGTCTAATCGATTGAGCTTGTGCTCCCATCGGAGGCCGAAGGCATATATTTGGTGCTTTTGTTGTTTTGCAAGTTTCACAATTTGTAACAAAGGTGCGGACATCACTAACCATTCCAGGCCAATAAAATTTTCGCCTTATGAAATCTAAAGTTTTACTTATCCCCCCATGCGCAGATACCACAGGATCATGTGCTCTGGACATTACCTGAGGTCTAAGGTTTTTTGGAATCCATAGTTTCCACGCGTTCTGCTCTTGCGCCATGTCACCTGTGAAATGTTCAGTTCGGAAGTAAATAAAGTCGTCCATTATTCTAACATCAGGGTATTTTTCTTGGTTTTCTCTTATTTTTGATTTAAGGTTTTCGTAATCATCATCTTGAAAATGTTTCGAGTTCAAGTCTACTTCGGGGCCTACGTCTTCTAATGCAAAAATTTCTTCGCAATGGATTCTAGATAAGGCATCAGGGACTATGTTTTCTTTGCCTTTTCGATGGCTGATCGTGAACTTGTACGACTGCAGCTTTAGTGCCCATCTTGCCAAACGCCCGCTTAGGTCTGGTTGTCGCATTAGCCAGACTAGACTTGCATGATCCGTTATTATTTCGAACTCTTGCATTTCGAGGTAACAACGAAACCTTTTGATGGCCTCAATTGCAGCGAGGCACTCACGTTCCGTAACACTGTAATTTCGTTGGGCGGTATTTAATTTTTTCGACATATACGCGATTGGCCTTTCGTCACCGTCTTCAGAAAGCTGCACTAATACTGCGCCGATACCAAAATTGCTTGCATCGCAATGAACCCAAAATTTTTTTGTAAAGTCCGGATTCATTAGGACTGGTGCTGAAGTAAGCAAGATTTTTATTTTCTCAAACGCGCTTTGAGCCTCACACGTCTATACGAATTTCTTTTTAGTGGACAGTGTTTCAGTAATGGGGAAAACAATTTCAGAAAAATTCTCGATAAATCTTCGATACCACCCCGCAATACCGATAAAACCACGAACTTGTTTTATGTTCTTTGGCACTGGCCAATCCAAAATTGAGCTGATTTTTTCAGGGTCAGTAGCAATGCCTCCATTGCCAATAAGATACCCTAAATACTTGACTTGAGTCACACAAAAACTACTTTTTCCAATATTTATTGTAAGATTTGCCTTCCTAAACTGTTCTGCTATACGAGCTAAAACAATAAGATGCGTTTCAAAATCTTCAGAAATTATGCACAGGTCATCGAGATAACCAAATACGCAGTTTCTCAGTTCTGGAGGAAAAATTTGATCCATAAGCCGAGACATGGTCTGGGCGGCATTACATAAGCCGAATGGCATCACCACGAACTGGTATAAAGGCCGCCCAGGCACAGTGAATGCTGTTAAAATTTTCGACTGCTCAGACAGGCCAATTTGCCAAAATGCATCTTTTAAATCTAATTTAGAAATTAGATTCGCTTTTGGTAATCTTGAAAAGATTCCTTCAATGCTTGGTAAAGGGTAGGCATCTTTTTTTGTGACATTGTTGACCTTTCTGGCGTCTAAGCACAACCGCACCTTGTTTGGCTTCACTACCAGACTCATTGGCGAGCTCCACGGACTGGTTGTTGGCTCTATCACCCCCAGTTGCAGCATTCAGTCAACTTCTTTAAAAATTAAATTTTCTGCTGCTGGCGAAACAGGGTAGAAGCGCTGTTTTATGGGTTTGGCATCCCCAACGTCAATCTCGTGTTCTATCAGATCTGTTCTTCCCAAACCGTGGGACTCAAAATCTGGAAACAACATCTTAACTGCTTCTAATTGCTTTCTCTGCTTAGAGCTGAGTGGATACGAGTAATTTTCTTCAACGTTTTCAATTTCTAAAATTTCATTTGGTGCTTTCAAAGCCGAAATCAAGTCAGGAGCTAGCTCGAATTTCTTCCAAAAGTCAATTCCCAAAATCAATCTTTGCGATAAAGATGGAATAATAAACAAAGTTAATTTGTGCGACTTACTTTTGTATTCTAAATTTACTTCTATAAAACCTATGACATTTTGAGCCTTACCGTCGGCAGTTTTTACAGTGGAACTAATTTTACAAAAATTTCTATGCTCAAAAAAGTCTTGCATAGCTAAATCCGATCCAATACAGCTAATATTCGCCCCTGTATCTAACAATCCGTATTCTACGCGATTTAAGAATGTAACTTTGGCGTAGAAACGATTATCTTCGCTATTATTAAATACAGTAGAAATAATAAGTTTTTTCGTTCGGCGTATAGCTTTCCAAAATTTTCGCAGCCGCAATGTTGATCTTTTAGGCTTAAGGTTTATGTCTGAGAAAATTTAAAAAATTTTACTTTTAGCCTTATTATAGTTTTTTAATCGGACGTGGATGGAACAATCGGATACAATATTGGTTTGAAATTATCTTCGAAGCCGTCTTCGCGTTTTAATATTTTTACTTTAACAGATTCAGATTTATTATTATTACTTATTTCACTATTTTCTACAAAAGTAACTAAACTAGGAGAATTAGAGTGATTTATGATTGGAAATTTTAGCGGGATGCTGTTCGGATGGTTTTGAAAGCACCCGCTTTCGCGTTTTCCGCCCTTTTTGCCAAGCACTTTGTGCATTGCGGCTTATAAATGTTTTTGGCGCCGCAACCGTAACAGAAAATCTTGCGTTCGTTAACACAATCATCCCAGAAATGACCGTCTGCGTCGCAATTCCAACATTTTGGTGTCTGATGTTGCAAGGCTGCAATCGAAGTTGCACCATTTTCGTCCAAATTGCATTCAATCGTATCACTGATAGATTCATTGCGTTGGATATCAGCCACATTTTTTCGTTGGGCATGATTGCTTGGTACAAATCGAGTTTGATTACTACGTCTGAAACTCTCTTCTGATATTAAATTTTCGCGTCTTTGGCATAAGGTACGCAATTGCGCTATTGACGTGATTTTTACGTACAATAGTTCGTGTCTTATCTCGGGCCTTAGATTTCTTGTAATAATTTCTATAAACTCAGTATTTGAAACGGGCTCTGATAACCGATCTGCGATAGATAATATTGCCTCGAAAAAACTCTCAAATGGCTCATTTAATTTCTGTTTTCGACTACGTATGTCTTCTCTTATCTCGAAGTCTGTCTTTATGTCTCGATATTGTTCACGCAATGCTTCACAAAAGGTGTCCCAATGAATACCAATGTGACTTATTGTTTTATGGTAACGCCAGTACCAGTCTCTGGCTTTACCTACAAGTAAAATGTGCAAGTTTCCACACACAGTTTGAAAGTTTCCAGCTAAACTAGAATTTCTTAGAGAACGAATCCTATACAAAAAACCTTCTACACCCAGACCTTCGGCTGAGCCATCGAATTTCACATTCCAATTATTAATGAGTGCTGTGATCTTGTCAGCTATTAAATTCAAGTGATTGATGTTATGAAACTGATCTGGAATCCTTGTATGGCCCTGATTATTATTGGAATTCGCATTAGGAACTGCATTAGCTTGGTTGCCTATGCCTAGATTTATGTTGTTGCTGCTTGGTTGCAAGCTTAAGTTGTTTAGCAAACGCTGCAAAATACTTTCTGTTAAATTGTTAATACGATCATAATCAAAATGCTGTGCATTATCACTCGTGTTAACTGTACTGGGGTTCACATTATTATTATTATGTCTATGTCTCTGCGCATTGCCATTATTGCGTAACGAACTAGTGTTCCTATTAAGATTTTCATTTCTACGGCTGGGTTGCGGTTCTGATGGGGGAAAGCTCAAATCTACAAGTGGTAAAGGTGAATTTCGGTCATTCTGGCTTATATTATCGCTGCGAGGGGTCGTCTGTGAGTATTGTGCAGACCCATCCTGTACTTTACGCCTAGCACCTCGAGTGTTGTGACGTTTCGGGATTGCACCACGGCCGCGAGAACTATTACGATCGCGCGATAAATTTTGAATTGGTACATTACTAGTGTTTGTAGGAATATCAGGAACTATTGGTTGTAAATCGTCAACTACGGTAGAGCGTCTACAGATTGGACACTCTGTCGAATCACCTAACCAATGATCTATACATGTTTTATGGTACACGTGATTACACCGGGTAATTGAACATTCGGCACCATTGGATAACTGTTGTTAGCAAATAGTACATGACGAGTCCGCAAGAGGGACCAATGCTGGTATGTCTTCAGCACTATGCCTAACTGCCATCTCATTTAAACTTATTAAAAAAAAATAAAATTTAAATCAAAATTATATTTTTGCACAGCTATGTATAATCCAAAGTAAAAATTTATAGAAATGAGTTGTGATTTCACCAAAATCTGATGTGGTAAAATGAGGGACAAAAAAAAAATAAACAAATTATGTCAAGATTGATAACTTTAATAGACCTAGATATGAATTTAAAAAATTTCAAATTTTTGAACTGGATTGCAAATTTTAATATTATAAGTAGTTCTTCTTAAACACTTTCGGACAGACGTCTAATGTCGACAAGTTATGCTGTATTTCCTAAAAGTAAGAGTTACCATTGCGTAAAGCTTATATCGGTCAGAAAATTCGCAGTGGCAATTATTCTGAAGATCCAGAGAAAACTCAGACGCCTTACAAGCCAGTCAATAACAAAAGATCAAAATTATTCGCATTTTTTCGCTAATTTGAATTTATATTATTTTTTTCGTGTTTAAAAGCATAGTTGAGTCTTGGGTAAATTATCTAACTGAAGACAAATCGGTCGAAAGCAGGTCGAACTGGTCAACCAGTCGAATTTCCAGAAAAGTATCAGTAATTTATTACATAAGACAGGCAATGGACTCATTATTTCAACTAGCATTCGCGAAATTAAATTTTAAAGTTTACAAAACGGAATAGGAACAGACTCGTCTGATGAACAAGCAGCCCCACGTTGGGCGCCATTTATGTAATGTGCAGTTTATGACAAGCAGAGTAGCCACGAAAAAACAGGCAGCTATATCTGGTGCTGAAGTAGTCGGGACGGGAGCCATTAATTCCTCTAGCGTTTAGTCGGGTGGGGGGGCAAGTGACTGCTCCAAACAACCAGGTTACCACACTACAATTTTATTTTAGACTCCCTATATTTTTTAAAAGACACAAAAGGAACAAAAGGACCATGATAAACTAATAACTAAAATCCACTTTCTGGCCCCTCTATAAGCTATAAAAATAAAAGAAAGTATCAATCTTGCAATATTTGTTGAGTACCTCTAAGATATTGTTTGAGATACAAATGCACTCTATACCCACCCTACCATTGGTCTCGTTGTGTGTCTATCTTTTTCGGAGACCCCAAAACTCAGTAAAGTCCCTGTCACTCACATCATTTTATGGAGAAACACAAACAATTTTTTTTTTTTTTTATTCCATTATTTTAAACAATTCATTTATTTTTTTTTTTTTTTTTTTTGATTAATCTCAACATGGATTCATAACAAAAACTGATCACATGTACTTAGTATTAAATCATTATTATAACTTATGTTATTAATTTCTTCCTTTGACAGTAATCATATTTTAAATAATTTTTTACAGTGCAAAAAATTTTTGTATCACGACGATTAACTTATTCAACTTTATCAGTGTAGAATATTTGAGATTAATGTAAAACCACAAAAAAAATAAATAGATAGCGCTTACGCTCAGAGTAGCATAAATTTAATTACTCAATTTTGTTTTCTTTCTCTATGAAAAATAATTATAACTAAGAAACAATTGTATATGATACATATTCACGAATTGAATATCTAGTTTTAGTATATTTTTATAAACTTAATTTTAGTTTAAAACTAAGAACAAAATTCAAAGTTATTTTACAAAAGCAACAACAACAACGTTAAAGCAGCAGCAAGCAACACTTTGACAATCATAATAAAAGGTAAACAATCGGAGCGCTTAGCTAAGTCCTGCACGAGCGTAAAGACACAACATAAAAAGTCTCCACTTTTCAATGCACGTAAAACAAAGTTCTTCTCACGATCTGTGCTTATGCTAACCAATGTTGTTGTTATTGCAATTAAAGCTCGTTAGCAGAATCACCGTTGCTTATATACAACCTGTTTTTTTTTTTTCTTGAATTAGTATTATATGTAGATATTTAAAATTAATAGTTTTTAATTGTTTTTCATTTGCAAATCCAAAAAAAAAAGAAGTTTCAATCAAAATAGTAATCAAATTCAAAACATATTACTCACTTTTTTGTCTCATGATGAACGAAGAAGGCCTTCATCGGTGCATACACTGAGCTGTTGAGCTTTGAAGTTCTTATATATTAAATTTTATGATAGCTTACGTGTAAATTTAAATGTTAAATTAGTTGTAAATTTAAATATCAACAGTTTGCAAGCTCGGTTTAAATCATTAGAAGCAAATTTATGTAAAATTTACATTTATAGCATCATTTTATAAATCCCTGCACATCACTTCACGCTGCGTTGTTAAAATTCGCAATTTATAAAACGCAACGCTTCACGCCGTGATCTTCAGCGTTGAGTAACGCAATAGCGTAGTGAAAACAGTACAAAGTTCGCATTTTATAAAACGCTGCACTTGAAATTCGTTCACTTGAACTGTCACTTTCATCACTTGCTCTTGAGCTGCCGTTAGAACGAATAAGTTGGCATTGAAAGGGTAATAAATGTTTGTTTCACTCATATATTCTTAAATGTTTACATATATCGTTTAAATATAGGTTAAAGGCAGCAACAACGAACCAACAGTTCGAAATGTTGCTAAAAGAAATAAAAAAACTGCCGCAGGTAGCAAGTGGTACGCCAGTGTTTGGCGTTTATATTGCAATTTCAATTTAATGATTGCTGAAGAGAACAGCTGATATGGTTGCCAACAAGTCAGAATTTGGTGAATCTTAAATATTTCAAAGATTTGCAATAATGATGCTAGTTTTATTTTACATGTGACAACCCTAAACTGTTGTTGACTGACAGTTCACCGTGGTAACGTAACATAGCTAACGCAATAACGTAGTGATTAATAAAATGCAAATTTTAAATCCAAGTGATGCGCCGCGTTAGCGTTGCGTTTCATCACGGTGATTTATAAAATGATGCCATTGATCAAACTAACTATTGTAGCGTTTATTTTATATTCCTTTTTTTTTTTTTTTTTTTTTTTGTTTTTACGACTTGGTTTTATACTGATACAAAATGTTTTAACGCGATTTCTTAACACACTTTAAGTTTTTTTTTTTTTTTTTTTTTGTAGCATTCTTACAGCGAAATTTTTAGAAGCTAAATTTTTAATTTTTTTTTTTTTTTTAGATTTTTCAAACTTTTTCTGCTAAATTACTGACGACTCGCAAGCTGGGTACCGTTCTCGTTTGCACTCGTTTTCGATTTGCTCTGTAATTAAAGTAATTGCAGCATAAGTAGCTGTTTCTTCGTGCGTTTAACATAGGCAAGAGCGTTTTGCGGAGATCAAATAATGTCGAATAACCTCACCGCGCCGTTATGATATTATCGAGAAGGGCTGGAGCTATCTACGGTGTGCCATAAATTTTGCACTTGAGTTGCTATTTTATTTACACTTTTTTTTCAATTTTTGTGCTTTGGGTGGTTTTTAACTTAGCTACGCCATGCTGTCTCTACAGCTTTGAGAGTATGCTTCTTCCATGAAAATAACTTGCTTAGAAAGTAGGTTATTGAAGTAAAATCGTATATTTTTTTGGTTTTTGGCAAATATGTTGAACGATTTGTATACTGTCTTCAGTAGAAATCCATGAATTTATATCTAGAAAGATGTTGCACCACAATTTATCTTCAAATTCGGATCTTTAGTTTAAATAAAAAAAAAATATTGCGTTAAGCACATTATGCATTAAATTTCTTTTGAAATTTTATAAGAATTCGTACAAAAAATATATGGTGATCTTTCAACACTTACCAAATTTTCTTTAAAATTTTTGAAAGCTAATTATTACTCCACCATCGATTCAGAGAAAAAGGAAGTGCTAAAAATCTTTACTAAAATCGCAGATTTGCGTGGCAGCATGCTTGTTAGTGCTTAGCCTTTTTATCGACTCGGCATGAGTTTGATTGTTAAAAATGTATGCACGCATTGTAATGTTATACGCTTTGCTCGTTAGTTTGCGCAAACTTTCCATATACCAACCAGCATAAAATAGGATGAACTTGCTCGTTACAAAACCGCATAATACCTTGTAATTACAGAATGGTATTAGGTGGAAAACATATCTCTTATTGACGGATATCCTTCCCGTGATAAGTACCTACTAGATTCCCCTGTAAATCCTCTAAAACATAGTAGTGATTACCCAGTCTTTCGCGCACTCGAGCTTTCACGAAAACCGGACTAAGTTTTGCATTAATTTGCTTTTCAAAATTACTCTGCACGAAATTTCGGCGAAATACCTCCTGACCTACCCTAAAACCAACCATTCTTGACCTCAAGTTATATTGCTGAGCATTTCTGTTATACGCCTCTTTAGTGTTTTTCTTAATATTTTTTCGAATCAGTGCCAGTTGGTCATCTTTACTTAAGTTGCATTGGGCTTCGTCAAGAAGGCTTAAATTTTTCAAAAGCTGGTATGATGATCCATGAGTGATCATATCGAAACCGAATAATGCGTGGTATGGAGAACACTTTAAAGTTTGGTGAAGGGAATTTCTGAGAGCACAGCTGATGGATGTCAAATTTTCATCCCATTCACGGTGATCATTTTTTATATAAGCACGAATAGATGCAATAAGGGACCGATTAACGCGTTCTGAAGCGTTTGATTGTGGAGAATAAACTGCCGTATAAACATGATTTATTCCAAGCTTTGTTAGAAGTGCGTTGAAATCCTTAGCCTTAAATTGCGATCCATTGTCACTGACCATGACCTCTGGTACACCATAAACGTGGAAGATATGTTCTAAAAGAAACTTTTGTATGGCAGACGAGCAAAATTTTTTCAAAGGGCAAAGCCAGTGGAACTTAGTGAAATGGTCCAAGACAATAAGCAACCCTATATAACCATTTTTGCTTCGCGGGTATGGACCCAAAATGTCAACGAAAATACGTTGAAAAGGTCTAATCGATTGAGCTTGTGCTCCCATCGGAGGCCGAAGGCATATATTTGGTGCTTTTGTTGTTTTGCAAGTTTCACAATTTGTAACAAAGGTGCGGACATCACTAACCATTCCAGGCCAATAAAATTTTCGCCTTATGAAATCTAAAGTTTTACTTATCCCCCCATGCGCAGATACCACAGGATCATGTGCTCTGGACATTACCTGAGGTCTAAGGTTTTTTGGAATCCATAGTTTCCACGTGTTCTGCTCTTGCGCCATGTCACCTGTGAAATGTTCAGTTCGGAAGTAAATAAAGTCGTCCATTATTCTAACATCAGGGTATTTTTCTTGGTTTTCTCTTATTTTTGATTTAAGGTTTTCGTAATCATCATCTTGAAAATGTTTCGAGTTCAAGTCTACTTCGGGGCCTACGTCTTCTAATGCAAAAATTTCTTCGCAATGGATTCTAGATAAGGCATCAGGGACTATGTTTTCTTTGCCTTTTCGATGGCTGATCGTGAACTTGTACGACTGCAGCTTTAGTGCCCATCTTGCCAAACGCCCGCTTAGGTCTGGTTGTCGCATTAGCCAGACTAGACTTGCATGATCCGTTATTATTTCGAACTCTTGCATTTCGAGGTAACAACGAAACCTTTTGATGGCCTCAATTGCAGCGAGGCACTCACGTTCCGTAACACTGTAATTTCGTTGGGCGGTATTTAATTTTTTCGACATATACGCGATTGGCCTTTCGTCACCGTCTTCAGAAAGCTGCACTAATACTGCGCCGATACCAAAATTGCTTGCATCGCAATGAACCCAAAATTTTTTTGTAAAGTCCGGATTCATTAGGACTGGTGCTGAAGTAAGCAAGATTTTTATTTTCTCAAACGCGCTTTGAGCCTCACACGTCTATACGAATTTCTTTTTAGTGGACAGTGTTTCAGTAATGGGGAAAACAATTTCAGAAAAATTCTCGATAAATCTTCGATACCACCCCGCAATACCGATAAAACCACGAACTTGTTTTATGTTCTTTGGCACTGGCCAATCCAAAATTGAGCTGATTTTTTCAGGGTCAGTAGCAATGCCTCCATTGCCAATAAGATACCCTAAATACTTGACTTGAGTCACACAAAAACTACTTTTTCCAATATTTATTGTAAGATTTGCCTTCCTAAACTGTTCTGCTATACGAGCTAAAACAATAAGATGCGTTTCAAAATCTTCAGAAATTATGCACAGGTCATCGAGATAACCAAATACGCAGTTTCTCAGTTCTGGAGGAAAAATTTGATCCATAAGCCGAGACATGGTCTGGGCGGCATTACATAAGCCGAATGGCATCACCACGAACTGGTATAAAGGCCGCCCAGGCACAGTGAATGCTGTTAAAATTTTCGACTGCTCAGACAGGCCAATTTGCCAAAATGCATCTTTTAAATCTAATTTAGAAATTAGATTCGCTTTTGGTAATCTTGAAAAGATTCCTTCAATGCTTGGTAAAGGGTAGGCATCTTTTTTTGTGACATTGTTGACCTTTCTGGCGTCTAAGCACAACCGCACCTTGTTTGGCTTCACTACCAGACTCATTGGCGAGCTCCACGGACTGGTTGTTGGCTCTATCACCCCCAGTTGCAGCATTCGGTCAACTTCTTTAAAAATTAAATTTTCTGCTGCTGGCGAAACAGGGTAGAAGCGCTGTTTTATGGGTTTGGCATCCCCAACGTCAATCTCGTGTTCTATCAGATCTGTTCTTCCCAAACCGTGGGACTCAAAATCTGGAAACAACATCTTAACTGCTTCTAATTGCTTTCTCTGCTTAGAGCTGAGTGGATACGAGTAATTTTCTTCAACGTTTTCAATTTCTAAAATTTCATTTGGTGCTTTCAAAGCCGAAATCAAGTCAGGAGCTAGCTCGAATTTCTTCCAAAAGTCAATTCCCAAAATCAATCTTTGCGATAAAGATGGAATAATAAACAAAGTTAATTTGTGCGACTTACTTTTGTATTCTAAATTTACTTCTATAAAACCTATGACATTTTGAGCCTTACCGTCGGCAGTTTTTACAGTGGAACTAATTTTACAAAAATTTCTATGCTCAAAAAAGTCTTGCATAGCTAAATCCGATCCAATACAGCTAATATTCGCCCCTGTATCTAACAATCCGTATTCTACGCGATTTAAGAATGTAACTTTGGCGTAGAAACGATTATCTTCGCTATTATTAAATACAGTAGAAATAATAAGTTTTTTCGTTCGGCGTATAGCTTTCCAAAATTTTCGCAGCCGCAATGTTGATCTTTTAGGCTTAAGGTTTATGTCTGAGAAAATTTAAAAAATTTTACTTTTAGCCTTATTATAGTTTTTTAATCGGACGTGGTATGGAACAATCGGATACAATATTGGTTTGAAATTATCTTCGAAGCCGTCTTCGCGTTTTAATATTTTTACTTTAACAGATTCAGATTTATTATTATTACTTATTTCACTATTTTCTACAAAAGTAACTAAACTAGGAGAATTAGAGTGATTTATGATTGGAAATTTTAGCGGGATGCTGTTCGGATGGTTTTGAAAGCACCCGCTTTCGCGTTTTCCGCCCTTTTTGCCAAGCACTTTGTGCATTGCGGCTTATAAATGTTTTTGGCGCCGCAACCGTAACAGAAAATCTTGCGTTCGTTAACACAATCATCCCAGAAATGACCGTCTGCGTCGCAATTCCAACATTTTGGTGTCTGATGTTGCAAGGCTGCAATCGAAGTTGCACCATTTTCGTCCAAATTGCATTCAATCGTATCACTGATAGATTCATTGCGTTGGATATCAGCCACATTTTTTCGTTGGGCATGATTGCTTGGTACAAATCGAGTTTGATTACTACGTCTGAAACTCTCTTCTGATATTAAATTTTCGCGTCTTTGGCATAAGGTACGCAATTGCGCTATTGACGTGATTTTTACGTACAATAGTTCGTGTCTTATCTCGGGCCTTAGATTTCTTGTAATAATTTCTATAAACTCAGTATTTGAAATGGGCTCTGATAACCGATCTGCGATAGATAATATTGCCTCGAAAAAACTCTCAAATGGCTCATTTAATTTCTGTTTTCGACTACGTATGTCTTCTCTTATCTCGAAGTCTGTCTTTATGTCTCGATATTGTTCACGCAATGCTTCACAAAAGGTGTCCCAATGAATACCAATGTGACTTATTGTTTTATGGTAACGCCAGTACCAGTCTCTGGCTTTACCTACAAGTAAAATGTGCAAGTTTCCACACACAGTTTGAAAGTTTCCAGCTAAACTAGAATTTCTTAGAGAACGAATCCTATACAAAAAATCTTCTACACCCAGACCTTCGGCTGAGCCATCGAATTTCACATTCCAATTATTAATGAGTGCTGTGATCTTGTCAGCTGTTAAATTCAAGTGATTGATGTTATGAAACTGATCTGGAATCCTTGTATGGCCCTGATTATTATTGGAATTCGCATTAGGAACTGCATTAGCTTGGTTGCCTATGCCTAGATTTATGTTGTTGCTGCTTGGTTGCAAGCTTAAGTTGTTTAGCAAACGCTGCAAAATACTTTCTGTTAAATTGTTAATACGATCATAATCAAAATGCTGTGCATTATCACTCGTGTTAACTGTACTGGGGTTCACATTATTATTATTATGTCTATGTCTCTGCGCATTGCCATTATTGCGTAACGAACTAGTGTTCCTATTAAGATTTTCATTTCTACGGCTGGGTTGCGGTTCTGATGGGGGAAAGCTCAAATCTACAAGTGGTAAAGGTGAATTTCGGTCATTCTGGCTTATATTATCGCTGCGAGGGGTCGTCTGTGAGTATTGTGCAGACCCATCCTGTACTTTACGCCTAGCACCTCGAGTGTTGTGACGTTTCGGGATTGCACCACGGCCGCGAGAACTATTACGATCGCGCGATAAATTTTGAATTGGTACATTACTAGTGTTTGTAGGAATATCAGGAACTATTGGTTGTAAATCGTCAACTACGGTAGAGCGTCTACAGATTGGACACTCTGTCGAATCACCTAACCAATGATCTATACATGTTTTATGGTACACGTGATTACACCGGGTAATTGAACATTCGGCACCATTGGATAACTGTTGTTAGCAAATAGTACATGACGAGTCCGCAAGAGGGACCAATGCTGGTATGTCTTCAGCACTATGCCTAACTGCCATCTCATTTAAACTTATTAAAAAAAAATAAAATTTAAATCAAAATTATATTTTTGCACAGCTATGTATAATCCAAAGTAAAAATTTATAGAAATGAGTTGTGATTTCACCAAAATCTGATGTGGTAAAATGAGGGACAAAAAAAAATAAACAAATTATGTCAAGATTGATAACTTTAATAGACCTAGATATGAATTTAAAAAATTTCAAATTTTTGAACTGGATTGCAAATTTTAATATTATAAGTAGTTCTTCTTAAACACTTTCGGACAGACGTCTAATGTCGACAAGTTATGCTGTATTTCCTAAAAGTAAGAGTTACCATTGCGTAAAGCTTATATCGGTCAGAAAATTCGCAGTGGCAATTATTCTGAAGATCCAGAGAAAACTCAGACGCCTTACAAGCCAGTCAATAACAAAAGATCAAAATTATTCGCATTTTTTCGCTAATTTGAATTTATATTATTTTTTTCGTGTTTAAAAGCATAGTTGAGTCTTGGGTAAATTATCTAACTGAAGACAAATCGGTCGAAAGCAGGTCGAACTGGTCAACCAGTCGAATTTCCAGAAAAGTATCAGTAATTTATTACATAAGACAGGCAATGGACTCATTATTTCAACTAGCATTCGCGAAATTAAATTTTAAAGTTTACAAAACGGAATAGGAACAGACTCGTCTGATGAACAAGCAGCCCCACGTTGGGCGCCATTTATGTAATGTGCAGTTTATGACAAGCAGAGTAGCCACGAAAAAACAGGCAGCTATATCTGGTGCTGAAGTAGTCGGGACGGGAGCCATTAATTCCTCTAGCGTTTAGTCGGGTGGGGGGGCAAGTGACTGCTCCAAACAACCAGGTTACCACACTACAATTTTATTTTAGACTCCCTATATTTTTTAAAAGACACAAAAGGAACAAAAGGACCATGATAAACTAATAACTAAAATCCACTTTCTGGCCCCTCTATAAGCTATAAAAATAAAAGAAAGTATCAATCTTGCAATATTTGTTGAGTACCTCTAAGATATTGTTTGAGATACAAATGCACTCTATACCCACCCTACCATTGGTCTCGTTGTGTGTCTATCTTTTTCGGAGACCCCAAAACTCAGTAAAGTCCCTGTCACTCACATCATTTTATGGAGAAACACAAACAATTTTTTTTTTTTTATTCCATTATTTTAAACAATTCATTTATTTTTTTTTTTTTTTTTTTTGATTAATCTCAACATGGATTCATAACAAAAACTGATCACATGTACTTAGTATTAAATCATTATTATAACTTATGTTATTAATTTCTTCCTTTGACAGTAATCATATTTTAAATAATTTTTTACAGTGCAAAAAATTTTTGTATCACGACGATTAACTTATTCAACTTTATCAGTGTAGAATATTTGAGATTAATGTAAAACCACAAAAAAAATAAATAGATAGCGCTTACGCTCAGAGTAGCATAAATTTAATTACTCAATTTTGTTTTCTTTCTCTATGAAAAATAATTATAACTAAGAAACAATTGTATATGATACATATTCACGAATTGAATATCTAGTTTTAGTATATTTTTATAAACTTAATTTTAGTTTAAAACTAAAAACAAAATTCAAAGTTATTTTACAAAAGCAACAACAACAACGTTAAAGCAGCAGCAAGCAACACTTTGACAATCATAATAAAAGGTAAACAATCGGAGCGCTTAGCTAAGTCCTGCACGAGCGTAAAGACACAACATAAAAAGTCTCCACTTTTCAATGCACGTAAAACAAAGTTCTTCTCACGATCTGTGCTTATGCTAACCAATGTTGTTGTTATTGCAATTAAAGCTCGTTAGCAGAATCACCGTTGCTTATATACAACCTGTTTTTTTTTTTCTTGAATTAGTATTATATGTAGATATTTAAAATTAATAGTTTTTAATTGTTTTTCATTTGCAAATCCAAAAAAAAAAGAAGTTTCAATCAAAATAGTAATAAAATTCAAAACATATTACTCACTTTTTTGTCTCATGATGAACGAAGAAGGCCTTCATCGGTGCATACACTGAGCTGTTGAGCTTTGAAGTTCTTATATATTAAATTTTATGATAGCTTACGTGTAAATTTAAATGTTAAATTAGTTGTAAATTTAAATATCAACAGTTTGCAAGCTCGGTTTAAATCATTAGAAGCAAATTTATGTAAAATTTACATTTAATCAAACTAACTATTGTAGTGTTTATTTTATATTCCTTTTTTTTTTTTTTTTTTTTTTTGTTTTTACGACTTGGTTTTATACTGATACAAAATGTTTTAACGCGATTTCTTAACACACTTTAATTTTTTTTTTTTTTTTTTTGTAGCATTCTTACAGCGAAATTTTTAGAAGCTAAATTTTTAATTTTTTTTTTTTTTTTAGATTTTTCAAACTTTTTCTGCTAAATTACTGACGACTCGCAAGCTGGGTACCGTTCTCGTTTGCACTCGTTTTCGATTTGCTCTGTAATTAAAGTAATTGCAGCGTAAGTAGCTGTTTCTTCGTGCGTTTAACATAGGCAAGAGCGTTTTGCGGAGATCAAATAATGTCGAATAACCTCACCGCGCCGTTATGATATTATCGAGAAGGGCTGGAGCTATCTACGGTGTGCCATAAATTTTGCACTTGAGTTGCTATTTTATTTACACTTTTTTTTCAATTTTTGTGCTTTGGGTGGTTTTTAACTTAGCTACGCCATGCTGTCTCTACAGCTTTGAGAGTATGCTTCTTCCATGAAAATAACTTGCTTAGCAAGTAGGTTATTGAAGTAAAATCGTATATTTTTTTGGTTTTTGGCAAATATGTTGAACGATTTGTATACTGTCTTCAGTAGAAATCCATGAATTTATATCTAGAAAGATGTTGCACCACAATTTATCTTCAAATTCGGATCTTTAGTTTAAATAAAAAAAAAATATTGCGTTAAGCACATTATGCATTAAATTTCTTTTGAAATTTTATAAGAATTCGTACAAAAAATATATGGTGATCTTTCAACACTTACCAAATTTTCTTTAAAATTTTTGAAAGCTAATTATTAGTGCGATTTGTACATCTTACTCCACCATCGATTCAGAGAAAAAGGAAGTGCTAAAAATCTTTACTAAAATCGCAGATTTGCGTGGCAGCATGCTTGTTAGTGCTTAGCCTTTTTATCGACTCGGCATGAGTTTGATGGTTAAAAATGTATGCACGCATTGTAATGTTATACGCTTTGCTCGTTTGTTTGCGCAAACTTTCCATATACCAACCAGCATAAAATAGGATGAACTTGTTCGTTACAAGTTTGTGGTTCATTTACCATTTAAAAAAAAGGTTTATGATACTCGAACAAAAATTATCCGAAAACAAACAGCTACTGAATGAATATGTAAAGTTCATGACTGAGTACGAGAAACTTGGCCACATGGAATTAATACAAGAAAAGACCATTAATGATCCAAACTATTTCATTCCCCACCATTGCGTATTAAAGCCGAGCAGTACCACCACAAAGCTTAGAGTGGTTTTTGATGCGTCATGCAAAACAATGTCAAACGTTTCCCTTAATGAGCTATTACACACCAAATTACAACAAGAGTTGTTGGATGTTCTGATTCGATTTCGACAGTTCAAATATGTCTTCACAAGTGATATAGAAAAAATGTACAGACAAATCAATGTCGAGGATCAGGATTGTGATTTTCAACTCATATTTTGGCGTCCTAGTCCTCAACAAAAGCTTAATATTTACCGGTTGAAGACTGTCACCTACGGGATAACATCGGCTCCTTATATGGCCATTAAATGCCTTCAGTCGGTCGGAATTGGTTTGGAATCAAAATATCCACTGGCCACTCAAATGGTAAAAAGATACTTTTATGTTGATGATTTGATGTCTGGAAGCGATGATCTAGAAGAAGCTGTAAGCATGCAATCCCAAGTGATTAACTTATTGAAATCTGCAGGTTTTATGCTACGAAAATGGTGCTCAAATCACAAGCTGTTACTAAAAGATATTCCGCCAGAGGACATTGAACGCACACTTGACATAATTAAAGAACCCGAAGAAGGTATAAAAACACTTGGCATAACCTGGGACCCTATATCTGATGTTGTTATAATCAAGACTTAATGGAATGAGCCGAAAAGAATAACTAAACGTACGGTACTCTCAGATGTGGCTCATATTTTTGATCCTATAGGCTTAGTAAGTCCAGTAGTAATCATAGCTAAAATTTTTGTTCAGGAATTATGGAAGCAAAAATTTGATTGGGATGCTTCTTTGCCAATGCATCTACATACAAAATGGGTACACTTAAGACAGAATCTAAAAAATCTTGACAAGGTCATCATTCCAAGACATGTAAGATGTTCTAATAGATGTGTGGAGATGCAGCTTCATGCCTTCTCAGATGCATCGGAGAGAGCGTTCGGCGCAGCGATATACAGCAAAGCTACTGACGAATACAACAATATAACTGTCAACCTCTTATGCTCTAAATCAAAAGTAGCACCATCGAAGATAGTTACGATTCCTAGGCTGGAACTTCAAGCAGCTAAATTAGCAACAGCATTATGTCAGCGCGTTAAAACATCAAAACAATTTAAGGACATAAATACATATTATTGGACTGACTCACAAATAGTCTTACACTGGATATATTCAGAATCTTCATCGTTCAAAACTTTTGTTGCTAATAGAATCTCGTACATTCAACGACATTCTGTTCAATCACAATGGAGACATGTCACCTCATGTGAGAACCCAGCAGATCACATATCAAGGGGAATAATGCCAGAATGTTTGCAGAGCACGGAAATATGGTTTTATGGACCATCATTTCTTAAGCACCCACCATCACAATGGCCTGGAAGATTTGAGCTGAAGGAGGAAATCATTGAAGAAAATAAATGCTCTAAGTCAGTACTATGCATATTAAAGGTTGATGACAGCTTCGTGTTCCGAATTCACACAAAAACTCATTTTCATTTGTAGTCCGAACGACTGCATATATTATACGATTTACAACAATACTATTAGAAAAACATCAAAAAAATCCATTTCTTTTGATGTCTGAAATACATAAAGCATTCATGTTGATTATAAAATCTCTTCAAAATCGATATTTCCAATGTGAAAGAAAAATTCTTGCAAAAGGAGGTGAATTAGCCACAAAAAATCGACTGTCGTCTCTTACACCCTTTCTTGACAGATAAGGCTTGTTAAGAGTTGGGGGTCGAATTGAAGCCGCGAATGTATCGTTCGACGCAAAACATCCTATGCTACTTTCTGCCGATCATCCATTCACTCAGTTAATAATGGAAGAACTTCACATACAGCTGCATCATGTGGGACCGCAGACACTACTCGCAATAACTCGACAACGGTTCTGGCCGATAAATGGTAAGCGAATTGCTAACAAGATCGTACACAACTATATGCAGTGTTTTAAAGCAAAACTAGTACCTATGACTCAATTGATGGGAAACTTACCGGCCACAAGATTACAATCTTGTCGACCATTTTTAAACACTGGGGTGGATTTTGCTGGTCCAATATGGACACATTTTAAGATAAGAGGAAAACGCCCACAAAAATAGTACATCGCAGTTTTCTGTTGCTTTACAACCAAAGCAATTCATTTAGAAATCGTATCAGATTTATCGGCTGATGGATTTATTGGTGCGTTGAGAAGGTTCTGGAGTAGAAGAGGAAGGAGCAAGACGATATTTTCAGATAATGCTACAAATTTCGTGGGTGGATGCAACCAATTACAAGAATTGTATGAGATGTTCAACAACCGGCAATCCGCTGCCAAAATTAATTCAGAATGCATTGGAAAAGGTGTAGAATTTCAGTTCATTCCCCCACGAGCACCGCATTTTGGTGGTTTGTTGGAAAGTGCAGTTAAAGCCACTAAACATTTGTTGTTTCGAACCATGAAGGCTGCATCCCTTACATATGAGGAATTGAGTACGTTGACAGCCGAAATTGAAGCGATTTTGAATTCAAGACCGCTAACCCCGCTTTCTGCAGATGCCAACGACTTGTCGGCATTAACTCCCGCTCACTTCCTTATTGGAGAGCAATTGACCACAATTCCGGACCATACAATTGAAACAAAAAATGTATATCATGCAACTAGGTGGAAGTTAGTTTCTTATATTAAAAACGAATTCTGGCGTCGATGGCAAGCTGAAAACATATCCAGTCTCCAGCATCGATATAAATGGCGGATTAAATGTCAAAACGCGGTACCTGGGTTAATGGTTCTCATGAAGGAAGATAACGTCCCACCAACTCAGTGGAGGCTAGGTCGTATTGAAGAAACTTTCAAAGGTCATGATGGTCTCATTAGAGTCGTGGATGTAAAAACCACATATGGCACATTCAAACGACCCATTCATAAATTGTGTCCGCTTCCAATCCAGAATGAAAATGAAATAAACCAAGACGATGACCAAGGAGCAGTAGCAATGATGAATTGTGTAATATCAGAGACTCCATGGTTAAAAAGGATAAACCTGGAAGAAATAAGCACGATAAGCAATTATCGTTAAATTCAGTATCAACAATACTTCTAGCTCTTTTAGTTTTGCCAATGTATGTCAAGGCAACTATACTACCGGTTGTAGAAATAACCAATTTCGATTCGTATGCAGGAATTCACTTCGAGAGCTTAGGCCTAAGCAACTTAATTAACAATGAGTGGCATCTTGTTGTGTATTATGACATGCAACCCTACTGGGACGACAAGGATTCGAGGCTGGAATGAAAAACTTAAGCAATTGTGCAGCATTATAAAAAATGCAACATATTACGAAAGCCTTCTTTCATTGTTTGAACAGAACTTAAATGATATACGAGAATACAATGAACTGCTTCTTAATTCAAATTTTAATAATCGCAAAATGAATTGGCTGGCAACACTGTTCGATTCAAGTCGGGTTTCTTATTCGTGTCAAATTGCAATAATTTAAAAATTAATTTCGCAAGTTTTAACAAGTTGTTAATATCATAAACACGTTAAAAAAGTTAATAAAATAATAGTGCAGCATAAAACTTGTGAAAATGGCTGGTGGAGCTCGTAAAAGCGCTAGAAATTCTAAAGGAACGATTTGTGAAAAATGCAAATTGCATATCAAAGAGGAGATAGAAGATTTTATTGAGTGTGATAAATGCGCCAAAAAATACCACTCGCAATGCACGAAGTTAGACAAACGTCAGTTTCAGTTTTTAGTAAGCAATGAGAGCGAAGTTTTTGCTTGTCACTTATGCGTAGGAGGAGATGAAGAAGTGAAAGAAGAGTTGCGGGCAATAAAAACAAAACTTAATGAGTTGGATCAGCTGTCTGGAATTCAGGAATCAATTCGGTTTATGGCTAAGCAGTACGACGATATTTTAAAAGGAGTCGCTGATAACAAAAAGAAGTTGGTTGAGATGGAAAAAGAAAACTAAAATCTGAGGAAAGAAATTAATAACATGAAAGCATCTATGAAAGTGTTAAACGATGATCAAGTCAGGAATAACTGTGTTGTAAATGGAATAAAGGCTGCTGACAATGTTACGGCTGTTGAAGCTGTTGTTTATTTATCAAAAAGTATAGGTGTTGATATCGAGGCCAACAACATTGAAGACGCGTACTTTCTTGCCAATAAAAACAAAAACAGTGTGCATAAAAAGAAAGCTATGGTAGTAAAATTTTCTTCTAAAGCCTCCAAAGATAAATTGATGTCTGCTAAACTTAAGTTGCGGGAAAATGAGTCTACAAGGGAAGTATTTGTTAACGACTTCTTAAGTAGGGAATCTCTTAATCTCCTGCAGTACGCAAGATCACTTAAAGGCGTTGGTTATAGGCATGTGTTTGCAAAAAGTGGACGTGTTTTTTACAAAAAAACTGATTCAGCAAGACCGCAAGTGATACGTGGTGAGGAACATGTTGATCAACTTTTGTTAAATGCAACAACAAATGCTAAGCCAGCGCAGCGCAGATCAATGCATAACAATATCTCGACTGTTACCTTGGAACATTCCAGAAGCGATGATAATGGAGCTCATGTATCGTACGATTCCCCTTAATTATAAATAACAAGTAGATAGATATTATCATAATGTATTATTTTCTATATGTTTTTTAAATGATAAACAATCAATATTTTAGCAATTTTTCCAAGTTTAACGATTATATTTTAAGTCTAAATTGTTCCTTTTTAAACATAATTAGTGTGAACATCAGAAGCCTTTCTTCAATTTCAAAGTTTTATAAATTTAAATCTCTGATTGCAACTATGTCGAAGTTGCCAGATGTAATAGCTATTCAAGAAACTTGGTTTAAAACAAATTTATCTCAGATCTACTATATTCCAGGTTATTGTCCTGTTCATTGTTGTAGAAGTGATGGATATGGTGGTACGTCGATTTATATAAGCGATAGATTGAAGTTTTCTGTGGAAAGTTCGAAGAGTGAACATTTTCTTGACTTAATTTCTATTACTTTAGATAATTTTCAAATAGATAATAAACCGTTAAAGATTGTATCGTATTATCGTTCTCAAAAATGTTCCATAAATAAAGCTGTTGCCATTTTCGAGAATTTTTTTAACATGGGTAAGCGAGGTTCCACTGTTATGGTAGGGGATTCAAACATAGATTTATTTCAGAACCCTCAATTTTCTGTTTTTTCCGATTTATTTGGAAACTTTGATATTTACAATTGCCATAATCTAGTAACAAGGCCTGAGAGTGGAACTTGCATTGACCAGGTGTTTAGTAATGTATTTGGTAATATTTTCGTCGATTCTGTGGAATGTAATTTAACGGATCACAACATTATAAGTTGTAAACTAAAAAGCAGTTGTATTCCTAACCGAAATATTGCAATTATAAAAACTTATTGTGATTATGCAAAAGCCAGGGTTTATCTGTGTAGTAAACTGCCAGAAATTAACAGTTCTGGTAACACATCAGATATCACAGAGAATTTTATAAATTGTCTAAGTGATGCGGTGAACAGATCGACAAACAGTACCCAAAGCAGAACACAACTTCTATTCCAGCTTACTCCCTGGATCAACAAAAATTTGCAAAACTTAATTTTACTAAATCGACGACTGTTAATGAGAAGAAGAAAATCAAGGGACACCAAATATGAATATGAGTTGAAACGATTGAGTAAAGTTATAAAATTTGCCTGTAAAACTTTGAGAGATAGTTATTTCCATGATAATTTAAGTAGGTTCGAAAGTGATCAAAAAAAATTCTGGAACTTAATAAATTCCACTCTTGGAAGGGTACCAAAAAAAGACTTTGATATTGTTACTTCAGCTGGTATAAAGATATCTGATGATAAAGTCAAAGTTGAGATGCTTAATGATTATTTCATAAAATCTGTCAGCGATCTTAGACTCCAAATTGAAATTAACTCTGGTGATTCCTGCAATCTTTTAAGAACACTTTGTCAAACCACATGTCGGTTCTCTCTTCAAGATGTTACTCCAAATGAAGTAGAAGAAATTTGTAATGACTTAGATGTAAGAAAAGCAGCGGGTTTTGATAATATTTCACCAAAACTACTTGTTGCTTGCAAAGATGTGGTTGCACCAATTTTAGCGAGCATATATAATCGCATTATTACCACATCATTGTACCCTGACTGTTTAAAAATCAGCAAAGTAATTCCTATTCCGAAAAGTGTGAAATGTAATGCATTGAACCAATTTCGCCCAGTTGCACTTCTTTCCATTGTTGACAAAGTTTTTGAGAAGTTGGTCTTTCAAAAACTTTCATTATATATAAATGATAATAACTTCATCTATAAGTACCAGTTTGGATTCAAGAAAGGGTGTGGTACTGAAGAAGCAGTTGTTAATGTTGTGAATTACATCTGCAATGGTTTGGATCAGGGCTTCGAGGGAGTTGCAGGCCTGTTTCTCGACTTTTCGAGAGCGTTTGATTTGGTCGATCACGACATAATGTTGCGTAAATTAAGATACTATGGAATCGTGGGAAGGGAACTCAGGATGTTTGAAAGTTATCTAAACAATCGAAAACAGTTTGTCGAAATTAACGGCATAAAAAGCAAAATGTTGGATGTTAAATGTGGTGTACCACAAGGTAGCTGTTTGGGACCATTACTATTTTCCATTTATTTAAATGATTTGTGCAACTTAAACCTCACTGGTCGTTTATATATTTTAGCTGATGATGTGTGTTTATTTTACCCATATAACCATGATTTGACATTAAAAATAGGTATGGAACGAGATATTGCTCTGATTTTAGAATTTGCTAGAATTAACAAGTTAGTTTTAAATGCGAACAAAACAAAATTTGTACGTTTTAGGCCACGTTCCTACGTCATGGAAAATAATTTTACCATATTGGTTGATGGTGTCAGTGTGCATGAAACTCATATAGTAAAGTACTTGGGAATATCATTACAAAGTAATCTTGCCTGGGACTTGCACATTTCTGAGGTTAAAAGCAAAGTTGCTTCTGCTATTGGCATTTTATATAAAATGAAGTATAAATTTACCAAAAAAACAAAATTGTTAATATATCATGCATTGATACAGAGTCATATAAATTATATGGTCATGATATATGGTTACAAGAACACAACTGTCTTGAAAATGTTGCAGACTATGCAGAATTAAGCGATTAAGATAATTTACAATTTACCAAATACATATTCAACACTCACATTATACAACAACATTTGTAGGCCTATTATGCCAATTCATATGCTATACTTGTATCGAGTATTGGTGTACATGTATAAGAATTTGAATGGCATTGGTTGTCATACAATCAATTTCTCACGAAATCAGGTACTATTTAATACAAGGAATCAACAGAATTTATGGGCACCGAGGTGTAGATTAGAGACCACTAAGCAGCGTATTGAGTACACGGGTGTTGTTGAATATAATAGATTACCAGAATCTTTAAAAAACCAAATTAGTATATCAATCTATAAAATACGTGTTAAAGAATACTTACTTGGAAATCTTGAAGAGCTTCTTATGTAAATGATATTTCCTTTCTTTTTGAATAGTCTTTTCTTTTATATTTAATATTATCAATAAACTCATATTGTAATGTAGATTAATATGTAAATTATTAAGTACATACGTATGTTATTTTTTGCCGGCTTGCCTCATCAATGTCTCTTGGCGCTGAGGCGATATATATTTACTTGTTGAATAATTAATAATAATTTATTGTAAGCAAATTGGATAAGTTAATAAATATGAATTTAAAAAAAAAAAAAAAAAAAAAAAGAGGGGCTTTCGACATTATTGGTACTGTTGCAAATAGATTATTCGGTGTTTTAGACGAAGAATACGCTGTTAAAATGGCCGATACGATCAAGACCGTCGACAAAAATGAAAGGACATTGTTTAATATTCTAAACAACCATACCGTTATTCTATTGGGTGTTGGAATTAGTTTTAAAGGTTTTCTAAGAGATGGCGTAACTATCAATAGATCGCATCGGGCACACCTGTGACTATATTCATTTCAAAGCACATTGTCTAAGCTTCATTTTTCAGTATGTGTCATTCCACTTAAGTTTAAACAACATATATTTTTTTCTCTGTGAACATGTCGACTTTCGTTCCAACAAAACGCAATTTGCGGGAAGGTTTACTTTTGTGCTTTCATTTTCTGAGGCTTACGGGGACTATGCTCCATCGATTTCTACTTGTGAGTACTGGTTCCGTCGGTTTAAAAGTGGTGATTTTGATACGGAAGACAAAGAGCGTCCGGGCAGTGTATTTGGTGGGATCAGAAGGGTGTCGTGTACTATGAGCTGCTAAAACCTAACGAAACCATCACTGGAGAACGCTACCAACAACAATTGATGCAATTGAGCCGAGCATTAAAGGTGAAACGGCCGGAATACGGCAAAAGACACGACAAAGTGGTTTTTCAACATGACAACGCACGGCCACATGTTGCAAGAACCGTCAAGGAAACGTTGGAGGCGCTGAATTGGGATGTGCTACCCCACCCGCCTTATAGCCCAGACATAGCCCCTTCCGACTACCACCTATTCAGATCGATGACGCATGGCTTGGCTGAGCAGCGCTTCACTTCTTACGAGGATACCAAAAAATGGGTCGATTCGTGGATTGCCTCAAAAGACGAGTCGTTCTTCCGGCGCGGAATCCATATGCTGCCAGAAAGATGGGAAAATGTTGTAGCTAACGATGGACAATACTTTGAATAATATGCATTGTACCGTTGTTTCTAAATAAATGCTCAAAAACCGAAAAAAAACCTTTAAAATTAATTCCAACCCCCAATAGAAGCCACAGCAAATGTCCTTTAGAAAACACAGGAACAAGTGAATCAACAGTTTGAAACTTTTGAAAGGTAAAGTAAATGACCTCGATAGTATTTTCGACCAACAAAGGATGCAACATATGTTTTCTTCGTTAGCATTGAGAATTTTATTAATGTTAAGTTACAATTAACACAGTTATGCCCACAAGGTTTTCAAACAATTCTCCGCCAAGCCTGCTAGATATTTTTATGGTATCTGATGCCTCTTCTGTCTTGCTTCTTGATCAAATATCATTTGTATCTGATCACGACCTCCTCTTCTGTACGCTGAATATCTGCCTTGCATCCGTTGTTCCCATAACTTACTTTTCATACCGTGATTTTAGGTCTATTGACAGTAGCTCTTTATATTATGATTTGTCATTAATAAACTGGACAGATTGTTGGTTTCTGCACTCAGTCGATGAAAAGTTAAACTTTTTTGTTGAAAAAATCAATACTCTTTTCGACTCTCACGTTCCCTTACGTACGCGACGCGTCATTAATAATATTTGTCCTTGGTTTACCCAGAATGTTAAAGTAGCACTCAAGAAACGATCAAAGACTTATCGTAAATGGAAGCGCAACCCCACTGCAATTAACTGGAATGAGCACAAAAGAGCCAGAAACGAAGCTTCATCTGCTGTTAGGCTTTCCAAGTCAGCTTTTTACAAGTCTAAGCTGCATCCTGCTCTTCCTTCAAAACAGTTGTGGAAAAATTTAAAAAGCATTGGAATCTGCAAAAAGGACATTGAAGCTTGTAAAATAGATCCTAATCAGCTGAATGATTATTTTGTTGCTTCCTCTACTTCGAATGTTATGAACACAACCGATAATGTTGACAGTGATAATAATGATACTGAACCTCCGAACGAATTTCAGTTTAGGGCAGTATGTGAACTCGATGTAGCTCAATGCATAACCAAAATAAAATCAAATGCATCTGGGGAGGATGGAATTTCCATAAAGTTTATTAGGATTATCTTGCCTCATGTCCTTAGTCCGCTTGTCCACATTATAAACCACTGCTTCACAACCTCGTGTTATCCTGATATTTGGAAGGTGGCGACTATTATTCCTGTTGCTAAGAAACCAAACGCTTGCAGTTCATGTGATTTCCGCCCAATAAGTCTTTTGTCCTCCTTATCCAAGATATGTGAGGCACTCATGGCCGAGCAGATATCCCAGCACTTGAGTCTATTTAATCTCATGTCGCACCTACAGTCTGGTTTCCGCCCTGGGCACAGCTGTTCTACTGCTGTGGTTAAAATACTTGATGACATAAGACTATCCTATGATTCGGGCGATTTGACATTGCTTTGCTTGCTGGATTTTTCTAAGGCCTTCGATACCGTTAGTCATTCTATTCTGTGCAGAAAGCTTTCACAACATTTCTGGTTTTCTAAACACGCTGTCCGTTTATTGAGAAGCTATTTGGTAGGTAGGTCTCAAAGAGTTCGAGTGGGACTAAATGTATCTCTTTTA
Source organism: Pherbina coryleti (assembly GCA_943735915.1). Taxonomy (NCBI): domain Eukaryota; kingdom Metazoa; phylum Arthropoda; class Insecta; order Diptera; family Sciomyzidae; genus Pherbina; species Pherbina coryleti. The sequence continues at coordinate 87,502,779 of OX030948.1, forward strand.
AAGGGCACATCTAGTGGAGTACCTCAAGGCTCAGTACTAGGTCCGTTGTTATTTACAATGTTTATAAATGACATCTTTAGTAAATGTCACCACGTCACAATGCATGCATATGCTGATGACCTCCAATTGTACTTATCCAGACCCATGAGCTTAGTTAAAGATTTATGCGCTAGAGTCAATGAGGACTTAACCATAGTATCTAATTGGGCTATTGACAACATGCTCATGTTGAACCCCTTGAAATCCTATGTGTTGCCAATCTCAAAAAAAACCATTAATGAAGATCTGCCTCCAATTCTTCTTAATGACGTGAAGCTGAAACTAGTTTGTAAGATTACCAATCTTGGATTTCAAATAAACTCTTCTTTATCCTGCTGTGATCAAATTAATTCCTGCGTTAAAAAAGTTTATTATGTTCTTCGAAATCTGCGGATGTCATCAAGTTTTGTGCCTCTCGAAACAAAGAAAAAACTGGTATTGCAACTGTTGATGCCAATAATAACTTACTCAGAGGTCGTGTACTGCAATCTCGATTCTCGGTCGTTGCACAAGCTTCTAGTCGCCTTTAATAATGCAGCCCGCTATGTATACGGTTCAGGAAGGTTTGATCACATCTCAGACCACAGTAAAAAATTACTTGGTTGTAACCTACAAAGCTACCTTGAAGCAAGACATTGCATTTTTCTGCATCAGATCATTTACACACAAAGACCTTCATACCTTTTTGAAAAGTTAGAGTTCTGCAGGTCGAGCAGGAACATGAACCTTATAATCCCTAAATATAATTTCCTAAACTCAAGTAGATTGTTTTTCGTCAGTGTTATAAGTGGAATTCTTTACCACATCGTATTAAAATTGTTTCCAATAAGAATAAATTTAAGCATTTAATTCTAGAATACTTTTCTTAACTTTCTCTATCCTTCTTCTCTTGCTTTTATTTAATCTTTCTCTAATTCAACATCTGTATCCTATACCTATTTATTTGTTTAATTTTAAGGCTATAATAATGAAAACAATAATTATGTAATTAGTTTTAATTTAATTTAATGTAAATTTTCACGTATATTTATGTTGTTATCTCTACTGTCATAGCGGCATGCAAAAGATAAAATCTTATATGTCAACAATTTTTCCAAATAAATAAAAATAAAAATAAGTAACTATCAAAAGGTTCAAGCTAGCTTAATCGATATTTTAACGGACTCCCATCATGGTAAAATAAATCCATTACTACTCACCCCCACTCAACTAAGGACTGCACTACTAACCATCAGAGACAATTTATCACCAGACCTAAAGCTTCCATTTTTTGAGTCATCTCAAATGGACTTGAGCAGTATTTACAATGTGTTGCATGTGCAAGGTCGTATGGCTAAGGACCATATCATCTTTAGAGTACAGTTGCCACTTGCATCAAATCATCAGTACAAAACATTTCGAATGATCCCAATACCAGTCAAAATAGACCAAGATTACCTTATCATAAAGCCTTCCTCTTCATTCTTGGTTGTTGGTTTACATAGAGACTTATTTTATCCAATGAGTGAAGTTGACGCAATGGCTTATATTAAAGCAATCCCAAATATGTTACTTTGTAAACAATCACAACCAATATACAATAGAAATTCAAAAGTCAGTCACTGTGAGATGGCGTTATTAAATCACCAACCAGTTCAACCATCGTGCAACATTGTCAAAACAAAACAAGCACAAGAATGGATTCAGTTATATAATCCAAATAACTGGATATTTTCTCTGACTAAAGATGTTATCATTAACATAGTATGCCAAGACGAATTTGAATCTGCCACTTTACATGGCATGGGACTACTCAAAATACTCAAGAATTGTGTTATAAAACAAGAAACACTCACATTAACTTCTCATAACGTGCATTCGACACAATTGCGCTCGTCGTTCATACCAACTGTGGACTTATTCAATTTAATCAATGTGACCAATTTCAACAACACGCAGTTACACGTAAAGCCAGAAACGCCCAAAATTTCTACTAATCACATAGAGGAAATCCAAAAACAAATCCAGCAGATCAAGTCATTTAAAGCGGGACAAGAACAATTGAGTCCACACGACGTTCATCAATATACGATTGGCTACCTTGGACTTTCGATCGGCTTCCTTTTAGCGATCACTCTCTTGTGGATTAAGTTAAAATCAAAATTCCAAATGTTGCGGAAGAAGGCTCCTGTACCAATGCCCAGAATGCATGTTGCTGCTCCTGACCCAACGTTTAACATCGATGAAAGAATAACTGTTTGAGCGTACACGGCTCAACGCGGGGAGTATGAACAATAAACATACATACATTTCATGGTTGTTAGTCGCCAACATACATAGCGATGTTTCAATCAACACATTTAATTTTCATAATATAATTTTTTTTGCACAAGCTGAAATGCAGTGTCAGCGAATAATTAGTTGTTTTTGTTTTGGCTTCCTGTCCAAAAAGCTCAAGTGTCTCCTAGTGCATTGACGTCTTTTGTGGTTCAGCACAATGCACTAATGACCATGAAATGTGTATTTTGATCGTTCTATATGTTGGCTAGGTTGATGCACTCACGACCTTGAAATCATTATAAGTGTATATGTAATAGAATATAATATTAAGGCATATGTATGTTTATGTATTTGTAAGTTAGAGTTAAGTTTGTTTGATATAATTTTAAGTTTTTTTTAGTACTAAATTGGCTGCAACCAAAGCAAACGCTTTGTTTTAAAATTGTTCAAAGAAATTCCACAAAAGAGTGGACACTCCTGCTTCTGGGAAACTGTAACGGTCAGTGGAAAATAACAGTGGTCTCAAACTATGAGTTTAAGAAAAGCTTTGAATACACTTATTATGTTCCCATATAGTTGCAGGGTGCAGCAACGCGCGCCGGAAAAAGGCTAGTTAGATATAAAAATAAAAAAGAAACATTTTGCAACAATTTTGGCGATCCTGTCAGTTTCAATTTAAAAAAAAGGGTGGCAACGAACCAAACTGTCAACAAAGCAGTGAACTTGGAGCGGCAGCGCGACCCACATATACCACTTTGTACTGTAAATCGTCCATCAGCCAAAGTCGTCAGCTAAATTCAACAACTTTTGGATAACATACAACGTGTCGGCATGCCTCCACACGGTTTCAATCACATGAATACATTTGGCTTCGGAGTACCACGTGCCCAGAATATCAGCAATTTTTCAACAACAACAACTGTGGCATGAACGCCGTTCCAGGAAATGCTGAAACATTGCCTCATACTACCACCATCGATCAACAACAGTAGTCATAACGACGAGCAAAACCCTACACCTGCCTGTAAGGTGATGCTGACAAAAACAACGTCAGTAGCAACAACAACAACAACAGCAGCAACATTAACAACAACAACATTAGCAACAATAACAACAGAGAAGCAACAACAACAAAAAAATCAACAATAGCAGCAGAAATATTAACAACAACAACAACGAAAACAACAACAACAACAAAAAACAATAATAACTCATATATATGTATGATTGTATTGAACTCTTAAAACTATTGGCGGCCTCGGTGGTCGAGTAGGTAGCGTGCTCGACTGCTACCCCAGAGGTCCCGGGTTCGATTCCCGGCCTGGCCATGGTCCTTCGCTTTAAAAACCTTTCTAAATTTTCAATCCTCATTTCTAATCAACTGAATTAAAAATTCATCAATATTTACAACTTGAAGTTGTAGTTGATGGTAGAGAAGTTTGTGGATGAGGATTGCCTTATAACTTGAATTGACTGAGGTAAAGGCATAACACTTGCCTCTGATTCAAATTCACATGTTTCTTTGGCTTTCCATCACGCTTAGAACATCCTACACATGTTTCACTTGATTGCCCTTTCCTTCCCACTAATCTATCACCCCATTTCGAACCAAGGCAGACTTGACTGAATAGGTATTCCACCTGAAATCCTTGGTTCAAAGCTAAAAAAAAAAAAAAACAAACTATTAATTATTGTTATGTTGTAAATAAAGTAGTCTGAAATCAACCGTCTCCGTGTAAGCTTCTCGTGTTAAGACACTTCAACTGGCGACGAGGTAAAATCGGTAATTTGTTAATAGCGAAATTTCGACGTTATTTGGAAAAATTATTTAATTGTTGAATCATGCCTTCTGAATCGGAAATTTTTATGAATGATTTGCTGGATCAACAGCGAAAATTTACAGAAAAATTGTTGGTGGATCAACAGCACTTTTTTGAGAAGGTTTTAACGAGCCAAGCTGGTAGCACGCAAACTACCAGCGCAGTTCCACAATTTCATCATTTCGACAAAGAAAAATAATGAATCAACATTTTGCAGCTTACGGGGTAGTTTCTTTGGAAAGACAAAAAATCATTTTTTCTTTCTTGGTTTGGGACAGAAATTTTCGAGCTCTTAAAAAATTTATTTGGAAACGATGACCTTCAGCAACAGACTTATATTCAGCTAACGGCGAAGCTAGCGGAACATTTTAAAGTAAAACACATGTTGTAGCAGCCAGGTTTGAGTTCAACAAGTGTGTCATGAAGCCGAATCAATCGTATAAAGAGTGGGTAGTCGATCTGCGGGGAATAGCAAGAGACTGTGAGTTTGCTTGTAGTGCAGAAAATTGTGCTCACAATTATGTAGATGACATGATTAGAGATCAAATTATTTTCTATACCCCTCATGATATGGTACGTACAGCCTCTTTACAGAAATTACAGCCGATTCAGCTCTTGTAGACGTTCTCTTAATCGTCGAATCGTTCGAGTCGACAACAAAGACCGTAATTAATTACACCATGGACCGTAGCAGCCATTAAAGACAACGAGAGCTTTCCTTCTGTGAACGCAGTTTATCATAATAAGCAAACGTTGCATGGCACTGCCGGCACTCAGCAGAAGAGCCCAACTTCAAACAAATTCAAGTCATGCTCAGGATGTTCCTCTTTACACTCACGAGAGCAATGCAAGTTTAAGAGTGCGATTTGCAATAAGTGTGGTAAGAAAGGCCACATTGCGGTAGTCTGTTTGTCGAATTTAGAAGAAAGGCCTGGTGGAAAGGAAAAGAAGAAAAGATATAAAAATAAATTCAATAAAAATGTATATACCAATAATAATGTAGAAGTGCTAGAAAATATTTTTAACGTTACAGGTACTATCAAAAATGAAAATAATAAAAGCTTTGTTGATGTTATTATTTTTAACAAACAAATAAGCTTTCAAATGGACAGTGGTGCATCGGTCTCGCTTATTACCGTGAGCACATATGAGCAACTAGGTTCACCACCACTCACTCATAGCAATAGAAAACTAGTTGGGTTTGGCAATAAAGCAATTGATGTACTTGGCGAGTTCATGTCAGATGTAACGTGTGGCAAATTAACGAAAAATGTAGTGTTGATAGTGGCAAACGTGCGGGAAGACAATAATTTATTTGGTGCAGATTTATTCAATGTGTTCGGTTTCAAAATTCAGCAAATCGGTAGCGTCTCTACTCTTACACAAGTGTCCGAAAACCTGTGCAAGAAGTATGCAAATGTGTTTGAACCAGCCTTAGGCACAGTGAAAAATTTCAAAGCAAGCCTTCTATTAAAAGATGAAGCGAAGCCGAGGTTTCTTAAAAGCCGCCCAATTCCATATGCACTTTTACCAAAATTTAAACAAGAAGCTGAACGTCTCGTGCAGGCTGACATATGGAAGCCAATCAAATTTAGCGATTGGGCATCGCCGATAGTTTTAGCTAGGAAATCGAATGTCTCCATTAGAATATGCGGCGATTTTAAGGTAACCGTCAACTCACAAATCGATATCGAAAAGCATCCACTTCCTAGACGAGAGGATTTATTTCACATTGTACGCTACGGGTAGCTGTTCTCTAAAATAGATTTGAAAGAAGCCTTCCTACAAATGGAGCTAGACGACGATGCTAAACAAATTTTAGTTGTCAACACTCCTATAGGAATGTTTCAGTACCAGCGATTACCTTATGGCGTGGCAAGTGCGCCTGCCATTTTCCAAAGGTTTTAAGAGCAACTGCGTCACGGTATCGAGGGGTGTGGAAATTATTTAGACGACATTGTAGGTACTGCTCCTTCCACCGAAATTCATATAATCCGATTGGAAAAGGTTCTTTCCATTCTACAAAAAAGTGGTATTAAATGTAAGAGGGGAAAGTGTATGTTTCTTAGGGAGAAAATACAATATTTGGGATGCCAAATTAGCGCATAGGGAATCCTACTCGATGAGAGCGGAGTCAAGGCAGTCAAACAACTACCGCCTCCTAGAAATATAAAAGAAGTCGAAGCCTTCATGGGTAAAATAAACTATTACCACAATTGTATCCCAAATTATTCACAGCTGGCCGCTCCAAATAATAAACTCAGACGGAAAAATGTTGTATTTGGATGGAGTCAGGAGCAACATAACGCTTTTTTGGAGTTAAAAAATGCATTGTTAATGCCACTGAATTCGCTCACTACAAAGAGCACCATCCATTGGCTCTTGCCGCTGACGCTTCGTCATTTGGGATCGGAGCTGTGTTGTCCCATGTGTATCCGGCTGGGACGGAACGGCCGATCGCCTTCGCATCTAAAACGTTGGATGTGCACCAACGCCGGTATAGCCAGATTGAGAAAGAGGCTCTCGCCATAGTTTACGGTGTTCAATACTTCCACCAATATATTTATGGCCGAAAATTTACTTGTGTCACGGATCACAAGCCGTTGGTTAGTATATTTAGCCCTAATAAGTAACTCCCGGTAATGACTGCAAACCGCCTACAGCGCTGGGCTTTAATTTTAATGGCTTATCAATTTGAAATAAAATATCGCAAAACAGCTAAGCATGGTAATGCTGATGCTCTTTCGCGCTTGCCAATAGGCCCAGACCTAGATTTTGATAAGAAAGAGTCATGCTATAATGTGAGTAACCTCAACACACCAATCAAACCTGACTTGATTAGTAAACAAGCTGCGTTCGATTCTACACATCGAACGGTGCGTTATTTTGTTCAAAATGGTTGGCCTAAACAGTTAGATGATAATGATCGCGACATTCCTCCTTATTTTCACCGTAAGCTTCACCTTTCGTGTTAGGATAATTTGCTGTGCCTGTGGACTAATTCCTGTCGTGTAGGTACTGCAGGTCCTTCACGGTGCACACTGGGGAGTTGTTAAAATGAAACAACTAGGGCGAAAATATGATGATCCTCACAAGGCAACGCGTGAGGGTCAAGGGGGCGATCTTCACATGGCAACGTGTCTGACTGCCTCAACCTGGTGAAATCACCATTATCCATGTCGAACTCGTCTCAAGTCGACTCAAACCTCTGCGTGGTGTCCTCTAGAAACGGCAAACTGGCAACCGTTAGTTTGACGGCTAATCTGAGCGGGGGGCTCCCCCTGCCTTTAAAGGGTTGTGCGTTGGGTTTGAAGCCCACCACGTAAAACAAAATTTCAATGAAACAAATAAGAAATAAGATAAAAATGATCCCCAAATCTGATGACAACTACCGCAAACGGAAAACTGACAATGATTTACGGATATGCACTTAGAACGTCCGAACCCTTAATTGCGATGGTGCCTCTATCCAACTGATAGATATCTTAGAAAGATACAAAGCTGATATCACTGCAATCCAAGAAATGCGATGGAAGGGACAGGGTTGATCACGGCAAGCATGCTGTGATATCTACTACAGCGGCCATAAGAAGAAGCACGAATTTGGATGCGGATTCGTGGTTGGCAAGAGACTACGGCATCATGTCCTGCGATTCATACTTGTGAACGAACGACTTGCCATAATCCGTGTCAAGGCAAGATTCTTTAACATAAGCCTGATTTGTGCGCACGCTCCGACAGAAGATAAGGACGATGAGACCAAAGATAGCTTCTACGAGCGCCTTGAAGAGGCCTATGAGCGCAGCCCCCGCCACGACATAAAAATCGTGCTTGGTGATTTCAACGCCAAGGTGGGAAAAGAAAATATCTTTAGTCCAACAGTCGGAAAGTTCAGCCTCCACGACAAAACCTCCGATAACGCAATGAGGCTGATTGACTTTGCCGCAGCGTGAAACATGGTCGTTAGTAGCACTAGATTCAAGCATCTCAATATTCATAAAGCAACTTGGCTGTCTCCTGATCAAAAGACGTGCAACCAAATTGATCACGTTTTGATTGACGGAAGGCACTCTTCCAGTGTTTTAGATGTACGCACGATCCGTGGTGCCAATATAGACTCGGATCATTATCTTGTTGCAGCCAAGATCCGTACACGCCTGTGCACAACCAAGAATGCGTGCAATCCAGCACAGAGAAATCCAGACGTCGAAAAGCTGCAATCAAAACGAACAGCCGAAGACTTCGCTTCTCGACTCTCACTCCTGCTTTAAGAAAGCACTCCTCCGATCGACGATATATGCGCGCCGTGGAATCACATTTCCCACTCTATGCGTACGGCTGTCGAAGAGGTGATTGGCTATCATCGCCCTCGCCGAAACCAGTGGCACGAACAGGAGTTTCGCGACGCCACTGCAGAAAAAGACGCCGCCTACAAAGCCACCCTGCAGTCGGTTGTAACGCGTGCTGCTAAAGAGCGATACAAAGAGAAGAGGATGGAAGAGAGACGCATTTTCAAGCGAAAGAAAAGAGAAGCGGAAATGCGTGAGTGTGAAAAAATTGAGATGCATGGTAATAGGAACGAGGTCCGAAAATTTTTTGAAAAAATAAGACACCTGGCCGATGGTTTTAAGACCGGGGCCTCTTCCTGCAGAGATGAAAATGGGAATCTAGTGCCAGATATCCAGAGTACACTGATGATGTGGAGGGAACACTTCTCTAGGTTTCTGAATGGCGACGATGACAACAATCCCACCAATAGAGATGATATCCCGAAACCCCCAATTTTGGACGACAGCGTTGAAGTTCCGCTGCCCGACCATAGTGAAGTTTTGAAAGCTATAGCTCGGCTTAAGAACAACAAAGCCCCAGGAGGCGATAGCTTACCTGCTGAGCTCTTCAAGAATGGAGGCGAAGCTCTATTTGAATGCATTCATGAGCTTCTATGCAGAAAAGGGTCGGTTTGAACCATTTGGTTTGAAACGATTGGAACCTCAGTGTGCTCTGTCCAATCCCCAAGAAAGGCGATCCCACAATTTGCGCCAACTACCGTGGGATAAGCCTTCTGAATATCGCATTTAAGGTCCTGTCGAGCGTATTATGTGAAAGACTGAAGCCCATCGTAAACCAGCTGATTGGACCTTATCAGTGTGGCTCAGACCTGGTTAATCCACCATAGACCAGATATTTACGCTACGACATATATTGGAGAAGACCCTAGAAAAAAATCGACACACACCATCTTTTTGTCGATTACAAAGCCGCCTTCGACAGTCCAATAAGGAATCATCTATATTCCACCATGTCTGAATTTGGTATTCCTGCAAAGCTCATCCGTATTTGCAGAATGACACTGAGCAACACCAGCAGCACAGTTAAAATCGGGAAGGACCTCACTCCTCCATTCGATACCAAAGGAGGTTTCAGACAAGGTGATTATTTATCGTGCGATTTTTTCAACCTAATGATGGAGAAGATCATTCGAGCTGCTGATTTGAGACGCAGTGGCACGATATTCTACAAAAGTATTATGCTGCTGCCGTATGCTGATGATATCGATATCATTGGCCATAATACGCGCGAAGTCAGTGCAGCATTCTCCAGGTTAGCGAAAGAGTCGAGTCGAATGGGTCTTGTAGTGAACGCAGATAAGACGAAATACCTAGTGTTAACAAATAAACAGTTCCATCGTCTTGGAAACAACGTCACTGTTGACAACATCTCCTTCGAGGTTGTTAAGGACTTCGTCTACCTGGGATCCACCGTAAACTCTTTCAACGATGTCAGTATTGAGATAAAGCGAAGGATAACTCTTACCAACAGATGTTACTTTGGGCTGAGTAGGCAATTGAGAAGCAGAGCCCTCTCTCGACGAAGAAAACTCACGCTCTATAAGTCACTAATCATGCACGTCCTATTATGTGCAGCACAAACCTGGACGTTGAGCAGTTCTGATGAAAAGACTTTGGGAGCCTTCGAGAGAAAGATCCTTCGTAAAATCTTCGGTCCAATCTGCGTCAATGGCGAGTACCGAATTCGATGGAACCACGAGCTGTATGAGCTGTACGCTGACATCGACATAGTTAAGCGTATTTAAATCGAGCGGCTCCGCTGGCTAGGTCATGTTGAGCGAATGGAAAACGACGCTCCAGCGAAAAAAAATATTTGATTCGGTGCCCGGTGGTGGTCAACGCAGAAGAGGACGCCCACATCTTCGTTGGAAGGATCAGGTGTTGGATAAACTGACTACACTTGGTGTTTCCAACTGGCGCAGGAAGCGCAAAACAGAAATGGCTGGCGCAATTTCTTATACGAGGCCAAAACCGACCTTCGGTTGTAAGCGCCAGATAAGTAAGTAAGTACGTCCATGCAGCATTTCAACAGGCGATTTTCCGTCACTGTTTGGCAATCTGAGGAGTGCTTTCTTGAAGCAGGAGTGAGAGTCGAGTAGCGAAGTCTTCGGCTGTTTGCTTTGATTGCAGCTTTTCGACGTCTAGCTTTCTCTGTGCTGGATTGCGCGCATTCTTGGTTGCGCACAAGCGTGTACGGATCTTGGCTGTGACAATATAATGATCCGAGTCTATATTGGCACCACGGATCGTGTGTACATCTAAAACACTGGAAGAGTGCCTTCCGTCAATCAAAACGTGATCAATTTGGTTACGCGTCTTTTGATCAGGAGACAGCCAAGTTGCTTTATGAATATTGAGATGCTTGAATCTAGTGCTACTAACGACCATGTTTCGCGCTGCGGCAAAGTCAATCAGCCTCATTCCGTTATCGGAGGTATTGCCGTGGAGGCTGAACTTTCCGACTGTTGGACCAAAGATATTTTCTTTTCCCACCTTGGCGTTGAAGTCACCAAGCACGATTTTTATGTCGTGGCGGGGGCTGCGCTCATAGGCCTCTTCAAGGCGCTCGTAGAAGCTATCTTTGGTCTCATTGTCCTTATCTTCTGTCGGAGCGTGCGCACAAATCAGGCTTATGTTGAAAAATCTTGCCTTGACACGGATCATGGCAAGTCGTTCGTTCACAAGTGTGAATCGCAGGACATGATGTCGTAGTGGCTTGCCAACCACGAATCCGCATCCAAATTCGTGCTTCCCTTCCATCGCATTTCTTGGATTGCAGTGATATCAGCTTTGTATCTTTCTAAGATATCTATCAGTTGGATAGAGGCACCATCGCAATTAAGGGTTCGGACGTTCCAGGTGCATATCCGTAAATCATTGTCAGTTTTTCGTTTGCGGTAGTCGTCATCAGATTTGGGGATCATTTTTATCTTTTTTCTTGTCGTTTTCATTGAAATTTTTAATTGACAGATTAGCCGTCACACTAACGGTTGCCAGTTTGCCGTTTCTAGAGGACACCACGCAGAGGTTTGAGTCGACTTGAGACGAGTTCGACATGGATAATGGTGGTTTCACCAGGTTGAGGCAGTCAGACACGTTGCCATGTGAAGATCGCCCCCTTGACCCTCACGCGTTGCCTTGTGAGGATCGTCCACCTATGGACGTACTATTCACACCTTATTGACGCAGATGTTGCCACAACAACCACACGCTATCAGCTACAAAAATAATTCTAAATTTGTATCTTTACAGAATGTCTACTCTAGGAATTACGCTACAGGACCTAAATGGCTATCTGGAAAGATAATAAAGCAGCAAGGAAAAATGGTTTATATCGTACACACTGAGAAGGGGGTTGTTAAGCGCCATTAAAACCAACTTAAGCCACGTCTTGTGCAAGATACGCAACAGCCTATTGCATCAACATCAGGTTGTGCGCTTTTACCACAGCTTGAAGTATTTTCAGAAGCAACGTCACCGTCCGCGCTGTCATCAATTGGAACACATACAGCTTGGTTAACCTATGGAACCACGCAGCAGTGAAGAACACAATCGAGAAGTGACACCGCTGCGTAGAAGTGAACGATACCACCTCCAATTACAGCGATATCAAGCAGAAGATTTTTGCAAATAGTTTGAACTTATAAATATTACCTGAATGAATTCTATCATGATTAAGTTTGTATAATAAAAATGGAATTTTTTAAGGGAGAGTAAAGGATATATACGTGTGTTGATATTGTACTCTTAAAACTACGATTTCTCTCACTTATGTTAAAATCACTCAATCTCTACAATACTTAAGTTGTTGTTCTATGTATTCAACTACTATTAATTATTATTATGTTGTAAATAAAGTAGTCTGAAATCAACCGTCTCCGTGTACGCTTCTCGTGTTTAACATTTTTTCGACAGGTTGCTTTTATTTTAACCTTTTCACGAGGTACACACCGTAGCTTTTAAAATGTATGTAAGACAATAGGGATGTAAGAAACCTATTTTCTCACATCCGCAGGCCCTCCATTGCACTAGGGTAACATATTTTAGGGACACACTTAAGCATTCACAATGAACCTGCAACATTCTTCCCTTGCTCTTCTCACCAAGAAGACAATCCGCTATAATATTATGTTACTTCCCTAACTTCCTTATCTGGGGACACAGGGGATTTTTGGCCACAAGGCCTTTCTATAATAGCTGCAATGCTTTTATTATTTGCTGCCACAAAGGCAGAGTTTCAATATAATTTAATATTGAAGAAGCCACAAGGCTTAAGTTTTTGAAAGAGACTTCCTTCTTTTTGGATGTTTTTCAGAATCTGCTTTTGTTTAACCCCAACTCGGGTTTTTATAATAAAAATTTGAGTGAAAAGTGACAATATTTTCTTTTCACTCAAAATAACATTTATTCTAAATAAGTTCTTACATGTATACAATTAACAGTTTTGAAATTTAAATACAATTATTACACATCTGCTTACTATTACTTTTTACTTTCTTACACATCTGTTTGTAATCATATCCATCACAACCCACTTACAGGTTACCAACTCCAATGACTTACTTTTGGCAGCGATTTGTTTTCACAATGTATAACATGAATCATGCCGCTAGTAGCAATTGAGTTTGTCACTGCTTGCGCTTCATGGTTTGGTTTCGCTGCAGGTGTGCAAAGAGACCAACGTAGAGCGTTTGTAGCGTTGTGTGTTTATGTTATTGTTGAGGTAGGTTAGTGCTAGCTACATGTGCACTACACCGCTAATAGCTCTTGACATAGACACACTTCCAAATCCTTTTGAAATGTCTTAAACTACGGAAATACACGAGACAACTGTGAAACTACCACAATTTTGGACAACTTGTCCCGAGGCAAAGTTCGTTTATGTTGAGATTCAGTTTTCAGGCAAAATCAATAACGACAGATAAGACTAAGTACGAATACTTAGTTACAGCTTTTCCACAGTATGTTATTATGACAGTCACTGATTTCATAGAAAAACCTTCTCAGACCAATTTGTACGAAAATTTTAAGAACATTTTAATCGAACGTCATTTTATAAATAAGAATAAAAGAATTGACAAAATTCTTTCCGACTGCGAGATTGAAGACCGAAAACCATCACAGTTTTACAGATTGCTCATACTTCTAGCAGGTTCTTCAGTGGAACCATATTTCTTTTTAAAGTTATGGCTTAAAAAACTACCCAAAACTTTAAATATAGTATTGACTGGGTCAGGCCATCAAACTATTGAGGAACTTCTAACCTTAGCCGACAAACTCTGGGAAGTTGTGACTGAAAATGAAGTCAGTGCCTTTGGAAAACCTTCCAACACGATTGAACTCACGAACATGGTATAAACTTTGACAATTTCCACTTCAAAGATTTTGTAATCTTTTAATAAATTGACATTAGAAGTGAACACTCTTAAGTCAGAAAACAGATTTCGTTCCAACTCACGAATAAGACACAGCTAAACTCAAGACATAGACCTTAAAACAATACTTCTTACTTACTTACTTACTTATCTGGCGCTTACAAGCGAAGGTTTTGGCCTCGTATAAGAACTTGCGCCAGTCATTTCTGTTTTGCGCTTGCTGGTGCCAGTTGGAAACACCAAGCGTGGTCAGGTTATCCAACACCTGATCCTTCCAACGAAGATGTGGGCGTCCTCTTCTGCGTTAACCACCACCGGGCACCGAATCGCATATTTTTTTTCACTGGAGCGTCGTTTTCCATTCGCTCTACATAACCTAGCCAGCGCTTGACTGTATCAATGTCAGCGTACAGCTCATACAGCTCATGGTGCCATCGAATTCGGTACTTGCCATTGACGCAGATTGGACCGAAGATTTTACGAAGGATCTTTCTCTCGAAGGCTCCCAAAGTCTTTTCATCAGAACTGCTCAACGTCCAGGTTTGTGTTGCATATAATAGGACGGGCATGATTAGTGACTTATAGAGCGTGAGTTTTCTTCGTCGAGAGAGGGCTCTGCTTCTTAATTGCCTACTCAGCCCAAAGAAACACCTGTTGGCAAGAGTTATCCTTCGCTTTATCTGAATACTGACATTGTTGAAAGAGTTTACTCTGGATCCCAGGTAGACGAAGTCCTTAACAACCTCGAAGGAGATGTTGTCAACAGTGACGTTGTTTCCAAGACGATGGAACTGTATATTTGTTAACACTAGGTATTTCGTCTTATCTGCGTTCACTACAAAACCCATTCGACTCGACTCTTTCACTAACCTGGAGAATGCTGCACTGACTTTGCGCGTATTATGGCCAATGATATCGATATCATCAGCATACGGCAGCAGCATAATACTTTTTTAGAATATCGTGCCACTGCGTCTCAAATCAGCAGCTCGGATGATCTTCTCAATCATTAAGTTGAAGAAGTCGCACGATAAGGAATCACCTTGTCTGAAACCTCGTTTAGTATCGAATGGAGAAGTGAGGTCTTTCCCGATTTTAACTGTGTTGCTCAGTGTCATTCTGCAAATACGGATGAGTTTTGCAGGAATACCAAATTCAGACATGGTGGAATATGGATGATTCCTTATTGGACTGTCGAAGGCGGCTTTGTAATCGACAAAAAGATGGTGTGTGTCGATTTGTTTTTCTAGGGTCTTCTCCAATATATGTCGTAGCGTAAATATCTGGTCTATGGTGGATTTACCAGGTCTGAAGCCACACTGTAAGGTCCAATCAGCTGGTTTACGATAGGCTTCAGTCTTTCACATAATACGCTCGACAGGACCTTATATGCGATATTAAGAAGGCTTATCCCACGGTAGTTGGCGCTAATTGTGGGATCGCATTTCTTATCCCTTTCTTGTGGATTGGGCAGAGCACACTGAGGTTCCAATCGCTAGGAATGCATTCTACCGACCATATTGTGCATAGAAGCTCATGAATGCATTCAAATAGAGCTTCGCCTCCATTCTTGAAGAGCTCAGCAGGTAAGCCATCGCCTCCTGCGGCTTTGTTGTTTTTAAGCCGAGCTATAGCTTTCAAGACTTCACTATGGTCGGGCAGCGGAACTTCAACGCTGTCGTCCAAAATTGGGGATTCCGGGATATCCTCTCTATTGGCGGGAGTGTTGTCGTCGTCACCATTCAAAAGCCTAGAGAAGTGTTCCCTCCACATCATCAGTGTACTCTGGATATCTGGCACTAGATTCCCATTTTCATCTCTGCAGGAAGAGGCCCCGGTCTTGAAACCATCGGCCAGGCGTCTTATTTTTTCGAAAAATTTTCGGACCTAATTTCTGTTACCATGCATCTCAATTTTCTCGCACTCACACATTTCCGCTTCTCGTTTATTTCACCTGAAAATGCGCCTCTCTTCCATCCTCTTCTCTTTGTATCGCTCTTTAGCAGCACGCGTTACAACCGACTGCAGGGTGACTTTGTAGGCGGCGTTTTTTCTGCAGTGGCGTCGCGAAACTCCTGTTCGTTTTGATTGCAGCGTTTCGACGTCTAGCTTTCTCTGTGCTGGATTGCGTGCATTCTTGGTTTCGCACAGACGTGTACGTGTACGTGTACATCTAAAACACTGGAAGAGTGCCTTCCGTCAATCAAAACGTGATCAATTTGGTTACGCGTCTTTTGATCAGGAGACAGCCAAGTTGCTTTATGAATATTGAGATGCTTGAATCTAGTGCTACTAACGACCATGTTTCGCGCTGCGGCAAAGTCAATCAGCCTCATTCCGTTTTCGGAGGTATTGTCGTGGAGGCTGAACTTTCCGACTGTTAGACCAATGATATTTTTTCTTTTCCCACCTTGGCGTTGAAGTCACCAAGCACGATTTTTATGTCGTGGCGGGGGCTGCGCTCATAGGCCTCTTCAAGGCACTCGTAGAAGCTGTCTTTGGTCTCATCGTCCTTATCTTCTGTCGGAGCGTGCGCACAAATCAGGCTTATATTGAAGAATTTTGCCTTGAAACGGACTATGGGAAGTCGTTCGTTCACAGGTGTGAATCGCAGGACATGATGCCGTAGTCGCTTGCCAACCACGAATCCGCATCCAAACTCGTGCTTCTTCGCATGGCGGCTGTAGTAGATATCACAGGATGCTTGCCGTGATCAACCCTGTCCCTTCCATCGCATTTCTTAGATTGCAGTGATATCAGCTTTGTATCTTTATAAGATATCTATCAGTTGGATAGAGGCACCATCGCAATTAAGGGTTCGGACGTTCTAAGTGCATATCCGTAAATCATTGTCAGTTTTTCGTTTGCGATAGTCGTCATCAGATTTGGGGATCATTTTTATCTCTTTTCTTGTCGTTTTTATTGAAATGTGTTTTTACGTGGTGGGCTTCAAACCCAACGCACAACCCTTTAAAGGCAGGGGGAGCCCGCCGCACATTGGGGCCTATTCTAATTAAATGTGGCGAAAATTCCAAAATAAAAAAATGACAGTAGGCAATACTGAACAATTTTTTTATATATAGCATGATTGTAACTACACAGTACCATTGGAATGCGATCGCTGTGACCACGCACTGAGTTGCAATTTTAAATTAAACTTATATGTTGTATGAAATGCTCGTGCTGACAATAATATAAGTGATTTTAAAGGTGTTTTCAAGTTCAATTTTCTACATTTTGGTTACCGCCACTAGCTCGAATTTATCAAGGCATCTTTACCATCACATTAATAAACTTTTGGCATATTATTTATTTTTATAACTAAAATGGTAAAAAATTGATATCATTATTTACATGTTCCTGAAATATGTTACAATTTAATTTAAAAAAATATAAATCGTTAAAAAAATAGTAGCTTTCCGGTCCGGGTGCTTGTTTAAAGGTTTTAATATTCTACATAGTTTTAACTTATAGCAACAATAAAAAAAATTGAGACTACCCCATATCTGAACAATTAATTTACTTAGTGCAAACGTTTGTAAAATCCAGAGGAGGTGTTGCCGGTTAGGAAAAGTATATATATTTGTAATCAGTGTTACCTCCTTAGCCTGTCTAGCCATGTCTGTGTGTCCATCTGTATGTTGTCCTTGAACTCAGGACTAAGGGAAGGAGATGAGACAATTTTATGAAACTTGGGACACATGTCTATATGATCCGAAGGATCTGGGCATATGAAGTTGTTTTTGTGATATTTTGAATGTGTACTGTTTTAGGATATAAACTTCCTATAAAACAATGGCAAGCTCGAGGTGTAAATAAAACGATAATAGAAAAAACCAAAAGAAAAATTCAGCATAGGCTTAAATACAGAATATGGTTAAATGTAGATATGCCAAACAATAGTTTCGGCAGTAGCAATGATGGGAATACTGCTAGGCGATTTTTTGATGACCCAGACATATCTTTACCGATAACGGGTGTTAATGTTATTATAATAAAAAGATTTCAAACAATTGTGCAAACTCTAGCTAATGGTTTTAAAATAAATCTTGATATATATAGAGCTTTCGCTTTAGAAACTGCACAAATATTTGTTCAAAAATACAAATGGTCCCTCCATGCCCTCCACAGTCCACAAAATATTAATACACAGACATCAAGTAATTGAGAAAATTGTGCTTCTAATTTGCCAGTTAAGTGAAGAGGCACAAGATGCACGCAATAAAGATTTTGAAAATTATAGAAAAATTTAGAGGACACCACGTAGAGGTTTGAGTCAACTTGAGACGAGTTCGACATGGATAATGCTGGCCTCACCAGGTTGAGGCAGTCAGATACGTTGCCATGTGAAGATCGCCCCCTTGACCCTCATGCGTTGCCTTGTGAGAATCGTCGTCCTAATATTAACAATACTTCTTGGGTATGTTAATAACATTATAGATTCGGCAATCAAGCACAGAAATGTGAGCAACCATGTACATTCCTTCGAAACAATCATACTTCATAACACAACACTGTGCGACATAATACAACAAACACTATTATCGCAACGACTGATGAGGGAACCGTCACACTAACACCTCGTCTTTTGGTATTTGATCCGTCAAATAAAATAAATTTTCTTATTGATAGCTGAGCGGAAATAGCGGTACTTCCAGCCTCGAAATTCAAAGTTAATAGACAGAAAACTGACTTAACACTTCAGGCTGCTAATGGCACAACAATATATACTTTCGGAAAAAAATTATTAACTCTAGACTTAAATTTACAACGCAAACTAACATTTACATTTATTATAGCAGACATTTCTAAACCAATCATTGGTGCAGACTTTTTAACGAAGTATAAACTTCTTTTTGATCTTTAATATAAACGTCTCATCGACCCATTAACAAATTTATCAGTTAGCACAATAACAGCATACACTGAAAATTATTTTCACTTGACAACAAGTATACACAATTACTCAAACAATTTCCTTCACTACTAACAGAACCCGACTATACTACACCTGTAAAACATCAAACAATTCATCACATCGTTACAGAAGGACAGTTACCATTCATGAAGCCACGACGTCTTGACTTGTCCAGAGCAAAAATAGCTGAACAAGAATTCGATTCTTAGTTAAATCTGGCATTTGTAGACCGTCAAACTCGATGATATCTTCTCCACTGCGCCTCGTACCTAAATGCGAACCAAATGACTGGAGACCATGCGATGACACAGACGAATCAATGCAATTACAGTACCTGACCGTTACCCATTACCACATATTCACAATTTTTCAAACAATTTACACAACACAAGCATTTATTCGAATGTATAAGAGAGTACAATGTATAAGAGAGTATCCACAGCCAAATAACATACAGTCAAACAAATACAAAAATTTATTGGCATGCCTAATTACTATCACAGGTGCATTCCTAAATTAGCGCTCATGCTAAGCCCAATATACGCAATGGTCACAATAGCTTCAAAAACAAAGAGCAAACTTGTAAGATGGACAAACACAACCTCTGATGCATACTTAACTATGTTAATTGTCTGAATGATTATGAATTCTTTATTAGATTTAAACTTATAAACTCGATTAAAACTTCATGTAATAATATAGGCGCCGCTGGATAATCCCACAATCTGGTGTCGCTAAGCCAAGTGATCCACTCGTTTTTCGTCCAAACAGAATGGACCTAAAGAACATTATAAAGGAGTAATGCTCTCATTGCCAGATAACTTGTGGATAATGAAAAAAGGGTTGCCATCCTGCCAGTACCGAACTGTTATAATTTGGCATGAACATCGCCGCCCACCTTGCAGTATGGCTGCAAAGGAATAAGTTTCATGTCAACTGCTTACTTGAAATAAAATAAAAATATAGTTCAGATTATGAAACATACAAATATGTCAATGGATACAATGCAAATTTTTAAGCTCAAAGTTCAAAATTAACATTTCAAAAACATAGTTTGTCATAGATATGTGTAACGATAAGATAATGTATAGGTAAGTAGTAATTCAATTTACAAATTCATCAAAATTTCAATATATTAAATATGCGAGGTAGTTGGTTGAAGTTCATATTGTATGTTAAACTAAATACTAGAAATATAAATCATAATTTAAAGAGCGCAAGATCCCGACAGAATCCACCCAAATACGATGTTTTGAGCCAATGGAAGTCCACTTATACTGGGCATCATCCCCGGTAAAATAATTTTTGCATACACATCAGCACCTAAGATGATGGATAAATGTGCTGACTTGAAGAATTTTGGATCCGCTAATACAACATTATGGAATTTCTCCTTGATTGATTCATTGATGGATTTCGAAGGAGTTCGCATGGTTATTTGATGATCAATACTCGCGTTAGCTTCTATTTTAAAACTGGGATCATATGGAGATCGGATAAGGATGGAGCACATTTTTTGGTCGCCAACGGTAGTGTTAGATAGCCTCAGTTTCGTGACGAGTTCGGCGGAAATGCGACTCAGTGGCCGACATGGATCCAATAAAGATCGCGCAAAGTATCTTCTTCCTTGAACTTCGAGTTGGACAATAGCTGAAGGGAGCAACGTTACGATGTGCTGAGAGAGAATAGATGCAATGGATGGTGGTGGCGGAGTCCTATCGTGCAAAACCGTCGATCGGGGATTTCGTAGGCGGTCATGCATATGTAGCAGTGTGTGGTGATCTCCCCTGCAGTAGTGACAACCGGTGGTGCTGCGACATGATCCGCTGGAATGCTTAAGAGCAAGGCAATTTGAGCAGTATTTGTGGAGAAGTACAACGCGCATTCTTTTTTCTGTATTCATCGAGAGGAATACGGTGCAAAAACGGAGAGCATGGTTTTCGTCACAGATACGGCAAGGAAAATCCTTTCTGTTGGAACGACGAACTAGGCTTTGATTGGTAGTGTGATGAGTCTTAGATGATCGAACACGGTTCAGTTTATTTTTGTATTCAGAAACCATATTGTCTAAAAAAGTAAAAGGAATATTATAAAAGAACTAGAAAAAAAAAGGAAAATTATGTGACATATAGGACTAATTTTGTACGTGTTAGTTGACGGGAAGAGCTACAAGTTTTACAATAGGGCGTGTAATTACGCCTCGTTCCGTCAAGACATCCGCAACTCGGACTCGTTTATCGTTGCCATAGTAGGTTTTCGTAACACGACCCAGTCGCCATTCATTCGGAGGTAAAGTTTCGTCTTTTATGACTACCAAAACATTTTCGTTCAAATTTGGTTCAGGACTTTTCCATTTAGTTCGTTTTTGAAGCTCTTTCAGATATTCATGTTTCCATCGAAAGCATAAATTCTGATGAAGAGCTTTAAGTCGTTGCCATCGATTGATTATGGATATGGGCTGTTCTTGAATCTCAGGTTCTAGTGGAGCTAGAATTGCAGTACCTATAAGGAAGTGACCTGGAGTCAATGCGGTAAGGTCCGTTGGATTTTCTGACATCGGAGATAAAGGCCGAGAATTTAAACATGCTTCGATTTTGGAGAGAAGTGTGGAGAACTCCTCAAAAGTATATTTAAAGGGACTTGCTATTTTTCGGAAATGCGTTTTGAAACTTTTAACGCCGGCTTCCCACAAGCCGCCCATGTGCGGACTACCCGGAGGAATAAAATGCCATGACAAATTTTGAGCGCTATAAGTGGATATAACCGCTTCACGGGAAGTCTTACTGAAATCAGTCATTAATGCTTTGGAAGCTCCGACAAAATTGGTTCCATTGTCAGAGTAGACGTGGAGTGGACAGCCACGTCTGGATACGAATCTTGTAAAAGCAACTAGGAATGCAGGAGTGGACAAATTTGATGTCGGCTCAAGATGAATGGCTTTGGTGGAGAAACACACGAAGACACATACGTATCCTTTTGTAATAAGGCATGCTCTGCCGGTATAATTTTTAATATCGAATGGACCTGCAAGATCCATACCGGTATGAGCGAATGGACGTGAAAGTACGGTTCGTTCTGGCGGCAATGAGCCCATAATTTGTCCTTGGGTCTTTTTTCTGTGGATGACGCATACCTTACACTTATGAATTATTGTTTTGATGAGACTTTTAGCTTTTGGAATCCAAAATTGAAGTCGAACAAGTCTCAATACAAGTTGATTACCTCCATGGAGGGAAATCTGATGAGTGAATTGAACAAGAATGCGTGATAAATGACAACTATATGGAAGTATAATTGGATGCCGCTCATCATAAGTTAGTGTGGGGGAAGAAGCAAGTCGACCACAAACTCTAAGAAGACCTGAATCATCGACAAATGGATTTAGGTTTAAAATGCTGCTGGAAGTTGCTAGCGGCTGCTTGTTGGTAAGATTTTGGTACTCATCAGGATATGCAACTTTCTGGGCAAGAATCATAGGTCGAGTTTTAACTTGGTTAACCTCTCGGGAAGTTACAAGAAAAGAATTTTCTTTGAAATTAGAAGAATGCTTTGGATGCGTATGATAGAAAAATCGGAATATATATGCTATAACTCTTATTGCTTTTGGCAATGAAGAAAAACGTTCGGTTATATCTTCAAAATTTTGAAAGAAGGCAAAATTAGCTTTAATGGCTTTCTTTTCAAGCTCAATTTCTGAGGAATCATCTTGGTTGGTTCTTGGCCAGTGAGTCGAGGGAAGTTTGAGCCAGTCAGGCCCACGCCACCACAGGTCGTTGCTTACGAGGTCCTGTGGAAGCAGTCCACGGCTTGCTAAGTCAGCTGGATTTGAAGCAGAATTTACGTGAAACCAATTGCTACAGCCAACGCCTTGAACAATTTTGGAGACTCGATTTGCAACGAATGTTGACCAATGACATGGAGGCTTTCGAAGCCAAGCTAAAACAATCGTGGAATCTGTCCAAAAAAACATATTACACTTTTGTACTTCGAGTTTCGGTAAAAGATTATCGACCATGTCGGATAAAAGAACAGCACCGCACAATTCGAGTCGAGGAAGCGATATAGTTTTTACGGGTGCTACTTTGGTCTTGGCGGCTAGTAAATGAGTGGAAACGGCTGAATTTCGAACTATGCGAACGTAAATGGTTGCTGCGTATGCCTTTTCAGATGCATCGCAAAATGAGTGAAATTGGATTTCACATTCTGGAGAGTACTCTATCCATCTTGGAATTTGAATATGATTTATAAATTTATAATTAACGATAAAGGAGTGCCATTTTTTTAGACAGTTCTCCGGTATATTCTCATCCCAGTCAATTTGCTCAAGCCATATCTGCTGCATTAGCATTTTAGCAAAAACGATACATGGAGCTAACCAGCCAGCAGGGTCAAATAACTTAGCAATTTCGGAAAGTATTTCACGCTTGGTGAAGGAAGCGTTGTATGAAATGGCTTTAGTAATAAAATAAAAGGAGTCGGCATGAGCATTCCAACGAATTCCCAAAGTTTTGACGTGACTTGTGTCGTCTAGTTGAAGAAAGTTTTCTTTGAGAAGGTCATCTCGAGGAAGTCCTTTAAGAAGATGTTTGGAGTTTGATGTCCATTTTCTTAATGAGAAACCAGCAGACTTCAGTGCCAAAATGAGCTCGTCCCGAGCTTGAACTGCGGTTTGAAGATCATGAGCCCCAGCTAGAGCATCATCAACATACATGTTATGTTTGAGGATGTTACTTGCAAGTGGAAATCGCTTTTCTACGTCATCTGCTAACTGCAAAAGGGTGCGAATGGCCAGATAAGGAGCACAATTCACCCCAAAAGTTACGGTTTGCAACTCATAATCTCCAATTTTGTTTTTTGGATTGTCGCGATACAAAATACGCTGAAAGGATGTTTGACAAGGGTCTACTAAGATTTGACGATACATTTTTTCAATATCACCATTGAACACAAAACGATAAAAACGCCATTTGAGAATAAGGAGAGTTAAGTCAGATTGGAGAACTGGACCGGTATGCAGGATATCATTGAGACTTTTGCCGTTTGATGATGGATTAGAAGCGTTAAAAACCACACGAACTTTAGTAGTTGTGCTTTCAGGTTTTATTACAGTGTGGTGTGGAAGGTAGTAGTGATTCGGAATATACGAATTTTGTGGAGAGGTGACCCTTTTCATATGGTCAAAGTTCAAATACTCACAGAGAACATTGTCATATTCAGCTTTGAACTCAAGGTTTTTGCATAATCGGGCTTCATTTCGAAGAAATTGTGAGCAAGCAATAGTTCTGGAAAACCCTAGTTTAGAACAATTCTGGGGTACATCTTTAAAAGGCAGGGAAACAACATATCGACCATCGTCTCTTCTCGTTGTGGTCCGAATATAATTTTCTTCACAAAAACGATCAGATTCGGTCATAAAGTGTTTTTGTGGAAGATCTTCCACCTCCCAAAATCTGGAAATTTGCTTGTCAAGAGCAACTTCACTGTAATATGAAACGATTTTAGACGTAGCGGTAATACTTTTATCGGATATTGGCCCTGACAAAATCCATCCAAAGATGGTTTCTTGTGCTAGCAAGGATCCCCAAATACGATTCTGAACACCGTCAAGAATAATAGTTGGAAAAAGATCACAACCGATTAAGAGGTCAATATGTGAACTTTTGAAAAAGTTCACATCAGCTAAGCGTAGATTCGGAAGTTGTGATAAGATGGAGGCATCTATCGAACACGATGGAAGATTTCCTGTGAGGTGTGGGAGAACAAGCGCTGTTGCCTCTATTCTCATTTCAGGATTAATGGGGGAACTAAGAATGAAAGAACAAGTTTTTTGAATTTTGCCAGAAATAGCATGATTTAGCCCAGAAACTTGAGCATTTATGGTGGCACTTGGAAGTTTCAGAAGTTTGAATAATCGATTGGAAATGAATATCCCTTCTGAACCAGAGTCCAAAAGGGCTCTTGCAGTGTAAGTAGTGCCCTGATGGCAAATATGTACCATAGCGGTGCCTAAGAGAATGCCTTTTGAATTTGATGCGAAGCAGGAATGAATATTATTGATATGACTGGAAGTGTCAGTGGACTGTATTTGAGTTGAGTGAGAATGCTGTGTTGTGCAGTTTTTGCTTGAGGTTGGTTGTTCGATTGCAGAATGTGTGGAAAAATTAGATGGAAACTTATTGAAAGAATTGGAATTAGATAAATTTTCATCAATATGAAGTAATGTGTTGTGTCTTTTGTTACACGTGTAGCAATTATGAGTGCTCTTGCAGTTTTTTATTGAATGGGCTCGAGCTAGACAATTCAGACAGAGTCCATATTTTTTTACAAGCGCCATTCTCTCTGATGGTATCATTTGGAGAAATCGTGGACACTGTCGGATTTTGTGTTGTTCGTTTGAACATAATTTACATGTGGGAGCTGCTACATTTGTGTGGTAGGTATTGAATTTTTTCGATGCAGAAATAGGTGAATTTGAAAGGCCTTTTTTCAAATTTTGGGGTTTCAAACTGGTAGAAGATCTGATGTCAGCGACTGTTTCAAGTGTCTAATATCGATTAGTGAGAAAAGAGTCGAAATTTTTCCAAACTGGGATATCAGTTTTATTTTGAACTGATTGCTCCCAGAGAGCAAGTGTGGCGTCAGGAAGACGGGAGGAACACAGGAATACGAAAATAGCATCCCAATTATCGATATTAATATCGTACAATTGCAAAGCAGAAATGCAACCATTGATGTCCCTTTGGAGTTTTTTTATTGCAAAACCAGATTCAGAGGATACAACGGGGAGATTGAATAGTATGCGTAATTGGCTATTAACCAGGATTCGCTTGTTTTCGAAGCGGTCATTTAAATTTTTCCAAGCTAAGAAAAAACCATCATTTGTTAGAGGAGTCTTTTTGACTATATCGCGAGCCTCACCTCTCGTTTTCTGGTTTAAGTGGAACAATTTTTCCACTGGACTTAACCTGGAGTTATTAATATAGATAGCCTGAAACATGTCCCGGAATGATGGCCAGGATAAATAATCGCCACTGAAAATGTCCGTGTCGCAAGGTGGAAGATGAAAATTGCTACTTGGAATCGGAACCTCGTTAGTTCTGGAACTTATGGATGGTAACTCTGCACGTTCTGTAAGCTGCTCAGTAATTTCTCCCATCTTCGCGATACAGCGTACATACGTTTCGTAGGAATTACGATATCGGGACTTCATTGTTTCCAGATCGCTGTGATCTTCACACACATCCTTCATGCAATTTTCATACGCCGTCTTCACTTTGATCCAAATTGATTTCATTTCTTCTCGGTGTACTTCTAAAGAATGTCTAGAAAATGCAGCTGTTGGTTGTGAACTGAAATCAGCTTCAAATTCGACGAGTGCATCGGTAACTCGAATAAAAAGAGCGAGAGATGCCATTATAAATTCAGACCGCGGTAGTAGTGTCTCAAACGACTCCAAAATTGATATTTAAGGAATTGAAATTGAAAACCAAACTCCGAATAGAATTAATGGAAATGGAACAATTTCAGGCAGAAATGGAATAAAATAAACGCTGGAAAAAATTTGAAATTGAAACAAACTCCAAATGAATTAAATGGAAATGGAACAATTTCAGGCAGAAATGGAATAATCGAAACGCTGGAATAAATTTGAAATTGAAACAAACTCCAAATCAAATAAATGGAAATGGAACAATTTCAGGCAGAAATGGAATAAAATAAACGCTGGAATAAATTTGAAATTGAAACGAACTCCAAATCAAATAAATGGAAATGGAACAATTTCAGGCAGAAATGGAATAATCGAAACGCTGGAATAAATTTGAAATTGAAACAAACTCCAAATGAAATAAATAGAAATGGAACAATTTCAGGCAGAAATGGAATAAAATAAACGCTGGAATAAATTTGAAATTGAAACAAACTCCAAATGAATTAAATGGAAATGAACAATTTCAGGCAGAAATGGAATAAAATAAACGCTGGAATAAATTTGAAATTGAAACAAACTCCAAATGAATTAAATGGAAATGGAACAATTTCAGGCAGAAATGGAATAATCGAAACGCTGGAATAAATTTGAAATTGAAACAAACTCCAAATGAAATAAATAGAAATGGAACAATTTCAGGCAGAAATGGAATAAAATAAACGCTGGAATAAATTTGAAATTGAAACAAACTCCAAATCAAATAAATGGAAATGGAACAATTTCAGGCAGAAATGGAATAATCGAAACGCTGGAATAAATTTGAAATTGAAACAAACTCCAAATCAAATAAATGGAAATGGAACAATTACCGGCAGAAATGGAATAATCGAAACGCTGGAATAAATTTGAAATTGAAACAAACTCCAAATTAAATAAATTGAAATGGAACAATTTCAGGCAGAAATGGAATAAAATAAACGCTGGAATAAATTTGAATTTTTTTTTTTTTTTTTTTTTTATTTAATTTATTTGTTCAAGTTTCAACACCTATAACATTATGCTCATTAAATTTATAAGTGAGAGCTTATGTTCCGCTTTAGTCTAAGCCGCGCAATAATATTGATACTATGGTAAATGTAGAAATGTTATAATGTTTCAATGTTATTTTGACAAATGTTAATTTGGTAACATGCATTAGCAACATGTATCGATGTTAAACAAAATAAGAACAAATTTAGCAACATGGATAGATTCTCACTGTGGTGACTATTAAGTTAGTTCTTGAGTATGTATGTAAGTTTGTATGTATATTTGCTTAACATTGATCAATTGTTAGCAGCGATCGAACTGAACTCAAAGAGCATATATTGTAAAGAGGTTTCATGAACTTAACAGAGCACTGTTAATGTTAATTATAAGCGCCCGAGTTTAAGACCTATCGAAAGCATCACCGTGAATGACATTTTTTCACTCTCCCACGAGCGCATCAAAATTGTTTGAGAGTGGCAGCTAGAGCTTGAGACGAATGCATGAATGAAACTTCCACTACTTTTACCGTTTTTCATTTGTATGCATGGATGTGTGTCCGCCTCGTAGCTGACATAAAATAAATTTGCGATATCTGACCTTTTTTCCGATCTTATTTGTTAGGCATGATTTTTGTTGATTTTAGCTTAGCTTTGTGTTGTTTTGAGCATTGCTTTGTGTTGTTGGTATCCTTTGCACTGAGTGTGTTGTTCGTGTGTTGATCTCAAAACAGATTCATTACTTAGATCAAACATTAAAGAAATTTTGCGGGAAACATTGCAGAAATCTTTTAAAGGTCATTTTGAAGCTACATATTTACCATGGTATAATAATACAAGGTAGTATTGACAGTTGCTTGTGAAATCATATACTGTCAAAAAATATACTCAAAAAGAGAGCGCTCACAATCCGCCATTGAAAACACAAGCAATGTTGAAAACGTTGAAGTGAAAAAAAACAACAACCACAGCAGCTGCTGATGTATTTCCACAAAAAGCTGTTTTTGACAGTTTATGTTTTCCTGTTGAAGAGAAAATAAGCAGTTGTCAATGCTACCATGTATTATTATACCATGCATATTTACTAGTGAAACCATTTTGAATAATGTGGTCACAAACCGTAAAATACATATGAAATAGAATTAGTATTTTTGCTTCGTTTTTGTTCTATATGCACGATTTTGTGCATATAGAACACAATAGGTTACGAAGATTGTCACAACAGTGTTGTATAGCACAAAGTCGATGTCTCATATTTCGAAAACTATAAAAGATAAAAGCAAACTGATGACACAGATCGATAGATCTCGAAAAATTTGCCTATATACCAGTCTTATCTTAATTTTTTGTGATATAGAACACAATAATTTACGAACGACGATATGTATCTTTATAGAATTAATATAGAAATTTATATATAAAGATATTGTTATATCTTATAATTAGATTATTAGATTATTATTAGATAGAATTATTATAGAAATTTATATATAGAAAATTTCATATAATTGCTAAATGTAATTAATTATTTTTTTATTAAATGTAAGTAAATATTATTTTTATTAAATTGCAATATTAAAAATACCTACATAAAATCTTTGTGGCGTCCGTGGCGTAGTTAGTTAAAGTGCGTGGCCGCTATGTCAACGAATCTGGAGACCCAGGTTCGAACTCCAGCAGCGAACTATTTGAATTAAAATAATTTTTCTGTACGGCCGCCACCTCTCTGCAGACAATGGCAAACCTGAGAGTAATCAAAATGCCATGTTAAAGCTTCTTGAGAACAAGAACATTCCGTTCATCGCCGTTCGAAGTCGGCGTTAAACCTGTAGGTCCGGTTCTCGTTCAATTGTGTACAAACTAAATAACACGCACAACACAATTGATCATAAGAAGCTAGGCAGAGATAAAGAGATGGGAAACTTCGATGTGAAAGGGATAGCACTATGCCTGCTTTATGTCAAATTGAAGTCAATACTAACACAATATTATAGTTGTGGTCGTACATTTTGCTGAGAAACTCACCCAGTTTGGGTGCTAGTTTGAGTTATTCAGCTGGTTTGGGTTCTCGCCACTGTGTAAAATTTCACTGAGCTTAGACAAACTTACCACGGACTAAACATAAACAACTTAAGGGGTAACTCACACTTGTAACTCTGAACTTCATAGATTTTTTTGTTCTTGCATATTTTTTAAGTATAACTATCTACGAAGTAATACGTCTACAAAAAGGTCCGTATGCCTCGTATTTCTGGCATTCATATAACGTTTGGAACTTTCAGAAATGAATTTTCGATGCCTCTTATTGTTTAAATTTGTCAGTTTAGCTCGAAGGTTTGACAACTCGATTGCAGTAACAGAGAGGTGCGCGACGAGAGAAAAATGAAAAGCAACAGGAAATTTATAAGAATCATCGTCGGTGGAAGAGCTACCATATGGGTCCTGAATAGATGGCTGCATTTATGTTATTGTTTATTGTTATTGTTTAAAAATTATTTCCTTCGTGTAAACTGAAGTTGAAACTTAAATCGTAATTTCTCGAAATGTAATTTTTTAATCGGTGACAAAAATTACTCGAAAATTCTGAACCTATCTTTTTAAAAGTTTGCAGATTCATTCGATAAAAAACGGCCATTTTATAGCCAAAAAACAACAGTATTTTTAGTGAAAATTTAACCATTAACTATACTTTGCATACTTTTTAAATGAATCGATCAGATACTAGTTTATGTTGTTATTTAACTAAATCTATTAGCCTATTTCTCTTTCAGGTGATCCAGTTCACCACAATGTTGGTCACCGCAAAACGCAAAAATAAAAACACAATTTTTTAAAGTCATTTTTAACAAGACCATACAATATTTTTCAATAAAAAATATAACTGAAAGTGTCCAATGTATGTATTTTTAGATGATATAACGATCGTTTAAAAAATTTTAGTAGTTTTCGCATTCATGAAAAAACCCTATTTTTTGTACTGCAAGTTTGGGTAGCGCCTTAAATAAATAAAGTCAGCTGCTGGTTCAAATTTACGCTGGTTGTTGTATAATCTGTGAAGAAACTCAACATGCATTGAAGGTTCGTGTACGGTATAAGGATCAGAGTTGCTTTTTTAATTTTCAAGGCATTTTCATTGGCAATATTTAGTTAATATGTTATCAGTTGAGAGATTTTGCATGCATAAATTAAGTTTCAGCCTCTTTTATATTCATTTTATGTTCATATCCAATGCCTATTTATTTAAGCTTCGAAAATAAAACAATATTATTGCTAACTTATCGCAGCTGTTAGTCGATACAACAACAGTTGACAATCTTGAGGTGAACTCATATACACAATACGTGAGTGCATAAAAAATGAGAAGAACAAGCACGATTTTGGCGCAAAATCAACAAAAATGACAGCAGAATCGAAGTTTCCCATCTCTTTATCTCTGAAGCTAGGTCAAAGTCCTTTCAAGGGCTGAAATGGCCAGTTATTTATTTTTTTTTTTTTTACATAAAATCTTTAATACATTTATATCGATATGTTATATACACATATTTACTTATGAAAATAAATAAACATTTTTCAATTTAATATTATAATTTCTTTTGATCTGTTCTAGGGGTTATCTTGTGAAAAATTTAGTAATTACGGAATTTAAATTTAAGTTTATTTCCACAACATTATTTGCATTAAAATAGAAAATTAAACTTATTAGTAAAAAACTTAAACTTAAATTATTGTAAACATTATTAATATAAAATATAAATTTAGATTTATGTACTTGCAATCATATTGGCCTTAATTGGCTTTGATTTTATATACATGAAATAAATAAATAATTATTTATTAATATATCATAATTAACAAGATAATTTCGTATTATGTTTTTGTTAATTTTATTCAAATAATGTTTTGAAATTTTTAAAATAATATAGGATATGCTTATAAGAATACCAACATTTGAGGTACATATTTCTTTTTTGTTAAAGTTGTTTTTTTTTTAACTTGAACAAGTATGTCCAAAAATTATCAGATGCATCTTTTAAAAAATAAAAAAAATATTAAAAAAGTTTAGATGCTAATAAATGATTTTTCATCAAAATATATTCCATACGTATTTCGGTTTGTAACCACATTATTCAAAATGGTTTCACTCGTAAATATGTAGCTTCAAAATGATCTTTAAACGATTTCCGCAATGTTTCCCGAAAAATTTCTTTAATTTTTGATCTAAGTAATGAATCTGTTTTGTGATCAACACACTCAGTGCAAAGGATATCAACAACACAAAGCAATGCTCAAAACAACAACACAAAGCTAAGCTAAAATCAACAAAAATCATGCCTAACAAATAAGATCGGAAAAAAGGTCAGATATCGCAAATTTATTTTATGTCAGCTACGAGGCGGACACACATCCATACATACAAATGAAAAACGGTAAAAATAGTGGAAGTTTCATTCATGCATTCGTCTCAAGTTCTAGCTGCCACTCTCAAACAATTTTGATGCGCTCGTGGGAGAGTGAAAAAATGTCATTCACGGTGATGCTTTCGATAGGTCTTAAACTCTGGCGCTTATAATTAACATTAACAGTGCTCTGTTAAGTTCATGAAACCTCTTTACAATATATGCTCTTTGCTGAACTCTCAGCTAAACATTTTTTCTATATGTTAGCTTGAGCCATGTATGTATGTAGGTGTGTATGTTCGCTTAACATTGAACAAATGTTAGCAGCGATCGAACTGAACTAGACTCTTTTTTTTTTTTATATGTTAGCTTGAGTTACGTATGTATGTATGTGTGTATGTGAAAATCCAAAATGTAAAGTACAGTGGGCACGATGATTGAAGTAATGCATAAAAAATTTGTATAAGTAGTTTGTATACAATTCACGACTTTATGTTAATTTTACATGGTATAAATCTCATGGCTCTATGTACTTTAACGGTTATACACAGTTATGTGGGTATATATATACTATGCCTATATACATATATATATATATATTTTTTTTTTTTTTTTTAACCGGAATCTTTCATATATCTACTGAGATTTTTTTTTGTTTTTTTTTTTTTTTTTTAAGAATTATACTGTATTTTTAAGGAAATTTTCTATTTAAGCACTTCACTGGAAAAAGGATTTGAATTTTTTATATATTTTATATATTTTTACCATTAAAGTATCATTACTTTTAGTACTTCTTAAATTTTTACGTTTGAAAATAAATTTTGAAAACTTGTGTCACTGTACATACAATACCTGTTATAGCGGCTCTTCCAATATATCATATATTGTTTGTGGTTTATGGGATATTTGATTGTGGATTTTTTTTTTGATTTTGCGCCTCTTTCAACTTGCTTGGAATCCGGCTCGAAATAGGACCAATGTCTGAATGATTATGAATTCTTTATTAGATTTAAACTTATAAACTCGATTAAAACTTCATGTAATAATATAGGCGCCGCTGGATAATCCCACAATCTGGTGTCGCTAAGCCAAGTGATCCACTCGTTTTTCGTCCAAACAGAATGGACCTAAAGAACATTATAAAGGAGTAATGCTCTCATTGCCAGATAACTTGTGGATCATGAAAAAAGGGTTGCCATCCTGCCAGTACCGAACTGTTATAATTTGGCATGAACATTAATAGTAAAGCAGAACTATAGATTGCTGTAGATCAGTGTTTGCCAAAAACGTGCGCACGCACTCAAAAATAACGTATGCTTGTGTTCGTTGACTGAGTGAAGGGCTGAACTTTGCACTTTAAAAATTATTGTGTTCAAGTTTATTGAACTAATTAAAAAAAAAAAATCAATGTATTATTAAATATTTTTTTCAAAAATGTGATAAATAAATTTATACACTAAAATTGTCAAGGAAATGGTAAATAGCATCAAAAATAAAAATGCCACTTGTTCACTGCGCAGGAACATATTAAGCTAATTCGGTACCCTTTGCTGGTTTGAGGTAGTCTGCAAAACTAACGCGTTTTTTTAACCTTCGCCTTACCGATACCCACCCGGGTGACCTTTTTGTATTTCATTTCTAAATATCTCCCCCGGTTTCAATCCAATCTAAATACGCTTGGAGTCACTGAACAAATTCTCGATTTATTTAAAATAATATAAAAAAAAACATTTTTTCATGTTTCTTCATGTCTTTTTATTTAAATTGTGTTTTTATCTACGTGGTTTACCAATACCCACCTGGGTGACCCCATTAAAATATTTTAGTTTTCTAATTGCTTTGATTTGAAAACGGATAGAAAAGGTAAGTTTTAATATGTAAAACTTTATTTTATTCCATACTAGCTCGTACCCGACGCGTTGCTGTCGTAGCAAAAAAGATATCTATCTATATCTGAATCTCAAACTCAGTCTCAATCTCAATCTCAATCTCAATCTCAATCTCAACCTCAATCTTAATCTCAATCTCTATTTCTATTTTTATTTCTATTTCTTTTTCTATCTCTATCTCTATTTCTATCTCTATCTCTATCTCTATCTCTATCTCTATCTCTATCTCTATCTCTATCTCTATCTCTATCTCTATCTCTATCTCTATCTCTATCTCTATCTCTATCTCTATCTCTATCTCTATCTCTATCTCTATCTCTATCTCTATCTCTATCTCTATCTCTATCTCTATCTCTATCCATATCTCTATCTCTATCTCTATCTCTATCTCTATCTCTATCTCTATCTCTATCTCTATCTCTATCTCTATCTCTATCTCTATCTCTATCTCTATCTCTATCTCTATCTCTATCTCTATCTCTATCTCTATCTCTATCTCTATCTCTATCTCTATCTCTATCTCTATCTCTATCTCTATCTCTATCTCTATCTCTATCTCTATCTCTATCTCTATCTCTATCTCTATCTCTATCTCTATCTCTATCTCTATCTCTATCTCTATCTCTATCTCTATATCTATCTCTATCTCTATCTCTATCTCTATCTCAATCTCAATCTCAAACTCAATCTCAATCTCAACCTCAATCTTAATCTCAATCTCTATTTCTATTTTTATTTCTATTTCTTTTTCTATCTCTATCTCTATCTCTATCTCTATCTCTATCTCTATTTCTATCTCTATCTCTATCTCTATCTCTATCTCTATCTCTATCTCTATCTCTATCTCTATCTCTATCTCTATCTCTATCTCTATCTCTATCTCTATCTCTATCTCTATCTCTATCTCTATCTCTATCTCTATCTCAATCTCTATCTCTATCTCTATCTCTATCTCTATCTCTATCTCTATCTCTATCTCTATCTCTATCTCTATCTCTATCCATATCTCTATCTCTATCTCTATCTCTATCTCTATCTCTATCTCTATCTCTATCTCTATCTCTATCTCTATCTCTATCTCTATCTCTATCTCTATCTCTATCTCTATCTCTATCTCTATCTCTATCTCTATCTCTATCTCTATCTCTATCTCTATCTCTATCTCTATCTCTATCTCTATCTCTATCTCTATCTCTATCTCTATCTCTATCTCTATCTCTATCTCTATCTCTATCTCTATCTCTATCTCTATCTCTATCTCTATCTCTATCTCTATCTCTATCTCTATCTCTATCTCTATCTCTATCTCTATCTCTATCTCTATCTCTATCTCTATCTCTATCTCTATCTCTATCTCTATCTCTATCTCTATCTCTATCTCTATCTCTATCTCTATCTCTATCTCTATCTCTGTCTCTATCTCTATCTCTATCTCTATCTCTATCTCTATCTCTATCTCTATCTCAATCTCAAACTCAGTCTCAATCTCAATCTCAATCTCAATCTCAATCTCAATCTCAACCTCAATCTTAATCTCAATCTCTATTTTTATTTCTATTTCTTTTTCTATCTCTATCTCTATTTCTTTCTCTATCTCTATCTCTATCTCTATCTCTATCTCTATCTCTATCTCTATCCATATCTCTATCTCTATCTCTATCTCTATCTCTATCTCTATCTCTATCTCTATCTCTATCTCTATCTCTATCTCTATCTCTATCTCTATCTCTATCTCTATCTCTATCTCTATCTCTATCTCTATCTCTATCTCTATCTCTATCTCTATCTCTATCTCTATCTCTATCTCTATCTCTATCTCTATCTCTATCTCTATCTCTATCTCTATCTCTATCTCTATCTCTATCTCTATCTCTATCTCTATCTCTATCTCTATCTCTATCTCTACCTCTATCTCTATCTCTATCTCTATCTCTATCTCTATCTCTATCTCTTTCTCTATCTCTATCTCTATCTCTATCTCTAAATGGAACGACTCGTGTAAATTGATAACCAAATTTCGAGGCTATGCTACTTATAATTCCAAAGTTATTCGATATCGCAAATTTGGCTTGTATGGGCGGAGCCACACCCCCTTGTTCAATGACGTCTTAGTTTTCTAGTTGATGGATATCACCCAATAGTAATTCCATACTGTATTTCGTTGTTATACGACGTTTAGTTCCAAAGCTATCTGATATCAAAAATTTAAAGTGTATGGGCGGGGCCACACCCCCTTTTCCAAAGCCCATCCCAGTTTTATAGTAGAAATATATCACCAATTAGCAAATCCATACTGAATTTCACTATTATACGGCATTTAGTTCCAAAGCTATTCGATATCATAAATTTGAATAGTATGGGCAGTGCCACACCCCCTTTTTCAATGCTTGCTCAATTTTGCTAGTCGAAGGACGCGACTAAATAGTACGCTCCTACCAAGTTTCATTGATGTGTGACTTATAGCTTGAAAGTTATACCGAAAATTTGGTCTGCTGAAAAAGTGCCACGCCCCACATTCAACACCCATAAAATTTTACCTGTGGAACGCCTCTTGTAAATTGAGGTAGAACACCGAATTCCGATGCTATGCGACCTATAATTTCAGAGCAATTCGCTACCGTAGAAACCCAAATGGGTTGTATGGGAGGTACCACGCCCCCTTGTCCAATGTTCCGTAAATTTTTTCCAAAACCTTCGCGGAACAATTACAAACAAACAAACAGAAGAAAGTATCAAATCTGGTCCAGTAGTTTTCAAGTTTTAAGTGGTCGAACAAACCAAGATTCATTTTTATATACCTACTATGTTTTTGCTTGCCTCTGTCTTTTTTTCACGTCACCACGCATAGACTACGACAAAAAAAAACAAAAACAAAATACATTGCCATTCTCTGTTGCTAGCCATAGCACACACACGCTCGAGCATGTGTAGGCAAAACAAAAACAAATCACATTGCTATTCTCAGCAAAGCAATACTCACTGTAGGATGGGAGAGTAAAATATTGGAACACTCGCATCGTGTCGATGTGCCGCACACTGCTTTATTTTTCACTACAACAACAACAATTTTTATACGCTATGAGTCGTTCATGTCCGTTTGTGCTTGCAGGTGAATTTTACTTAGGATTTTGAAAGCCATGAATCTTCTTTTCTAATAAACTTTTTAATAATTTTTTTGGCCTAAAACCTTCACCAGGTCGAGAGCTTTTTATTATAAAAAATTTCATGAAAAACGGCCGGGCCTTTCTCAAGATTGTTCCGAACATAAAAAAGGCACTTCAAAATATAATATTAGTATAGATTTGTATTATTTATGTACATTTATATATGTATTTTTTTCAATTTCTTAAGTAATTAGTTGATGTGGATTGACCGAGATGGCAATTTTCGCACTTTGTTTGGGTGACGCTATGCTCTGCACAAATGGGTTTTTTTTGCAACTGACACAAGTTTGGCGTGTTTTTCTTTTCTTTTTGGCTGTATGGCAAATATGGCACTTGCATTTGTTCCTTATATGGCCAGTTGCAGGTTTCCTGTAAAAAACATGCAATTAGTTGTTCCCCCAAAAGAATCTTTTAAAAATAAATACCTAAAATACATTCAAAAGCCGTTCTGATTGGAAACCTTCCAATAATATTATTGTTCTTCGACCTCTCCAAAATAAGGGAATTTCAGAGATCCTCGCCAAGACATTCAAGAAAATATCTTCGTTCGGATCGCTTCATAGACCCATCCGAGTTGTTTTTCTTATATATTATAAAAGCGGCAAGGCCTGCCGTATCCAAAATGTTAAAGAACATCGCCAGAGGCCAGCGCAGTGTTGTTCTTTTGGTGGTATATTGGGATAGCATTTTGTCCATGGTGTCTACACCGCCCTTAGTTTTGTTGTAATACAAAATTATTTCAGGTTTCTTTTCTGGCTCAGATACCCCACTATCTTTGTATACTGTAGACAACAAAACCACGGACTTATTTTTGGCAAGAACATAAGAGCAAATTGTTATATTTTCAGAGCAGCCGAATAAGCTTGATGTCACTTCTCGGGCTCGTGATTTGCCCACGTAGTGGATAATATGTCGCAGGCCCACCAGATTTTATTGCCGTACTTGGAAGGTTTGGATGGCATGTACTGGGTGAATCTAGTACGACCTCTATAGCCATATAACTGCTCATCCACTGTAATGGATTAGTGAGGCCGATAGTTAGCACTCAAATTTGAATTAATCATTTCAAAAACTTCTCCAATGAGTGGAGCCTTATCTTCTTCTTGCTAAACAGCACTGGTAGGCGGTCAAAGCGTATGAATTGCAGAATTTTCAAAAATCTGTTTTGTGCCATAGTTGCCCGGTACAATGGATATGCATTTTTATTCCAAAGCACTGTTATTGGCTCTTTGTTGGATTTATGACTAAAATTCCCATAAAAGCTGACAGTTTGTTGTCAGTAATTGTTTTCCACGTACGCGGCGGCTTGTCAGGGTTTTTAGCATTCCATTGCGCAAGCACAGCTAAAGCTTTTTTGTTTGAATATCTGCAAATTATGTCTCTTATAATAATTTAATTAATTTTTAATTAATTAACTGGCCATCTCAGCCCTTGAAAGGACTTTGACCTAGCTTCTTAGGATCAATTGTGTTGTGCGTGTTATTCAGTTTGTACACAATTGACCGAGAAATGGACCTACAGGCTTAACGCCGACTCCGAACGGCGATGAACGAAATGTTCTTATTCTCAAGAAGCTTTACATGGCATTTTGATTACTCTCTGAGTTTTGCCATTGTCTGCAGAGAGGTGGCGGCCGTACAGAAAAATTATTTTAATTCAAATAATTTTCTGTCGCTGCTGGGGTTCGAACCTGGGTCTCCATGTTCGTTGACATAGCGGCCACGCACTTTAACCAACTACGCCACGGACGCCACATGTCTCTTATACTATGCCTAAAAAGGCAGTTGAACGTATCAACTCTGGACAAATTTTTTTATAGGATTGGGACCCATAAATGCTTATTATTTTATGACCCATAAATTGACTCATAAATTCTTAATTTTGTAGCATGACAAGCGCAAATACTATTATTCAGTAACACTGTCAGTGGTGTAGACATGATTTAAGAATAAGGGAGACATGTTGATACTATTCACGTGATAATTTTTTACCAAATTTTAACCTTAAATCTCTACGTAGCTCAAGGTAATTTTTTTAATACTTCCTCCATTACCCTTATGTGCAAGTGGGATTCATCCCCCTTATCAAATCCCTGCTGAGCCACTGGGCTACGTACATATTTTAACGCTAAATTTTAATATTTCTCAAGCATTAGTATATCAAGGTGAAAATTAGAATCAATTTTTGACATATGCTTAAGTATAGTTAATTTCAATATGTAAAGTTCTCCTTCATGTGGAGATCTGATATAAGCTATTTGGTTATTAAGGCTATTGATTTATTATTTCGTTTATATTTGTCTTCTTTATACAATTTAATTCTCATGAGGTTTTCTAAATGATTCGATTTAAGCGCCTTTCGAACATAAACAAAACCGATTGTCGAATCAGCTGTTACAAAGATAAACAAAAATTCTGAAAGTGAATTTTCCGTCAAATTATAAAAATGTTCTTAAAGTATTAAAAAGTTGTAGAAAAATGAGCTCTGGTGTTTGGCTTTTTTATTGCTGCAAGAAGAAATTCCTGAAATAGTAAAACGCCGAATTCTAAGAGATCACAGCAATCCCTTGGAGCTACCGGATACATCGTAAGGACAACCCACCTCACAGATACAAGATTGAACATTTGTTAGCTCTATTGTTCCTTTGAAGCTTTTGTAACAGTGTTGGACACAGTAGAAGCACACTTCCATCCGTCGTCGATTCCCCCAGTGCTGCAACTAGCTGAAACGCTTCAATTTTTAGCAGAAGGTTCGTATCAGCGTTCAGTTGGCAGCGATACAAGCATAAGCATGGGAAGAAGCACAGTATCAGAGGTACTAACACAATTGATACCAGTTTTGGAACGAATTATTTGCCGCCAGTGAATAAACCTGGAGATGAACGTTAACGAGCTGCCAAAGGGACTCTACCAGCGGCTTGTCTTTTTCGGTAAACCCTTTGACAATGTCCGGATAGATTTCCATAAATTGGACCAAAATTTCAATTTGTGCCTTATTCTTATATTTTCCCCTGAAAATAAATATTGGGATATAAAAAAAAAAAATTTTCTTCCAAAAATTGTGCAAACTTTTGACAAAAAACAGAAGCGAAACAAAAGCGTTAGCAATCAGCTGGCCGGTTTGTTTCCGATAAAAAAACCGATAAACAGGTTTCTACGACACCTAAAACCGAGATCAAATCCGATTCGAACATGAAACCGATAAAATCGGATTGCACGACACCAAAGTGAAATTTCAGTCGGTTTCAAATTTGTTTCGATGTTTATTTTTAATTATTTTTTATATAAAAAATGAATTTACAAGAATTTACAAAAAAAAAATATATGATTTAAAAATGTTTGGAATTTTTAGTTTTGAATTATCAATACATTTTTTCTTTTCTCATTTTTTAATTTGTCATAATGCATATGACAAGAAATATGCCACATAATGCCACAATGTTAAAATTGTCTTTACGAGCTATTTGCTTCGACAAATATAGCATTGCGCTTTTCCAAAAGCATTTTCGAAAAAAGTAAAGAAATTCCCAAGAATTATCAAACAGTATTTTTTGTGTATTGCACTGCTGAATGACAAGGTGTTTGCCTAATGAAGTTCATTAAGCGGCTGACTGCTGTGCTATGCAGTATTTCTCTGCTACGCCGAACCGTAAGTGTGCTTTGCCGATCGTGTCTGTCTGAAAAAAAAAACGATTTGCGCAGAGGCTTTGGGAGGGCAAACACTGCTGTAGATGCATCAAATACAGCAGTAGATGAAGTATTACAACAGAACACAACAATAAATTAGAACCACTAGCATTCTTTTCCAAAAAACTCACGTCCACAGAAATCCACTAAATACAGGAAATTCGATAGGGAACTTTTGGCTATATTCTTAACAATCAAACATTTTAGACACTATCGTGAGGGCAATATTTTTACAGTATACACAGATCAAAAAACCACTAATAAATGCACTCAATTCTAAAACAGAGAAAAGCCCAAGACAAACACGACACTTAGAATACATAGCCCAATTCACTAACACGATACTATATAAATGTCAAAAGTATAGATAACTCAGCAGCAGATGCACTATCAAGATGCGAGGTAGAGGAACTCAAAACACCCGATCTTGATCTTAAACTATTACATTGTGAACAAAACACAAATACAGGACTCAAAGACATAGTGGAGAAAACGTTGTACAAATTTGGACAAATAAAAATTCCATTCACGAACATTGAAATTTCGTGTGAACACTTCACAGAAAATACACGCCCATATATTCCACAATCTTTACGTAGGAACATTTTGACCAAATACACAATATTTCACATCCAGGGACAAGAGGTAATCGACGACTTATAACGGAACGATATTTGTGGCCAAA
Organism: Pherbina coryleti; assembly: GCA_943735915.1. Classification (NCBI taxonomy): domain Eukaryota; kingdom Metazoa; phylum Arthropoda; class Insecta; order Diptera; family Sciomyzidae; genus Pherbina; species Pherbina coryleti. The sequence continues at coordinate 87,543,814 of OX030948.1, forward strand.
CATGAATTTATAAATAACAGGTGGTCTCAAGAATGCATTAGTTGTCAGAAATCTCAGATACATAGATATACAAAGACATTACCAGACAAGATACACATTCCACAAGGCCATTTCGAACGGATAAAAATATCTTCTAAATGCGTTTGCCAGAAATACACGTTGGCCTGAAGTCTACCCACTCCAGAACGTAGAGACCACAACAATAGTCGATACATTCTATATAGAATTTGTTTTACGCTTTGGAGTTCCAATACGTCGAACACATTTAAACAATTCGTTTAAAACATTGGTTCTCATCACAATTAAACAATTAAAAGCATCAATAATGGCTAGTAATAACCAAACTAATTGGTACACAGAAATTTCCCCAATTCTTTTGGAAATTAAATCCACAGTCAAAGAAGATATTAAAGCGTCCCCGGTTGAAATGGTTTTCGGTCAAAACTTAAACCTAGATAGCTAGTAGTACATAATAACCAATCTTTTGACGCATCGGTTTAAATTATGATTTAAACATTTCACATCATAGTACAAATGATGGCCAATACTTACCACAAGCCTTGAAGAGTTGCAAATACGTATTTGTACGAAATGACACAATACGACGTCCACCGTTCAAAGTACTCGATAGAACACAAAATATAATTCTTAATTATTATGTTTTTAGAAGATCAGTTTAACAATTGTATGTTTTTGTTTGTTTGAATTTTTCCAATAGGCTTTCCTGATCAATTCTTTTCAATGCAATTTAATTAAAAATTTAATTCATTATTTTTCCCAACGTTTCGTTGATTGTTTGTCAACATCTTCAGGGGATCTTTTTTTATTTAAACGAGAAACAACAATGGCTTAATCAAAACATTAATTTAAAAATATGACAATATTAATTACGAAAAACAATAAAATAATTAAATAAATAAATAAAGGCAAAAACAAGACTAAATGAATAACTTACATAGTGAATAAAAATTGAACTTAAAACATAGAACATTAGAAAATTTAAAATTGAAGTTATTTATTTTTATTTTTTATTTTTCTCCTGCACTACTTGTGAACACTGTTAATGTAAAACAATAGCGTAGCTCGCGCTTATATTGTCTTTGTCTTTTCGTGAGTTCAACGTCGTCGTTATCTTTTGTTGTATTCGTAGGCTCTCTAGAGTGAAACGTTTGTTTGTCTTCTGTTCGATGTCCAGTATTCTCACTCCATTCAGGTCAGCTGTGTGTCCGCTCTCGATGATGTGTTCTGCTAGCGCTGTTGACATACATTTGTGCCTGATGTCTACTTGATGCTCTAGAACTCTCGTTCTGAGTTGTCTCTTAGTGGTTCCTATGAATACTTCCTTGCATTGCTCAGCCGCACTCCCATTGCATTTTATCTCATAGACGACGTTTTTCTGCTCTTGCTTATCTATAGGTGTTTTTGTGTTGGTGAACAATTTTGTGAGAGTGGTGTTTGATTTATGTGCGAATGTAATATTCTCATCTTGTGTTATTTTCTTCAGCTGTTCGTTTTCCGTTAGTGTTCGTATATATGTGATGCTGTAAAATTTTTTGGTGTTGCCAGATTGTTGATCTGAGGTTGGTGTGGGATTTCGCCGGGATTTTGTGTAGTAGTCGTTGATCAAGTTCTGAATTATTTTTCTTGGAAAGCTATATCTTGTGAGCATCGTCTGTATTTTTCATATGTTTGTGCTATGATATTCCTTGTCGATTATGGTGAGTATTTTCTTGATGAGGTTGGTGGCTGTATTTATTTTCTGTCTCATGGGTTGTGTAGAGTGGTAGTTAATCATTCTTCCTGATGCTGTCGGTTTTGTGTACCAATCTGTATTGATTTGGTTGGGTTTTCTGTAAGTTTTAATGTCTAATTCTGCCAGGGTATTGTTCTGTTCTATTTCTACTGTAAATTGTAAGTTTTTGTGGTAGTTGTTGAATGTGTTCAGTATTTTTTCGGTGTGGTGTGGCTTGATTATTGCGAAAATGTCGTCAACGTACTTGCACAGTCCCTTTATGTGAATGTTTTCTTTTTTTAATTTTTCTACTGTCGTGTCAAGCAAGCAGTCCAGTAAAATGTCTGCTATTGTAGGGGAAAGGGGGGTTTCCCATTGGCATTCCAAATGTTTGGTTGTTGTTAACGCCACTGGTGGTTTCCCGGTGCTGGCGCGGTAGTGTGCGTCTGCAATGCTGTATTGCTGGTACATATATGTATTTTCATTTTTCTTTTGGGCAGCGCTTCTCGCTGCTCTTATAAAACTTTGTTAGTTTTTAAGTTTTACTAATAAAACTGACCTCGGCCTCTACAGTTGAAAACGCCGCGTTTTTATTCTAGTGATTTAAAAGTTCTTTATTCGCTTAATTTAGAAGTTTTGCTTTCGCCCCCCTCGTTTCGAAAAAGTTACATGGTCCTTCGAGCCGGATATGGTAGATTCATTACTATCGCACCTTGATATAGAACGGCACCGTTTGTATTGTTGGACTGATTCAACAATAGTGCTTGCTTGGCTTTGTAAGCCTCCATGTTCCTGGACAACCTTCGTAGCCAACAGAGTGTCAAAAGTGGCAGAGAAGGTAGGAATTCACAATTGGTTTCATGTAGATACACATGAAAACCCTGCAGATTTGGCAACGCGTGGAGTTACGCCACAAGAGTAAGTTGAGAAAGCTCTTTGGTGGCATGGACCTTCCTGGCTCTTGCTCGAACGATCAGCTTGGCCAAGAATGACTCCACCGCCAGTTCTAGAAACTTCGCTTGAGCGCAAAGCTGTAAAAGTACACTTTGCATATTTTTCGGAATATGAAGATATTCTAGAGCGTTTCTCTTCGCTATCGCATGGATTGAGAGTGTTAGCTTACGTGTTTCGCTTTCTGCATCGCACGCATCCAAAGTCTCGTGCGTCTTTTTCAAAAAAATCAGTGTGCCTTGAAGCGGCTGAAATTAAATTCGTGAAAACACGATTGGCACTTCTATGTCAAAAGATAGCTTTTCCAAACGAATATCACTGTTTGGAAACTAAACAGATAATAAGAGCTAAGAGTCCCATTCTCGCTTTTAATCTTCTGTTGAACAACCACGACAATTTAATGCGTGTTGGTGGACGGCTCGCCTCATCACCAGTGTTATCATATGATGAAAGGCACCCAATTATATTACCATATAATTGCCACTTTTCACGCCTTTTAGTACGTTTCGTCCATGAAATTTCGCTTCATGGAGGGAATCAATTAGTGCTTCGACTTATTCGTATGTAATATTGGATCACGTGCTAAAAATCTAATTAAATCAATTCTACATAATTGTAAAACCTGTGTAGTACACATGAAACGCCAAAGAACACAAATAATGGCTACGCTGCCAGCCGAGCGAACAGTTATTTCACGGCCTTTTGCCGCGACTGGTATTGACTTCGCTGGCCCATTCGACATAAAAAGCTACATAGGTAGATCTTGCCGAATCAGCAAGGGCTATGTTTGTTTATTTGTGTGCTTTTCTACGAAGGCGATTCATCTTGAGGCCACGAGCAGCTTTTTCTCGGTTCGCAGCGAGACGTGGCTGCCCCGCAAACGTGTACTCCGACAATGGTACAAACTTTGTGGGGGCCTCAAACTCTCTTAAAAAAGATTTCAAAGCCTTCTTAACAGCGTCGCATGATGCAATACTATCTCAGTATTCACATCAAGAAATTGCATGGCATTTTATTCCCGCTGGTGCTCCCCATATGGGAGGCTTATGGGAAACTGGAGTAAAAAGCTTTAAAACGCATTTCAAGAAGATGGCCGGAAGTATGAAATATACTTTCGAAGATTTTTCCACTCTATTCAATCGAATCGAAGCGTGTCTAAATTCGAGGCCACTTTCCACCATGTCGGGAAATTCTTCTGATTTTCAATCTCTCACTCCAGGTCATTTCTTGGTCGGCGGCCCACTGCTATCGCCAGTGGAGCCAGAAATAGCTGAACAGCCTCTGACTCTTGTCAATCGTTGGCAAAAAATCAAGGCGATGCATCAGCACTTTTGCCACCGATGGAAAAACGAATACCTAAAAGAGATGCATCGACGTACGAAGTGGAAAACCCCTCAATTAGATTTCAAGGTCAACGACTTGGTTGTTGTCAAAGAAGACAATCTTCCCGCGAATGAATGGCGATTAGGTCGAATTTTAAAGATATACACCGGTAGCGACAAAAGAGTCCGTGTAGCAGACGTACGCACCGAAAGAGGTTGTGTTACGCGGCCTATAGTGAAGCTGGTCACAATACCGTCGACCTAGCTCCGTCACCATTTATTTTCTCTTAATTGTTTTTTTTTCTTCTTTTCTTTTCTTTTCTTTTTGTTTCCGTCTCGTTTCAGGATGTCTAGCACCAACATCATGCGCGACTTGATCGAAGAGATGCTTCTTCAGACGGACTCCGAGATGGCCATGAGCGAGAACGATACGGTACGCGAGAAGACGCCAGTTCCGGCAGCCAGCGTACTCCAGCCTCAATCCCCGGTGCGGAGCGTGCTGTCCCGCGTGGTCCCTGTCGTGACGCGCAGCGACATGATCCCAAAGTGTCGCTTGTGCTCCATGGAGCACAATCTCATGTCGTGCCGTCGGTTCATAGCTATGAACCTGGAAAAGCGATTGAGAGCAGTACTTCTTAATTTTTACTGCTCCAACTGCCTTTCAGCTGTTCATATGCGAAAGGACTGTCGGAGCGATGTGAGGTGCCGTCACTGCGGTGAAGATCACCACAGCATGTTGCATTCCCACACTCGGGTCCGATCAAGTCGAGCCCACTCACGAAGACCACGTGGAAGACGTACCCGTGCAAAGCACCTAAAGCTGCAGCCTGCATCCGCAGCTGCCCGAGAAGCAACGAGGTCTGGGGCGGAATCGAAGAGTTCGTCTTGGAAGGGTCCGCAGTCGACGTTCCAATCTGCGTCGTCGTCGAGGGACGCCGTCCCGAAGCGGTCCCCTTCCAGGAAGAGACCGCAGTCGATGCTACCGTTAGCGTCATCGTCGAGGGACAAATTCCCGAAGCGGTCTCCCCCCACACGACCAGCAACGACGAGCCTCCAGAGAGTGGTCTCTCTCCTCCCCACAGTGGTGGTAAGTGCTTGGGCCAACGGAAGAATGGTCCAAGAGCGAGCTCTGCTTGACTGCTGCCTTCCGCAAACGCGAGTGGCCAGAGAACTGGCTGTGAAGTGGAGACTTCTAACTTCTGAAATCGACGGAAAGGAAGTCTGCACACTCTCGCTTCGTGGCAGATATGGCTCGTCGGTCAATATAGAGACGACAGCATTGATTGATCGAAAATTACAAGTCATCACGCCGTCCAAAGACATAGATGAGAGGATCAGTCAGAGCTATCCTAACATAAATCTGGCTGGTCCTCATTTCTACAAAAGGTCGCCGGTCCGGATCCTGCTGGGTATAGACGTTTACTCCCGGGTCATGCAGCCGGGTATTCTGCCAGCTGGTTTTAGCATGCCGTTGGCCCAAAATTTGATCTTCGGTTGGGTCTTATCAGGACAGGGTGCCTGGTAACGTCTTGCATTCTTGCAAGGCGGGCGGCATGTTAACGCCACTGGCGGTTTCCCGGTGCTGGCGCGGTAGTGTGCGTCTGCAATGCTGTATTGCTGGTACATATATGTATTTTCATTTTTTTTTTGGGCAGCGCTTCTCGCTGCTCTCCTAAAACTTTGTTAGTTTTTAAGTTTTACTAATAAAACTGACCTCGGTCTCTACAGTTGAAAACGCCGCGTTTTTATTCTAGTGATTTAAAAGTTCTTTATTCGCTTAATTTAGAAGTTTTGCTTTCGCCCCCCTCGTTTCGAAAAAGTTACATTGTAGTGTCTGTCCTCGAATTTGAAGTAGTTATTGTCTCGTAAGCAGAACTGTAGGATATCCAAAAACCGTCTTTTCAGTATTTTGGTGTGTTTTGCTGCGATGTCCCATTTTGTCATTATGTTTTTAATACCAAGATGGATAGGTATTGTGACGGCTAAAATATCGTAGGCGGTTTTTTAGCCGCACAACGGCCAAGGTGCGAGAAAGACACTCGGTGAACACCGCCAGTGTTGCTTATTTTTATTTTGACTTTTTTTACATTTATACACATACACACACACATAAACACTAAATATAATGAATAAATAAACACATGAACACAAAAACAACACCCATACACTTTTCTATTTGGAAAAGAGAGAGAGAAAGGGACGCATGCAAAAAAAAAAGTTGGAAACAAGCAAAACGTGCGCAAACACATGCGTAAAGCTGGCGTGATCTTGCTCAGAGTCAAGTAGCGGATCACCTAAAAAAATAACAGAAGGAAAATTGCTGGGCAAAATGTGTAAAAATTCTGATGAAAGACAACAACAAGGCTGCACCGTACGGGACTTTCGGTTACGGGAAAATCAGTCCAGAACTTTCGATTGCGGTACCTTGTTTGTCACAAACAACAAGAAGACGATGGTATAAATAGGCCGCAATCGACAACAGGAGGACAGAATGCATTATACATTAAAAGTGCGCAGAGTGAAAAGTGATCCAAGTTATCTAAACAAATAATAAAACAGTGAAGCAGTGCAATTATACCGAAAAAGTATTTGAGTAAAATACGCCGACCGAAGAAAAGAAACAGTGGAAAGTTGCAAAGGCAGAGGAGGTGATAAATTGTGAGAATTGTGAGAAGTGAGATATTTTTTTGAAGCGAAGCTTTTTACGCCTCGTTCTGCGATTTGCTAGAGTGAAATCAGTGAAAACGACACTTTTTTCCGACACCTTTTTTCTTAGAATTGATATGGTTTTTTGCTTGCATCAATTGAGCCAGAAAATGTTAAATTAAAAATAATTTCTTGCCCGCTGCAGGAATTGAACTCATGCCCGTCGACTGATAGTTTAAAGCTTAAGCCATCGAACCAAAACCCTTTGTTGTTTAATATTGCTGATTCGAAGAATTAACTAAAGCTATGTTGCAGTAGATCAAAATAATCTATTTATAGGAATTGTATTGGCTACAAGCCTTCATCTCCTACAATAACCATTAGCCAATACACAATAACCACTATAGATTGTGTATTGGCTATACAAAGAAGAGTACTAAAAAACACAAATGTTGCTTCTACTTTCTACTAGATGTCGTTACGCTACAAACAAATTCAATGATTTTTGTATATTTATTCCCTACAACTGAACAGGAGGGCCGGAGAGGGTTAATGTGCATTATCAACCCCCATTATTTTTGCAAAGGGAACATTTTTCCCTTGAGGATCTATCCCCTCCGACCTCTCCTTACGGGTGCTCCCATACAAAAACGAAAAACTTTGTTATTTTAAAGTTTTAAATTCAAAAATTATTTTAATCGAAAAAAGGCATTAAATTCGCAAATCCTTGAAATTGCGAAAATGCTTCGCTTCTCTCGTGTGTCCAGTGACGCACCTGTGTTTTTTTTGTTAAAAGCAGAGTCGTTGGCTTGTAGGCCCACCTGCAAAGATAATAGATAAACATTTCGGTGGCTTGTAGGCCCACTTGCTTATCTAACGGCAAGAGCAGCGTCGTGGCTTGTAGGCCCCCTGCAGTAGCAGTAGGCAGAGTCGGGGGCTTGTAGGCCCACCTGTCTTCACATTTTTGTTAGCAGCGTCCGTGGCTTGTATGCCGGCCTGCTCAAACCAGAACATTGTCCGTGGCTTGTAAGCCCGCGTGTTCGCATTTTTTTCATCGAGTAACAGTGCTGTGGCTTGTAGGCCCGCCTGTTAAGCCGAGACGCAGACGTGACAGACCCGGAAGAATAAGGCCCACTAAATCAACAATACAAATATATAAATTCAGATATCTTACAGTGTATTAAAGATAAAGGCCAAAAATTTAATAAAGATCAATTGTTAAAGAAAACCAAAGTGTAATTTCTTGTAAGAACTTTGGAAACCCGCTGAGCTTACCCCAGCAAACAAAAGAACCAGCGGAGGTTCGTTACAAGTGGCGCCCGAGCAAGGACTATTGTTCGCAGGAACAGACACGAAAAACGACAGAAAAAGCAACTCACGAAAGAATCATGGTACGAACAGCCTGGATACACGCACTGCGAAGAGAGGACTTGTTGGCATACGCGAGAGAGTTTAATTTCAGCGGTGAAGGTACATTTGAAGAACTCAGGAAAAGATTTGCTGTCCTTCCCCTGGTCAGCTTGTCGTTCCTCAACCTATACCGATGCCCAGCGTAGAACCAACAGGATCTGCGTGTACCCATATAGCTACGCCGACGTATAACGGAGTAATGCCCGAAGTACAACCACAGATGGCTCAGTACAACCACAATCCGTACGCTACTGTGATTGACCAAGTGAGAAAGTGGTCTGTGAAGTACGACGGTGGCCGAGACCCACTTGCGTTCATTGAGCGAGTAGAAGAATAAGCGGAAGTGTATGGCCTCGGAAAAGACCATCTTCCCCGAACGATGCCCGAATTATTAAGAGACCGAGCTTTGGCGTGGTTTCGAAATAACAATCGGATGTGGCGCGAATGGAGAAGCTTCAAAGAAGACTTTTTGCATTTCTTTCTGCCAGCGAGATATTTCGAAAGATTCGACGATGACATAAGGCAGAGGCATCAGCACCCTGGCGAATCTTTTAAGGATTACGTCCTGGCGCTACAGAGCATGACGCGACATAGCACACATATCACACAGGCTTATCGGGGATAGCACTCACGGTCCCTCGCATTCGGTAGAAAGCCTACAACACGACGCAGCCCATATTTTTGCATTTGTTTCCCTCGGAAAGGAAGTTCGAGAGGCCACTATTGATACACAAGCCACGAGGAGTTTTGTGAGTCAGCAGTTAGCTGAACGGTTAGCCAACACAGGAGAGAAGAGAAAGGAAGACATCATCGTACGAATGGCCGACAACTCTGTGCTATCCGTGAGCGAATCATTGGTCATAGACGTAAGAATGGGAAATGATGCTTGCCGGATCCCATTACTTGTGCTACCCGGCATAGTGGACGATGAAATTTTGGGAATGGACTTTCTTATAAGAATCCAGGCGACGCTTACATGCAGCGGCCACACCATTACGTTAAAAAGTAGCGAGGTGACAACAAGTGCTAACGTTTCCCCACTATCCACAGTAGTGCGAGAAGAGACAGTGACGGAGAAGGAGATGATAGATAATTTCTTAAAGGCGGAGTTATCGGAGTTTGAGAAACTGGAGGGTCTGTCCAATATTACTACACACAAAATAATTATGCAGGATGATAGACCGATAAAGCAGAGGTACTTCCCGAAAAACCCAGCAATGCAAGCGATCATTAATGAGAAGATCGACGAGTTAATTGAAAAAGGGTGTATCGAGCCCTCACATAGCCACCACAGTGCCTCAATAGTGCTTGTGAAAAAGAAGACAGGAAAATGGCGGCTCTACGTAGATTATCGGCAATTGAATGCGAAATCCTACCAGACGCGAGTTCATCATATTTTGGACCGTCTGCGTGACGCAAAATATATTAGCAGTTTAGATTTGAAAAATGGTTATTGGCAAATTTCTATGGACGAAAATAGTAAGCAATTCACTGCATTCACGGTACCAGGTCGAGGTCTTTTCTAATGGAGAGTAATGCCGTTTGCATTAGATCAAGTGATTGGTCCTGAGATGGAACCACATGCCTTTGCGTATTTAGACGACATAATTGTCACAGGGAATTCGTTCCAACAGCACATGACTAACCTGAAAGAGGTGTTCCGTAGACTCCGGGCGGCTAACCTTAAAATCAATGTCGAAAAGTGCGAATTCTTCCAAGAAGAGATAAAATACTTAGGCCATGTCGTAAGCAATCAGGGGATACATACAGATCCCGAGAAAATATCTGCGATCAAACTTTTACAGCGACCCACAAACACGAAGGAGCTACGACGAGTTTTAGGAATAGCTTCATGGTATCGACGTTTCGTTCCAGAGTTTTCAAAGATTGTCCACCCACTAACAACGCTACTGTGAAAAGGAAAGCATTGGAAATGGAGTGAGAGTCAGGAAGAAGCATTTGAAACTCTTAAGGCCAAGTTAACGGAGGCACCGATCTTAGCGTGTCCGATCTTCAATGAAAAGTTCACGCTACAAACCGACGCCAGTGACTACGGCCTTTGAGCAGTTTTAACGCAAGGTCAGGGAGACGAGGAGAGAGTTATTGCTTATGCAAGTCGACACCTCAATAAGGCAGAATGCAACTACTCTCCTACCGAGAAAGAATGCCTAGCGATAGTTTGGGCAATCCGGAAAATGCGACCATATCTCGAAGGGTATAGGTTTACAGTGGTCACAGACCATTTGTCACTAAAATGGCTGAACTCAATAGAAACTCCATCTGGTCGCATCACGAGGTGGGCCTTGGAGCTACAACAGCACACGTTCGATATACAATATCGCAGGGGAAAACTCAACGTGTAGCTGACGCGCTGTCTCGACAGCCTCAAGAAATGTTGCGTAAATCAACCGCTGAAGATGCACAAAAAAATACGTGCAACCGTGTTCGTAAAAAGATGCAAGAGGTCTTGGAGAACCCAGAGAAGTTCCCAGACTACGTTATGGAAGATGGGCAGATGTACAGACACATCGCAAGCCTAGCGAACGACGAAGATTGCGTTCCTTGGAAACTTTGTGTGCCCAGTTATTCGAGAGACAGGGTTTTGAAAGAGAATCACGATAGCCCGTGCGCCGGCCACTTAGGGATACGGTAAACAATTGCAAGAATAGCCAATAAATACTATTGGCCAGGCATGTTCCGTGATATTGGCCGTTATGTTCGTCGTTGCGAATCATGCCAGCGCTACAAGCCAAGCCAACAAAGTCCCGCTGGTAAGATGCTTACCCAAATTGCGGAAGAGCCTTGGTTAATTGTATGCGCTGATTTCGTTGGACCTCTCCCTAGGTCCAAACATGGGAACACAATGCTCCTGGTATTTTTTGAAAAAATCTCGAAATGGACTGAAGTGATGCCGCTGCGCAAGGTGACCAGCGATCACCTCCAACGCGCATTTCGAGAGCGCATCCTAGCGCAATTTGGCGTCTCAAAAGTCCTCGTCACGGATAACGGCGCCCAATTCATGAGTCGATCATTTAAAAAGTTCTTAAACGAACTAGGAGTTAAACACCAATTTATAAACACTGCCCCATATACACCCCAGGAGAACCCAACAGAGCGCGCAAATCGGACTATCAAGACAATGGTAGCACAGTTCACAGGTGAGCAACAACGGGTCTGGGACGAACTGCTTCCAGAAATCTCACTAGCCATGAACACCAGTGTCTCCGAAACTACCGGATATAGCCCAGCCTCTCTGATTCAAGGACGTGAACCAAGGCTGCCAAAAACCCTGTATGACGAGCAAACATTTGGCACAGGAGAAGAACCACACACAGCGCCAGAAAGAGAAACAAAAATGAAAGAGATCTTCGAGATTGTGCGGCGCAACCTGGAAAGAGCTGCCCAGGACCATGCTCGGCACTACAATCTACGAAGACGAAACTGGACCCCAAAAATCGGAGAAATGGTCCTTATCAAACAGCATCAATTATCGAAGGCGATAGATAGTTTTGCAGCAAAGCTGGCTCCGAAGTTCGATGGCCCATATAAAATCATCGATTTTATATCCCCAGTGATAGTACGCGTTAAGCGCGAAAGAGAAACCCGAACAAGGACAGCCCATATCAGTCAGCTGAAACTATTTTAGTCTGACCAAGAATCCTTGCTAAAATCGCGCTGAAAGCGCAGCACCACCTGCGTCAACAACTGGAATCGCAGCGACACCTGCGTCAACAACTGAGATCGCAGCGACACCTGCGTCAACAACTGGTATCGCAGCACCACCTGCCTCAACAACTGGAATCGCAGCGACACCTGCGTCAACAACTGGCATCGCAGCGACACCTGCTTCAACAACTGAGATCGCAGCACCACCTGTGTCAACAACTGGAATCGCAGTGACACCTGCGTCAACAACTGAGATCGCAGCGACACCTGCGTCAACAACTGGAATCGCAGCGACACTTGCGTTAACAAATGGCATCGCAACGACACCTGCGTCAACAACTAAGATCGCAGCGACACCTGCGTCAACAACTGAGATCGCAGCGACACCTGCGTCAACAACTGGCATCGCAGCGACACCTGCGTCAACAACTGAGATCGCAGCGACACCTGCACCACCTGCGTCAACAACTCGCATCGCATCGAGACCTGTGTTAACCAAAATCGCAGTGTTAACACAGTCTATCGCATGGTATCGGCCACGCACACAATTGCACACGCTGCCACGCACACAACTACATACGCTGTCGTGCACACAATTGCATCCGGTGCCGCGTAGGCTACCACGCACGAAGCCACACCACTGCGTGCAAGGCTGCACATCTGCAGCTGCAGTATATATTTCAAAAAAGTATGTTGCTTACCTGAAGAAAATCACCTGGAAAACACAAGACAACGCCCGCTGCGCAGTCACAATTACGACCATGAACAACGCCGCTGCGCAGTCAGGCCAAAGAATAAGTGGGCAGCGCACGCTGCGCCGCCACGCCGCGAACCTAGACGGACGGACCGCGAAAATAAGAAAAAAAACACTAGACGAGCCAGCACAGCGCTCACAAAACACGCCTTGTATTTATTACACAAAACAAACAAAAAAAAAAGAAAATTTACTCATAGATTGTATAAAACTGACCTCCGTGGGAGAAAATTGAAGACATCGTACAAGCTAGAAAGGACTACAACCAGCCATGTCCCGAAGACGATTTGAAAAAATGTATCAAGTTGAAAAACCGCAACAACCTAGAAAATATCATTTAATAAATTTAAATGAGAAAAACTTTACAAATAATAAGTAAATTTAGAAATACTTACATGTTGATGTGTAGGTACAGGCTATGAGCTTAAAAACAAAATGGCGAAACTGCACAAAGTAAACAAAGAATGAAACGTCAGAGACCAGTGCTACCAAGTCCGCCCGAAGAAAAGGGGCCAACACACAGGGTACAACATAAGGAATCACGTCGAAATGGGTATATTCATTGTTGATTATGACAGAAGATGGAAGAGAAGAGGGAAAGAGTCGAAACAAAGAAATAAAGATTAAAGCATACCGAGGGTGGTCACCACTCACTGACAGGTGGCCACGAGATCATACAATCAGTGACCACGCGTACGAGTAGTTTAATTTTAAAATAAAAAACATAAAAAATTTGTTTTTGAAGAAAAATGGATATACCAACCATATATATCAGTGACACGGAGAGCGAGGCGGAGTCCATTGGGGTCTTGATAAACGCTCAGGAAGAGGAAGAAGCACCACCAGCGCCAGCATGGGTCCCATATGCAGGCGCGGATCCAGGGGGGGGTTTTGGGGGTTCAAACCCCCCCCCGAAGTTCTAAAAGAACCTGTATTTAAATGTGATGTACTGATGTTTATTATGTGGGCTAAGAGTACCAAAAAGAAAAAAAATTGGTTTTTTATAATTTACTTTAAATATTCACACCCCTATGCTGTAAACGTTTGTAGCTGTTTCTACACGTATTGCTAAAATACTGAATTCTGTTCCAGTTTCTGTTTGTTTTTGCGATATCGCGCCTGTAGCTGTAAACAGTCACACATACAATCTTAACCTGAAATCACAAAAACACCGCATTTTTTGGATGAAATATATCCAAACACCACACAGATTTAATTTAAAAACCCACAGTTTCGATAGTATCGGAAGTGTTGACTTAAAATTCCATTTTATACAGTAATGGAGAAAAATTCCAGTTTTTGTAGTGTGACGTAAAATTCCTTTTTATACAGTAATGGAGAAAAATTCCGGTTTTTGTAATTTTTATTTATTTTGATGTTGGTTTTATGTTGGCCTTTAAGATTTGTATTCGAGTCAAATAAACAGTGAAATAACTTTTATTATTAGAATTATCTTCACCCCAGCGTCAGCTTGTGGTATTTAACACAAAAAAATAATCCTGAGCACCACACAATCATATGGAGTGAATATGGAGTGAAATGTGGATGGCTATTTTTTTCGTAGCACAGTTTTTTCCAATAAGTGGAATAATTTTTTCACATATTGCAGCAAAACGCAAATTATAACCTTCTTTTGAAAAACCAGAGGCTCGAAATAGATTTTAGACTAACGGTTTCTTCCCACGCCTACGATTTTTTGAAAAAAAAATTATCCCGCTCTAATGTATACAAAGAGTGGTTAAATTTTAAGGGCCGATGTTGAATATAAACCACACCTAAATGTCAACTTTTTTTCTGCATTTCATTTGACATTTCTCAATTTCAGACTAACTCAATTTGAACCGTTAAAGTTATTCAGGCTTATTATGAAAATGAGCTTTCAAATCAAAATGCATATCGAGCACTTTGTGATTTTTTCGGTCAATTTAATCGTCCATATGTGCGTACAACCGGAAAAATCGTGCAAAAATTTGAACAAACCAGGTCTGTAGGAGATGTGAAAACACCAGTGCATGCTCGTACTGCAGAAAATATTGCTGCTATTCGCGAAAGTGTGGCTGAAGAGCCGTCCACCTCAACTCGTCGTCGTGCCCAACAACTGCACCTCTCACGTTCGTCGTTGATGAACATTATGCATAAAGACTTGCATTTACACGGTCAGAATGGTGGCAAGAAATGGCAACAGTGGATGATCAATTTTCGAAGAAAATCATCTTCAGTGATGAGGCACATTTTCACCTCAGTGGATTCGTCAATAAGCAGAATTACCGCATTTGGGCGAATGATAATCCAAGAGTGATTGTCGAAAAACCAATGCACCCACAAAGAGTGACTGTTTGGTGCGGTTTATGGGCTGGCGGCATCATCGGGCCGTATTTTTTTCCAAAATGAGGCTGGTCAGGCAGTTACTGTGAATGGTGTTCGGTAGCGTGAGATGATAACGAACTTTTTATGGACCGAATTGGAAGATATGGATGTGGACGATATGTGGTTTCAACAGAACGGTGCCATTTGCCACACAGCTAACGAAACAATGGCTCTTTTGCGCGACAAATTCAATGGCCGTGTTATCTCACGTGGTGGCGATGTCATTTGGCCACCAATCATGTGGTTTGACACCGTTGGACTTCTTTCTTTGGGGTTATTTGAAAGAAAAGGTGTACGTCGATAAGCCAGCAACAATTCAAAAGCTAAAGGATGAGATAATTCGGCGGCGGGGTGCAATAAGGCCAACGGCAATTTTATTTATTCCATTTGAAAAAGAAATGAAGCCAATTTGGAATTATTTGCCTTTAAAAGGAACCAATATTAAAACGCCATCAAATAAGTTTTTTAGTTTTATTTAATGAAAAATTAAAGATATAAAGTATTGGAATAATTGTAATTACTTAAGGGCCCATGCTCCTTTTTTCTTTTTTTTTCTAAATGTGCATTTGGAGCTCCTAATGCACATGCTGCAAAAAAAGGTCGGTCTCAAATGGTTTAGTAGATAAAAATCGTGAAAGTTTGAAAAATGTACATATTTTGGAATAATTGCACTCTAGGTACACGCTTCTTTTTCTTTTTTTTTTTTTGTTTTTTAAATGTGTATGGAACTTCTAAATCTAATGCTGCAAAAAAATAGGTAGGTCTCAAATGGTTTAGGAGATAAAAATCGTGAAAGTCTGAAAAATTTACATATTTTTTATTGAGAAGACTAGGATATCTTATTCTAATAATAGAAATATATATCCGTTTAAAGCGAAAAATATGATCGTTTAAATGCTAAAGAACATCTTTTTGTAAGTGGTCGAGAAAAAAATGTAAAATATAAACGTAAAAGTTATGAATGAAAATTTATGAAATATGCTCGATTTTTACTAAAATTTTTAATGAAGCTTTAATATTATAAAGAATGAGCGCCGCAGGTTTATAATAAATCGCCGCGATTTTTAATAAAAATTTTTGCCTGCGGCGCTCATTCCTTATAATATTAAAACTTCTTCACCATCACTATTGAACTACTACTAATAAATTTTTCGCGTTGATACGAAAACAAGCACATTGAGGTTGACAATGGCAACTGTTCTCTTGCAAATTGAGTACCTACGCTGAGTCCAGTAACTTTTCAAACAACAGACTACAGGGAGCGTACTTTTTATTAAAAATAATTATAAAAATAATCCTTAGTTTGCAAAAATTATTTTTCGGCCTTATTACCATTTTGCTAAATTTTTTTTTAGGCTTTATTTCCTTTTCAAATGGAAATAAAACCAAATTCACAATTTCGGCCTTATTTCTCTTTGAAAAGGAAATAAAGCAAATTCGGCCTTATTGCCGTTGGCCTTATTGCACCCCGCCAATTCGGCACATTAACGGCATAGAACCTCACTTATGCCTCGGCGTCATCGAAAATTTGGACCATCGGATGGTGGTGTGCCGCCGAGGTCGCGGCGGCCATTTAGCCGATATTTTGTTCCATGCATAATTGAACCATACCAATATTATCATAATAAAAAGAAACGACAATAATTTCCTTAATAATTTGTGTTTTATTCAAAATCAACATCGGCCTTTAAAATTTAACTACCCTTTATATATATAACGTACATAAATATTTTTGAAACCCCCCCCCGAAATATATTCCTGGAACCGCCCCTGCCCATATGATCCGTTCGCAGAAGAAAATGAGGCAGATGAAGATGAAAGTGAAGGAGTAGAAGGAAGAGAAGAAGAAGAATACGAGGAAGAAGAAGAAGAAGAAGAAGAGCCTCGGCCTGCGGGTCGCTTCGATTTATATGTCGAAGAAGATGTCTCGCGGTGGCCGGGCTTCAGGATGAAGACCGTCTGGGTTACGGCAACCTTTATTCAGGAGTGCGACGAGGGCTTGCCAGACCTAGGACTGATTGTGCAATTTCCACCATCGCCACCACAGCCGATCGAGTCACCGAATAATAACGAAAACAACAAAAACCACGACAACAACAGCAACAACCACAACAACAATAGCAACCAGTACAAAAAAGGCAACAACAACATCAACAACAAGAAAAGCAACAACAACAAAAGCAACAATAACAACAACAACATCAACAACAACAACATCATCTGGCTGTCACCAACGCCGTGGCTGTCACCAACGCCGTCCAGGCGATGCTGGTAGGGAGACGCCCAGGAGAGGTACGAAATTCGATTCGTACAATCGACGGGGTAAGGTACCGGATCAAAATCGGGAGAAGAGGACATGTGAGGATCCGTTGCCTGCCCGAAGTAGGAGGGGAGTGTGACGGCTAAAATATCGGAGGCAATTTTTTAGCCGCACAACGGCCAAAGTGCGAGAAAGACACTCGGTGAACACCGCCAGCGTTGCTTATTTTTATTTTCACTTTTTTTTACATTTATACACATACACACACATAAACACTGAATATAATGAATAAATAAACACACGAACACAAAAACAACACCCATACACTTTTCTATTAGGAAAAGAGAGAGAGAAAGGGACGCAAAAAAAAAAGTTGGAAACATGCAAAACGTGCGCAAACACATGCGTAAAGCTGGCGTGATCTTGCTCAGAGTCAAGTAGCGGATCACCTAAGGAAATAACAGAAGGAAAATTGCTGGGCAAAATGTGTAAAAATTCTGATGAAAGACAACAACAAGGCTGCACCGTACGGGACTTTCGGTTACGGGAAAATCAGTCCAGAACTTTCGATTGCGGTACCTTGTTTGTCACAAAAAACAAGAAGACGATGGTATAAATAGGCCGCAATCGAAAACTGGAGGACAGAATGTATTATACATTAAAAGTGCGCAGAGTGAAAAGTGATCCAAGTTATCTAAACAAATAATAAAACAGTGAAGCAGTGCAATTGGACCGAAAAAGTATTTGAGTAAAAAACGCCGACCGAAGAAAAGAAACAGTGGAAAGTTGCAAAGGCAGAGGAGGTGAGAAATTGTGAGAATTGTGAGAAGTGAGATATTTTTTTTGTTACAAGCAGAGTTGTTGGCTTGTAGGCCCACCTGCAAAGATAATAGATAAACATTTCGGTGGCTTGTAGGCCCACTTGTTTATCCAACGACAAGAGCAGCGTCGGTGGCTTGTAGGCCCCCTGCAGTAGCAGTAGGCAGAGTCGGTGGCTTGTAGGCCCACCTGTCTTCACATTTTTGTTAGCAGCGTCCGTGGCTTGTATGCCGGCCTGCTCAAACCAGAACATTGTCCGTGGCTTGTAAGCCCGCGTGTTCGCATTTTTTTCATCGAGTAACAGTGCTTCGGCTTGTAGGCCCGCCTGTTAAGCCGAGACGCAGACGTGACAGATCCGGAGGAATAAGGCCCACTAAATCAACAATACAAATATATAAATTCAGATATCTTACAGTGTATTAAAGATAAAGGCCAAAAATTTAATAAAGATCAATTGTTAAAGAAAACCAAAGTGTAATTTCTTGTAAGAACCCTGGAAACCCGCTGAGCTTACCCCAGCAAACAAAAGAACCAGCGAAGGTTCGTTACAGTATATTTGTGAAAAGTGATACAACATCGAAGGATACCATGATATCGTCATCGTCGACGTGTACGTCGTTGAGTTTATCTTTGAATTCGTACGAGTTTTTATGTTGTAGTCTCTGGATATAATATTTGTAAGTATTTTTCCAATGTGTTTCGCCAACTTATAGCATGGAACATTGATTGACGATGATATCGGTCTTAATGGAAAATTGTTCTTGTGTATTTTCGGTAGTCCATACAGTCGTGGAGCTGTGGCACCATGGCATGTTAGGTGTAGTTTCTCTGTTCTGTGGATGTAGTTTTCTTTGAAGAATTCGTTGATGATGTTGTTGTTTATCTTTTGAAGTTTTTGTGTTGGATTTTTATTTTGTATGTGTTTTTGTTCATTTTGTTTTTGTAGTTTATTTTTGGAACATAACTACTGTCATGTTGCCCTTATCCGCTTGTGTGATGATTATGCCGTTTTTGTATTTGTTGATGAATTTTATTGTTGTTTTGTATGTCATCAGTATGTATTTTTCCTTCGTTGTATTTTTTATGTGATTTTTGTAAGTATAAATTCTGTTCGAGAATTTTGATCTGGCCACTTCTTTTTCTCTGTCGTCTCCTATGTTCTGTATACATTGCTCCATGTCCGCTATGAGATGATTTGGTGAGAAATTTTTCTTTGTGATAGCGACTGTGAATTTTTTCCCAAGGGAAAAATTCACTCTCTTTGGGGAAAACGATTTTTCTAAGATTGACGAACCAAGCTTCGTTATATGTTATGCCGAGCGATTTTGTCATTCTTTGTTTTAATATGTCTAACTTGTTGTTGTGAACTTCTCGTGTTTGTTGTAGAACATGATTGTGCATGTGTGTTTGTTTGAGTACGAATTTTTTGTGCTCCGTCTCGTTTATAGTCCTCTCCATCGTCATTTCTGAGTGAAAATTCTTAAATATAATAACACAGTTACAGTTCACATCAACAGAGTCAAACCAGCATTAATGGACGGAGATACCACAGGGACACTATCCTCCTCACACAGACCGACGAAAAAAAAATACATCTTAATCTCTTGGCCAACTCAGTTAAATTCTATGGGGGGAATAATGTGGTGCTCTCACAAGAGACACAATCACATACACATAAAAAATACACTTGCACTTTATATACTTGTTCTTCAGAATTTAATTATAAATAAGTTCTCAAAAATTTGTAAATCAAATTTATAAAAATATCTTGTCAGTTAAAAAATTGTATTCAATAAAAATAGTTACATTCTTACATAAAAAAAATTGTGAAAAATAAAATTTGAATTTAAATTAAATTTAAAAATAAAAAAGAAACTATTTGTAGCAATTTTGTGTAATACCACAAGATAATAATATCTCCAGTACATCCAATCACTTGATAAACTTTGATCATGACCGGGTATGGGCACCACTACATTTAAAGCGTCTGTGTTCGTCTTTTGTCTTTGATTTGTTGGTGCGTTTTATGTTGCTACACAAGCCTTTGCTTTCAATTCTTGCTCTCAGCGCTCCCAGAGCGCTCTCTGCCCATAGCTGATCATGACACACCGTGTTTACTGGAATGTTTTAATATCGAAAATGTAATGTCATTAAAATACTTAGGAATACTTTTACACTTTATACTGTCATGGTTAGAACACACAAAAGACCTCAAAAACTATGCAACAATGATTTTACGAAAATTTTACATATTAAAAATCCTTTGTTCCATACAGTTGCTAATGAGGTATTTTTTACTCAAGGTTGGAATATGGTCTTAAGTGTTGGGTGGCACACATAATGTTAAATTAAATCCGCTGCTAATTATTCAAAAGCACATCATTCGGTTGATTTGCAAGAAAAAACGATTAGAAAGTAGTTTTGGACTTTTCCAGTTATTAAAGGTTTACTATTGTGGGTGGACAGTGGGTATTTGATAAGAAAAAAAATACCAAAATTATAATTTTGAGTTAACAAACAACGCAAAGCATTCGTACCTCCGCATACAACACAACATTTCTTGCAATTTTTTACAAATGTGGCGTCTAGACTTTACAATAATTTGCCTTAAAACTTGCGAAATCTTCATAACAAAGTTTGTTAAACAAACGTGTCTTCCTTAAAGAAGTAAAAATGTGGCTTTTAACATACAATCATGCTCAAATAGAATCACTTATTTTTGTAACGTTTTAACTTGGTTAAATTATAATGCTGTTTCTACTCTTAATTGCTCTTCAACATAATTCAATATTCTAATTAAACATTTTATACTTATTTTAAATAAAAACAACACTGTTCACTCTTTTAATGGGTTAGCAACCCCACACACTAATTTTGTAATTAGGCATAAGAAGACTGCATTCGCCTCTAGTTCCATAAACTATAGAATGTAGATTTATTAAACAATGAAATATTATTTATTTTTTATTTATTTTCGTGTATATTATGTAATTCAATTTGTAATTTCATTCGTTTAATAATAAAACTAAACTATATATACATACATACATACATACAAATAAATATCGGTGATTCCATGTCAAAACACCCACGTTTCTGACATCATTGTTCTTGAAAATTTTTAAACTCTTTGGGTTGATAGTTCTCCTGAAACGTATTATGTCTACATACTTTTTTATACATTTTTTATTTCTTTTTGAAAATAAAATAATACAAAATTTCAAAATATCTACAAAAATACAATTAGTGCATGTATTCAAACAGCTGTAACTTCGAAACCGTGAATCTTACAGAAAAAAACTGAAAGGTATCTTAAAGACCTTGAATGAGTCGTTCTTGTCGTGTACTTTTTTTGGACTCTTTTTTGAAATTTTTTTAGCCTGAAGTTTTGCGTCACATTTTTCATGGTGATCGCAGTAACTTTTTCACCTTTTGAACAGTTACAATCGTTACAATACATCAATTCTTAAGGCTTATACAAAATTTGTAAACATGGGCTATATAAATTTGATAACCATTATTTAAATAACTAATTAAAATTCAAAGAGAATAACCATACAATTTCTTTATTCTTATTCTTATACTTAGAGAGAAAAACTTTTCTCTTTAAAGCTCTGTAAAAATAATAAAATAAAATAAATAACTGTGTAAGGTTCGTAAATTTTGGAGGAAAAAAAAAAAGTTAGTATAATTTTAAAAGCTTACTAAGCTTTGTTGTGTTGGCTAAAAAGCCGCTCTTACATTGTTTTTTTTTGGTTTAGTTCTTTTGCAGCTAACCAAGCTACTTTATTTGGTTTAGTTGTTTATGCAGCTAACCAAGCTACTTTTGCAAGAAACAGACTTTTGAGTTTCTCTGATCTAGTCTTCTAGAATCAGAATTATAATTATCTTATTTTGGGATCGACTCTGCCTTTTATTGGCAAATCGATCACATTCCAATACATATTTCTGGAATTCTCTTTCCATAAACTCTCTTACAAATATTTCTTACATTCTAATTGTAACATGTAAATATCTTAATTCTAAGTTCTCACCAATACATGAATCCCCATTCTTTTGGAATATTGAAAGAATTATGCAAACGCAGCATAATTCCTTTGTCACAAGCTTCTGTTTGGACTTTGAGTTTGCGACCACTTACAATGTGTCAATGCTTCGCTTACTCATGACTTTGTTTACAAAAGTCTCAAGTTTCTGGCTGAGCGTGACTAAACGCTGCAGTGGGTCATTGGGTATTTTACAAACGTATACAAATGTATACAATGTTTGTTAATGACTAAACTACATTGTGGTAGGTTAGTGTGTAAATTAAAGTGTGTGCAATAAGTACAC
Source organism: Pherbina coryleti (assembly GCA_943735915.1). Classification (NCBI taxonomy): domain Eukaryota; kingdom Metazoa; phylum Arthropoda; class Insecta; order Diptera; family Sciomyzidae; genus Pherbina; species Pherbina coryleti. The sequence continues at coordinate 87,566,073 of OX030948.1, forward strand.
TACACCCTTGCCCTTAAGAAAAAATTTATATTCGAATGAGTGTTCATGTATGAGGAGATAAATTTTTAAAATAATTGTGATGATCTAGTGGAAAATTAAATTTCACTATGTTAGTGTTTATTATTATTTTTGGTAGACTATTTTAGATGTAAAATGTAGGATTAAAATATTACTTAATTCTTATAATAATTATATAATTTTAATTTTTTTTTGTTTTTTTTTTTTTTGTAATAGTTCTTGTACATGAATAAAATGTATGTTTTTAACTGTTAAATTTGAATGAATATTTTTATTTTTGTTTTCATAATAAGTAATCGTTAACTTATGTGTCTATTGTATATTTAATCAAATTATTATTATGCATTTTCTTAATTTCTATATAAGTATTTACTTCTTCTGTTTCAACTACTTTATATGGTCCATGATAAGGACTTTGATTTTTCTTTCTATTACCTAATTTTTCTAAAACTAAGTTTCCTATTTCTACCTTTAACTTAATTGTTTTTATGTTGCTATCTTTTTTTCTTTTATCTTTTACGTTATTTATGAATTGTTTTGCTTTATCAATTGACGTTTTTAATCTTATTTTGAGTTCATTGGCATATGAGTCAATGTCATATACCGGTATATTATTATTTTTTGTATCAGTTGGCATATATGGTAATTTGCCAAAAACTAATTCATAAGGCGAGTAGCCTGTGTCTTTATTTGGAGAAGTGTTGAAAGCAAAAGTGTAAAATGATATCCACTTATCCCATTCATTATCTGTTGCAAAATTAAGCATGTACTCGTTGAGTACTCTATGGTTACGTTCTATGGTTCCTAATGTCTCGTGGTGATAAGGTGCTGAAAATGTTTGTCTTATGTCTAAATATTTACAAATGTTCTTCATTAGTTCGTTCACAAATTCAGTTCCTCTGTCCGATTTAATAACTTTGAAAATACCATATTTTAGAATAAACTGATTTACGAGGGTTGATGCAACTGTTGTCGCATCTTTGCTTTCCATTGGATAAGCCATGACAAATTTTGTCAGTTCGCATTGTGCTGTCAGTATGTATCTGTATCCGTTTGAAATTTTTAATGGTCCTACAGTATCAATTGCTATTACCTCAAAACTAGTGTTTGGTGTATCTGTAATAACTAATTGTTCTTTTGTATGTCGTATCTGTTTATTTGTTAGACATTGCTTACAGTTTGAGACGAATTTCTTTACCATTTTAGACATTTTTTTCCAAATATATCGCTGTTTTAATTTTAAAATTGTCTTCCTAACTCCTAAATGCCCTCCGCAAGGCGAGTTGTGATATTCTTCAATTAGCTTGTACTTTATTATATCTTCTTCTATTCTTTGGGGACTTTTATATATTAGTATATTTACTCCTGAGCGATTTTTCTTTATTTCATTATGTTGCAACATATTATACTTTTTCTTAAATTCATTCTTCTGCACGTGCTTAAATATTTCATCTTCTTCATTTAGCGCTAATTCTTTGATGTTTAGTTTGTGCATTTTTGATGATAGTTTCTCCAAAGACAAATCGAGTTTGTTTAGATTATCACTACATCTCACAAGTACTACATCTTTTAATTTAATTTCTATTTGGGTACCCTTAATATCGCTCTTTATTTCAAATTTTAATTTCTTTATATTTCTGACGTCAGCTAAAGATGTGCAATCCCATATGTGAAGGTGGCCAGTCTTCTGTGGAAAGCTACAATTATCTTCTATTTCCTCTTTGTCTGCCATATTTCTTGCAGACATGCCCCTTGTTATTACTAAAGTCTTCTTCGCGGATTCATCGTTTGTTTTTGGTATCATTGTTTTCAGTAAGTCGGAGTCTATCTTTATCCTAGATAATGCATCAGCATTTGTGTTTATCTTGCCTTGCTTATAAACAATTTCATAATCGTAATCTGAAAGTTCTAAACGTATTCTCGTCAATTTAGAAGATGGATTTTTGTGAGAAAATAATGAAACTAAAGGTCTGTGATCAGTTACCACTATAAATTTGCGTCCAAATAAATATGGTCTGAAAAAACTAATTCCCCAATGGATGGCTAGTAATTCCTTTTCTATCACTGGTTTATTTAGTTCATGTTTGTTTAGTGTTTTGCTGGCATATGAAATTGGTAAATCGTTTCCTATTTCTCCTTGTGAAAGTACTGCGCCTAATGCATAATCAGATGCGTCTGTCGTTAGAATGAAAGGTTTCTCAAAATCTGGATATTGTAAGACTGGTGGATTAATAAGTTTCCTTTTTAATGTCTCGAATGCATTTTGACATTCTTCTGTCCATATGAAAGGTTGTTTCTTTTTGAGCAAATTGTTTAAACTTTTGGCTAAATTTGCAAAATTTTTTATAAATTTTCTGTAATAATTACAAAATGCTACGAATCTTCGAACTTCGTCTGCATTTTTCGGTGTTGGATACAGTTCAATTGTTTTGTGTTTTGCTGGGTCTGTTTTGATACCATTTCTTGTAATTAGATGACCTAGATATACTACTTCTGGTTTAAGAAAATGACATTTATTAGGATTCAGTTTAAGGTTATATTTGTTAAGTCGTTCAAATACATTTATGAGATTTTCGGTGTGATGTTTTAAGCTACAACCAAAAACTATTATGTCATCGACATAGAGAAATGCTTTTGATTCTAAACCGGATAATGCTATTGTTAACATTCTTTGAAAACTGTTGGATGATATTTTTAATCCGAAAGGTAAACGTTTGAAATGATAATGTCCTTTTGCTGTTGAGAATGCTGTCATATGTCTTGAACTTTTATCTAAAGAGATTTGGTGAAATGAACTTGTCATGTCTAAAGTTGAGAAATATTTAGCTCGTCCTAGTTGATCTAGTACGTCTTCTAATCTAGGTAGTGGAAATTTGTCATTTACAATTTTCTTGTTTAATTGTCTGAAGTCAACTACTAGTCGCCATTTTTTTGAATCATTGTCACTCCTTTTCGGTACTATTAATAATGGTGAATTGTATGCGCTTGTTGATGGTTCAATCAAGTCATCTTCTAATAATTTTTCAACTTGTCTATTTATTTCTTCGTGTTGAGAGTGTGGCAGTCTGTAATTCTTTATGTATACTGGTGTATTATCTGTTGATTGCAAATTTTGTGTATAAAAATTGTTTACAGATAAATGTTCGTTGTCTAGATGAAAAATATGCTGATATTTGTTAAAAATTTTGAAAAGAGATGTTTTTGCTTCATTGTCCATACCGTCAATATTAAGTATTTTTGTAAGTTCTTTTAGTCGTTGGTTGTCATTTGATTTCAGTGTTGATGTGTTTTGTCTTACTATATTATAATTGTTCAAAGGTTCCCATTTAATGTCTAGATGGTCTATTCTTGCTTCTTTCTCGGTTGTGTTTAGAATTTTAACGTGACAGTGACCTATTGCAGGTGTAATTGAATTTCCTATAAAAATCCCTTCCTGTATTTCTTCGCTTAAAATTACACTATCTTGGTCTAACTTCAGATCTATAGCACATATTAATTCAGATCTTGGTGGAATACAAAGTGTTCCTATATTTGCTTGTTGAATATTTATTGGTAAAGTTACTTCTTCTTCATCTATTGTCATTTTAATTGTGTGAGTTTCATAGTCAATAATACACATATGTCGTTTTAGAAAATCTGTGCCAATTATTCCATCTGTGGCAATTGGAAAATCTGTATCTACAACTTGAAAATAATGTTTTGTTATACTGTTTTCTATTTTTAATAATATTTCTGTTCCTCCTAATGAATTTACCCCTTCTTTTGTAATTCCTACTAGTTTCCATGTGTCATCTGTTAAAATTTGTTGTTGTTCTGGTAAAACTTGTACTTTACATATTGAAATGTCTGCTCCGGTGTCTATTAGAAATGTTAGTCTGTTTTGTGAATTATTGCATTCTAGAGTTATGTAATTCGTCAGTTTGTTTGTTATATTGTACAATTTCAACACTGGTCTCCCGGAGTTGCTTCTTGTGTGCCCTCCGGGGCTTGTCCGTTTCCCGAAGTATTCATCACGTTTACTCGTCTGTAATTTCCCCGATTGTTTCTGTAGTTGTTATTATTTTGTGTATTTCTATTGTAATTTTGAGGTTGAGACCCTCTTTGATTATTATTTGTTGATCTGTTATTATTATTATTTCGAAAATAACTATTTGTGTTCGTTCGGTTGTTGTTATTAGTTTGGTTGTTATTATTGTTACTGTAATTATTACTGCGGTTGTTAGTTTGTCCAAAGTTTCGGTTGTTTTCGTACCTATTTGAATTGAAATTGTTGTTTCTATAGTTAGATATATTGTTATTTAAATGTCTATTATAGTTTCCTCTAAAACTATTATTTCTTGGAAAAATTCTATTTATGTGTAGAAGTTGAGATTGGTTATTTCGATTAGAATCATTTTCTAGTTCTGATGCTATATTGACTGCATCATTAAGTGTCTGTGGTTGTGCTGCATATACGGTTGATTTATATTTTTCATTTAAGCCATTTTTAAATATAGTCAATGCGTATTTGTCATTCATTTTTGTAATGATTTGTTTTTCTGTCTCGGTCGCTGTTGTTGGTAAATCTTTGATTTACATAGTGCTTAACTCGCTTATTAGTGTTAAAATACTTTCATTAAAGTTCGAAATTGAACCTTTTTGCGTTAAATTAGATAATGTTGTATGGATAATTGGAATAGTTTTGGTACTCTTATACCTTGCTTCCAACTTTTCTTTAAGTTCACCAAAAGTTTTTGGTTCGCTTACTGCACAAATTGATGTTTTTACGTTATTTGACAATTTAACATTGCAAATGAACTCAATTAAAGATTTTTCCCTCTGTGTTTAACACATTATGAATAAGTTCTGTAATTTTTAAAAATGAAGATAGTTCTTTGTATTGTCCATTAAACAACGGTATCGCCTTAATGGCTAATTCTAAATTAAAAGAAGACATTTTTACTTCTTCCTTGTTTTGTTCAACTTCTGTCGTTTTATTTTGTAACTGTTCTAATAGCAGTTGTTTGATTATTGTATAAGTTTTATTAAACTCAATTCTTAATGCATTAACCTTTGTTTCATCTGTATCAATAATAACGAGTGCTTCTAATTTTTCTTTATACTCTTCTATTGATTGTAACTTTTGTAAAATTGTCTCGTAAGAGTATCCTCTTGCTGCACTTTTCTTTAGGTTTGTTTAAATAACTGTCAAACTTTCAATTATGTCCTCCATTTATTTGTTCCTCTCCTAAATTGGTGCAAAATTTTTTTTATCATTCTACTTGTTTCTTCCGTAGTGTCAGGGTTAATAACGTCTTCTATCGTTGGTTTTCTGGTCATGCCTATCGTTTCCCAAAATTTAGTTAACCATTCTAATTCTTTTTGTACGTCGCGGGGCTTAGGAATTTTTATCATACTATCCGCGTTAAATGGTGGTAGTGGATTCTTACCTAGCTGTTTCGGTTTCTTACCTAAAGTATGCATTACAGATCAAAATTTTGTTGATTTTATCTTAACATTTTTAATTCCATTTTTTTTTTATTTTTTTTTTTTTTTTTTAAACTTGAGTTGATACATTAACTTTACTCAACTCTTTTTGGACATATTTTTTTTATAATAGCTATTTATTTTTAAAATCATCAGCACAGCTAAAATGAATACTAATACATATAAAAGATTATGGTCAGTGACCACAATGCTGCTACTAGTGTTGTTATTCAGGGCATTTGTGTTTTCCTTTTTACTTTCTGTATTGCCCATATTGAGATATTTAAATTAAGTTAAAATTAATTTTTATTATTTTTCTCTTTTTTTAAAATTGCGTTCCTTAATCTTTTCTAAATTAATTTGTTGTTTAAAAAAAATTTTTTGCTCTTTGTTCAGCGCCAAATTTGCCAATCGGTGCAAGTCTGCTATTTTTTGTCTGCTCTTCACACGCCGTCCGGCCCGTTTCCTGTTTGGCTTCTGTTGTTCATTTTCAATTTTGTTTTTATTGTTGTCTACTGCTGGCAAACGTTTGCTTCGTGCCCTATACTCCTCGATGGTCAATGGTTGGGGTCCAGCGTTTTTAGGAGTTGCTTTATATGAAGGTGCATCTAATGGTGGAGGTTCTGGTACATATTCTGGTACTGATGGTTGTTGTTCCTGGGTATATGTTTGTCTGCTGGTAGTTGCAAACTTCTCCCACCTATCGAAAATTGCGTCCACCTCCTCTCCGTTGATTATGTCGTCATCATTCATCTATTATTGTGTTCAAATAATAGTTCGCAGGGTCGTGTCCGCAGGATCGCCATGTAAGGTTCGTTTTTATTTGTTTGTAATGTTCGTAATTTTGGAGGAGAAAAAAAAAGTTAGTATAATTTTAAAAGCTTACTAAGCTTTGTTGTGTTGGCTAAAAGCCGCTCTTACATTGATTTTTGGTTTAGTTCTTTATGCAGCTAACCAAGCTACTTTATTTGGTTTAGTTATTTTGCAGCTAGCCAAGCTACTTTTTACAAGAAAAGACTTTTGAGTTTTTTTTTTGATGTTGTCTTCTAGAATCAGAATTATAGAATCTTTTTATTTTGGGATCGACTCTGCCTTTTATTGGCAAATCGATCACATTCCAATACATATTTCTGGAATTCTCTTTCCAGAAACTCTCTTACAAATATTTCTTACATTCTAATTGTAACATGTAAATATCTTAATTCTAAGTTTTCACCAATACATGAATCCCCATTCCTATTGGAATATTGAAAGAATTATGCAAACGCAGCATAATTCCTTTGTCACAAGCTTCTGTTTGGACTTTGAGTTTGCGACCACTTACAATGTGTCAATGCTTCGCTTACTCATGACTTTGTTTACAAAAGTCTCAAGTTTCTGGCTGAGCGTGACTAAACGCTGCAGTGGGTCATTGGGTATTTTACAAACGTATACAAATGTATACAATGTTTGTTAATGACTAAACTACATTGTGGTAGGTTAGTGTGTAAATTAAAGTGTGTGCAATAAGTACACTACAACTGGCCATTTCAGCCATTGAAAGGACTTTGACCTAGCTTCTTATGATCAATTGTGTTGTGCGTGTTATTAAGTTTGTACACAATTGACCGAGAACTTCTCAAGAAGCTTTACATGGCATTTTGATTACTCTCTGAGGTTTTCCATTGTCTGCAGAGAGGTGGCGGCCGTACAGAAAAATTATTTAAATTCAAATAATTTTCTGTCGCTGCTGGGGTTCGAACCTGGGTCTCCAAAGTTCGTTGACATAGCGGCCACGCACTTTAACCAACTACGCCACGGTCGCCACACGAAAGCTCTGTGCAACTCAAAAAAGGTTGCGTCCAAAGCTAAAATGGTAGAACATATGTATATGTAATACTTCTGTATTCCAACTCCGAAATCAAAGACAGACAGTCTACATAAGATTTTGTTTGTATTAGTATATTTGAATATATGAAAATTACTACACACAAAAGAAAATGTCTAATCGTCACAGGGGCGGTTGTTATGAAAACATTTGCCCCAAACATATAACAAAACAAATCATATTTGTTTTACCTAAATCACAGCTACGCATCATTATAAAACAGTTATAACAACGTCTGAAATATGATTAAATTTAAACAAACAAAATTTTAACCATAAGAATTCAAACAACAGAATTCAAATGTTAACTAAAATTTTTGACAATGGAAGCATCGCTCCTGAGTTTTTTGACGTTGAATTACGTCATTCTCGGAGGTTAGTAGGGCGGTTGATAGTGATCAAGCGGCGGTTGATAACGTTTTTAGGGCCCACTTTGAGCCTTCGGTGTGCCTAAAGTACTGATCGTAAAATGTTGATATAAGCACTTGTTGAACTCTCTTACTTATATAAATTTTACACAATTGCATGAAATATAAAGCCAAAATTTGATGTTTCTGTTTGCTTTGCGCATGGTTCTTGTTTAAGGTTGCTACCTATTTATCGACTGCAGTGGTAGAAGGTATACTATGAGAGTTCTGGCACATTTTCGGTTTCCGGTTTTTGAAAAAAAGCCATCTAGCGTAGCGTAGCGAAGACATAAATCTTATGATTTAAAAAAAATATGGTAAACTTTTGGGGGCATGTTGTTTTTAACAGAACCATTAATATAAAAAAAGTATTGCGTAATTTTGAAGGGCATGCCTTTTTAGCAGAATCGAGTACTACCGATTTCCGTTTAGAAAAAGCGTCAGCGGAGGCGCGGCTGCGGAATGGATTTATAATTGTTATTTAATTGTGAGAGGGGAGGGTTTAATTTAAGCGGGGGCGGGGTGGGGCTGCGGTATGGTAAAATAACACCTAATAATTGTTATTTTAAATGCAAGCTAATATTTGTAAGCCATTGAATGCGAAATCTACCACATAAATTCACCCAACAAAACAAATTGAAAAAATTGTAACAACTTTTTCTATGTTTAAGTATCAATAAGAAGTGTATAACTCGATTGTTTCTAATTTAAGTAATATATAATTCTAAGCTTGTGTTACGACATAGTCGAAACATCTATATCTTTTTATATTTTGAAATTTAATTTCTTTTATATATTTTCTCGCTCATAAAACAATGTATGTGCACTAGAGTACCCAAATGAGCAAAAATGTTTTTTTCTTCGCTCCCCGCACATTTTCATAAAGAATGAGGGTAAAAGATAAGATCTGCAAAAAAAAATTTGTACCGCTAGTTGTAATTAGCCAGTCGGTTTTGAATTAAAGCCTCAAAACCGGGCTTAAAAGCGGTTCAAATATGCATTGTTCTATAACTTTTATAAAAAATATTAAAAGTGGTTAGTCTTTATAATGGAGAACAAAGAATAAATATGCAAACATTTTATACATATTTCTCGGTGTTTTAATTGGTTAAAGTTGATTTTTTCAACAAATTTTTGGTGCAATTTTTGCTTAAATAATTTTCATAAATTTTAAAAGGATGATATAATTGATTGGTTTAAAGCACCATAAAGAAAATAAAATAGAGCTGAAATACTTTTTTTTTATTTTAAATATATGTTTTGATAACCATAAAAAAAAATTTGAAAGTAAAAAAATTATAGTGTTTTTTTTTATTTCAATGATGTCTTCAAATTTCATATCAAAGTGAAAGTGGAATTCTAAGTCCTGCTATTGCTAATACATAACTTTTATATTCTCAATTTAAGGGTCAAGGTTTTTTTAGTTTAATTCAATTTATTTGTAGTTGTTACGAAAATCGAATTATGATGTCATTTTCTTCAGTAATACTAATGAAATTCCCATTTACTATTTCCCATTATTCCCATAAGAATGAAGTATTACCATTTTACTAAGTTTTCTCTGTCATTCCTCCTGTCATCTAAATTATTTATATATTGGTTGTGTTTTGGTTGTATAATAAATATTAAAAAATATGGAAAGCAACGTTACATCTAGCAACGTGTTTACTTAATTGGTAAGTATATGAAAATGTTGTTTTTTGTGTGTTGAGTCGATATTAAATTGCAGATAGAAAAATAAAGAATTTCAGTCCCAGAATGCTTCCCAGTAAAAAAGATGTTTTGGGAAGAATATTCTTTTTAGTTCAAGACCGAAAACAAAAGTTTAAAAGAAAGTGCTTCTGTTGTTAGAAATGAACTAATAAAAATAAAAAAAAACGATCAATTTTTTAAATGAGCATCGCCAATCGATGGCGGCTGTACGTATAAAGTTGAATTTAAGCCCTACTCCCAAGTACAAAATAGAGGAAGCGCTGGTAGTACTGAGACAGAATCAAAGACAGAATAAAAGAGAACAAGTAGAAGAACCAGTCTCAAATTTGGTAAATTCAGGTATGACCCAAGCTTTTGATAGATTTCAAGTTTTGGAGGTGCGTAAACGGATCCATCTGAGTCTGATTCTGTCTCAGTACTACCAGCGCTTTCTCTATTTTGTACTTCGGAGTAGGGCTTAAATATACTTATGAAATTTATACTGAATACTGAAGAAAATTACATCATAATTCGATTTTCGTAATAACTACAAATAAATTGAATTAAACTAAAAAAACCTTGACCCTTAAATTGAGAATATAAAAGTTATGTATTAGCAATAACACGACTTAGAATTCCACTTTCACTTTGTTATGAAATTTGAAGACATCATTGAAATAAAAAAATACACTATAATTTTTTTACTTTCGAATTTTTTTTTATGGTTATCAAAACATATATTTAAAATAAAAAAAAAGGTATTTCAACTCTATTTTATTTTCTTTATGATGCTTTAAACCAATAAATTTTATAATCCTTTTAAAATTTATGAAAATTATTTAAGACAAAATTGCACCAAAAATTTGTTGAAAAATTCAACTTTAACCAATTAAAACGCCGCGAAATATGGCACTTAGATAAAAAAATTATGCCTAAAATGTTTGCATATTTATTCTTTGTTCTCCATTATAAAGACTAGCCACTTTTAATATTTTTTATAAAAGTTATAGAACAATGCATGTTTGAACCGTTTTTAAGCCCGGTTTTGAGGCTTTAATTCAAAACCGACTGGCTAATTACCACTAGCGGTACAAATTTTTTTTTGCAGATCTTATTTTTTACCCTCATTCTTTATGGAAATGTGCGGGGAGCGCAGAAAAAAACATTTTTGCAAATTTCATATATTTCATGGGTGCTCTAATGTGCACTGTAATGTTAGCGAATATATGAGAAAAAACAATATGTCAAAATCGCTGTGAGACTATTTTCAAACTATTTTTGAGCATCATAAATAAAAGCCAACAACCCACCGGGAAAGTGAGAATTGATTCTAAAAAAAATAATAAATGGAATGTATTCTTTTGCTGACATCTTAGAACGTATTTCAAAGAATATATAAATTTAAAGCAAGACCTATGATTTGGAATCTATCAACCAAAAGTTTACTGATTCGTTTTTATTCCAGCCAGAATCGATTACGACCTATATAATAATTTTTACTATAGAAAAAGTTTTTAGACTCCTTGCTTGCTTTTTTGGTAAGTGAAAAACAAATTGATTCTAAAAAAAATTCTGGTATAAGCAAGAAAAACATCAGTTTGTTTTGATTTCTTTTCTTATATTCGAAAAATTAATACTTTTTATTTAAAAGAATCCATTTAAAAACTGAATAAAAGAATCGATTTCTATAGCGATTCATATGGAAGCGAGAAAAGAATGTACTACTTTTTGATGGACATCAGAGTTTTAAAATTAATCAATTCTAGAATCTATATTGGAGAAGAGCAACTTGTGGAAAGGTCCACAAAAAAGAAAGCAACAAGTATTGTGTGCGGTACCAATGATGCCACCTTCTTTAATGTAAAAATATTGCCACTTTTATAAAAGCATCGGCAAAAATTCCGTGTCGATGTTTTATTGAAATCTTTTGCTGAAATTTTTATATATAAAAATATATATATAAAATATTATATATATAGATTATAATATTAGATATATTTTAATATTAGATTATAATATTATTTTTTCGGTAATTTTTTTTCATAGAAGGAAAAAAGATATCGTTTTCAAATTTGGCACATATATTTATTGACATTATCAATAATAATCAAAGTAATATATTTTTTAAATTTAATTTTTTTAGTAATTTTAGGCTCGATCAGTGAACGAGTCAGACAGTAAGAAGCGAACGCTCTATGAAATTATTATATACGAATCTTTAAACAAGGTTTCGATGGGTAAATTTCATCGGAAATATATGGTCACAAGGAGTTTTTTACTCAGAATTTCATGTAGAATTCGAAACTGGATATTACTAGCATGGAAAAAATTACTCCTTTCTAATATGCACACCCAAGCATATGGGTATGAGCGTTCAACGTTGAAAAAAGGCAAAAAGACTTGAGACACAAACTCACTCTAATGCGGATTGTAGAAACCTGTACCCGATTTTCGGGGGTTTATTACCAATTGCGGATCTAGGATTCGGCGGGGGTGGTCTGACACTACAGTTTTGTAGCCCGAGGGGGGAGCTGAAACGGCTTTTAGGGCGTTTTTTCCCATACAAAAAATTCTAAAAGGGGGAGGTGGGGGGTCTATAGCCCTTTCAACCCGTATGTAGATCCGCCACTGGTTATCACTAGTAATTTTGACAAAAAAGGCAGAATAAAATTTATTTTAGTTGTTTTAACGTGTTTTTTGTTAAAAGTTCTCCACAGCATTAGTTCCCCATAGCTGTACTATCGAAGTTAATTCGACGTCTACAAAATAATGTTGAAGAATGGAATGAATGGTTGTTGAGGAATGGGTTTTCATTAAAAAAAAATATTGTTTTAACATGCGAAATATAGTTACAAGCGATTCTTTTTTTTTTAACCCTCAAGGAACTAAAAAAAAAAAAAATTTATCAAGAATCCAAAATTTTAACATGTTTTTATTAATGATGGTCTATTGTACGTATGCCGTGAAAGTTAAATAATTATATGTTCAAAAATGAGAGAGATATGAATATTTCAACTTTGAGGTTTTTTCCACGATTTTCTTCAACTAAAACAGAAAACCGCTGGTAGCACTGTCTAAAAATTAAAAAAAAATTTTTTTTAAATTTAGCTTTTCATATTTTGATGTAACCATCCCATTTTCCAACGAGCTCGGTTGATTTTCGAAAAAATGTTTTTTTTTTAAATCACCCTAAGTCACAGTGCTGGGAAAAGTGTACCAATGCATGAAAAAAAATGGTAAGATCAGGAAGATACAGAAAGTTTATTACTTTAGTTATGTTTTTTTTTTATTATTTTAGTTAGCTGGTTACTTTATTCGGATGGAACGACTAAGTCGCTCCAAAACAAATATACAATTTTACCAAAACTCTAAAGGCTGTATTCATAAAAAATTATGAAAAATTATTTATTATCAAAAGAAAAAAAAAAAAATCGAAAAAATTGAAAAATATTATTCATAAACGTTCAACAGCGTTCAAAATCTCTTTTAATAGCATCATTTTATAAATTCCTGCACATCACTTCACGCTGCGTTGTTGAAATTCGCAATTTATAAAACGCGACGCTTCACGCCGTGATCTTCAGCGTTGAGTAACGTAATAGCGTAGTGAAAACAGTACAAAGTTCGCATTTTATAAAACGCTTCACTTGAAATTCGTTCACTTGAACTGTCACTTTCATAACTTGCTCTTAAGCTGCCGTTAGAACGAATAAGTTGGCATTGAAAGGGTAATAACTGTTTGTTTCACTCATATATTCTTATATGTTTAAATATATCGTTTAAATAAAGGTTAAATACAGCAACAACGAACCAACAGTTTGAAATGTTGCTGAAAGAAATAAAAAATTACCGCAGTTAGCAAATGGTACGCCAGTGTTTGGCGTTTATATTGCAATTCCAATTTAATGATGGCTGAAAAGAACAGCTGATATGGTTGCCAACAAGTCAGAATTTGGTGAAACTTAAATATTTTAAAGATTTGCAATAATGATGCTAGTTTTATTTTAGATGTGACAACCCTAAACTGTTGTTGACAGACAGTTCGCCGTGGTAACGTAACAAAGCTAACGCAATAACGAAGTGATTAATAAAATCCAAAGATTTGGGGCCTCAGTATCATTTTCGCAAAAAAGTTATCATTTCTCGGGCTCATATCTTGCAAACCGTTCAGAATTTCGATTTACTCTCTGAGGCAAAGTTGTAGCTCTTGTCATAAAGAACAAAAATTGCGAACATATAAAATCAAAAAACTTCACCTTCCAGATCAAAATCGCAAAAAACTTCAAAAAATTCGATTTTTTTTTTACCTTTTTTCCCGTTTTCAGGTCCATAGGTAGCAAACCGTTCAAAATTCAAGGAAACAATCAACTACAAAAATTTACCTAAGATCTCAATAAACAAATTTCTTGAACATATAAACTTCCTAGAGATGATTCTTAACACTGTTTAGGTAGCACGCAAAAGTGAAAAAAGTGACGCGGTGAAAGTTATATAAAGTGCTACAACATAATTCGTACACAACAGTGGCAACTGACAGTTTCAGTAGACAGTGTGAAAAATTGATTTATTTTGCTACGTTTGCGGTCATCAAAACAGAAAAAAAACATCTACAAGATTTCAGAAGGAAAAGATTCTTTTAACTAGTGAATTCAAAAGAGCATATACATTGGTTTTCGACGAAGTGGACTTGACCGGTGAAAATTACACACCTAATACAGTGTGTCGCCAATGTTATAACAATCTCATGGCATGGTTAAGTGGAGGCGGAGGTACTATGAAGTATTGTAAGTCGGTAAACTGGATTAATCGCCCAGGTGATCATGATGCAACCAGTTGCTATGCATGCGTAAATTACACATGTCGTCTTAATCGACATGCTGAGAAGAACAAAATTTATAAAGCAACTGCAACAGCCACACTACCAGTGCTTGCATTTGAAAATTTTGTATCACCAAGGCCGCCAACTCCAGATCGTACTACAGAATTTACAGCAAGTGGTGTTACTTATGAAGATCCATTTGATACCGATTATGAGCCCCAACAGGGAAGAGATGGACCACAACTAATAACACAAATGGAAATGGATTTCATTGTGGCCATATTGGGATTATCGTAGCGACTTGTAATATTTTTGACAGCTTTTTTAAAGCAAAGAAAACTCACACATGCTAATGTTAACTCTACGTCGTACCGCAAACGACAAGCTGAATTTCAGATGCTCTACACTCTAAATGATGACAATTCGTTCGCTTACTGCAACGATATAAAAGCTTTGGTGGTAATATGGGAATGAACTACATCGCTAGTGAGTGGAGATTATTTATTGATGGTTCTGTTTCAAGCTTGAAAGCAGTGTTGTTGCATGTGTCGAACCGAAAACCTTCCATTCCGCTAGCAATGGGTATCAACATGAAAGAAAGCTATGAAACATTGAAAGATATAATGGAAAAAATCAAATATTACGAAAATAAATGGAAGATTTGCTGTGATTTGAAGGTCATCAACATTTTGCAAGGGATCATCGATAAGGGCGGCTTTCCAAAATTCTTTTGTTTTCTTTGTAATTGGGATTCACGCTCACCTCTGAATCAATTCCAATGTAATTCGTGGAGGCCAAGAGGAAGTGTGGATAAACAAATACAACAACATAGACTGAAGAATGCACCTTTAATTGACAATACTCAAGAAATCTTGCTGCCACCGCTCCACATAAAATTGGGAATTGTTAAAAAATTCATCGAAGTGGCCGTTGTAAATTGTCCAAACGCATTCGACTATTTGAAAAGCGTTTTCCCAAAGCGTAGCGATGACAAAATTAAAAAAGGTATTGTCGTAAATTTAAAACGAATTTTTGTTCACCTAATTGTACTATTTACACTATGTTAACGTTTTCTTTTCTGTCTTTATTTTTTGTTTTCATTTAACAGCCGTACTTAATGGCCCTGACTGATTAGAAAGCTATTCAAGAGCAACTTTGATTCATCGCTTGATGAAAATCATTCAATGGCATGTATTTACCTTCAGCGTGTATGCACCAGAGTCTTGGGAGGGGATCGAGACGCGGAACCGGAAGCAAGAGAATGGGTGAAAGAAATTCTGCATTATTTTGAGATAATCGGCGCATCGATGACTTTAAAGCTGCATTTTCTTCATTTTCATTTTGACGATTTTATCAAACAACTCCCTACCGAATCCGATGAGCAAGGAGAACGGTTTCACCAAACCACAATGCCCATGGAAAAACGGTACAAAGGCAAAAACCTCGACGCATTGCTTGCAGAGGTATGTTGGTGGAGTCACAAGATCACCCTGTATGATGTTAATGAAGTATTTGAAGAAGAAAGAGCTGATGATAGAGGGCAGTTTGGAAGCAACGTGCCTGTGGACACCATAAGTTCTGAATCAGAGTCAGATTCGGACGACGATTTGGATCCACAACTTAAGAGAGCGCGATTTCCAAGTCCAGAGCCATCAACATTATAAACATAATACGAATACTTTTTTTTAATATTTTTGTAATAGATAGCATAGTATCTCAATGTTGAAGTAAATAAAAAACAAATGAAACTAAAAAACTGTGTTAAGAATAATTCCCAGGAAGTTTATATGTTCTAGAAATTTGTTTATTGAGATCTTAGGTAAATTTTTGTAGTTGATTGTTTCCTTGAATTTTGAATTATATTTTTGCATAAAAAGTAATGGTGTAGTGAAAGAACCATGTCAATTTCTCAATTTGTTCCTCAGTTATACTCTCAAAATTTAAAAACTGCCACAACCCCTTTAAACACTGCCACAGCAGCAACAGCTCCACCTACCGGGTCAAAGTTTAAACCTTAACTATCTACAGACCCAGCCACACACACACACACACACACACACACACACACACACACCGAGAGGGGGGATCAGTTCTCAGAACAATCCTTCGGGCTTTACGAACCCGCGGACCCTAGTTAACACAAAATCCAGGCGCGTCTGACTCAGAATGAGCGGCTCCCTGGTCTGCGTCTGTACCGTAACGGTCGGCAGTTTTAATACCTGTCCGTAGGTATAAAAGGATAGGGGAAGGTCACCCTGAGAAAAAACCATTGTGTAGGAATGTCGGCTAAAAACATAACTACTCCAGGTGGTAACCACAGTAGTGGAAATCCACCCGTGGGAACTCCCACGGTCGGGGCAAAGATTCTGGAGGCCCCAACAAACATTCCATCCAACACTCTTTTTAAGAGAGCATCGGCGGCTGTAGGGAGTGAGCAAGCGGGCTCCCAGTCGTCGTCATCAAATTACCGCAATGCTACGGTGGTGGCTAACTTGGCTGCCGTAGCAGATAATGCTACAAGCAATAACGAAAGAGGTAGTACTCCCGGTTCCTCATATAGCTGGGAGACTCAGAACCCCTTCAAGGGTACTCCAAGGGTTGCGCGTTCTCCCCAGAAAGCGGCCGATAGAGCACATGAGCGTACACGCTCATCACCACCAGCTCTATCAACGCCACCAGCAAACTACGAGCAAGAAACGTCGGAAAATGATGTTCTTTCCGTCAAAATTCGGAAGCTCGTGGAAATGATGGCCCCCCCTCGACGAAGCATCCACCAGCCTATAAGAGACCTCGTGGACGAAATTGCAGCATTGCACCAGAAGGCATGCAAAGAGCGGCGCCAACA
Organism: Pherbina coryleti; assembly: GCA_943735915.1. Lineage (NCBI taxonomy): Eukaryota > Metazoa > Arthropoda > Insecta > Diptera > Sciomyzidae > Pherbina > Pherbina coryleti. The sequence continues at coordinate 87,583,186 of OX030948.1, forward strand.
GGATGCCGCCAAAGCAAAACCATCGCAACCACGACAAAGGCAGAGTGTGAAGACTCAAACAGAGTCCACAATGCTTCCTACGTCAGGAACTAGCTCTACCAAGAGAGCAAGGGGAGAACAACGTGACCCCAAATCGCCGACACCATCCGCCAAGAAGAGGAAGCATAAAACGCCTCTTCAAGGTCAAGGTACGGTTCAGATTGCTGGGGACAAAATCCTCCAGGCCCATTCGAAGGCCAGCGTGAGTGAGCATAAAAAGGAGAACCCACCACGTGAGGAAGCGGTGAAACGGGGTGCAGTTGACAAAGCTAGCCAGAAGCAACTGCCGAAAGCAACTGAAAAGATTGCTACCCCACACGAGAGCACTGTCCAGAACCGGAAGTGGACAAAAGTTCGAAAAAAAAAAAACGAAGGAAAGTGAGGAGGCCACCGCGAAAGGACGCCATCGTAATAAAAACGACAGGCGCAGCTTCCTATGCGGATATCCTCAGACAGGTGAAGGCTGAACCCCAATTAAAAGAGCTAAGCCAAAATGTCTGCGGCGTAAGAAAAACGGCCAAGGGAGAGCTCCTACTTCTCCTAGAGAAAACCTCGGACCCTGCTTCCGGAAAGTTCCAAAACGCAGTACAAACGGTGCTCGGAACCAATGCTGAAGTCAAAATCCTTACCGAAGTTATCCAAATAGAGATAAAAGATATCGATGAGGTCACAACGAAAGAGGAAGTGCTTGAGGCACTAAAACACCAATTTGCTGAAATAAAGGTGTCACCATCCAACATACTCAGCCTACGCAGAGCATATGGAGGCACCCAAACAGCAACAATTAGTTTGCCACCCGAAAGCGCCTCAAAGCTGACTAAAGCAGGCAAAATTAGAATAGGATGGGTTGTGTGCCGCATAAGGCCTAAAATACAACCCATGAGATGCTTTAAATGCATGGACTTCGGCCATGCTGCATCAAAGTGCAAGAGCGAAGAAGACTGCTCAAAGTCCTGCTTTAGGTGTGGCAGCTTGGGCGATCGAGCCAAAGCATGCGAAAACGCAGCAATATGCAGACTCTGCGTAAGACATAAGAATTCTGACACAAAGCACGCGACAACGAGCATCAAATGTCCGTTTTACCAGAAGGCTTTGCGAGAGACTAAAGCACGATAAGGTTTTATCAGCTTAATCTCAACCACTGCGAAGTTGCACATGATCTCTTGAAGCAAACCGTACGGGATTTAAACGCCGATCCTCAGCGAACCCTATCGTACTAGGAACTCCGGCGACCAGATCAGTGATAGATCTGGGAAAACATCCATATGGTACTGTGGCCAACGACAGCAGCAAATTAGAGACACAAAATCTATGAACTACTTCGTGAGGGCTAGACTGGGTGGACTCTATGTCTATAGCTGCTACCTACCCCCAAGCCTTACTCTACAAGAAGCCACGAATGTTCTAGAAGAAATAGCAGATGACGCTGTCGGAAGACACCCAATAGTTATCGCGGGTGACTTCAATGCATGGTCAACGGACTGGGGTTGCCCAAGATCAAATTCGAGAGGTCAAGCACTTCTGGAGGCGTTTGCGATCTTAGATATCGTCACGCTGAACTCTGGACAGCAAAACACATTTGAAAGAGCTGGGATGGGTTCCATAATTGACCTTACTTTTGTGAGTAGCAGCCTATTGCCAAAAACTGCCTGGCAAGTAAGCGAACACTACACTGGAAGCGATCATCACGCAATCATATTCAGCACGGGAGACTCCGTCATAAGAAGGGTGTGCAAAAACCAGAGGAGATACAAAGAAAGGACTCTGGATACCGGCGTTCTAGAGGTCATGCTCGCAGCTATGTCTGCAACTGGCTATGCTAGAGACAAGGCCTCGCAAGTGATGAAGACCGTAATAAGAGCATGCGACGCCGCGATGGTTAGAAAAGGTAGAGGCAACAATCACCCGGCGCCAGTCTACTGGTGGACTGATGAAATTTCAAGCCTAAGAAGGTGCTGCATAAGAGCGAGACGTACATACTATCGCTCGAGAGGCACAGATGAATTTCTACCAAACCAGTGGCGTTTCAAAGCCGCAAGAACCCAACTTAGAAAGGCAATAAAAATGAGTAAATCCCATTGTTTCAACCAAATCTGCAACGACGCTGAACAGCAGCCCTGGGGCTTTGCATATAAGCTCGTTATGAAGAAGCTCTCTTCGTTTAGGCAACCAACACCTACGTGTCCCATACTGTTGAGGAACATAGTCCACACACTATTTCCACAACAACCCGACACGCCAGCACTAAACAGAGAAGTTGAAGCAGAGTTACAAAATTTTCAAAATGTAACCAATGAGGAGCTCCTAAAAATAGCCAAAGAAGTTGAAGACAACAAAGCCCCCGGAACTGACGGAGTCAGAAATAAGGTGCTCAAGATTGCGATAGAGCAGAAAATAGAGGTTTTCGTTGACCTCTACAACACATGCCTAAAATATGGCGTCTTCCCACCAATGTGGAAGCGACAAAGACTTGAGTTGATCCCGAAGAATACTAGTTCCATAGAGGATCCATCGGCCTATCGTCCACTTTGTATGCTCGATACTGCCGGCAAAATCCTAGAACGATTGATAAGCAATAGACTGGGTGCGGCAATAGAAGATGCCGGAGATCTTTCCAACCAACAGTACGGTTTCCGCAAAGCTCGGTCCACAATAGATGCAATTGGAGCGGTGAAAAAAATTGCACTCCAGGCAATCTCAGGAACTCGGTGGTTGTACGGTGACAAAGAGTACTGTCTAGTTACAAAAAATAAAAAAAACTAAATAACTCGCCATTTCAGCCCTTGAAAGGACTTTGACCTAGCTTCTTATGATCAATTGTGTTGTGCGTGTTATTAAGTTTGTACACAATTGACCGAGAACCGGACCTACATGCTTAACGCCGACTCCGAACGGCGATGAACGGAATGTTCTCGTTCTCAAGAAGCTTTACATGGCATTTTGATTACTCTCTGAGGTTTGCCATTGTCTGCAGAGAGGTGGCGGCCGTACAGAAAAATTATTTTAATTCAAATAATTTTCTCTCGCTGCTGGGGTTCGAACCTGGGTCTCCAAAGTTCGTTGACATAGCGGCCACGCACTTTAACCAACTACGCCACGGACGCCTAGTTACAACACTCGACATAAAAAACGCATTCAATTCTGCGAATTGGACCAGAATACTGGAAGCTCTTGCGCGCTTTAGCGTTCCCTTCTACCTTCGTAGAATCATTCGAGATTACCTCGAGGATAGAATTCTCTACTACGAAACAGAAGGGGGTACTGAAAAGTATAAAGTTACTGGCGGAGTCCCACAAGGATCAGTGTTGGGTCCAGTCCTATGGAACATAATGTATGACGGAGTACTACGTCTACAGCTGCCAGAGAGGGCTCATATTATCGGGTTCGCAGATGATATTGCCCTCATAGTAGTAGCAAAGCATTTGCACGAAGTTGAAGACAAGTGCAACCAAGCGGTTATAGCAGTGCGGCAGTGGCTGAATACAGCGGGTCTCAGTTTGGCCGAGCACAAAACCGAGGCAGTGCTAATAAGCAGCCGAAAAGTCGTTGAGACCGCTAGAATATCGGTTGGTGAACATACAATTGTATCGAAACCATTCGTTAAATACCTTGGCGTTATGATAGATCGTAGGCTTAACTTTAAGCAGCATCTTTTATACGCAAGTGGAAAAGCGGGAAGCGCAGCTGCAGCGCTAACAAGAATTTTGTCGAATACCAGAGGTCCTAGACAAACCCGTAGAAAGATCATAGTCACTGTCGTCAGATCAATACTTTTGTACGCAGCCCCCATATGGGCCGAGGCAACCAGATTCAGCTCCTACTTACGAAGCATGGAATCGGTGTATCGTATCTGTGCACTTAGAGTATGTAGTGCGTTTCGAACTGTCTCCTCGGATGCAGCGCTGGTTATTGCGGGTTCTCCCCCTATAGACCTTCTGGTGAACGAGAACGTGACATACGATTCGCTTCCACTCGAATTGCCTAAATCCTCCAAACGTAGGATAGCGCGAGACCGCAGTGTAGCAGTGTGGCAGACGCGCTGGGAGGCATCACAGAACGGACGATGGACGCACCGCCTAATTCCAAATTTGGAACCGTGGCTTAACAGGCGTCATGGTGAGGTAGATTACTACCTCACCCAAATACTAACTGGTCATGGGTGCTTTAAGTCGTACCTTCACAGATTCAAGCACGACGAAAATCCGTTTTGCAGCTTCTATGCTGGAAGTGTTATTGAAGACGCCGAACATGTCTTCTTCGTCTGTCCGAAATTTAACGCCGAAAGACTAGAGCTAAGCAATAACCTAGGGAGGTCACCAACAGTGGAAACTCTCGTGGGCATTATGCTTAACTCTGAAGAAAACTGGATCTCAGTAGGCAATATGGCATGCGCCATAACCAAAGAACTGCGTCGTGTAGAAATACTGCGCAGATCAACTGCAGACTCTATGCTATAGACAAAGTTGGTAGGCCGCACCGTGCAGATTTGCTGAAGATCAGAGGTTAGGGGGTGATGAAGCCCTGCGCTCATCTTGGAAGGTATTGCAGTCGATTGTACCTTGCGTCTTCGTCTAGGGATTCATATGCCCGAAGTGATGCCATTCCAAGAAAAGGCCGCTGTCGATAGCACCGTCAGCGTCTTCGTCAAGGGACCATTTCCCGAAGCGGCCTCCCCCCGAAATCCCCTCTCCAAGAAGAGACCGCAGTCGTTAGCACCGTCAGCGTCTTCGGCTAGGGACCATTTCCCGAGGCGGTCTCCATCTGATGCATCATCATCACGATGAGCCTACAACGCGTCATTGCATATTAAGCACAGCACATCATCGCTTTGGAATATAAACAAGCATGATCTGCAAAACGTTTCCTTGTTAAGAAGAAGCGTAGAATCGTAGATGAGTAAACATACTCAATCCTGCCCTACGAAGTAATGCCTCGATTGGTGGTTCCGTAGGGTCTTGCAGGAGGAGAGGAAAGTAAGGAGTGGTTTAGTCAGTATACCATACCAGGGACTCTGACACTATTTGGAAGTACGGGCTTCCATTTGTCTATAAAAGATTCCCTCCTGTCGTCTTTAACAAAAAAAAAAAAAAAAAAAAAAAAAAAAAAAACACACACACACACCAAATTCACCGCAAGGGGGGATCAGTTCTCAGAACAATCCTTCGGGCTTTACGAACCCGCGGACCCTAGTTAACACAAAATCCAGGCGCGTCTGACTCAGAATGAGCGGCTCCCTGGTCTGCGTCTGTACCGTAACGGTCGGCAGTTTTAATACCTGTCCGTAGGTATAAAAGGATAGGGGAAGGTCACCTGAGAAAAAACCATTGTGTAGGAATGTCGGCTAAAAACATATCTACTCCAGGTGGTAACCACAGTAGTGGAAATCCACCCGTGGGAACTCCCACGGTCGGGGCAAAGATTCTGGAGGCCCCAACCAACATTCCATTCAACACTCTTTTTAAGAGAGCATCGGCGGCTGTAGGGAGTGAGCAAGCGGGCTCCCAGTCATCGTCATCAAATTACCGCAATGCTACGGTGGTGGCTAACTTGGCTGCCGTAGCAGATAATGCTACAAGCAATAACGAAAGAGGTAGTACTCCCGGTTCCTCATATAGCTGGGAGACTCAGAACCCCTTCAAGGGTACTCCAAGGGTTGCGCGATCTCCCCAGAAAGCGGCCAATAGAGCACATGAGCGTACACGCTCATCACCACCAGCTCTATCAACGCCACCAGCAAACTACGAGCAAGAAACGTCGGAAAATGATGTTCTTTCCGTCAAAATTCGGAAGCTCGTGGAAATGATGGCCCCCCCTCGACGAAGCATCCACCAGCCTATAAGAGACCTCGTGGACGAAATTGCAGCATTGCACCAGAAGGCATGCAAAGAGCGGCACCAACAGGATGCCGCCAAAGCAAAACCATCGCAACCACGACAAAGGCAGAGTGTGGAGACTCAAACAGAGTCCACAATGCTTCCTACGTCAGGAACTAGCTCTACCAAGAGAGCAAGGGGAGAACAACGTGACCCCCAATCGCCGACACCATCCGCCAAGAAGAGGAAGCATAAAACGCCTCTTCAAGGTCAAGGTACGGTTCAGATTGCTGGGGACAAAATCCCCCAGGCCCATTCGAAGGCCAGCGTGAGTGAGCATAAAAAGGAGAACCCACCACGTGAGGAAGCGGTGAAACGGGGTGCAGTTGACAAAGCTAGCCAGAAGCAACTGTCGAAAGCAACTGAAAAGATTGCTACCCCACACGAGAGCACTGTCCAGAACCGGAAGTGGACAAAAGTTCGAAAAAAAAAAAACGAAGGAAAGTGAGGAGGCCACCGCGAAAGGACGCCATCGTAATAAAAACGACAGGCGCAGCTTCCTATGCGGATATCCTCAGACAGGTGAAGGCTGAACCCCAATTAAAAGAGCTAAGCCAAAATGTCTGCGGCGTAAGAAAAACGGCCAAGGGAGAGCTCCTACTTCTCCTAGAGAAAACCTCGGACCCTGCTTCCGGAAAGTTCCAAAACGCAGTACAAACGGTGCTCGGAACCAATGCTGAAGTCAAAATCCTTACCGAAGTTATCCAAATAGAGATAAAAGATATCGATGAGGTCACAACGAAAGAGGAAGTGCTTGAGGCACTAAAACACCAATTTGCTGAAATAAAGGTGTCACCATCCAACATACTCAGCCTACGCAGAGCATATGGAGGCACCCAAACAGCAACAATTAGTTTGCCACCCGAAAGCGCCTCAAAGCTGACTAAAGCAGGCAAAATTAGAATAGGATGGGTTGTGTGCCGCATAAGGCCTAAAATACAACCCATGAGATGCTTTAAATGCATGGACTTCGGCCATGCTGCATCAAAGTGCAAGAGCGAAGAAGACTGCTCAAAGTCCTGCTTTAGGTGTGGCAGCTTGGGCCATCGAGCCAAAGCATGCGAAAACGCAGCAATATGCAGACTCTGCGTAAGACATAAGAAGTCTGACACAAAGCACGCGACAACGAGCATCAAATGTCCGTTTTACCAGAAGGCTTTGCGAGAGACTAAAGCACGATAAGGTTTTATCAGCTTAATCTCAACCACTGCGAAGTTGCACATGATCTCTTGAAGCAAAACGTACGGGATGTAAACGCCGATGTTGCCATCCTCAGCGAACCCTATCGTACTAGGAACTCCGGTGACCAGATCAGTGATAGATCTGGGAAAACATCCATATGGTACTGTGGCCAACGACAGCAGCAAATTAGAGACACAAAATCTATGAACTACTTCGTGAGGGCTAGACTGGGTGGACTCTATGTCTATAGCTGCTACCTACCCCCAAGCCTTACTCTACAAGAAGCCACGAATGTTCTAGAAGAAATAGCAGATGACGCTGTCGGAAGACACCCAATAGTTATCGCGGGTGACTTCAATGCATGGTCAACTGACTGGGGATGCCCAAGATCAAATTCGAGAGGTCAAGCACTTCTGGAGGCGTTTGCGATCTTAGATATCGTCACGCTGAACTCTGGACAGCAAAACACATTTGAAAGAGCTGGGATGGGTTCCATAATTGACCTTACTTTTGTGAGTAGCAGCCTATTGCCAAAAACTGCCTGGCAAGTAAGCGAACACTACACTGGAAGCGATCATCACACAATCATATTCAGCACGGGAGACTCCGTCATAAGAAGGGTGTGCACAAACCAGAGGAGATACAAAGAGAGCACTCTGGATACTGGCATTCTAGAGGTCATGCTCGCAGGTATGTCTGCAACTGGATATGCTAGAGACAAGGCCTCGCAAGTGATGAAGACCGTAATAAGAGCATGCGACGCCGCGATGGTTAGGAAAGGTAGAGGCAACAATCACCCGGCGCCAGTCTACTGGTGGACTGATGAAATTTCAAGCCTAAGAAGGTGCTGCATAAGAGCGAGACGTACATACTATCGCTCGAGAGGCACAGATGAATTTCTACCAAACCAGTGGCGTTTCAAAGCCGCAAGAACCCAACTTAGAAAGGCAATAAAAATGAGTAAATCCCATTGTTTCAACCAAATCTGCAACGACGCTGAACAGCAGCCCTGGGGCTTTGCATATAAGCTCGTTATGAAGAAGCTCTCTTCGTTTAGGCAACCAACACCTACGTGTCCCATACTGTTGAGGAACATAGTCCAGACACTATTTCCACAACAACCCGACACGCCAGCACTAAACAGAGAAGTTGAAGCAGAGTTACAAAATTTTCAAAATGTAACCAATGAGGAGCTCCTAAAAATAGCCAAAGAAGTTGAAGACAATAAAGCCCCCGGACCTGACGGAGTCCCAAATAAGGTGCTCAAGATTGCGATAGAGCAGAAAATAGAGGTTTTCGTTGACCTCTACAACACATGCCTAAAAGATGGCGTCTTACCACCAATGTGGAAGCGACAAAGACTTGTGTTGATCCCGAAGAATACTAGTTCCATAGAGGATCCATCGGCCTATCGTCCACTTTGTATGCTCGATACTGCCGGCAAAATCCTAGAACGATTGATAAGCAATAGACTGGGTGCGGCAATAGAAGATGCCGGAGATCTTTCCAACCAACAGTATGGTTTCCGCAAAGCTCGGTCCACAATAGATGCAATTGGAGCGGTGAAAAAAATTGCACTCCAGGCAATCTCAGGAACTCGGTGGTTGTACGGTGACAAAGAGTACTGTCTAGTTACAACACTCGACATAAAAAACGCATTCAATTCTGCGAATTGGACCAGAATACTGGAAGCTCTTGCGCGCTTTAGCGTTCCCTTCTACCTTCGTAGAATCATTCGAGATTACCTCGAGGATAGAATTCTCTACTACGAAACAGAAGGGGGTACTGAAAAGTATAAAGTTACTGGCGGAGTCCCACAAGGATCAGTGTTGGGTCCAGTCCTATGGAACATAATGTATGACGGAGTACTACGTCTACAGCTGCCAGAGAGGGCTCATATTATCGGGTTCGCAGATGATATTGCCCTCATAGTAGTAGCAAAGCATTTGCACGAAGTTGAAGACAAGTGCAACCAAGCGGTTATAGCAGTGCGGCAGTGGCTGAATACAGCGGGTCTCAGTTTGGCCGAGCACAAAACCGAGGCAGTGCTAATAAGCAGCCGAAAAGTCGTTGAGACCGCTAGAATATCGGTTGGTGAACATACAATTGTATCGAAACCATTCGTTAAATACCTTGGCGTTATGATAGATCGTAGGCTTAACTTTAAGCAGCATCTTTTATACGCAAGTGGAAAAGCGGGAAGCGCAGCTGCAGCGCTAACAAGAATTTTGTCGAATACCAGAGGTCCTAGACAAACCCGTAGAAAGATCATAGTCACTGTCGTCAGATCAATACTTTTGTACGCAGCCCCCATATGGGCCGAGGCAACCAGATTCAGCTCCTACTTACGAAGCATGGAATCGGTGTATCGTATCTGTGCACTTAGAGTATGTAGTGCGTTTCGAACTGTCTCCTCGGATGCAGCGCTGGTTATTGCGGGTTCTCCCCCTATAGACCTTCTGGTGAACGAGAACGTGACATACGATTCGCTTCCACTCGAATTGCCTAAATCCTCCAAACGTAGGATAGCGCGAGACCGCAGTGTAGCAGTGTGGCAGACGCGCTGGGAGGCATCACAGAACGGACGATGGACGCACCGCCTAATTCCAAATTTGGAACCGTGGCTTAACAGGCGTCATGGTGAGGTAGATTACTACCTCACCCAAATACTAACTGGTCATGGGTGCTTTAAGTCGTACCTTCACAGATTCAAGCACGACGAAAATCCGTTTTGCAGCTTCTATGCTGGAAGTGTTATTGAAGACGCCGAACATGTCTTCTTCGTCTGTCCGAAATTTAACGCCGAAAGACTAGAGCTAAGCAATAACCTAGGGAGGTCACCAACAGTGGAAACTCTCGTGGGCATTATGCTTAACTCTGAAGAAAACTGGATCTCAGTAGGCAATATGGCATGCGCCATAACCAAAGAACTGCGTCGTGTAGAAAGACTGCGCAGATCAACTGCAGACTCTATGCTATAGACAAAGTTGGTAGGCCGCACCGTGCAGATTTGCTGAAGATCAGAGGTTAGGGGGTGATGAAGCCCTGCGCTCATCTTGGAAGGTATTGCAGTCGATTGTACCTTGCGTCTTCGTCTAAGGATTCATATGCCCGAAGTGATGCCATTCCAAGAAAAGGCCGCTGTCGATAGCACCGTCAGCGTCTTCGTCAAGGGACCATTTCCCGAAGCGGCCTCCCCCCGAAATCCCCTCTCCAAGAAGAGACCGCAGTCGTTAGCACCGTCAGCGTCTTCGGCTAGGGACCATTTCCCGAGGCGGTCTCCATCTGATGCATCATCATCACGATGAGCCTACAACGCGTCATTGCATATTAAGCACAGCACATCATCGCTTTGGAATATAAACAAGCATGATCTGCAAAACGTTTCCTTGTTAAGAAGAAGCGTAGAATCGTAGATGAGTAAACATACTCAATCCTGCCCTACGAAGTAATGCCTCGATTGGTGGTTCCGTAGGGTCTTGCAGGAGGAGAGAAAAGTAAGGAGTGGTTTAGTCAGTATACCATACCAGGGACTCTGACACTATTTGGAAGTACGGGCTTCCATTTGTCTATAAAAGATTCCCTCCTGTCGTCTTTAACAAAAAAAAAAAAAAAAAAAAAAAAAAAAAAAAAACACACACACACACCAAATTCACCGCAAGGGGGGATCAGTTCTCAGAACAATCCTTCGGGCTTTACGAACCCGCGGACCCTAGTTAACACAAAATCCAGGCGCGTCTGACTCAGAATGAGCGGCTCCCTGGTCTGCGTCTGTACCGTAACGGTCGGCAGTTTTAATACCTGTCCGTAGGTATAAAAGGATAGGGGAAGGTCACCTGAGAAAAAACCATTGTGTAGGAATGTCGGCTAAAAACATATCTACTCCAGGTGGTAACCACAGTAGTGGAAATCCACCCGTGGGAACTCCCACGGTCGGGGCAAAGATTCTGGAGGCCCCAACCAACATTCCATCCAACACTCTTTTTAAGAGAGCATCGGCGGCTGTAGGGAGTGAGCAAGCGGGCTCCCAGTCATCGTCATCAAATTACCGCAATGCTACGGTGGTGGCTAACTTGGCTGCCGTAGCAGATAATGCTACAAGCAATAACGAAAGAGGTAGTACTCCCGGTTCCTCATATAGCTGGGAGACTCAGAACCCCTTCAAGGGTACTCCAAGGGTTGCGCGATCTCCCCAGAAAGCGGCCAATAGAGCACATGAGCGTACACGCTCATCACCACCAGCTCTATCAACGCCACCAGCAAACTACGAGCAAGAAACGTCGGAAAATTATGTTCTTTCCGTCAAAATTCGGAAGCTCGTGGAAATGATGGCCCCCCCTCGACGAAGCATCCACCAGCCTATAAGAGACCTCGTGGACGAAATTGCAGCATTGGCGTTATGATAGATCGTAGGCTTAACTTTAAGCAGCATCTTTTATACGCAAGTGGAAATGCGGGAAGCGCAGCTGCAGCGCTAACAAGAATTTTGTCGAATACCAGAGGTCCTAGACAAACCCGTAGAAAGATCATAGTCACTGTCGTCAGATCAATACTTTTGTACGCAGCCCCCATATGGGCCGAGGCAACCAGATTCAGCTCCTACTTACGAAGCATGGAATCGGTGTATCGTATCTGTGCACTTAGAGTATGTAGTGCGTTTCGAACTGTCTCCTCGGATGCAGCGCTGGTTATTGCGGGTTCTCCCCCTATAGACCTTCTGGTGAACGAGAACGTGACATACGATTCGCTTCCACTCGAATTGCCTAAATCCTCCAAACGTAGGATAGCGCGAGACCGCAGTGTAGCAGTGTGGCAGACGCGCTGGGAGGCATCACAGAACGGACGATGGACGCACCGCCTAATTCCAAATTTGGAACCGTGGCTTAACAGGCGTCATGGTGAGGTAGATTACTACCTCACCCAAATACTAACTGGTCATGGGTGCTTTAAGTCGTACCTTCACAGATTCAAGCACGACGAAAATCCGTTTTGCAGCTTCTATGCTGGAAGTGTTATTGAAGACGCCGAACATGTCTTCTTCGTCTGTCCGAAATTTAACGCCGAAAGACTAGAGCTAAGCAATAACCTAGGGAGGTCACCAACAGTGGAAACTCTCGTGGGCATTATGCTTAACTCTGAAGAAAACTGGATCTCAGTAGGCAATATGGCATGCGCCATAACCAAAGAACTGCGTCGTGTAGAAAGACTGCGCAGATCAACTGCAGACTCTATGCTATAGACAAAGTTGGTAGGCCGCACCGTGCAGATTTGCTGAAGATCAGAGGTTAGGGGGTGATGAAGCCCTGCGCTCATCTTGGAAGGTATTGCAGTCGATTGTACCTTGCGTCTTCGTCTAAGGATTCATATGCCCGAAGTGATGCCATTCCAAGAAAAGGCCGCTGTCGATAGCACCGTCAGCGTCTTCGTCAAGGGACCATTTCCCGAAGCGGCCTCCCCCCGAAATCCCCTCTCCAAGAAGAGACCGCAGTCGTTAGCACCGTCAGCGTCTTCGGCTAGGGACCATTTCCCGAGGCGGTCTCCATCTGATGCATCATCATCACGATGAGCCTACAACGCGTCATTGCATATTAAGCACAGCACATCATCGCTTTGGAATATAAACAAGCATGATCTGCAAAACGTTTCCTTGTTAAGAAGAAGCGTAGAATCGTAGATGAGTAAACATACTCAATCCTGCCCTACGAAGTAATGCCTCGATTGGTGGTTCCGTAGGGTCTTGCAGGAGGAGAGAAAAGTAAGGAGTGGTTTAGTCAGTATACCATACCAGGGACTCTGACACTATTTGGAAGTACGGGCTTCCATTTGTCTATAAAAGATTCCCTCCTGTCGTCTTTAACAAAAAAAAAAAAAAAAAAAAAAAAAAAAAAAAAACACACACACACACCAAATTCACCGCAAGGGGGGATCAGTTCTCAGAACAATCCTTCGGGCTTTACGAACCCGCGGACCCTAGTTAACACAAAATCCAGGCGCGTCTGACTCAGAATGAGCGGCTCCCTGGTCTGCGTCTGTACCGTAACGGTCGGCAGTTTTAATACCTGTCCGTAGGTATAAAAGGATAGGGGAAGGTCACCTGAGAAAAAACCATTGTGTAGGAATGTCGGCTAAAAACATATCTACTCCAGGTGGTAACCACAGTAGTGGAAATCCACCCGTGGGAACTCCCACGGTCGGGGCAAAGATTCTGGAGGCCCCAACCAACATTCCATCCAACACTCTTTTTAAGAGAGCATCGGCGGCTGTAGGGAGTGAGCAAGCGGGCTCCCAGTCATCGTCATCAAATTACCGCAATGCTACGGTGGTGGCTAACTTGGCTGCCGTAGCAGATAATGCTACAAGCAATAACGAAAGAGGTAGTACTCCCGGTTCCTCATATAGCTGGGAGACTCAGAACCCCTTCAAGGGTACTCCAAGGGTTGCGCGATCTCCCCAGAAAGCGGCCAATAGAGCACATGAGCGTACACGCTCATCACCACCAGCTCTATCAACGCCACCAGCAAACTACGAGCAAGAAACGTCGGAAATTATGTTCTTTCCGTCAAAATTCGGAAGCTCGTGGAAATGATGGCCCCCCCTCGACGAAGCATCCACCAGCCTATAAGAGACCTCGTGGACGAAATTGCAGCATTGCACCAGAAGGCATGCAAAGAGCGGCACCAACAGGATGCCGCCAAAGCAAAACCATCGCAACCACGACAAAGGCAGAGTGTGGAGACTCAAACAGAGTCCACAATGCTTCCTACGTCAGGAACTAGCTCTACCAAGAGAGCAAGGGGAGAACAACGTGACCCCCAATCGCCGACACCATCCGCCAAGAAGAGGAAGCATAAAACGCCTCTTCAAGGTCAAGGTACGGTTCAGATTGCTGGGGACAAAATCCCCCAGGCCCATTCGAAGGCCAGCGTGAGTGAGCATAAAAAGGAGAACCCACCACGTGAGGAAGCGGTGAAACGGGGTGCAGTTGACAAAGCTAGCCAGAAGCAACTGTCGAAAGCAACTGAAAAGATTGCTACCCCACACGAGAGCACTGTCCAGAACCGGAAGTGGACAAAAGTTCGAAAAAAAAAAAACGAAGGAAAGTGAGGAGGCCACCGCGAAAGGACGCCATCGTAATAAAAACGACAGGCGCAGCTTCCTATGCGGATATCCTCAGACAGGTGAAGGCTGAACCCCAATTAAAAGAGCTAAGCCAAAATGTCTGCGGCGTAAGAAAAACGGCCAAGGGAGAGCTCCTACTTCTCCTAGAGAAAACCTCGGACCCTGCTTCCGGAAAGTTCCAAAACGCAGTACAAACGGTGCTCGGAACCAATGCTGAAGTCAAAATCCTTACCGAAGTAATCCAAATAGAGATAAAAGATATCGATGAGGTCACAACGAAAGAGGAAGTGCTTGAGGCACTAAAACACCAATTTGCTGAAATAAAGGTGTCACCATCCAACATACTCAGCCTACGCAGAGCATATGGAGGCACCCAAACAGCAACAATTAGTTTGCCACCCGAAAGCGCCTCAAAGCTGACTAAAGCAGGCAAAATTAGAATAGGATGGGTTGTGTGCCGCATAAGGCCTAAAATACAACCCATGAGATGCTTTAAATGCATGGACTTCGGCCATGCTGCATCAAAGTGCAAGAGCGAAGAAGACTGCTCAAAGTCCTGCTTTAGGTGTGGCAGCTTGGGCCATCGAGCCAAAGCATGCGAAAACGCAGCAATATGCAGACTCTGCGTAAGACATAAGAAGTCTGACACAAAGCACGCGACAACGAGCATCAAATGTCCGTTTTACCAGAAGGCTTTGCGAGAGACTAAAGCACGATAAGGTTTTATCAGCTTAATCTCAACCACTGCGAAGTTGCACATGATCTCTTGAAGCAAAACGTACGGGATGTAAACGCCGATGTTGCCATCCTCAGCGAACCCTATCGTACTAGGAACTCCGGTGACCAGATCAGTGATAGATCTGGGAAAACATCCATATGGTACTGTGGCCAACGACAGCAGCAAATTAGAGACACAAAATCTATGAACTACTTCGTGAGGGCTAGACTGGGTGGACTCTATGTCTATAGCTGCTACCTACCCCCAAGCCTTACTCTACAAGAAGCCACGAATGTTCTAGAAGAAATAGCAGATGACGCTGTCGGAAGACACCCAATAGTTATCGCGGGTGACTTCAATGCATGGTCAACTGACTGGGGATGCCCAAGATCAAATTCGAGAGGTCAAGCACTTCTGGAGGCGTTTGCGATCTTAGATATCGTCACGCTGAACTCTGGACAGCAAAACACATTTGAAAGAGCTGGGATGGGTTCCATAATTGACCTTACTTTTGTGAGTAGCAGCCTATTGCCAAAAACTGCCTGGCAAGTAAGCGAACACTACACTGGAAGCGATCATCACACAATCATATTCAGCACGGGAGACTCCGTCATAAGAAGGGTGTGCACAAACCAGAGGAGATACAAAGAGAGCACTCTGGATACTGGCATTCTAGAGGTCATGCTCGCAGGTATGTCTGCAACTGGATATGCTAGAGACAAGGCCTCGCAAGTGATGAAGACCGTAATAAGAGCATGCGACGCCGCGATGGTTAGGAAAGGTAGAGGCAACAATCACCCGGCGCCAGTCTACTGGTGGACTGATGAAATTTCAAGCCTAAGAAGGTGCTGCATAAGAGCGAGACGTACATACTATCGCTCGAGAGGCACAGATGAATTTCTACCAAACCAGTGGCGTTTCAAAGCCGCAAGAACCCAACTTAGAAAGGCAATAAAAATGAGTAAATCCCATTGTTTCAACCAAATCTGCAACGACGCTGAACAGCAGCCCTGGGGCTTTGCATATAAGCTCGTTATGAAGAAGCTCTCTTCGTTTAGGCAACCAACACCTACGTGTCCCATACTGTTGAGGAACATAGTCCAGACACTATTTCCACAACAACCCGACACGCCAGCACTAAACAGAGAAGTTGAAGCAGAGTTACAAAATTTTCAAAATGTAACCAATGAGGAGCTCCTAAAAATAGCCAAAGAAGTTGAAGACAATAAAGCCCCCGGACCTGACGGAGTCCCAAATAAGGTGCTCAAGATTGCGATAGAGCAGAAAATAGAGGTTTTCGTTGACCTCTACAACACATGCCTAAAAGATGGCGTCTTACCACCAATGTGGAAGCGACAAAGACTTGTGTTGATCCCGAAGAATACTAGTTCCATAGAGGATCCATCGGCCTATCGTCCACTTTGTATGCTCGATACTGCCGGCAAAATCCTAGAACGATTGATAAGCAATAGACTGGGTGCGGCAATAGAAGATGCCGGAGATCTTTCCAACCAACAGTATGGTTTCCGCAAAGCTCGGTCCACAATAGATGCAATTGGAGCGGTGAAAAAAATTGCACTCCAGGCAATCTCAGGAACTCGGTGGTTGTACGGTGACAAAGAGTACTGTCTAGTTACAACACTCGACATAAAAAACGCATTCAATTCTGCGAATTGGACCAGAATACTGGAAGCTCTTGCGCGCTTTAGCGTTCCCTTCTACCTTCGTAGAATCATTCGAGATTACCTCGAGGATAGAATTCTCTACTACGAAACAGAAGGGGGTACTGAAAAGTATAAAGTTACTGGCGGAGTCCCACAAGGATCAGTGTTGGGTCCAGTCCTATGGAACATAATGTATGACGGAGTACTACGTCTACAGCTGCCAGAGAGGGCTCATATTATCGGGTTCGCAGATGATATTGCCCTCATAGTAGTAGCAAAGCATTTGCACGAAGTTGAAGACAAGTGCAACCAAGCGGTTATAGCAGTGCGGCAGTGGCTGAATACAGCGGGTCTCAGTTTGGCCGAGCACAAAACCGAGGCAGTGCTAATAAGCAGCCGAAAAGTCGTTGAGACCGCTAGAATATCGGTTGGTGAACATACAATTGTATCGAAACCATTCGTTAAATACCTTGGCGTTATGATAGATCGTAGGCTTAACTTTAAGCAGCATCTTTTATACGCAAGTGGAAAAGCGGGAAGCGCAGCTGCAGCGCTAACAAGAATTTTGTCGAATACCAGAGGTCCTAGACAAACCCGTAGAAAGATCATAGTCACTGTCGTCAGATCAATACTTTTGTACGCAGCCCCCATATGGGCCGAGGCAACCAGATTCAGCTCCTACTTACGAAGCATGGAATCGGTGTATCGTATCTGTGCACTTAGAGTATGTAGTGCGTTTCGAACTGTCTCCTCGGATGCAGCGCTGGTTATTGCGGGTTCTCCCCCTATAGACCTTCTGGTGAACGAGAACGTGACATACGATTCGCTTCCACTCGAATTGCCTAAATCCTCCAAACGTAGGATAGCGCGAGACCGCAGTGTAGCAGTGTGGCAGACGCGCTGGGAGGCATCACAGAACGGACGATGGACGCACCGCCTAATTCCAAATTTGGAACCGTGGCTTAACAGGCGTCATGGTGAGGTAGATTACTACCTCACCCAAATACTAACTGGTCATGGGTGCTTTAAGTCGTACCTTCACAGATTCAAGCACGACGAAAATCCGTTTTGCAGCTTCTATGCTGGAAGTGTTATTGAAGACGCCGAACATGTCTTCTTCGTCTGTCCGAAATTTAACGCCGAAAGACTAGAGCTAAGCAATAACCTAGGGAGGTCACCAACAGTGGAAACTCTCGTGGGCATTATGCTTAACTCTGAAGAAAACTGGATCTCAGTAGGCAATATGGCATGCGCCATAACCAAAGAACTGCGTCGTGTAGAAAGACTGCGCAGATCAACTGCAGACTCTATGCTATAGACAAAGTTGGTAGGCCGCACCGTGCAGATTTGCTGAAGATCAGAGGTTAGGGGGTGATGAAGCCCTGCGCTCATCTTGGAAGGTATTGCAGTCGATTGTACCTTGCGTCTTCGTCTAAGGATTCATATGCCCGAAGTGATGCCATTCCAAGAAAAGGCCGCTGTCGATAGCACCGTCAGCGTCTTCGTCAAGGGACCATTTCCCGAAGCGGCCTCCCCCCGAAATCCCCTCTCCAAGAAGAGACCGCAGTCGTTAGCACCGTCAGCGTCTTCGGCTAGGGACCATTTCCCGAGGCGGTCTCCATCTGATGCATCATCATCACGATGAGCCTACAACGCGTCATTGCATATTAAGCACAGCACATCATCGCTTTGGAATATAAACAAGCATGATCTGCAAAACGTTTCCTTGTTAAGAAGAAGCGTAGAATCGTAGATGAGTAAACATACTCAATCCTGCCCTACGAAGTAATGCCTCGATTGGTGGTTCCGTAGGGTCTTGCAGGAGGAGAGAAAAGTAAGGAGTGGTTTAGTCAGTATACCATACCAGGGACTCTGACACTATTTGGAAGTACGGGCTTCCATTTGTCTATAAAAGATTCCCTCCTGTCGTCTTTAACAAAAAAAAAAAAAAAAAAAAAAAAAAAAAAAAAACACACACACACACCAAATTCACCGCAAGGGGGGATCAGTTCTCAGAACAATCCTTCGGGCTTTACGAACCCGCGGACCCTAGTTAACACAAAATCCAGGCGCGTCTGACTCAGAATGAGCGGCTCCCTGGTCTGCGTCTGTACCGTAACGGTCGGCAGTTTTAATACCTGTCCGTAGGTATAAAAGGATAGGGGAAGGTCACCTGAGAAAAAACCATTGTGTAGGAATGTCGGCTAAAAACATATCTACTCCAGGTGGTAACCACAGTAGTGGAAATCCACCCGTGGGAACTCCCACGGTCGGGGCAAAGATTCTGGAGGCCCCAACCAACATTCCATCCAACACTCTTTTTAAGAGAGCATCGGCGGCTGTAGGGAGTGAGCAAGCGGGCTCCCAGTCATCGTCATCAAATTACCGCAATGCTACGGTGGTGGCTAACTTGGCTGCCGTAGCAGATAATGCTACAAGCAATAACGAAAGAGGTAGTACTCCCGGTTCCTCATATAGCTGGGAGACTCAGAACCCCTTCAAGGGTACTCCAAGGGTTGCGCGATCTCCCCAGAAAGCGGCCAATAGAGCACATGAGCGTACACGCTCATCACCACCAGCTCTATCAACGCCACCAGCAAACTACGAGCAAGAAACGTCGGAAAATTATGTTCTTTCCGTCAAAATTCGGAAGCTCGTGGAAATGATGGCCCCCCCTCGACGAAGCATCCACCAGCCTATAAGAGACCTCGTGGACGAAATTGCAGCATTGCACCAGAAGGCATGCAAAGAGCGGCACCAACAGGATGCCGCCAAAGCAAAACCATCGCAACCACGACAAAGGCAGAGTGTGGAGACTCAAACAGAGTCCACAATGCTTCCTACGTCAGGAACTAGCTCTACCAAGAGAGCAAGGGGAGAACAACGTGACCCCCAATCGCCGACACCATCCGCCAAGAAGAGGAAGCATAAAACGCCTCTTCAAGGTCAAGGTACGGTTCAGATTGCTGGGGACAAAATCCCCCAGGCCCATTCGAAGGCCAGCGTGAGTGAGCATAAAAAGGAGAACCCACCACGTGAGGAAGCGGTGAAACGGGGTGCAGTTGACAAAGCTAGCCAGAAGCAACTGTCGAAAGCAACTGAAAAGATTGCTACCCCACACGAGAGCACTGTCCAGAACCGGAAGTGGACAAAAGTTCGAAAAAAAAAAAACGAAGGAAAGTGAGGAGGCCACCGCGAAAGGACGCCATCGTAATAAAAACGACAGGCGCAGCTTCCTATGCGGATATCCTCAGACAGGTGAAGGCTGAACCCCAATTAAAAGAGCTAAGCCAAAATGTCTGCGGCGTAAGAAAAACGGCCAAGGGAGAGCTCCTACTTCTCCTAGAGAAAACCTCGGACCCTGCTTCCGGAAAGTTCCAAAACGCAGTACAAACGGTGCTCGGAACCAATGCTGAAGTCAAAATCCTTACCGAAGTAATCCAAATAGAGATAAAAGATATCGATGAGGTCACAACGAAAGAGGAAGTGCTTGAGGCACTAAAACACCAATTTGCTGAAATAAAGGTGTCACCATCCAACATACTCAGCCTACGCAGAGCATATGGAGGCACCCAAACAGCAACAATTAGTTTGCCACCCGAAAGCGCCTCAAAGCTGACTAAAGCAGGCAAAATTAGAATAGGATGGGTTGTGTGCCGCATAAGGCCTAAAATACAACCCATGAGATGCTTTAAATGCATGGACTTCGGCCATGCTGCATCAAAGTGCAAGAGCGAAGAAGACTGCTCAAAGTCCTGCTTTAGGTGTGGCAGCTTGGGCCATCGAGCCAAAGCATGCGAAAACGCAGCAATATGCAGACTCTGCGTAAGACATAAGAAGTCTGACACAAAGCACGCGACAACGAGCATCAAATGTCCGTTTTACCAGAAGGCTTTGCGAGAGACTAAAGCACGATAAGGTTTTATCAGCTTAATCTCAACCACTGCGAAGTTGCACATGATCTCTTGAAGCAAAACGTACGGGATGTAAACGCCGATGTTGCCATCCTCAGCGAACCCTATCGTACTAGGAACTCCGGTGACCAGATCAGTGATAGATCTGGGAAAACATCCATATGGTACTGTGGCCAACGACAGCAGCAAATTAGAGACACAAAATCTATGAACTACTTCGTGAGGGCTAGACTGGGTGGACTCTATGTCTATAGCTGCTACCTACCCCCAAGCCTTACTCTACAAGAAGCCACGAATGTTCTAGAAGAAATAGCAGATGACGCTGTCGGAAGACACCCAATAGTTATCGCGGGTGACTTCAATGCATGGTCAACTGACTGGGGATGCCCAAGATCAAATTCGAGAGGTCAAGCACTTCTGGAGGCGTTTGCGATCTTAGATATCGTCACGCTGAACTCTGGACAGCAAAACACATTTGAAAGAGCTGGGATGGGTTCCATAATTGACCTTACTTTTGTGAGTAGCAGCCTATTGCCAAAAACTGCCTGGCAAGTAAGCGAACACTACACTGGAAGCGATCATCACACAATCATATTCAGCACGGGAGACTCCGTCATAAGAAGGGTGTGCACAAACCAGAGGAGATACAAAGAGAGCACTCTGGATACTGGCATTCTAGAGGTCATGCTCGCAGGTATGTCTGCAACTGGATATGCTAGAGACAAGGCCTCGCAAGTGATGAAGACCGTAATAAGAGCATGCGACGCCGCGATGGTTAGGAAAGGTAGAGGCAACAATCACCCGGCGCCAGTCTACTGGTGGACTGATGAAATTTCAAGCCTAAGAAGGTGCTGCATAAGAGCGAGACGTACATACTATCGCTCGAGAGGCACAGATGAATTTCTACCAAACCAGTGGCGTTTCAAAGCCGCAAGAACCCAACTTAGAAAGGCAATAAAAATGAGTAAATCCCATTGTTTCAACCAAATCTGCAACGACGCTGAACAGCAGCCCTGGGGCTTTGCATATAAGCTCGTTATGAAGAAGCTCTCTTCGTTTAGGCAACCAACACCTACGTGTCCCATACTGTTGAGGAACATAGTCCAGACACTATTTCCACAACAACCCGACACGCCAGCACTAAACAGAGAAGTTGAAGCAGAGTTACAAAATTTTCAAAATGTAACCAATGAGGAGCTCCTAAAAATAGCCAAAGAAGTTGAAGACAATAAAGCCCCCGGACCTGACGGAGTCCCAAATAAGGTGCTCAAGATTGCGATAGAGCAGAAAATAGAGGTTTTCGTTGACCTCTACAACACATGCCTAAAAGATGGCGTCTTACCACCAATGTGGAAGCGACAAAGACTTGTGTTGATCCCGAAGAATACTAGTTCCATAGAGGATCCATCGGCCTATCGTCCACTTTGTATGCTCGATACTGCCGGCAAAATCCTAGAACGATTGATAAGCAATAGACTGGGTGCGGCAATAGAAGATGCCGGAGATCTTTCCAACCAACAGTATGGTTTCCGCAAAGCTCGGTCCACAATAGATGCAATTGGAGCGGTGAAAAAAATTGCACTCCAGGCAATCTCAGGAACTCGGTGGTTGTACGGTGACAAAGAGTACTGTCTAGTTACAACACTCGACATAAAAAACGCATTCAATTCTGCGAATTGGACCAGAATACTGGAAGCTCTTGCGCGCTTTAGCGTTCCCTTCTACCTTCGTAGAATCATTCGAGATTACCTCGAGGATAGAATTCTCTACTACGAAACAGAAGGGGGTACTGAAAAGTATAAAGTTACTGGCGGAGTCCCACAAGGATCAGTGTTGGGTCCAGTCCTATGGAACATAATGTATGACGGAGTACTACGTCTACAGCTGCCAGAGAGGGCTCATATTATCGGGTTCGCAGATGATATTGCCCTCATAGTAGTAGCAAAGCATTTGCACGAAGTTGAAGACAAGTGCAACCAAGCGGTTATAGCAGTGCGGCAGTGGCTGAATACAGCGGGTCTCAGTTTGGCCGAGCACAAAACCGAGGCAGTGCTAATAAGCAGCCGAAAAGTCGTTGAGACCGCTAGAATATCGGTTGGTGAACATACAATTGTATCGAAACCATTCGTTAAATACCTTGGCGTTATGATAGATCGTAGGCTTAACTTTAAGCAGCATCTTTTATACGCAAGTGGAAAAGCGGGAAGCGCAGCTGCAGCGCTAACAAGAATTTTGTCGAATACCAGAGGTCCTAGACAAACCCGTAGAAAGATCATAGTCACTGTCGTCAGATCAATACTTTTGTACGCAGCCCCCATATGGGCCGAGGCAACCAGATTCAGCTCCTACTTACGAAGCATGGAATCGGTGTATCGTATCTGTGCACTTAGAGTATGTAGTGCGTTTCGAACTGTCTCCTCGGATGCAGCGCTGGTTATTGCGGGTTCTCCCCCTATAGACCTTCTGGTGAACGAGAACGTGACATACGATTCGCTTCCACTCGAATTGCCTAAATCCTCCAAACGTAGGATAGCGCGAGACCGCAGTGTAGCAGTGTGGCAGACGCGCTGGGAGGCATCACAGAACGGACGATGGACGCACCGCCTAATTCCAAATTTGGAACCGTGGCTTAACAGGCGTCATGGTGAGGTAGATTACTACCTCACCCAAATACTAACTGGTCATGGGTGCTTTAAGTCGTACCTTCACAGATTCAAGCACGACGAAAATCCGTTTTGCAGCTTCTATGCTGGAAGTGTTATTGAAGACGCCGAACATGTCTTCTTCGTCTGTCCGAAATTTAACGCCGAAAGACTAGAGCTAAGCAATAACCTAGGGAGGTCACCAACAGTGGAAACTCTCGTGGGCATTATGCTTAACTCTGAAGAAAACTGGATCTCAGTAGGCAATATGGCATGCGCCATAACCAAAGAACTGCGTCGTGTAGAAAGACTGCGCAGATCAACTGCAGACTCTATGCTATAGACAAAGTTGGTAGGCCGCACCGTGCAGATTTGCTGAAGATCAGAGGTTAGGGGGTGATGAAGCCCTGCGCTCATCTTGGAAGGTATTGCAGTCGATTGTACCTTGCGTCTTCGTCTAAGGATTCATATGCCCGAAGTGATGCCATTCCAAGAAAAGGCCGCTGTCGATAGCACCGTCAGCGTCTTCGTCAAGGGACCATTTCCCGAAGCGGCCTCCCCCCGAAATCCCCTCTCCAAGAAGAGACCGCAGTCGTTAGCACCGTCAGCGTCTTCGGCTAGGGACCATTTCCCGAGGCGGTCTCCATCTGATGCATCATCATCACGATGAGCCTACAACGCGTCATTGCATATTAAGCACAGCACATCATCGCTTTGGAATATAAACAAGCATGATCTGCAAAACGTTTCCTTGTTAAGAAGAAGCGTAGAATCGTAGATGAGTAAACATACTCAATCCTGCCCTACGAAGTAATGCCTCGATTGGTGGTTCCGTAGGGTCTTGCAGGAGGAGAGAAAAGTAAGGAGTGGTTTAGTCAGTATACCATACCAGGGACTCTGACACTATTTGGAAGTACGGGCTTCCATTTGTCTATAAAAGATTCCCTCCTGTCGTCTTTAACAAAAAAAAAAAAAAAAAAAAAAAAAAAAAAAAAAACACACACACACACCAAATTCACCGCAAGGGGGGATCAGTTCTCAGAACAATCCTTCGGGCTTTACGAACCCGCGGACCCTAGTTAACACAAAATCCAGGCGCGTCTGACTCAGAATGAGCGGCTCCCTGGTCTGCGTCTGTACCGTAACGGTCGGCAGTTTTAATACCTGTCCGTAGGTATAAAAGGATAGGGGAAGGTCACCTGAGAAAAAACCATTGTGTAGGAATGTCGGCTAAAAACATATCTACTCCAGGTGGTAACCACAGTAGTGGAAATCCACCCGTGGGAACTCCCACGGTCGGGGCAAAGATTCTGGAGGCCCCAACCAACATTCCATCCAACACTCTTTTTAAGAGAGCATCGGCGGCTGTAGGGAGTGAGCAAGCGGGCTCCCAGTCATCGTCATCAAATTACCGCAATGCTACGGTGGTGGCTAACTTGGCTGCCGTAGCAGATAATGCTACAAGCAATAACGAAAGAGGTAGTACTCCCGGTTCCTCATATAGCTGGGAGACTCAGAACCCCTTCAAGGGTACTCCAAGGGTTGCGCGATCTCCCCAGAAAGCGGCCAATAGAGCACATGAGCGTACACGCTCATCACCACCAGCTCTATCAACGCCACCAGCAAACTACGAGCAAGAAACGTCGGAAAATTATGTTCTTTCCGTCAAAATTCGGAAGCTCGTGGAAATGATGGCCCCCCCTCGACGAAGCATCCACCAGCCTATAAGAGACCTCGTGGACGAAATTGCAGCATTGCACCAGAAGGCATGCAAAGAGCGGCACCAACAGGATGCCGCCAAAGCAAAACCATCGCAACCACGACAAAGGCAGAGTGTGGAGACTCAAACAGAGTCCACAATGCTTCCTACGTCAGGAACTAGCTCTACCAAGAGAGCAAGGGGAGAACAACGTGACCCCCAATCGCCGACACCATCCGCCAAGAAGAGGAAGCATAAAACGCCTCTTCAAGGTCAAGGTACGGTTCAGATTGCTGGGGACAAAATCCCCCAGGCCCATTCGAAGGCCAGCGTGAGTGAGCATAAAAAGGAGAACCCACCACGTGAGGAAGCGGTGAAACGGGGTGCAGTTGACAAAGCTAGCCAGAAGCAACTGTCGAAAGCAACTGAAAAGATTGCTACCCCACACGAGAGCACTGTCCAGAACCGGAAGTGGACAAAAGTTCGAAAAAAAAAAAACGAAGGAAAGTGAGGAGGCCACCGCGAAAGGACGCCATCGTAATAAAAACGACAGGCGCAGCTTCCTATGCGGATATCCTCAGACAGGTGAAGGCTGAACCCCAATTAAAAGAGCTAAGCCAAAATGTCTGCGGCGTAAGAAAAACGGCCAAGGGAGAGCTCCTACTTCTCCTAGAGAAAACCTCGGACCCTGCTTCCGGAAAGTTCCAAAACGCAGTACAAACGGTGCTCGGAACCAATGCTGAAGTCAAAATCCTTACCGAAGTAATCCAAATAGAGATAAAAGATATCGATGAGGTCACAACGAAAGAGGAAGTGCTTGAGGCACTAAAACACCAATTTGCTGAAATAAAGGTGTCACCATCCAACATACTCAGCCTACGCAGAGCATATGGAGGCACCCAAACAGCAACAATTAGTTTGCCACCCGAAAGCGCCTCAAAGCTGACTAAAGCAGGCAAAATTAGAATAGGATGGGTTGTGTGCCGCATAAGGCCTAAAATACAACCCATGAGATGCTTTAAATGCATGGACTTCGGCCATGCTGCATCAAAGTGCAAGAGCGAAGAAGACTGCTCAAAGTCCTGCTTTAGGTGTGGCAGCTTGGGCCATCGAGCCAAAGCATGCGAAAACGCAGCAATATGCAGACTCTGCGTAAGACATAAGAAGTCTGACACAAAGCACGCGACAACGAGCATCAAATGTCCGTTTTACCAGAAGGCTTTGCGAGAGACTAAAGCACGATAAGGTTTTATCAGCTTAATCTCAACCACTGCGAAGTTGCACATGATCTCTTGAAGCAAAACGTACGGGATGTAAACGCCGATGTTGCCATCCTCAGCGAACCCTATCGTACTAGGAACTCCGGTGACCAGATCAGTGATAGATCTGGGAAAACATCCATATGGTACTGTGGCCAACGACAGCAGCAAATTAGAGACACAAAATCTATGAACTACTTCGTGAGGGCTAGACTGGGTGGACTCTATGTCTATAGCTGCTACCTACCCCCAAGCCTTACTCTACAAGAAGCCACGAATGTTCTAGAAGAAATAGCAGATGACGCTGTCGGAAGACACCCAATAGTTATCGCGGGTGACTTCAATGCATGGTCAACTGACTGGGGATGCCCAAGATCAAATTCGAGAGGTCAAGCACTTCTGGAGGAGTTTGCGATCTTAGATATCGTCACGCTGAACTCTGGACAGCAAAACACATTTGAAAGAGCTGGGATGGGTTCCATAATTGACCTTACTTTTGTGAGTAGCAGCCTATTGTCAAAAACTGCCTGGCAAGTAAGCGAACACTACACTGGAAGCGATCATCACGCAATCATATTCAGCACGGGAGACTCCGTCATAAGAAGGGTGTGCAAAAACCAGAGGAGATACAAAGAAAGCACTCTGGATACCGGCGTTCTAGAGGTCATGCTCGCTGGTATGTCTGCAACTGGCTATGCTAGAGACAAGGCCTCGCAAGTGATGAAGACCGTAATAAGAGCATGCGACGCCACGATGGTTAGAAAAGGTAGAGGCAATAATCACCCGGCGCCAGTCTACTGGTGGACTGATGAAATTTCAAGCCTAAGAAGGTGCTGCATAAGAGCGAGACGTACATACTATCGCTCGAGAGGCACAGATGAATTTCTACCAAACCAGTGGCGTTTCAAAGCCGCAAGAACCCAACTTAGAAAGGCAATAAAAATGAGTAAATCCCATTGTTTCAACCAAATCTGCAACGACGCTGAACAGCAGCCCTGGGGCTTTGCATATAAGCTCGTTATGAAGAAGCTCTCTTCGTTTAGGCAACCAATACCTACGTGTCCCATACTGTTGAGGAACATAGTCCACACACTATTTCCACAACAACCCGACACGCCAGCACTAAACAGAGAAGTTGAAGCAGAGTTACAAAATTTTCAAAATGTAACCAATGAGGAGCTCCTAAAAATAGCCAAAGAAGTTGAAGACAATAAAGCCCCCGGACCTGACGGAGTCCCAAATAAGGTGCTCAAGATTGCGATAGAGCAGAAAATAGAGGTTTTCGTTGACCTCTACAACACATGCCTAAAAGATGGCGTCTTCCCACCAATGTGGAAGCGACAAAGACTTGTGTTGATCCCGAAGAATACTAGTTCCATAGACGATCCATCGGCCTATCGTCCACTTTGTATGCTCGATACTGCCGGCAAAATCCTAGAACGATTGATAAGCAATAGACTGGGTGCGTCAATAGAAGATGCCGGAGATCTTTCCAACCAACAGTATGGTTTCCGCAAAGCTCGGTCCACAATAGATGCAATTGGAGCGGTGAAAAAAATTGCACTCCAGGCAATCTCAGGAACTCGGTGGTTGTACGGTGACAAAGAGTACTGTCTAGTTACAACACTCGACATAAAAAACGCATTCAATTCTGCGAATTGGACCAGAATACTGGAAGCTCTTGCGCGCTTTAGCGTTCCCTTCTACCTTCGTAGAATCATTCGAGATTACCTCGAGGATAGAATTCTCTACTACGAAACAGAAGGGGGTACTGAAAAGTATAAAGTTACTGGCGGAGTCCCACAAGGATCAGTGTTGGGTCCAGTCCTATGGAACATAATGTATGACGGAGTACTACGTCTACAGCTGCCAGAGAGGGCTCATATTATCGGGTTCGCAGATGATATTGCCCTCATAGTAGTAGCAAAGCATTTGCACGAAGTTGAAGACAAGTGCAACCAAACGGTTATAGCAGTGCGGCAGTGGCTGAATACAGCGGGTCTCAGTTTGGCCGAGCACAAAACCGAGGCAGTGCTAATAAGCAGCCGAAAAGTCGTTGAGACCGCTAGAATATCGGTTGGTGAACATACAATTGTATCGAAACCATTCGTTAAATACCTTGGCGTTATGATAGATAATAGGCTTAACTTTAAGCAGCATCTTTTATACGCAAGTGGAAAAGCGGGAAGCGCAGCTGCGGGACCAGAGGTCCTAGGCAAACCCGTAGGAAGATCATAGTTACTGTCGTCAGATCAATACTTTTGTACGCAGCCCCCATATGGGTGGAGGCAACCAGATTCAGCTCCTACTTACGAAGCATGGAATCGGTGTATCGTATCTGTGCACTTAGAGTATGCTGTGCGTTCCGAACTGTCTCCTCGGATGCAGCGCTGGTTATTGCGGGTACTCCCCCTATAGATCTTCTTGCGAACGAGAACGTGACATACGATTCGCTTCCACTCGAATTGCCTAAGTCCTCCAAACGTAGGATAGCGCGAGACCGCAGTGTAGCAGTGTGGCAGATGCGCTGGGAGGCATCACAGAACGGACGATGGACGCACCGCCTAATTCCAAATTTGGAACCGTGGCTTAACAGGCGTCATGGTGAGGTAGATTACTACCTCACCCAAATACTAACTGGTCATGGGTGCTTTAAGTCGTACCTTCATAGATTCAAGCACGACGTTTTGCAGTTTCTGTGCTGGAAGTGTTATTGAAGACGCCGAACATGTCTTCTTCGTCTGTCCGAAATTTAACGCCGAAAGACTAGAGCTAAGCAATAACCTAGGGAGGTCACCAACAGTGGAAACTCTCGTGGGCATTATGCTTAACTCTGAAGAAAACTGGATCTCAGTAGGCAATATGGCATGCGCCATAACCAAAGAACTGCGTCGTGTAGAAAGACTGCGCAGATCAACTGCAGACTCTATGCTATAGACAAAGTTGGTAGGCCGCACCGTGCAGATTTGCTGAAGATCAGAGGTTAGGGGGTGATGAAGCCCTGCGCTCATCTTGGAAGGTATTGCAGTCGATTGTACCTTGCGTCTTCGTCTAGGAATTCACGAAGTGATGCCATTTCATGAAAAGACCGCTGTCGATAGCACCGTCAGCGTCTTCGTCAAGGGACCATTTCCCGAAGTGGCCTCCCCCCGAAATCCCCTCTCCAAGAAGAGACCGCAGTCGTTAGCACCGTCAGCGTCTTCGGCTAGGGACCATTTCCCGAGGCGGTCTCCATCTGATGCATCATTATCACGATGAGCCTACAACGCGTCATTGCATATTAAGCACAGCACATCATCGCTTTGGAATATAAACAAGCATGATCTACAAAACGTTTCTTTGTTAAGAAGAAGCGTAGAATCGTAGATGAGTAAACATACTCAATCCTGCCCTACGAAGTAATGCCTCGATTGGTGGTTCCGTAGGGTCTTGCAGGAGGAGAGAAAAGTAAGGAGTGGTTTAGTCAGTATACCATACCATGGACTCTGACACTATTTGGAAGTACGGGCTTCCATTTGTCTATAAAAGATTCCCTCCTGTCGTCTTTAAAAAAAAAAAAAAAAAAAAAAAAAAAAACACACCAAATTTCATCAAAATCGGTCCAGTCGTTTAGGAGGAATTCAGTGACAAAGCCAAGTACTGAAGAGTTTTATATGTAAATATATGAAATTTTCGGTAAAAACGTAAGAAATCTGATGTAAATATTTTTTTAAAAATTCGTTAAAATAGCAATTGTTGGGATCCCAAGCTAAAATTTTGTATAAGCCTTAAGAATTGATGTATTATAACGACACCATGTTCAAAAGGTGAAAAATTTTCTACGATCACTATGAAAAATGTGATACAAAACTTCAGTCTAAAACAAATTTCTTACTAGGTCGTAGCAATAGCTTAAGCCTGTATGACACTTAACTTTTTTGTCCAATTTCAAAATCTGAAAACAAGTGGCGGGTAGGCAAGACAACAATATGCTTGCCTATTGTGAGAGAATAGGATAGAAACATATTCAGTGGCAAGAAATAATTTTGACTGTTCAACGACGTTGCTAGTTGTCGCCGATTTTTTTTTCTTGCAAGGAGCTACACAAACAAAAAAGATACAGTTGTTTCGACTATGTCGTAACACAAGACGTAGAATTATTCAATTCGCTTTTGATGACACCTTTTTTAAAAAACTATTTAGCAAACTATTTATTCCATACACCTGAGCATATGACCTTAAAAAGAGTGCCGGAGAGGGTTAATATGTATGACCGACCCCCATTACTTTTGCAAAAGGAACATTTTTGTCTTTAACATCTATTCTCTACGACCACTCCTTAGAGGGGCTCCCATACAAATTTTATGGTTTTTGTTTATTTATTCCATACACCTGAGCATATGACCTTTAAAAAAGTACCGCAAAGGTTTAATGTGTATCACCGACCCCCATTAGTTTTGCAAAAGGAACATTTTTGCCTATGACACCTATTCCCTCCGACCACTCCTTAGGGGGGCTCCTATACAAATTTTATGGTTTTCGTATATTTATGCCATACAGCTGAGCATATGACCTTTAAGAGAGTGCCGGAGAGGGTTAATATTTATAGCCGACCTCCATTATTTTTGCAAAAGGAACATTTCAGCCTTTGACACCTATTCCCTCCGACCACTCCTTAGGGGGGCTTCCATACAAATTTTATGGATTTTGTGCCGGAAAGGGTTAATATGTATCACTGACCCCCATTACTTTTGCAAAAGGATCATTTTTTCCTAAGACAACTATTCCCTCCGACCACTCCTTAGGGGGGCTCCCATACAAATTTTATTGTGTTTGTGCCGGAAAGGGTTAATATGTATCAACGACCCCCATTACTTATGCAAAAGGAACATTTTTGCCTTTAACACCTATTTCCTCCGACCACTCCTTAGAGGGGCTTCCATACAAATTTTATGGATTTTGTGTCGGAAAGGGTTAATATGTATCACTAAACCCCATTACTTTTGCAAAAGGATCATTTTATCCTCAGACACCTATTCCCTCCGACCACTCCTTAGGGGGGCTCCCATACAAATTTTATTGTGTTTGTGCCGGAAAGGGTTAATATGTATCAACGACCCCCATTACTTATGCAAAAGGAACATTTTTGCCTTTAACACCTATTTCCTCCGACCCCTTAGAGGGGCTTCCATACAAATTTTATGGATTTTGTGCCGGAAAGGGTTAATATGTATCACTGACCCCCATTACTTTTGCAAAAGGATCATTTTTTCCTAAGACACCTATTCCCTCCGACCACTCCTTAGGGGGGCTCCTATACAAATTTTGTGGTTTTTGTATATTTATGCCATACACCTGACCATATGACCTTCAAGAGAGTGCCGGAGAGGGTTAATATGTATAACCGACCTCCATTATTTTTGCAAAAGGAACATTTTTGCCTTTTACACCTATTTTCTCCGACCACTCCTTAGAGGGGCTCCCATATAAATTTTATGGTTTTTGTATATTTATTCCATACACCTGAGGATATGACCTTCAAGAGAGTGCCGGAGAGGGTTAATATATATGACCAACCCCCATTACTTTTGCAAAGGAAGATTTTTTACTTTGACACCTATTCCCTCTAACCACTCCTTAGGGGGGCTTCCATACAAATTTTATGGATTTTGTGCCGGAAAGGGTTAATATGTATCACTGACCCCCATTACTTTTGCAAAAGGAGCTTTTTTTCCTTTGACACCTATTCCCTCCGACCACTCCTTAGGGGGGCTCCCATACAAATTTTATGGTTTTTTCGATAAAACCGGAAACTGTCGATAAATAGGTAGCAAGTTTAAGCAAACAAAAACATCAAATGTTGGCTTTATATTTCATGTAATTGTGTAAAATTTATATAAGTTAGAGAGTTGTAACATGAATTTTTGTCGCATTGAGGATCAAGCAGACCAACAAGTGCTAACACCAACATTGTACGATCAGTACTTTAGGCCCACCATAGGCTCAAAAAGTTATATAAATACCGACACCTGATCACTATCAACCACCCTACTTACCTCCGAGAATGACGTATTCTACGTCAAAACTCTGGTGTATTAAAATAATATTGTTTTCAACTAAACAAGAATCTTGTTGATAAACAACCATCAAGAAATCTTGTCAATACAAAGATTTGAGTATTTTTCAAACTTTTGTATGGTTGCTATATGGTGGCGTCCGTGGCGTAGTTGGTTAAAGTGCGTGGCCGCTATGTCAAAGAACTTTGGAAACCCAGGTTCGAACCCCAGCAGCGACAGAAATTATTTGAATTAAAATAATTTTTATGTACGGCCGCCACCGTTCTGCAGACAATGGCAAACCTCAGAAGGTAATCAAAATGCCATGTAAAGCTTCTTGAGAATAAGAACATTTTCGTTCATCGCCGTTCGGAGTCGGCGTTAAGCCTATAGGTCCATTTCTTGGTCTATTGTGTACAAACTTAATAGCACGCACAACACAATTGATCATAAGAAGCTAGGTCAAAGTCCTTTCAAGGGCTGAAATGGCCAGTTATAAAATAAATACAAAAAAATATGGTTGCTATATAAGAGAAGAATTTTTTATTAATAGCATTTTCTGAAATAAATTTAACAACACTGACATTGTTTATAATACCATCAAGTTTTTTTTTGATGTAGTTGCGTTGAAACAAGAATTTGACAGCAAATATTTGATCGAAACTTAATGACGAGCGAATTGAGAGAAACATAAAAATCAATGCATTAAAAATGCAGTTCGTCACACTTTGTTTCTCCAATTCTTACTATATGTGTACTCACTCACACCAATTCGCATTCAACGCATTTGAACTGCTCTGTTTTCATTTTAAATAACAAAACAATGAGCAATTTAATGAAGTATCATACAGGCTTTAGCAAACACTGACGCGTTTGCTAGCTAGCAGGGATGGAAAAGTAGGTACAATTGTACTTTTTTCCAACGTTTTTGACCTTAAAGGTACATTAGGTACGATAGCTTCATTTTAGGTACATTCCGCCTTTGGTTGAACGAATTTTCCACTAAATAACTTAAAAATTATATTTTGTTCTTTAACAAGTAGTTAATTTAACAACTACTTGCTTTAAGACCAAAAATTTTGTTTTGGCAACTCTATTCTGTTTCCCATTCCACACTATTGTGAATAGCACATATAAAAAGAAGAAAAAATAAGCTTTAAGAACTCTCCCTTCCTTTCTTAACCTTTAAGAACTCTTACTTTCATTCCTTTCCTTAGGCGGCTCTCTAATACTACAGCGATGGATAAATAAGTTTGTCAAATTATTATATATCGATGGTTTAATATAGAAAAGGCGTAACTCGTTTTTTATCGAAATATCATCTTTAATATATTCCGGTGGATCACTCTCAAATACACCTCCCTTAAAAAAATCAATGCGCATTTTTGTTATTGTTGTTGTCTATTTTAAATTAAAACTAGATTAAAAAGTTTTTATATCCACAGCTTTCCAGATTTTATTCAATTTTTTTCTTCTCCTGTAAAGTAACAAAGAATCGAGTTGTTATTTACTTGTTGTAGGTAGATCAGCCGCAAATCTAATCCAAATCAAGAACCTGATTGCGATGCAAAGTATGTATTTCTATCAAGAAGTGTGCTTTTTCCAGCAGCAATGCATATGAAGATACGCAGAATGAGGCGCCAGCTAAAAAGAAAATATATGACATCCATTTTAGAAAGAAATGGAAATTATCGTATCCTTGGCTGCAAGAAGGCCAAATATTAAGCAGGGTAAAGTGTTTAATTTGTTTTGTACCCAATCATGGCAATCTAAGCCACATTCGCCATGCGAACTCAGATAAAACAGATATTGCGAAATCAACGCTAAAAATTTCCAATTTCGCCCAGGTAAATTCCGAAGAAATGCTGATATCGGATTCGGCAAAAGAGCTGGAGATTCGTTTTTGCTTATTTGTAGTAGAACACAACCTTGCTTTTGCATCGTTAGATAATTTAAGTCAATGCGTGAAAACAGTCAAGGACTCAAAAATAATTTCGAAAATGTGTATTAACCGCAAAAAGGGACAACAAATTATTACATCTGAGACAGGGCGCAGCTAATACGCAGCATTACTCCATCATAATAGACGAAAGTACAGATGTATGCATGAATCAAAATCTCGCGGTTGTTATCAGGATTTTCAGTCAAAAGATTCTTCTTCTTTTGAGTTTTTAATGGCCTTCTGAAAGTGCTGAAGGATCACAACATTTCAACAAAAAATTTACTCGGATTTGCTGCAGACAACTGTTACGTTATTATGGGCAAACAAAATGGTGTGCAAGCGAAACTAAAAAAAGTTTGCCCAAAAATATTTGTCAACGGCGATGTTTGTCATAATTTAAACTTGTCATCGGAGGCAGCTGCATTAGAGCTTCCTAACAATATTGAGAAGCTGATTAGGGACGTTAACCATAATTTTTGCCAAATAATTGGTAACTGAGTGGATCACAGTGAAAGTCTACTACCGAGACTACTGATGAGTTTGTATAGCGGCCAAAGAAACAGTCTGTCAAGTCTGCTATATGATTTATTCTATACAGAGCCGTTGTTGTTCTTGGTTCTTTTATTCATTAACATACTTGGCCTTGAGATCGATGATTGATTAATTGGATTAAAAATTTCAAGTGCGCAATTTTATCGCTTTATTCCTTTTTTTAAGACTAAAATAATATAGTGATCTTTATTTTTTGTTATTGCTATATATATATTTAATTTGATCATAAGAAGTTCGGTAAAAGTCTTTCGAGGACTGAAATGGCCAGTTTATTTTATTTTATTTATTTTTTATGTATATTGAATTAACATACATTGAATTTATGCTTTAAATAAACATTTTTTTATAAAAATCAATTGTGAATTATTTTAGGTACATTTGCCCAAAAAGGTACATATTTTTTGAGAAATTTAGGTACATTTTTAAATTTGCATTTCTCACCCCTGCTAGCTAGCCACATAAATTGGTACGTTGTGGAATAGGCTTGTGCTAAACAGTTCCGAGGTCGGAACGAACATGGAATGATTCTTTTGTTCAGCGGAACTAGTTCGCGGAAACATGTCCGCGGAACTATGTAGTTCCTTTGAGCTGTAGAAGCAATTTTTTATGGTTTTTGTATATGTATTCTCTACACCTGAACAGAAGGGCTTTAAGAGAAGGCTGAAGAGGATTAACATGTATGACCGACCCCCATGACTTTTGAAAAGGAACATTTTTTCCTTAGACACCTATTCCCTCCGACCACTCCTTAGGGGGGCTCCCATACAAAAACGCAATAGGGGCATATTAATTTTGACACTCTGTTTGTAAGCCCCATAAAGAGGCATAGGTATAGCAAAGTATATATATTCTTGATCAGCATCACCACCCAAGTCGATTTAGCCATGTCCGTCTGTCTGTCCGTCCGTTCGTATGTAACTTATAAGTGCTTAAAAAGAACAAATTGAGTACTCTCGAGTTGCAAATCGTGTCCGCGGAACTATCTAGCTACGCAGTTCCATTTGATTGAATGAAACTCATATGCAGCAGATTGTAACATGTCCGCGGAACTATTTAGCTCTGCAGTTCCATTTTATTGAATGAAACTCATGCAAATCATATGCAGCAGATTGTAACATGTCCGCGGAACTATTTAGTTCTGCAGTTCCATTTGATTGAATGAAACTCATGCAACTCATATGCAGCAGATGGTAACATGTTCGCGGAACTATTTAGTTCCGCAGTTCCATTGAATGAAAGCATGTTCAAAACGAAATAAACACAGCATTGCGCGCAACAAGAACGTCGAAATATCATCTTACCATTTCACACATCAGTTGTTTCGTTCGTTCGTAAACATATCTTTGCACTTAAAGTCGATCACAAATTCGTGTAAGCCATAATATGTGTGAAAGAGAAGTCGGTTCATATTGATTTATAGAAAAAAATTCATTGCAACCGGAACTGTTTGAACATGCTAAAAATGAATGAAAGGAACGATTGGAACTATGTTCACAGTCGGACATAGTTCCAGGAACTATACAGGTTCGGAACGACCCATCTCTATTGTGGAAGCAATTAAGTTGAGTTGCTAGCTCCATTAGATTTGTCTAAGATCTATTAAAAGATAAAAGCAAAGATAATAAATAGAGTTTGTTATTTCAAATAAATGGAGATTCTACTTTTTGTCAATAAACTTACCAGATTAAAAAAAAAATCACTTACCAATTACAAAAAAATGTTATTATATTTTAATTGAAATTCATTAATTTATTTTACTCTTGGGATTTTTCAACCAATCCTTTCTTTTTACTTAATTTCTTATCATAAGGAATAGCCGAACATAAATTCCCTTTCTCTAATATCTAAAACTGCTTGATCGAGAGTCAATCCTTGCGATTTTTAATATTAATGGCATAAGCAAGTTATAATGAAAATTTCTTGCGAGTAAAATCGGTTGACCTTTTTTTGAATTATACTACTTCGGAAGGAATAAGTAGAACATTTAAAGTGTTGTATTTTGGTCCAGAATAATTGGGAAACTTGTGGCGTCCGTGGCGTAGTTGGTTAAAGTGCGTTGCCGCTATGTCAACGAACCTGGAGACCTAGGTTCGAACCCCAGCAGCGACAGAAAATTATTCGAATTAAAATAATTTTTCTGTACGGCCGCCACCTCTCTGCAGACAATGGCAAACCTCAGAGAGTATTCAAAATGCCATGTAAAGCTTCTTGAGAACAAGAACATTCCGTTCATGGCCGTTCGGAATCTGCGTTAAACATGTAGGTCAGGTTCTCGGTCAATTGTGTACAAACTTAATAACACGCACAACACAATTGATCATAAGAAGCTAGGTCAAAGTCCTTTCAAGGGCTGAAATGGCCAGTTATTTATTTATTTATTTAAACACGCACAACACAATTG
This sequence comes from Pherbina coryleti, assembly GCA_943735915.1. NCBI lineage: Eukaryota > Metazoa > Arthropoda > Insecta > Diptera > Sciomyzidae > Pherbina > Pherbina coryleti. Next base: position 87,620,225 of record OX030948.1, read on the forward strand.
ATCATAAGAAGCTAGGTCAAAGTCCTTTCAAGGGCTGAAATGGCCAGTTATTTATTTATTTATTTATTTATTTATTTATTTAAATAACTGGCCATTTCAGCCCTTGAAAGGACTTTGACCTAGCTTCTTATGATCAATTGTGTTGTGCGTGTTATTAAGTTTGTACACAATTGACCGAGAAATGGACCTACAGGCTTAACGCCGACTCCGAACGGCGATGAACGGAATGTTCTTATTCTCAAGAAGCTTTACATGGCATTTGTATTACTCTCTGAGGTTTGCCATTGTCTGCAGAGAGGTGGCGGCCGTACAGAAAAATTATTTTATTCAAATAATTTTCTGTCGCTGCTGGGGTTCGAACCTGGGTCTCCAAAGTTCTTTGGCATAGCGGCCACGCACTTTAACCAACTACGCCACGGTCGCCACATAAAATGTTATGTGGCCAGTTATTTATTTTTATTTTTTATTTATGATGATAATGCACAAACAAAGTTCTTCTATAAATCGGCCACTTTCGCATTGTTATAGACAGTTTCAACAACCTCACCTATGGCCAGTGTTGCCATATTTTTTTTAAAAAAAAATTTAATTTCCAGAAAAAAAACTTGTTTTTTGGTGAAAAAACTTGATATTAAAAATAAACTAAAACATGTATTTTTAAAATGAGTGCTTTAAAATTTTTGGCAATTCGCTTTGTTATCTCGTTGTCCCGTTATTTTGGCCACTTCATTTCTCAAGAAAATACGGAAGACTTGATCGTCAACTCTGAATATATGTAAACTGAAGCGTAAAGTTTAAAAAGGAATCCCAAAAATTGACCGCCAAGACTCGACGAAGGGAAACCAAGACAAAAGAACAGAAGCAATGACAGCAACAATAATAGAAATGTGTAATATGTTTTTGGTGGTGTTCCTAAAAATGCCAAAGATAAGGCTTAAAAGTTTTGATGGCCAATTTTGCCGTACTGTTTGAAGAATAAAAAGAACTTAGATGTTTTAAGTCAAGTTTCATTCTCCTCTTTATTTCAAAGATCTTCAATATTTATAATAAAAATACCAGTATTAATTCTATTTAGATATTCTTAAACTCCTTCCCATTATTCTATTCTCATATTGTTTCTTAGTTCAATTATGTTCTTAATAATTGTTCTTCTCTCACTTGGTCTTTGATTCCTCAGCTTGGAATTTTTGCTGCGCTTGCACTTGTGCAGCTAATAGGGTTAGCGAACACCAGTGAGCGTATTTCGTTACAATTGGCTGTGACGCAAAAACACAGTGACCTAATGACACTCGATAAGCGTTGGCACACGATCGAAAGAATGAATGAAAGAAAAACAATGAAAATATATTTTGTTACCAAATATGTAACGTACCGTAAGCTGGCTGTGCTATGACACTACACCCTTACCCATAAGCGAAAAATTATTTCTTGAAATGATTTTTAAAGAATGGAGGATTTTAAGAATATTTTACATATTTATAAAGCTTAAATTATTTTTCTATACATGTTTGAATTATGTGTATATATGTATATGCAAAATATTTGTTTTTCTATATAATTCTATTTGGTTTTAATATATTTAAATAAATGTCTTTAGCGTGTATAAGTTTATAATATAATAATATTAATTTAGTGAAATGTTTGGATATACAATTGATAAGTTTATTTTTATGTTTATCTAATTATCTATTTTTCTTATGTATTCTTATGTATTCTTATATTTTGTAAACATTTTTTTTTTTTTTTTTTTTTTTTTTTTTTTGTTAACTAGCTCTTTGGCTAGTTTTTGTATTTCTTTAATAAGTTGTTGTGGAGTTCTTTTGGTTTGCCGTTTATTTCTACAACCGAGTTTACTCCTTTTCTATCAATAATTCTAAATGGTCCTTCATATGGGCTCTGTAGTTTTTTCTTATTTTCTACTCTTACAAAAACTAAATCTCCTATTTCTAATGATTGAGGCCTCATATTTTTATCGTAATCTATTTTTCTCTTATCCTTAACTTTGTTTATTATTTCTTTAGCTTTACTTATTGATGTTCTTAATCTTAGTTTCAATTCATTAGCGTAATTGTCTAAGTCATAAACTTTGTTTGTTTGTCTAAGTGTATCACTTGGTAGTGACGGCAATTTTCCAAAGACTAGCTCAAACGGAGAATAGTCTGTGTCAACGTGGGGTGTCGTATTGTATGCAAAAGCGTAATAGGGTATCCATTTGTCCCATTCATAATCGTCTGTGAAGGAAAGTATGTATTGATTTAGAACTCTATGGTTTCTCTCAAGAGCACCGATTGTTTGGTGATGATAAGGTGTTGAAAAAATTTGACGAGTGTCTAGTAATTTACAAACACTTGACATTAGCTCGTTTGTAAATTCTGTCCCACGATCGGACATAAGTGTTTTGAAACAACCGTACTTGAGTATTAATTGTTCGACAAGGGTTGATGCGACTGTCTTGGCGTCTTTGGTTGCAATTGGGTGAGCGACTACAAATTTTGTTAGCTCACATTGCATCGTTAAAACATATCTATATCCGTTTGATATTCTTAAAGGACCTACAGTGTCAATTGATATTTTCTCAAAACTTGTCGCTGGTGTGTTTGTCAATACTAAACCTTCTTTAATGTGTTGTGTGGTCTTGTTTTTGTTGCATTTTTCACAGCTATTTATAAATTCTTTAATCATTTTTCTCATCCCTTTCCAAATATATCTTTGTTTTAGTTTTGAAATCGTTTTTCTAATTCCCATATGTCCTCATGTGCTTGAGTTGTGGAATTCTTCAATTAGTTTGTATTGTTTGAGCATGCTGTTTATTTGTATTGGAGCTTTATATATTAGTATTCGTATTGGCGAGACTTTATTATCTTTCAATGCATTGTATTTCTCTTTAAACATATTTATATCGATATTTTTAAATATAAAATCTTTATCACAAAGGGCTAGCTCCTTTATTTGTGATTTTCTTAATAAACGATGTAGCTTCTCCAACATCTCACCTAGGCGCGAAGGGTCATCGCTACACGTTATGCGCAATTTATTATTATATATATTTATGGCAATGCTATTATTCTCAATGTTGAATTTCAATTTCACCAATTTCCTTACGTCTTTAAAAGATGTGCATTCCCATATATAGAGTTGGCCAGACTCATTAGGACATGTGTCTTTTAATATATCACTTCCTTGGAGGTGTTGACTCAGGTGGTGGGTACCATTTTCAATGTTATTTTCACTCGCATTGTTCTAAAATTCTTTGCTCCTTTCTTCTTTGTTAATTTGTTTTGCTTTGCTCCTTGTAACTACTAATACTTCTTCTTTCTCTTTATTTGTGGGAATTAAACTTTTGAGTATATTGCTATCGACTTTTATACGAGATAGCGCATCAGCATTTGTATTAATCTTGCCTTGTTTGTAGACAATTTCAAAATCGTAATCAGATAAGTCCAGTCTAATTCTCGTCATTTTAGATGATGGATTCTTGTGGGAAAACAACGAAACTAAGGGTCTATGGTCAGTGACTACTATAAACTTTCTTCCATAAAGGTAAGGCTTAAAAAAATTTATACTCCAATGTATAGCTAAGAGTTCTTTCTCAATGATCGGTTTGTTTATGTCATGTTGTTCATGTGTCTGTTGTTCCTGAAATTGTTATTATTTCTGTATGTATTTTGATAGTTATTTCTGCTAAAGTTGTTATGATGCTGATCATTTTGGTTTCTGTTTGTGCTTGCATTGTAGTTTAAGATCCGCGGACCGTTGTTTTGGTTATCACGTTCCACTTCTTGTGCGATATTTACTGCTGTATTTAAATCTTTGGGTTGGGCTGCAAAAAGTGTTGGTTTGATGGTGTCGTCTAACCCGTTTTTGAATATGGTCAAGGCATATTTTTCGTTCATTGTTTCTATGACTGTTTTTTTGTTCGTTGGTTGCATTATTACCTAAATCGTTTATTTGTAGTTTGTTCAGTTCTGACATCAAATTTAAAATTTTGTCTTTAAAATTGTTTACCGTTTTGTTCTTCTGTGTGGTTGAGGACAGTTGTGTATGTATTTGAGCTATTGTTACGTTGCTCTTATATCTTTCTTGTAGTCTTGTTTTAAATTCTACGAATGTCGATGTGTTTGAGCCTAGCGCTGTTCGAACTACCGCACTAAGTTTTACACTTACTACAAACTCTAATAATGTTTTCTGAGCATTAGCTGTATATGAGTTGTGTAATAATTCTACTATCTTCAAAAATTGTTCTAATTCGCTGTGCTGTCCATTAAAGGTAGGTATGGCTTTAATAGCCGTTTCTATATTAAAAGTTGACATTTCTATATTGTTTCGATTTACAGTCTTCTCCTCTGGTGTATTACTTTGACTTTCAGTGTTGTGGCTATCTGTGTTTTTGCTATCTGTTAACTCACTTTTTTCTATTAAAAACTGTTCTATTGCTCTAGCTATATCTTCGAAATTTTCTAAGTCTAATTTCCTTTTAGGGTTGTCTGACTTATCTATTGAGGTTCTTAGCTCATCTACTTTGTTCCTTATTTCATTAATGTACTTCTTTGTATATTCCCTACCTGGTGCCTTTTTTAATCTCCTTAATATTTCTTTTGCTGCATCTATTTCCATTTATATGTATATCGACGGAACATTGTATTTACTTCTAATTTAAAAAGTTTTATTGTTCTTAAAACATTTTTGACACATTAAATTTGGTTCATGCACTATGAAGCCTGATTTGATTAAATTTTTGTGACAATATTTGCACTTGAAGCATTCACGATGCCATGCTTTGTTTTTGTGTGCCATATATTTAATTTTTCCTATGTCTATGATTTTTGTTGACAATTTTCACAATATTTGTCAAAAAGTTGACCAAAGCATCCTTGGTAGAAACAGTTGGTACCAAACCTTATCATTTTTGTATGTAAAAGTGCTTGATATATTTTTGTATTTATTGTGAATATTAAAATATTTTGTTAAACAGAGTTGCTGATGTTTCGCAGCATTTGTTTCCTAACATAATTTTTGTAATATCTATTAATTATATATAAAATTGTTGCAATCATAAATATTAAGCTAAGTGCTAGAATAAGATCATTGAATTTGCTGCTTTCACTACTACTGCTGCTGCTGCTGCTGTTGTTGTTGTTAGTTGTTACGATTTCCTTGTTGCTGAACCATCCCATGGTTGCCGTAATTTAACTTTTCTATTTGTATTTTGTGTATTAATGCCCGTTTTAACTTTGCATCAGTTACCAACGGTAAAATACTATGTATTTCCGCAACGCGACGTCTAGCAATTACTCTTCGGCCTCCTCTGGGTCTTTTCGAAGGTTTATTTTCGGCAGCTTGTTCGCTTCTGTACTGCGCGATCGTTTGTTTTTGCCGTTCAGTTCTGTTTATGTAGTCCTCTATTGTTATCTTTTTAGGACCGGCGTTGCAAGGTGTCGGTGAGTATGTTGGTGCAGCTTCGGTTTGGATTGTCACGGGCTCCGGTGTGTATTCTTCGTGGAAAGCGTATTTTTCCCACTTTTCGAAGATTCTGGTGATCTCGTATTGTTCGTTATTATCTTCTTTTGACATCGGATCAGTTTGACAGGATCAGAAGGCAAGATCAATTTGCAGGATCGCCATGTAATATGTTTTTGGTGGTGTTCCTAAAAATGCCAAAGATAAGGCTTAAAAGTTTTGATGGCCAATTTTGCCGTACTGTTTGAAGAATAAAAAGAACTTAGATGTTTTAAGTCAAGTTTCATTCTCCTCTTTATTTCAAAGATCTTCAATATTTATAATAAAAATACCAGTATTAATTCTATTTAGATATTCTTAAACTCCTTCCCATTATTCTATTCTCATATTGTTTCTTAGTTCAATTATGTTCTTAATAATTGTTCTTCTCTCACTTGGTCTTTGATTCCTCAGCTTGGAATTTTTGCTGCGCTTGCACTTGTGCAGCTAATAGGGTTAGCGAACACCAGTGAGCGTATTTCGTTACAATTGGCTGTGACGCAAAAACACAGTGACCTAATGACACTCGATAAGCGTTGGCACACGATCGAAAGAATGAATGAAAGAAAAACAATGAAAATATATTTTGTTACCAAATATGTAACGAACCGTAAGCTGGCTGTGCTATGACACTACACAGCGCTGCCATAAAAATAAACTTTGAAAAAGAGTGAAAATTAGTAGTAGCAGCTTCAAATGATACTTATGTTTTTGTAGTAACATACAATTTAGTTTATCTACTTGATTCATAGATTCACTAAAATAGAAAAAATCGTTTTAAGGGGGGGACTATACCCAGAACTTCTTTTTTCAAAAAATTTTTAACATTTTCTGGTGAAAATTTCAAGTCGATATCTCAAAAAATAACAAAGTTATAGCCTAGTGAGTAAACCGCCTTCTAGAGCGCGCAGTGCTGGCCCTTATTTTCAAACGCGTTTTTCTCGAAACCATGTTTTCAAAGTCGGTGACCAAGATTTCTCGAAGCTCAGTGAACCGATCGTTTTGATTTTTTTGCAGGCTTGTTTTATTCATAATAATCTCGTACTTGTCATAGCATTTTTTTTTTTCGTAGCTTCATTCATTTTTTATATGCAAAATAATGACGAATTTTTGGTCGAAAATCGTTAATTTACGTTCGGAAGTCCACCATTTTGTGAAAAATCAATATTTTCAAAATCGGCTATGACAAGTACGAGTTTTAAGTATCTAGTTTAATAATATATATAATTTTTTGTTTCAGTTGAATTTAGGAGGAGCAATCTTGGTCACCGCATTTTCAGAGAGCTCTACAAAAAATGCTGTATCTACCTTAATATTATTTTTATTGAAGTGAAACTTCTAAGGCGGCGCTTCGAAATTTGAACGAGAATATTGAGGAGTGAAATTTCAAGGTCAATTTACTTCATTTCGTTACACGATAGAGAAGAAAGATATGTTTTACAGTAGAGAGAATGAGATGGATATACATTGTATAAAAGAATTAAAAAATTTGCTTGTTACCGCTGAGGACTGAACCTGCGAACTCAAGATTAAAAAGACGGCGTTCTATCTAATGAGCTAAACTCTTCATATAAAAATTTGCTCTATATACCAATTAATCAAACTACTTTTGCTGGAGATGCCCAGCGGCAAAATAAAAAGCGTTCCTAGAAATAGCGCTTTTTATGCGTAGTTTTGATATGCTTTGAGGATGTGCTTTTCAGATTTTAATACACATTTTGTTCGTAACGAAAACAGCGGGGTAATAGCAGAGCTGTAAGACATTTGATTGTAATGCCAGTGGTCCGAGTTCAATCCTCGCATCTTACAAAATAATTTCTAATAAAATTCTATATTATTATTACGCAAGCGCTTTTTTTGTGATGACCATCAAATCTATACCGTAAATGCGATTTTTATAAAGAGGGTATCAATAGAAAGGTCTTGCTCTGTAGATGTGCAATAAGGTCTTACTTTTTCTTAAGAAAGAAAACCAAAACAATCTTCTACGAAGAAAGCCAGCTTCTTTTCAAATTTTCAATTTCATACTATTGTATTATTAAAGCAGTTGAGCGAAGCGAAAAACGTACAAATATATTTTATATTGATACACTAGCCACAAAATAGCAAGTTCATGCAAAATCGCTATACCAGGAGCCTTTACTGGCATCGCCGCCAGCTCATTTAAAGGAGAGCATACTTTGCACAGCTAATTCAAACATCCTATACCTCTTCTTAAGACATCTGTATAGGGTGATAAGCCCAATTCTACGTACGGAAGGTCAGGTCGTGAAGATAGCAGCTTATACAACAGAAATTTAGTATCGTTGAATTATAACTCGCTCAGGAGACGTGCTACGGTAAATTTTAGTTAACGACAGAATAGATGTGCTATTAAGCCTCACAACGAAGATATTGCGAGCGCATTTTGGCGTTTTAACGTCGTACGGGCTTACTAGTAAATTTTAATATGAATTTGGTTTACTTAAAAACCGCTTCAGATGTGTGAAGCGCTATGGCAGAAGCGCTTGTTTAGTGCTTTTGAATCGCTTCGATTACCGCTGGGTGGCAAAAGCCGCAGATTGTGTGCTGATTGCGTTCTATGTGTGGTAGACAGGGGGATTGCCATGACTCGGGTAGAAGAGAGAAAGATTCAGCGAAGCAGAAGTGAATAAGAGAGTTGCCCTGAGCGCATTATGATTTTCGCAAAGTTGACTCTCATACTAGGGCTGCCATGCCAATATTTTTTTAGAATACCTATGTTGGTATATCTCTAATTCAATATATTAATATAACCTCTATGAATTTTGCTCATATTACACATATTATATTTTTATTCATAATATTGCGATATAAAATTATATAAAAACCCAAATTCATGAAGCATATGCTGTCGCCCATGACGCTAACTTGACACTGTGCGCAAGAAAAGTTGGAATAAGTGCTTTCAATAGATAACTATTTTATACATATTGTAGTTATATAATTTTATATCGAAATATTATTAATAATAGAAAGTATAATTTGATATTAGTAATATTAATACGTACATATGTTGAATTAAAAATATATCAAGTTGTATTCTGTATTCACATCTATATGTAAATACGACGCAAATTGGTTATCAAATTAATTGCTTTTCGGACATAGGTCCATACCAATGAATATTAAATAAACAGAATATTTTTTTTATAAAAACTTTTTATTGTATTTCTTTTGCTTAAAAAGTTCTCTCTTTGCCTTTAAGGTTCGATTATGCAATCGTAAAGCAACGCAACTTTACGTGACGTAGAGTTCTATCTTATGAAAAATAAGTGTAAGTGGTTAGTGAAATCGTAACGTAACCTAGCGCAGCGATGGGTTCTATTCCAAATAGAAATCTACGCCACGTTACGTTGCGTAGCTTTACGATTGTATAATCGAGCCTTTACACTAAAATGGTTCTTATTCTAGAAGAGAAAGAGTGTATACAAAGAAAAAGTTTCACTTCTTTACTGTATACACGGTATACTGTATATTTTTTTTAATTAAAAAAACACTAAACATACTCTTGAATTTGTATATTTAAAGGTATAAAAACTCTCATATAAAAATATCCCTTAGGTTTCCTTAAAAAAATGCACAAACAAGACCTGTTTTTCGGCCGCTGGGTATATTTCCCCCCTTAATCGTAAAAACTTGAAAAACTGGGTAAAATAAAATAAAACTTTATTTTATTTTGGGAAAAACTTGAAAACTTTCTACCCTTTCAAAAAACTGGCAAAACAAGTTTTATCTGCCCAAATGGCAACACTGCCTATGGCCCATTGCACAGTCCTACTAATAGGAAAAGTTTTTGACTCATTTATTTAAGCCTCAATTTTTGGTTTAAACCTCTTTCATTGTCGGAGGTTTATTATTATTATTATTATTTATTTGGATTTTAAAGGCCCCAACACAGTAAGGTTATATAAGCCTTGTTTGATTGCTATAGGCTTTTTAAGCTATAAATACATACAATTTTATACATTTCATCTTAAAATTTAAATAAGTGGTTGGTTTGTTGCCTAAATATGATGAATGTGAATAATTATAATACATATATAACAAATGATAATATTAATAAAAATTTAAAATTTAAATTTAAATCAGGTCATATAGGTTTAGTTCGGTTAAAAAGTTTTTTACATTTCCGAAATCAGATATATTTTTAGGATTTTAATACTATTTATGTTATATTTTGATTTTTTGTTCTGAACGGTTTGTCTAGTGCATTCGTTAAATATATGTAGTACATTTAAGTTTAGTCCACATTCACGTAGAGGAGGTTGTATTTTTTCAATGACGTGTCTATAGGTAAATCGACAATGGCCAATTTTAAGTCGAAGTAACTTGATAAAATCATTTTTGGGTAAACTGTAGTCTTCGAATATATAATTGACTGTATTTTGGATTGCAAACAAATTTGATTGAGTACAGTTTTTCCACGTATTGTTCCAAAGGGTGTGTAGATATTTATTGATGAATTGTCTATAGTCGGTGTGCTGGTACTTGAAATGAGGAGAAATATTTTTCTAATAAAGAATCTTTAACTAATTTGTCTACATATTCATTTCCCCTTATATTAAGATGGCTTGGAGCCCACAAAAAGCTTATTTTTTGATTCCTTAGGTTAGTTATAGACAGTCTTATTTGTTGTATAATGTTGTTTTTATTGAATGGATCCAGTAATCCTTCGAGAACGCTTTTACTATCCGTGATGATAAGAGTTTTTTGGTCCGGGTAAATATAACTAAGGTTTTCCACACATGTTTTAATTGCCAATAACTCGCTGGTATATATAGATGAGTGGTCATGAATGCGTTTTTTTGCAACCAAATTTTCTCCATGAACTGTAAATCCTGCTTTATGATTTATGACAGAGCCATCAGTGGTATTAATTTTTTCTAAAAATTTCTGTGTTATCTCAGAAGGGATCATATCACGTTTAGAGCAATATGCGAGAGATAAATCTATATGTATATCATTAAAACACCATGAGGGCATATCAGGGATTTTTTGCTTTATGATTTATGACAGAGCCATCAGTGTAGAAATAAGTATGGTCAGAATAAGTGGTATTAATTTTTTCTAAAAATTTCTGTTGTATCTCAGAAGGGATCATATCACGTTTAGAGCAATATGCGAGAGATAAATCTATATGTATATCATTAAAACACCATGAGGGCATATCAGGGAGAGTTGTTGTATCTACTTGTATATTATCCATATTTATACTAAAAGATGAAATTACTTTGTTCATTTCATTGAAAGCCTGTACATAAAATGGTACATATTTTCGTTGCCGTAGTTGAAACTCTTGAATTTTGGTTTTATTAGTGATTGTTTCATTAAAAGTGGTATTTTAATGAAAATATCTTAAGTGAGTAATTAAGTAAGTACTTTAATCTTCTAAGGTCTAGAGGTGGAGATGACAAGATGGCTTGAAGACTATTTGCTGGACTGGTTCTAAATGCTCCTATTGAGAGTCTTATTCCAGTGTTTATTTATTTAAGTGAGCTTAATACAAGATGGGGTCAAGTATTTTTAAGCTTGCTTTACTTGCAGCAGTGTATATGATTGATGCGTGGTCTATTGTTGGTAGTATTAGTAAGCGTAGTATCTTTAAAAGAATTTCAGGATCGGACCCATAGCGAGAGCATCTGAGCATTTTGATTATGTTAAGTTTTGTATTTGCTCTTGCCTTTCTATATTGTATATGAGATTTAAAAGAAAACCTTTTGTCTCAAAAAAATTATGTTTACCTGAGGATCGGATATTTTCGTCGTTTAATTTTAGATACAAGATGTCGTTCGCACTTTTGCGGCGTCTAGAGAATTTAATAGCATTTGTTTTTTCTTCATTAAATTGAAAGCCACTGATGTTGCTCCATGTCTCTAATTTTTTAATTGTTGTTTGGATTTTACTAGTTATGGCAGAACCTCTTTTCCTTGAGCTATATAAAGGGTGTTTTTTTTAGGGGTTTGTTTTTCGAATAGAGATAAAACTGGCATTTTGTGGTCAAATCTGGCAACTCTAATGTCATTTATGTTCAGTTTGGTTAGCCATTTCATCATGAACAGGTTGACAAAAGAACAACGCTTGCAAATCGTGCAAATTTATTTCGAAAATAATGGTTCAGTTCGCGAAGTTTACCGCAAGCTCCATCCATTTTATGGTCGACATAATCGTCCATCAGAGCAATTAATTCGGTTAACCATGGGTCGTTTTCGCACTACGTTTACTCTATGTGATAATACGCATCCGCAGAGACGTCAAACATTGCGAACCGAAGAAACAATTGCCGCTGTAGAGCAAAATGTTGAAGAGGACCCATATGAATCGATTCGCCACCGTGCACAGCAATTGGAGCTTTGTCCATCAACTTTATGGAAGATTTTGCGCAAAGATCTTGGCTTGCGACTTTACAAGATCCAGCTTGTGCAAGAGTTAAAGCCGCGAGACCATGCAATGCGTCGTGATTTTGGTGTATGGGCCGAAAATGAGATTGATCTCGATGCTGATTTTCATCGCAAAATTTTGTTCAGTGATGAGGCTCATTTTTGGTTGAATGGCTACGTCAACAAGCAAAATTGCCGCATTTGGAGTGAAGAGAATCCACATGAGATCCTTGAGACGCCATTACATCCACAAAAACTGACTGTTTGGTGTGCTCTATGGGCTGGTGGAGTCATTGGGCCATACTTCTTCCGAAATAATGCTGGAGAGTCAGTTACCGTTAATGGAGACCGGTATAGAGCCATGATAACCGACTATTTTGTTCCCGAATTGGATGGCATGAATGTGGATGAGTTGTGGTTCCAACAAGACGGCGCTACATGCCACACAGCGCACGTCACAATCGATTTATTGAAGAAAACATTCGATGAGCGCATAATTTCGCGGAATGGACCTGTCAATTGGCCACCAAGATCGTGTGATTTGACACCATTGGATTATTTTCTTTGGGGATATGTGAAGTCGCTCGTCTACGCCAACAAACCAGAAACGTTAGGGGACTTGGAGGCCAACATTCGTGGCGTTATTGCCGACATACGGCCCCATATGCTCGAAAAAGTGGTTGAAAATTGGACCTGTAGAATTGGCTTTATTCGAGCCAGCCGCGGCGGCCACATGCCGCATAATGGCATAAAATTATCCTTCCAATAAACTCAAATTGATGGACATTAAAAAGATTTTCTTGTGTTTTATTTCAATTCGAAGTTCTATACCTCTAAAAAAAAACACCCTATATTACCAAATCATCTGCATAAAGTATGGATTTAACATCTTTGGATACATTATTCAAGATCTCGTCGATAACTAATAAAAAAAGTGTTACGCTTATTACCGATCCCTGAGGGACACCATTTTCGAGGTCAAAATATTGAGATGTGGTGTTACCAATCATACAGCAAAACTTTCTCTCTTGAAGAAAATTTGAGATGAAGGCAATTAGGTTTCCTCTCATGCCCACTGAATTGAGTTTTTTGAAAATTAATTTTCTCCAAACACAGACGTAAGCTTTATGGATATCGAAGACTGCTATAAGATCTCTTTTAGATGAAAAATTTTTCAATATATCAGACTGAAGAATAGCTAAGTTATCTATGGTTCCTCTATTTTTCCTAAAACCGGATTGATTGATATTCAAAACGTTGTTTTTTTCTATGAACCATTGAAGTCTTTTATTTATCATTCTTTCTAATAGTTTGCAGAGACGATTTGTAAGGGATGTAGGCCTATAATTGTTTTTGTTAGTTTTATCTTTACCTGTTTTAAGAAAAGGGATGACAATGGCATTTTTCCAGTTGATTGGAAAGACTTGTCATGACCATATAATATTGTTAAAATCCAATATATGTGACCCGGTCTACGAAAAGGGACCTTCGGTGTAAAAACAAGTTTTCGAGAAAACAGCTGTTTGTAAACGTTTAATTGTCGCACACTGAATGGCGTGGAAATTTTTTGGAAAATTCCTGACAAACTTCTTTACGAGTTGGAAACTTCTGCTTTGCGCCATTAGAAAGAGCACACATTAGTCTATCCGAATCGCCAAAAAAGTGAAAAATGATATTTTCACACCGAAGGTCCCTTTTCGTAGACCGGGTCACATATATTGTTTTGCTTTTTCGTCTAAATTTTTAAGCATAACGAATATTATCGGTTCCTGGCGATGAACCATGGCATGTTCCTAAAGCAGACTTAAGTTCGGGTAGTGGTAGTTTTTTTGTTATATAGTTCGTCATTATTTAGTTTATTTATTGGAAAGTATTAGCATACTGCATATGTTCTAAAATTCTGTGTATATTTGATGACGATGAATTTTGTGAAAAATTGTGTCCTAAGCAATTTGCAATATCATTGCTATCAGTTAATAAGATATTGTTGTGTTCTATTGCTATTATTTCTTGGTAATTAGAGCAGCCATTAAGTGATCAAATGGATTTTAGTGATATAGAAAATGATATAATGTTATCTAGCTCTTCTTGTAATGAATAACCAGTTTAAAATAATTCAATGGAACTGTAATGGGTTTGCTAGTCATTTAAAAGATGTTAAAACTATCCTATCTAAATTCAATTGTCTTGCATTATGTATCCAAGAAAAAAAATTTAAGCCAAATTATTACAAAACACTTAAAAATTTTTAGAACTCAATCTGTTATATTTAAACTCGTGAAATCTTACGAGTTCCCGGTTACCTCAGGAGGGCCCCAAGGGAGTCACATCGGGCCTCTTCTCTTTCTACTTTTCAAAAATGATTTGCCAACTATAATAATGCATTCTAACGTCTTGATGTACGCTGATAACGTCAAACTATTTCTTTCTTACAAAAATGAAAATGACGCCGAATTCTTACAAATTGACATCAATTATCTTTATAACTGGTGCAAAATAAACCATATGAACCTCAATATAAAAAAATGTAAGCACATGACCTTCTCGCGTAAGCCATGGCTTAGAAGCACGTACAAAATCTGCGATTACACATTAGAATCTTAAGAAAGTCTCCATGATCTTGGAGTTACCATGGATCCTAAACTTCGCTTTCATATTCATATAACTAAAATTATAAATAGAGCAAATAGTACCCTAGGATTTATCAAACGATGGGCAAAAGAGTTTAGTGAACTCCTTATTACGAAATCTTTGTATACTTCACTAGTGCGGCCTATCTTAGAATGGCTTAGAATTGTATGGTGTCCACTGGAGAGGGTCGAATAAAAAAGTTTGAAAAGTCCGCCCCTTATATGAAAGCTTACCTCGAGAGTGTTATATTACTATAAAAATTTTTTTCGCAGGCACCCTGTAAAAACCGCCAAAATCATTGTTTTAACCATAATTATGTTTTTTTTTTGTCCGATCTTCAAATGCAATATATCGTTAAAAAGGTATTGATCTACATTCTTTTATAGGTGCCATCGACCTACAACATCAAATTCGTTTGGTGATATCAGTTACCCAAATTTCTACCCCCCTACCTTAAAAAAATTTGAAAAAAATTAAGCTCACAAAAAACTAAGAAAGTTTGGCCTTGAAAGTATTTACATAAGTTAATAAACAAAAAAGTTACGGTCTATCAAGGTTTAGAAGAGAATTTTATTATACCATTTTCTGAAATTTCAGGAAAATCGTAAACACTTATTTTCATTTCTTTTTGAAGTGAAACTTCTTAGGCGGCGCTTCGAAATTTGAACGAGAATATTGAGGAGTGAAATTTCAAGGTCAATTTACTTCATTTCGTTACACGATAGAGAAGAAAGATATGTTTTACAGTAGAGAGAATGAGATGGATATACATTGTATAAAAGAATTAAAAAATTTGCTTGTTACCGCTGAGGACCGAACCTGCGAACTCAAGATTAAAAAGACGGCGTTCTATCTAATGAGCTAAACTCTTCATATAAAAATTTGCTCTATATACCAATTAATCAAACTACTTTTGCTGGAGATGCCCAGCGGCAAAATAAAAAGCGTTCCTAGAAATAGCGCTTTTTATGCGTAGTTTTGATATGCTTTGAGGATGTGCTTTTCAGATTTTAATACACATTTTGTTCGTAACGAAAACAGCGGGGTAATAGCAGAGCTGTAAGACATTTGATTGTAATGCCAGTGGTCCGAGTTCAATCCTCGCATCTTACAAAATAATTTCTAATAAAATTCTATATTATTATTACGCAAGCGCTTTTTTTGTGATGACCATCAAATCTATACCGTAAATGCGATTTTTATAAAGAGGGTATCAATAGAAAGGTCTTGCTCTGTAGATGTGCAATAAGGTCTTACTTTTTCTTAAGAAAGAAAACCAAAACAATCTTCTACGAAGAAATCCAGCTTCTTCTCAAATTTTCAATTTCATACTATTGTATTATTAAAGCAGTTGAGCGAAGCGAAAAACGTACAAATATATTTTATATTGATACACTAGCCACAAAATAGCAAGTTCATGCAAAATCGCTATACCAGGAGCTGTTGTGACCCGCACAACATTACCCTGTACACTTTGTACAGCCCGACCTCACACAAAGCCAGAATCTTCAATCGATTCTCTTTAAAACTCATACATAAATATCAATAAATATTGCCTCGGCATTTGCTGGCAAAATTTATGACTATTATTTCCATGAACGACCAAGACCCAATTCAAGTGCAGTGACTCGAATTGCTGGCGTTCATGAAAAACTGACCTAATTTTAGCGCACGCTTAAAATTACCAAAATAAACAAAACCATTGCTTGTTTTTAGTTGTCAAGTGTTTCCGACTACAACGTCGGCGACAACAAAAAACAAAGCAATGAACTGTTTGGGTGCATCGGCATTAGCTTGCACGGTCAGCATAATAGCGATCATTTACCTACCCTAGTTGCTGCGCTGTTCGCAAAGTGCAATGCCTGCAGCTACGCAACATGTAAGACGTAGGTGATCACGTATCGCGAAAGGGGAAGTAATATATAAATAAATGCAAAGATTTTATGTATGACATGTAATGTTTTGATTGGGTAGAATCGATACATAATTTCCACTTATTGGAAATTATGGGAATTGTGGGAGTTTCTGGAAGAAAGGAACCTCTTTGGAAAGTGAGGATTTTCCTTTATAAACCCGTCGCCGGCGCAGAAACGGGGAGAGAGTTTTTAGAGTTATAAGAATAAACAACTAATAAGGTCGCAGCCTCGCCTAGACAGCGGGCCTTTTAGTTAAAATAAAATATTAATAAAAACTTAAGTAAAACACAACATTGGTTGCAGCCTCGCCTAGACAGCGGGCCTATGTTGTAAAAATAAATAAAATTAACAACAAAATTAAACTAAATATCTTTTACTCGCTCTCCCGTCTCTGGTCTCTCTTCTCCTTGCGGAAAGCACGGAGGCCACGGACGTTAAACACAACAGAGCCTTTACTGGCATCGCCGCCAGCTCATTTAAAGGAGAGCATACTTTGCACAGCTAATTCAAACATCCTATACCTCTTCTTAAGACATCTGTATAGGGTGATAAGCCCAATTCTACGTACGGAAGGTCAGGTCGTGAAGATAGCAGCTTATACAACAGAAATTTAGTATCGTTGAATTATAACTCGCTCAGGAGACGTGCTACGGTAAATTTTAGTTAACGACAGAATAGATGTGCTATTAAGCCTCATAACGAAGATATTGCGAGCGCATTTTGGTTTACTAGTAAATTTTAATATGAATTTGGTTTACTTAAAAACCGCTTCAGATGTGTGAAGCGCTATGGCAGAAGCGCTTGTTTAGTGCTTTTGAATCGCTTCGATTACCGCTGGGTGGCAAAAGCCGCAGATTGTGTGCTGATTGCGTTCTATGTGTGGTAGACAGGGGGATTGCCATGACTCGGGTAGAAGAGAGAAAGATTCAGCGAAGCAGAAGTGAATAAGAGAGTTGCCCTGAGCGCATTATGATTTTCGCAAAGTTGACTCTCATACTAGGGCTGCCATGCCAATATTTTTTTAGAATACCTATGTTGGTATATCTCTAATTCAATATATTAATATAACCTCTATGAATTTTGCTCATATTACACATATTATATTTTTATTCATAATATTGCGATATAAAATTATATAAAAACCCAAATTCATGAAGCGTATGCTGTCGCCCATGACGCTAACTTGACACTGTGCGCAAGAAAAGTTGGAATAAGTGCTTTCAATAGATAACTATTTTATACATATTGTAGTTATATAATTTTATATCGAAATATTATTAATAATAGAAAGTATAATTTGATATTAGTAATATTAATACGTACATATGTTGAATTAAAAATATATCAAGTTGTATTCTGTATTCACATCTATATGTAAATACGACGCAAATTGGTTATCAAATTAATTGCTTTTCGGACATAGGTCCATACCAATGAATATTAAATAAACAGAATATTTTTTTTATAAAAACTTTTTATTGTATTTCTTTTGCTTAAAAAGTTCTCTCTTTGCCTTTAAGGTTCGATTCTGCAATCGTAAAGCAGCGCAATGTTACGTGACGTAGAGTTCTATCTTATGAAAAATAAGTGTAAGTGGTTAGTGAAATCGTAACGTAACCTAGCGCAGCGATGGGTTCTATTCCAAATAGAAATCTACGCCACGTTACGTTGCGTAGCTTTACGATTGTATAATCGAGCCTTTACACTAAAATGGTATACTGTATCTTTTTTTTTTTTTTTTCTTTATGTAACAAAAAGTCAGCCTACTGCAGCTTTACGGAATCTGGTTGCATTCATTGTGAAAGTATTTGAACCATTCTGGTTCCACCATTCTGAAATTTCAGAAAATGGTATAATAAAATTCTCTTCTAAACCTTGATCGACCGTAACTTTTTTGTTTATTAACTTATGTAAATACTTTCATATATTGTAATTATTGTATTATTATTGTAAATACTTTCGTGGCGACCGTGGCGTAGTTGGTTAAAGTGCGTGGCCGCTATGTCAACGAACCTGGAAACCCGGGTTCGAATCCCAGCAGCGACAGAAAATTATTTGAATTAAAATAATTTTTCTGTACGGCCGCCACCTCTCTGCAGACAATGGCAAACCTCAGAGAGTAATCAAAATGCCATGTAAAGCTTCTTGAGAATAAGAACATTTCGTTCATCGCCGTTCGGAGTCGGCGTTAAGCCTGTAGGTCCATTTCTCGGTCAATTGTGTACAAACTTGATAACACGCACAACATAATTGATCATAAGAAGCTAGGTCAAAGTCCTTTCAAGGGCTGAAATGGCCAGTTATTTATTTTTTATTTTAAATACTTTCAAGGCCAAAATTTCTTAGTTTCTTGTGAGCTTAATTTTCGTTCAACATTTTTTTTAATTTAGGGGTGTAGAAATTTGGGTAACTGATATCACCAAACGAATTTGATGTTGTAGGTCGATGGCACATATAGAAGAATTGTAGTACTCATCAATATCTTTTTAACGATATATTGCATTTGAAGATCGGGTAAAAAATACAAAGTTATAGTTAAAAAACGATTTTGGCGGTTTTTACAGGGTGCTTACGAAAAAAATGTTTATAGTAATGAAACTCTCCTGAGGTAAGCTTTCATATTAGGGGCGGACTTTATCAACTTTTTTTTTGTATGGAGACCGACCCGGTCTAGTGTCCACGATATGGTTGTTACATTGACGACATTGAATCAGTTCAGAAAAAATTTCTTCTGTTCTGCTTAAGCAATTTATACTGTAGAACTGATTTTCATCTTCCACCTTATGAATATCGATTACAACTATTAAATCTTCCTACTTTAAAAAATCGTAGAACTATGCTTAATGTTAGTTGGATTGTTAAACTTCTGTATGGATATGTTGACAGTCCATATTTATTAAGTAAAATTTACTTTAATATTCCTATTCGTCCTAGAAGATCCTTTGAGTTACTTTACATAAACTTTTGTAGAACAAACTTCTTGCAAAATGAACCGCTGAGAAGTGCTTGTGGTGACTTTAATTTTGTTTCAGATGTAATTTCTTTAAATGAATCCATATACTTGATTAAACTTAAAATTCGAGATTATCTCCAGTACTGAGGTTGATTTGGTTTATGCTCTCACAAGAATACTTTATATTTTCCTGGCTATGTTTGGCAATACTATCAAGCTGATTAAATTTAAACATGATTATCCAGAGCGAAACCACGTCCATCTCGCCTGGCATATGCCGGAGGTAGACCCCGTCCGTCTACGCTTGCATATGTGAGCTTTGCTCTAATCCCCGTGTACATGAATCTACATACATTAGAATAGTATTTGATTATCAGCCTCAAATATGGGAGTGATGCTCTAATCAATTGATATAGTAAATATCAAGATGTGATCCGGAATATGCAACTTAACATCATACCTGGCAATTTACACCAAGCTGATTAAATTCAAACATGATTATCCAGAGCGAGACCATGTCCGTCTTGCCTGGCATATGCCGGAGGTAGACCCCGTCCGTCTACCCTTGCATATGTGAGCTTTGCTCTAATCCCTGTTTACATAAGTCTACACACATTATAGAACTGGGTTATCAGCCTCACATATGTGAGCACTGCTCTAATCAATTGATCTATTAATATCAAGATGTTGATCCGGAATATATACAACCTAACATCATACCTGGCAGTTTATTTTTACTATTATATATTAAGTCTGAAATCCTTTAAATTAATTATCAAATGTATAATGAATTGTATAGTATATAAATTAATCAAACAAATTGTTGAATTTTTTAAAATGCTATAAAGCCTTAGGGCTTAGCATTTCAATAAATAAATAAATAATTAATTGTTTAATATTTTCATTCCACCATGGAACTTCCATTCTATTATAAATTCTAGACTTCATTGGTATTGTAGCTTTTGCTGCATTCAGTATAGTCTTAGTTATATAATTTTCTATTTCGTCTCTATTTCGAAAGCTA
This sequence comes from Pherbina coryleti, assembly GCA_943735915.1. Taxonomy (NCBI): domain Eukaryota; kingdom Metazoa; phylum Arthropoda; class Insecta; order Diptera; family Sciomyzidae; genus Pherbina; species Pherbina coryleti. The sequence goes on from OX030948.1 coordinate 87,640,643, forward strand.
TTTAACGGTATTGAGAAATTGATCCATTTTTCCCATTGCGCCTTTTTTATATTCCAACAAGGTCTTTTTTTAAAATTGGGTGCAGTTCCGCTTAGCTCAATTACGATTGGAAAATGGTCGCTATTGTACAGATCATCACATATATTCCATTCGAAATATAATTAGATGTTAGGCGATATGAGACTTAAATATAAATAACTGAATGAGTTATAATCTATACTATTCAAAATATTAATATTATTATCATATACAAATTTTTCAATTTTTTTTTCCTCTTGAGTCAGTTCTATTTGATCCCCAGATAGAGTTGTGGGCATTAAAATCTCCTAACATAATGTAAGGGAGGTCAAATTGTGCAATTATATTATTAAGATCAATTTGGGATACGTTTTCTGATCCCAGAAGATAAATGGAGCATATGATGAATTTAAACGGAAAATTATTTTTTATCGCTACTACCTGTAATTAAGAAATAATATGTATTTCTTCTCCCTCAAACAAATCATTGAGGAAAATACAAACTCCACCGTGTGCATTTGCTGTTGAGTATGCGTTACTAAAATAACATGAAAAACTTTCAAGTTTTTTATAATAATTTGGCTTAAATTTTGTTTCTTGGATACATAATGCAAGACAATTGTATTTAAATAGGATAATTTTAACATCTTCTAAATGACTAGCAAATCCATTACAGTTCCATTGAATTATTTTAAACTGGTTATTCATTACAAGAAGAGCTAGATAACATTATATCATTTACTATATCATTAAAATCCATTTGATCACTTGTGGACTTAATAGAAGTAGACCTCTTATTTTCCTTCTTCTATTTCTCTGCTTTCATCAATTCTCGTTTTTTCCTCTTTGCAATGTTTTTTGGAAGAATGTTGATTCTCGACCCAATAGTGTTTGTTGTATGTCGAATAGCGGAGATTGAAGAGAGTATTTGTTTAACTGTTGATTCTTGGGTTTTTTCTACGGCATTGATTTCCAAGTTTTCTTTGTCTTGACTTGAGAGCTTTTGGTCACTGTTGTTTTGACATGTGCACTTACAGTTGCACGTTTTCGTTGTCTTACCATATGATGTTGAGAGTGGATTTTGTTTATCATATTCTTTACGGGCTTCGATAAGTGGTTTTTTTTTGTTACTTTTATTTTTTGAATAGCATATTCTTTTTTGTAAATATTGCATTCTTTAGAGACACTATTGTGTTGTTTTTGACAGTTAACGCATTTTGCTTGTCTGTCACATTTTTCGCGGAGACCGGTGTTATCAACAGACACATGTTCGGTGCTGCTGCAATGTGTACGGATTTTGTTTTGTTTTGCTTGGAATATATGGCTTGATTTCAATTGAATTATATCCAATAAAAATTCTTTCTGGTAAATCAGATACGTTGAAAGAAACAATATATAGTCCAAGATCATCTTCCATTAGCTTTTTTGAAACGGATCACGCTTTTTTAATCTTTTTGCTTCGATTACACTTGGATTTTGTTCTCGAGTTCCATTAATTATTTCGGTGTCAGAGAGGTAACGTAGCTCGTCTGTGTAAAAAGTTCCCTTTGATTTATTTAATGACACATGTTCTTCGACCTTGACAAAGATTTTTTGTAATAGGTTCAGCATTTCAATTATGTTACTTGCCTGTTTTGCATAAATGCATTGGATTAAAAGCTGTCCGGATTTAAATTTTTTACAAGCTTTAACTTTGCCTTCTATTGAATCTATAGACCGTTGTATTAGAAAGGCGTTGTATTAGAAAAGGCGATCGTATCACGGCAGCAAAGCCGTGATACGATATGTTAAATAGATTACAGATCAATGCTCAAAGAGATTACAATAGCTTTCAGTTTTGTACTCAACGACAGTTCAAAAGAGACTCACGTCGGAGGTTTATTTAATACTCTTGTGGATGTAAATTTTTGGCCTCGTAGTACAATTGTTCGTGGCGTCCGTGGCGTAGTTGGTTAAAGTGCGTGGCCTCTATGTCAACGAGCCTGGAGTCCCGGGTTCAAATCCCAGCAGCGACAGAAAATTACTTGAATTAAAATGATTTTTCTGTACGGCCGCCACCTCTCTGCAGACAATGGCAAACCTAAGAGAGTAATCAAAATGCCATGTAAAGCTTCTTAAGAATAAGAACATTTCGTTCATCGTCGTTCGGAGTCGGCGTTAAACGTGTAGGTCCGGTTCTCAGTCAATTGTGTACAAACTTAATAACACGCACAGCACAATTGATCATAAGAAGCTAGGTCAAAGTCCTACCAAGGGCTGAAATTACCAGTTATTTGTTTTTTTTTTAATACAATTGTTCATGAATTTGAATTAAAAAAAAACCGCGTATTAAAAATGTTGTACACTTGCCTCGTCCTTCTAATAGTCCTCAGTACCATACAAAAAACGATTAAAAAATCACAAGTCTAAATAAGAGCTTGTGTATTAAAACGTTAGAGGTCTCAATTCTAAACTTTCCGATATTTTCATTAACAGTTTTGATTTTGAATATAACTTTATAATTTTTACTGAAACTTGGCTTCGCTCTAACGTCTTAAATTCTGAAATAATGTGCAATAAGTACCAAATTTTTCTTAAAGAACGCTATAATAAGATCGGTGATGGCGTTCTGAAAGCTGTTCATAACTCGCTTGCTTCTGTGTTAACAATTCCTGGCACCAACGATCTGGAGTTTATTTGTGTTACAGTTAAAGTTATAATATATTTTCATAGGTGTTTTAAATTCTATTACTATTGCATTAGTATTATACCGCGACTAATGCAATAGAAAGCCTTGGTTTGTAGAGCGAGGCTTTAAAACTCGGCAGACGAGCAATTAATGCCCTTTTTGAGTTCAGTAAAATGACAAGACAGGAAAGTTCTAGTATCAAACTGAGACTGATTTTTTATTTCAAATTTTCCAACTTATATACTAATTTACAAATTATCTGACACATCTTGCATTTCATTCGTATATCCAAAATGCCCAATGTAACATGGTGTTCAACCTTTTGTTCATGTTACAAATGCATTTAGTCATCAATTTTAAACAAATTGCATTTCCCTATTTATGATATTTGACATATCAAAAATAGAAAGAAATAAAAGAAATTTGATTTGCCATTGTCACCAATAAGTACGGTCAAGCACCTGAGCAATGAACTGCATGTGCAGCAAGTGAAATACTCATGTTTCACTTCGCTGTAGGTATTTGGGTATACGTATGAAATGTTAGCATTTCTTTACCATACGTGTGTGTCATAATGTTCATGTGTGTCATTGACATGAAAAACAATATTGGAAGAATTTCTTTTCTTGGTCATACATATTTTCGGTTATTTTTCTTACAAAAGTATTGTGTGATGTTTTTGTGGAAAAGTAAAATGATTGTACAATGAGTGTACACCACACCCTTACCCTTAAGATAAAATTTATGAGATTTTGAATAAATTTAAATCTGAATACAAATTAAGAGTATTGAATTTTTTTTTTTTTTTTTTTTTTTTTTTTTTTTTTTTTTTTTTTTTTTGTATATAGTTAATGCATATAATATGTATTGTAAATGAGAATGTGTCTGATACGTTCTTATTTTATTTATATTAAGAATATATATATCTATTTTATTTCACAATTTTTTTTTTTTTTTTTTATACAATTTTAATGAGTTATTATGGAATACTCTTTCTTTATTATTTATTTCTAATATTGAATTACAATTTTGTCTTTCCAGTATTCTATATGGACCAATGTAGGGACTCTGATTTTTCTTTCTACTTTCTAGTTTTACTAGTACTAAGTCTCCTATATCAAAAGAACTTTTTATAATATTTTTATCATATTCTAATTTCGATTTTTCTTTTGTTATATTTATTAAATTTTTAGCGTTATCTAATGCTCTCTTAATCCTAGTCCTAAGTTCGTTAGCATAATTTTCTAAATTATAAACTTTAGTATTAGTGCAAAGTGCGTCCGATGGCAGAGTTGGTAATTTGCCAAAAATCAACTGGTATGGAGAATAATTGTTGTTAACATGAGGTGTGGTATTATACGCAAATGTATAATAAGGTATCCACTTGTCCCATTCTAAATCTTCTGCAAAATTTAACATGTATTCATTTAGTACCCTGTGATTTCTTTCTAGCGTTCCTATAGATTGATGGTGATATAGTGCTGAGAATTTTTGATCTATATTTAATAATTTGCATACTTCATTCATTAAATCGTTTTTGAATTCAGTGCCTCTATCTGATTTTAATACTTTAAAACAACCATATTTCAAAATAAACTGTTCTACTAGAGTTTTAGCTATATTCTTTGCTTCCTTTGTTTCTATAGGGTATGCTACAACATATTTTGTTAGTTCGCACTGCATTGTTAATATATACCTATAATTGTTTGAAATTCTTAATGGTCCTACTGTATCTATTTCTATTATTTCAAAACTAGTACTTGGGGTTTCAGTGATATTCATTTCTTCCTTAATATGTTTCGTTTGCTTATTTCTTAAGCATTTATCGCAATTCACAACGTAATCTCTAACCATTTTTCTCATATTTTTCCAAACATATCTTTGTTTGAGTCTTAGTACAGTTTTTCGAATGCCTAAGTGTCCTGACAATGGTGAGCTATGGAATTCTTCGATCAATTTATTTTGTAATTTCTTACTTTTAATGTACTGCAAAGGTTTATACAAGATGATATTCAAGTTAAGGTTCTTATATTTTTTAGATTTTATCAATCTTTGGTATACCTCATCATAAATTCTTTTCATATATTCTATTGATATCAGTTTGAAAATTTCATCGTCGCTAGCTAATGCGAGATCTTTAATATTCTGCTTATGCATATAGATTATCAGCTTCTCTAGAAACAAAACGTATTTTGCAAGATCATCACTAATATTCATATGATAGCTATTATTTATACATTCAATGGTACCATTGCTTTTCGTATTTATACTGGTATTAATTATAAATTTCAATTTGTGCACATTTTTAATATCTTGTAATGAAGTACATTCCCATATATTCGTATATTTTTCGTTTTGAGATATGTCTTTCTTATCTGAGTTGTTTTCAGTTGTTTTACCCTTTGCATTCATTCCACGTGTAATTGCTAAGATTTTTGTTGGTTTGGTATAATAGTCTTCTATTGGAATCATGTTTTTCAGCATATCGGAATCTATCTTAATTCTAGACAATGCATCAGCATTTGTATTAATTTTTCCTTTTTTATATACAATTTCAAAGTCGTAGTCTGATAAATCAATCCGTACTCTAGTTAGTTTGGAAGAGGGGTTTTTATGTGTGAAGAGTGAAACGAGAGGTCTGTGGTCAGTTACTACTATAAATCTTCTACCATATAAATATGGTCTAAAGAATTCAATGCCCCAATGTATAGCAAGTAATTCTTTTTCTATTACGGGTTTATTAATTTCGTGTTTATTCAAAGTTCTGCTTGCATAGGTTATTGGCAAATCTGTTCCCATTTCCCCCTGTGATAAGATTGCACCTAAAGCATAATTTGAAGCATCTGTCGTTAAAATGAATGGTTTTTGAAAATCTGGATATTGCAATATTGGAGAACTAATTAATTTTTGTCTTAATATGTCAAAAGTTTGCTGACATTCGTCTGTCCATTCAAATATTTTCCCTTTTTTTGTTTGATCATTAAGACATTTTGTAATTTTAGCGAAATCTTTTATGAAACGTCTATAGTAATTACAGAAAGCTACAAATCGTTTTACTTCGTCCGAATCTTTAGGTATCGGATAATTTTGAATTGCTTTGTGTTTTGCTGGGTCCGTTTTAATACCCTCTTTTGTTATTAGATGACCTAAATAAACAACTTCTGACCTTAGAAATACACATTTTTTTGCGTTTAATTTTAAATTGAATTTTGATAAACGTTCAAAGACTTGTCTCAGATTGTCATTGTGATGTTTCAAACTACATCCAAAAATTATGATGTCATCTACATATAAAAATGCTTTACTATCGAGATCTGAAAGTGCTATTGTTAGCATACGTTGGAAACTATTTGATGAAATTTTTAGACCAAAAGGTAGTCGTTTAAACTGATAGTGACCGTTAGATGTAGAAAATGCTGTTGGTTTTCTTGATTCTTTATCTAAGTTAATTTGATGAAATGAGCTTGTCATGTCTAGAGTTGAAAAATATTTTGCTCTTCCTAATTTATCTAACACATCTTCAATTCTCGTTAGAGGAAATTTGTCATTGACTATTTTCTTATTTAATTGTCTAAAATCTACTACAAGTCGCCATTTATCTTTGTCTCCATCGTTTTTCTTAGGTACAACAAGTAATGGTGAGTTGTATGGACTGGTTGAATGTTCAATTATATCGTCATCAAGTAGTTTTTGAACTTGTTGATTGATTTCCTCTATTTGAGTTTGAGGAAGTCTATAGTTTTTAATGTAAACTGGTGTTTTATCGGTTAAATTAAGATGTTGTGTATAAAAGTTGTTTGCTGTTAAAACTTCGTCTTCTAGGTGAAATATGTCTTGATAGTCTTTAAAAATTTTTATCAACTCATCTGTTGCTCTAGTGTCATTATTGTCAATTTTGAACAATTGTAATAGTTTGCTAAATCGGTCTTTATTGTTTTGTTTATTGTGATTTTCCGATTTAGTGAGAAAAACGTAGTTCCTTAATGGTTCTATTTCAAAATTAATATTTTTTAATATTACATCTTTATCTGTTGTGTTTAGAAATTTAACATGACTAATGCCTTTTCCTGGAACTATTGTATTTCCTACAAAAATTCCTGGCTCCAATTCTTTACTTAGAATAATGCTATCTTCTGTTATATTTAATTGTATCGGATATATTAGCTCGGATCGTTTTTCTATTTTAATGTAGTAGTCTCTATGTATTTTAGATTTCATGGGGATTGTAATCTCTGTTTCTTGTAAAGTTAATGAGATCGTGAATGTTTCGTAATCAATTTTGCATAAAAATCTTGTGAAAAAATCTCTCCCTAAGATTCCGTCCGTTGGTATTGGAAAATTATCATTGACTATGTGAAAATTGTGTTTTGATTCGAATTCATATAAATTAAAATTTAATTCTGCGATTCCAATAGATTTTACACTTTCATTTGTTATACCAGAAAATGAACACGATTGTTCTTTTTCAATAAAAAGGTCTTCATTTAATTCACCTAATTTACATAATGAAATATCAGCCCCTGTATCTATTAAAAATGTTAAGCTAGTTTTTGTGCCTATGTCTAATTGTATATAATTAGTAGTGTTTTTAGAAATAGAAAAAATTTTACTCAATTCTGCTCCGGAGGATGAAAGTTTTAAATTTGATTTTTCATCTCCGGGCCTTCGGAGTTTTCCTGAACTATATGTACGCTATTTCTATTATAATTATTATTGTTGTTATTACCATTTCGGTTTCGTCTACCATTATTATTGTTGTTTTGTCCATTGTTGTAACGGTTATTATTCTGGTAATTATCATTCCAGTTATTATTATTTCTATTATTATTATTTCTATGATTATTTCTGTTATTGTTATTGATATAATTCGAATTTCTATTATTGCGATTCGAAATGCTGTTTCTGTTATAATTATTATTTCTATAGTTATTGTTTTTATTATTGTTATTATTATTCCGCTTATTTGAATTGTTTCCATTACGAAAATATAATACTTGATTTTCATTACTAGCAAAGTCTTTTTCTAGTTCTATTGCAAGTTGTACGGCTTCATTCAAATCTTTAGGCTTAGACGCAAATATTGTGGGTTTAATGTCTGCATTAAGACCATTTTTAAATATGTTTAATGCATAGGTGTTATTGAGCGAAATTATGGTGTTTTTCTGTATCGCGTTGCATTGAGGAATTTCATTTATTTGCAACTCATTTAGTTCCGCGATTAATTCTAAGAGTTTTTCATTGTACGTTTGTACCTTCATATTCTTTTGTATGAATTTGCTCAATGTTAGCTGTACTTGAGCTATTGTTTTTGTGGGCTTGTATCTTGACTGTAGGGAATTTTTAAGAGCGTTGAAATCATTTGTTTCACTAGCACTTATTGCTGTTCTTACACTTGGTGATAATTTTACGTGAACAACAAAATCTATTAGCTGAGTTTTTGCATCAGATGTTAATGAGTTATATACTATTTCGACTATCTTTAAAAATGAAGTGAGATCTTTGAAATTTCCAGAAAATTCTGGTATACTTTTTAACGATAGCTCTAAGTTAAATGATGCCATTGTGACAGAATTAGGAGTTGATCTTGAAACTTGGGGAGTTGGGTTTGCGTTAGAATTTTCCGTCTCTGACATGCTGTGAGTTGGGATCGTTTCTAATGTGTCTAGTTTTTGCTGTAATAGTGTTTTCGCTTTTTCAAAATACTTATAAAATGTTTTTGTATGTCCTTCTTTTATTTCCCTGGTTATGCTAAATTCTATGAATTGTTTGTTGATGAGTTCTACTTCTTCTAATTTTAAAATTAGTGTTCTGCTAGTGTATCCTTTACTACCCGATTTTCTAAGATTCGTTATAATTTTGGCTAAACTATCTATTAGTTGGTCCATTTACAATTCATATTGATTTTTTTTTTCATTATTCAAGCAATAGTGTTATTCACTTTTTTATTGACATAATTTTTGTAATATGCGTTTAATTTTTTAATACCTATAATTAGGATTAGTAGGAAGATGATTATTATTAGTGTAGTCCAATATTCTCCTCTAATTTCTTTTGGTTTATTGGTGTTGGCGCCCACTTCGTATCCTGCAATCGCTATCAGAATTGCGTTGCTGACTTTGCTCCACCATCCCATTATAATATTATTTTTGTGTAGGTTTTTCTAATTCTTTTAGTTTTTCGAAAAATAGCTTCTTTTGCGGTCCGCTGCTGAGTCCTATTAGTCGTCTTAATTCGGCCTTTTCTCTGTTCAGGCGTTTCTTTTTTCCGCCTTTTGATTTCTTCTTGATGATTGCCGGTTTTGGTTCCACAGGACGTTGTAGTTTTCTTTTATTCCTCTCCAAGTATTGCTCTATTGTTATCGGCTTGGGTACGCAATGGTTTGGTGTAGGAACGTACGGTGGTGCTTGAATTTCTATACCTTCAGCGGGGTTATATTCCTCTTCTGCTATCTTGTCTACCAAGCTGTTAAAAATCTTGTGGAATTCCTTGTCCATTAAAAAGGTTTGTTAAAAATAAAAATTTTATTTTTCTTTAAAAAACAGGAAGATTTCAGTTAAGTTATGGGGCAGGATCGCCATATAATATATTTTCATAGGTGTTTTAAATTCTATTACTATTGCATTAGTATTATACCGCGACTAATGCAATAGAAAGCCTTGGTTTGTAGAGCGAGGCTTTAAAACTCGGCAGACGAGCAATTAATGCCCTTTTTGAGTTCAGTAAAATGACAAGACAGGAAAGTTCTAGTATCAAACTGAGACTGATTTTTTATTTCAAATTTTCCAACTTATATACTAATTTACAAATTATCTGACACATCTTGCATTTCATTCGTATATCCAAAATGCCCAATGTAACATGGTGTTCAACCTTTTGTTCATGTCACAAATGCATTTAGTCATCAATTTTAAACAAATTGCATTTCCCTATTTATGATATTTGACATATCAAAAATAGAAAGAAATAAAAGAAATTTGATTTGCCATTGTCACCAATAAGTACGGTCAAGCACCTGAGCAATGAACTGCATGTGCAGCAAGTGAAATACTCATGTTTCACTTCGCTGTAGGTATTTGGGTATACGTATGAAATGTTAGCATTTCTTTACCATACGTGTGTGTCATAATGTTCATGTGTGTCATTGACATGAAAAACAATATTGGAAGAATTTCTTTTCTTGGTCATACATATTTTCGGTTATTTTTCTTACAAAAGTATTGTGTGATGTTTTTGTGGAAAAGTAAAATGATTGTACAATGAGTGTACACCACAAAGTAAATAATAATACTATTTTTCTTACTTGCACTTACATTTCACCTAAAAGTGATTTAATAATTTGCTTAATGCTATCGAAACTGTCCATAATATGCTTAAAAATATGGATGTTCTCATTGCACTCATTGATTTTAACTTACCTTGCGTGTCCTGGAGTTTGCCCGATGATTCCGCATTTCGTACTCCTATTTCTGCCTCTTATTGGATAAATGCTTTTTTAGATAAGTTGCCTGATCTATGTCTTCAACAGGTTAATAATATTCTCAATAAAAATTATAGATCGCTTGACCTTGTATTTGTAGACAGATGCACTTCTGTAAATCTCCGTCGGTCGAACCCAGTTTCTTTTCCGGAAGACGATTATCATCCAACTCTTAAAATAACAATATTACTTGCCAATGAAAATGAAAATAAATTAGCTCCAGATATACGCGAAATACAAAATTGTTAAACTTAATGCTCTTCTCGCGTGTATTGACTGGTCTCCGATTTTAAATAATAGGTCTTCGTACTATTTTATGATGTTGAATCTTCAGTACAGTTTCTCAATGATACCTTGCAAAAATGCTTCTCATTATCTGTGCCAAAAAAAAAATAGTAATTTCAAACCTTTAAGTTAACTAATGAGCTTAAGTCTCTAAAAAATTCCAAAAATCGCTTATTGAAGAAATATAAAAAGTCAGGCTTTAATTTAGACTTCGCTTGCTATTCCTCGTGTCGTTACAGATATCAACTATTAAATAAACAATGCTATTCTGCATATATAGCCAAAATAAAATCTAAATTCAAAGATAATGCGAAACTTTTCTATACTTTTGTCAACTCAAAACGAAAAACCTCCAGCTTCCCGCTTCTTATGAAATTCAATCATGAGGAAGCATCTTGCGACATCGAAGTTTCCAAGATGTTTGCAAACTTCTTTAAAACAACTTACTCCGCTATTCCATTGAGCAGGAATCTTGAATATCCTTACCTACCACCAGTAAACTCTTTTGAAGCCCCCGTAACTGATTCTAATATAGTTATGCATTACCTTCGACAAGTTTAACCTTCTTTTACGACGGGTCCTGATGAAATCCCGAGCTGCATTTTAAAACATTGCTCTATTAGTTTGTTTTCTCCCCTATCAAAAATTTTTAACACATCCTTGCACAGTGGCCATTTTCCCTATATATGGAGGAAATCTTATATAATACCTCTTTATAAATCTGGCTCAAAAATTGAAGATTCCAATTACCGAGGTATCGCTAAACTACGCACAATCCCTAAGTTGTTTAAGAAAATTTTAACTGATCAAATAACCCACGTCGTATCTCACTCCATTTCCACCTCTCAACATGGTTTCTTAAAGGGTAAATCTACGTCCACTAACCTCTTGGAGTTTACGACGCGTGTCATCAAAGGTTTTACTTTACATACTACAGACTGACGTTATTTATACAGACTTCAGCAAAGCTTTCGAAGTGTTAATCATTATCTTCTTCTGAAAAAGCTTCATCTAATTGGGTTTCCCGTCAAACGATTACACTGGATTAACTCGTACTTGTCGAATCGTTCTCAAAAAGTTTTATATAAGAATTCTATGTCAAAAAATATTTTGGTCACATCTGGTGTCCCGCAGGGAAGTCATCTTGGTCCGGTTTTAATTTTGCTGTTTATAAATTACCTTCCTTCTGTTATAAAACACTGTAACGTCTTAATGTACGCCGATGACGTGAAACTTTTCCTAACTTACAAATCACCTGAAGAACATCACCTCTTACAATCGGATTTAAATAGTCTAGTGGAGTGGTGTAATTTGAACCTTTTAAAATTAAACTTAAGAAAATGTAAGCAAATGACATTCTCACGTCGAATTGCTAATAGTATAAATTACACTATAAATAATACTAATTTAGAAATTGTACACAGTTTTCTTGATTTAGGTGTAATTATGGATCCTAAACTTCGTTTCAATCTTCAAGTTAATTTGGTGGTAAATAAGGCTAGAGGTGTCATTGGTTTCATTAAAAGATGGGCTAAATAATTCAACGATCCTTTCACTACTAAAATTCTTTATACCTCTCTTGTTAGACCAATTCTTGAATATGCATCCGTAATATGGAACCCTCGATACAATGTCCACATCGATGCATTAGAATCCGTTCAAAAACAATTCTTACTTTTTGCTTTACATTATCGTTGGAACCCCAATACTATTATTCCCCCTTATGAAACCCGCCTTAAAATTATTTCCCTGCCTTCCTTAAGAAGCAGAAGAATTATGCTCAGTGTCTCCTTTTTATACAAATTACTCAGTGGCGATATAGACTCACAATACCTCCTTTCTTCATTAAACTTCAACATCCCTAGGAGCGAAGCCAGACATTTCCAGCTTTTTAAGTTGAATCAGTGCACTTCTAATTATGCCCTTTGCGATGTATGTGTAGTGATTTCAATGGCAACTTCAACTTGATTAATTTCTCTGACTCGGTGGATGTCTTAAAACGTAATGTGATATTACATTTGAATTCTTAACGCATTCATTGCGATAACAAATGTAACTCGCGATAATTGTGTAGATTTTACGATTTAACAAATAAGCATTATCGAATATGATAGATACTTTAAGTTTACGTTTGATTTAGTTTCGTTGCTTTATTTTTTCATGAAATTAATTTAGATCTTTAGTTCTATAGCTTCCCAAGTTTGAAATGGGACCATGTATACCGTGTCTGTCGGTTTGGTGAGTCAGAGTTTGTCTCTTTTCCATACAAGTTTTACCTGCGTTGGCTCAAATGCATATCCAAATAATAACTTTAGCTCGGTGTTTCCTTATTTTAGTGAGCCGAATATATAAATATATTGAACCTGCACAATATATAAGGCTTAACCAAAATAGACAGAACGAGACATAACGAGTAAGTTCGAACAAATGGAAGCCAATGTTAAAACCCAAAATGCACATACGTAACTGATCGAAACTGAACGAAACATTGCAACGAGACGTTTTGTTCCGTAAAAAGCGAACTTTTAATGGCTGCACTCGTCACAACAGCTGTTCGCCCGCCACACAAAAGTATATCTGCTGTAAAATAAAATAAAAAATAAATTAAAAACAAAAAATGAGTGATTTTTTTTGTGACTTGATTGCTGCTGTGAGGGATGAGCATGCAATATATGTGAAAATCCATCCCATGTACATAAATAAAGTAGAAAGGCACAAAGCATGGGAGAGGTTAGCGGAAAAATTAAGCAAACCAAGTAAGGAAATGAATTGATATTGTAATAATTTTCTTTTTTTTCAGAGGACGAGTGCGAAAGGCGATGGAAGCTGTTGTGGGAGAAGTTCAGCAGTGTCCTCCACAACGAGGTTGGTCCATCTGGTAGTGGGGCCACTGAAGAAACCTCTTGGCCTTATTATGAGGAGATGGGCTTCTTGCGCAGTCACTGCAAACAAAGAAAGTAAGTTTTCCGGGAATAACTTCACTTTATGGACCATGCCGGGCTCTAAAGTAAAATTATGCCGTTTTCTTTACGCTGTTGTTTTGTTTTATATTCATGATAATTTTATTTCTAGGACACGCAGCAACCAAGAAAACTTTCCCGAAGTGATGCTTGATGAAAGCTCAGCCGTGGAACCGTCTCCCAAAAAAAGAAAACTAGATCACCACAGCGAAATAGTCATGGGCTTCAAAAACGCATTGACTGCTATAACAAATAAAATTGAAAAACAGGTAAGTGATGATGACGAATTATATGCAAAGAATATAGTTGCAATGCTCAAGCCATTTCCAATGTTGCAGAAAGACCTCGTGGAGGCTAAAATATTTAATTTGGTTACAGACGAGCGAATGAATCTCTACGAAGGATCGACTTATTAACTGTTCATATAATTCGTCATCATTGCTTACCTGGTTTTCAATTTAAGCTTCGGTTATTAACTTCGCTGTTATTTTTATTAAAAATTGCAAATTGCTCTTTTATATTAGTGGTATTCCTTATGCGTTATGAAGAAAACAATTCATAAGAAACACAACTCTGTAGAGAGGAAATGAAACCGTAGACGAGGCAGTCTGTTTCGTTAGTTGCTACACCAGCTCACCAGTAGTCTTGAATGATTTTTGTTGTGATCCACTCAGATGATCAGTTGCCAGAATCTATCAAAACTTAAGTGCTGAGTGGGTCACAGCGAAAGATCACGCAAGACTACTGGTGAGCTGGTGTAGCGACGAACGAAACAGACTGCCACGTCTACGGTTTCATTTCCTCTCTACAGAGTTGTGTTTCTTATGAATTGTTTTCTTCATTAACATACTTCGTCTCGATCTCAACAATTAGTATTTTTTGTTCAATAACATAATTTTTCAATTCAATATAATTGAATGAAAAAAGTCACATTAAATTGGAATCCTTATTATTTTTGTTGAATATGTTTCTTAAGAACATATTTTATGTTATTTTATTTATAATGAAATGAACTGTGTTATATAATTTAAGAAAAGAAAACTTTATTTTGTTCAAAGCTAAACTTGTTTATTTAAATAAACTGCTCATTTTGTTCTTTAAAAAGTAAAAGACAAAAAAATTTTATTTATATAAAAACGGTTACAGATTTATTATTACTTTATATTTTCATTTTGATCAAAAATGAAAGTTAAGATTAGAATGCTCAAATTAAGTAATCAAAATCAATGAGGTTTTGTTTGATTTTTAAAGAAACAAAGAAAAAATTTATTGTTCTAATGCCGAAAATTGTTTATAAATGCGCAGAGTTGGTCTCTATTAGCAGTAGACGTGCTCCTGTTGTAAACATGAGCATTTCGAGCTGGCCGTAAAGAGTTCAAATTATTCGCAACTTCATTCCTCCATAATCCATCCTGAACGTTGTTATTTTCATCATCCCAGTCTACATAGTGTTGGGGAATGTACGATTGACTTTGGGCATGAATAATGAGGAAGTTATGCAACGCCACGCAAGCAAGAACAACCTTTTCGGCATTTTTTGGTACCATATGCAAAGTTTTTAATAAGATCCTCCAGCGAGCGACCAGAATAACAAATGAGTTCTCTATGACTCGACGCGGGTCATGTCGACATCAGCGGCGTCACTTACAAACTCTTACACTTCTTACAAAATGCCAATCAATTGGGCAATATAAACATTTTCCCTTTTTACATATATTTACCAACGCAGCAATTAAGCATATTTCTTAACACTTCATTTTAATAACCCACATTTCATTCCTTAATTGCTAAACTCTTACAAACCCATATTTCATTCATAAGTTGCTAAACACTTTTGTCAACCTCGAAAACAAAAGTGTCACATTGCACTTTGCACATTGCTGCACTGCACTGCACAACTCATATCATTTATTTTTATTGCCAAACCCATTTGCCAGTTTGACCGAATATCGTCAACAACAAGCAGAATATCACATTACAATTTCAATTGCACCAACATACCCAAAAATCCACTTAAGTGTTTTGTAGTTTCATAAATGTTTTGAAATCTTCGCTGCAATAGGAGAATTCAACGAAAAAAAGAGAAAGAAGAGAGTTAATGTGTAGAAGTAAGTTTCACAGATATATTTAACATACCAATATAGAAATTATGTAAGCAAATATGTATTAGTTAACTTCTTTCATATATTTTAAGTATCGAACATAAAATATATGAAAGTATCGAACATACCTATAGATCTTCTTGCGAACGAGAACGTGACATACGATTCGCTTCCACTCGAATTGCCTAAGTCCTCCAAACGTAGGATAGCGCGAGACCGCAGTGTAGCAGTGTGGCAGATGCGCTGGGAGGCATCACAGAACGGACGATGGACGCACCGCCTAATTCCAAATTTGGAACCGTGGCTTAACAGGCGTCATGGTGAGGTAGATTACTACCTCACCCAAATACTAACTGGTCATGGGTGCTTTAAGTCGTACCTTCACAGATTCAAGCACGACGAAAATCCGTTTTGCAGCTTCTGTGCTGGAAGTGTTATTGAAGACGCCGAACATGTCTTCTTCGTCTGTCCGAAATTTAACGCCGAAAGACTAGAGCTAAGCAATAACCTAGGGAGGTCACCAACAGTGGAAACTCTCGTGGGCATTATGCTTAACTCTGAAGAAAACTGGATCTCAGTAGGCAATATGGCATGCGCCATAACCAAAGAACTGCGTCGTGTAGAAAGACTGCGCAGATCAACTGCAGACTCTATGCTATAGACAAAGTTGGTAGGCCGCAGGGTGATGAAGCCCTGCGCTCATCTTGGAAGGTATTGCAGTCGATTGTACCTTGCGTCTTCGTCTAGGGATTCATATGCCCGAAGTGATGCCATTCCAAGAAAAGGCCGCTGTCGATAGCACCGTCAGCGTCTTCGTCAAGGGACCATTTCCCGAAGCGGCCTCCCCCCAAAATCCCCTCTCCAAGAAGAGACCGCAGTCGTTAGCACCGTCAGCGTCTTCGGCTAGGGACCATTTCCCGAGGCGGTCTCCACCTGATGCATCATCATCACGATGAGCCTACAACGCGTCATTGCATATTAAGCACAGCACATCATCGCTTTGGATGATATAAACAAGCATGATCTGCAAAACGTTTCTTTGTTAAGAAGAAGCATAGAATCGTAGATGAGTAAACATACTCAATCCTGCCCTACGAAGTAATGCCTCGATTGGTGGTTCCGTAGGGTCTTGCAGGAGGAGAGAAAAGTAAGGAGTGGTTTAGTCAGTATACCATACCAGGGACTCTGACACTATTTGGAAGTACGGGCTTCCATTTGTCTATAAAAGATTCCCTCCTGTCGTCTTTAACACAAAAAAAAAAAAAAAAAACACACACACACACACTCCTGATTCCCTCCTGTCGTCTTTAACACAACAAAAAAAAAAAAAAACACACACACACACACACACACACACACACACACACACAAACCGCAAGGGGGGATCAGTTCTCAGAACAATCCTTCGGGCTTTACGAACCCGCGGACCCTAGTTAACACAAAATCCAGGCGCGTCTGACTCAGAATGAGCGGCTCCCTGGTCTGCGTCTGTACCGTAACGGTCGGCAGTTTTAATACCTGTCCGTAGGTATAAAAGGATAGGGGAAGGTCACCCTGAGATAAAACCATTGTGTAGGAATGTCGGCTAAAAACATAACTACTCCAGGTGGTAACCACAGTAATGGAAATCCACCCGTGGGAACTCCCACGGTCGGGGCAAAGATTCTGGAGGCCCCAACCAACGTTCCATCCAACACTCTTTTTAAGAGAGCATCGGCGGCTGTAGGGAGTGAGCAAGCGGGCTCCCAGTCGTCGTCATCAAATTACCGCAATGCTACGGTGGTGGCTAACTTGGCTGCCGTAGCAGATAATGCTACAAGCAATAACGAAAGAGGTAGTACTCCCGGTTCCTCATATAGCTGGGAGACTCAGAACCCCTTCTAGGGTACTCCAAGGGTTGCGCGATCTCCCCAGAAAGCGGCCAATAGAGCACATGAGCGTACACGCTCATCACCACCAGCTCTATCAACGCCACCAGCAAACTACGAGCAAGAAACGTCGGAAAATGATGTTCTTTCCGTCAAAATTCGGAAGCTCGTGGAAATGATGGCCCCCCCTCGACGAAGCATCCACCAGCCTATAAGAGACCTCGTGGACGAAATTGCAGCATTGCACCAGAAGGCATGCAAAGAGCGGCACCAACAGGATGCCGCCAAAGCAAAACCATCGCAACCACGACAAAGGCAGGGTGTGGAGACTCAAACAGAGTCCACAATGCTTCCTAGGTCAGGAACTAGCTCTACCAAGAGAGCAAGGGGAGAACAACGTGACCCCCAATCGCCGACACCATCCGCCAAGAAGAGGAAGCATAAAACGCCTCTTCAAGGTCAAGGTACGGTTCAGATTGCTGGGGACAAAATCCTCCAGGCTCATTCGAAGGCCAGCGTGAGTGATCATAAAAAGAAGAACCCACCACGTGAGGAAGCGGTGAAATGGGGTGCAGTTGACAAAGCTAGCCAGAAGCAACTGCCGAAAGCAACTGAAAAGATTGCTACCCCACACGAGAGCACTGTCCAGAACCGGAAGTGGACAAAAGTTCGAAAAAAAAAAACGAAGGAAAGTGAGGAGGCCACCGCGAAAGGACGCCATCGTAATAAAAACGACAGGCGCAGCTTCCTATGCGGATATCCTCAGACAGGTGAAGGCTGAACCCCAATTAAAAGAGCTAAGCCAAAATGTCTGCGGCGTAAGAAAAACGGCCAAGGGAGAGCTCCTACTTCTCCTAGAGAAAACCTCGGACCCTGCTTCCGGAAAGTTCCAAAACGCAGTACAAACGGTGCTCGGAACCAATGCTAAAGTCAAAATCCTTACCGAAGTTATCCAAATAGAGATAAAAGATATCGATGAGGTCACAACGAAAGAGGAAGTGCTTGAGGCACTAAAACACCAATTTGCTGAAATAAAGGTGTCACCATCCAACATACTCAGCCTACGCAGAGCATATGGAGGCACCCAAACAGCAACAATTAGTTTGCCACCCGAAAGCGCCTCAAAGCTGACTAAAGCAGGCAAAATTAGAATAGGATGGGTTGTGTGCCGCATAAGGCCTAAAATACAACCCATGAGATGCTTTAAATGCATGGACTTCGGCCATGCTGCATCAAAGTGCAAGAGCGAAGAAGACTGCTCAAAGTCCTGCTTTAGGTGTGGCAGCTTGGGCGATCGAGCCAAAGCATGCGAAAACGCAGCAATATGCAGACTCTGCGTAAGACATAAGAAGTCTGACACAAAGCACGCGACAACGAGCATCAAATGTCCGTTTTACCAGAAGGCTTTGCGAGAGACTAAAGCACGATAAGGTTTTATCAGCTTAATCTCTTGATCTCTTGATCTCTTGAAGCAAACCGTACGGGATGTAAACGCCGATCCTCAGCGAACCCTATCGTACTAGGAACTCCGGCGACCAGATCAGTGATAGATCTGGGAAAACATCCATATGGTACTGTGGCCAACGACAGCAGCAAATTAGAGACACAAAATCTATGAACTACTTCGTGAGGGCTAGACTGGGTGGACTCTATGTCTATAGCTGCTACCTACCCCCAAGCCTTACTCTACAAGAAGCCACGAATGTTCTAGAAGAAATAGCAGATGACGCTGTCGGAAGACACCCAATAGTTATCGCGGGTGACTTCAATGCATGGTCAACGGACTGGGGTTGCCCAAGATCAAATTCGAGAGGTCAAGCACTTCTGGAGGCGTTTGCGATCTTAGATATCGTCACGCTGAACTCTGGACAGCAAAACACATTTGAAAGAGCTGGGATGGGTTCCATAATTGACCTTACTTTTGTGAGTAGCAGCCTATTGCCAAAAACTGCCTGGCAAGTAAGCGAACACTACACTGGAAGCGATCATCACGCAATCATATTCAGCACGGGAGACTCCGTCATAAGAAGGGTGTGCAAAAACCAGAGGAGATACAAAGAAAGGACTCTGGATACCGGCGTTCTAGAGGTCATGCTCGCAGGTATGTCTGCAACTGGCTATGCTAGAGACAAGGCCTCGCAAGTGATGAAGACCGTAATAAGAGCATGCGACACCGCGATGGTTAGAAAAGGTAGAGGCAACAATCACCCGGCGCCAGTCTACTGGTGGACTGATGAAATTTCAAGCCTAAGAAGGTGCTGCATAAGAGCGAGACGTACATACTATCGCTCGAGAGGCACAGATGAATTTCTACCAAACCAGTGGCGTTTCAAAGCCGCAAGAACCCAACTTAGAAAGGCAATAAAAATGAGTAAATCCCATTGTTTCAACCAAATCTGCAACGACGCTGAACAGCAGCCCTGGGGCTTTGCATATAAGCTCGTTATGAAGAAGCTCTCTTCGTTTAGGCAACCAACACCTACGTGTCCCATACTGTTGAGGAACATAGTCCACACACTATTTCCACAACAACCCGACACGCCAGCACTAAACAGAGAAGTTGAAGCAGAGTTACAAAATTTTCAAAATGTAACCAATGAGGAGCTCCTAAAAATAGCCAAAGAAGTTGAAGACAATAAAGCCCCCGGACCTGACGGAGTCCCAAATAAGGTGCTCAAGATTGCGATAGAGCAGAAAATAGAGGTTTTCGTTGACCTCTACAACACATGCCTAAAATATGGCGTCTTCCCACCAATGTGGAAGCGACAAAGACTTGAGTTGATCCCGAAGAATACTAGTTCCATAGAGGATCCATCGGCCTATCGTCCACTTTGTATGCTCGATACTGCCGGCAAAATCCTAGAACGATTGATAAGCAATAGACTGGGTGCGGCAAGAGAAGATGCCGGAGATCTTTCCAACCAACAGTATGGTTTCCGCAAAGCTCGGTCCACAATAGATGCAATTGGAGCGGTGAAAAAAATTGCACTCCAGGCAATCTCAGGAACTCGGTGGTTGTACGGTGACAAAGAGTACTGTCTAGTTACAACACTCGACATAAAAAACGCATTCAATTCTGCGAATTGGACCAGAATACTGGAAGCTCTTGCGCGCTTTAGCGTTCCCTTCTACCTTGGTAGAATCATTCGAGATTACCTCGAGGATAGAATTCTCTACTACGAAACAGAAGGGGGTACTGAAAAGTATAAAGTTACTGGCGGAGTCCCACAAGGATCAGTGTTGGGTCCAGTCCTATGGAACATAATGTATGACGGAGTACTACGTCTACAGCTGCCAGAGAGGGCTCATATTATCGGGTTCGCAGATGATATTGCCCTCATAGTAGTAGCAAAGCATTTGCACGAAGTTGAAGACAAGTGCAACCAAGCGGTTATAGCAGTGCGGCAGTGGCTGAATACAGCGGGTCTCAGTTTGGCTGAGCACAAAACCGAGGCAGTGCTAATAAGCAGCCGAAAAGTCGTTGAGACCGCTAGAATATCGGTTGGTGAACATACAATTGTATCGAAACCATTCGTTAAATACCTTGGCGTTATGATAGATCGTAGGCTTAACTTTAAGCAGCATCTTTTATACGCAAGTGGAAAAGCGGGAAGCGCAGCTGCAGCGCTAACAAGAATTTTGTCGAATACCAGAGGTCCTAGACAAACCCGTAGAAAGATCATAGTCACTGTCGTCAGATCAATACTTTTGTACGCAGCCCCCATATGGGCCGAGGCAACCAGATTCAGCTCCTACTTACGAAGCATGGAATTGGTGTATCGTATCTGTGCACTTAGAGTATGTAGTGCGTTCCGAACTGTCTCCTCGGATGCAGCGCTGGTTATTGCGGGTACTCCCCCTATAGACCTTCTGGTGAACGAGAACGTGACATACGATTCGCTTCCACTCGAATTGCCTAAATCCTCCAAACGTAGGATAGCGCGAGACCGCAGTGTAGCAGTGTGGCAGACGCGCTGGGAGGCATCACAGAACGGACGATGGACGCACCGCCTAATTCCAAATTTGGAACCGTGGCTTAACAGGCGTCATGGTGAGGTAGATTACTACCTCACCCAAATACTAACTGGTCATGGGTGCTTTAAGTCGTACCTTCACAGATTCAAGCACGACGAAAATCCGTTTTGCAGCTTCTGTGCTGGAAGTGTTATTGAAGACGCCGAACATGTCTTCTTCGTCTGTCCGAAATTTAACGCCGAAAGACTAGAGCTAAGCAATAACCTAGGGAGGTCACCAACAGTGGAAACTCTCGTGGGCATTATGCTTAACTCTGAAGAAAACTGGATCTCAGTAGGCAATATGGCATGCGCCATAACCAAAGAACTGCGTCGTGTAGAAAGACTGCGCAGATCAACTGCAGACTCTATGCTATAGACAAAGTTGGTAGGCCGCACCGTGCAGATTTGCTGAAGATCAGAGGTTAGGGGGTGATGAAGCCCTGCGCTCATCTTGGAAGGTATTGCAGTCGATTGTACCTTGCGTCTTCGTCTAGGGATTCATACGCCCGAAGTGATGCCATTCCAAGAAAAGGCCGCTGTCGATAGCACCGTCAGCGTCTTCGTCAAGGGACCATTTCCCGAAGCGGCCTCCCCCCGAAATCCTCTCTCCAAAAAGAGACCGCAGTCGTTAGCACCGTCAGCGTCTTCGGCTAGGGACCATTTCCCGAGGCGGTCTCCATCTGATGCATCATCATCACGATGAGCCTACAACGCGTCATTGCATATTAAGCACAGCACATCATCGCTTTGGAATATAAACAACCATGATCTGCAAAACGTTTCCTTGTTAAGATGAAGCGTAGAATCGTAGATGAGTAAACATACTCGATCCTGCCCTACGAAGTAATGCCTCGATTGGTGGTTCCGTAGGGTCTTGCAGGAGGAGAGAAAAGTAAGGAGTGGTTTAGTCAGTATACCATACCAGGGACTCTGACACTATTTGGAAGTACGGGCTTCCATTTGTCTATAAAAGATTCCCTCCTGTCGTCTTTAACAAAAAAAAAAAAAAAAAAAAAAAAAAAACACACACACACACACACACACACACACACACACACACACACACACACACTAGGGGGGTTTTTGATCTCACCGCAAGGGGGGATCAGTTCTCAGAACAATCCTTCGGGCTTTACGAACCCGCGGACCCTAGTTAACACAAAATCCAGGCGCGTCTGACTCAGAATAAGCGGCTCCCTGGTCTGCGTCTGTACCGTAACGGTCGGCAGTTTTAATACCTGTCCGTAGGTATAAAAGGATAGGGGAAGGTCACCCTGAGAAAAAACCATTGTGTAGGAATGTCGGCTAAGAACATAACTACTCCAGGTGGTAACCACAGTAGTGGAAATCCACCCGTGGGAACTCCCACGGTCGGGGCAAAGATTCTGGAGGCCCCAACCAACATTCCATCCAACACTCTTTTTAAGAGAGCATCGGCGGCTGTAGGGAGTGAGCAAGCGGGCTCCCAGTCGTCGTCATCAAATTACCGCAATGCTACGGTGGTGGCTAACTTGGCTGCCGTAGCAGATAATGCTACAAGCAATAACGAAAGAGGTAGTACTCCCGGTTCCTCATATAGCTGGGAGACTCAGAACCCCTTCAAGGGTACTCCAAGGGTTGCGCGTTCTCCCCAGAAAGCGGCCGATAGAGCACATGAGCGTACACGCTCATCACCACCAGCTCTATCAACGCCACCAGCAAACTACGAGCAAGAAACGTCGGAAAATGATGTTCTTTCCGTCAAAATTCGGAAGCTCGTGGAAATGATGGCCCCCCCTCGACGAAGCATCCACCAGCCTATAAGAGACCTCGTGGACGAAATTGCAGCATTGCACCAGAAGGCATGCAAAGAGCGGCACCAACAGGATGCCGCCAAAGCAAAACCATCGCAACCACGACAAAGGCAGAGTGTGGAGACTCAAACAGAGTCCACAATGCTTCCTACGTCAGGAACTAGCTCTACCAAGAGAGCAAGGGGAGAACAACGTGACCCCCAATCGCCGACACCATCCGCCAAGAAGAGGAAGCATAAAACGCCTCTTCAAGGTCAAGGTACGGTTCAGATTGCTGGGGACAAAACCCTCCAGGCCGATTCGAAGGCCAGCGTGAGTGAGCATAAAAAGGAGAACCCACCACGTGAGGAAGCGGTGAAACGGGGTGCAGTTGACAAAGCTAGCCAGAAGCAACTGCCGAAAGCAACTGAAAAGATTGCTACCCCACACGAGAGCACTGTCCAGAACCGGAAGTGGACAAAAGTTCGAAAAAAACGAAGGAAAGTGAGGAGGCCACCGCGAAAGGACGCCATCGTAATAAAAACGACAGGCGCAGCTTCCTATGCGGATATCCTCAGACAGGTGAAGGCTGAACCTCAATTAAAAGAGCTAAGCCAAAATGTCTGCGGCGTAAGAAAAACGGCCAAGGGAGAGCTCCTACTTCTCCTGGAGAAAACCTAGGACCCTGCCTCCGGAAAGTTCCAAAACGCAGTACAAACGGTACTCGGAACTAATGCCGAAGTCAAAATCCTCACCGAAGTTATCCAAATAGAGATAAAAGATATCAATGAGGTCACAACGAAAGAGGAAGTGCTTGAGGCACTAAAACACCAATTTGCTGAATTGAAGGTGTCACCATCCAACATACTCAGCCTACGCAGAGCATATGGAGGCACCCAAACAGCAACAATTAGTTTGCCACCCGAAAGCGCCTCAAAGCTGACTAAAGCAGGCAAAATTAGAATAGGATGGGTTGTGTGCCGCATAAGGCCTAAAATACAACCCATGAGATGCTTTAAATGCATGGACTTCGGCCATGCTGCATCAAAGTGCAAGAGCGAAGAAGACTGCTCAAAGTCCTGCTTTAGGTATGGCAGCTTGGGCCATCGAGCCAAAGCATGCGAAAACGCAGCAATATGCAGACTCTGCGTAAGACATAAGAAGTCTGACACAAAGCACGCGACAACGAGCATCAAATGTCCGTTTTACCAGAAGGCTTTGCGAGAGACTAAAGCACGATAAGGTTTTATCAGCTTAATCTCAACCACTGCGAAGTTGCACATGATCTCTTGAAGCAAAACGTACGGGATGTAAACGCCGATGTTGCCATCCTCAGCGAACCCTATCGTACTAGGAACTCCGGTGACCAGATCAGTGATAGATCTGGGAAAACATCCATATGGTACTGTGGCCAACGACAGCAGCAAATTAGAGACACAAAATCTATGAACTACTTCGTGAGGGCTAGACTGGGTGGACTCTATGTCTATAGCTGCTACCTACCCCCAAGCCTTACTCTACAAGAAGCCACGAATGTTCTAGAAGAAATAGCAGATGACGCTGTCGGAAGACACCCAATAGTTATCGCGGGTGACTTCAATGCATGGTCAACTGACTGGGGATGCCCAAGATCAAATTCGAGAGGTCAAGCACTTCTGGAGGCGTTTGCGATCTTAGATATCGTCACGCTGAACTCTGGACAGCAAAACACATTTGAAAGAGCTGGGATGGGTTCCATAATTGACCTTACTTTTGTGAGTAGCAGCCTATTGCCAAAAACTGCCTGGCAAGTAAGCGAACACTACACTGGAAGCGATCATCACGCAATCATATTCAGCACGGGAGACTCCGTCATAAGAAGGGTGTGCACAAACCAGAGGAGATACAAAGAGAGCACTCTGGATACTGGCATTCTAGAGGTCATGCTCGCAGGTATGTCTGCAACTGGATATGCTAGAGACAAGGCCTCGCAAGTGATGAAGACCGTAATAAGAGCATGCGACGCCGCGATGGTTAGAAAAGGTAGAGGCAACAATCACCCGGCGCCAGTCTACTGGTGGACTGATGAAATTTCAAGCCTAAGAAGGTGCTGCATAAGAGCGAGACGTACATACTATCGCTCGAGAGGCACAGATGAATTTCTACCAAACCAGTGGCGTTTCAAAGCCGCAAGAACCCAACTTAGAAAGGCAATAAAAATGAGTAAATCCCATTGTTTCAACCAAATCTGCAACGACGCTGAACAGCAGCCCTGGGGCTTTGCATATAAGCTCGTTATGAAGAAGCTCTCTTCGTTTAGGCAACCAACACCTACGTGTCCCATACTGTTGAGGAACATAGTCCACACACTATTTCCATAACAACCCGACACGCCAGCACTAATCAGAGAAGTTGAAGCAGAGTTACAAAATTTTCAAAATGTAACCAATGAGGAGCTCCTAAAAATAGCCAAAGAAGTTGAAGACAATAAAGCCCCCGGACCTGACGGAGTCCCAAATAAGGTGCTCAAGATTGCGATAGAGCAGAAAATAGAGGTTTTCGTTGACCTCTACAACACATGCCTAAAAGATGGCGTCTTCCCACCAATGTGGAAGCGACAAAGACTTGTGTTGATCCCGAAGAATACTAGTTCCATAGAGGATCCATCGGCCTATCGTCCACTTTGTATGCTCGATACTGCCGGCAAAATCCTAGAACGATTGATAAGCAATAGACTGGGTGCGTCAATAGAAGATGCCGGAGATCTTTCCAACCAACAGTATGGTTTCCGCAAAGCTCGGTCCACAATAGATGCAATTGGAGCGGTGAAAAAAATTGCACTCCAGGCAATCTCAGGAACTCGGTGGTTGTACGGTGACAAAGAGTACTGTCTAGTTACAACACTCGACATAAAAAACGCATTCAATTCTGCGAATTGGACCAGAATACTGGAAGCTCTTGCGCGCTTTAGCGTTCCCTTCTACCTACGTAGAATCATTCGAGATTACCTCGAGGATAGAATTCTCTACTACGAAACAGAAGGGGGTACTGAAAAGTATAAAGTTACTGGCGGAGTCCCACAAGGATCAGTGTTGGGTCCAGTCCTATGGAACATAATGTATGACGGAGTACTACGTCTACAGCTGCCAGAGAGGGCCCATATTATCGGGTTCGCAGATGATATTGCCCTCATAGTAGTAGCAAAGCATTTGCACGAGGTTGAAGATAAGTGCAACCAAGCGATTATAGCAGTGCGGCAGTGGCTGAATACAGCGGGTCTCAGTTTGGCTGAGCACAAAACCGAGGCAGTGCTAGTAAGCAGCAGAAAAGTCGTTGAGACCGCTAGAATATCGGTTGGTGAACATACAATTGTATCGAAACCATTCGTTAAATACCTTGGCGTTATGATAGATAATAGGCTTAACTTTAAGCAGCATCTTTTATACGCAAGTGGAAAAGCGGGAAGCGCAGCTGCAGCGCTAACAAGAATTTTGTCGAATACCAGAGGTCCTAGACAAACCCGTAGAAAGATCATAGTTACTGTCATCAGATCAATACTTTTGTACGCAGCCCCCATATGGGTCGAGGCAACCAGATTCAGCTCCTACTTACGAAGCATGGAATCGGTGTATCGTATCTGTGCACTTAGAGTATGCTGTGCGTTTCGAACTGTCTCCTCGGATGCAGCGCTGGTTATTGCGGGTTCTCCCCCTATAGACCTTCTGGTGAACGAGAACGTGACATACGATTCGCTTCCACTCGAATTGCCTAAATCCTCCAAACGTAGGATAGCGCGAGACCGCAGTGTAGCAGTGTGGCAGACGCGCTGGGAGGCATCACAGAACGGACGATGGACGCACCGCCTCATTCCAAATTTGGAACCGTGGCTTAACAGGCGCCATGGTGAAGTAGATTACTACCTCACCCAAATACTTACTGGTCATGGGTGCTTTAAATCGTACCTTTATAGATTCAAGCACGACGAAAATCCGTTTTGCAGTTTTTGTGCTGGGAGTGTTATTGAAGACGCCGAACATGTTTTCTTCGTCTGTCCGAAATTTAACGCCGAAAGACAAGGGCTAAGCAATAATCTAGGGAGGTCACCAACAGTAGAAACTCTCGTGGACATTATGCTTAACTCTGAAGAAAACTGGATCGCAGTATGCAATATGGCATGCGCCATAACCAAAGAATTACGTCGTGTAGAAAGACTCCGCAGATCAACTGCAGACTCTATGCTATAGACAAAGTTGGTAGGCCGCACCGTGCAGATTTGCTGAAGATCAGAGGTTAGGGGGTGATGAAGCCCTGTGCTCATCTTGGAAGGTATTGCAGTCGATTGTACCTTGCGTCTTCGTCTAGGGATTCATATGCCCGAAGTGATGCCATTCCAAGAAAAGGCCGCTGTCGATAGCACCGTCAGCGTCTTCGTCAAGGGACCATTTCCCGAAGCGGCCTCCCCCCGAAATCCCCTCTCCAAGAAGAGACCGCAGTCGTTAGCACCGTCAGCGTCTTCGGCTAGGGACCATTTCCCGAGGCGGTCTCCACCTGATGCATCATCATCACGATGAGCCTACAACGCGTCATTGCATATTAAGCACAGCACATCATCGCTTTGGAATATAAACAAGCATGATCTGCAAAACGTTTCTTTGTTAAGAAGAAGCGTAAAATCGTAGATGAGTAAACATACTCAATCCTGCCCTACGAAGTAATGCCTCGATTGGTGGTTCCGTAGGGTCTTAAAGGAAGAGAGAAATGTAAGGAGTGGTTTAGTCAGTATACCATATCAGGGACTCTGACACTATTTGGAAGTACGGGCTTCCATTTGTCTATAAAAGATTCCCTCCTGTCGTCTTTAACAAAAAAAAAAAAAAAAAAAAAAAAAAAACTAGGGGGGTTCTGCATCCCTACAGTGCGCGTCCCCAGGTGGCGGATAGGGGAAAGCTCGGCAGTCATGCAGGGTAGGTGGGAAATAAAATACCACCCGCGGACCAAACAGAATCATCACCAAACCCAAGAGCGTCTGTCCCAGATTGGGCGGCTCCTTGGTCTGCGTCTGATCCCAGAGGGACGGCAGTTTTCTAAAGGGAAGGACACCCTTGCAGAAAAACCACAAAACGCGTTTGAAAACGCATTAAGGCTGAACCCAGTAAGGCCTTAATTATGGTATACTGGACAAATCCATTCAGAAAGTTTGCTTTAAGGGCTGACGGCTGTAGTATTCTCTTACTTCAGTAAGCAGGAGTGAAATCCTGCTGAAATGGCTTTCAGGCTAATGCTACAGGCGCCGCCGTCCCGTTAAAACCCTGGCAGGCCTCAAGGTACGTTCGGTAATTCGTAACCGTTAAGTTGGTGGTGTAGGTACAGATGTCATATTCCTGTTTAACACTGATCTGGCTCTGAACACAAGACCCCATAAGGGCTTGTGTCAACCCTTGCATGGCCTCACTGCTTGCAAAGACAACCATGGGATCATATAAGGTGACTACACATCCGAATACCGACAGCGGCTTTGAGTGGGGACCCTTACAGAATGAACACAGAAATTACACACACAAGAACATGCGAGACACCCAAAATACAGGGAACAACAAAAGACTCCCACAAAGATGTGAGAACACCAGTGCAGCCTCAACGCAAAGAAAATGCTGATCCTTTTAATAGGAGCTCCAGAATGCAGCGAACTCCGCCGCAATCCCAGAAGCAAGTAACGCCGGCTAAAGAGGCGCTACAAAGAAGCCCAAGAAATTTCCAGGCCTTGCAAAATCTTGGCACAAAAATAGGGAAACTTGTGGATATGATAGTCGACCGCAGGTCAATACACCAGCCCATGAGGGATCTCATAGCGGACATAGCGAAACTCCACAAACAAGCGGAGATAGAAACTAGAGATGGCCATGATGACTCCATGAAGGTTAGCCAGAGTTCACAGACCTCACCTCCGTTTCGAGCCACAAATGACGCAAAGAGGCTAAGAGAAAGTCAGGACACAAACGAGCCAACACCAAACCCGAAAAAAAATAAAACGGTAGATTCAGCTGTACTGGCAGAAGAAGGAGATAATGCCGCGTCGAAGGTGAACCAGAGCTCTCAAACTTCACCTCGCGGACGCCCAACGAAAGAAGCTCTCGAGAGAAACAAGAAATCGGAGTCCAAAACGAAAGCCCAAGGGTCAACTCACCCAGGCGCACCCCAAAACGGGGACCCGCTAACTACCGAGGCAGAGCAAAATAAGCAACCTAAACCAGAGTGGCAAATGGTCAAGGCAAAAAGAAAAAGACCGATAAGCAAATCGAAACCTGCGAAGAACACGAACGATCGGAAAACTGACAGAGACACCAGACGTAAGCCCCTACGTCCTGATGCCATTATTATCACCGAAACAGGTGGCAGGTCATATGCAGACATGCTGAAGATGATGAAGGCTAAACCTGAGCTACAGCAGCTCGGTGAAAATGTCAAAAAATAAGAAGAACAGCGAAAGGGGAACTAATGCTAGAGCTAAAAGGCAGATCAGATTCTAAAACATGCACTTTTAAAAAAGAGACAGAAGAAGCCTTACAGGGATCGGCTACGGTCCGAATGATGAGCCAAGAAACACTTATCGAATGCCTTGATATCGACGAGGTGACAACGCCAGAAGAAATCTGCACCTCCCTCGAGAAGCAGTTCCCAGACATAGGAAGCATAGAGGCAAGTGCAATCAAATCTCTGCGAGCGACACGACAGGGTACCCGAACAGCAATTATAGGCCTCCCGGCAAGAGTAGCAAATATTGTTACCAAAGCAGCTCACGTCCGAGTGGGATGGGTAATGTGCAGAGTACGCGAACGCATCAGCCCAACAAGATGTTTCCGGTGCCTCGAGTTTGGCCACGTCTCTCGACACTGCAAAAGCGAAGTAGACCGAACAGACGTTTGCTACAGATGCGCCGAAAAAGGACATACGGCAAAAACATGTAAAGCCCCCATGAAGTGCGCCATCTGTGAGCCTGAAATATCGGGTGGCAATAAACATCAAACTGGATGTGCGAAATGTCCACAGTTTAAGAAGGCAATGAAAAAAGCGCTTACAAAAAATGTGTAGGTGCATCCAACTTAACCTTAATCACTGCGAGGCAGCTCAAGACCTCCTCAGGCAAACAATAACCGAGCATAAAATAGACATAGCGTTCATTAGTGAGCCCTATAGATGGCCAACAAATAGTTGTCTGCACACCGAGGACAAAACTAAGAAAGCTGCTATCTGCATCAGCGGCTCTCTGCCATTTGAAAGAAAGGATAAGGGCCAGCACAAATACTTTGTGTACGCAAAAATAAAGGGAGTACACTTATACAGCTGCTACGTACCCCCAAGCCTAAGCACTGAAGAATTCCAAGAGATTCTCGATAGCTTAGTAGCAGATACTAGAGGAAAAGTGCCAATCATAATCGCTGGTGACTTTAACGCCTGGGCAGTAGAATGGGGCAGCACAAGAACAAATAGGAGAGGTTCAATACTACTCGAGACTCTTGCGGAACTTGACTTAGTCCTGCTCAACAAAGGAACAAAGCCAACATTTAGCAAAGGAGCAGCTAGCTCAATAATTGACCTAACTTTTTCCAGCATCGCGTTGGCCCGAGTAATAGACTGGAGCGTTTCAAACATTTATACGCACAGCGACCACAACGCTATAATATTTGAAGCCCAACAGCAAAGCACCTCTAGAAGGCTAAAAGTGACCCCTAAAGCACAAAAAAATGGATGGAAAGTTAGACACCTAGACCAAAACATGCTTAAATATATGTTAGAAAGCATCGGTAATACTGAAGGAAATGCAGAGACAAGGGCAAACCAGGCAGCAAAAATCATGACCAACATATGTGATGCAACAATGCCGCGCTCAGGGAATGGCAACGGAAGAGCACCCGTTTATTGGTGGAACGCTGAAATTGCCTCGCTCAGGAAAGAATGCCATAAGCACAGAAGAAACCAGCTAAGAGCTAGAGGAAGAAGCCAACTCAACTATAGCCAACTACGACAGGATTTTAAAACTAAAAGAAGGGAGCTGCACAACGCGATCCAAAGAAGCAAAACCCAAGCCTTTGGTGCTCTAATCAATGACCTCGAAAACAATCCATGGGGAAGTGCCTATAAAATAGTTTTCAATAAAATTAAAGTGGCAGGGGGGCAAGCCCCAACGTGTCCGAAAATAATGGCAAACATTGTGACGGGCTTGTTTCCAGTAAGGCACCCACATACCCTGCCACGAGAACTGTTAGTTGCCGAGAATGAAGTTCCACCCGTCAACACCTGTGAACTACTCGAAGTAGCGAAAAGAATTAAAGCAGAGAAAGCACCGGGCCTGGATGGCATTCCAAATAAAGTCCTTAAATCTGCCTTGCTTACTGCACCAAACTTTTTCTGCCAACTCTACACAACCTGCCTCCAACAGGGAACTTTTCCAAGTCGGTGGAAGAGACAACGGCTAGTCCTGATACCTAAGGGAGATAAACCGCTAGAGGAACCATCATCATACCGACCTTTGTGCATGCTGGACACGATGGGGAAAGTGCTAGAGAGGATTGTCGTCAGGCGGCTGGAGAGTTTTACAGAGAGAACAGGCGGCCTATCACAAAAACAGTACGGCTTTAGACCTAAGAAGTCAACGTTGGATGCCATAGAAGACGTATGCAAGATCGCGCGAAAGGCCGTGGAAGGAAAGCGTTGGCTAGAGGGAGCCAAACAATACTGCGCCGTCGTCACCCTAGACGTAAAAAATGCATTCAACTCCGCCGACTGGAGTCAAATAACTAATGCCCTAAACAAACTTCAAGTTCCAGACTACCTGCTCCGAATGGTGGCCAGCTACTTCGAAAATAGGATCTTAGTATACGATACTAGCGACGGAGTTAAAGAACACAG
The DNA here is from genome assembly GCA_943735915.1 of Pherbina coryleti. Lineage (NCBI taxonomy): Eukaryota > Metazoa > Arthropoda > Insecta > Diptera > Sciomyzidae > Pherbina > Pherbina coryleti. The sequence goes on from OX030948.1 coordinate 87,672,695, forward strand.
GGTTACTGGAGGAGTTCCCCAAGGCTCTGTACTAGGGCCTCTTCTATGGAACGCCATGTATGACGGAGTTCTGAGAATTCCAAAACAGCAAGGCGTAGACATAATAGGATACGCAGACGATATAGCCATAGTTGTGGTAGCCAAGAGACTAGAGACTATTGCTAGTAAATGCAAAGAGACAATTGCGGAGGTAAAAAAGTGGCTAGAGAGAACTGGTCTAGAACTCGCCGATCACAAGACTGAAGCAGTACTTATCAGCAGCCGCAAAAAAATAGAGAGCCTGGAAATTAGAGTGGGAGGTCACGTGATAATTTCCAGCCCATATCTAAAGTACCTTGGCGTCCTAATAGACCACCGTCTAAACTTTAGGGACCACCTGAACTATGCTGGTGAGAAAGCAGTGAAAGCGAGTTGAGCACTATCTAGACTCATGCCAAACGCCGGAGGCCCAAAACAGCATCGAAGAAAAATGCTGGCAATGGTCAGCACATCGATATTAATGTACGCGGCACCAGTGTGGGCAGCAGTAAAAGTCAACAAGACCTACATGAAAGGAGTTGACACAGCGCACAGACTAACCTCACTGAGAGTATGCAGAGCCTTCCGTACTGTATCCGGTGACGCCGTCAATGTCATTGCTGGAAGAATGCCGGTTGAAATCGCAGCAAAAGAAGCAGCAGCCCTACGGAAGGCAGAAACCGAAAGAGAACGCACAGAGATTCGAGAAAGCAGCTTAAGAGAGTGGCAGGAGCGATGGGAACAATCTACTAAAGGAAGATGGACCTACGAACTGATTCCCAACATTAAAACGTGGATTAGTAGGCGGCACGGTGAAGTAAACCACCATATGACACAATGGCTCTCCGGTCATGGCTGCTTCCGACAGTATCTGTATAAGTACAAGTATGTTGATAGCGAACTATGCTTATACTGCAACAACAAAATAGAGAACGCAAGACACGTAGTGACAGAATGCACACGCTTCGAAGAAGACATCGCAGAGCTACATCGAAGCAGGCAAAATACAAACCCGTCGCAGATTGTAACACACATGATGACATCACAAGAAACATGGGACACAGTCAGCAGCATAATCACGCGTATTATACAAAAAGTACGCGCAGACGAGATGACACATAGAGTAGAAGACGAGAATAGGCCAGTGTAGTATAGATTAGTATGGGTCTTTGTAAATACTAGAGTGCAACAAAATCCTACACGGAAAATAGAAGGGGCTTATAGAACTAGCGACAAACACTAACCACTGATGACTAGTGAGCGTAAGATGCTCTGTCCGCCTTCCGAAGTAATACCGAGAGGTGGTCCCGGGGGGATGTACGGACCTGGGGGGAGGTGTTTTTAGCGGATTAAAGTTTCGCACTCAGGCTTTCGATGCTTTTCACCTTGGGGAAAAAAAAAAAAAAAAAAAAAAAAAAACACACACACACACACACCGCAAGGGGGGATCAGTTCTCAGAACAATCCTTCGGGCTTTACGAACCCGCGGACCCTAGTTAACACAAAATCCAGGCGCGTCTGACTCAGAATGAGCGGCTCCCTGGTCTGCGTCTGTACCGTAACGGTCGGCAGTTTTAATACCTGTCCGTAGGTATAAAAGGATAGGGGAAGGTCACCCTGAGAAAAAACCATTGTGTAGGAATGTCGGCTAAAAACATATCTACTCCAGGTGGTAACCACAGTAGTGGAAATCCACCCGTGGGAACTCCCACGGTCGGGGCAAAGATTCTGGAGGCCCCAACCAACATTCCATCCAACACTCTTTTTAAGAGAGCATCGGCGGCTGTAGGGAGTGAGCAAGCGGGCTCCCAGTCATCGTCATCAAATTACCGTAATGCTACGGTGGTGGCTAACTTGGCTGCCGTAGCAGATAATGCTACAAGCAATAACGAAAGAGGTAGTACTCCCGGTTCCTCATATAGCTGGGAGACTCAGAACCCCTTCAAGGGTACTCCAAGGGTTGCGCGATCTCCCCAGAAAGCGGCCAATAGAGCACATGAGCGTACACGCTCATCACCACCAGCTCTATCAACGCCACCAGCAAACTACGAGCAAGAAACGTCGGAAAATGATGTTCTTTCCGTCAAAATTCGGAAGCTCGTGGAAATGATGGCCCCCCCTCGACGAAGCATCCACCAGCCTATAAGAGACCTCGTGGACGAAATTGCAGCATTGCACCAGAAGGCATGCAAAGAGCGGCACCAACAGGATGCCGCCAAAGCAAAACCATCGCAACCACGACAAAGGCAGAGTGTGGAGACTCAAACAGAGTCCACAATGCTTCCTACGTCAGGAACTAGCTCTACCAAGAGAGCAAGGGGAGAACAACGTGACCCCCAATCGCCGACACCATCCGCCAAGAAGAGGAAGCATAAAACGCCTCTTCAAGGTCAAGGTACGGTTCAGATTGCTGGGGACAAAATCCTCCAGGCCCATTCGAAGGCCAGCGTGAGTGAGCATAAAAAGAAGAACCCACCACGTGAGGAAGCGGTGAAACGGGGTGCAGTTGACAAAGCTAGCCAGAAGCAACTGCCGAAAGCAACTGAAAAGATTGCTACCCCACACGAGAGCACTGTCCAGAACCGGAAGTGGACAAAAGTTCGAAAAAAAAAAACGAAGGAAAGTGAGGAGGTCACCGCGAAAGGACGCCATCGTAATAAAAACGATAGGCGCAGCTTCCTATGCGGATATCCTCAGACAGGTGAAGGCTCAACCCCAATTAAAAGAGCTAAGCCAAAATGTCTGCGGCGTAAGAAAAACGGCCAAGGGAGAGCTCCTACTTCTCCTAGAGAAAACCTCGGACCCTGCTTCCGGAAAGTTCCAAAACGCAGTACAAACGGTGCTCGGAACCAATGCTGAAGTCAAAATCCTTACCGAAGTTATCCAAATAGAGATAAAAGATATCGATGAGGTCACAACGAAAGAGGAAGTGCTTGAGGCACTAAAACACCAATTTGCTGAAATAAAGGTGTCACCATCCAACATACTCAGCCTACGCAGAGCATATGGAGGCACCCAAACAGCAACAATTAGTTTGCCACCCGAAAGCGCCTCAAAGCTGACTAAAGCAGGCAAAATTAGAATAGGATGGGTTGTGTGCCGCATAAGGCCTAAAATACAACCCATGAGATGCTTTAAATGCATGGACTTCGGCCATGCTGCATCAAAGTGCAAGAGCGAAGAAGACTGCTCAAAGTCCTGCTTTAGGTGTGGCAGCTTGGGCCATCGAGCCAAAGCATGCGAAAACGCAGCAATATGCAGACTCTGCGTAAGACATAAGAAGTCTGACACAAAGCACGCGACAACGAGCATCAAATGTCCGTTTTACCAGAAGGCTTTGCGAGAGACTAAAGCACGATAAGGTTTTATCAGCTTAATCTCAACCACTGCGAAGTTGCACATGGTCTCTTGAAGCAAAACGTACGGGATGTAAACGCCGATGTTGCCATCTTCAGCGAACCCTATCGTACTAGGAACTCCGGTGACCAGATCAGTTATAGATCTGGGAAAACATCCATATGGTACTGTGGCCAACGACAGCAGCAAATTAGAGACACAAAATCTATGAACTACTTCGTGAGGGCTAGACTGGGTGGACTCTATGTCTATAGCTGCTACCTACCCCCAAGCCTTACTCTACAAGAAGCCACGAATGTTCTAGAAGAAATAGCAGATGACGCTGTCGGAAGACACCCAATAGTTATCGCGGGTGACTTCAATGCATGGTCAACTGACTGGGGATGCCCAAGATCAAATTCGAGAGGTCAAGCACTTCTGGAGGCGTTTGCGATCTTAGATATCGTCACGCTGAACTCTGGACAGCAAAACACATTTGAAAGAGCTGGGATGGGTTCCATAATTGACCTTACTTTTGTGAGTAGCAGCCTATTGCCAAAAACTGCCTGGCAAGTAAGCGAACACTACACTGGAAGCGATCATCACGCAATCATATTCAGCACGGGAGACTCCGTCATAAGAAGGGTGTGCACAAACCAGAGGAGATACAAAGAGAGCACTCTGGATACTGGCATTCTAGAGGTCATGCTCGCAGGTATGTCTGCAACTGGATATGCTAGAGACAAGGCCTCGCAAGTGATGAAGACCGTAATAAGAGCATGCGACGCCGCGATGGTAAGGAAAGGTAGAGGCAACAATCACCCGGCGCCAGTCTACTGGTGGACTGATGAAATTTCAAGCCTAAGAAGGTGCTGCATAAGAGCGAGACGTACATACTATCGCTCGAGAGGCACAGATGAATTTCTACCAAACCAGTGGCGTTTCAAAGCCGCAAGAACCCAACTTAGAAAGGCAATAAAAATGAGTAAATCCCATTGTTTCAACCAAATCTGCAACGACGCTGAACAGCAGCCCTGGGGCTTTGCATATAAGCTCGTTATGAAGAAGCTCTCTTCGTTTAGGCAACCAACACCTACGTGTCCCATACTGTTGAGGAACATAGTCCACACACTATTTCCACAACAACCCGACACGCCAGCACTAAACAGAGAAGTTGAAGCAGAGTTACAAAATTTTCAAAATGTAACCAATGAGGAGCTCCTAAAAATAGCCAAAGAAGTTGAAGACAATAAAGCCCCCGGACCTGACGGAGTCCCAAATAAGGTGCTCAAGATTGCGATAGAGCAGAAAATAGAGGTTTTCGTTGACCTCTACAACACATGCCTAAAAGATGGCGTCTTCCCACCAATGTGGAAGCGACAAAGACTTGTGTTGATCCCGAAGAATACTAGTTCCATAGAGGATCCATCGGCCTATCGTCCACTTTGTATGCTCGATACTGCCGGCAAAATCCTAGAACGATTGATAAGCAATAGACTGGGTGCGTCAATAGAAGATGCCGGAGATCTTTCCAACTAACAGTATGGTTTCCGCAAAGCTCGGTCCACAATAGATGCAATTGGAGCGGTGAAAAAAATTGCACTCCAGGCAATCTCAGGAACTCGGTGGTTGTACGGTGACAAAGAGTACTGTCTAGTTACAACACTCGACATAAAAAACGCATTCAATTCTGCGAATTGGACCAGAATACTGGAAGCTCTTGCGCGCTTTAGCGTTCCCTTCTACCTTCGTAGAATCATTCGAGATTACCTCGAGGATAGAATTCTCTACTACGAAACAGAAGGGGGTACTGAAAAGTATAAAGTTACTGGCGGAGTCCCACAAGGATCAGTGTTGGGTCCAGTCCTATGGAACATAATGTATGACGGAGTACTACGTCTACAGCTGCCAGAGAGGGCTCATATTATCGGGTTCGCAGATGATATTGCCCTCATAGTAGTAGCAAAGCATTTGCACGAAGTTGAAGACAAGTGCAACCAAGCGGTTATAGCAGTGCGGCAGTGGCTGAATACAGCGGGTCTCAGTTTGGCTGAGCACAAAACCGAGACAGTGCTAATAAGCAGCCGAAAAGTCGTTGAGACCGCTAGAATATCGGTTGGTGAACATACAATTGTATCGAAACCATTCGTTAAATACCTTGGCGTTATGATAGATCATAGGCTTAACTTTAAGCAGCATCTTTTATACGCAAGTGGAAAAGCGGGAAGCGCAGCTGCAGCGCTAACAAGAATTTTGTCGAATACCAGAGGTCCTAGACAAACCCGTAGGAAGATCATAGTTACTGTCGTCAGATCAATACTTTTGTACGCAGCCCCCATATGGGTGGAGGCAACCAGATTCAGCTCCTACTTACGAAGCATGGAATCGGTGTATCGTATCTGTGCACTTAGAGTATGCTGTGCGTTCCGAACTGTCTCCTCGGATGCAGCGCTGGTTATTGCGGGTACTCCCCCTATAGATCTTCTTGCGAACGAGAACGTGACATACGATTCGCTTCCACTCGAATTGCCTAAGTCCTCCAAACGTAGGATAGCGCGAGACCGCAGTGTAGCAGTGTGGCAGATGCGCTGGGAGGCATCACAGAACGGACGATGGACGCACCGCCTAATTCCAAATTTGGAACCGTGGCTTAACAGGCGTCATGGTGAGGTAGATTACTACCTCACCCAAATACTAACTGGTCATGGGTGCTTTAAGTCGTACCTTCATAGATTCAAGCACGACGAAAATCCGTTTTGCAGTTTCTGTGCTGGAAGTGTTATTGAAGACGCCGAACATGTCTTCTTCGTCTGTCCGAAATTTAACGCCGAAAGACTAGAGCTAAGCAATAACCTAGGGAGGTCACCAACAGTGGAAACTCTCGTGGGCATTATGCTTAACTCTGAAGAAAACTGGATCTCAGTAGGCAATATGGCATGCGCCATAACCAAAGAACTGCGTCGTGTAGAAAGACTGCGCAGATCAACTGCAGACTCTATGCTATAGACAAAGTTGGTAGGCCACAGGGTGATGAAGCCCTGCGCTCATCTTGGAAGGTATTGCAGTCGATTGTACCTTGCGTCTTCGTCTAGGGATTCATATGCCCGAAGTGATGCCATTCCAAGAAAAGGCCGCTGTCGATAGCACCGTCAGCGTCTTCGTCAAGGGACCATTTCCCGAAGCGGCCTTCCCCCAAAATCCCCTCTCCAAGAAGAGACCGCAGTCGTTAGCACCGTCAGCGTCTTCGGCTAGGGACCATTTCCCGAGGCGGTCTCCACCTGATGCATCATCATCACGATGAGCCTACAACGCGTCATTGCATATTAAGCACAGCACATCATCGCTTTGGAATATAAACAAGCATGATCTGCAAAACGTTTCTTTGTTAAGAAGAAGCATAGAATCGTAGATGAGTAAACATACTCAATCCTGCCCTACGAAGTAATGCCTCAATTGGTGGTTCCGTAGGATCTTGCAGGAGGAGAGAAAAGTAAGGAGTGGTTTAGTCAGTATACCATACCAGGGACTCTGACACTATTTGGAAGTACGGGCTTCCATTTGTCTATAAAAGATTCCCTCCTGTCGTCTTTAACACAAAAAAAAAAAAAAACACACACACACACACACACACACACCGCAAGGGGGGATCAGTTCTCAGAACAATCCTTCGGGCTTTACGAACCCGCGGACCCTAGTTAACACAAAATCCAGGCGCGTCTGACTCAGAATGAGCGGCTCCCTGGTCTGCGTCTGTACCGTAACGGTCGGCAGTTTTAATACCTGTCCGTAGGTATAAAAGGATAGGGGAAGGTCACCCTGAGATAAAACCATTGTGTAGGAATGTCGGCTAAAAACATAACTACTCCAGGTGGTAACCACAGTAGTGGAAATCCACCCGTGGGAACTCCCACGGTCGGGGCAAAGATTCTGGAGGCCACAAACAACATTCCATCCAACACTCTTTTTAAGAGAGCATCGGCGGCTGTAGGGAGTGAGCAAGCGGGCTCCCAGTCGTCGTCATCAAATTACCGCAATGCTACGGTGGTGGCTAACTTGGCTGCCGTAGCAGATAATGCTACAAGCAATAACGAAAGAGGTAGTACTCCCGGTTCCTCATATAGCTGGGAGACTCAGAACCCCTTTAAGGGTACTCCAAGGGTTGCGCGTTCTCCCCAGAAAGCGGCCGATAGAGCACATGAGCGTACACGCTCATCACCACCAGCTCTATCAACGCCACCAGCAAACTACGAGCAAGAAACGTCGGAAAATGATGTTCTTTCCGTCAAAATTCGGAAGCTCGTGGAAATGATGGCCCCCCCTCGACGAAGCATCTACCAGCCTATAAGAGACCTCGTGGACGAAATTGCAGCATTGCACCAGAAGGCATGCAAAGAGTGGCACCAACAGGATGCCGCCAAAGCAAAACCATCGCAACCACGACAAAGGCAGAGTGTGGAGACTCAAACAGAGTCCACAATGCTTCCTACGTCAGGAACTAGCTTTACCAAGAGAGCAAGGGGAGAACAACGTGACCCCCAATCGCCGACACCATCCGCCAAGAAGAGGAAGCATAAAACGCCTCTTCAAGGTCAAGGTACGGTTCAGATTGCTGGGGACAAAATCCTCCAGGCCCATTCGAAGGCCAGCGTGAGTGAGCATAAAAAGAAGAACCCACCACGTGAGGAAGCGGTGAAACGGGGTGCAGTTGACAAAGCTAGCCAGAAGCAACTGCCGAAAGCAACTGAAAAGATTGCTACCCCACACGAGAGCACTGTCCAGAACCGGAAGTGGACAAAAGTTCGAAAAAAAAAAAACGAAGGAAAGTGAGGAGGCCACCGCAAAAGGACGCCATCGTAATAAAAACGACAGGCGCAGCTTCCTATGCGGATATCCTCAGACAGGTGAAGGCTGAACCCCAATTAAAAGAGCTAAGCCAAAATGTCTGCGGCGTAAGAAAAACGGCCAAGGGAGAGCTCCTACTTCTCCTAGAGAAAACCTCGGACTCTGCTTCCGGAAAGTTCCAAAACGCAGTACAAACGGTGCTCGGAACCAATGCTGAAGTCAAAATCCTTACCGAAGTTATCCAAATAGAGATAAAAGATATCGATGAGGTCACAACGAAAGAGGAAGTGCTTGAGGCACTAAAACACCAATTTGCTGAAATAAAGGTGTCACCATCCAACATACTCAGCCTACGCAGAGCATATGGAGGCACCCAAACAGCAACAATTAGTTTGCCACCCGAAAGCGCCTCAAAGCTGACTAAAGCAGGCAAAATTAGAATAGGATGGGTTGTGTGCCGCATAAGGCCTAAAATACAACCCATGAGATGCTTTAAATGCATGGACTTCGGCCATGCTGCATCAAAGTGCAAGAGCGAAGAAGACTGCTCAAAGTCCTGCTTTAGGTGTGGCAGCTTGGGCCATCGAGCCAAAGCATGCGAAAACGCAGCAATATGCAGACTCTGCGTAAGACATAAGAAGTCTGACACAAAGCACGCGACAACGAGCATCAAATGTCCGTTTTACCAGAAGGCTTTGCGAGAGACTAAAGCACGATAAGGTTTTATCAGCTTAATCTCAACCACTGCGAAGTTGCACATGATCTCTTGAAGCAAAACGTACGGGATGTAAACGCCGATGTTGCCATCTTCAGCGAACCCTATCGTACTAGGAACTCCGGTGACCAGATCAGTTATAGATCTGGGAAAACATCCATATGGTACTGTGGCCAACGACAGCAGCAAATTAGAGACACAAAATCTATGAACTACTTCGTGAGGGCTAGACTGGGTGGACTCTATGTCTATAGCTGCTACCTACCCCCATGCCTTACTCTACAAGAAGCCACGAATGTTCTAGAAGAAATAGCAGATGACGCTGTCGGAAGACACCCAATAGTTATCGCGGGTGACTTCAATGCATGGTCAACTGACTGGGGATGCCCAAGATCAAATTCGAGAGGTCAAGCACTTCTGGAGGCGTTTGCGATCTTAGATATCGTCACGCTGAACTCTGGACAGCAAAACACATTTGAAAGAGCTGGGATGGGTTCCATAATTGACCTTACTTTTGTGAGTAGCAGCCTATTGCCAAAAACTGCCTGGCAAGTAAGCGAACACTACACTGGAAGCGATCATCACGCAATCATATTCAGCACGGGAGACTCCGTCATAAGAAGGGTGTGCACAAACCAGAGGAGATACAAAGAGAGCACTCTGGATACTGGCATTCTAGAGGTCATGCTCGCAGGTATGTCTGCAACTGGATATGCTAGAGACAAGGCCTCGCAAGTGATGAAGACCGTAATAAGAGCATGCGACGCTGCGATGGTAAGGAAAGGTAGAGGCAACAATCACCCGGCGCCAGTCTACTGGTGGACTGATGAAATTTCAAGCCTAAGAAGGTGCTGCATAAGAGCGAGACGTACATACTATCGCTCGAGAGGCACAGATGAATTTCTACCAAACCAGTGGCGTTTCAAAGCCGCAAGAACCCAACTTAGAAAGGCAATAAAAATGAGTAAATCCCATTGTTTCAACCAAATCTGCAACGACGCTGAACAGCAGCCCTGGGGCTTTGCATATAAGCTCGTTATGAAGAAGCTCTCTTCGTTTAGGCAACCAACACCTACGTGTCCCATACTGTTGAGGAACATAGTCCACACACTATTTCCACAACAACCCGACACGCCAGCACTAAACAGAGAAGTTGAAGCAGAGTTACAAAATTTTCAAAATGTAACCAATGAGGAGCTCCTAAAAATAGCCAAAGAAGTTGAAGACAATAAAGCCCCCGGACCTGACGGAGTCCCAAATAAGGTGCTCAAGATTGCGATAGAGCAGAAAATAGAGGTTTTCGTTGACCTCTACAACACATGCCTAAAAGATGGCGTCTTCCCACCAATGTGGAAGCGACAAAGACTTGTGTTGATCCCGAAGAATACTAGTTCCATAGAGGATCCATCGGCCTATCGTCCACTTTGTATGCTCGATACTGCCGGCAAAATCCTAGAACGATTGATAAGCAATAGACTGGGTGCGTCAATAGAAGATGCCGGAGATCTTTCCAACTAACAGTATGGTTTCCGCAAAGCTCGGTCCACAATAGATGCAATTGGAGCGGTGAAAAAATTGCACTCCAGGCAATCTCAGGAACTCGGTGGTTGTACGGTGACAAAGAGTACTGTCTAGTTACAACACTCGACATAAAAAACGCATTCAATTTTGCGAATTGGACCAGAATACTGGAAGCTCTTGCGCGCTTTAGCGTTCCCTTCTACCTTCGTAGAATCATTCGAGATTACCTCGAGGATAGAATTCTCTACTACGAAACAGAAGGGGGTACTGAAAAGTATAAAGTTACTGGCGGAGTCCCACAAGGATCAGTGTTGGGTCCAGTCCTATGGAACATAATGTATGACGGAGTACTACGTCTACAGCTGCCAGAGAGGGCTCATATTATCGGGTTCGCAGATGATATTGCCCTCATAGTAGTAGCAAAGCATTTGCACGAAGTTGAAGACAAGTGCAACCAAGCGGTTATAGCAGTGCGGCAGTGGCTGAATACAGCGGGTCTCAGTTTGGCCGAGCACAAAACCGAGGCAGTGCTAATAAGCAGCCGAAAAGTCGTTGAGACCGCTAGAATATCGGTTGGTGAACATACAATTGTATCGAAACCATTCGTTAAATACCTTGGCGTTATGATAGATCATAGGCTTAACTTTAAGCAGCATCTTTTATACGCAAGTGGAAAAGCGGGAAGCGCAGCTGCAGCGCTAACAAGAATTTTGTCGAATACCAGAGGTCCTAGACAAACCCGTAGAAAGATCATAGTCACTGTCGTCAGATCAATACTTTTGTACGCAGCCCCCATATGGGCCGAGGCAACCAGATTCAGCTCCTACTTACGAAGCATGGAATCGGTGTATCGTATCTGTGCACTTAGAGTATGTAGTGCGTTTCGAACTGTCTCCTCGGATGCAGCGCTGGTTATTGCGGGTTCTCCCCCTATAGACCTTCTGGTGAACGAGAACGTGACATACGATTCGCTTCCACTCGAATTGCCTAAATCCTCCAAACGTAGGATAGCGCGAGACCGCAGTGTAGCAGTGTGGCAGACGCGCTGGGAGGCATCACAGAACGGACGATGGACGCACCGCCTAATTCCAAATTTGGAACCGTGGCTTAACAGGCGTCATGGTGAGGTAGATTACTACCTCACCCAAATACTAACTGGTCATGGGTGCTTTAAGTCGTACCTTCACAGATTCAAGCACGACGAAAATCCGTTTTGCAGCTTCTATGCTGGAAGTGTTATTGAAGACGCCGAACATGTCTTCTTCGTCTGTCCGAAATTTAACGCCGAAAGACTAGAGCTAAGCAATAACCTAGGGAGGTCACCAACAGTGGAAACTCTCGTGGGCATTATGCTTAACTCTGAAGAAAACTGGATCTCAGTAGGCAATATGGCATGCGCCATAACCAAAGAACTGCGTCGTGTAGAAAGACTGCGCAGATCAACTGCAGACTCTATGCTATAGACAAAGTTGGTAGGCCGCACCGTGCAGATTTGCTGAAGATCAGAGGTTAGGGGGTGATGAAGCCCTGCGCTCATCTTGGAAGGTATTGCAGTCGATTGTACCTTGCGTCTTCGTCTAGGGATTCATATGCCCGAAGTGATGCCATTCCAAGAAAAGTCCGCTGTCGATAGCACCGTCAGCGTCTTCGTCAAGGGACCATTTCCCGAAGCGGCCTCCCCCCGAAATCCCCTCTCCAAGAAGAGACCGCAGTCGTTAGCACCGTCAGCGTCTTCGGCTAGGGACCATTTCCCGAGGCGGTCTCCATCTGATGCATCATCATCACGATGAGCCTACAACGCGTCATTGCATATTAAGCACAGCACATCATCGCTTTGGAATATAAACAAGCATGATCTGCAAAACGTTTCCTTGTTAAGAAGAAGCGTAGAATCGTAGATGAGTAAACATACTCAATCCTGCCCTACGAAGTAATGCCTCGATTGGTGGTTCCGTAGGGTCTTGCAGGAGGAGAGAAAGTAAGGAGTGGTTTAGTCAGTATACCATACCAGGGACTCTGACACTATTTGGAAGTACGGGCTTCCATTTGTCTATAAAAGATTCCCTCCTGTCGTCTTTAACAAAAAAAAAAAAAAAAAAAAAAAAAAAAAAAAAAACACACACACACACCAAATTCACCGCAAGGGGGGATCAGTTCTCAGAACAATCCTTCGGGCTTTACGAACCCGCGGACCCTAGTTAACACAAAATCCAGGCGCGTCTGACTCAGAATGAGCGGCTCCCTGGTCTGCGTCTGTACCGTAACGGTCGGCAGTTTTAATACCTGTCCGTAGGTATAAAAGGATAGGGGAAGGTCACCCTGAGAAAAAACCATTGTGTAGGAATGTCGGCTAAAAACATATCTACTCCAGGTGGTAACCACAGTAGTGGAAATCCACCCGTGGGAACTCCCACGGTCGGGGCAAAGATTCTGGAGGCCCCAACCAACATTCCATCCAACACTCTTTTTAAGAGAGCATCGGCGGCTGTAGGGAGTGAGCAAGCGGGCTCCCAGTCATCGTCATCAAATTACCGCAATGCTACGGTGGTGGCTAACTTGGCTGCCGTAGCAGATAATGCTACAAGCAATAACGAAAGAGGTAGTACTCCCGGTTCCTCATATAGCTGGGAGACTCAGAACCCCTTCAAGGGTACTCCAAGGGTTGCGCGATCTCCCCAGAAAGCGGCCAATAGAGCACATGAGCGTACACGCTCATCACCACCAGCTCTATCAACGCCACCAGCAAACTACGCGCAAGAAACGTCGGAAAATGATGTTCTTTCCGTCAAAATTCGGAAGCTCGTGGAAATGATGGCCCCCCTCGACGAAGCATCCACCAGCCTATAAGAGACCTCGTGGACGAAATTGCAGCATTGCACCAGAAGGCATGCAAAGAACGGCACCAACAGGATGCCGCCAAAGCAAAACCATCGCAACCACGACAAAGGCAGAGTGTGGAGACTCAAACAGAGTCCACAATGCTTCCTACGTCAGGAACTAGCTCTACCAAGAGAGCAAGGGGAGAACAACGTGACCCCAAATCGCCGACACCATCCGCCAAGAAGAGGAAGCATAAAACGCCTCTTCAAGGTCAAGGTACGGTTCAGATTGCTGGGGACAAAATCCTCCAGGCCCATTCGAAGGCCAGCGTGAGTGAGCATAAAAAGAAGAACCCACCACGTGAGGAAGCGGTGAAACGGGGTGCAGTTGACAAAGCTAGCCAGAAGCAACTGCCGAAAGCAACTGAAAAGATTGCTACCCCACACGAGAGCACTGTCCAGAACCGGAAGTGGACAAAAGTTCGAAAAAAAAAAAACGAAGGAAAGTGAGGAGGCCACCGCGAAAGGACGCCATCGTAATAAAAACGACAGGCGCAGCTTCCTATGCGGATATCCTCAGACAGGTGAAGGCTGAACCCCAATTAAAAGAGCTAAGCCAAAATGTCTGCGGCGTAAGAAAAACGGCCAAGGGAGAGCTTCTACTTCTCCTAAACGAAAGTTCCAAAACGCAGTACAAACGGTGCTCGGAACCAATGCTGAAGTCAAAATCCTTACCGAAGTTATCCAAATAGAGATAAAAGATATCGATGAGGTCACAACGAAACAGGAAGTGCTTGAGGCACTAAAACACCAATTTGCTGAAATAAAGGTGTCACCATCCAACATACTCAGCCTACGCAGAGCATATGGAGGCACCCAAACAGCAACAATTAGTTTGCCACCCGAAAGCGCCTCAAAGCTGACTAAAGCAGGCAAAATTAGAATAGGATGGGTTGTGTACCGCATAAGGCCTAAAATACAACCCATGAGATGCTTTAAATGCATGGACTTCGGCCATGCTGCATCAAAGTGCAAGAGCGAAGAAGACTGCTCAAAGTCCTGCTTTAGGTGTGGCAGCTTGGGCCATCGAGCCAAAGCATGCGAAAACGCAGCAATATGCAGACTCTGCGTAAGACATAAGAAGTCTGACACAAAGCACGCGACAACGAGCATCAAATGTCCGTTTTACCAGAAGGCTTTGCGAGAGACTAAAGCACGATAAGGTTTTATCAGCTTAATCTCAACCACTGCGAAGTTGCACATGATCTCTTGAAGCAAAACGTACGGGATGTAAACGCCGATGTTGCCATCTTCAGCGAACCCTATCGTACTAGGAACTCCGGTGACCAGATCAGTGATAGATCTGGGAAAACATCCATATGGTACTGTGGCCAACGAGAGCAGCAAATTAGAGACACAAAATCTATGAACTACTTCGTGAGGGCTAGACTGGGTGGACTCTATGTCTATAGCTGCTACCTACCCCCAAGCCTTACTCTACAAGAAGCCACGAATGTTCTAGAAGAAATAGCAGATGACGCTGTCGGAAGACACCCAATAGTTATCGCGGGTGACTTCAATGCATGGTCAACTGACTGGGGATGCCCAAGATCAAATTCGAGAGGTCAAGCACTTCTGGAGGCGTTTGGGATCTTAGATATCGTCACGCTGAACTCTGGACAGCAAAACACATTTGAAAGAGCTGGGATGGGTTCCATAATTGACCTTACTTTTGTGAGTAGCAGCCTATTGCCAAAAACTGCCTGGCAAGTAAGCGAACACTACACTGGAAGCGATCATCACGCAATCATATTCAGCACGGGAGACTCCGTCATAAGAAGGGTGTGCACAAACCAGAGGAGATACAAAGAGAGCACTCTGGATACTGGCATTCTAGAGGTCATGCTCGCAGGTATGTCTGCAACTGGATATGCTAGAGACAAGGCCTCGCAAGTGATGAAGACCGTAATAAGAGCATGCGACGCCGCGATGGTTAGGAAAGGTAGAGGCAACAATCACCCGGCGCCAGTCTACTGGTGGACTGATGAAATTTCAAGCCTAAGAAGGTGCTGCATAAGAGCGAGACGTACATACTATCGCTCGAGAGGCACAGATGAATTTCTACCAAACCAGTGGCGTTTCAAAGCCGCAAGAACCCAACTTAGAAAGGCAATAAAAATGAGTAAATCCCATTGTTTCAACCAAATCTGCAACGACGCTGAACAGCAGCCCTGGGGCTTTGCATATAAGCTCGTTATGAAGAAGCTCTCTTCGTTTAGGCAACCAACACCTACGTGTCTCATACTGTTGAGGAACATAGTCCAGACACTATTTCCACAACAACCCGACACGCCAGCACTAAACAGAGAAGTTGAAGCAGAGTTACAAAATTTTCAAAATGTAACCAATGAGGAGCTCCTAAAAATAGCCAAAGAAGTTGAAGACAATAAAGCCCCCGGACCTGACGGAGTCCCAAATAAGGTGCTCAAGATTGCGATAGAGCAGAAAATAGAGGTTTTCGTTGACCTCTACAACACATGCCTAAAAGATGGCGTCTTCCCACCAATGTGGAAGCGACAAAGACTTGAGTTGATCCCGAAGAATACTAGTTCCATAGAGGAATTATCGGCCTATCGTCCACTTTGTATGCTCGATACTGCCGGCAAAATCCTAGAACGATTGATAAGCAATAGACTGGGTGCGTCAATAGAAGATGCCGGAGATCTTTCCAACCAACAGTATGGTTTCCGCAAAGCTCGGTCCACAATAGATGCAATTGGAGCGGTGAAAAAAATTGCACTCCAGGCAATCTCAGGAACTCAGTGGTTGTACGGTGACAAAGAGTACTGTCTAGTTACAACACTCGACATAAAAAACGCATTCAATTTTGCGAATTGGACCAGAATACTGGAAGCTCTTGCGCGCTTTAGCGTTCCCTTCTACCTTCGTAGAATCATTCGAGATTACCTCGAGGATAGAATTCTCTACTACGAAACAGAAGGGGGTACTGAAAAGTATAAAGTTACTGGCGGAGTCCCACAAGGATCAGTGTTGGGTCCAGTCCTATGGAACATAATGTATGACGGAGTACTACGTCTACAGCTGCCAGAGAGGGCTCATATTATCGGGTTCGCAGATGATATTGCCCTCATAGTAGTAGCAAAGCATTTGCACGAAGTTGAAGACAAGTGCAACCAAGCGGTTATAGCAGTGCGGCAGTGGCTGAATACAGCGGGTCTCAGTTTGGCCGAGCACAAAACCGAGACAGTGCTAATAAGCAGCCGAAAAGTCGTTGAGACCGCTAGAATATCGGTTGGTGAACATACAATTGTATCGAAACCATTCGTTAAATACCTTGGCGTTATGATAGATCATAGGCTTAACTTTAAGCAGCATCTTTTATACGCAAGTGGAAAAGCGGGAGGCGCAGCTGCAGCGCTAACAAGAATTTTGTCGAATACCAGAGGTCCTAGACAAACCCGTAGGAAGATCATAGTTACTGTCGTCAGATCAATACTTTTGTACGCAGCCCCCATATGGGTGGAGGCAACCAGATTCAGCTCCTACTTACGAAGCATGGAATCGGTGTATCGTATCTGTGCACTTAGAGTATGCTGTGCGTTCCGAACTGTCTCCTCGGATGCAGCGCTGGTTATTGCGGGTACTCCCCCTATAGATCTTCTTGCGAACGAGAACGTGACATACGATTCGCTTCCACTCGAATTGCCTAAGTCCTCCAAACGTAGGATAGCGCGAGACCGCAGTGTAGCAGTGTGGCAGATGCGCTGGGAGGCATCACAGAACGGACGATGGACGCACCGCCTAATTCCAAATTTGGAACCGTGGCTTAACAGGCGTCATGGTGAGGTAGATTACTACCTCACCCAAATACTAACTGGTCATGGGTGCTTTAAGTCGTACCTTCATAGATTCAAGCACGACGTTTTGCAGTTTCTGTGCTGGAAGTGTTATTGAAGACGCCGAACATGTCTTCTTCGTCTGTCCGAAATTTAACGCCGAAAGACTAGAGCTAAGCAATAACCTAGGGAGGTCACCAACAGTGGAAACTCTCGTGGGCATTATGCTTAACTCTGAAGAAAACTGGATCTCAGTAGGCAATATGGCATGCGCCATAACCAAAGAACTGCGTCGTGTAGAAAGACTGCGCAGATCAACTGCAGACTCTATGCTATAGACAAAGTTGGTAGGCCGCACCGTGCAGATTTGCTGAAGATCAGAAGTTAGGGGGTGATGAAGCCCTGCGCTCATCTTGGAAGGTATTGCAGTCGATTGTACCTTGCGTCTTCGTCTAGGAATTCACGAAGTGATGCCATTCCATGAAAAGGCCGCTGTCGATAGCACCGTCAGCGTCTTCGTCAAGGGACCATTTCCCGAAGCGGCCTCCCCCCGAAATCCCCTCTCCAAGAAGAGACCGCAGTCGTTAGCACCGTCAGCGTCTTCGGCTAGGGACCATTTCCCGAGGCGGTCTCCATCTGATGCATCATCATCACGATGAGCCTACAACGCGTCATTGCATATTAAGCACAGCACATCATCGCTTTGGAATATAAACAAGCATGATCTACAAAACGTTTCTTTGTTAAGAAGAAGCGTAGAATCGTAGATGAGTAAACATACTCAATCCTGCCCTACGAAGTAATGCCTCGATTGGTGGTTCCGTAGGGTCTTGCAGGAGGAGAGAAAAGTAAGGAGTGGTTTAGTCAGTATACCATACCATGGACTCTGACACTATTTGGAAGTACGGGCTTCCATTTGTCTATAAAAGATTCCCTCCTGTCGTCTTTGAAAAAAAAAAAAAAAAAAAAAAAAAAAAAACACACCAAATTTCATCAAAATCGGTCCAGTCGTTTAGGAGGAATTCAGTGACAAAGCCAAGTACAGAAGAGTTTTATATGTAAATATATGAAATTTTCGGTAAAAACGTAAGAACACTGATGTAAATATTTTTTTAAAAATTCGTTAAAATAGCAATTGTTGGGATCCCAAGCTAAAATTTTGTATAAGCCTTAAGAATTGATGTATTATAACGACACCATGTTCAAAAGGTGAAAAATTTACTACGATCACTATGAAAAATGTGATACAAAACTTCAGTCTAAAACAAATTTCTTACTAGGTCGTAGCAATAGCTTAAGCCTGTATGACACTTAACTTTTTTGTCCAATTTCAAAATCTGAAAACAAGTGGCGGGTAGGCAAGACAACAATATGCTTGCCTATTGTGAGAGAATAGGATAGAAACATATTCAGTGGCAAGAAATAGTTTTGACTGTTCAACGACGTTGCTAGTTGTCGCCGATTTTTTTTTTCTTGCAAAGAGCTACACAAACAAAAAAGATACAGTTGTTTCGACTATGTCGTAACACAAGACGTAGAATTATTCAATTCGCTTTTGATGACACCTTTTTTAAAAACTATTTAGCAAACTATTTATTCCATACACCTGAGCATATGACCTTAAAAAGAGTGCCGGAGAGGGTTAATATGTATGACCGACCCCCATTACTTTTGCAAAAGGAACATTTTTGCCTTTAACATCTATTCCCTCCGACCACTCCTTAGGGGGGCTTCCATACAAATTTTATGGATTTTGTGCCGGAAAGGGTTAATATGTATCACTGACCCCCATTACTTTTGCAAAAGGATCATTTTTTCCTAAGACACCTATTCCCTCCGACCACTCCTTAGGGGGGCTCCCATACAAATTTTATTGTGTTTGTGCCGGAAAGGGTTAATATGTATCAACGACCCCCATTACTTATGCAAAAGGAACATTTTTGCCTTTAACACCTATTTCCTCCGACCACTCCTTAGAGGGGCTTCCATACAAATTTTATGGATTTTGTGCCGGAAAGGGTTAATATGTATCACTAAACCCCATTACTTTTGCAAAAGGATCATTTTTTCCTTAGACACCTATTCCCTCCGACCACTCCTTAGGGGGGCTCCCATACAAATTTTATTGTGTTTGTGCCGGAAAGGGTTAATATGTATCAACGACCCAAATTACTTATGCAAAAGGAACATTTTTGCCTTTAACACCTGTTTCCTCCGACCCCTTAGAGGGGCTTCCATACAAATTTTATGGATTTTGTGCCGGAAAGGGTTAATATGTATCACTAAACCCCATTACTTTTGCAAAAGGATCATTTTTTCCTAAGACACCTATTCCCTCCGACCACTCCTTAGGGGGGCTCCCATACAAATTTTATTGTGTTTGTGCCGGAAAGAGTTAATATGTATCAACGACCCCCATTACTTATGCAAAAGGAACATTTTTGCCTTTAACACCTATTTCCTCCGACCACTCCTTAGAGGGGCTTCCATACAAATTTTATGGATTTTGTGCCGGAAAGGGTTAATATGTATCACTAAACCCCATTACTTTTGCAAAAGGATCATTTTTTCCTTAGACACCTATTCCCTCCGACCACTCCTTAGGGGGGCTCCCATACAAATTTTATTGTGTTTGTGCCGGAAAGGGTTAATATGTATCACTAAACCCCATTACTTTTGCAAAAGGAACATTTTTGCCTTTAACACCTATTTCCTCCGACCACTCCTTAGAGGGGCTTCCATACAAATTTTATGCATTTTGTGCCGGAAAGGGTTAATATGTATCACTAAACCCCATTACTTTTGCAAAAGGATCATTTTTTCCTTAGACACCTATTCCCTCCGACCACTCCTTAGGGGGGCTCCTATACAAATTTTGTGGTTTTTGTATATTTATGCCATACACCTGACCATATGACCTTCAAGAGAGTGCCGGAGAGGGTTAATATGTATAACCGACCTCCATTATTTTTGCAAAAGGGACATTTTTGCCCTTAACAACTATTCTCTCCGACCACTCCTTAGAGGGGCTCCCATACAAATTTTATGGTTTTTGTATATTTATTCCATACACCTGAGCATATGACGTTTAAGAGAGTGCCGGAGAGGGTTAATATGTATTACCGACCTCCATTATTTTTGCAAAAGGAACATTTTTGCCCTTAACAACTATTTTCTCCGACCACTCCTTAGAGGGGCTCCCATACAAATTTTATGGTTTTTGTATATTTATTCCATACACCTGACCATATGACCTTCAAGAGAGTGCCGGAGAGGGTTAATATGTATAACCGACCTCCATTATTTTTGCAAAAGAAACATTTTTGCCTTTAACAACTATTTTCTCCGACCACTCCTTAGAGGGGCTCCCATACAAATTTTATGGTTTTTGTATATTTATTCCATACACCTGAGGATATGACCTTCAAGAGAGTGCCGGAAAGGGTTAATATATATGACCGACCCCCATTACTTTTGCAAAGGAACATTTTTTACTTTGACACCTATTCCCTCTAACCACTCCTTAGGGGGGCTTCCATACAAATTTTATGGATTTTGTGCCGGAAAGGGTTAATATGTATCACTGACCCCCATTACTTTTGCAAAAGGAGCTTTTTTTCCTTTGACACCTATTTCCTCCGACCACTCCTTAGGGGGGCTCCCATACAAATTTTATGGTTTTTTCGATAAAACCGGAAACTGTCGATAAATAGGTAGCAAGTTTAAGCAAACAAAAACATCAAATGTTGGCTTTATATTTCATGCAATTGTGTAAAATTTATATAAGTTAGAGAGTTGTAACATGAATTTTTGTCGCATTGAGGATCAAGCAGACCAACAAGTGCTAACACCAACATTGTACGATCAGTACTTTAGGCCCACCATAGGCTCAAAAAGTTATATAAATACCGACACCTGATCACTATCAACCACCCTACTTACCTCCGAGAATGACGTATTCTACGTCAAAACTCTGGTGTATTAAAATAATATTGTTTTCAACTAAACAAGAATCTTGTTGATAAACAACCATCAAGAAATCTTGTCAATACAAAGATTTGAGTATTTTTCAAACTTTTGTATGGTTGCTATATGGTGGCGTCCGTGGCGTAGTTGGTTAAAGTGCGTGGCCACTATGTCAACGAACCTGGAGACCCAGGTTCGAACCCCAGCAGCGACAGAAATTATTTGAATTAAAATAATTTTTCTGTACGGCCGCCACCGTTCTGCAGACAATGGCAAACCTCAGAAGGTAATCAAAATGCCATGTAAAGCTTCTTGAGAATAAGAACATTTTCGTTCATCGCCGTTCGGAGTCGGCGTTAAGCCTGTAGGTCCATTTCTTGGTCTATTGTGTACAAACTTAATAGCACGCACAACACAATTGATCATAAGAAGCTAGGTCAAAGTCCTTTCAAGGGCTGAAATGGCCAGTTATAAAATAAATACAAAAAAATATGGTTGCTATATAAGAGAAGAATTTTTTATTAATAGCATTTTCTGAAATAAATTTAACAACACTGACATTGTTTATAATACCATCAAGTTTTTTTTTGATGTAGTTGCGTTGAAACAAGAATTTGACAGCAAATATTTGATCGAAACTTAATGACGAGCGAATTGAGAGAAACATAAAAATCAATGCATTAAAAATGCAGTTCGTCACACTTTGTTTCTCCAATTCTTACTATATGTGTACTCACTCACACCAATTCGCATTCTACGCATTTGAACTGCTCTGTTTTCATTTTAAATAACAAAACAATGAGCAATTTAATGAAGTATTATACCTGCTTTAGCAAACACTGACGCGTTTGCTAGCTAGCAGGGATGGAAAAGTAGGTACAATTGTACTTTTTTCCAACGTTTTTGACCTTAAAGGTACATTAGGTACGATAGCTTCATTTTAGGTACATTCCGCCTTTGGTTGAACGAATTTTCCACTAAATAACTTAAAAATTATATTTTGTTCTTTAACAAGTAGTTAATTTAACAACTACTTGCTTTAAGACCAAAAATTTTGTTTTGGCAACTCTATTCTGTTTCCCATTCCACACTATTGTGAATAGTACATTTAAAAAGAAGAAAAAATAAGCTTTAAGAACTCTCCCTTCCTTTCTTAACCTTTAAGAACTCTTACTTTCATTCCTTTCCTTAGGCGGCTCTCTAATACTACAGCGATGGATAAATAAGTTTGTCAAATTATTATATATCGATGGTTTAATATAGAAAAGGCGTAACTCGTTTTTTATCGAAATATCATCTTTAATATATTCCGGTGGATCACTCTCAAATACACCTCCCTTAAAAAAATCAATGCGCATTTTTGTTATTGTTGTTGTCTATTTTAAATTAAAACTAGATTAAAAAGTTTTTATATCCACAGCTTTCCAGATTTTATTCAATTTTTTTCTTCTCCTGTAAAGTAACAAAGAATCGAGTTGTTATTTACTTGTTGTAGGTAGATCAGCCGCAAATCTAATCCAAATCAAGAACCTGATTGCGATGCAAAGTATGTATTTCTATCAAGAAGTGTGCTTTTTCCAATTATGTTTTTTGACATTTTGGTTTTTTTAGCAGCAATGCATATGAAGATACGCAGAATGAGGCGCCAGCTAAAAAGAAAATATATGACATCCATTTTAGAAAGAAATGGAAATTATCGTATCCTTGGCTGCAAGAAGGCCAAATATTAAGCAGGGTAAAGTGTTTAATTTGTTTTGTACCCAATCATGGCAATCTAAGCCACATTCGCCATGCGAACTCAGATAAAACAGATATTGCGAAATCAACGCTAAAAATTTCCAATTTCGCCCAGGTAAATTCCGAAGAAATCTCGCGGTTGTTATCAGGATTTTTAGTCAAAAGATTCTTCTTCTTTTGAGTTTTTAATGGCCTTCTGAAAGTGCTGAAGGATCACAACATTTCAACAAAAAATTTACTCGGATTTGCTGCAGACAACTGTTACGTTATTATGGGCAAACAAAATGGTGTGCAAGCGAAACTAAAAAAAGTTTGCCCAAAAATATTTGTCAACGGCGATGTTTGTCATAATTTAAACTTGTCATCGGAGGCAGCTGCATTAGAGCTTCCTAACAATATTGAGAAGCTGATTAGGGACGTTAACCATAATTTTTGCCAAATAATTGGTAACTGAGTGGATCACAGTGAAAGTCTACTACCGAGACTACTGATGAGTTTGTATAGCGGCCAAAGAAACAGTCTGTCAAGTCTGCTATATGATTTATTCTATACAGAGCCGTTGTTGTTCTTGGTTATTTTATTCATTAACATACTTGGCCTTGAGATCGATGATTGATTAATTGGATTAAAAATTTCAAGTGCGCAATTTTATCGCTTTATTCCTTTTTTTAAGACTAAAATAATATAGTGATCTTTATTTTTTGTTATTGCTATATATATATTTAATTTGATCATAAGAAGTTCGGTAAAAGTCTTTCGAGGACTGAAATGGCCAGTTTATTTTATTTTATTTATTTTTTATGTATATTGAATTAACATACATTGAATTTATGCTTTAAATAAACATTTTTTTATAAAAATCAATTGTGAATTATTTTAGGTACATTTGCCCAAAAAGGTACATATTTTTTGAGAAATTTAGGTACATTTTTAAATTTGCATTTCTCACCCCTGCTAGCTAGCCACATAAATTGGTACGTTGTGGAATAGGCTTGTGCTAAACAGTTCCGAGGTCGGAACGAACATGGAACGATTCTTTTGTACAGCGGAACTAGTTCGCGGAAACATGTCCGCGGAACTATGTAGTTCCTTTGAGCTGTAGAAGCAATTTTTTATGGTTTTTGTATATGTATTCTCTACACCTGAACAGAAGGGCTTTAAGAGAAGGCTGAAGAGGATTAACATGTATGACCGACCCCCATGACTTTTGAAAAAGGAACATTTTTTCCTTAGACACCTATTCCCTCCGACCACTCCTTAGGGGGGCTCCCATACAAAAACGCAATAGGGGCATATTAATTTTGTCACTCTGTTTGTAAGCCCCATAAAGAGGCATAGGTATAGCAAAGTATATATATTCTTGATCAGCATCACCACCCAAGTCGATTTAGCCATGTCCGTCTGTCTGTCCGTCCGTTCGTATGTAACTTATAAGTGCTTAAAAAGAACAAATTGAGTACTCTCGAGTTGCAAATCGTGTCCGCGGAACTATCTAGCTACGCAGTTCCATTTGATTGAATGAAACTCATATGCAGCAGATTGTAACATGTCCGCGGAACTATTTAGCTCTGCAGTTCCATTTTATTGAATGAAACTCATGCAAATCATATGCAGCAGATTGTAACATGTCCGCGGAACTATTTAGTTCTGCAGTTCCATTTGATTGAATGAAACTCATGCAACTCATATGCAGCAGATGGTAACATGTTCGCGGAACTATTTAGTTCCGCAGTTCCATTCGATTGAATGAAAGCATGTTCAAAACGAAATAAACACAGCATTGCGCGCAACAAGAACGTCGAAATATCATCTTACCATTTCACACATCAGTTGTTTCGTTCGTTCGTAAACATATCTTTGCACTTATAGTCGATCACAAATTCGTGTAAGCCATAATATGTGTGAAAGAGAAGTCGGTTCATATTGATTTATAGAAAAAAATTCATTGCAACCGGAACTGTTTGAACATGCTAAAAATGAATGAAAGGAACGATTGGAACTATGTTCACAGTCGGACATAGTTCCAGGAACTATACAGGTTCGGAACGACCCATCTCTATTGTGGAAGCAATTAAGTTGAGTTGCTAGCTCCATTAGATTTGTCTAAGATCTATTAAAAGATAAAAGCAAAGATAATAAATAGAGTTTGTTATTTCAAATAAATGGAGATTCTACTTTTTGTCAATAAACTTACCAGATTAAAAAAAAATCACTTACCAATTACAAAAAAATGTTAATATATTTTAATTGAAATTCATTAATTTATTTTACTCTTGGGATTTTTCAACCAATCCTTTCTTTTTACTTAATTTCTTATCATAAGGAATAGCCGAACATAAATTCCCTTTCTCTAATATCTAAAACTGCTTGATCGAGAGTCAATCCTTGCGATTTTTAATATTAATGGCATAAGCAAGTTATAATGAAAATTTCTTGCGAGTAAAATCGGTTGACCTTTTTTTGAATTATACTACTTCGGAAGGAATAAGTAGAACATTTAAAGTGTTGTATTTTGGTCCAGAATAATTGGGAAACTTGTGGCGTCCGTGGCGTAGTTGGTTAAAGTGCGTTGCCGCTATGTCAACGAACCTGGAGACCCAGGTTCGAACCCCAGCAGCGACAGAAAATTATTCGAATTAAAATAATTTTTCTGTACGGCCGCCACCTCTCTGCAGACAATGGCAAACCTCAGAGAGTATTCAAAATGCCATGTAAAGCTTCTTGAGAACAAGAACATTCCGTTCATGGCCGTTCGGAATCGGCGTTAAACATGTAGGTCAGGTTCTCGGTCAATTGTGTACAAACTTAATAACACGCACAACACAATTGATCATAAGAAGCTAGGTCAAAGTCCTTTCAAGGGCTGAAATGGCCAGTTATTTATTTTTATTTTTTATTTATGATGATAATGCACAAACAAAGTTCTTCTATAAATCGGCCACTTTCGCATTGTTATAGACAGTTTCAACAACCTCACCTATGGCCAGTGTTGCCATATTTTTTAAAAAAAAAAATTTAATTTCCAGAAAAAAAACTTGTTTTTTGGTGAAAAAACTTGATATTAAAAATAAACTAAAACATGTATTTTTAAAATGAGTGCTTTAAAATTTTTGGCAATTCGCTTTGTTATCTCGTTGTCCCGTTATTTTGGCCACTTCATTTCTCAAGAAAATACGGAAGACTTGATCGTCAACTCTGAATATATGTAAACTGAAGCGTAAAGTTTAAAAAGGAATCCCAAAAATTGACCGCCAAGACTCGACGAAGGGAAACCAAGACAAAAGAACAGAAGCAATGACAGCAACAATAATAGAAATGTGTAATATGTTTTTGGTGGTGTTCCTAAAAATGCCAAAGATAAGGCTTAAAAGTTTTGATGGCCAATTTTGCCGTACTGTTTGAAGAATAAAAAGAACTTAGATGTTTTAAGTCAAGTTTCATTCTCCTCTTTATTTCAAAGATCTTCAATATTTATAATAAAAATACCAGTATTAATTCTATTTAGATATTCTTAAACTCCTTCCCATTATTCTATTCTCATATTGTTTCTTAGTTCAATTATGTTCTTAATAATTGTTCTTCTCTCACTTGGTCTTTGATTCCTCAGCTTGGAATTTTTGCTGCGCTTGCACTTGTGCAGCTAATAGGGTTAGCGAACACCAGTGAGCGTATTTCGTTACAATTGGCTGTGACGCAAAAACACAGTGACCTAATGACACTCGATAAGCGTTGGCACACGATCGAAAGAATGAATGAAAGAAAAACAATGAAAATATATTTTGTTACCAAATATGTAACGTACCGTAAGCTGGATAGATTCATAGATTCACTAAAATAGAAAGAATCGTTTTAAGGGGGGGACTATACCCAGAACTTCTTTTTTCAAAAAATTTTTAACATTTTCTGGTGAAAATTTCAAGTCGATATCTCAAAAAATAACAAAGTTATAGCCTAGTGAGTAAACCGCCTTCTAGAGCGCGCAGTGCTGGCCCTTATTTTCAAAAGCGTTTTTCTCGAAACCATGTTTTCAAAGTCGGTGACCAAGATTTCTCGAAGCTCAGTGAACCGATCGCTTTGATTTTTTTGCAGGCTTGTTTTATTCATAATAATCTCGTACTTGTCATAGCATTTTTTTTTTCGTAGCTTCATTCATTTTTTATATGCAAAATAATGACGAATTTTTGGTCGAAAATCGTTAATTTACGTTCGGAAGTCCACCATTTTGTGAAAAATCAATATTTTCAAAATCGGCTATGACAAGTACGAGTTTTAAGTATCTAGTTTAATAATATGTATAATTTTTTGTTTCAGTTGAATTTAGGAGGAGCAATCTTGGTCACCGCATTTTCAGAGAGCTCTACAAAAAATGCTGTATCTACCTTAATATTATTTTTATTGAAGTGAAACTTCTAAGGCGGCGCTTCGAAATTTGAACGAGAATATTGAGGAGTGAAATTTCAAGGTCAATTTACTTCATTTCGTTACACGATAGAGAAGAAAGATATGTTTTACAGTAGAGAGAATGAGATGGATATACATTGTATAAAAGAATTAAAAAATTTGCTTGTTACCGCTGAGGACCGAACCTGCGAACTCAAGATTAAAAAGACGGCGTTCTATCTAATGAGCTAAACTCTTCATATAAAAATTTGCTCTATATACCAATTAATCAAACTACTTTTGCTGGAGATGCCCAGCGGCAAAATAAAAAGCGTTCCTAGAAATAGCGCTTTTTATGCGTAGTTTTGATACGCTTTGAGGATGTGCTTTTCAGATTTTAATACACATTTTGTTCGTAACGAAAACAGCGGGGTAATAGCAGAGCTGTAAGACATTTGATTGTAATGCCAGTGGTTCGAGTTCAATCCTCGCATCTTACAAAATAATTTCTAATAAAATTCTATATTATTATTACGCAAGCGCTTTTTTTGTGATGACCATCAAATCTATACCGTAAATGCGATTTTTATAAAGAGGGTATCAATAGAAAGGTCTTGCTCTGTAGATGTGCAATAAGGTCTTACTTTTTCTTAAGAAAGAAAACCAAAACAATCTTCTACGAAGAAATCCAGCTTCTTCTCAAATTTTCAATTTCATACTATTGTATTATTAAAGCAGTTGAGCGAAGCGAAAAACGTACAAATATATTTTATATTGATACACTAGCCACAAAATAGCAAGTTCATGCAAAATCGCTATACCAGGAGCTGTTGTGACCCGCACAACATTACCCTGTACACTTTGTACAGCCCGACCTCACACAAAGCCAGAATCTTCAATCGATTCTCTTTAAAACTCATACATAAATATCAATAAATATTGCCTCGGCATTTGCTGGCAAAATTTATGACTATTATTTCCATGAACGACCAAGACCCAATTCAAGTGCAGTGACTCGAATTGCTGGCGTTCATGAAAAACTGACCTAATTTTAGCGCACGCTTAAAATTACCAAAATAAACAAAACCATTGCTTGTTTTTAGTTGTCAAGTGTTTCCGACTACAACGTCGGCGACAACAAAAAACAAAGCAATGAACTGTTTGGGTGCATCGGCATTAGCTTGCACGGTCAGCATAATAGCGATCATTTACCTACCCTAGTTGCTGCGCTGTTCGCAAAGTGCAATGCCTGCAGCTACGCAACATGTAAGACGTACGTGATCACGTATCGCGAAAGGGGAAGTAATATGTAAATAAATGCAAAGATTTTATGTATGACATGTAATGTTTTGATTGGGTAGAATCGATACATAATTTCCACTTATTGGAAATTATGGGAATTGTGGGAGTTTCTGGAAGAAAGGAACCTCTTTGGAAAGTGAGGATTTTCCTTTATAAACCCGTCGCCGGCGCAGAAACGGGAAGAGAGTTTTTAGAGTTATAAGAATAAACAACTAATAAGGTCGCAGCCTCGCCTAGACAGCGGGCCTTTTAGTTAAAATAAAATATTAATAAAAACTTAAGTAAAACACAACATTGGTTGCAGCCTCGCCTAGACAGCGGGCCTATGTTGTAAAAATAAATAAAACTAACAACAAAATTAAACTGAATATCTTTTACTCGCTCTCCCGTCTCTGGTCTCTCTTCTCCTTGCGGAAAGCACGGAGGCCACGGACGTTAAACACAACAGAGCCTTTACTGGCATCGCCGCCAGCTCATTTAAAGGAGAGCATACTTTGCACAGCTAATTCAAACATCCTACCTCTTCTTAATACATCTGTATAGGGTGATAAGCCCAATTCTACGTACGGAAGGTCAGGTCGTGAAGATAGCAGCTTATACAACAGAAATTTAGTATCGTTGAATTATAACTCGCTCAGGAGACGTGCTACGGTAAATTTTAGTTAACGACAGAATAGATGTGCTATTAAGCCTCACAACGAAGATATTGCGAGCGCATTTTGGCGTTTTAACGTCGTACGGGCTTACTAGTAAATTTTAATATGAATTTGGTTTACTTAAAAACCGCTTCAGATGTGTGAAGCGCTATGGCAGAAGCGCTTGTTTAGTGCTTTTGAATCGCTTCGATTACCGCTGGGTGGCAAAAGCCGCAGATTGTGTGCTGATTGCGTTCTATGTGTGGTAGACAGGGGGATTGCCATGACTCGGGTAGAAGAGAGAAAGATTCAGCGAAGCAGAAGTGAATAAGAGAGTTGCCCTGAGCGCATTATGATTTTCGCAAAGTTGACTCTCATACTAGGGCTGCCATGCCAATATTTTTTTAGAATACCTATGTTGGTATATCTCTAATTCAATATATTAATATAACCTCTATGAATTTTGCTCATATTACACATATTATATTTTTATTCATAATATTGCGATATAAAATTATATAAAAACCCAAATTCATGAAGCATATGCTGTCGCCCATGACGCTAACTTGACACTGTGCGCAAGAAAAGTTGGAATAAGTGCTTTCAATAGATAACTATTTTATACATATTGTAGTTATATAATTTTATATCGAAATATTATTAATAATAGAAAGTATAATTTGATATTAGTAATATTAATACGTACATATGTTGAATTAAAAATATATCAAGTTGTATTGTGTATTCACATCTATATGTAAATACGACGCAAATTGGTTATCAAATTAATTGCTTTTCGGACATAGGTCCATACCAATGAATATTAAATAAACAGAATATTTTTTTTATAAAAACTTTTTATTGTATTTCTTTTGCTTAAAAAGTTCTCTCTTTGCCTTTAAGGTTCGATTATGCAATCGTAAAGCAGCGCAATGTTACGTGACGTAGAGTTCTATCTTATGAAAAATAAGTGTAAGTGGTTAGTGAAATCGTAACGTAACCTAGCGCAGCGATGGGTTCTATTCCAAATAGAAATCTACGCCACGTTACGTTGCGTAGCTTTACGATTGTATAATCGAGCCTTTACACTAAAATGGTTCTTATTCTAGAAGAGAAAGAGTGTATACAAAGAAAAAGTTTCACTTCTTTACTGTATACACGGTATACTGTATATTGTTTTTAATTAAAAAAACACTAAACATACTCTTGAATTTGTATATTTAAAGGCATAAAAACTCTCATATAAAAATATCCCTTAGGTTTCCTTAAAAAAATGCACAAACAAGACCTGTTTTTCGGCCGCTGGGTATATTTCCCCCCTTAATCGTAAAAACTTGAAAAACTGGGTAAAATACAATAAAACTTTATTTTATTTTGGGAAAAACTTGAAAACTTTCTACCCTTTCAAAAAACTGGCAAAACAAGTTTTATCTGCCCAAATGGCAACACTGCCTATGGCCCATTGCACAGTCCTACTAATAGGAAAAGTTTTTGACTCATTTATTTAAGCCTCAATTTTTGGTTTAAACCTCTTTCATTGTCGGAGGTTTATTATTATTATTATTATTTATTTGGATTTTAAAGGCCCCAACACAGTAAGGTTATATAAGCCTTGTTTGATTGCTATAGGCTTTTTAAGCTATAAATACATACAATTTTATACATTTCATCTTAAAATTTAAATAAGTGGTTGGTTTGTTGCCTAAATATGATGAATGTGAATAATTATAATACATATATAACAAATGATAATATTAATAAAAATTTAAAATTTAAATTTAAATCAGGTCATATAGGTTTAGTTCGGTTAAAAAGTTTTTTACATTTCCGAAATCAGATATATTTTTAGGATTTTAATACTATTTATGTTATATTTTGATTTTTTGTTCTGAACGGTTTGTCTAGTGCATTCGTTAAATATATGTAGTACATTTAAGTTTAGTCCACATTCACGTAGAGGAGGTTGTATTTTTTCAATGACGTGTCTATAGGTAAATCGACAATGGCCAATTTTAAGTCGAAGTAACTTGATAAAATCATTTTTGGGTAAACTGTAGTCTTCGAATATATAATTGACTGTATTTTGGATTGCAAACAAATTTGATTGAGTACAGTTTTTCCACGTATTGTTCCAAAGGGTGTGTAGATATTTATTGATGAATTGTCTATAGTCGGTGTGCTGGTACTTGAAATGAGGAGAAATATTTTTCTAATAAAGAATCTTTAACTAATTTGTCTACATATTCATTTCCCCTTATATTAAGATGGCTTGGAGCCCACAAAAAGCTTATTTTTTGATTCCTTAGGTTAGTTATAGACAGTCTTATTTGTTGTATAATGTTGTTTTTATTGAATGGATCCAGTAATCCTTCGAGAACGCTTTTACTATCCGTGATGATAAGAGTTTTTTGGTCCGGGTAAATATAACTAAGGTTTTCCACACATGTTTTAATTGCCAATAACTCGCTGGTATATATAGATGAGTGGTCATGAATGCGTTTTTTTGCAACCAAATTTTCTCCATGAACTGTAAATCCTGCTTTATGATTTATGACAGAGCCATCAGTGGTATTAATTTTTTCTAAAAATTTCTGTGTTATCTCAGAAGGGATCATATCACGTTTAGAGCAATATGCGAGAGATAAATCTATATGTATATCATTAAAACACCATGAGGGCATATCAGGGATTTTTTGCTTTATGATTTATGACAGAGCCATCAGTGTAGAAATAAGTATGGTCAGAATAAGTGGTATTAATTTTTTCTAAAAATTTCTGTTGTATCTCAGAAGGGATCATATCACGTTTAGAGCAATATGCGAGAGATAAATCTATATGTATATCATTAAAACACCATGAGGGCATATCAGGGAGAGTTGTTGTATCTACTTGTATATTATCCATCTATACTATTATATAAAAGAAGACTCACGTATGTTCGGCTGCGAAAAGCTTGAGAATGGCTGGCGCTATTTCAAAAATTCTTTTTCTCTAGGATAGCTATGGTGCCCAGTTGGGACATGGGATATAAAAATTTAATAACCATTGTTTAAATAATTAATTAAAATTCAAAGAGAATAACCATACAATTTCTTAATTCTTATTCTCAGAGAGAAAAAATTTTCTCATTAAAGCTCTTCATTAAAGCATCTCAAAAAAAGGTTGTGCCCAAAGCTAATAAGGTAGAACATATGTATATGTAATACTTCTGTATTCCAACTCTGAAATCGAAGAGAGACAGCCATAACAACATAAGATGTTGCTGTTTGTATTAGTATATTTGAATATATGAAAATTACTACACAAAAAATAAAAAGTCAAACCGTCACAGAGGCGGTTGTTATGAAAACGTTTGCCCCAAACAAATAAGAAAACAAATCATATTTGTTTTTCCTAAATCACAGGTACGCACCATTATAAAACAATTATAATAACGCCTGAAATATGATTAAATTTAAACAAACAAAATTTAAATCAAAAAATTCAAACAACAAAAATTTCAAATAAAAATTATTGACAATGGAAGCACCGCTCCTGAGTTTTTTTATTTTGAAATTTAATTTCCTCTATATATTTTCTCATCATATAACAATATATCAGCACTCTAATGTTGACGAATATATGAGATAGAACAATATGTCAAAATCGCTGTGAGACAAAAGCTCTATTTTCAAACTCTTTTTGAGCATCATATATAAAAGTCAACAACCCAGCGGGAAAATGAGAATTGATTAAAAAAAAAAAAAATCGTAAATGGAATAGATTATTTTGCTTACATTTTAGAATGAATTCCAAAGAATATATAAATTAAAGCAAAACATATGATTTGGAATATATCAATCAAAAGTTTATATCAACCAATATATCAACGAATATATCAACCAAACAAATTTTGGCGAAAATGAATACTTTTTATTTAAAAGAATGCATTTAAAAAGTGAATAAAAGAATCGATTTCTGTAGCTATTCATATGGAAGCGAGAAAAGAATGTACTACTATTTGTAGGACGTTAGCGTCCCACCGGCAAAATGAAAATGGATTCTAGAAACAAAAATCGTAAATAGAATGAATTCTATTGCTAACATTTTAGAATGTATTCCAAAGAATATATACATTTATAGCAAAACCTATGAATTGGAATCTATCAAGCAAAAGTTTACTGATTCGTTTTTATTCCAGCCATAATCGAATACGACCCATATAATTATTTCTAATATATAAAATGTTTTTAGATTCCTTGCTTGCTTTTTTGATAAGTGAAAAAAGAACTGATTTTAAAACAAATTCTGGTATAAGTGAGAAAAGCATCAGTCTGTTTTGATTTGTTTTCTTATTTCCGAAAGTTAATACATTTTATTTAAAATAATCATATAGTACACTGTACTGTGAATGTACCCGAAATTGTGGCGTCCGTGGCGTAGTTGGTTAAAAGTCCGTGGCCTCTATGTCAACGAACCTGGAGACCCGGGTTCTAATCCCAGCAGCGACAAAAAATTATTTGAATTAAAATGATTTTTCTGTACGGCCGCCACCTCTCGGAGTCGGCGTTAAACCTGTAGGTCTCGGTCAATTGTGTACAAACTTAATAACACGCACAACACAATTGATCATAAGAAGCTAGGTAAAAGTCCTTTCAATGGCTAAAATGACCAGTTATTTATTTATTTTTGGTTTTTTTTTATGTACTCGAAATTTAATTTTATAACAAAAAAACTCAGGAGCGGTGCTTTCATTGTCAAAAATTTTATATAAAATTTCTGTTTCAATTTTTATGGTTTAAATTTTGTTTGCTTGAATTTTTCTTTTTAAATTTTTATCATATTTCACGTGTTGGTCTTATAATCGTTTTATAATGGTGCGTACCTATGATTTATGCAAAACAAGTATGTATGCTTTGTTTTGTTTTATGTTTGGGTAGACATTTTTCTTAACAACCGCCCCGTTGACGTATAGTAGTAGTATATTCAAATATACTAATACAAACAACAAAATCTTATGTAGGCTATCTCTCTTTGATTTCCAATATTGAAGTATTACATACATGGTTTAATAAATAAGGTTGTCGCATGGGTGAGAGCGAGTTCCAATAAATGTCGAATCGAAGTTGACAACTCATACAAAATCTGAATGCGTAAATTGATAACATGCAAAGCCGATGAAGTTGTTGTTGTAGCTTTTCATTGATTTTGACAATTATGTGTACTCAGAAGAGAGTACGATCAGCCACGAGACAACCTAATTTATTCAACCATGATTACATTTATGAAAAGAATCTATTTCAAAAGTGAAAAAAAAAACGATTCTGTAGCGGTTCCACTTGAAGCGAGAAAGGAATATACTATTATTTGTAGGATATCACCATGTTAAAAATAATCAATTCTAGAATCTATATTGGAGAAGAGAAATGATTCTTTTTTCCCGGAGGGAAGGTTCACAAAAAAGAAAAAAAAAAAGACAACAACATGTATTGAGTGCGGTACCAATGCTGCCACCTTTTTGAATATAAAAATACTGCCACTTTTATAAAAGCATCGACAAAAATTCCGTGTCGATGTTTTGTTGAAATGTTTTGATGAAATTTATCAGCTTAAACGAAAGATATATTTAATTTTAAAATAACAATTCTCTAAGGCCGTCATATATTTTTCTTACCTCTGAGCTGATATTTTTACGTATAAACGAGGTTTTTATATATAGGGTATTTACAGATCCCTTCTTAAGTTGATATATAGTATCTTTAAAACGATACTTCAATCAAATTGTGAGAACCCCTACACGTAGTTCATTCTAAAATTGACACGCCTTTTGAAAAGAGAAGCTTTCTTTAATTGATTGATTTTTCAATAAAATAAAAATAACAAGAGAAGCTTTCTTTGATTTATTGATTTTTCAATAAAATAAAAATACCTTTCAGAAATGCCAGTTTGCTACGAAAAACAAACATGTTGGAAAGCAAGGCCATTTTACCAGTTTGTGTTATCTTTTTTTTACATGCAAAACAAAATCAAAAATAGTTACCACATGGCAAAATGTTTTAGAGTTAACAGACGGCGTAGTTAACACACCAGATAAAACAAAACTGTGAGTACCCCAATAGTCACAGCGCTAGGAAAAGTGAACCAATGCATGAAAAAAAAATGATCAGGAAGATACAGAAAGTTTATTACTTTAGTTATTTTTTATTACATTAGTTAGCTGGTTACTTTATTCGGATGGAACTACTAAGTCGCTCCAACACAAATATACAATTTTACCGAAATTCAAACGGCTGTATTCATAAAAACTTATGAGCCTCTTACAAAGCCTTCATAAGAAAAAAATCGAAAAAAAATTTTAAAACATTTTTCATGTTGAACGTTACAACAGCTTTCAAAAGTTCTTTTAAATGCTTGATAAATAAGAGAGTTTTAAAAATGGTTGAAACCTTCAATAAACCCTCGATAAAGCATTTTAAAAATTTGTTTGTTCTCATCTAAGCACAAAATATATTGTCAAAAATGTATCAAATTATTTCAAAATGTATCAAAAACAAACAAAATGTCAAAAAGTGTTTGAAAATGTTTGTTTATAAATTAGAGGATTTTTAAATATGGTTGAAATTTAAATTTTTTTTTTAAGGTTATAACACACCTCTCATAAAGCAGTTTTTAAATTATTTGCTCCCATTTGAGCACAAATATTGTCAAAAATAATTAAATTATTCAAAATATTTCAAACATTTGGAAAATATGTCAAGAAAATTCAAAATATATAAAAAATTTCCAAAAAAAGAAAATAAAAACAAGAAAATTTGTCAAAGATTTCACAATATTTATAAAAAAAAAAATAATAAAATGACAATTATTTCAGTGCAGATGGCTTAGAAAAACTATTGATTTTTAAATATCAAAATATTGACGAAATTGCGACAAATAAATAACAAGTCACTGAATTTATCTAATACACAAACCATTATTTACACTCTTCCCACTTCAATATGAATACGGCTGTAAAATTTTAAGATTTGGAGTTTTTAATGATATTTAATATTTTTATCGCCGGCGAAGCAGCGGGTATTTGCTAGTATTTATACTAAAAGATGAAATTACTTTGTTCATTTCATTGAAAGCCTGTACATAAAATGGTACATATTTTCGTTGCCGTAGTTGAAACTCTTGAATTTTGGTTTTATTAGTGATTGTTTCATTAAAAGTGGTATTTTAATGAAAATATCTTAAGTGAGTAATTAAGTAAGTACTTTAATCTTCTAAGGTCTAGAGGTGGAGATGACAAGATGGCTTGAAGACTATTTGCTGGACTGGTTCTAAATGCTCCTATTGAGAGTCTTATTCCAGTGTTTATTTATTTAAGTGAGCTTAATACAAGATGGGGTCAAGTATTTTTAAGCTTGCTTTACTTGCAGCAGTGTTTATTGATTGATGCGTGGTCTATTGTTGGTAGTATTAGTAAGCGTAGTATCTTTAAAAGAATTTCAGGATCGGACCCATAGCGAGAGCATCTGAGCATTTTGATTATGTTAAGTTTTGTATTTGCTCTTGCCTTTCTATATTGTATATGAGATTTAAAAGAAAACCTTTTGTCTCAAAAAAATTATGTTTACCTGAGGATCGGATATTTTCGTCGTTTAATTTTAGATACAAGATGTCGTTCGCACTTTTGCGGCGTCTAGAGAATTTAATAGCATTTGTTTTTTCTTCATTAAATTGAAAGCCACTGATGTTGCTCCATGTCTCTAATTTTTTAATTGTTGTTTGGATTTTACTAGTTATGGCAGAACCTCTTTTCCTTGAGCTATATAAAGGGTGTTTTTTTTAGGGGTTTGTTTTTCGAATAGAGATAAAACTGGCATTTTGTGGTCAAATCTGGCAACTCTAATGTCATTTATGTTCAGTTTGGTTAGCCATTTCATCATGAACAGGTTGACAAAAGAACAACGCTTGCAAATCGTGCAAATTTATTTCGAAAATAATGGTTCAGTTCGCGAAGTTTACCGCAAGCTCCATCCATTTTATGGTCGACATAATCGTCCATCAGAGCAATTAATTCGGTTAACCATGGGTCGTTTTCGCACTACGTTTACTCTATGTGATAATACGCATCCGCAGAGACGTCAAACATTGCGAACCGAAGAAACAATTGCCGCTGTAGAGCAAAATGTTGAAGAGGACCCATATGAATCGATTCGCCACCGTGCACAGCAATTGGAGCTTTGTCCATCAACTTTATGGAAGATTTTGCGCAAAGATCTTGGCTTGCGACCTTACAAGATCCAGCTTGTGCAAGAGTTAAAGCCGCGAGACCATGCAATGCGTCGTGATTTTGGTGTATGGGCCGAAAATGAGATTGATCTCGATGCTGATTTTCATCGCAAAATTTTGTTCAGTGATGAGGCTCATTTTTGGTTGAATGGCTACGTCAACAAGCAAAATTGCCGCATTTGGAGTGAAGAGAATCCACATGAGATCCTTGAGACGCCATTCCATCCACAAAAACTGACTGTTTGGTGTGCTCTATGGGCTGGCAGAGTCATTGGGCCATACTTCTTCCGAAATAATGCTGGAGAGTCAGTTACCGTTAATGGAGACCGGTATAGAGCCATGATAACCGACTATTTTGTTCCCGAATTGGATGGCATGAATGTGGATGAGTTGTGGTTCCAACAAGACGGCGCTACATGCCACACAGCGCACGTCACAATCGATTTATTGAAGAAAACATTCGATGAGCGCATAATTTCGCGGAATGGACCTGTCAATTGGCCACCAAGATCGTGTGATTTGACACCATTGGATTATTTTCTTTGGGGATATGTGAAGTCGCTCGTCTACGCCAACAAACCAGAAACGTTAGGGGACTTGGAGGCCAACATTCGTGGCGTTATTGCCGACATACGGCCCCATATGCTCGAAAAAGTGGTTGAAAATTGGACCTGTAGAATTGGCTTTATTCGAGCCAGCCGCGGCGGCCACATGCCGCATAATGGCATAAAATTATCCTTCCAATAAACTCAAATTGATGGACATTAAAAAGATTTTCTTGTGTTTTATTTCAATTCGAAGTTCTATACCTCTAAAAAAAAACACCCTATATTACCAAATCATCTGCATAAAGTATGGATTTAACATCTTTGGATACATTATTCAAGATCTCGTCGATAACTAATAAAAAAAGTGTTACGCTTATTACCGATCCCTGAGGGACACCATTTTCGAGGTCAAAATATTGAGATGTGGTGTTACCAATCATACAGCAAAACTTTCTCTCTTGAAGAAAATTTGAGATGAAGGCAATTAGGTTTCCTCTCATGCCCACTGAATTGAGTTTTTTGAAAATTAATTTTCTCCAAACACAGACGTAAGCTTTATGGATATCGAAGACTGCTATAAGATCTCTTTTAGATGAAAAATTTTTCAATATATCAGACTGAAGAATAGCTAAGTTATCTATGGTTCCTCTATTTTTCCTAAAACCGGATTGATTGATATTCAAAACGTTGTTTTTTTCTATGAACCATTGAAGTCTTTTATTTATCATTCTTTCTAATAGTTTGCAGAGACGATTTGTAAGGGATGTAGGCCTATAATTGTTTTTGTTAGTTTTATCTTTACCTGTTTTAAGAAAAGGGATGACAATGGCATTTTTCCAGTTGATTGGAAAGACTTGTCATGACCATATAATATTGTTAAAATCCAATATATGTGACCCGGTCTACGAAAAGGGACCTTCGGTGTAAAAACAAGTTTTCGAGAAAACAGCTGTTTGTAAACGTTTAATTGTCGCACACTGAATGGCGTGGAAATTTTTTGGAAAATTCCTGACAAACTTCTTTACGAGTTGGAAACTTCTGCTTTGCGCCATTAGAAAGAGCACACATTAGTCTATCCGAATCGCCAAAAAAGTGAAAAATGATATTTTCACACCGAAGGTCCCTTTTCGTAGACCGGGTCACATATATTGTTTTGCTTTTTCGTCTAAATTTTTAAGCATAACGAATATTATCGGTTCCTGGCGATGAACCATGGCATGTTCCTAAAGCAGACTTAAGTTCGGGTAGTGGTAGTTTTTTTGTTATATAGTTCGTCATTATTTAGTTTATTTATTGGAAAGTATTAGCATACTGCATATGTTCTAAAATTCTGTGTATATTTGATGACGATGAATTTTGTGAAAAATTGTGTCCTAAGCAATTTGCAATATCATTGCTATCAGTTAATAAGATATTGTTGTGTTCTATTGCTATTATTTCTTGGTAATTAGAGCAGCCATTAAGTGATCAAATGGATTTTAGTGATATAGAAAATGATATAATGTTATCTAGCTCTTCTTGTAATGAATAACCAGTTTAAAATAATTCAATGGAACTGTAATGGGTTTGCTAGTCATTTAGAAGATGTTAAAACTATCCTATCTAAATTCAATTGTCTTGCATTATGATTCCAAGAAAAAAAATTTAAGCCAAATTATTACAAAACACTTAAAAATTTTTAGAACTCAATCTGTTATATTTAAACTCGTGAAATCTTACGAGTTCCCGGTTACCTCAGGAGGGCCCCAAGGGAGTCACATCGGGCCTCTTCTCTTTCTACTTTTCAAAAATGATTTGCCAACTATAATAATGCATTCTAACGTCTTGATGTACGCTGATAACGTCAAACTATTTCTTTCTTACAAAAATGAAAATGACGCCGAATTCTTACAAATTGACATCAATTATCTTTATAACTGGTGCAAAATAAACCATATGAACCTCAATATAAAAAAATGTAAGCACATGACCTTCTCGTGTAAGCCATGGCTTAGAAGCACGTACAAAATCTGCGATTACACATTAGAATCTTAAGAAAGTCTCCATGATCTTGGAGTTACCATGGATCCTAAACTTCGCTTTCATATTCATATAACTAAAATTATAAATAGAGCAAATAGTACCCTAGGATTTATCAAACGATGGGCAAAAGAGTTTAGTGAACTCCTTATTACGAAATCTTTGTATACTTCACTAGTGCGGCCTATCTTAGAATGGCTTAGAATTGTATGGTGTCCACTGGAGAGGGTCGAATAAAAAAGTTTGAAAAGTCCGCCCCTTATATGAAAGCTTACCTCGAGAGTGTTATATTACTATAAAAATTTTTTTCGCAGGCACCCTGTAAAAACCGCCAAAATCATTGTTTTAACCATAATTATGTTTTTTTTTTGTCCGATCTTCAAATGCAATATATCGTTAAAAAGGTATTGATCTACATTCTTTTATAGGTGCCATCGACCTACAACATCAAATTCGTTTGGTGATATCAGTTACCCAAATTTCTACACCCCTACCTTAAAAAAATTTGAAAAAAATTAAGCTCACAAAAAACTAAGAAAGTTTGGCCTTGAAAGTATTTACATAAGTTAATAAACAAAAAAGTTACGGTCGATCAAGGTTTAGAAGAGAATTTTATTATACCATTTTCTGAAATTTCGGAAAAATCGTAAACACTTATTTTCATTTCTTTTTGAAGTGAAACTTCTTAGGCGGCGCTTCGAAATTTGAACGAGAATATTGAGGAGTGAAATTTCAAGGTCAATTTACTTCATTTCGTTACACGATAGAGAAGAAAGATATGTTTTACAGTAGAGAGAATGAGATGGATATACATTGTATAAAAGAATTAAAAAATTTGCTTGTTACCGCTGAGGACCGAACCTGCGAACTCAAGATTAAAAAGACGGCGTTCTATCTAATGAGCTAAACTCTTCATATAAAAATTTGCTCTATATACCAATTAATCAAACTACTTTTGCTGGAGATGCCCAGCGGCAAAATAAAAAGCGTTCCTAGAAATAGCGCTTTTTATGCGTAGTTTTGATATGCTTTGAGGATGTGCTTTTCAGATTTTAATACACATTTTGTTCGTAACGAAAACAGCGGGGTAATAGCAGAGCTGTAAGACATTTGATTGTAATGCCAGTGGTCCGAGTTCAATTCTCGCATCTTACAAAATAATTTCTAATAAAATTCTATATTATTATTACGCAAGCGCTTTTTTTGTGATGACCATCAAATCTATACCGTAAATGCGATTTTTATAAAGAGGGTATCAATAGAAAGGTCTTGCTCTGTAGATGTGCAAAAAGGTCTTACTTTTTCTTAAGAAAGAAAACCAAAACAATCTTCTACGAAGAAATCCAGCTTCTTCTCAAATTTTCAATTTCATACTATTGTATTATTAAAGCAGTTGAGCGAAGCGAAAAACGTACAAATATATTTTATATTGATACACTAGCCACAAAATAGCAAGTTCATGCAAAATCGCTATACCAGGAGCTGTTGTGACCCGCACAACATTACCCTGTACACTTTGTACAGCCCGACCTCACACAAAGCCAGAATCTTCAATCGATTCTCTTTAAAACTCATACATAAATATCAATAAATATTACCTCGGCATTTGCTGGCAAAATTTATGACTATTATTTCCATGAACGACCAAGACCCAATTCAAGTGCAGTGACTCGAATTGCTGGCGTTCATGAAAAACTGACCTAATTTTAGCGCACGCTTAAAATTACCAAAATAAACAAAACCATTGCTTGTTTTTAGTTGTCAAGTGTTTCCGACTACAACGTCGGCGACAACAAAAAACAAAGCAATGAACTGTTTGGGTGCATCGGCATTAGCTTGCACGGTCAGCATAATAGCGATCATTTACCTACCCTAGTTGCTGCGCTGTTCGCAAAGTGCAATGCCTGCAGCTACGCAACATGTAAGACGTACGTGATCACGTATCGCGAAAGGGGAAGTAATATGTAAATAAATGCAAAGATTTTATGTATGACATGTAATGTTTTGATTGGGTAGAATCGATACATAATTTCCACTTATTGGAAATTATGGGAATTGTGGGAGTTTTTGGAAGAAAGGAACCTCTTTGGAAAGTGAGGATTTTCCTTTATAAACCCGTCGCCGGCGCAGAAACGGGGAGAGAGTTTTTAGAGTTATAAGAATAAACAACTAATAAGGTCGCAGCCTCGCCTAGACAGCGGGCCTTTTAGTTAAAATAAAATATTAATAAAAACTTAAGTAAAACACAACATTGGTTGCAGCCTCGCCTAGACAGCGGGCCTATGTTGTAAAAATAAATAAAATTAACAACAAAATTAAACTAAATATCTTTTACTCGCTCTCCCGTCTCTGGTCTCTCTTCTCCTTGCGGAAAGCACGGAGGCCACGGACGTTAAACACAACAGAGCCTTTACTGGCATCGCCGCCAGCTCATTTAAAGGAGAGCATACTTTGCACAGCTAATTCAAACATCCTATACCTCTTCTTAAGACATCTGTATAGGGTGATAAGCCCAATTCTACGTACGGAAGGTCAGGTCGTGAAGATAGCAGCTTATACAACAGAAATTTAGTATCGTTGAATTATAACTCGCTCAGGAGACGTGCTACGGTAAATTTTAGTTAACGACAGAATAGATGTGCTATTAAGCCTCATAACGAAGATATTGCGAGCGCATTTTGGTTTACTAGTAAATTTTAATATGAATTTGGTTTACTTAAAAACCGCTTCAGATGTGTGAAGCGCTATGGCAGAAGCGCTTGTTTAGTGCTTTTGAAGCGCTTCGATTACCGCTGGGTGGCAAAAGCCGCAGATTGTGTGCTGATTGCGTTCTATGTGTGGTAGACAGGGGGATTGCCATGACTCGGGTAGAAGAGAGAAAGATTCAGCGAAGCAGAAGTGAATAAGAGAGTTGCCCTGAGCGCATTATGATTTTCGCAAAGTTGACTCTCATACTAGGGCTGCCATGCCAATATTTTTTTAGAATACCTATGTTGGTATATC
Organism: Pherbina coryleti; assembly: GCA_943735915.1. Taxonomy (NCBI): domain Eukaryota; kingdom Metazoa; phylum Arthropoda; class Insecta; order Diptera; family Sciomyzidae; genus Pherbina; species Pherbina coryleti. The sequence continues at coordinate 87,715,652 of OX030948.1, forward strand.
TCTAATTCAATATATTAATATAACCTCTATGAATTTTGCTCATATTACACATATTATATTTTTATTCATAATATTGCGATATAAAATTATATAAAAACCCAAATTCATGAAGCATATGCTGTCGCCCATGACGCTAACTTGACACTGTGCGCAAGAAAAGTTGGAATAAGTGCTTTCAATAGATAACTATTTTATACATATTGTAGTTATATAATTTTATATCGAAATATTATTAATAATAGAAAGTATAATTTGATATTAGTAATATTAATACGTACATATGTTGAATTAAAAACATATCAAGTTGCATTCTGTATTCACATCTATATGTAAATACGACGCAAATTGGTTATCAAATTAATTGCTTTTCGGACATAGGTCCATACCAATGAATATTAAATAAACAGAATATTTTTTTTATAAAAACTTTTTATTGTATTTCCTTTGCTTAAAAAGTTCTCTCTTTGCCTTTAAGGTTCGATTATGCAATCGTAAAGCAGCGCAATGTTACGTGACGTAGAGTTCTATCTTATGAAAAATAAGTGTAAGTGGTTAGTGAAATCGTAACGTAACCTAGCGCAGCGATGGGTTCTATTCCAAATAGAAATCTACGCCACGTTACGTTGCGTAGCTTTACGATTGTATAATCGAGCCTTTACACTAAAATGGTTCTTATTCTAGAAGAGAAAGAGTGTATACAAAGAAAAAGTTTCACTTCTTTACTGTATACACGGTATACTGTATCTTTTTTTTTTTTTTTTCTTTATGTAACAAAAAGTCAGCCTACTGCAGCTTTACGGAATCTGGTTGCATTCATTGTGAAAGTATTTGAACCATTCTGGTTCCACCATTCTGAAATTTCAGAAAATGGTATAATAAAATTCTCTTCTAAACCTTGATCGACCGTAACTTTTTTGTTTATTAACTTATGTAAATACTTTCAAGGCCAAAATTTCGTAGTTTCTTGTGAGCTTAATTTTCGTTCAACATTTTTTTTAATTTAGGGGTGTAGAAATTTGGGTAACTGATATCACCAAACGAATTTGATGTTGTAGGTCGATGGCACATATAGAAGAATTGTAGTACTCATCAATATCTTTTTAACGATATATTTTGAAGATCGGGTAAAAAATACAAAGTTATAGTTAAAAAACGATTTTGGCGGTTTTTACAGGGTGCTTACGAAAAAATTTTTATAGTAATGAAACTCTCCTGAGGTAAGCTTTCATATTAGGGGCGGACTTTATCAACTTTTTTTTTGTATGGAGACCGACCCGGTCTAGTGTCCACGATATGGTTGTTACATTGACGACATTGAATCAGTTCGGAAAAAATTTCTTCTGTTCTGCTTAAGCAATTTATACTGTAGAACTGATTTTCATCTTCCACCTTATGAATATCGATTACAACTATTAAATCTTCCTACTTTAAAAAATCGTAGAACTATGCTTAATGTTAGTTGGATTGTTAAACTTCTGTATGGATATGTTGACAGTCCATATTTATTAAGTAAAATTTACTTTAATATTCCTATTCGTCCTAGAAGATCCTTTGAGTTACTTTACATAAACTTTTGTAGAACAAACTTCTTGCAAAATGAACCGCTGAGAAGTGCTTGTGGTGACTTTAATTTTGTTTCAGATGTAATTTCTTTAAATGAATCCATATACTTGATTAAACTTAAAATTCGAGATTATCTCCAGTACTGAGGTTGATTTGGTTTATGCTCTCACAAGAATACTTTATATTTTCCTGGCTATGTTTGGCAATACTATCAAGCTGATTAAATTTAAACATGATTATCCAGAGCGAAACCACGTCCATCTCGCCTGGCATATGCCGGAGGTAGACCCCGTCCGTCTACGCTTGCATATGTGAGCTTTGCTCTAATCCCTGTGTACATGAATCTACATCAGTGATGCCCAAACGCACACAACTAAACTTGATTGGATGTGTGTGTAACACTTAAAGCTTCTCACTGAAAGAAATCTAATGTTAAAGCAATTTGAAAGCTTTCCGAAAGCTTTATGTTCATAAATAGAATTAAATCGACGCAAATCGAAAAACTATGAAATTATTTGTAATAGATTATTTGCTTATAATATATTTCATATTATATTGTTTTTGGATTTTTTATTATTATATATGAATATATATCGTATGGGTATATTTTGAATACTTTGAATATGTGCAGTGCCCTTGTTTGCTTCTTATAATGTTAATATTTCTGGAAAAAATATTAAAATTAAGACGGGGTCAAATAACATGAAAACGATATGAAAAAAACCGATTTCAAACTGATTTTGAAAAGTTTTTTCCTGAAATTTTCATACTTTTGACATGATAACAAATCAACCAATTGTTGTTGATTTTTTATATCCACGGCCGCCAAATATGTTTATTAGTGTTGTTATTATTATTGTTTTTGGTATTATTATTTTTATTATTAAAATCTTTGATTATTTCGTCAAAATCTACATCGTCATTGGAAATTTTTATGCGCATCAAATCTTGCAGATGATTGTCCGATAAGCGATTTCGGTGTTTGTTTTTTATTATTTTCATCAATGAAAAAGAGCTTTCGCAAATATATGTTGTTCCAAACATCGAATAAAGTTTATATATAGCATTTTTTATTGTTGGATAAAGGGACTCATCAACATTTTTCCAAAATTCACATCCGTCTGCAATAGGTAACATTAAATCTTCTTGCAAAATTTTTAACTCGCTTTGGATCGATGGGCTTTGTTTTTCTATATTGCATTTTAGAGGATTGTTATGTAGCTCAATTAAATCAGATATTTTTTGGAAATCTTGAAATCTTTTAGAACAGTTGGTTTCTAATGTATCAAAGACTTCAAAAAAACGGTTCATGCTGACTTCATTACAACACGCAGTGTAAGCCTCTGCAGTTCTTGTTAAATTTTCTAGGTTGCCGTTTTTAAATTTAGTAGATAAAATAGTAAGCTGTCGTTGGAATTCTACAACGGCTGAAACCAAATCAAAGATCATTTTTTGCTTCCCTTGTAATACTAGATTTAATTTATTGATAAATTCAGATATGTCCGTTAAAAATGCCAAGTCCAAGTTAAAAATAGGATCTTTTAAAGAGTTAACTAATAAATCCGAGCCAGGAGAGGGGTTAAGCTCAAAAAATGACAAAACTTCAAAACGCAGATGAAATAATCTTTTGAGGCTATTTCCTCGACTCAACCATCGTACTTCAGTAAAAAGTAGCAAATCACCATAATCGGCCTCCAGTTCTTCCAAAAATGTTTTGAATTTTCTATGATTTAAAGAGTTGTGACCACCTCGAATTTTATTGATAATTTTAATGGATATTTTCATTGTTTCCAATAAATTTAATGATTTGGCAAACAAAGCTTGTTGATGTATTATACAGTGAAATACGGGTACATCAATTTGGTTCTTTAATAAATAACCTATAAGCCCTTCTTTTTTCCCCGTCATAACGTGAGCTCCATCGGTACAAACCGAAGATAATTTATTTATGTCTGCAAATGAAAAGATTTTACTATTTAAAACATCATAAATTGTTTTGCCCTTCACGTTTCCATGCATAGACTCAACTATTAGCATTTCTTCTGAGCAATGAAAATTTTCATTCACAGTTTTTACACAAATTAATAGTTGACAACAATCATTAACGTCAGTGCTCTCGTCTAAGCAAATAGAAAAGTACTTGCAATCACGCATTCTTTTTTGAGTTTTTGAAAATAAGTATTCGCTCAAAGTTTCAGTCCGACGAGTGATTGTTGACCTCGATAAAGCTAGGCTTTCAAAAATGTCTTTAAACTCTCTACCTTTTTCACCAAAACACTCAAAAACTTCTTTGGCTAAGTCTTTAAAGAATATTCCATCTTCGAATGGCCTGCACCTCTTCCCTAAAGCAAGACTTATAACATAAGAAGCTTTTAATTGGACAAAATTTATATCGGTTACCGACTGACTTATTACTGCGTTTTTCTTCTTATTGGTGTTAAATTCATTGAATTTTTCAAAAAACATACGTTTTAAGTCAATAAGTATTTCCTGTCTCTCCCCTCCCACTACATTATGGAATTCAGCATGTTGTGTAATGTAATGCCTCTTGATATTGGATATTTTCACCTGAGCCAACACCTTAAAGCATACTAAGCACTGAGCTTCGCTTAAACTATTTTTTATAAAAAAATAATCTTTTACCCACCTTTCTAAAAACATTTTTTCACAGTTCTAAAATCAATTTTTTTAAAATAATCTTAATGCGGAGCAAAGTAAACGAAAATCAACTGGTCTGAATGAAATCTAAAATCACAGTGAAGATTTGTTAGATAGACATGATTTATATATGAAGATATCATCACCCAAAATCCAAAAAGCCGCAGCAACATTTTTATACCCCCACGTTTAAAAAACGTAAATGGGGGTATATTAATTTTGTCACTCCGTTTGTAACGCCCATAAGGAGGCGTGGTAGGTATAGAAAAGTATATATATTCTTGATCAGCATCACCACCCGAGTTGATTTAGCCATGTCCGTCTGTCTGTCCGTCTGTCCGTCTGTCCGTCTGTCTGTGATCACGATTCCAGCCGTAATTTTAAAGCTATCATCACGAAATTCTATATTTAAGCTTTTATCTAAAAAATGAAGGTCAAGTTCGTAAATGAGCCAAATCGGATGAAAACCACGCCTACCTCCCATACAAAGCGACTTTATCAAAACGGTAAAATTTCTTGGAATTCAACAAAAATGAATATATGGACTTGAAATTTTGCATATGAGTTTTGATATTCAAAATACACTCTAAGTATGAAATTCAATCAAATCGGATGAAAACCACGCCTACCTCCCATACAAAGTGACTTTATCAAAAAGGTAAAATTTCTCTAAAATCCACAAAAATTAATGTATGGACTTGAAATTTTGCATATGAACTTTGATATATAACGTGTACTATGTGTATGGAATTCAACCAAATTGGGTGAAAACCACGCCCTCCTCCCATACAAAGCCATTTTATCAAAAAACAAAAGCGAATATTTTCTGTTAAAAATATAACGAAAACGTTTTTACAGATAAACATTTTATTGATTGCTTAAGACTTTGAATATACTTTGGTTCGGCCGTGGGGGTATTTTAACTTCGGCCCAGTCGAAGATCATTTCTTACTAGTTTTATATTTTCTTAGGAAAAGACGAAAACTTTATAAAAAGACACATATTTCAGATTGAACAACCACTCCTTCTTATGCATTTGGTGATTAACAAGCTAATCAATAAATATTAGTATAGAATTCAGTAAGACAGGTTTCTTTAATTAAATTTATTTTGAAAAGTCAATAATTCGATTTTTTTTGTAGTTATGACTTTTTCAATTATAGGCGACAATATGATTCAGTTTATCAGAATTTGAATTGACTAATTATAGGTCTACAAATGCTGAAACAAGTATGTTGGTTAAGAGGCGATCTTATTCTTCGAATTGAAAAATATTCAATTTTATTTTTAAGTCCTTTGCGGCAAGCAAGTAAACACTTTCATCTAAAAGAAAATTTGGAAAGAGTAAAAACCTTGTATTTAGGCAAACATTAAATTTATGAATTGCACTAACCTTATTTTTCATCCCAATTTTTTTTATTTTGCATTTACAAGTTCTTTTTTGCTGACAGCTATTTCTTAATTGAAAACAGCAAAAGTGTGCTGAATTATTTACATATATTAAATATACATACGTAAATAGCAACATTTTTCGGTATTAACTAAAAACAAAATAAATATAAAATTGCATACAATCATCGCTTACATTACAAAGTGTTGCGTTTCCGAAGAATCATAGTTAACTGAACTGTGCTTTGCTTCTTAATGTTTTCTTTTCGGTGTACAAAAATTGCGTAATTATAATCAAATTAAGCGAACAAAGTGACATGACCCTTTCTGCTTGGAGTCTGCCTGCAGACTGAAAGCTTTTTAGCAGCGCAAAATTTTATATACCTATACGTTGCAGAAAAAGCTGTTAGCTCTCGAGCTAATTTTGATCGACACTGATCTACATACATTAGAATAGTATTTGATTATCAGCCTCAAATATGGGAGTGATGCTCTAATCAATTGATATAGTAAATATCAAGATGTGATCCGGAATATGCAACTTAACATCATACCTGGCAATTTACACCAAGCTGATTAAATTCAAACATGATTATCCAGAGCGAGACCATGTCCGTCTTGCCTGGCATATGCCGGAGGTAGACGGAAGTCTGAAATCCTTTAAATTAATTATCAAATGTATAATGAATTGTATAGTATATAAATTAATCAAACAAATTGTTGAATTTTTTAAAATGCTATTTAAGCCTTAGCTCAATTGATCCATTGAGAAATTGATCCATTTTTCCCATTGCGCCTTTTTTATATTCCAACAAGGTCTTTTTTTAAAATTGGGTGCAGTTCCGCTAAGCTCAATTACGATTGGAAAATGGTCGCTATTGTACAGATCATCACATATATTCCATTCGAAATATAATTAGATGTTAGGCGATATGAGACTTAAATATAAATAACTGAATGAGTTATAATCTATACTATTCAAAATATTAATATTATTATCATATACAAATTTTTCAATTTTTTTTTCCTCTTGAGTCAGTTCTATTTGATCCCCAGATAGAGTTGTGGGCATTAAAATCTCCTAACATAATGTAAGGGAGGTCAAATTGTGCAATTATATTATTAAGATCAATTTGGGATACGTTTTCTGATCCCAGAAGATAAATGGAGCATATGATGAATTTAAACGGAAAATTATTTTTTATCGCTACTACCTGTAATTAAGAAATAATATGTATTTCTTCTCCCTCAAACAAATCATTGAGGAAAATACAAACTCCACCGTGTGCATTTGCTGTTGAGTATGCGTTACTAAAATAACATGAAAAACTTTCAAGTTTTTTATAATAATTTGGCTTAAATTTTGTTTCTTGGATACATAATGCAAGACAATTGTATTTAAATAGGATAATTTTAACATCTTCTAAATGACTAGCAAACCCATTACAGTTCCATTGAATTATTTTAAACTGGTTATTCATTACAAGAAGAGCTAGATAACATTATATCATTTTCTATATCATTAAAATCCATTTGATCACTTGTGGACTTAATAGAAGTAGACCTCTTATTTTCCTTCTTCTTTTTCTCTGCTTTCATCAATTCTCGTTTTTTCCTCTTTGCAATGTTTTTTGGAAGAATGTTGATTCTCGACCCAATAGTGTTTGTTGTATGTCGAATAGGGGAGATTGAAGAGAGTATTTGTTTAACTGTTGATTCTTGGGTTTTTTCTACGGCATTGATTTCCAAGTTTTCTTTGTCTTGACTTGAGAGCTTTTGGTCACTGTTGTTTTGACATGTGCACTAACAGTTGCACGTTTTCGTTGTCTTACCATATGATGTTGAGAGTGGATTTTGTTTATCATATTCTTTACGGGCTTCGATAAGTGTAGTTTTTTTTTGTTACTTTTATTTTTTGAATAGCATATTCTTTTTTGTAAATATTGCATTCTTTAGAGACACTATTGTGTTGTTTTTGACAGTTAACGCATTTTGCTTGTCTGTCACATTTTTCGCGGAGACCGGTGTTATCAACAGACACATGTTCGGTGCTGCTGCAATGTGTACGGATTTTGTTTTGTTTTGCTTGGAATATATGGCTTGATTTCAATTGAATTATATCCAATAAAAATTCTTTCTGGTAAATCAGATACGTTGAAAGAAACAATATATAGTCCAAGATCATCTTCCATTAGCTTTTTTGAAACGGATCACGCTTTTTTAATCTTTTTGCTTCGATTACACTTGGATTTTGTTCTCGAGTTCCATTAATTATTTCGGTGTCAGAGAGGTAACGTAGCTCGTCTGTGTAAAAAGTTCCCTTTGATTTATTTAATGACACATGTTCTTCGACCTTGACAAAGATTTTTTGTAATAGGTTCAGCATTTCAATTATGTTACTTGCCTGTTTTGCATAAATGCATTGGATTAAAAGCTGTCCGGATTTAAATTTTTTACAAGCTTTAACTTTGCCTTCTATTGAATCTATAGACCGTTGTATTAGAAAAGGCGATACATTGGTAAATCCATTTTCTGCATGTAAACCAGCTCTGGTCATGATTAGAAAAACGGGTTGAATTGAACCTCGGTTCAAGAGTCTTTTGTCCCTATCCAAAAGGAGACCTCCCATTGTGGGACACTTTTTAGGATATTTGACAATACAATTAAAGTAAATTTTTTTTTTGCAACGTGAAAGCAAACGCAGCAAAGCCGTGATACGATATGTTAAATAGATTACAGATCAATGCTCAAAGAGATTACAATAGCTTTCAGTTTTGTACTCAGCGACAGTTCAAAAGAGACTCACGTCGGAGGTTTATTTAATACTCTTGTGGATGTAAATTTTTGGCCTCGTAATACAATTGTTCGTGGCGTCCGTGGCGTAGTTGGTTAAAGTGCGTGGCCTCTATGTCAACGAGCCTGGAGTCCCGGGTTCAAATCCCAGCAGCGACAGAAAATTACTTGAATTAAAATGATTTTTCTGTACGGCCGCCACCTCTCTGCAGACAATGGCAAACCTAAGAGAGTAATCAAAATGCCATGTAAAGCTTCTTAAGAATAAGAACATTTCGTTCATCGTCGTTCGGAGTCGGCGTTAAACGTGTAGGTCCGGTTCTCAGTCAATTGTGTACAAACTTAATAACACGCACAGCACAATTGATCATAAGAAGCTAGGTCAAAGTCCTACCAAGGGCTGAAGTTACCAGTTATTTGTTTTTTTTTTAATACAATTGTTCATGAATTTGAATTAAAAAAAAACCGCGTATTAAAAATGTTGTACACTTGCCTCGTCCTTCTAATAGTCCTCAGTACCATACAAAAAACGATTAAAAAATCACAAGTCTAAATAAGAGCTTGTGTATTAAAACGTTAGAGGTCTCAATTCTAAACTTTCCGATATTTTCATTAACAGTTTTGATTTTGAATATAACTTTATAATTTTTACTGAAACTTGGCTTCGCTCTAACGTCTTAAATTCTGAAATAATGTGCAATAAGTACCAAATTTTTCTTAAAGAACGCTATAATAAGATCGGTGATGGCGTTCTGAAAGCTGTTCATAACTCGCTTGCTTCTGTGTTAACAATTCCTGGCACCAACGATCTGGAGTTTATTTGTGTTACAGTTAAAGTAAATAATAATACTATTTTTCTTACTTGCACTTACATTTCACCTAAAAGTGATTTAATAATTTGCTTAATGCTATCGAAACTGTCCATAATATGCTTAAAAATATGGATGTTCTCATTGCACTCATTGATTTTAACTTACCTTGCGTGTCCTGGAGTTTGCCCGATGATTCCGCATTTCGTACTCCTATTTCTGCCTCTTATTGGATAAATGCTTTTTTAGATAAGTTGCCTGATCTATGTCTTCAACAGGTTAATAATATTCTCAATAAAAATTATAGATCGCTTGACCTTGTATTTGTAGACAGATGCACTTCTGTAAATCTCCGTCGGTCGAACCCAGTTTCTTTTCCGGAAGACGATTATCATCCAACTCTTAAAATAACAATATTACTTGCCAATGAAAATGAAAATAAATTAGCTCCAGATATACGCGAAATACAAAATTGTTAAACTTAATGCTCTTCTCGCGTGTATTGACTGGTCTCCGATTTTAAATAATAGGTCTTCGTACTATTTTATGATGTTGAATCTTCAGTACAGTTTCTCAATGATACCTTGCAAAAATGCTTCTCATTATCTGTGCCAAAAAAAAAATAGTAATTTCAAACCTTTAAGTTAACTAATGAGCTTAAGTCTCTAAAAAATTCCAAAAATCGCTTATTGAAGAAATATAAAAAGTCAGGCTTTAATTTAGACTTCGCTTGCTATTCCTCGTGTCGTTACAGATATCAACTATTAAATAAACAATGCTATTCTGCATATATAGCCAAAATAAAATCTAAATTCAAAGATAATGCGAAACTTTTCTATACTTTTGTCAACTCAAAACGAAAAACCTCCAGCTTCCCGCTTCTTATGAAATTCAATCATGAGGAAGCATCTTGCGACATCGAAGTTTCCAAGATGTTTGCAAACTTCTTTAAAACAACTTACTCCGCTATTCCATTGAGCAGGAATCTTGAATATCCTTACCTACCACCAGTAAACTCTTTTGAAGCCCCCGTAATTGATTCTAATATAGTTATGCATTACCTTCGACAAGTTTAACCTTCTTTTACGACGGGTCCTGATGAAATCCCAAGCTGCATTTTAGAACATTGCTCTATTAGTTTGTTTTCTCCCCTATCAAAAATTTTTAACACATCCTTGCACAGTGGCCATTTTCCCTATATATGGAGGAAATCTTATATAATACCTCTTTATAAATCTGGCTCAAAAATTGAAGATTCCAATTACCGAGGTATCGCTAAACTACGCACAATCCCTAAGTTGTTTAAGAAAATTTTAACTGATCAAATAACCCACGTCGTATCTCACTCCATTTCCACCTCTCAACATGGTTTCTTAAAGGGTAAATCTACGTCCACTAACCTCTTGGAGTTTACGACGCGTGTCATCAAAGGTTTTACTTTACATACTACAGACTGACGTTATTTATACAGACTTCAGCAAAGCTTTCGAAGTGTTAATCATTATCTTCTTCTGAAAAAGCTTCATCTAATTGGGTTTCCCGTCAAACGATTACACTGGATTAACTCGTACTTGTCGAATCGTTCTCAAAAAGTTTTATATAAGAATTCTATGTCAAAAAATATTTTGGTCACATCTGGTGTCCCGCAGGGAAGTCATCTTGGTCCGGTTTTAATTTTGCTGTTTATAAATTACCTTCCTTCTGTTATAAAACACTGTAACGTCTTAATGTACGCCGATGACGTGAAACTTTTCCTAACTTACAAATCACCTGAAGAACATCACCTCTTACAATCGGATTTAAATAGTCTAGTGGAGTGGTGTAATTTGAACCTTTTAAAATTAAACTTAAGAAAATGTAAGCAAATGACATTCTCACGTCGAATTGCTAATAGTATAAATTACACTATAAATAATACTAATTTAGAAATTGTACACAGTTTTCTTGATTTAGGTGTAATTATGGATCCTAAACTTCGTTTCAATCTTCAAGTTAATTTGGTGGTAAATAAGGCTAGAGGTGTCATTGGTTTCATTAAAAGATGGGCTAAATAATTCAACGATCCTTTCACTACTAAAATTCTTTATACCTCTCTTGTTAGACCAATTCTTGAATATGCATCCGTAATATGGAACCCTCGATACAATGTCCACATCGATGCATTAGAATCCGTTCAAAAACAATTCTTACTTTTTGCTTTACATTATCGTTGGAACCCCAATACTATTATTCCCCCTTATGAAACCCGCCTTAAAATTATTTCCCTGCCTTCCTTAAGAAGCAGAAGAATTATGCTCAGTGTCTCCTTTTTATACAAATTACTCAGTGGCGATATAGACTCACAATACCTCCTTTCTTCATTAAACTTCAACATCCCTAGGAGCGAAGCCAGACATTTCCAGCTTTTTAAGTTGAATCAGTGCACTTCTAATTATGCCCTTTGCGATGTATGTGTAGTGATTTCAATGGCAACTTCAACTTGATTAATTTCTCTGACTCGGTGGATGTCTTAAAACGTAATGTGATATTACATTTGAATTCTTAACGCATTCATTGCGATAACAAATGTAACTCGCGATAATTGTGTAGATTTTACGATTTAACAAATAAGCATTATCGAATATGATAGATACTTTAAGTTTACGTTTGATTTAGTTTCGTTGCTTTATTTTTTCATGAAATTAATTTAGATCTTTAGTTCTATAGCTTCCCAAGTTTGAAATGGGACCATGTATACCGTGTCTGTCGGTTTGGTGAGTCAGAGTTTGTCTCTTTTCCATACAAGTTTTACCTGCGTTGGCTCAAATGCATATCCAAATAATAACTTTAGCTCGGTGTTTCCTTATTTTAGTGAGCCGAATATATAAATATATTGAACCTGCACAATATATAAGGCTTAACCAAAATAGACAGAACGAGACATAACGAGTAAGTTCGAACAAATGGAAGCCAATGTTAAAACCCAAAATGCACATACGTAACTGATCGAAACTGAACGAAACATTGCAACGAGACGTTTTGTTCCGTAAAAAGCGAACTTTTAATGGCTGCACTCGTCATAACAGCTGTTCGCCCGCCACACAAAAGTATATCTGCTGTAAAATAAAATAAAAAATAAATTAAAAACAAAAAATGAGTGATTTTTTTTGTGACTTGATTGCTGCTGTGAGGGATGAGCATGCAATATATGTGAAAATCCATCCCATGTACATAAATAAAGTAGAAAGGCACAAAGCATGGGAGAGGATAGCGGAAAAATTAAGCAAACCAAGTAAGGAAATGAATTGATATTGTAATAATTTTCTTTTTTTTCAGAGGACGAGTGCGAAAGGCGATGGAAGCTGTTGTGGGAGAAGTTCAGCAGTGTCCTCCACAACGAGGTTGGTCCATCTGGTAGTGGGGCCACTGAAGAAACCTCTTGGCCTTATTATGAGGAGATGGGCTTCTTGCGCAGTCACTGCAAACAAAGAAAGTAAGTTTTCCGGGAATAACTTCACTTTATGGACCATGCCGGGCTCTAAAGTAAAATTATGCCGTTTTCTTTACGCTGTTGTTTTGTTTTATATTCATGATAATTTTATTTCTAGGACACGCAGCAACCAAGAAAACTTTCCCGAAGTGATGCTTGATGAAAGCTCAGCCGTGGAACCGTCTCCCAAAAAAAGAAAACTAGATCACCACAGCGAAATAGTCATGGGCTTCAAAAACGCATTGACTGCTATAACAAATAAAATTGAAAAACAGGTAAGTGATGATGACGAATTATATGCAAAGAATATAGTTGCAATGCTCAAGCCATTTCCAATGTTGCAGAAAGACCTCGTGGAGGCTAAAATATTTAATTTGGTTACAGACGAGCGAATGAATCTCTACGAAGGATCGACTTATTAACTGTTCATATAATTCGTCATCATTGCTTACCTGGTTTTCAATTTAAGCTTCGGTTATTAACTTCGCTGTTATTTTTATTAAAAATTGCAAATTGCTCTTTTATATTAGTGGTATTCCTTATGCGTTATGAAGAAAACAATTCATAAGAAACACAACTCTGTAGAGAGGAAATGAAACCGTAGACGAGGCAGTCTGTTTCGTTAGTTGCTACACCAGCTCACCAGTAGTCTTGAATGATTTTTGTTGTGATCCACTCAGATGATCAGTTGCCAGAATCTATCAAAACTTAAGTGCTGAGTGGGTCACAGCGAAAGATCACGCAAGACTACTGGTGAGCTGGTGTAGCGACGAACGAAACAGACTGCCACGTCTACGGTTTCATTTCCTCTCTACAGAGTTGTGTTTCTTATGAATTGTTTTCTTCATTAACATACTTCGTCTCGATCTCAACAATTAGTATTTTTTTGTTCAATAACATAATTTTTCAATTCAATATAATTGAATGAAAAAAGTCACATTAAATTGGAATCCTTATTATTTTTGTTGAATATGTTTCTTAAGAACATATTTTATGTTATTTTATTTATAATGAAATGAACTGTGTTATATAATTTAAGAAAAGAAAACTTTATTTTGTTCAAAGCTAAACTTGTTTATTTAAATAAACTGCTCATTTTGTTCTTTAAAAAGTAAAAGACAAAAAAAATTTTATTTATATAAAAACGGTTACAGATTTATTATTACTTTATATTTTCATTTTGATCAAAAATGAAAGTTAAGATTAGAATGCTCAAATTAAGTAATCAAAATCAATGAGGTTTTGTTTGATTTTTAAAGAAACAAAGAAAAAATTTATTGTTCTAATGCCGAAAATTGTTTATAAATGCGCAGAGTTGGTCTATTAGCAGTAGACGTGCTCCTGTTGTAAACATGAGCATTTCGAGCTGGCCGTAAAGAGTTCAAATTATTCGCAACTTCATTCCTCCATAATCCATCCTGAACGTTGTTATTTTCATCATCCCAGTCTACATAGTGTTGGGGAATGTACGATTGACTTTGGGCATGAATAATGAGGAAGTTATGCAACGCCACGCAAGCAAGAACAACCTTTTCGGCATTTTTTGGTACCATATGCAAAGTTTTTAATAAGATCCTCCAGCGAGCGACCAGAATAACAAATGAGTTCTCTATGACTCGACGCGGGTCATGTCGACATCAGCGGCGTCACTTACAAACTCTTACACTTCTTACAAAATGCCAATCAATTGGGCAATATAAACATTTTCCCTTTTTACATATATTTACCAACGCAGCAATTAAGCATATTTCTTAACACTTCATTTTAATAACCCACATTTCATTCCTTAATTGCTAAACTCTTACAAACCCATATTTCATTCATAAGTTGCTAAACACTTTTGTCAAACTCGAAAACAAAAGTGTCACATTGCACTTTGCACATTGCTGCACTGCACTGCACAACTCATATCATTTATTTTTATTGCCAAACCCATTTGCCAGTTTGACCGAATATCGTCAACAACAAGCAGAATATCACATTACAATTTCAATTGCACCAACATACCCAAAAATCCACTTAAGTGTTTTGTAGTTTCATAAATGTTTTGAAATCTTCGCTGCAATAGGAGAATTCAACGAAAAAAAGAGAAAGAAGAGAGTTAATGTGTAGAAGTAAGTTTCACAGATATATTTAACATACCAATATAGAAATTATGTAAGCAAATATGTATTAGTTAACTTCTTTCATATATTTTAAGTATCGAACATTCTGTTAGTTTTTAGAAAGTTCAGTTCCATTTTACATTATCAATAAAGCAGACGTTTAAAATAAAACAGAATTTGTTTTTTTTAAATTCGTTCGGAAGAAACAACATAAGTGGCGCAGTCGAAACGGAATAAAAATCAAAAGATTTTTATAAAATAACTTTAAGCTCTAAAGTCTCGATTTCAAAATCGAAAAATTTTAAACGTATTAGAAAGCAAAAGATATATAGTGAAAAAGTGGAACTCACTTAAATCTTAAGATTTATTTTACCGTACTTGTCTTAAGATTTGTCTTAAAGTCGTGAACACAAAATAAAAACAAAAAAAAAAACAAGTTGACTATTACGTGCCTATGCCTAGCTTGGAATAACTAAAGCTAGATTACAACAATATCAAAAACCGATCAATATGTTGAACAACGAACAGCATGCATTCACCACAACAGCTCAATAGGTTCCAGCATCAGATATCAGTAGGGAAGCAGCTAGAATAAAGGAATTCCATGGAACTAAAGATTATGATCTATCGGCGTTCATAAGAGAGGTGGAATTAATACTCCCTCTCTTCGTTGAAAATCCCACCCTTAAGGAATTCATATTCCAACGACACGTAAGGACAAAAATCCAAGGCCCAGCACTCCAAACAATAAGAACACTTGGAAGTAAGCCAACATGGAAGGAATCAAGGAAGAACTAGTGAGGAATTTTGGAGTTAAGGAGACGTATCATAACCTATATCACCAAGCAATAAACATAAAAAGCCGCAATGTAAGTGAATATTTTTATAAGTTAAGAGCTATATTAGATAAGCTGAACACCAAGTACGACTTCGATGTTACAAAACCGGTCGAATTTTCACCGGAAATAAATGAGTCTATTATATTGAAAACTTTTGTAAGCGGCCTAGGCGCAAATCTAGCAAGCATAATTTACAGTAGAGACATTAGAAATCTAAGACATGCATACTATACTTTAGAAGAAACGGGTATTCTTGACCAATACGAAAGAAAAACTTACAATAAATACGGCAATTACAGACAAGACTCATATACTGAAGGCAATCCATTTAGACAACACAGTAACTCTGTAAATCTAAATAACCAAAATAACTAAAATCCATTTAGACAGAACGCAAACTAGGGACAACTCCGACAAAACAGGCAATTAGATTCGTTCAGACAAATTTCTTCCAATAATGCTAATGATCAGCAAAGCTGGAATCCAATTCAAAATTCAAATTTTAACAATAGAAATTCGAGACAATTTCAACAAAACTCAAATATAAATTATAATAACAGAAATTCAGGGCAGACTAGGAACAGTAGATCTCAGCCAATGGAAGTAGACCATCTTCAACAAGAAGAGGTACATTTTCAATTACCGGAGGAGGACCTCATTCACCGATAATAGAAGTGACTGTAGGAGACGAGAAAATAAAGTGCTTGATCGACACAGGATCGACAACGACTCTCATTAGCGAAGACAAACTGACGAAGTACAAAAGAATTAAACTGCAGAATAATTTACAATTTAATACGCTAAGTGGACAGACAATAATAAGTCACGAAATTATAACAGAACTACCAAAAGAGTTCAATGAAAAAAATACTTGAGCTGGAAATTGACAAAATTTAGAAATAAGAGATTCGATGCTCTTATTGGACAAAACATACTTGCACCAATGCAAGCAATAATTAATTTAGAAGAGGGATACATAGAAATCAATAAGGTAAAAACTAAATTTTTAAATTCATGTCCGTATAAATTTGAGGACATTTATACACTTGAAAATGCGTATATCGACCAAAGTGTCATGGATAAATTGCATAGAACAGATATGAACTCTGAAGAGGTAAAAAAATTAACATATCTATTAAATAAGCATCAAGACTTATTTTATCAAGAAGGACAAACACTTACTCACACTCACGAAATACAGCATGAAATAGTGACTACAACAAGTAGGCCTCTTAACTCAAAAATATATAGATACCCGCAAATACACGAGACTGAAATTAACAAACAAATAAAAGATATGTTGGAGCAAGGAATAATAACGAAAAGCAACTCTCCATATAATTCACCGCTTTGGATCGTTCCAAAGAAAGTTGACAACTCGAATATTTTAGAATATTTTAGAAAAACTAGGCAGGTCTCAATATTTTACAACTTTAGATTAACTAAAGGATTCCACCAAGTTTTAATAAGAAAATGTGACAGACAGAAAACAGCTTTTTCAACACCACTTGGCCATTACGAATTTACGAGAATGCCATTTGGACTCAAAAATGCCCCATCTACGTTCCAAAGATTAATTAACTCAGTTCTTAGGGAATTTATAAACAAAATATGTATCGTATACCTTGACGACATGCTTATTTTTAGCACCTCGTTAGAAGAACACGTTGACAGCATAGAGAAAATCTTCAATAAACTAAGACAAATCAACTTAAAAATTCAAGTAGACAAATGTAAATTCTTTGCAAGTGAAACGGAATACTTAGGGCATATTCTAACAACAGAAGGAGTCAAACCGAATGCTAGTAAAATTGAAAACATTCAAAAATTAAAACTCCCCGAAACAGCGAAACAAATTAAATCTTTTTTGGGAATAACAGGTTATTATAGAAAGTTCGTGAAAGATTATGCGAAAGTAGCTCACGGTATGACAAAATATTTAAAGAAAAACACAAAAATAAATAAACATGATTCACAATATATTGACTCATTTCAAAAATTGAAGCGATTGTTAACTGAAGCATCTATTCTCAAATATCCAGATTTTAATAAACGTTTTAAAATAGCCACAGATGCCAGCGTTTTGCTATTGGTGCAGTTCTTATTCAAAACGAACATCCAATTAGCTATGCAAGTAGGACCCTCAACGAACATGAGAGAAAATACTCTACTACGGAGAAAGAACTTTTAGCTATTGTTTGGGCTGTTAATTATTTTAGGCCATATGTTTACGGACGAAATTTTGATTTAATTACTGATCATCAACCCTTGGTCTGGTTGAAATGCAAAAATACAGGTAAGGAAATTAACCTTACCATTAAAGGTAAGGTTATTAAGACTTGGAGATAGAGATGGGTCGTTCCGAACCTGTATAGTTCCTGGAACTATGTTCACAGTCGGACATAGTTCCAATCGTTCCTTCCATTCATTTTTAGCATGTTCAAACAGTTCCGGTTGCAATGAATTTTTTTCTATAAATTAATATGAACCGACTTCTCTTTCACACATATTATGGCTTACACGAATTTGTGATCGACTATAAGTGCAAAGATATGTTTGCGAACGAACGAAACAACTGATGTGTGAAATGGTAAGATGACATTTCGACGTTCTTGTTTCGCGCAATGCTGTGTTTATTTCGTTTTGAACATGCTTTCATTCAATCGAATGGAACGGCGGAACTAGATAGTTCCGCGGATATGTTACAATCTGCTGCATATGAGTTGCATGAGTTTCATTCAATCAAATGGAACTGCGGAGCTAGATAGTTCCGCGGACATGTTACAATCTGCTGCATATGAGTTGCATGAGTTTCATTCAATCAAATGGAACTGCGGAGCTAGATAGTTCGGCGGACATGTTACAATCTGCTGCATATGAGTTGCATGAGTTTCATTCAATCAAATGGAACTGCGGAGCTAGACAGTTCCGCGGACATGTTACAATCTGCTGCATATGAGTTGCATGAGTTTCATTCAATCAAATGGAACTGCGGAGCTAAATAGTTCCGCGAACATGTTACAATCTGCTGCATATGAGTTGCATGAGTTTCATTCAATCAAATGGAACTGCGGAGCTAGATAGTTCCGGGACATGTTTTGCAACTCGAGAGTACTCAATTTGTTATTTTTAAGCACTTATAAGTTACATACGAACGGACGAACAGACAGACGGACATGGCTAAATCGACTTGGGTGGTGATGCTGATCAAGAATATATATACTTTGCTATACCTATGCCTCTTTATGGGGCTTACAAACAGAGTGACAAAATTAATATGCCCCTATTGCGTTTTTCTATGGGAGCCCCCCTAAGGAGTGCTCGGAGGGAATAGGTATCAAAGGAAAAAATGTTCGTTTTTCAAAAGTAATGGGGGTCGGTCATACATATTAATCCTCTTCGGCCTTCTCTTAAAGCCCTTCTGTTCAGGTGTAGAGAATACATATACAAAAACCATAAAAAATTGCTACTACAGCTCAAAGGAACTACATAGTTCCGCGGACATGTTTCCGCGAACTAGTTCCGCTGTACAAAAGAATCGTTCCATGTTCGTTCCGACCTCGGAACTGTTAAGCACAAGCCTACTTGGAGAATATGACTTCGAAATGAATTACATAAAAGGCAAGGAAAATATAGCAGCCGATTTCATAAGTCGAATTAATGCAGACATAGGACAAATTAATTCTATTGACTCACCTAACCAACAAATAATAGTACAACCCGATGACAATATGAGTACAGATGCTACAATTCATTCTCAAGAAGAAGAACAGAATGACCATTTTTTTATATTAGACACCGTCGTGAACAGGTTCAACACTCAATTGATATTGACAAATAATAAGGTTAGAGAAATAGAAGTTATTAATAATAAAAGAAAAATTTTTGTGAGTTCAGAAGACATTAGAAACAATTTTATGATAGATATATTCAGGAGGTATTTAAAACACGGAACATCAGGAATTCATTCGGAGGTGACTGACCATGAATACAATTTGGTACAGCAAAAACTCATAGAATTATTTGGCCCAACTTTGAAATTCTATAGATGCTCATATCATGCCAAGGATATGCTAAATGAGGATGATACATTTAAACAAATAGGAAAATTCCATAAGCTCGAAACTGGACACGGAGGAATACAGGCAAACTACGATGGACTGAAAAAACTAATTTATTTTAACGACCTAAAGAAATTAATTCAGAAGTACATAAATAATTGTGACACATGCAACAGAGCAAAATACGACAGAAAACCTTTAAAACCCAAATTTTTTTAACAGAAACTCCGACAGATAAGAATCAAATTATCCATGTAGATGTCTACACAAACAAAAAACATAGTTTTATGTCTTTCATAGATAAATTTTCTAAGTATGCGGTTGTACTTTACTTAGAAGATAGAAATAGTGCAACTCCAATAGAAATGCTTAGACTCTACCTATCATTAAAAAGCAAACCAAATAAATTTGTAATGGATAACGAATTTAATTCTGTTAATGTTAGAGAGTTTATGAGGCAAGAAGAAATATTAGTACATTTTACTAAACCTAAGAGCCATACGGGAAATTCGGACATAGAACGATTTCATAGCACAATTGCTGAAAAATTTAGAACATTAGAAGTAGAGAAATCAAACCTATCGACTCAAGAACGTATATTTAAATGTGTAGAATGGTACAATAGATCAATACACTCAACTATTAAAGAATACCAATTGACGTAGAGGAAGGTAAAATTGATAAAGAAAAAATTCGAAAATTAATTCAAGACAAAAAAGAACGAAATATTAATAAACTGAACGAAAAACGTGAAGAATTTGTACAGAAAGAAGAAGGTTTTGTTTGAAATTGCAAAGCACTCAGACATAAATACGAACCTAGATATAGAAAACTTCATTTACAAAATATCGACCCAACAAACATTAAACGCCCAACAAACTTTTCAGATCAACTGGACATTTCTCGTTTTAACACTAACAATGATGGCAGTCTGGACACACGGAACGATGATTGTTGACAAAATAGAGACCGACGACGGATACATCGAGGTACAGCTTGACGACGTTCAAATTATTAAAAACTTCAGTAAGATTTTACATGTCATCAACCTAACCGAAATAGAAACAATTATTGACAACCTAGCATACGAAATAAAACTATTAGAATTGGTAGAAAATAAACAATTTTTAGGTTTCCAATTAGAATCATTAAAGCGAAAAGTACAGAATCTTTTACCACACAGACAGAAACGAGGACTTATTAACATAATAGGGACAGGACTTAAATGGTTATATGGAACTATGGATCATAACGATAGGATAGAAATAGAAGAACACCTTAAGGTAATTGACGAAAATAATCATATGGCAATAACAAACTTAAACAAAGATATTCAAATAAATGACCATTTTAATAAAACATTTGAAATGATAAGAAAAACAATAGAATCAGACAGAAACAAAATCAACGAAAGATTTAATGATATCAGACAAAATAATGCAATAATGTACGGACAATTTCTTTACTTAGACTTTTTATTAAAAATTAAAATTATTGAAGACCATATTGAGCACATACAAAATAACATAGCATCAGCAAGAATTAACCTTATGACAAATAACATCCTAACAAACGAAGAAATAGTAAAATACGACATTGACATTGACAAACTCAGGACCATACGACTAGGCGTAGCGGAATATAGAAATAAACAAATAATATTTGTAATTGAAATACCCGAAAATCTGACAATCACACAGAGGTCATTAATTTTACCCGTTTCAAATGCTAAGTCTGAAGAATTGCTTATAGAAAAACAAGAAGTTGTAAAAATAAATAATACTTACTATGATTTTAAAAACGATTTGTACTTGAAAAATTTGAAGAAATCTAAACTTTGTTTTTATAAAAGCAATTGCGTAAAGATAAAAAATAATCAATTTCAAACAATACACATTAAGCATGGTTTAACATTGTTTAAAAATCAATTAAGTTCATATTTAAATAGTTCTTGCGATTATAGACAAATCAAACTTAACGGAAATTATCTTATCTTATTTAAAAGTTGTAGTATACAAGTAGATGATGAACGCGTTTCCAATAACAAGGAAATATTTTATGAACATTTAAGACTATCGCCAAGCCAAAAATACATATATATATCAAAAATTCAACCAACTTTTGATGAGCTGGTCACATAACAAATAGACAATATAGAAAAAATAAATGAATTGAAATTTCACAAGAAAAAAAATAATGCATATATTCTTATAATACTTGTTGCCAACGCCGTAGATAGGTACTTCATAAGGGGGGGTTTACTGAAGCAAAATAAAATTATATATTACATTATATTTAACTAAATATCTGCTAACAAAAATAAGCGGTTAAAAATACACAATTTGCAATTTATCTTCACACATAATATGGCAAAATTAAATATTTTAGAATATTTGCGTTTTTATTTAATACTAGCCTTGTCCCGGCGCGCGTTGCTGCACCCTGCAACTACACTCAAAAAATTATTCAAGTATTCCGTACTTAAATCAATCCGTAGCGGTGTCAAAAGTACGGTAAATACGGATTTTCTTAAATCAAGTACGAAATGCTTGATTCAAGATCGGGACCGTCAAGCGCTAAATTCTTAATTATAGCTCCCGTTATGCTTGTTTGGGCTTGATTTTGAGCTGAAAAGAGTTTTATTTCAAGAAAATGAGGATTGATTTAAAGCGATGATGGGATCTGATTGTGTGCAGAACGCTTGGATTAATTTAAGTTGAATTAATACTTGATTCAATCGGAAAGAAGGAATGATTTTAAGATGATCGAGATCAAAATGAGCTCAGAAATTACTTATCCTAAGAATTTTGACCTTAATTTAAGCTCGAATCCGTACTTGGTGTGCTCCTAGAATAAGATCGTTTTAAGAATGAGTGAAATTAAATTGATCTCTAAAAGCGCTTAATCGAAGAATTATTACTAAATGTAAGCTTGAATTTGTACTTAAAATTATCCATAAATAAGATTGATTTAAGAATTAAAGATATTAAATTAATCTCAATATGCGCTTGTCCCAAGTATTTTAAACTTGATTTACGCTCAAATTCCCACTTGATATGATATTAACCTAAGTCTTATAATAATAGCAAAGAATAACGCCGTTTTATATTTTTAATAAAGTTTTTATTTAAGTTTCATTTTATTTTTTTTAATACTTGTGCAATATTAGTAAATATATATTTATAATAATAAAATAAAATTAAACATTTAACTCAAAGTTGTAATATATAACAAAGTTGACATTTTAGTTTTTGCTTAGTTATAAAAATCATGTATGTAATAGTTCAAGACCTGATTGCAAATATACGGTGGGGCAAGAGGACGTAGAGTTGAGCAAAAAATTATGGAGGAGAAGGTTTATTTTTTTACAACCAAAGGAGTTATAGAGTTAATATAATTATAATAGTTTTACTTACGTTATTGTATAAGATTTCATTTATTTTAGTATAATTTTTTTCTCAACTCTACCTCCCCTTTTAACACAAGTTAATCCATTTTTATGTATTTAGTAGTTTTAATTCATACGTGGTTTGAATATTAGGAATTTATTTAAAGATATTACATGTTAAAATAACTGCTTAACTCGAATGAATGTTTTCTCATTGTTAAGTGGATACAAATGTAAGGGAGGAGTATTGAATTCTGTGATATTTTTTAAGATTATTGTATTAATTGCAGAACCAACTTCATATGCTCTAAAATGGGTGTGAAAGCCTCTAATTGTTATCTTTTTACTTTTTATTACAAAAATATTTTTATTTGGACTTATAACTAAGTGAATTATTTTATATAACTCGAATTGCGTATAGTCAATTTCTAAATAATATTTTGATTTATAACGAGTTCCTTTAAATGTCAAATCATCACATATTTCACATTCTTCAAAACGAATATTATTTTTTTCAGTAATTTTATCAAAACAATCTTTTACGCTTGTGGTTTCAGAATTTAAAGACCGACACGTAAAAATGGGTTTTAAGCCTGTTTTGTGTTCAAGTAAAAACTGAGAAAATTTGAGTCCAGTTTTGATTGCTAGCGAATATGGGGGATTTCTTCGAGATGTTATGCTGTTAAAATAAATTTTTGCATCTTTATGCTTTGCTTCAAATCGCATACACCACATGTATTTTAGTGGACCACATTTTTTTATTGCTGTTGGGTAATGCACAAGGAAATGGTGTTTAGGTTTCAATGGACCGAATAGTTAATAATTAAATAGTTAATAAATAATTAATAAATAATAATTAATAAATTAATTATTAATAAATAGTAATAAATAATAATTAATAAATATTTAATAAATAATTAATAATTTTTTACAGTGTATATCTTTTCAAGAGAAATAAAAATGAAAAAAACAAAGTATGCAGATATAATACGTTTCAGGAGAGCTATCAACCCAGAGAGTTTAAAAATTTTCAAAAATAGTGATGTCAGAAACTTGGGCGTTTTGACATGGAATCACCGATATGTAGGAGTGAATCGCCCCAAAAAAGTCTGCCCCAAATGGTCTTTTTTGTATAACTTCATCAGTTTTTATCCGATCGTAAAAAAAGTATGTCGTTGGATAGATCTCAACAAGGACTATAATTCGTTTTAACAACATTTTTACCTCCGAATCCATCTTTGACCAGATATTTCAACTTTTCGTTTTATTTCCTCACTAACCCCAAAACTTCCATTTTTGTTTTTAAGAAAATAAAAGTTCGTAAAAAATCATTAAACTTTTGTGAACAAACTTTTTGATTTAATTCGTAGGAAAAAAAGTTACAGCGAACTTAATTTTCGGTCAAGTTTGGCTTCGTTTTTAGGATTTAGCTTTCGGTTCATCTTCGTTTGCCTTCGTTCATCTCCGTGTTTGTTCGTTAGTCTTTGGTTCAGCTTCATTTGGTTTCGTTTTTAATACAAAATTTCTTTAAAATCGGTCCAGTCGATCAGGCACTATGGAGTCATACATATTTTATTACTTGAAGCGCCCTTTATCGACCTACTTCTCATAGCCTATCTTTTAATCTTGAGTCAGGAGAATCTTTATACTAAATGCCAACAAAATTGCTCCAGCCGTTTAGTCAGCAATTTATTATTGCATATTAAAACAAATAAACAAGCAAAACAGCAACTAGAGGAAAACCACACAACCTCACACACAAGTAAACAAAATATTTTCAAATTAATAAATTATTTTCTTAGCTTGTAAATTTATTCAATAATATGAAACCACAATATGGGAAAAAAAAATTTCTTTAAAAAAATCAAGGGGCAGGCCTTGTTTTTTGAATCACAAAAATGGTTTTTAATTTTTGCGTAAAATTGAAACAACTTTTATTTACAAATGTTATAACTTTTAAATAGAGTTAAAAATTTGAGAATTTGAGTTCAAATTATTTTTACAACAAAAATAATTTTTGAGTCTGTTTTTGAGGAAAACTTCAATATTTCAGACCTTTTTTGAAAAAATATTTAAAATATATTTCAACTAACGGTATTTTTGCAATAAGGTTTTCATAGTATTGTAGTGTACTTACACAGTCACTATTACCGTACCAAACATTAATACACACATTTTATCCAAACCCATAAATTATACAAAAACACTGCAATATTAAATTCAAAAACAATAACATTTTTGATGCAACTTAAAACCCAAAAATTATGAAGATTACTTAAAACAAAAATGTCACAACAAATTTCATTCACACGCCTAAGTGCTGAATTGTTTTCATCCCCTTTTGCTGCTTGTATCGTTTGGATATTTCTAATTCTCAGCACAAGCACAACAACAACAACGTTGTTGTTAGTGCGATTCAATTACAATGTGATCGCGGAGCAGTGCGCTGGAGTAAATACAGCGAATATATTATGTTACTCCAATGCAACTGACCCACCGAATTTTCAAGACTATCGGCGCCAACGTTATTGTTGTTGCCTATTGGAATATGGCTAGGAACCGATCGGCTAACGGGATTGATTGGTTACCCATCGTGGAAATAAGGGCGGAGTCTAAAATACTGGCATTAATAGCGTTAAGTAAAATACTGTTTTTTTTAGTATATAAGAAAAAGATATATCAAATAAAGGGAGATAAATTGATTTTTAGTTAAACACAAGAGAAGGCTTTTAATTTGCTTTTTCAAGTCAATTCCCTGAAGTGCCGGCTAGGCCCAGAATATATGTACAAAAGCTGACGAGCTATATACGTAAACTCCGTGGCGCGCCCCCAATAAAAAGTTCTTGGGATATTTAATTTAAAAGTATACCAACACATGGCGATCCTGCCGCTTACCTGAATCTTCAAAGACTAGGACGAATTTATCAATCAGCAATGAACATACATAATCCATACATAATTACCTGAATCTTCAAAGACTAGGACGAATTTATCAATCAGCAATCAACATATATAATACATTTTTTTTCTCGAGATATGAACGAAGAATTTCATAAAAAATTTGATGAATTGCTGCAAAAAATACAACAGTTTCAAAAAGAAGTCAAAAATTTAGAAACAGCGGGAACATCGGCAAACACAGACGAGGCTCCATTATATATTCCGACACCCATACCTGGACCTAAGAAGCTCACCATAGAAGAATACAAACAATTAAAACAGCAACAACCACAACCTATACCTCAACCCGGAAAAAGGAAACATATAAGAAAGGGCAGATACGTCCGCCAGAAAGCAGAGCTCCACGAACTATACAGACTCATAGTAATCGTAAAAGGACAACAAAAGAGAGACATTGCTAACAAAATAAAGGATCTGAAATACAAAATCAGAAACAAAATTAATTAGCATGCAATCTTCAGCAACAAATTTAACTACAACAATCTGTTTCATTTGTGAAGCATCAGTGCAACACATAGAAGAACACATTAACTCACACCAAATTATGAGACGACACCAACGACAGGTTACAAAAAGCAAAAACACTCAATAATTTCATCTACAAGAATCCAACATACACAGAAGACAGGAAAAACTTCGAGAACTCAAAACTGAAGCACCTGCTATTTTCCAAATATAGATAAATTTTCTAAACATATATATTTTTTATAAATACTCATTACATATTCAAGATATTATGATAATATAAAATAAAAAAAATAAAAAAAAAAAAAAAAAAACGTTACATTTTGTCTGCTGAATTATATTTTTTTTTATTTCATGATCCCGAATTTCAGTCAGCTGGTTTACAACGTCACAATGCTTGACAGCAAAAACAAAGATTACATAACCATAAATGAAAATATAGAAAACAATTTAGGTTCTTCTATATCAAAGAAAGAATTATCTACCATAAGCACAACAGCTTTAATAACACTTGCAGTAATCCTAGTTTTATTTTACATCGGTTACAAACTAAATAACTACTGCAAACAATATTGTTTCGTTCCAGTGGCGCAAACACAAGCACTTGAACTTGGATTGCTCTGGATTGAACACTTAACAAACACAGGCACTTGAACCTGGATTGTTTATGTAGAGAGTTAAAAAAAGACACTTGATGAATAGTGTAAAATAAATAACTAACTTTATTATTTCCTTGTACCTGCTTAAATATAAAATATATTGCTTAGTTAAACAAAACTAAATATTGATTACTTAACATTAACTTCAATAAATGACAAAACCTAAATTCATGATAAATATTGCTTATTAGGTATTAATAATGTAAACAATTAAAAAACATGCAAAATTCACAATATACATATAAAATGAAAATAACAAACTTAATAATAAATAAAAGTAGGTCAACAAGCGTGCGTTGCCCTGTGCTGTAGCTGCAATTTGTTTTGCCTATGTTGTTGTTGTTGTACAGTTATTGTACATTCTCCCGCGCGTTGAATGCTCGCATTCAACTATACAGATTCGGACAGGTGTAGTCACTACAAGAGTTGTGATCAGTGAATTGTTGGAGAATTTCTTTCGTTTAGTTGGAATGTCACTCATTTCTTCTTCTTCTTCTTCATGATTCTGTTGAGATGGCGATGTTGGATCAGATGTTGGGTCAGACTCTACAGGAAGTGGTGCTAGTCGGTGGATTGCTCGTTTCCATATTCCTGTTGCTGTTTTTACGTCAACAACACGCACTGCTCCATCAGGTCCAGTATGTACCTCTACTATTCGGCCAAGAGGCCACTGCATGACAGGAACATTGTCTTCCTTGATAATAACCAATTCATTCTCTCGAACATTTTGTGAATGATTCTTCCATTTTCGTTTTTCTTGTAATTGGTTGAGGTATTCGAGATTCCATCTTCTCCAGAATTCATGTTTAACCTGTGATACTAGCTTCCATCTTGTTGCCAATGATATTTTGGACTGTGGTGATCTTCTATCGACTTGTGCAGTTAGTGGTTCACCAATCAAGAAATGTCCTGGTGTCAGAGCAGTCAAATCATTTGGATCTGTGGACATTTGTGTTATTGGTCGAGAATTTAAGATGGCTTCAATCTCAATGATTACAGTTTCAAGCTCTTCGTATGTAAGGGATTCGGTTGACACGCTTCGCAGTAATAAATGTTTTGCTGATTTCACGGCCGCCTCCCATAGTCCGCCAAAGTGTGGGGCCCGAGGTGGTATGAACTTGAAGTCGATTCCACGGTCGCTGCATGTTTTGGTGATTTTCTTCTGAGAAGTATTTACGAATATGGCGTCGTTTAATTCCTTCAATTTATTTTTGGCTCCGACAAAGTTGGTGGCATTATCACAGTATAATGTATCGCAGCGCCCACGTCGAGATGTAAAACGCTTTAGTGATCCTATAAAGGCTTCGGTTGTCAAATCATTGACTAACTCTAGATGCACAGCCTTTGTAGCGAAACAGCAGAATATGGCAATATATGCTTTATGCGGTTTCTTACCACGAATTTTGTAATGTATCCAGAAGGGTCCACAAAAGTCTACTCCAGTTTTAAGAAATGGTCGTGCTTGAGTTATTCTGGATGCTGGAAGATTGCCCATAATTTGTTGAAAAAGTCTTGGTTTTGCTCTGGAACAGCGAACACAACCTTGTACGACATTCCTTGCCATTGATTTTCCTTTGATTATCCAAAATCGCTGCCTAGATAATGCTTGCAAAGTCTGTGGACCGCAGTGCATATTATCGTTATGTAACATAACCAAAATTAGTTTTGTTATAGGATCGTTATATGGCAGCAGCATTTGATGCTTAGCATCGAATGGTAATGTCGATGCCTCTAAGCGTCCACCGACTCTCAGAATGTTCATTTCGTCTAAAAATGGTGACAAACTACTAAATGGACTTGTCTTTTTGAATTCCGCGTATTTTCTCAAATGTGTTATTTCATCCTTGAAATCAGAAGTCTGTATTGCTCTAACAATGACAGTTAATGCATGATCAAGCTCGGTGGGAGTAAGTACCGTTTGGGTTTGTCTTAGCTCTCTTTTGCACCTGGTGTGATTTATGAACCGTAGAACGTATCCCATAATTCTTTGAAGTGTGCGGAATGAATTTCTATGGTTAATTTTGTACACAAAATCTTCATTTAGTAGCCCGTCGTTTTTGGTTAATGTGAACACCATGTTTTTGCTGGCTACTGGTGAAGGTTTCCGTTTCTTTTCCATGTTGGTTGAAATTGCCAATGCGGAGTTGAATCTTGGTGGCCACATAGTTTCTTTTCCATGTAAAAATAGTGGTCCATAAAACCAAAGATTGCAATTGGCTAAAGTACTTGGTTGCAGACCTCTAGACAGGATGTCAGCTGGATTGTTTTTTGAGCTGACATGACGCCATTGTTCCATCAATGTTAAATTTTGAATTGTTGCAACTCTATTTGCCACAAATGTTTGGAAAGATGATGACTGCGCATTAATCCATGAGAGAACAATCTCTGAGTCTGTCCAGAGAAATGTTTGATGTTCCTTGAGATTAAGGTCGTTCTTTACTCGGTTTACCAGTTGAGCAGTTAGCACTGCAGCACATAGTTCGAGTCTAGGCAGTGTTTGTATTTTAAGTGGTGCTACTCGTGATTTAGAACACAAAAGTTTCACTATTATTCTCCCATCCCTAAATTCTGAACGAATATACACTGCAGCGCCAAACGCCTTCTCTGATGCATCCGAAAATGCGTGAATTTGGATTGTCCTTGGAATGTCTCCTTTAAAAATGTGACGTGAAAATTTCAAATCGTCTAAATCACTTAAGCCACTGCGAAACTTTATCCATTTTGTATGTAATTCAGCTGGTAAGGCATCATCCCAATTAATTTTTAATTGCCACAGTTCCTGAACAAACATCTTCGCAGTTACTATCACTGGAGCAACGATTCCCAATGGATCAAACAGCCTAGCTAAATCAGATGTGATCGCTCGTTTTGTGACAACCTTTACTGGATCCAGTCTTACTTTAAAACAAAATTGGTCAGTTTTTGGTAGCCATAATAATCCAAGTGTCTTAATTGAATCGTTGTTAGTATTGTTGAAATCTAATTTTACTTCCTGGTCATCTTGAGGAATGTTCTGAAGGAGCGCTGGATGATTTGCACACCATTTGCGCAAATTGAAACCATGTTTTTTCAAGATGTGTATGAGCTGCTGTTGAGCTTCGATAGCTGTTATCAAACTGTCTGATCCACCAAGCCCATCATCAACGTAGAAATTGTTTTGCAAAATCTGAGATCCTAGTGGAAAACTATTAATATTTTCGTTTGCGATGCGTTGCAAGCATTTTGTGGCAAGATATGGTGCTGCTCGAGTCCCATAGGTAACCGTGTTGAGTTGGTAGTAGCTTACAGGTGTCGTTGGATGAGCTCTCCACATAATTATTTGGTATTGCTGCTTCTGATGTCATTAATTTATAAAAATGCAACAGGTCATCTTTTCCGATTGGCAACTGTTTTGATGGTGGCAAGTTGTTTTTTATGTTGATTATCTCATCGCTTAGTTGTTGAGGAGATAATAGCAATGGGCTTATTTTGCCGTGATGGGTAGCGGTGAGGACATTTAGAATGGCAGTTTGGATCTGTTGTAAGTTTGTAGCTATGAGAGACAACTGTAGTCCTAATGACATAAGAACTTGGCATCTTCGATGTGTCTCAGTTTCCTTGTTGATTGCATTTTCAAGATTAGCTAGTTCCTCCTGTATCATATTTACTCTTGTGTTTGTGCTGACTTCGTTTTGCTTTATTATATTAATTGTCGAATCAATAATGGAGGTGTGCTTCTTAAGAATGTTGACCATCTGCTCTTTGTTATTCTGTAGTTGGCTAATTGTTTTTGACATTTCCTTGGCATAATCAGAATCAAGAACACCAAACAGTGTATTGGCTATGTTTCCGACAATGTCTAAAGCAGCTTTTTTTTTTTTTTTTTTTTTTCGTTCCAGTGGCGCAAACACAAGCACTTGAACTTGGATTGCTCTGGATTGAACACTTAACAAACACAGGCACTTGAACCTGGATTGTTTATGTAGAGAGTTAAAAAAAGACACTTGATGAATAGTGTAAAATAAATAACTAACTTTATTATTTCCTTGTACCTGCTTAAATATAAAATATATTGCTTAGTTAAACAAAACTAAATATTGATTACTTAACATTAACTTCAATAAATGACAAAACCTAAATTCATGATAAATATTGCTTATTAGGTATTAATAATGTAAACAATTAAAAAACATGCAAAATTCACAATATACATATAAAATGAAAATAACAAACTTAATAATAAATAAAAGTAGGTCAACAAGCGTGCGTTGCCCTGTGCTGTAGCTGCAATTTGTTTTGCCTATGTTGTTGTTGTTGTACAGTTATTGTACAAATATGTTCTTAAACACATTAACCGTGTGCAAAATCCAGCATAGTTCAATCAAATCGCTTACATATTTCGCACTTCATACTTCATGAGGACTCTACTTAAAACATATCAACAATTGAGACAAATAAGAGCAAATATAAAAAAGTCCATTAACAGGGGCTACACTTCTCAAACTGTCAAACTTAAATTATCACAAATAAACACATACATAAAAAATTTCAACGCTCATTTGAACGTTATACCACAAAATCTTGAGACAGCTCGTTTAGCTGAACAATTTTATCAACTACATAAAGAAACAATTTCTCTATTGAATTCAATGCCTAATAACAAAGATACTCCATAACAAACAGCAACAACCATGACGGGTACTACAACATTCAATTTAGAAACTATTCTAAAAATTGTTCCTACCTTTTCAGGTAACTATAAGGAACTAGACAGCTATCTAAAAGTAGTAGAATTACTATATAACTCCTTTAACACTGCAGACAAAGCTAAACTCATTGACTTAATTATTCGCCTTGATTCTTGTTGTCACCTCACCTATGTGAGTAGTCTCACACTCGTCTCACGTCACTTGAATTGTGGTATTCTAGTTGTCATGTGAAGTGAGCGTGAGAAACATGTGGAAATGAAATCACAAGTCGTGTTCATTGCGTCGACTTTTTTAATTTTTTTTAGCATCAATGTCAATTTTGAAGTCAAATAAAAAATAACAAGCAATTATTTAAGTACTATTTATTGAAATTAACATGAGTTCGTTCGAGTTCTGGTTTTCGGATACTGATAGTGAAGACAGCAATTATGGTGAAAATTTAAAATTAAAAAGATTAAAGCTAAGAGACGCCTCTAACCCGTTGAAGTTACCGGATGGAGTATAAGTTCAAAATACAATCTTAAGTTTAATACCCATATATTAATTATGTTTGCAGGTTTGTCAGCTATTTTAGACTCTCAAAAGACGCTTTCCAATATTTGTTAAATATTCTTGAAAGCAGAACGAGTTCTCCGAAGAGAAATTTCGGAGTACTTCCGGTAATAAAATTGGCTGCTGTGCTTCGATTCTTAGCCGAAGGCAGTTACCAAAAAGGCGTCGGAAATCACTATAACGTTGGTTTGGCGCAACCCACGTTCTCTAAAATTCTGCAAGAGGTTTTGTTAATTTTGGAAGAAGAAATATGCAGCAACTTAATAAAATTTCCAAACCAAAATGAAAGAGAAGAGATTAAGTTGGCAATTTTCCAAAAGTTTGGATTTCCCGGAGTTGTTGGTGCGTAGACGGCACACACGTGAAAATTATCTCCCCATCAAAAGAATGTCAACATTTATATTATAATAGGAAGGGCTTCCATAGCTTAAATGTAATGTAGGTATGTTTTGCTTTATTTTCGAGTGCGACTATATGCTTAAAGTGAATTTTTTCTACATTAAGGTCTGCGATCATAAAATGCGCATCAGGTATGTTGACGCTAACAACCCAGGAGCATAACATGACTCCTTTATTTGTTACTGCAGTAGGCTGGATACGATGCTCTCAAATGAAGACAGAGATAGAAATGAATGGCTCTTAGGTTATAACCATATTTATAAATATTTAAAAATACTAAAAAATAGCTTCAAAGGTGACGCTGGATATCCTCTCAAGCCCTTCTTGATAACTCCTTTTAGAGCACATCGAGACAGAGGTGAAAATAGCTACGAAGGAAGGTTCAATGAACTTCATTCAAAAGTGCGAAATGTTATCGAAAGGACAAATGGAGTAATTAAAAATACGTTTCGATGCTTACTAGGTGCACGGCAGCTCCATTTTACGCCTGAGAAAGCCTCAAAAATAATTAACGTTTGTTGTGCTTTACATAATTTGAGAATCAAATTCAACATTGAAAATGAATCCATACATGTAACAGAACACATTAACGATAATTTAAACATGGGGCTTGATGACGAAGAAAATGGTGTATCTATTAGAAGAAACATAATGAACTCAATTTTTAATTTATAAATATATATATATTTTTTAAACATTTTTAAAATAATTAATTTCATTCATACATTTAATAAATTAATTAAAGAACTTATTACAACAATAAAAAAGGCAAATTCATTTAAGACATTTACTAAAAAAACTTATATTTATATTTATATTAAAAAAAAATTATATACATTCACGAATTCATTTTATATTTTTAAAAACCTATCATATATATATAAAAAAAAAAGATTAATCAGGTGGAATTCAAGTGTAATTCAGGTGAACCATAGAACATTTTATGTGCTAAAAATTCATCAATTATTAAGAATACAGCAAAACGGCTTGCGATGAAAAGTGGCAAGAATTGGCTACTAAATTAAATAATTTGGAAACAGAAGAAGTTGGGGAACTTGAACACCCTAGAAGGCTAGTTTCAAATATTTTGTCTTTGCACAGTCATGCAGTGCGATCTGCAGGAAGACGAAAATCTTTAATGCCAACTATCATGCCTTAGGCTGCGAATATAGTGCACGCATATGAGCGCATCGTTGCTGTGCCGAGCCGAAAAACATTAGAGCAATAAAGAATGCAAGTCGTGCATCTCTTCTACCCTAATATGTTTTTTCATTGCTCGGCACAGCAATGAAAAGCTCATATGTGTGCACTATGTTCACAGCCTTAACCACAACGAGAACGCTATTCTAATATTGACTTTCTAATTTTGCTATTTCTAATTCCACTTTTCATTTTTTAAATTCATTTATCTCCATTCTTTGGTCGAGTTCTGCTTCCTTTTTCTTTTGCATTTTTTTGTAGATCACAAATTTTTTTTCCAAAGTATTGGAGATGTTTTTTAAATATTTGTTGATTTTATCCAATAACTTTGGAATTTCTCGCGTTGCTTGTGTTTGTTCCTGAAGCATATCTTTTTTATAGTCATCCTTCTGAGGGTGTCTCTTCCTGTTTCGTTGTGGCTCGGATGATGGCTGTTGGCATTCGGGAATTTCGGTAAATAACTCCTCTTCTGGTCGTCTTTCAGTAGGAGGCTCAGATTCCATTAGGCTTCCAAACTGCTGCTGCTCCACCTCATCATCAACGCCATATGTTGGCGCATCGCACTGCGCCACTTTGTGCAAACACAAAATATTGGAAACTTCTTCTTCTAGGGCGTTCAGGTGAGCCAAACGGAAAGGGCCGCCACCGGTGGAATTTAACTATTTTTTGTTGTGTCCCAACTTATTTTTAACATTTAGTTTGTAGTCATTCCAAACCTAAATCAAATAAAATTGTACAATGAAATTCTTCATATACACGACTGTATTACTTACTTTTTGCCATCCTGCATCCTTTCTTATAGGCGGACCCAAACTATTTAATTTAGTGGCCAATTCTTGCCACTTTTCATCGCATGCCGTTTTGCCGTATTCGGTATACTTTAGGCCTTTAGCGATGGATGGATTTTGTACCATGAAACTCACCATCGCCTCAAATTGCGCTCTTGTGGTTATCTTCACTCTAAACGGAAGAAAGTTTATGGTATTTCAAGTTAATTTCATTAATAAAACCAAAATTAAACATATTTTATAACATACCTTTTCGGTTCTTGCATCTTCTCACTTCAAAAATTTACGCCAGTAAAATATTGTTTAAATTCACCGACAAGTGACAACAACAATATAGAAAATGACTTGCTTGGCGGTGTTCACCACGTCGTTCCGCGTTTCAGTGACAACAAGAGTACGAATTTTTCGTCACAGTGAGACAAGTCACATTCACTTAGGTGAGGTGACAATAAGAGTACGAAATTTGAGTCACAGTGAGACACGTCACACTCACTTAGGTGAGGTGACAACAAGAATCAAGGCAATTAGCGTAAAATTAGATACAAAATTACGCACAACTATAGCAAACACGAGTAACATAACAACACTAAATCAACTCAAGGATGTTTTGAAATCATCATACAAATCTACATTGACCACATCCCAAATCCACACAAAATTGTCAACTTTGACACAAAAAAACAACAATATCACCCAGTACAAAGACAAATTGATATCTCTTATATCATAATTAAACAACATACAAATTTCAGAACTAACAGGTGATGCAGCACAACAGTCCGTAATCATCAAAATGAATGAAAGTTATGCTTTAAACATCTTTAAAAATGGTTTAAATGATGACCTAAAGAACACAATATTTGCTGCCCAACCAAAGTCATTAACAGAAGCAACAAACCTAGCACTCGAGCTAGAAAATAATAACAAAACAAACAACCAATTATTGTATTTCCAGAATAACAACTACAACAACCAACGCAATAACATGCAAAACAAAAATAACAGATACAATTACAATTACGGATATCAAAATAACAACAATGATTCAAGAAACCAAGGTCAAAGAAACTACAACAACTATGGAAGAAACAGTAATGCATACAGATATGCACAAAATAATAATAAAACATATAGAAATTCACGAAATAATAACAATAATAATGCAAACAGATATGCACAAAATAATAATAACACATATAGAAATTCACGAAATAACAACAATAATGATGCACATAGATATGCACAAAATAATGCGAATGCACATCGTAATTCAAATATGAATATAAGACAGAATTACAACAACACAAACCATCGTAATAACAAAAAAATGTTAGCTTTTGAAGCTGAAAATCAGGGAAACGACGAGCGCTCGGATGTCGAGGAAGATCATCCGGGACAGCAAAATTAAGGATATATAACCTATCGGATATCAAAACAAACTATATCATAGTAAAATGTCATAACTCCAAAAAACCACTCACCTTTCTTATCGACACAGGAGCAGATATATCTATCTGCAAATTAAAAAACATTGAAGCAGATTTGATGATGGACACTAGATGCAAACTCACGGGAATAACCAATGAACAAATAACCACTCTAGGCAAAATCACTTTAAATTTAGATTTTCAACATGGAACACTTTTCCACAATTTCCACGCGGTTGAAAACAATTTTCCGATACAAACCGATGGAATATTAGGCAGAGATTTTTTATCTAAACGCGCATGCAAAATCGACTACGAGACACAAACATTGACGATAGCAATAGAAGACATAGACATCGTGACACCGTTACACCTTAATAAACACGTGTATGACACAATACGTATACCACCACGAACAGAAATGATACATCCTATTTCAGTAAATTTAAAAGAGGATAGTATAATTCTTAACGATGAAATCCAACCCGGTGTATTTTTAGCAAACACAATAATACCAGCGACCGGTAAATGTCACGTAAAAATTTTGAACACAACAAACGCCGAAGTTAAAATAACCAAATTAACACCAAAAACAGAACCACTTTCTAACTACATTCAATTAAATCATACTAACACATTTGACAAAACACGCTTCAAAAAACTTGCCCAAGAACTACAGGTAGACGCTAATCACCCTTTAACAGACATTTTTAGGGGTTTCCAACACATTTTCCATCTAAAAGACGAAAAACTAACAATAAACAACTTTTACACACAGCCGTTAACTACAAATGACACAACACCTACCTACATAAAAAACTACAGGCTACCTCACGCCCATAATGAAGAAATTCATAAGCAAGTACAAGAATTACTGAAAGATGACATCATTGAACACTCAGTAAGCCCATACAATGCACCGCTATTGCTAGTACCTAAAAAGTCAGAAGATGACACAAAAAAATGGCGACTAGTGGTAGATTTCAGAAGATTAAACGACAAATTAATTAACGACAAATTCCCACTGACAAGAATAGAAGACGTGTTAGACATACTTGGTCGAGCAAAATACTTCTCCACACTCGACATGACAAGCAGTTTTCACCAAATACCTTTAGATAAAAAGTCCAGACCACTGACAGCTTTCTCCACAAATGATGGACACTATCAATTCAAACGACTACCTTTCGGATTGAAAATATCCTCCAATAGTTTTCAACGCATGCTCACGCTTGCATTAAATGGTTTAAGCTCAGAAGCATTTCTTTATGTCGATGACATAATAGTTTTTGGTTGTAGTCTACATCACCACAACAGCAATCTAATTAAAGTTTTTGAACGACTATCTAAATACAATTTAAAATTGAATGCAGCAAAATGCAAATTCTTGAGACCAGAAGTAGTTTACCTTGGACACTTAATTACACAACATGGAATCAAGACTGACCCATCAAAATATGACACAATAAAATACTATCCGACACCGACAAATGCGGACGAAGTACGACGTTTTGTAGCTTTTTGCAATTATTATAGACGGTTCATTAAAGATTTTGCTAGTATCGCGCAATGCCTAAACAACCTATTGAAGAAATCACAAGCATTTAAATGGACGGAACAATGCCAACAAGCTTTTGACACACTAAAACAAAAATTGATTGAACCTCCATTGTTACAATATCCGGATTTTACAAAACCTTTTATTGTGACAACTGACGCCTCAAACTTTGCTTTAGGTGCTGTTTTATCACAAGGAGAAATAGATAACGACCTTCCTATTTCGTTTGCGAGTAAAACACTTCAAAAACACGATTTGAACAAACCCGTGATAGAAAAGGAATTATTAGCTATCCATTGGGGCATAAATTTCTTCAAGCCATACTTATATGGTAGAAAGTTCATTGTGGTTACAGACCACAGACCATTAGTGTCACTATTCAGCCACAAAAATCCATCATCAAAAATGACAAGGATAAGATTGGATCTTTCGGACTATGATTTCGAAATAATATTCAAAAAAGGAAAAATTAATACTAACGCTGACGCTCTATCGCGTATAAAAATAGATTCAGCAACATTAAAAAAAATGATTCCCTCAGAAGAGGATACAAATATAAAGAAAGCATTGATTTTAACAAGGGGTATGAAAATGAAAGAAAATGATAAAATTAAACAAAATGGAGAAAATGAAGCGAATATAATTATAAAAGAGAGATGCATATCTTCAGAAGAGTCTGATCAACTTTTCATATGGGAATGCACATCAATATCTGACGTCAAAAACATAAAACGCGTTAAATTTGAAATAAACGAAAATAACTTAAAGAAAAATATAATTGTCGACAGTAAAGATGATTTCGTACTAGTACGATGTGGTGATAATCCAACGAATCTAGATTCGACATTGGAGAAACTATCATCTAAAATGTATAAAGAAAATATAAAAGAACTAGCGCTAGAGGCAAAAGATGCCATATTTGAAATTATTGATAAACAATCATTTAAGAAAAAATTCAATAAGCTGCAGCATAAAAGAAATAATAAATATCAAAAATCGCTTAGAATACTAATAAACGAGACCCCACGAAACATAAAAAACAAAACAATGCAAAAATAACTAATAAAAGAATTCCACGATTCACCCCAGGGAGGACACTTAGGAATCAGAAAAACATTGCTTAAGTTAAAACAACGTTACTCATGGAAAAACATGAGACAAATGATTAAACAACATGTAAACACATGTGAAAAATGTGCACGGAATAAACAGATTCCGCACACAAAAGAAAATATGAAAATAACGGACACTCCAACCACAAGTTTCGAAACAGTGGAAATCGACACCGTCGGTCCACTTAAGATTTCAAACGGATACCGCTACGTGCTGACAATGCAATGTCAACTAACAAAATTCGTTATTGCTCATCCTATAGAAACCAAGGACGCAAAAACAACTGCACAAACTTTGGTAGAACAACTTATACTTAAATTCGGTTTATTTAAGTATCTAAAATCAGATCGCGGAACAGAATTCACAAATGAACTTCTTAGAAACATATGTGAGTTACTGAAGGTTAAACAAATTTTTTCAACCCCCTATCATCATGAGACATTAGGTTCATTAGAGAAAAACCATAGAACACTTAATGAATATTTGCTATCATTTGCAGACGACTTTGAATGGGACAAATGGATTCCATATTATACGTTTGCATATAATTCAAGTCCACATGTCGATACAGAATATACACCTTTCGAATTAGTTTTCGGAAAACTACCTTCCCTACCAAGCGATTTGATTGAAAAAACAACAACACAGTATAATTTAGAAGATTATTCAAACGAATTAAAAATAAAACTAAAAACCGCATAAAGCAAAGCTAGAGACATGATAAACATTGCAAAGAATAAAAGAAAAACACAGTATGACAAAAATGTAAACGTTTCAAATTTTAAAGTAGGAGATCAAGTTTTTGTAAAACTAGAACAAAGAAAAAAATCACAAAGTCCATACAAAGGACCATATGTAATTAAAGAAATAAATGGAGTCAATTCCATAATAGAAATAAATAACAAACTAAAAATGTATCACAACAACATGTTGAAAAAATTTAATAATTAGACAAGCTTTATATCCACAAATTACTATTAAAGTAAATAATTTTTTTTTAATATCAACAAATATTATACATAAGCCATTATCAATTAATCATCAATTATATATATAACATAGAAACACTTATATTTTTGAATTTTAATATTTAAATCTTACATCATATATATTTTATCTACTATAATTAAAACGCTTTTACCAATAAGATTATCTGAGAATTTTTCCATAAGATACATAACAGATATAAAAATTTATAATATCTAAGATAGTGTAGATTTTACTTATTATAGCGTACTATAATACTATATTAAATAATATAAACTTTTAATCATTTTGAAATAAAATAATTTTAGACATAAGGATAAACATCATGATAAATTCATAATATAATACTTTATAATTCATTTCACACTAAACAATATATTAATTACATTTAATTCGATTTATTAA
Source organism: Pherbina coryleti (assembly GCA_943735915.1). Lineage (NCBI taxonomy): Eukaryota > Metazoa > Arthropoda > Insecta > Diptera > Sciomyzidae > Pherbina > Pherbina coryleti. The sequence continues at coordinate 87,755,928 of OX030948.1, forward strand.
ATAGATATATTATATAAATTCTATATATACGAATTAAAACAATACATATTAAACTTATCTTAGTTACTACAAAAATTAATCTTAAAACAAATGAATGAAAGAATGTATGAATCCATATACTTATAAGATAAAATGCATATAAAATTTTAACTAATATATTTTGTAATATTAAAACAAATTTAACTACTTTAATACACACTAGCCAGAACTCCCCTTTATCTTAAAAATTTAACTTCAAGAAGTGAAATCTTCGCTTGAGGATTGGGGTGTAGTGTACTTACACAGTCACTATTACCGTACCAAACATTAATACACACATTTTATCCAAACCCATAAATTATACAAAAACACTGCAATATTGATGCAACTTAAAACCCAAAAATTATGAAGATTACTTAAAACAAAAATATCACAACAAATTTCATTCACACGCCTAAGTGCTGAATTGTTTTCATCCCCTTTTGCTGCTTGTATCTTTTGGATATTTCTAATTCTCAGCACAAGCACAACAACAACAACGTTGTTGTTAGTGCGATTCAATTACAATGTGATCGCGGAGCAGTGCGCTGGAGTAAATACAGCGAATATATTATGTTACTCCAATGCAACTGACCCACCGAATTTTCAAGACTATCGGCGCCAACGTTATTGTTGTTGCCTATTGGAATATGGCTGGGAACCGATCGACTAACGGGATTGATTGGTTACCCATCGTGGAAATAAGGGCGGAGTCTAAAATACTGGCATTAATAGCGTTAAGTAAAATACTGTTTTTTTTAGTATATAAGAAAAAGATATATCAAATAAAGGGAGATAAATTGATTTTTAGTTAAACACAAGAGAAGGCTTTTAATTTGCTTTTTCAAGTCAATTCCCTGAAGTGCCGGCTAGGCCCAGAATATATGTACAAAAGCTGACGAGCTATATACGTAAACTCCGTGGCGCGCCCGCAATAAAAAGTTCTTGGGATATTTAATTTAGAAGTATACCAACACAGTATTTTGATGAAGAATATATCGTTGTAGTAAAATTTTTCATAGTTTTCAAGATATGTTCATGTTTTTGATGTCAAAATAACAGAAATTTTTTTAGTTTTAGTAAATTTAAGAAATATTTTATATTTTGTAAATATTTGTATATGTAACTTAAGAAAACAACTAAAAATAGGCGATTTTGTAAAAAATTTGTACTACAGCACCATCTAGTGTCCAAGGTGGTTCAAAAAAGATACTGTCAAAAAACTCATTGTACCTGAAAACTACTATATACCAATTTTCATTCTAATCCCATGAGTGGTTTGGGAGTTTTAGGTGGTTTTGCGAAAAATTTGTACTACAGCGCCCTCTGGTGTTCAAGATAGGTCAAAAAAGATAGCAGCAAAACACTCAACGTACATGAAACCCACTGTATACCACTTTTCATTCTAATCGCATAAGCAGTTTGTGAGTTTTAGGCAGTTTTTTAAAAAAATTGTACTACAGCGAACTCTGGTATTCAAGGTGGATCAAAATTGATAGCCCACAAACACGCACCGTACCAAAAAACTTCTATACACAAATTTTCATGCTAATCGGATGAGTAGTTTAGGAGTCTATTGCGGCCTTACAAACATAAGCTCCTTTTTTATATATATAGATAGATATAGAATAAGCAAGCAGACCGGAAATGATATGGATATAGATTATTGGCTATAAATATTGATTGGTAAGAGATACTGTGATATTTTTGTTTAATAAATTATTATTTTAGCTTGTAAATTTGTTCAAAAATATGAAACCACAATATTGAAAAAAAAAAATTTCTTCAAAAAAATCAAGGGGTAGGCCTTTGCAATTGAACAATTTTTGTAGACACTATACCTCTTTAAAGTCAACCATTTTTATGTATTTTTATTGTTGTGGAATATTTGATTTTGCACATCTTGCAAAGAAAAAATTGCTGTAAGCGAAATTTTAGCCGAATTCATTTGATTTTATTTCATGAAAAATATTGTATAAATAAATGACTTTTAATATGTTTTCAATTAAGCTAAAGAAAATAAAATGAAAAATTTCCAAAAAATAAAAATTTTTTAAATATTTCCAAAAAATTTTGCAATTTTTGAGAGCAAATTAAAAAAAAACATAAAAAACATCTCTTTAATTTTCAAACAAATTATTATACATGCATTTATCTTTCAGATTCCTTAATTTGATAACCGTTTTCAACCGGTTCTTGGAGTTATCGCATTTTGAAAAATTAGTAGACAAATCATATTTTCCTCTAATTAATGGAAATTTCTATTTTGCGCATCTTGCAAAGAAAAAGTGCTGTTAGCGCAATTTTAGCCTAATTCTTTTAATTTTTTATTATATTTCAAGAAAATATTGTATTATGTCTCAAATTTAGCTGAAAAAAAATAAAAAATCTCCAAAAGAACAAACTTTTTTAAATATTTTTGCAAAAATATGCAAATTTTGACAGCAAATTAAAAAAAAAACAACAAAACACATCTCTTTAATTTTCAAATAGATTATTATATGTGTACTAGCCTCTTCCCAGCGCGCGTTGCTGCACCCTGCAACTGTATGGGAACATAATAGGTGTATTCAAAACTTTTCTTAGACTCATAGTTTGACACCACTGCTATTTTCCACTGCCCGTTACAGTTTCCCAGTTGCAGGAGATCAACAAATAGTAACTCCATTTTGAGTTTGTATGTAAGTATTGCTACTTTTACTTTCAAAGCTATTCGATAATTCAAGTTTTAACTGTATGGGCGGAGCCACAGCCTCTTATATATTGCTCATCCACGTTTTCTGGTAGATGGACATTACCCTGTTTTAGTAAAGTTGCCGACAGTAAGCATACAGACTAAATTACCAAAATGTAGCCCAATCGACGAAAACCGTAGGAAATATAGCATTTTTATTGATTTGTGGGCTGTAAAAGGGGGTGTGACAGAAATTTAAGCCAACTCGTATTTGGAAAAAATGTACTGCCAAAATTTCAGCTCTATAGGCTCAGTAATTTTGAAGTTTCCAGCCATCACTCAGACAGCGTTTTGCTTTTTGTACATTTTTTTTGCAGGGTTTTCGTTTTAAATTATTACCCAACAAATTAAAAAAAAAATACTTCTTTTTTAAATTTATTTTTTCAATTTTCTGTAAAATATTCATCACAATTCGTTAGAGAAGGTATATCTAAAAGACTAATCATTTCTAAACTATAATTATTTTCTAACTCTTTTCGTGACTTCACATGCCGCAGGGAAGAAATAAGTGGATCGGAAGATGCTGCCAACATGTTGAAGAGGTCCTCATTTTGCCTTACCCTTGATGCTTTGAATGTGTTCTGCAATCTATATTTTTTATAAAATTTGTTAAGAGACTCCTGTGCTTCTTCAGAAAGCTCTCCAATTGGCAAAGACTCTTACTCAATTATATCTTTGCCATGCGCCAATATTTTATGGACGGTCGGGGTCAACTTCTTCTGTGGATACATTTCTGCTAAAAGAGATGCAGTTTTCGATGCATATTCTCTTGCCAGAATTTTCTTGACATTTTCTTTGCAGTTTAAAACATTCAAGATCGTTCCCAATCTTTTCACGATTTGATTGTCAATTCCAGTGATTCTAGTTACTGCCTCATCATTTTCAAAAAATCTCCTAGAAGGGTTTCCATCGTTTGAGTTACCGTATCCGTGCTTGGGACAGTCTACTTTTAGTCCAACTTGTTTAAAAAAAGCATCCTGTATTTGCTTCTTTCTGATCTTTTCATTATCCTTTATTGATGTATTTTCATCGAAGTTTTCATCTTGTTGTGGTAGGGTATACTCCAGTTTTAGCAAGAACTCCATACACCTTATCCTTGCGTGCAATGGTGACATTCCATATTCGTAATTCTCCTTGTTTGTAGAATCGTTTAAATTACCAAAGTTCTTCTGACTCTTTTTGCAAATCGGGCATGACAATGTTGAGGTTGTTCCTGTCAGTTCGTTTACGACTTTTCCGTCAACCATGGTCAGGTGGAATTCGTAATTGCATTCAATATATTTTCCTTCTCCAATTTGCAGCTTTGTAGGCTTAATCTTGCTTATTTGTTCTTCAATGTCCTTCACCGTGTTCCTTATGAGTTCTGCCGATTCCCTTGCAAACTGAAACATTATTGGTCGGCAATAATGCACTGATGACGGACGTGGATTTTTCCAGTGTAGGGAAACATCAGATTTTATCCGCAAAGGAACAACAGATGACATAAACATATTTCCGTCCGATATTGTAGCGTCATCGCAAGATATCCTTTGCTTATGAACGCTTTGTCCGGATGATCCATCGCAGCCCCATTTGCTGATCAATGTCAGTTTCTCAGGAAGAATTTTCACCTCATTTTCAGGAAGACTCTTCAACAACCGTTTTGCTGTATGGCCCATGAGATCCTGCAGATTGGCTTTCACAGAGAATTCCGTAAACTCCGTATGCAGTGGTCGTGAATTTATTTTGGCTTGCGTAATATGCTTGTATCCTGGTAAAACGTCAGCCCCGTGTCGCATCAAGGATGCCCGTAGTATCTCATATTTTTCTTTGGAAAGTTGTAAGTCCATAAACAAGGCCAAGGCTTCTTCGGAACCATACTTTTTAATGTGTGTGTTTGTGGGTGTGGGAATGCTTTCCTTTATCCTTTTTAGTCGCAGTGGGCTTGCATCAGCAACAGATTTTGTAATCTGCGACCTAACTCTTTCACTATCCTTTGTATATTTAACAGACAGCGCGTCCGATAAATGCTTCGTGGTCAAGTCATTGGTGGCATCGGCAAGTTTCCTCTTTCTTGTGAAAATTGAACACTCCTCAATATTTTTTTTTTGCCTTCCTTTTGCTCCTCTGGTTGATGTGGTGGGTTTATCTACTGCCAATATATCCAGGATGGTGTCTTCATTAAGCCAGTCCTCGTATTTGGAGTTGAAGTTCTGAATGGTTCGATTAGATTTCACCCATTTTGCCTTAATATTTGCATATATCAGATAAAAATTATTTTTTATAATTTCGCTTCTCTCAACATTTCCGTATAAGCTATCAAGTTCTTCTGCAGCAGCTTCCGTGAAAAACTTTGGTGTGGTGGACCTTCTAAACAGTTCAAATAATTTTAAATTGTTTAACGCCATGGTTTCAGTACTTGTTGCACCAACTTTCAGTCATAGACTAATGCAGGCATTATGCTTATTTTGCAATATATAGGCTTATGCTACCATGCCTAAAAATTTACCTGTTCCCTGCATACATATGGATTTAGGCTGAATTATGCAATTCTGATATTATGAGTTTTATATTCGAGTTCAAAATAAAATAAAAAAAACAAATTTTTATTTTTATTCACCCGTTTTTATTTGAATCTATCTTAAGACTGGCTTACTTAACTAACTAAGCAGATATTTATATCAATTTTAATGTTGACGTTGCAATTTTCATCGGTAATCGGTGTGTATTGATAAATATGTATTGGTAACCAATTCTTAAGAATTGTTTGCCAATTATTAATTTTTGGATTTATTAATTTTTTTTTTCATCGCACTTTTTGGTGAGAAAGGAAATGCATTTGGACGTATGTCGAAATTAATTCTTTGGAATTGTTTACTGAATTGGGTTATTAATGAAATATGTTTTGTCAAATTTCATTTTTGTTTGCATCGAACTTGGTGTGAACGGAAGTGCAGTTTGACTTATGTCGAAAACAATTCTTTGGAATTATTTATTGAATTTGGATTATTGCATTTTTGTTTCACCTGAATTTTGTCTGTGAGAACGGAAATGCAAATATGGTTATTTTTTAATATATATTTTTGTCAAAGTTAAGTTTGTGAGAACGGAAATGCAAAAGTTTTCGAGTATTAAGAGTGTATGTAGAAATATGTGTATATTTATATTATGTGTAAGGGCTTGATTATAACACTCCCACCGTAAGATTGAGGCTCCGACGAAATTTGCAAGGTTGAAGACGTATTCTTAAAGTAATTTATTAACCCTGCAGTAGTCGCGTACCTAAATGTGACGAGAGTGGTCGCGCGGATTACATATGTAATCCGTTTTTTAAAGTTTTAAATAAGAGATGGCAATTTGAAAATGCTTAGTTATTTGTTTTAATTTTTATTATTACTTTATTTTATATTATATTTATTTAAAAAAACAACATAAACATAATTCTTTTATTACGTAAAATCAATGAATATCGATTGCAGACAATTGTGAAATTCATAATTTTGCATGACTGGATTACATATGTAATCCGCGCGACTACTGCAGGGTTAATAAAATTGTTGTTAAAATAATTGATAAAAATATGATTACATTTGTGCTTATGTTAACAATAGTGTGTTTTTTATTAGTCGTAGACATTATGTTTAGATCGTTTTCATAATTTAGCTGTTTTAAAAATAACGTTTCTAATTTTATCTGTTCAAAAGGTACATTTCTTTCTTTTATTTTTGTCATATAATGGGGCATTATAAATTTATCGTATACTTTTATATTGAAATTAAAAAATGTTTCGTTTTGAGCATTGATCTCACAATTTTCAAATCTTATAACAAAGTTTCCTTTTAGTTTAATTGGTATATTGTTGCAGTTATGTTTTATTTCTAAATTAAAATTTTTTTAAATTAAGATGCCCGTTGTTACTTCTTTTACTTCAGTTTCGTTAAAAAACTTACAATCAGCTTCTTTAAGGTTAATTATATTTTCAATACATTTATCATCTAGTTTTATTAGGGTTTTCCTTAAATTATTTTCTGGATTAATTCTAAATGGTTTATTGTTTTCATCTAGCAGAATTTTATTATCTGTTGTGTACAGGGATTTATTGTTAGGGTTAGGTATTGGTTCAATTATAATTTCTGAGTAACTTTCTTTTGAGTATACTGGAAATTTAAGTACGATAATAATTATATTGTCCTGGAATACAATAGCTATTTTGGTATTCATGTAGCTGTCGATGTCGTCTATTAAGTCTAATTTGGTTTCGGTAAAAATTGTTGAAGGTATAACGTCTAATTTCCCCGAGAATATTATATGTCCGATGTCTTCAATGTGATCTTGTAACAAAGATATGTCCTTGTTTATTCTGTATATGAATTGTAGAAACTCAATTTCGTCTTCTAGACTAGCTATTTGCTTAGGGATGAAGTTCTTCATGTTGTTTAAGGAATTTTCTATGATTTTTTGTTGTGAATTTATGTGATTTGTAATATTGTGGATTTGGGAGGATAGTGATGTATTAATAAGTATATTTTTGTCTCTTCTTGAATTGAGATTTTCACTATATTCTTTAAGTTCGGTTAATAACTTGTCAATTCTTATTTCATCGTCTGAGTCCATTGTTCCAGTTATATATTTCAATCCTTTCCCAACCAAATTCATCAGCCCTCGTTTTTGTTTCGAGTGTGGTATTAGTCCACGTATCTTTTCTTTTAATAGTAAAAACCTTTTCATAATTGTTTCTAATGTTGTTCGTGCGTTTCGTGAGGACGTTCTAAGTGTGTCTAAATTTTTACTTATCATATCAGTGCTTTCTTCGTATTTCGTCATGTTGACTAAATGTTATACTTTTTTATATTGTTCTATCACTTTTTGTTCACTTGTTTTTATGGTTACATATCCATTATTGCTCGTTAAGTCTTGTATGTCTATTTGTTGTCCTTTTACGAGAGATAATATGGTGCATATTACTAATATCGTTTGGTATGCTGTCATTTTGGTCCTGTAAGAAAATTAAGTTTTGGCTTTTATTGTAGGGTTTGTATTGTCTTGAAATTTTTTCTTAGGTTTAACATGGGAAGTATAATATTTGAGGCCTGTTTTGTTATCAATGAGATGGTCAGCATCTATTTTGTTTGCAACGATCTTCCTGTACTTTGAGTGGTTTTTTCCACCTCTTATTTCTTTAATGAAATTCGGACCAGGTTCTATAACTTGATCTGCTCTGTCTTTATTAAGTTTTTCTATTACATGCTCTTTCTTCTGTTGAATCCTACATGCTATTTGAGGATATTTGTCTAATGTAATTTTTCCATTAACGAAGTCGATTGGTCTTAGATTAGTCGTGCTATGAATGGAATTATTATAGAAGCATATGATACGAAGTATTTTCTCTTTCACTGTATCTGTCCTATTTCTATCGTCATGTTTTAGTAATCGAATGTGTTCGTTAATATTGTTATGTAGTCTTTCAATGTCTGCGTTAGAGGTATGGTTACTGTTTGAGGTAAAGTGTATTTGGATTCCTTCATTGTCTAAAAATTCCCTGATTGGAATGGCTTTAAATCCTAGTTCGTTGTCCGTTACTATTTTTGTCATTCTTCCTTGGGTACTAATGTATTGCAGTATTTTCGATTTGAATTCTGTCCAAGATCTATGCAAGATTTTATATGCCTGGGCATGTTTTGTGAATTTATCGATGAATGTAAGGAACATTTGTTTTTCGAGAGTATAGAAAACATCTATATGGATAATTTCGTTTGGTTTATTAGGGGTTTCAGTTATTTTATAGGGTATTTTTAGTGGTCTTCTACTGTATTTTTCAATATTGCATATTTCACAGTTGTTTATAAAAATGGTAATCCGTTTCTTTAAGTTGGGGTGGTAGATTTCGTTAATTAGTTCTTTGAAAACTTGTTCTATTCCTCTATGGTTATTTCTTTTATGTTCGTTCTCTATAAGGTTTGCGAGTTCTTCTTCGTTTTCCGTATCCTTGACAATTTTTCGACATCTTATTATTTTCAGTTTTGAAAACATTTCGCTGTGGGTTGTTTCAAGAATGGGGTAGAATTCGTCATCTATCAATCTAGCGTTTATTTTATTTGGGTCGAAGTGATGTTTTAGAAGAATTATTACGGTTTCCCTATCTAAAGCTTTAGCAGATATTATTTTTCTTCTATTATTAAACACGTTTATATTTCTTATTTTCAGTGATCCTGACAAATTTTTATTAATAATTATCTGATTCTTAAAAATGTTGATACAAGATTTGCTCTCCTCAATTTTTGCCACTGGTGTATTTTCAGATAGGTTAAGGTGTATTTCTGGCGCTTCTATTCGAGAAAGTGCGTCAGCGTTTCCATTTTGTACTCCTTTTTTGTATTTTATTTCGTAATCGAACTCTGAAAGTTTCAAGCGCCGTCTAACTAGTTTTGAATTTGGTTCCTTTATAGAAAAAAGCCACGTAAGGGGTTTGTGGTCAGTTTCGATTATGAATTTACGACCGAAAAGGTATGGTCGGAAATATTTTGTTGCCCAAATTATTGCTAATAATTCCTTTTCTATAGTGCTGTAGTTTATCTCATGTTCGTTGAGTGTTCTACTAGCGAAACAGATCGGATGGTTTTCTAGTAGAGGATTGCTCGAAGAGCGAAGTTGCTAGCATCAGTTGTGAGGGTAAAAGTTTTATTAAAATCGGGGTATCGTAGTATGGGGTCGTTTGTTAAAATTGTTTTAAGGGTCTCAAAACTGTTTATATAATCTTGGTTTTTAATGTCTATTTTAGCGTCTTTTTTCAAATACTTAGTCATGGGTTTAGCAATTAAAGAGTAATCTTTAATGAATTTGCGGTAGTAACCCGTTAAACCTAAAAACTGTTTTATTTGCTTATTTGTTTTATGAATTGGAAAATTTTGAACACATTCAATTTTCTTAGGGTTGGGTTTGATACCATTTGGCGTTACAATATGACCGAGAAAGTCTGTTTATTTCTTTAGAAATTCTGATTTGTCTAACTGTATTTTGAGGTTGGCTTCCCTTAATGTGTATAGAATTTTATTGATTGCAATAAGATGTTCCTGTAATGAAGTTGAGAAGATGATTACATCATCTAAGTATACTAAACATATCTTGTTTATATGTTCTTTTAGAACATTATTCATCAGTCTCTGGAAAGTTGCCGGGGCTGTCTTCAGTCCGAAAGGCATTCTGAGAAATTCATAATGGCCGTTTTCTACACTAAATGCAGTTTTCTGAATATCATTTTCACTGATTTCAATTTGATGGAATCCTTTGGCCAAATCGAGTATTGAGTCGTAAAGTATTGACACCTTCCTAATTTGTCAAGAATTTCATCTATATTTGGAATGGGATAACGATCGTCTATCGTTACTTCATTCAGCTTACGGTAATCTATAACTAATCTCCACTTTTCTTTACCACTAGCGTCTGCCTTCTTAGGGACGATCCATACTGGTGCAGAATATGAAGAGTTACTATGTCTAATTATTATATTGTCTAACATTTCTTGGATTTGCTTATTTATCTCGTTTTTATGTATGAATGGCTATCTGTATGACTTAACATGTATTGGGACGTCATTAATTGTACGGATATTATGTTTTATTTCATTTGTAAATGAAAGAGGACTATTTTCCTTATAGAATGTATCCGAATATTGGTTAATGATTTTTAAAAGATTTCGTTTTTCTTCTAAGTTTAGATGGTCCATTCGAATTTGTTCGTGGATTGGTTTACTTACGATTTCTTCTATAATGTTGAAGTTTTCGTTATTAATGATCGTAGTTTCTATGGGTTAAACTTGATTTTTTTTCAATTGTCCTAATTTTTCGTATATTGGTATTTCTATTTTGTAATTATTTGCTTCGTAGATTCCTTCTTTGATTGTAATGTTGTTTATTGCAGTTTGTTTTACGTATGTAAGCCCTTTCTTTTGGCTTACTGGGATGCTCATGGTTTGGCCGAATACAATAGGAATTTTCTTATTACTAATTTCTATTTGGATGTTTTTATAATCAATTATGGCTTCAGTTCTTTTAAGAATATCGTTACCTATTATTCCATCATATATGTCGTGAAATTTGCAAACTATGAATTCAGCTTCCTCATTAGAGTCGCCAAGTTCAGAGAACAATGGAATTTTTACTTTACTTGTGGTCCTAATTGTATTTTGGAGTGTTTTGATGTTTAGTTGTTTTGGTGGTAAGTACCATTTGGGATGGCAAATTCCAGGATTAATAATGGAATGGGTTGCTCCACTATCTATTATGAATTTTAGGGTTCCTAGTTTTGTTGAAATGTTTATATGTGGTAGTTCGTTCCGGAGGCTGGTGAATGGAAATTTTGTTCTATTTCTAGTTTGTCAATCTCCATTGGTTCTGCGAGAGGGAATTGAACGTTTTGAGTATGGTTTCTATTTGGTTGGAAATTTGATCTATTCTGGAAGGAATGTTGTGTGAAATTTTGATTTCTATTCTGTTAGGAATTTAGCCTATTCTGGAAAGAGTGTTGTGTGTTTTGTTGTGTGAAATTTTGATTTCTGTTCTGCTGGGGATTTAGCCTATTCTGGAAGGAATGTGATGTTTTTTCTTGAGAGTAGTTTTGTCTGTTTGGTTGGAAATGTTGTGTGTTTCGATTAGGACCGTTTTGTCTAGTCGACGGTACGTCTTTTCTATTTTGTGGTGGAGAATTTTGTCCAGTTTGTTGAAAATCTCGTCTACGTGGTTGGATATTTTGTGGGTTTTTGTAAGCATATCCTGATTCAAACAGGATGTTCATCGCTTTTTCTAAAGAATCCGGGTTTCTACAGGCCAGGATTGTCTTCATGGGTTCTGGAATTTTAGACTTAAAAACGTTTAAGGCGGTACGTATATTGTTCTGAGAAACGGTGTTTGATCCACCTTCTGCTCCAAGGATGAATTGGGTTTTATTGTTAAGCCTTCTAAGTTTACTTTTAATTTCATTAAAAAATTCTACACTATTTGTTTTAAAAATTGTACCTCGCAATTCGTCAAATAATTCGTCCAAACTTAGTCTGTCCCCGAAATTATTTTGAAGGACCTGTTTGATTTCTCGCCAAGATACGGCTTGGCAATTGATCTCGATGATTTCCATTGCTTTTCTTTTAAGTTTGCTTTTTATCAAGTCTGAAAATATTCCCTTTCCAAGTAGTGGGTGCACTCTTTCTATAAGGTTTATAAAGTTTGGAAGATCTCTTGGATCTCCATGAAATTCTGGTAAGCTACCTAAGTATTTAATAGGGTTGAAAGTTACTTGGTTTACAGCCATTTTTATTTATTCTTTCTTTAAACTTATTAAAAATAATATGTATGCGTAGATTATTCACTAAGTTTCACCTTAATTAGATTTTTGCGAAAGTATTCTCTATACTCTAGTTCCCTTTGGTATCCCTCGAAGTCGATGTCCTTTACTGTTTCTGCCGTGACGTTTCTGAATGAGCGCTGCTGTTTCCTCTTTGAGTGTCCACTCGTTCTCGTAATCTTCTACGGTTGGTGTTCCGGTCCTTCCAATCGTTTTCCAAACTAACTGCATACACCTTATTTTAGCAGCTTCACTTATTGGTTCTTCCTCTAAAGTCTCGTAAGTTTTTATCGGGTTTTTGTAATTGGCATTACTTGGTTTAATTGTGGTCTAGATTTCCTCGAACACTTTGTAAAAATGTTTTTTTTTTTGTTGCGGAAAGTATTCCCGAATTTATTTTACAAAAAAAAATTTTTTTTTTGTTTCACTTCAGTCACTATGTATACAAATTATGTTGCACAATCCTTTTTTTTGTTTGTTTGTAGAATTGTTACTTTTATGTCCATTTATATATATATATATTTATTTTTATTTGTACAATTTTTTGTTGCAAAAACGTCACTGGTTTGTTCACTAATTATTTTGCACAATCTTTTGTTGCAAAAATGTTCATTTATTATTATTTTTTTTGTACAATCTTTTGTTTCAAAAAGTGTCACTGTTTATTTGCACAATCTTTTGTTGCAAAAAAAATTTTTATTAGGTGGCGCTAAAGTAATCCTCCTATCAGAAAATGCTATAAATTTTGCGATTGCCCCTAATGTCAGTTCTGTTTTGACATTTGTGTAGTAAACACATGCTTAATACACGTTAATAAACAATGTTACGCTACACTTCTCCAGAACGCGGGATATTGCTGATTTTAAGATAAGATGATTTTTCATCAAAAATAATCATGAGTGATGAGGCCCATTTCCATCTTAGCGGGTACGTAAATAAGCAAAATTTACTCTTCTGGGGCACTGAAAATCCGCGTGTAACCCACGAAGAGCCATTACACCCGCTCAAAGTCACTGTATGGTGTGCTGTTTTCGCTGGAGGAGTCATCGGACCTTTGGTGAATGGTGAGCGCTACAGATCAACGAGTTCTTTTTGCCGCAACTTGATGAATTGGGATTGGAAAACAGGACGGTGCAACAGGACGCTGCAACGGCACACACTGCACGTGCCACAACCGATATGCTGAAGGATGCATTTCCCGGGCGCCTAATCTCCCGATTTGGCGATTTGCACTGGCCAGCAAGATCGCCTGATTTGACCGCTCCAGACTTCTTTTTGTGGGGCTTTTTGAAGTCGCGGGCTTATGTCAACAAGCCTCAAACTCTTGCAGCTCTTAAAGACAATATCCGTCAAGAATGTGAGGACCTATCGCCGGAAGTTTTGGCCGAAGTGATGGAAAATGCCATAAAAAGGGCTCAAATGACAATCAACTGTGGCGGCGGCCATTTACATGACATCATATTCTCGACTTGATGTAAAAAAAAAATTAAGAGACCAAATAAAAATAATCCACAAGAAGAATCAAAGTTTTTCATTTTTTTTTTAAATTACAGCCAAAAAACATCGGAAGGTTATTTTTGCGCCACCTTGTATGTATGTATTCAAATGTAGAAAGTGAATCTGCAGAGGAGAGAGAAACTGTTATCATTCATGTGTTCGCAGTGGTTCCCAACTAAGATCCAACATATTGTTCTTGACCATTTGTACTCCAAAGTAATTTTTAAGTGAGGTGCTTACCTGCGAATTTCAATGAGTAGTTTTTTGTGCATCCTGTGTCTGTAACAGAATATTGGGAGTAGACTCAGAGGCTCACAGGTAGACAACCGACTTAAAATGCAATTTTCAAACTATTAGATCAAACTACTGTCAGTCAAAACATGTCAGGGATGCACGCCATACAATTTCTGCAACCATGTCTTTTTAACCTATTTTACCTCTAGAAGCCAAACGGGCACGTACGGGCAGATAAAACCTTCGGCATATCTGCTGCTTTGAATGATGTAAAGAAATAATCAAAGAACATTTTTTGCAAATATGGCAAATATAGAAAAATATAGATTTTTTTTATTTTCCGTCAAAGTTGAAAAAAAGTGAAAAAACGGATAGTTTTTAAATAGTGATTTACCAGGAGAAACACAAAGCAAACAGTTAATTTTTTTTTATCATTATACATTTAATAATACATCAATCAATACAAACAAAAAATAAGGCGTTACCTATTTTTCGTGATATTACACTTGAAATCGCAACAAATTGACTAAAAATTGTGTGTTTTTTTGAAAAACTAAAGTCGGTCAACTTTGAACGGTTATATCCTCTAAACTAAAAATGTGATATTATTAAGAGTAGCATATTTCAAATCGTTGAAAAGTTTCCTATAACATGGGTTTATTCAAAACTTCGTCGGCGCACATGAAAATTTTGATTTTTGCAACTTCGTTTGCTCTACGGGTGCCACTGTGCGACGCTTTGCGATCCATATGCACCCACATCTACGAACCTGAACGCGTACTTAGCATCACATGCTGTCATAAGCACTACACTGCAAACTTTTTTGTAGTTATAGAATTCAGCAACAGAGTTCGGTGGCTTCCAAATGGCTATGTGCTTGCCATCGATGGCGCCCACACAGTTCGGCATGTTCCACATGGACCAAAAATCATTTGCAATAACTTCAAGCTCACTTTCACTTGGCTCCGAAATTAATATTGGTGCGAACACATTCCAAATAACATCGGAAGTGTCATATATCACAGTTCGTACAGTTTCTTTTCCGAGTTTCCAACTCCAGGCTAAGGTCTGAATGTTGCAACCTTGTGAAAGATATCTGCCAGGTTTGAATGGAACATTAAAACAAATCATATTTAACGGCAAAGGTCACTTACAGCAGAGTTAAAGCCAACCGCTGTTCAGGTGATATAGGCTCACGAGTCGAAGTCCTTCTTAAATAGGGTGTGCACAATCATAAGAGGTATTCAAAAACTTGTCTTGTCATGCGAGTGAATATAAAGAATTGTCCAGGGTCTAACTCTTTTATTTTTAAAAAAGACACTTGGAAATATCCATTGAAATTTCGCAATTTGTTTATAACTCTGTTTTACTTTTTCTTTGTATTTCGCTTCATATATTCTTCATAATTTAAATATTTTATATAAATATCTGCTATTTCAGTCATGTAAATTAAATTTTCTGCAATTTCACTCATTAGCAATGATTTTTTAACTGAAAATTTGTTTTGATAAATTTTAATTTCACAAAACAGCTGATCAGCGAATCTTGTTCGATAGCGTTTCATTTAGGGTTAAATGTCAAAACAGCCGTAACGAGTGCAAACGTTCGTCAAGTTGCTAACGTCTCGCCTCGTCTATTTTGGTCAGGCCAATACTTGTATATCTGTGCTATGTTTGGTGTTTGAGAGTTGCATCTCTTTTCCATGTAGGATCTTGGGTTGGACAGTGTCCCCAAGCCGAATGACAACAATTATAAATACGGTTATATATGGTCTAATAAATTACTTTGGATGTTGTCTTGTATTGCTTCGTATTATTAATAATGTACTTATATTCGATTATGTTTACTTACATAAGCACAAACATTCTCAAATTTCAAATTTACCTTATTGAATTTTAATTTCCGCTGAAAGGCCAAGCAATTGTGCTTAGTGGAGGCTTTTATTTGCCAACAAGTGGTAGGTTTTAGCACGTAGGTGCATTCTATCAGTCCGGCTGATCCGGAAACTTTTTAGAATGTGAATCGTGTATGCGTATGTCACGGGTCATACGTATCTATGAAGATCTCATACCTCCGGGTGAATAAAAAAAAAAAAATAAGTCTGACAACGCTCATGGGTGTATAAAGCATTGATTGTCACAGCATTGCAAATGTTGTATTCTTCAATTTAAGCGTTTTTTGTGATTATTCCCTTCCTACCAAAAAACTTTGGAACAATATTCGTAGTCTTGGTGTTCCCTAATAGCCTAAGCACTAACTTTCTTTTCAATTCTACTGGATATGTTAATAATTGTCATTTAAATGCTCGTCAGTTTCGTGATGTTGACAAATGTTTTTTTTTCTAATGTTGATGTAAGGGATGTTATAATGACTATCACGATAATAAAATCAAATACTGTCGGTGATGATGGTATTTCATAAAGATTTATTAAAATTATATTACCCTACATTCTGAGGCCTCTAACACATATAGTTAGTCATTGTTTTACTACTTCATGTTTTCCCAACACGTTTAAGCGTGCGACTATTATACCAATTGCGAAAGTTGCAAACGCAACCACTATACAGGATTATAGACCCCATAAGTATTCTGTGATAGTTATCTAAAATATGCGAGTCTTTAATGGCAAAACAAATTAATGAGTATTTAGCTAAATATAAACTCTTATCACCAAATCAGTCTGGATTTAGATCTAAACATAGTTGTTCAACTGATATGCTTAAAGTTATTGATGATATTCGCGTGCCCTATGATGAAGGACATGTTACTCTTCTTTGTCTTTTAGACTTTTCGAAGGCCTTGGACTGTGTTAACCATTCATTACTTGTCCGTAAGCTTGAGCATCTATTTGGATTTGATAACTGTGCGTTTTCGTTAATAATAAGTTATCTTGATAGGAGAGAACTAAGGTTTAAGAGAGATAATATATTTTCAGATTATAAGACCATTAATTCGGGTGTCCCTTAAGGCTCAATTCTTGGGCCTGTCAGCATCTGTCAGAACATTAAAATCCATGCTTAGACTGATGACATTCAGTTAAACATATCTAACCGTGTTGGACTCGTTGAAGATTTATGTTGCAGGTTAAACGAAGATTTAGATGCAGTTTCTAAGTGGGCTTCAAGGAATGATCTCTGTCTCAACGGCAATAAATCATACATTCTGCCAATTTTTAAAAATAAATTAGAACTTCTTGACATTCCACCTCTACATTTAAAAGGTAGTGAACTTAAGATTGTTGATAAGGTAAAAAACTTAGGCTTTTATGCAAACTCTAAGCTGTCGTGTACTGATCATATAAACAGTGTTCTTAGAAAAATTTATTGCATATTACGCTGCCTTCGGCTATCTGCAAATTTTACTCCTATCGAAATTAAAAAGAGACTCGTCCTCCAATTAATAATTCCGCTTATATCTTATTCGGAACTTGTTTAAAGTGATCTTGATTCTCATTCTGCTTACAAAATACAGGTCGCTTTTAATGATGCAGCAAGACATGTTTATAACATGAGACGGTTTGAACACATATCGATACTAAGTTAGAAAATTTTAGGATGCACCATAATGAAATATCTTAAGATTAGAAAATGCATGTTCTTACATAGGTTGATAAATTCTAAGCCTCCCAACTACTTATATCTATAACTTAAATTTAGCACTTCTTCCAGGATATGTCATTTAACTATCCCCAAATTCTCCTGCCTTCACACTAAACGTTTGTTCTTCATCAACGCCATTAAACTTTGGAATTCATTACCTCACTTCATAAAGTCTACTAAAAAAAAAATAAATAACTGGCCATTTCAGCCCTTGAAAGGACTTTGACCTGGCTTCTTATGATCAATTGTGTTGTGCGTGTAATAAAGTTTGTACACAATTGACCGAGAAACAGACCTACATGCTTAACGCCGACTCCGAATGGCGATGAACGATGAATGTTCTCGTTCTCAAGAAGCTTTACATGGCATTTTGATTACTCTCTGAGGTTTGCCATTGTCTGCAGAGAGGTGGCGACCGTACAGAAAAATTATTTTAATTCAAATAATTTTCTGTCGCTGCTGGGGTTCGAACCTGGGTTTCCAAAGTTCGTTGACATAGCGGCCACGCACTTTAACCAACTACGCCACGGACGCCACAGTCTACTGTCATAAAGTCTACTGTCAGTACGAATAAATTTAAATGCTCCGTTATTTCATTTTTTTTTAAGCATAACTAAAACATCTAAGCATAACTACACTGTGTGTAATTTTTTAAGTCATGGCAAAATAACCATATACGGACACCACTACGTGATAAAAGACTAAAAAAAAAAGACCCGTGTCTCCCAATTTTTCCCAAAGTCATGCACTTTTTTGTTTATGGGCCGCCAAAGATTTGGGGCCTCAGTATCATTTTCGCAAAAAAGTGATCATTTCTCGGGCTCATATCTTGCAAACCGTTCAGAATTTCGATTTACTCTCTGAGGCAAAGTTGTAGCTCTTGTCATAAAGAACAAAAATTGCGAACATATAAAATCAAAAAAACTTCACCTTCCAGATCAAAATCGCAAAAAAACTTAAAAATTCGATTTTTTTTTAACCTTTTTTCCCGTGTTCAGGTCCATAGGTAGCAAAGCGTTCAAAATTCAAGGAAACAATCAACTACAAAAATTTACCTAAGATCTCAATAAACAAATTTCTAGAACATATAAACTTCCTAGAGATGATTCTTAACACTGTTTAGGTAGCACGCAAAAGTGAAAAATTTGCGGAAAATTTTTTAATTTGATTTTTTTTTACCTTTTTTCTTCTGTTCAGGTCCATAGGTAGCAAACCGTTCAAAATTCAAGGAAACAATCAGCTACAAAAATTTACCTAAGATCTCAATAAACAAATTTCTAGAACATATAAACTTCCTGGGAATTATTCTTAACACCGTTTTTTAATTTCATTTGGTTTTTATTTACTTCAACATTGAGATACTATGCTATCTATTGCAAAAACGTTAAAAAAAGTATTCGTATTATGTTTATAATGTTGATGGCCCTAGACTTGCAAATCGCGCTCTCTTAAGTTGTGGATCCAAATCGTCGTCCGAATCTGACTCTGATTCAGAACTTATGGTGTCCACAGGCACGTTGCAAAGGCAAAAACCTCGACGCATTGCTTGCAGAGGTATGTTGGTGGAGTCACAAGATCACCCTGTATGATGTTAATGAAGTATTTGAAGAAGAAAGAACTGATGATGGAGGGCAGTCTGGAAGCAACGTGCCTGTGGACACGTATAAACACAATACGATTATTTTTTTTAATATTTTTTTGAATAATTCCCAGGAAGTTTATATGTTCTAGAAATTTATTTATTGAGATCTTAGGTAAATTTTTGTAGTTGATTGTTTCCTTGAATTTTGAACGGTTTGCTACCTATGGACCTGAACAGGAGAAAAAAGGTAAAAAAAATCAAATTAAAAAATTTTCGGCAAATTTTTCACTTTTGCGTGCTACCTAAACAGTGTTAAGAATCATCTCTAGGAAGTTTATATGTTCTAGAAATTTGTTTATTGAGATCTTAGGTAAATTTTTGTAGTTGATTGTTTCCTTGAATTTTGAACGGTTTGCTACCTATGGACCTGAACACGGGAAAAAAGGTAAAAAAAAAATTGAATTTTTTTAAGTTTTTTGCGATTTTGATCTGGGAAGTGAAGTTTTTTTTTTTTATTTTATATGTTCGCAATTTTTTTGTTCTTTATGACAAGAGCTACAACTTTGCCTCAGAGAGTAAATCAAAATTCTGAATGGTTTGCAAGATATGAGCCCGAGAAAATTATCACTTTTTTGCGGAAATGATACCGAGGCCCCAAATCTTTGGCGGCCCATAAACAAAAAAGTGCATGACTTTGGGAAAAATTGGGAGACACGGGTCTTTTTTTTTAGTCTTTTATCATGTAGTGGTGTCCGTATATGGTTATTTTTTTTTCGTGTTGCACTGTGCTATTTAATCACTCTATGTCTACTCTATCTACATATTTACTCTATTTGCTCTATTTCTACATAATACCTTTGAGTATATACATATAGAGAAATTACTTTGAGTTGTGTCACTAACGCACTAGATGGCACCACATACACCACTTTCAGATTTCTACGCTGGTTTGTATATTTGTTTTTTAATATCGACATTGATCAAACATACAAATGAACAGACAGACAGCAATGCACAAACACCCACACAGTGTTGTTTTGTTGGTTGAGCTGTCGCATTAGTTGTGTTTGCGGTATGATCCTGTTAAGTTGCGACTTGTTTGTTTGTGTTTTTGTGCTGCTGAGGCAAGCGCATGCGTATAGCATTTAATTCTTATATGAACTTTTATGGAGTTTGGATGTGCGACTCATTATATTTCTATTAAATTTTCAAAGAAAAAATGCCATAAAATACGTACATAAAAATTGCTACAATGTTTCTACACCATGTGGTTCGTTGTCATTTTTCATTTACCAACTGATCAAAGACGAATGCTTTGGGTCAAGAATTCAGACAATGAAGAATTAAAAAATTTGGCTTAATATGGAAAGGCAACTATAAAATTTTGCGAAAAGGATTTAAATACATCATGTATAGTTCAACGAGCTATAATGAAAAAACTTCTAAAAACCTCCATACCGACTCAGTATCCAAATATTTTCCCATGTACGGAAGATAGCTTGAATCTTTGTTGTGAAAGGCATTTAACCCTCAAATGCCCAACAACACCGATTTCATTAAAAAAATTATGTTGTGCTAAATGATCCAATGAACACGACCCCGTTTTTATTTTTTGGAAAAATTTTTGTTTACAAGTTATTAAAGAAAACATGGTGGTATCCAAAAAGATACAGTGGGTATTCCGACGTATACCATCAATCAGCTTGGTTGTAGGAGTTCAAAGCAAAAACGTGGAAAACGATTCCTTTTATGATAACTAGACTAACTTGTCATTTTTTTTACTCAAATATTGTTAATAGTTTAAAAGATATTGCATGTCAAAAAGCGAACTTTCCGTAAAAATTAAAAAAAAAACTATTTTTTGAATTTGACGGTCAATAGTTCCCAAACCAACGAAGTTATGCTAATAATTAAATTTTTGTTTTATACTTGCAATTTTCTGAGTGAAACTACATATCCAGCATTTAATTTTTGTAATATTTTAAAAGAAATAACTTATTTTCTCGGTTGTATCAAAAAAGATACGCTGGGCATTTAAGGGTTAAGTTCATGTATAGAGCAAAATATCGAGTCTAAGCCAACCCGTATTTGAATTCAAACATCAACGATTGCTCGATCAAGCATAATTCATTATGTACCACCTCATTTAAAGGATATATCTTTGGAAGAAGAGACTTATAAGCCCTTTTATGACGACCCGGGCTGAGAATCTATACGAACAAATTAACAAAAAAATAAAAATGGCGAAACTAATTTTTTTTTCTCCTAAACATCCCAATAACTTTGTTCAAAACTCACGCATTCCACGGCACATCTTCAGATCGCCAAAAGCCAAAAAACCGAGTGTCGAAGATATGGTTACAAGCAAAATGAATCAACTCTTTACAAAAAAAGCGACCCTGAAATTAATTCACCATTTTCAAAATATGGACAAAACATCAAATATACAAGTACTACTGTAATGTACATTAGGGCGTATCGAAAAATTTAGATCGTATTCTAAGAGGTCTCAAAAGTTACATGGGGTTGTCAAGATCAGGGATTGCCAAAGACTGATTTTTGAAGAGTGCAACAACAATTATAACAAAAAACCAACAACATCAACAAATCGTTAGATACGTAGTACAATAAGGACTAAGTAACATAAAAAAAACACAAACAAAAAACAGTCGGTGACGAAACCATACGCAAAATTACCAACAAGAAACCTTCAGCGTAGCAAGACGCGATCGCATGCGCTATTTATACCAACAACGACAGGAATAAACAACAACAAACACACGCTGTATGTTTGCGATGCAGCTACACCTGTGAACTATTCGGCGAATTACAACAATCATAGAAATATTGAAGTTGTTGTAATAGAGTGGAAAGAGTGGAAAGAGTTAGGCGATGGCAATCGCTGGTCAAGATAACCAAAAAAAAATTTTAAGGAAAAAAAAGATGTCTTCTTGCCCCGCAAGGACAAAGTTGTTTTTTGAGGAAAATAGTAAAAAATAACGATCTTAAAATGCTTTGACTTTTAAAAAAAAACTGCGTACGTCTTAAAGCAAAAGTAAGTATAGGGTTAAACTAACAATATATTGGTAAAAACGATGCCACTCACGATTTTTATCCACAGTGTCCTGTGTGAAGGATATTCGAAGCTAAAGTTGAAATCGAGATAGCACAGAACTTTTGATTACTACCCAATAGTCTAAATTTTGGTGGTATTGACTTAACTGTTAACGTATTCCTTAAATTTACCGAATTAATAATTAGCATAATTTTTGCACATGCATTTTCCTATTTTTGAGAAAAGTATACTTGAATGCAATTTTTTAACTTTTTCAAAACCATGAATATAAGATTTAATATCTCGGGTACCAGAAATGGTACCGAAAAAACTTTGCTCAATTTAAATTCTTCAAATATTTATTAACAACACCCTGTCTAAAAGTATTATTTTAAATTACCAGTTTAAGGCCATAATTTTATTTTTTGGATGATCTTGACTACCCCATGCAACTTTTGAGACCTCTTAGAATGTGAAATTCGAAAAAAAATTGTAATTCGATACGCCCTAATGTACATTGTACATTGTTTAATCCATACAAAGTGACAAAAAAAACACTGGATATTATCGATATTCATATAATACGATCTAATCGGAAATATATTGAGGTGAATGAATCACAAATTCTACTCTCTTGCAAAAATTAAAGAAGATATCTTTACCAAAATTGTACACAGCATAGATCATGTTAACACGAATGTTGCTGTGTAATTAACTCAATTCTTTTGTTTTTTTGATTGTAACGTTATTGAAGAAAACGAGCGATAAATACTGACGCAACTTACTCGTCGCAAAACCTCTCATTGGAAATATGAAGAGAGGAATTTATTTTTAAAATGAGACCCGAAAATATCTTTAATACCCCGGGATCTATATAAAAATAATATTTAATAATATCGATTCTAGTTTTATTTATTTTATTATACTAGTGTCGCCTTTGGTCGAAATTCGACCATTTAAAAATTGATTTTTTTTTTGTATTTTTAGTGAAAACATTTTTTCTTACATCACTCATGTGGAAATATAACCGAACTCATATCGCAACATATGTACCACCGCCAGGAAATCACAAAATAGAAACTCCATTCTGTGTTTCCATGTTCTGTGACTTTTACTTCTAAAGCTATTCGATATCAAAAATTTAATTTATATGGGCAGAGCCACACCCCCTTTTCCAATGCTCGCCACGATTTTCAAGTAGATGGATATCACCAAGTGCTAACACATATTGAGTTTCATTGTTATATGACATTTACTTCCAAAGCTATTCGAGATAAAAACTTTAAATTGTATGGGTGATGCCACGCCCCCTTGTCTAATGCTCGTTCAATTTTTTCAGTCAAACAACACGACCAAATAGGAAGTTCCTACCTAGTTTCATTGATTTGTGACTTATAGTTTGAAAGTTATAACAAAAATTTGGGCTGCTGAAAAGTTCCACGCCCCTTTTTTAACGCCCATAAAATGTAACCAGTGAAGTGGTACGTGTGATTTGAGGTCGAATATCGATTTCGGAAGCTGTGTGACCTATAACTCTAAAGCTATTCGATATCGCAAATTTGGGTTGTATGGGATTTGCCACGCCCACTATCTTTATTGGGTTCACTCCTTCTCCCCACTCTTATTGATTTAAAAAAAAATTGTCAAAATCGGTTGAGAAACACGGGAGAAAATGGTTCTTAACTGTTCTACCTGCGCCTATTTATAAATAGATTAGGTATATTAATTATAATTACGCATTATTTTTTTTATTTTAAAATTTTTTTGCCTTTTTTGTTATTTTATTTGAAATGAGTTGTTTTTATGTTATGTTTAATGTTTATCTTTATTCAAAAAAAGAGCATAAGAAAAATATTCGTTGGAACGATTAGTATGTTGAAAATACATATTTGTTTGGAGAATTCACTGCATTTTGAAAAAACACTGGCAAAATTTATGCTTTTACAATTTCTTAAAAAATCACAAAACTGAAATAAAAATGCCCAAAATTAACCGAATGAAAAAAAATTACTTCAAAAGTTGTCGACATGTAGGATTTATCGATATATTATTTTTCAAAATTTTAGATATTTAAATCTAGATCAAGGACTACTTTTTCCTGCCTAAACTCCTGTAAAAAAATAAAATCGCTTCAACAGCAACAGGCTTTGTTAATTTTGTGAACACATACATACATACATACATACTTGCTCATAAACACTTATGTTTACAAATTTCTTTATGGATCATTTGTCTCAATCATAGTCTGTGTCAGCATCTCAGCGATTGTTGAGTAAGTGCGCCATCTAAGCGGCAGAGTTACTCCCTAAATTTGTTTTGCTGAAGTGGTTTCTCTATATATATATACTCAAAGATAATACTTATTAAACTATAATTCTTAACTTCTTGCTGTGACTTGCTGATTTACTTTTAAGTTATTGTAAATTAATTTAATACCATTCAGTTGTTATTACTACCCTAATATTAAGCTTGTAAATTATTAAGATTTGATGATTCATTCTTATAATGCTTTTGCAAAAATGTTTAATTAAAATATGTTTTATATGTATGTTGTTGGTCATGTATTGTTATTTTCTTTTAATTAATATTGTCTCTTTTTATAATTGCTCATCATATGTTAAATTTTTGCTTATCCAACTCATCTTTATTCTTTGTAATTTAATCCTACTTATAAAAGTTTTAATTTATCAGTTTTTGAATACATATTTATATCGATTTTACTTCAAAAGATCTAGAATCTTATTGTACTTGATGGTAATATTTTTTAAATAAATGAAATAAACAAAAATGAACCTCTGCGCTGGATAGCCACCTTGTTGTGGTGTAGGGGC